>OX589595.1:31325936-32805936 GCA_951329385.1 Polia nebulosa
AACTAGCCACCGGTCCCCTCCTCATAGAGATCGAGAGGCCTTGCAATGAAGACTTGGGGTTATTCCTCACCAACCAGAGATGTTCGTCTGATGATGTGTACAGTTCTGGATCCGATACGTATCAGAGAGTTGGGACGTGTAATGCTATATATATCGATAGTATATTGCCGGCTAGTATTAGTGACAGGTGAGTCAGTTTTATTCACTACCTAGTTCTCAAAAAAAAAACAGATGTCCTTTTGGTAGTCATAAGTAGAAAATGTTAATGACATTGTTGCTACAGACGTATAAGTGTGTTGTCGCTCGTGGAAACTCTCAAAGCTCCGAGTTGAATGTTATCTCAATTATCATGCTAATTTATTACCATCTCTATCTCTTATTATGTTCTAAACTAAATCAATCCGCCTAACCTTTTCCCAACTATATTGGGGTCGGCTTCCAGTCTAACCGGATGCAGCTGAATACCAGTATTTTACATGGAGTGACTGCCTATCTGACCTCCACAACCCAGTTATTGTGTAATACGCTACCCCTTGGTAAGACTGGATGTCAGACTTTCGGGCTTCTGACGACCTGTAACGACTGTCCAAAATCCACGATTGACAGCCGGAACCAACGGCTTAACATGCTTTCCGAGACACGGAGGAGTCTCGGTTTGTAAAGATGGTCAACCATCCATGGACCAACCCCGGCAAACGTAGCTTAACCTGTTGTATATCTGTTACATATACCCGTAGCTTAACCATTGCGGCTGTTATAACTTTAGCCACGTGCTCCTCCCCTTATTATGTTCTAAATTAAATGCCGTATTATTAAACATTTCAAATAATATCGCCGGGTAAAGTTTATTTATTATTTGAAGGTCTTATATCAGTTTACACAATAATAACCTAGTGATGATAAAATCCGGCTAAATACTGCTCTCAAAACGGTGAAGGAAACCGGCATGTCCTAGAACCAAAAATTCGAAGACATGTGACATCCAACAACCCGCATTGGGCCCGCGTGGTGGATTACGGCCCACATCCGCTCACAGAGAGGAGGCCTGTGCCTCAGCAGTGGGGACATTAAAAGGCTGATGATGATAAAATATAGTATGTGAAATTATATCATAGAACACTAGAAACTTTAATAGTAAAGCCAAATTAACAGTTGTCTATATAGCAGCTAGTGGCACGGATTCTCTTGTTCAATATCTAAACTAAAATTAGAGAATTGCTATCTTTTACTAAAAGGCAGTGCGAGAAAAGGACGGCTATAGCTATGCACTAAGTTTGAGATGTCAAACTAATTTACGCCTTGCGCTTCGCCGTGTTTTTAGACGACATGTTTTTACGTGTACCCTTAATTTGTATGGAAATATTAGTTCAAACTAAATTTGACAGCTCTAATTTACGTCCGTCTCTTTCTTGTTTTATTAGAGAGAAAAAGATAGCAATAGCCTAAATTAAGTTTAGTTTGTGCATAACAGAATCAACACCAGCGTTTTTTTTTGTAGAATACCATAACCTGTACAAACAACCGTACACATTTGCAAATGAGTAGGACATACTATTATATAACTTCAACTATTTTCTTCTTCTAGAAGTCAATTTAATCAAGCCTGAAGTTAAAGCCTCGCTCCACTGCATAATTAGTGACGGGACCATAACTGATGAGCTATCGATATTTAAATTGGTTACAAGATATCGGCTTAGCCTAGTTTCAGCTCACTGCACTTTGATACGTGGCAGAAAAAGTTTAGCTACGGTAATAATATGATCCTTCACGACTCTTGGATTTATTATTTATTGGAGTAGATGATTTTTATCGAATCTCTGATATTTTCGCGTCATGCACAGTTGCTCACATCATAACATAACCCTTAAGGGCCTACCTTCGCTTTAGTTACAGTATAAATATGGACAGTATGGAAACTAAGCCTATTTGTTGAGATAATTACCTACGCTCCATTAGAGAGCTAAGGTTGTCACGAAGATGCTTCAAAGTTGCCGCGCAATTTGAAAAACATTAAGATATCCCACAAAGGCCCGTACCCTTTTATTTTTTTCACGTCACGCAAAAATTTTCATGGTTTTCGAGGGTGTTAAAGTGAAGTCAAAATGCGCGGCGCTCGGCCGATAGCTAGTTAACCCTGCTGCAGCGCATCTTACCGCGTTTCAACCTGAAAATGCGTGTGATGTATATGAAAAACCATTAACATTTTAATTAAATCATTAATAGGTACCTTTCAAGATCAGCAGGGAGTTTAGAAAACGAAAGCCCCGGATTTGAAGAAGCCGAGTTCATACAACAGTACACTGCGCAATACTCTCGTGGCATTTTAAAACGGTCCGTGGCTCAGGAACACGAGCACTCGTCTCGACACGGCAGCCGCAACTACGCGCACCGCGACTATCGCTTAGGCCTCTGCCTCGAATTTTGCGGGCAGCGGGGCGGCGGCGGCGGCGGCGCGGCAGCGGGGCGGGCAACGCTTACCTGTTCTCCAAACTAGCGGGCAGATCGCGCGGCACTATAGCGGTGTAGTGTTGTGTTCGTGGTTGTGTTGTCGAGATATTTGATTTTATTCGCGAACGAAATGTCTGAAAAACGGCGACATCTTTTTGATTCAAATTTATTCCTAACGCTCGATTTATTGTGGGCAAAAGAAGAAGTGGATCCCTACTATAGGGCAAGGAAAATAAATGGCGAGTTTTATGGAAATTATGAAGAACAGAGACAAAATCCCGATAAATTCTACGACTACACCAGAATGAGTGTAGAAACTTTTGACTATATTCTTGAAACTATCAAGAGTGTAAATCACTCTTGATAGTTTCAAGAATATCTTAGTCTGTAAGAGTCTGGAATTAATCCAAAACGATTTAGAGGTATATCTCCAGCAGAAAAATTATACTTTGGACATTTTGACAAAAAAAATGTACAACACTATACCTACAATGCAGACGCGCAACGCGGGCGGTCACCGCTTGACTGGAGTGCACCGCTCGTTGCCCGCCCCCGCGCCGCTCCTGCACCGCTGTATTCGAGGGCCGGTCCATTTGATTATACGCGTAAGATCCTGCCGCTCCCGCGCCGCCGCCGCGGCCGCCCCGCTGCCCGCGACATTCGAGGCAGAGGCCTTAGGGCTAGCGTAGATCCGCGCGTCTGTGTGAGTGTGCCGTTTCGAACGTATGTACGTAGTTTCCGTACTGTCCATATTTATACTGAGCTTTAGTGGCGCCTCATTGAATAAAAAATTGTATCAAATTACCCGTACTTTTGCTTACTACTTTGGATACGATACATTTTGAGTCCTGTTTCAACAACATAAAAATATCTCATACAATTTGTAACAAACGCAACATACGATTCTTTAATCTTTATTTTCTATGCTTTGCTATGATTTTTTACTCAATAAGGAATAGGGTGTGTGCGCCTAAATTTCGTCAGTTATGTTAGATTTCTTGGAAATTGTGGGCTTAGAAACTGGTTTGCTACTAAGAATATTCTAATATAGGGATGATTTATGTAATTAGTTGGTACAAATATTGTTGAAGATTTTGTGCAAGGTCCCTGTTTTCTTTTTTATACCTTTGCTATGCTCGTACTTGACTTTTATCTCCCTGATGGTAAGCAATGATGTGGATGACGATGGAGCGCATTTGCTTGGAAGCAACCTATTCACTCTTTACTTAATGACCCCGAGGTTGTAGCAATGCAAAACGTAGGACGCGTCCTTATTCCATCACCAGCTGCGCCCCGCGGTTTCATCCGCGTAGACCGGGATATAGTATATGACATCCAGGGCTCTACAATAAAGCTCTCTACATACCAAATTTCATCCAAATCGGTCCAGTCGTTTGGGCGTGAAGAAGTAACAAACATACAAACTCACACACACAGAAACTTTAACCTTTATAATATTGGTGTGATTCCGTTCAATATGCCTAAAGGCTGAACTCGATAGTCAGGCAAAGCCCACAAAGCAAGTCACCAATCTCACAAAGGATGACTAACAAAAAAAATGGCCGACCTCTTAGGAAAACACAGCAGTGAATTTAAAAATAATATCATGAATCTTCATTCGTCATTCTATGGAAACCCTTCGCGCCTCGGGGATGTTTGACCCTTGTCAACCTTCGATGTCTTAGGGCGGGTCGATGCCCAATTGTGTTTTTAAAAGGAATAGATTCAATATGCTGTTGTTATCCTCTTTGCCTTTCAAGGTGAGTAGTTTTTACAAAGGGGTTTTCATAACTCTTGAAGCCTGTGTGAAGCTTTAGAATTAGTTGCGCTACCAGTATATGGTGGACATTCCCCCCATACGTACAAAACGTTTAAGGAACACGTTCTGTACGGTGCTAGGGCTTCGAGTGTTGGAAAGTTTGTTAAATGAAAGTCTATGTTGCGAGATAAACTAAATGTCTATTTAACTGTTACCAATATGTTCTTAAAGAAAAAAAGATATACTAAATCCAATCTGTTAAAATCTATGAAATGTTAATGTTGGAATGTTATGAATGCACCCGGTCGCGATGTGTCCTTGTAATGCACTCATTGTTTTTTTTTTTTTTTTTGAATGACTACTCGCAGTTCAACCCTATTGGTTGTCGACTGCTTAACCGAACTTGCCTGTGAAGGCTCTAATTTATTAAAGCCTCCAGCCAGGACTTATTATTATTCTTACATACTAAGTGACTACGCTAAGGGCACCCCCTGCGGGGTACGGGCCTCGGCTTAGGGCGTCACTGAGGGGACAGCAAGGGAAGGCTGGATCTGATTCTCATTAATTGGGGGATATGCTTGCTCAGCGGCACGTGCTGGCGAGAGACGGGGAGGGCATTGAACAGGTCTTCGCGGGCCTCTACGGCGGGGGCGGAAGGACGGCTGTGTGCGTTGGCGGGCTCTGGTGCTCGTTTCCCTACGGCTCTCCTGGAGCAGGGTGGTAGGGTCGTCAGGAATGAGGAGGGTATGTGAGGGTCGGCGCACCTTGGAGATGCGGGAGGGTTCGTATCGGGCGGCCGATGCGATTAGGATGCACTCATTGATGTCAGTACATCGCTTTATAGGCGCGTGCGTGCGTGGAGTGTGCGGTAGCATTACACCGAAAACGTTTATTGTGCGTCACATACTGAACATCTCACCCACACGCACAAAATGTTTTGGGAATACGTTCATTGTGCGTACAGCAAATGAGTGGAATTCCCTGCCGGAGTTTGTGTTCCCTGATAGCTACAAGAGTTAATAGTGAATAGGTTACTTCCAGGTAAGCGTGCTCTAATGTCAGCCACATTATCGTTTACCATCAGGTGAAATAGTGGTCAAAATCACGTATCGTTCTATAGTTGCAATAATATTATAGCGATGGATGGCTGTTTGTTACTCACATTGAAGATTGTGGATAATAGAAGAATAGAATAGAATAATACTTTATTGTGCACCAAAACAGATAATAAACTTGTATAAACACACACACATTTGTACTTGTATTTACTGCTCGAAAGTGCGTTTTTCATAATTCTTGGCGCCTAGAGACCGTCAGTAGAATCTCAAAAAATAAAACATAAAATTAGATTTAACGTACATATAAGCATACACCACGTAAGAACGGCTAAATGAATCTGGATAAAATTTGGCACAGAGATAAATTATAGTCTGGAATAGCACGTAAGCTATAATTTATATTAAGGGAAGTATTAAGGCGCTATATGCTGCCAATGACCTTGAGTGGTTAGCTTCACTGTTCTGTGCTGAGCTCACGTAACGCGTCGTACGTCCACCTAGTAATAGGACTCGCCCATCAAGGAGCGTTGTCTGAAATTAGACACATTATTAATTTATTACACATAAAAGAACAGGTATTAAAATAAAACACTGAGATTAAATTATAAATAATTAAATGATCTTTAAAATAGTAAAGGTTTCATAAAAATACACGTTATAGTTTTTGCGTGATTCTCAATTTTTTATCCGCGTTAGACGTAATTTTACAAATTAATTACACTATGTTTTAAAAACATAATTTCAAATGTTCTCAGATAAAATTACGACAAAAATTGTTTAGAGTAACCGATATTTTTTTCAAAGAAATAAGACTAGTCGTTTTGACGTGATGTTCAATTAAAAACCATTAATTGTCGTACAGCTGCGTCTTAATTTCAAGCGAACCCACTGACAGAAGCTCATATTAACATAATTTCACTTTCTAACAGAATCTGAAATCGATTTGCATAACAAATTCTAGGAAAGACAAAATAGCTTATTCCTTCTCAGATCCAGTATTTCCTACAAAAGCCTAAAATAATAAAATTAACTCGATTCCCAGAATCAAGTCTTTAAGCCAAATGAAAATTCCAACTCCCAATTCTCCCGTGCGATTATTTTAATCAATTAGAGAGGAAGGAAAAATTAATTACATTCCATTAGTCGCTTAAAGAAAAATGTTAGCTTTCCGATTCGAGTATCAGTCTTCAGTAAGCATCCCTCTGGGGTTCCTTTATTGAGTTCAATGAATATGGAACAGGTAATCATGGCAGTACTGATAATTTGTAAAAATTTGGAAATTACATTGAATACTAGAATTAATGTTCTTTTGAGGAGCTCGTAGTTATAGTCGCACGGGTTGATCTGCAAGCTTAAGAGGGAACAGGGGTTGCGATTCTCTATACAAATGTATTCCCCTTTTTTCTTCCTGAATAATACATCTAGAGCAAAATTTTTTTTTTCATAAAATCTAGGTCTGTTGTTGCAGAAATGACCAAAAGTGGCCCTATTTTCACCGCCGTTCTTAGAAGACTACGAGACAAATTAGAAAAGTTTAACATCAAACATTTAATAGCAACTTAGACATACACTTTCTTAAAAATTTGTGCCTAAAAATAATTGAATCGGCCCAGTTTTCAAGGAGAAAAAAGGGGAATACGA
Organism: Polia nebulosa; assembly: GCA_951329385.1. Lineage (NCBI taxonomy): Eukaryota > Metazoa > Arthropoda > Insecta > Lepidoptera > Noctuidae > Polia > Polia nebulosa. Next base: position 31,332,843 of record OX589595.1, read on the forward strand.
AACGTCGATCTCGTCAATTTTTGTTTTGATAAAATCGGTCTGAGTTGCAGCTGTCCCTATCGCACTCTACAGGGGCAGGCTTGAGGGAGCACGATGGCAATAGTTTCTTCAAAAACCTATTTTGTAAATTCCTCGCAGGCCCTGTTCCCTCTTAAACAACGCTTGCCGAGGTTGGCCCGTGGATGGGTGACTATCCATTACATACTGAGACTCCTACGTGCCTCGGAAAGCACTTTAAGTAGGAGCCCAGGTATCTTAGGGTCGGCTTCCAGTGTAATAGGATGCAACTAAATATCAGTTGGTATTTATTCTCAAAAACGACGAAGGAAACAATCGTGAAGAAACCGGCATGTCCTAGAACCAAAAATTTTAAAGACACATTGTGACATCCACCAATACGCGTTGGGCCCGCTTGGTAAATTACGGCCTACACCCTCTCACAGAGAGGAGACCTGTGCCCCAGCAGTGGGGACATTAAACGGCTAATGATGATGATGATGATGATGATTTTACTTGGAGCGGCTACGTAACTGACCTCCACAACCCAGTAACTGGGTAACACGATATTCTTTGGCAATGCTGGTTGTCTGGCTTTCGGGTTTCCAAGTACCTGTAACGACTGACAAATATTTTTAACTAATCGGTTCAGTTGATTCGGAGCAATTTGACTGTGACAGACGGACAGACCGAATGGTAGACGGACAGACAGACACACGACTGATCCCATGCGGGTTCCATTTTTGCATTCAGACGTTTGGAACCCAGACAAAAACCGGCCAAGTGCGTGTCAAACTTTGCACATTTAAGGTTCCGTATCAAACTGTGAAAATTTGAAGACTGAAAACTCCAACCGTTTGGCTGTAAAACCTGTGTGACAGACAACGGCTAGACAGATAGAAGGACAGACCCTTCGGGTACGATCGCGAATGATCAGAAAATATTTATAACTGAATCCAAGCTACAAAAAATTTATTGGAGTCCTCATTCTATTTAATTTAAAAGCATTGTCGTTCAAGTAATTGTCACTAGTTACAAACTTCTCCCACCAGAGAGCGCTTAACTCCTTACTTCATACTTTACTAATATTGTGAGACGAGACACTTTAAAGTTGAGCTAATGTTTTAAGAAACTCATTTTGCTTGAATTAAAATAGTTTAAAACTTTTATTGTATAGCGTTGTAATTTGTTTATGAATCCGAGCTGTTGGTAAGATGGAAACTATGTTGATTGCTTCATTATATTCTTTTGAAGTACTTAATTTTCTATTTATGATGCGAAATGTAGTTTGAAGATTTGCGAAGTTGATTCTAACTTTTGCGCTAATAGTTCTGATATTTTCAGTTAAAATTTTATACTTTTAAGTTTGAATAGTAATTTTAGGTCGACTTAAGTTACATACCAATGCATATATGATAAATGATATTTTCTTTAGTTTTTAGGGTTCCGTGCTTCAAAAAACCGTTTGTCTGTTTATAATAATTCGTTTATTTAATAGTGTTTAACAGATAGTGTTTACAAAATAATATAAGTATTGTTGATAGTCAATTCGTTTATTAACGCAACCATTGACGCGCCATTTTTAGGGCTCCTTACCCGAAGGGTAATCAACGCGACCCTATTACTAAGCCCCCGCTGTTGGTCCGTCCGTCCGTCCGTCCATCTGTTCGTCCGTCTGTCAGCGGGCTGTATCTCATGTACCATAATAGGTAGACAGTTGAAATTTTCACAGAATGTGTATTTATGTTTCCGCTATAATAACAAATAATCGAAGTCGACTCACGCGTTTAAAACCTCTATTATAACTATAATGCAAGGTTTTTAATACTGTGACAAGGTTCAATAACTCGGGGCATGATATAGCCTGTAGTAACAATAGATTTTTACCAAAAATATGCATTGAGGGTATTTTTAACCGACTTCGAAAAAGGAGGAGGTTATCAATTCGGATGTTTGTATTTTTTTTTTTATGTATGTTCGGGCATATCTCCGTCATATATTGACGGATTTGCAAAATTCTTTTTTTGTTCGAAAGGGGTTTATTCCGAAATGGTCCCATTTAAATTTCAAAAAGATCTGATGATGGGTTTCGGAGACAGACAACGGAACTCTTCAAAAATTGACAGCAAATCAACCGCGATTGCTGCTATCGTATGTCTATGAATTGTTAATACAGTTTAATGGGGAACCACAACTAAAAAGGGAAAAATAAAAAACTTTTTTACAAAAAAACCGACTTCGAAAAAGGAGGAGGTTATCAATTCGGATGTTTGTATTTTTTTTTTTTTTTTTTTATGTATGTTCGGGCATATCTCCGTCATATATTGACGGATTTGCAAAATTCTTTTTTTGTTCGAAAGGGGTTTATTTCGAAATGGTCCCATTTAAATTTCAAAAAGATCTGATGATGGGTTTCGGAGACAGACAACGGAACTCTTCAAAAATTGACAGCAAATCAACCGCGATTGCTGCTATCGTATGTCTATGAATTGTTAATACAGTTTAATGGGGAACCACAACTAAAAAGGGAAAAATAAAAAACTTTTTTACAAAAAAATAGAACCGACTTCCAAAAAAAGTGCAAAATAACTTTAATTTCGGAAGTCGGTGTCAAAAAACGAAGTAACAAAACCAGAAACACCGACTTCCGAAATTAAAGTTATTTTGCACTTTTTTTGGAAGTCGGTTCTATTTTTTGTAAAAAAGTTTTTTATAAAAAAAAGTTTTAATATGTAAAAATGTCAAATGCGGGGATCGCCCGTGCTGCCTGCCTAACGGATTGAGACGAATTGACGTTTGTTGCACCCGGTGCCTCACAGGATTACAGCACTATTTAACTTCAAATTGTTCCCGTTTAAAACTTATTTTTACGTTTCTAAAACCACAATCTAACACATAATCTTATTTTTCAAAGCTAATACCGTACTTAAAGTAATACAAATAGAGATCCAGTTAGAGCCGCTGATTGCAAGCCTAGGCTTGCAGTAAGCCTTGGGATAGCACTGGGCTTTAGCTAAGCCTCAATAGAGAGATGTACAGGCGCAGTGCGAATTTTTCCAAGTGTTTTTTTTTTTTTTCTTTGGATACAATTAATTCGGTGATAAAAACTGTGGCTTTTGTTTACGAGTTTTTGGATAAGGTTATGCTTATGACCGCCAAACATCCTAGTATTAAAGGGTCCAATGTTAATAGGCAAAAACTTACAAATAAAATAGTTTTTTCATATGAACTTATGGTCTTTTTTTTTGACATCATGTTCTACTCTTGCAGTTGTGCAAAAGACGTCAAGCTACCAATATACAATTAACCTCTTTATTCTAGATGCGGAGCTCTCCACCCTGGAGATCAGATCCTGGCGTTTGACGACCACGTGATCGACGGCAACAATTACACCGCTGAAGAAGTGATGTGCTACCTGGAGAACTGTGAGGGAGGGTTCACGAGGCTGCATATCGCTCCCAGGCATGTTGTGGGACATTGTGGGAGGTTTACTAGGGGTGAGTATGAGTATTTAGTACATAAAAAACGATAATTATATACCTATAACACCATAGTGAGAGAGCATTGCTAAGCAAACGCTATTTCTAATACGGAAAAGGCACGAACAATGATCAACACGCCTGTTTAAGGCGGAGGCGGTTTATAGAGAGAAATATAGAATAAACTTTCCTTATAGTAGATTATTTATGCTTAAATTAATGGATTAGAGGAAAGGAATAAGTAAAGATGAGTAAAGGAGTATGGTTCACTTCACCGCTCACTGGATGATGGTAGATGAATTTATTTTAGCTCTGATGGTGTAATTCTAGATCTTCGTTCTAATTTAAGTAATAGCATAGCATAATCAGCCTATAATGTTCCCACTGCTGGGACACAGGCGTCTTCTGTGTGAGTTGGTGTGAGCCGTAATCCACCACGCAGGCCCATTGCGGGTTGGTGGATGTCAAATGTCTTCGAAGTTTTGGTTCAAGGACATGCTTTTTTCCTCAGGATGTTTTCCTTCATGAAGGTGATGATGATTTACACAAAGGAAAGCGCCTGCCTGGGTTTGAACCCACGACTTACAACTTGTAAGTCGCAGCCGTTACCACTGAGCCACCACTGCTCACTATTGTAAGGTTATATGGCTAAATAAAATGGACATTAAAGAGGGGATTGGAAGTAAATATGAACGTTTATATTGACCAAGGATTACAGTCGGGCAATAAATAAACATAATATTATTTACAGTCATCATCATCAGCCTTTTAATGTCCCCACTGCTGGGGCACAGGCCTCCTCTTTGTGAGAGGGTGTGGGTAATCCACCGCGTGAGCCCAATACGGATTAGTGGATGTCACATGTCTTCGAATTTTTGTTTCTTCACGATGTTTGCCTTTACCGTTTTTAGAGCAGTGGTGACGAAATAGTTTCCACAAAGTAAAGCGCCTGCCTGGTTCAAACCCAGGACGATCTACAACTTGTAAGTCGCGGCCAATACCCAGTGGTATTGTGGCCCAGTGGCCACCACTGTATTATTTACAATCCGGAATGATAAAACAGCAACTGATTAAATGAATTTGCACATTCTTTTGGAATATAAGCATATTCATTTTCCTATCCTATTTATGTTGACTGTGCAGTTAAAAATTGTATACCTAGAAACATATAAGATAGATCACAACTAGGAAAGTCGTGCTAAGCACGATTACACTGTAAAATAAGGGACAGTGAAAGAATAGTAATTGTATTTCTCGAAGTCTCTTTGTTCCAATTTTATTCCTATAATCCGATTTTCTGCAACTAGCGCATTTGTGAAATTCACGATAGTTTTCTTGCATTTTGTACTACCATTCACAACAATTTGTACACCAGAGCCACAACAAATGGATATTCATGACACGAACAACAGCGACGGATTTTAAAAATTATTCACAGAACACTCGAGGCGAAATACCCCGAAGAAAGTTTAATACCTTTTCCCTGCTCCTTGAATTTCTGCACCTTTCAGAGGCAATTCCGGAGGTATAATAATTACTGAGTTAATTCTTCGCAAGCCTGAGGCAAGTTGGCGAATGACCGAACTTGGGAACTAGCTTTCCCCAAGTGAAGAGCTTGTTCTTAGCCTTGTGTTGTGCTGTGTGTGTTTATAAAAACATGCAAGTCTTTTAGAAGTTTTTAATTATAAGAAGCTGCAAATTTAACTTGTGAAAACCGGTCTGCTTGTGTAGGCTTTGTATGAGTAACAATTCATAATAGAAGATTCAAACTATTGTTATAGAAACTTTTTGTGTGCTTTAAAGATCAACCTAACCAACTTGGCAGCAACTAAAACACTAACTCCAAACCCAAGTTTATACCCTGAAAGTTATTCAAATCTCAGCGCAAATATTTTCTTAGTCCAAAAACACTCCAACAAACTGGAAATCTTCAGAAAAGGATCCAACATCTTCAAAGTTTACAACTCTGGACATACATACTTTTGAGATTTCCTCTCATGGCTTGAACCGCGACTAACAAGAACGAATATATGAACATCAAACTTGGCTCGTATAACTCAAAAGGCTTAAGTTCTGATGTCTGTAATATGCTTCCACTAATGCACAGAGCTGGTACATTAATTCAAGTTTAAACTTCAGTTTAGAGTTACACCTTCAATTCCTCTTTGAGCCAGGTGAATTATTACGTATTTTTGAAGTTGTGAGACCGATACGTCTGCTTAATGCGGGTGCTGTTGAAATTAAGTTGTATTGAAGAGAGTTTCAGTGCAAATACGAATAAAATGAAAATTCTGCTTTTAATTCGTTTTCTTCCTGGATAGCTTTGACGGATTCACTGACGAGCTGCTTCCAGGCCTCTCTGTGGTCGACTCTTCTCAGGGCATTGGTAACTGTGAGTCCCGTTATCTCCTTAATCTGATCTGACCAGCGAGTAAATGAACGCCCGCGCGGTCTTTTTCCACACTTTTCCAACTACAACCAGTTTATCTAAGTTATCTGGTTGTCTCCGGGTGATATGACCAAAGTAACTTAAGATCCAGTAGTTGGTAGCAGATCGTAGAGAGTCTAGTTTTGATGCTGAGTTGGTCTAGAATGAACATATTTGTGCATTTTGCTGTCCATGATATTATGCGCAACATTCTTCTCCAACACCACATTTCAAAGGCCTCGATTCTTATTCTTTCTACTGCTTTAATTGCTAAGGACTCGGAGCCGTAGAGAAATATCGAGAATACCAGAGTCCTAAGTAGCCTCTTCTTGGTGCTATTAGAGATATTATTGTTTTGCCATATCCTTGACATTTTCCTCTTAGTAGTTCATCTGGATACGCCTCCGAATTTCCATATCACAGCCTCCCTGATCGCTGAACATGGATCCCAGGTACACAAATCTTTCACGAACTTTTCCCGTGCACGCGATTATCCAGCTCTGTCGATGATCATAACTTTGGTCTTTGACTTGTCGATTGATAGTCCAACCATCTCGCTTTCACGTTCACTTTGCGCTTTGGTTTTGTTTGATTTGTGGCATTTTTCGGTTTGGAACATCTTAACCCTATTCAACTATCCATGTTTAAGAAAATCCACACTTCCGCGGGATGTACAGACTCATCACCGATGATCGTTGGTGATGCATCAAATTTGCGGTCAGCAGTGTGCGGACCCTCCTATCAAGAGCGTCAAGTTCCGTCTGATTCCGTTTGAGTATGCCGAAACAGTACATAAAAACCTGCATGACCAGCCGCTGAAGGCGAGCACTTTGTTCCCGCCTGATAACAGACAATTCAGTACTATACAGTAACAATAATTTATAATACCAGTTTCAGCAAAAGCCTTTAGTTACACGGAAATGTAACTAATAAGACAAACAGGTCCCTGAGGAGCCCATTTTAAACAGATATACGAAGTGGGTTCTTTAGGGAACCATTTGTTATTGTATGTTGTACATATGTCTCAGTTTTGAAATATCTAGTTGGACTTTTGAAATATACCTACATTTTTCAAAGCAATACATGTAAATATTTTTATTATTGAAATGTTTCATTACTGTAACAAAACTCGTATCAATAGTTGATGTATTGATTTCCTAATTTTTGGTTCCGATACCAATTGTATTCGAATTCGATGACTATCAAATTCATAAACTAGCTATAAAAAAGGGTCTACTTACTACGTCACGTTTGTTACAAAGAGGATAATACTTTATCCTCTACGTTGTTAAAACAGGACTCAAAAATGTTTCGTATCCAAAAGTACCAAAAACGGCCGTTTTTGACAATTTTGCTACGAAACTTTTTGAGTTCTGTTTTATAACGTAAAAAAAATATTTTAACAAACGTAACGTAGGATTCTTTAATATTTATTTTCTATGCTAAGCAACAATTTTTTATTCAATGAGGGCGCTACTTGGCCGGTAGTAGGGCCTTAAACAACTGAAGGAATCATTGATTCCGATAGTACAGGTTTACCTAGTTTTACAGTTCAAGGCTGGAATTTTACAGTGTCACAATTTGCGCTTGTATTCATTTTTAAATAACTTGTGTATACAGTTATAATTCTTCATATAAGAGTAGGTATTTAACCCTTTATTGTGAGTCTACATTGTGTCCCAATGCTGGACAAAGGCCTCCTTTTTCTTTTACCAAACCTCTCTGTTTTGGACAATTTCTGCAAACATTATATAACTATCACCTCACCACTATACTTATGAAATAAATAAATAACTACAATGTTAATTTATCCTATTCCTATGTATGTGTTAAGTAAATAGCCCCTTGAAATAAGTCCACACCATAAAGAAACAAGGCAAAACAGCATATCATAAAGAGCAATAGAAGTGAGTAATATAAATGTTCGCAGCAAATACTATCATTTTAAGGTTACATTTTGTTGCAGAAAATTCAATATCGGGAACATCAACGTTGAACACCAAGAAACATCGCCAGAGAAACTACAGGCAGAGCTCGATGCCCAAACTAGGTTTACAAGACGATTATGGTAAGATATTGGATGGGGTATCGATTGTATTATCATTATGAGGAGGATCGATCAGAAGTTGCAAAGTGAAGTTCCGAAGGATGCTTCGGGCGAAATGGCATTTGATCGAGTAGGGAGTTTGTATTTTGATGTAGTTTTACAGGTTGTGCTGTATTTTATGAATATAGAAACAGGCAGTGGGATAGTGCTTTTAAATTTTCAATTTGAGTAAGAGATGTAAGATGAAGAGCTTCTGAAAAGCATATAAAAACTCATAAATGATAAATAATTGAACAGTAGCTAAACACACATTAAACCAGTAACACAAAAAAATACTGCATAGAACGTAACAATATCACGCCTCATAAGGATAGGGTACACATTTAATAACAAAAATTATAAAGCTACAATTAATTATTCCAAAGCCGTTCCAGCAGTTCTTTCATCCTACATAATAATTGGCAAAAATAGCAAAATAGGTCTAGCTAATCACTATAATGAGAAACAGCTTAAATAAATTTTGAGCTGCTTTTCTAATATAATATTCATATTTAGTGAATGTGTTTATGTACCTATTTTAATATTCTATCTGTGTTATTTTGTTAATATCTACGGTATTTAAGAGTATGTATCCGTATTATCATCATCATTCTCCTGCCCTTATCCCAATTTATTTGGGGTCGGCGCAACATGTCTTTTTCTTCCATAGTCCTCTATTAGTCGTCATCTCTGTAGTTACCCCTTTTTTACCCATATCCTCTTTCACACAGTCCAACCATCGTTTCTTTGGCCTTCCCCTACTCTTATAGCCATCCACATCCATACACAAGACTTTCCTCACGACATTTTCTTCATTCCTCCGCATCACATGCCCATACCACGACAACCGATTTCCACACAACCGTCCGTATGATATGGGATTAATAATTCCCCGAAATATATTTAATTTCATTTAATTTTCTCTACAACATCAATCCAATTGAAACATTCTCCGAAGATCACAATATTGAATCATAGTTACCAGCTTAATAAATTAACTGTAATAAATCATCCATACTTGAACTGAAGTGTATCGAAACTGGGTCAGCCCTCGATGTAGTTACGCTTACTGTATTTTTATTAAGAGAGTCTTCACGTATCCAACAAGCGATGATGCATTTAATTATTTGGAGTGTTCTTGGAGCTTAATTTTGTTTTATTCTTTGATAAATTAATTGAAATTCTTTGATTGCGCACTTCTCTACCTAGGTACCCACTTAGTTTTATTCAAGTAACTAAACAAGCCAAGTATTACACTTCAAGTAGGTATGCGGTACCTACCAGGTACACTATAAATTACAATTTAAAAACAGTGAAAGAAAGACGATTAGCTTTTCTCATGATTTTTTTTAGCATAATAAAGATGTTAGTAATAATTATCTATAAATTTAATTTAAAAAAAAACTAAAAACACGTTTTTTTTTTTATTTTTCTTATTTTTTTCAGACCCTTTCATTTGATACCCATATGTGAAATGCATAAAAAATAACTATTATTTTTTTTTTATTATTATATTATAATCCGACGTTTTCAAGTTGGTAAAATCACCTTTAAAGATTCCGTTACGTAGATAACTATCAAGCTAATAAAAACATGTTAAAATTGACGGCGCGGCCGAAGTCGGCCACGATAGAGATGGCGAGACGACCAGCGCCTGGACCTGCAGTCTCGACATTGATAGCGATCGCTACGTCCCAACGATCGGTCGCTACGTCGGAAAAATAATTGATTTTCTTGAAATATGTACAGAGACTAGCAGATCAGTTGATCAGTTTTCATGAAAATTAGTGCGTGCAAGTTAAAAATTACGCCGTCTCTGTACATATTTCAAGAAATTATTTTGCCGACGTAGCGATCAATCGTTAGGACGTAGCGATCGCTATCAATGTCGCGACTGCAGGCCCAGCCCCCTAACCAAATTACTTTTCTATTATCGTTAACGCTTAGTACAAAATGTATAATATATGGCAATGACATTACCAGCCCCCCTAGCCATGTTACTTTTCTATTATCGTTTATGCTAACGCTTAGTACGAAATGTATGACAATGACATTACCTGCGATAAGTCACGTGACACTTCTGTACGCAGGTAAAGTCATCGCCATACATTTTGTACGAAGCGTTAGCGAAGCATTAGCGTAAATGATAATAGAAAAGTAGTAGATAAGTGTCACGTGACTTATCATAGGTAATGTCATTGCCATACATTTTGTACTAAGCGTTAGCGTAAACGATAATAGAAATTAATATGGATAGGGCGGCTGGACACGTACCGCGAGAGTTGAGGAAGCTCGGGAGAAGAGTTCCTGGAAGGACTTGGGGACGCCTTTGCCCAGAAGTGGGACAGTATAAGTTAGTTAAATAAAAAAAAAATAGATTTAATGAATGAAACAAGTATCAGCTTTTGTAACCGACTTCGAAAAAAGGAGGAGGTTACATGTTCGACTGTATGTATTTCGTATGTAAGTTCACCGATTTCTCTGTCAATTGTGGACCGATTTTTAAAATTCTATTCGAAATTGAGGTAGTCCCATAAAAAAATATTAAAATTGGTTGAGCGCTTTTTGAAAAAATCAACATAAACCTAAAATATGTGTACACAGATGACGTTTTGGTTTCCTCCAATTATGTTCAAATGCCATGTTCCATGTTATTGGGGTTATCAATTCAGGCGTAACTTACATATATTTAGTTTTTCTTCGTTTTTCTTTAGTTTTTCATTAATTTCGGATGTCGTCGTTTGAATTTTTTTATTTTTTGACACCGACTTAATTAAGTTATTTTTAATTTTTTTGTGTATTTTCTTTTTTGGGAGTCTGTTGTATTTTTTTTCTAGAAAGTTTATTATTACATATTATATGACACCGTGACAATCTCGGAAATCCAAATACTTCCGCTCGGTTTGATCATAAACTCATTTATTTATCAACAAACAAAACAACATCATTAGTTCACCCAGTTAATCTCCAATTAGGAATCTACAAACGATAGTTTAAAAACCAAAAACAGCACTTCAATTAATTACAAACTCCCGACCAAAAATCCGTCCACAAAGTTAATGAAACCACATTTTAGTTCCACTATTAGTACCGGAACCCAAACAGAGTCGTCGTAAACAAAATCAGGGAAAGTTTCCCCAAACAAAGGGAAAAGGATAGGCGTAGTAATTAATTTGTTCCAGAAAAACCGGCCAAGTGCGAGTCGTAGTCACTCATTAAGGATTCCGTAACATCATAACTATTTTAAAAAAAAGGAAAATAATAAAAATCATTTTTAAACAAGCTTTTGAATGTATACACAAAATTTCGTGTCTGTGCTGAACCGTTAAAAAGTTCCTTTATCTAGATCTAATCCCGAATGTCGATTCAGGTCATGCTTACCATAAAAATGGATTGTCATCAAAACTGAACCAACATGCATAAATTCAACTCCATTAGGTAAAATGAAGTGGTTCTAATACAGCTTGCCAGATTTGACACAAACAAACATTGCAAATTAAGGCGCAATTATACGACTTCTAGTGATTTTTAATTGAACATCACGTCTAAACGACTAGTTTAATTTCTTTGAAAAAAATATATGCTATTTTAGATAATTTGTTTTATAATTTGATATGTGAATATTTGGAATTTTATTTTTATAACATACGGGTAGTGTAATTAGTTTTAAAGTTATGTCTAACGCGGATAAAAAATTGAGAATCACCCAAAAATTATAAAGCGTATTTTTATGAAACCTACACCATTTTAAAGATCATTTAAAAATGTATATTTAAATATACCTGTTTTAGTATAATACTTCTTGTTTTATGTATAATAAATTAATAATGCGTCTAATTTCGGACAGCGCTCCTTGATAGGCGAGTCCTATTACTGGGTGGACGTACGACGCGTTACGTGAGCTCACCACAGAATACGCAAGCTAACCACTCAAGGTCATTGGCAGTTAATAGCGCCTTAAATAAAAGCTTGTAATAGGTAAATAAGTTAATAGTAAAACCATATATTTTTTAAACAAGTTTTGATACCGACTAACATAATAAAATGCGTACACAAATTTTAGTGTTCGTACTGTTGAGCATTGAAGAGTTCTTTTATCTGGAGGTAATCCTGGATGTTGATTTTGGTCATGCTTACCATAAAAATGCATTATCATCGGAACTGAACCACCACGTAAAAATTCAACTCCGCAAGATAAGAATAAGGGATCCTAATTCAGTTTACAAAATTTGACCAGAACATACATACAAATACTGCAAGTTAAGGCGTATATAGCCGCCAAGTGGCGCCCTCATTGAATAAAAAATCGTAGCAAAGCGTAGAAGATATAAATTAAAAAATTCTATGTTGCGTTTGTTACAAAGAAAAAAGTAGTAAGCAAAAGTACCAAAAACGGCCGTTTTTGACACTTTTGCCTAATAATTTGAATACCATGTCACGGTACGGAGGGCGTGTCTCGTTGCGGGACCGCAGAGGAGGACGTAGGAGTGACACGCAGAGGAGGAGTTCAATGAATAATAACACACGACGAGTTAACACATTATATTTGTTATTTACAACAGTGGGCTTTATTATAATACTAGCTGACCCGGCAGACTTCGTACTGCCTAATTAAATTGGAATGAAGTCCTGTCAAAATGATTTATAATGTGACATTTTTTTGTACCTACTCGTACATATTTTATAGTCGGGGCAAAAAAATCTCCTGAACAGAACCGTCACCCTGGTGATAGGGCGTTGTGAATAAGAAATATAATTAAATAAAACATATATAAGCATTTAAAAATAAGTAATCGCTTTATTGTTAATCATGTGAATCATAATTATTAACAAAAATCAGTTTTATTTTAATTGTAGTGCTTTGTGATATACGATGTTTTTTGTTTGATTACCTGGCGCATAGACAAACAAATCTGATGGTTTTCCAACACGGGAACAGGCAACATACAATTGACCATGTGAGAAACATGGGTTTTCCAGATTAATACCACAAACACTTAATGATTGCCCCTGGGACTTGTTTATGGTCATAGCAAAAGCAAGCCGAACTGGAAACTGTAGTCGTTTAAAGTCAAACGGCACATCAGTCGGAAGCATTGGGATGCGCGGTATGAGAACGTCTTCTCCTTTATACTTTCCTTTCAGTATAGTTGCTTCCATCACGTTGTTTAGTAATTTGGTTGATATTTCGCAACATTATAACTACCGATCCAACCTTTAATTGAAGATTGTGAGGTGGCAATCCTGGCAAATCCAGCGAGTTTAAAAAATCTGGTGGATAGTTCACTACATCATCTTGGTTAGTAGCCGAATCAACTGATTTATATATCCTTGACTCGCCTGTAATTTGTTCTTGAATTTTTAAATTTAATTCATTTACATCTATGTTTTTTGCAGCCAATATAGCTCGTTCGCTCAACCAATCATAGCTTCTGTAATTTTGAGAAACATCTGGAAACACCTTCTGAATAAGTTCATCTTTTGATCGAGTTAACTGACAAAAACTTTGAGGAAAAATAATGCAGCCAGTCAACATGTCTATAGGAAATTTGCCATTACCAATGTCAATGAGTTGTTTAGAGAATATATTTCCAGATTGGTCATTTTGCAACTCGACACGCATATTCTTGCTTAAATGAAGTACTTTGACATGTTTCCACAAATTGGAGGACTTTAGACAGGCATTGAGTTCATCAGCTGGTGTTGATCGTGGAATCACTGGCAATGTTTGACGAAAATCTCCTGCTAATAAAATCATTGCACCACCAAATTGGTTATGATTGCTCCATAGATCTTTTAAGGTTCTGTCTAAAGCCTCCAAAGATTTTTTATGTGCCATCGTGCATTCATCCCAAATAATTAATTTACATTGCTGCAAGACCTTTGCCATTGCAGAGTTCTTCGAAATGTTGCAGGTCGGAGTTTCATTGCTTTGCATATTAATGGCAATTTTAATGCTGAATGGGCTGTTCGACCACCTTCAAGCAAAGTTGCTGCGATTCCCGACGAAGCGGGTGCAAGTGCAATTTTATTTTGTGAGCGAATCGTTGCTGATATTAATGAAATCAAAAAAGTTTTTCCTGTACCACCAGGTGCATCTAAGAAGTAAATCCCTCCAGTTTCATCATTTATCACTTTCATAAGAGTATCAAATACATACTTCTGTTGTTCATTCAACAGTGGAAGATTTGTTTGAATAAATTCTTTCAAAGTGTTGAGATCATACAGTTTTTCTCGATTCAACTCTTGGTTAAAAGCATCATGCATTGGACGATTGGGCGCGGCCAGGCCTAATTGAATTAATAGTTTGTTTGACATCATCAAGCACATGACCTCAATTGAAATCAATGCTTCGTTGTAAATTTCTTCACTGATTTGTATATTTGGATTTCCCATTCTATTTCGTATTTTGTACAAAATATCATCACACATATAATCTTTGTACTTGATCCACAAATCAATTGGGTTTGATGGGAAGCATGTAGATATAATTATAGAAAACAATGTTCGTATTTGATGAGCGTGTGATGATATTACAGCATCATTGAGAGTTTGATCCCAATGAGCGTCATTTTCTAGCAATTGCAAACGTTTTGACAGTCGGTAATTACTCGTAGCATGGTTTGTAGCATTTCGGGTTCTTCTACCTAAATTGCTTCGTCTAATAGGAGGTATATCTATATTATAGATTATTGTATCACATGCAATAATTAGTGATCATAGGTGACTAAACACTGCACAAAACACGATATAGGTACAAATTTGTTTCGTGTATCAGTTGACAAAACCAAACTCAGTAGAGTAGGTAACCGAAAATCCAAGAAAAACAACACTGACATTGACAGTTTGTTGTTGTTTCAACTATTTTTTAATTTGATATGACTTGGAGTCAAATCCTTCAAGAGATCCTTCCTTCTTATGCATTTTAAAATAAAACAAATGAAATAATATCGCGAAGCCGACCAAATTGATTGATTGAATTTGAACTTTGTAGAGCGGTAATAAAGTGCAAATAGACTCTTTGACGTTAGGAACATACCTACATTGTTTAATCAACAGTGAGTGCTTGTAATTTAATATGAACTTTATACAATAGCAATAAAGCTCAAATTGACTCTACGATTTAGTTAGAAAACGTTTGTATGGGAAAAAGAAAAGGGCTGTTTTAAGGGTTTTTCCGGCAATTATTAGAATTTTTCTCGCCGTAAAAACCATCTTTGAACTTCAACGAACATTTAAATAAAAGAATTGGCCAAATTGGTCCAGGCGTTGTTGAGTTATGCGCTTACCAACACATTTTGCGATTCATTTTTATATTATAGATTACGAACACATACACTGTGACTAGTTACGTAAATAAATTGTATTAATGCACAATTCTAGGAAACTGGTAACTGACACTTGAAGAGTCGGAAAATAATGAGGAGCTTCTACTAGCTCGGCTCCAGAATTAGAACTGATTTTT
This sequence comes from Polia nebulosa, assembly GCA_951329385.1. Lineage (NCBI taxonomy): Eukaryota > Metazoa > Arthropoda > Insecta > Lepidoptera > Noctuidae > Polia > Polia nebulosa. The sequence continues at coordinate 31,348,298 of OX589595.1, forward strand.
AATATAAAAAACAGAGACATGACAGAGAAAACCAGTAATTTTGAATTTGAATTTAAAAAAAGGTAGCAAAGAACGTAATTTTGTAATAGAGGTCAAAAAATAAACAAGGCTTTAACACTGCCTTGTTACAACCAAACACTTTAAGTCCTGATTTAACAACGTAAAAATACCTTATCCTATTTGTAACAAACGCAACATAGGATTCTCTAATCTGTATTTTCTAGGCTAAGATAAGATTTTTTATTGAATGAGGGCGCCACTTATGGGGAGGTAGGCCCTTAATACAAAGCTTGTAAAAATGATAGACGCCTTATAACACATTTTCTGAGGAAAAATAATTGTGCTAAACAACCCTAACTATATTATTGAACCTACACTACCGGTCTGTCTATCTATCCATCTCCCTGCTTGTCTGTTAGTCTTTCTCCTTTCCATATAATACAGTCCTGTGACATATTGATAAATTAGACACCGTCGTGTGGATACGGAACCCCATAAGTTCTGTTGAGTCCAGTATATCTTCCTCGCATATTTGTTTAGGACCTGCAACTTCGTAGTTTGTTCGCTGTCCCTCGCACGTTGGTCTAAAACATTATGTTAATTAGACAGAGCTCGTAATGGCCTAGTTAGGAGCTGACGTAGTGTCACTAAATACTGTGGATTTCAATGCAGGCCATTCGTGGTCTTGTATCATGGTTCAAAACTTGCAATTTTGGATTTTACCAACCGTAAATTGGGAGCAAAGATGTTGTCCGGAGTAGTACTGTAACTATATCTGCGGCCAAGTAATATTTTTTTTTTACTTTTGACTGTAAATTCCTTTATTTGTCTCTAGGGAAGTGCCGTTTGCCTCTTATAAAGATATATCTACTGTTAGGATATTACGGGTTTGACGCATTTGGTGCACATCTCAACTTGTACACCGTGCTCAAATGGTGAACCAAGCAACTGGTGCACTTCTCATATGGCACACTTCGCAACTGGTGCACTTCTCAATTGGTGCACTTCGCAAAAGAAGCACTTTCTAAGATGTGTGGAGATTTGGTAATATTGTCTAAAAATAAAAGAATCTATGGTTTTGCGTAGGTAATTTTCTTTTAAATACAATCAACAAAATAATTTTAATTAAACTCTACATAATCACTATAACATTTTTATTATTTCAAAAATAAAAATAAAGTCACTCGGAAAAAATAAAAATATAATTATGTAAGAAAAAGTTATCATAATAAATGATATACGAGTAATATCATGTTATATCAATAACCTTTATAATATTATAATTTAAACTGTACTTCTTTTAGTTATAGTTATTATCATTAATTAAATAAAAGCTTTAAATTAAATTACATTTTTGAAATTAAATTACATAATCACTAATATAATAATTGGAGAAACGTGATCTTTTCTTTTTTACCTACTGCAAAAAAAATATAATACTAACAAAGTGATGAGCCAACTTCTACTGCACGATTCTCAAAACCATTGGCCATTATAATGGCATTACTAAATGAAAAACTTAATATACATATCTAATTCAACATAAATATTCCCGTTGCTAAAAGCCCTATCCTTATTTTTTTGAGTTTTTGAGGGTGGGAAATAATCGGATGACGTCTTGGAGCGGGAGGGCGTGTCAGACTCTTACTGACTAAATCCACCCGTGTTCTTTCAGTTTTCCTTGCGTTCCAAATCCACAGTGAGTCTTCCGAAAACTCCAGTGACCTTGGAAACTCTCCCGCGGCTCTGGCAGCCATCTAAAATTCTCTTTATTCCTCAACAGATAGTCAACAAAACTACATGAGTATGGGTGTATGCAGAACAGAGTCCCTGAACATACAGCTGGAAGTTCCACCAGGCCAGAGCTCTGGTCTAGCTGTTCATGAGGAGAATGCTATGCTGGTCATATCACATGTCGCTTCACAGTCACCGGCTTACAGGTAAGTGGTTACTGATGTTAGATAATTTTGTGTAGTTTCCTAAAAAAATCTAATTAGTCTGTCAGTTGGTTTAACAAAAAATATAATTAGTCGGTCAGTTGGTTTACCAAAAAAATATTGGGCACGTAGTTTTCTTTGTTACGTAAACTAAAAATGAGGACGATACAGTGTGTTGAAATTTCACGTGACGTCACACCTCGATACACTTTATACCGTTTAGTGACGTAACAAGTCATTCCTCAACTTTTAAACGTTTTGTTTATTTTTTTATTATTTGATTACAATTTAGGTAAGTACATATTATACTAAACTAATAAATAACTTAATAAATAAAATATGTACAAGCGGCATAAAAGATCCGGTAGGAGTACAGCTCATTGGGCATCAAAAAATTCGTCCACATCGCGTATGTGCGTCGCTTTCACGTGAATAAACATTTTTCTTTCTTTCTTTCTTCTGACAATGGGAAAAGTGCCCAGAACGCTGGCAGCATTGCCACGTTGAATGGCAATGCTGATTTTTTATTGGTTTATTTAAGAAAAAAATACGTGTCCAAGATTTTTATTTAATCTACTTATGGACTAAATAGAATTATTTTTTATACCTAGGAAACATCCCTTCAAGGAGGATTTAAGTGGAATTAGAAGTGAGAGACCTCACTTCCACTTAAATCAAGCGTTTTGTAAGTCTTTACAAAATGCTTTTTTTCTATTAAAAGTATCTTGTTGCCCAGTAACCAAATCTATTACATTATATACTAGTAAAACTGAAAAACGTCACTAACCAAACGAATTGTCAAGCCTACAGATTTGATTTTGTGTGTACCTTTGTCTCTAGGTCAAACAATTTCCATGGGAAAATGTAAAACATTACAATGTGGATACAATTTAAAAGAACAGATTGGATAAAAGTCAAAAGAGTATTTGTTTTTAGTTTTACTGTGATCGATTTCATGACACCAGAAAATTCAGAACAGCGTTTTGTCCCCAGATCCGGCTGCCTCCAAATCAGAGACAGGGTTATGTCAATCAATGGCCACGAAAACTTGACAGTGGATGTGGCCAATGAGATCCTGCAGCGAAGAAACGATTCTCACAGCCCTAAGTACTTGACCTTGAATGTGGAGTTCAGTATGCCGAACACTATTGAAGCATCCAGTGGGGTTTTCAATGTAAAACTAGCTAAAACAACTGCGGGATTAGGTGTTACTATAACAGGTTTGTTTTCTGTTCAGTTGTTTATTCTGATAACTTTCAGTGGTCTTGGTTATATTCAAGTTAAACCTTCATTATTTTCTTTTCATTCTTTGTGAAGCATTTGGTTCAAAACATCCCAGGATTTCCTAGAATATTCAAATCTTTCACGATTTACTTTTTGCATGCTTTCTGGTTTTGAATCACTTAGAGTTATAATTTTGAAGTTGTTCATAAAACTAGAGTATTGAGCATGAATTTCGAAGACAGGTTCATGATAGTGTTTTTGACAGATACCACGCTAAGCAACATGGCAGCACAGCCAGGCTGCGTTAGCCAAACAGACGTGCATAAGGCATGTCATGGTACGTCACTGTAAATAAGTTCGCTTGCTAAACATAACGTACTAGGCAAACATGCAGGCTGAGAGCCTCTTCTATAGATACTAACTTGCCCAACTAATCACCCCTGTCGTACATGATGAACTTTCAAGTGAGTCCCTTCAAAGAGTCAAGCCAAGGAAAGACTTGACTAATTAACCTCTTTTGAACTTCTGCTGATTTGGTACTTATTTCCATAGGGTGCAAGCAGAAACTTCTTAGCAACGAAGAACCTATGGTGATATCGGATATCAAACCAGGGTCTGTGGCTCATCGGAGTGGAGCCCTAGCACCTGGAGACCAACTTCTAGCCATCAATGGACAGCCACTGCACAATTTATCTTTGGTAATGTTTTTTATACATTTTAATAATCTTTTTTAGTAATTTTTTACCTTTGTTTTATTAATTTGTCTGAGAAGCTCTTAATTTACTCATGCAAAATTAATTAATTAAAAATGTCGTCTTTTCATTTTCACATCTGAGAAAGACGCCGAGATAAATTAATTAACAACTTTTGTATTAATTATGATGATCAAAGTAAGATCTACACACACAAATATTTACACTATTATGAATGGTAACTTAGAGTAAACTTAAATGAACTGAAAGCGAATAATTAAAGAAGAATAAAATAATCATCTTAGGATAAGTCAAACACTTAACCTACATGTTGTATTTTGGTCATCGCTAACAATCAAAGATCATTAATACAAATCTGCAATAATTGTTCTAAATGCCTCCCAATATTAACGCACTTAGCTTAGTTGATTAGGTTAACTAGACAGTCAATCAAGAATCGAACCGCAAGGCCAAAATAATTTACGAAAACAAAACAAGAAGGATATACATTACATTCTTTTAATATCAATCCTTTATTACAGGACACAGCCTTCAACATACTCCAAAACTCACCAGAAGACATAATCACTCTAAAAATACGTAAACGAGATCTAACAGAAGATTGGTCAAACATTCACAAGCACAACGCCAAACTAACTCTCCAAAGTTTTAGCAATATAGAAACCAAAGCCGTGGTCCATAGTGGAGAAGACTCTGGTCATCATACGGAAAGTCCTAACAATAGTGCTAAGGAAAGTGAAAGGAGTCATGGTAGTAATGATAATGGAAATACTGCTGTGTTTACTGTTGAACTGATAAAGCAAGAAAGTGGGCCTCTGGGTTTGACTATAGCGGGTAGTGAAGATGTTACGCAGCCTATTTTGTTGAGTGGACTTGTGGAAGGTATACGAAATTTCAATTAGAATTATGTAAAAGATTGCAAAATTGATTTCAGCATTATTAGTCTCGGTACTAAATACGATGGTGTAATTGCAGGTGGTGTTGCTGAAAAATGTGGTAAACTAGCTATAGGTGATGAACTGCTAACGATTAATGGTGAAAGCGTTTTAAACAAGCCGTTATCTGAAGCAATCAAATTGTTACAACAAAGTGGCCAGAGGGTTCAGCTGCAACTGTGTAGAAAAATTTCAGGTAGGCTTTTTACAACCTGATTATATTTAAAGTTTAACTCATGTCTGACAAAGTGTCTGTTGTTGTGTTTCGATCGTAAAACTTGGGTCACATATTTGGATGAAATCCTAAAATGTTATTGAAAAACCAAATAAACAAAAATCATTGATTCTATTCTTACTCGAATTAACACCAACATCATTAGTGTTATAAGTGAAGATAAAGTAAATCAGGTTCAAAACACACATAATTAATAAATCATCTCTCTTTAAGGGTCGCTCGAGAGTGCAGAATCCAGTGCGAGAGACTCGAGTCATTCCACGTCAAGCCCGGGATTATCTAATGACAGCGCCGTTGAGTCTTGGGATCAGAACACGCCAGTCAGGACCAGTGCAAACTGCGGTAAGACACTAAGTTAAACGTGCTTATTATAATCTATGTTGATGTGTTATAATTTACTGTTGACTCAACTTACTGCTATGTATAGTATTCTTTAAAAAACATATTGAAGAGAGATTTCAATATAATGTTGATTTTATTGATTAAACTCTTTTTAATTAAAGAAAAAAACTGCTATAATTTTTGCTTTGATATAAAAGTAAAACATACCGTGAATGAGAAAAGGAAACTACCACATACATAAAATAAATAGTTTATGTTATAGGAAACTCCGAAGTAATAGAATATGCTGTACCAGATAAGACAAGAATGATGGATAAGCAGCCATACTCTCCTACCGATGAAGACAAACTAATGGCTTCCAACTTCAATTCAGCAGCACCGTACAGCATCAATGACTTACCACTGCCAAATTATTCTCTAAACAACTCACTGAAGACTTTCCACTACGAAAACACATGTATCATTCCTGAAAATACTCTAAAAAATAAACAAAATATAACCAGAGAAGATGATGTTCAGCAAATAGAAATCCTCACGTCTAACATGAAAGATTGCCAACTACACAATATGGAAAGGTCTTCTTGCAAATGTGACTACGTACAAATGGGCCCTTATGGAATCGTGTCACCGAAAACAAGAAGACCAAATTGGGACAGTGATTATTTAAATAATGGAATATATACTGTGACAACGCCACAGAAATCGCCAATGAAGCCTGGAGTTCCTGGAACCAGTTTTCAATTTTCAACGAGTCCTATATATGAAAATGAAGTGCCAGGTACATCATCGATCTCAATTATTTTACAATTACGCTTTGCACATTTGCATAGTAATTTGTTCCAAAACTACTGTTAATTTGACCTGTCCTGCAATCTGAATTTAGAATAATGACGCCAAAACATGCCTATTTGCCTTTTCAATGTGATACATAACATATTCAATATATTCTAGTTATTGGCGTTTCATTGTTAATATCACATTCATTTTACATGATTGACACCATAATAACAATGAATTATATTGATGGGCTATTAATTTAGGTATATTAAAAAATATCTTCTTTAGTTTTTAAAACGGTATCGTTGCCTACTAGTATTATAATTGGCTTTAAATCATAAATTATATTTAATTCTTTTCCTCACAGGGCTCTACAGTACTGAAGCAGTGTCTCCTGCCAGAGGATCCGTGCATCACGTGATCTTGTACAAAGATGCGATCTATGATGACTACGGTTTCTCAGTGTCCGATGGCCTGTATGAACGAGGAGTGTATATCAACCGAATTCGGAAGGGTGGACCTGCTGATATTGTTGGGTTGTTGAGGCCGTATGATAGGATTTTGCAGGTTAGTAGTTGTGCTAAGATTATACTTAAAATTACCGGTTTTGATTTGATAAAAGATCCAAAGGATAATTAGTATCTGGTGCTTTAATTGATTGATGTGGAATGCTACAATAAAATATTTTATCATGTTAAAAAAATTAAGTTGATAATATGTTTAAAAACAAGTAGATAAGTCAATTTAGAATAAAAAAAAACTTGGAAATATTTTTCACTGAACAGACTAATAGGCAAACATTTTGAACTTTGTTGATTAAAATTAATTCAAAAGGAATATTCCGAAGTCTTTTTTTTAATACAGAATCTGACTTTGCTTTATAGAGCAAGGTTATTTTACCCAATTACGCCTCACAGGTGTACTTAATATTTTGCTCTGTTTTAGACCTCTCGTTATTTATAAACGAAGTTTTTAGGTCTTTATTTTTTAAAGCCCTCATGTACCTTTAGATATTAATTTTATAACGGTATATAGGTCTATAGACAACTTAAGTCGAAGTTATTAAATTTTCTGAGAGTTTATTCATGTTTATTTTAGATTTATAAAGATACACGATATAACTTCCTTCTTTTTGAAGTGGGTTAAAAATAAACATGAATCGCACCCTTAACTATGGAATATAATAAAAGTTTACTGACATTTGTGACTCTGAAGCTCGACAGATTTTCAGGTTAAATAAGATTTTGTTAAATCTTAGGACTTCAAATTCTTAGGTCAAAAACTGCGGGCTTTCTCTAACTTCAATCTTTCACAATCTTTGTTCCATGAAGTGTTTTGTTAACCAACATAGAATTTTCCTTTGTCCTTATAAATTTTGTTGTCATTCTTTTCTAACATGTTTTATGGTCCCCAGGTGAATGGAACAAGGACAGTGGACTATGACTGCTGCCTCACGGTGCCCCTGATCGCGTCTGCTGGAGACCGACTCGAGATCGTCGTGCAGAGGCTCGTCACTTCTAGGGTAAAATAAATTTATATTATGTGTTGATTTGAGTTGTGTTGTATGGAAAGTATCTACAGAAGTAGTAGTGATGATGTGTGAGAACACTTCTTTTTTTTGTTGTGGATATGGTAAATCATCCTATGACTTCTCCCTCTCTGGCTGGAGCGGAAGGGCGTGTCAGACTTTTACTGACTTAAACCCACCCCTGTTCCTTCCCTGCCCTGAGTGCCCAGGGTCGCGGTAATTCTGTTTCAAATTTATTCACGACCCCTGGGCAAGCATCGGCCATGACGGGCTCCGTTATTTTATTGCTGACATCTCTTTGAGGCGCGCGTGGAACACTACACGCCGTCGACTCTCGGGCCTGGTCCTGATCGGACGGCGAGCTACCCACTACTCGCCGTCCGCAGGCCCACATCTACGGTGGCCGGAGATCGTCTCGCAACCCCCGACGCCCAGGGCGTCTCCTGCGGCGGCTGCTGCTGGGGGCATGAGGGCGACTCTGTTGAGTCTCCCTCACCCGTTCCGCATCCTCCTTCGCGAGCATTACTGCTTCACAGAAGGAGGCGACTGCTTCCCATTCCCTCTCGCTTCATACCATGGCCTGGACCAGGGCCCGGCGCGAGAGGTCGCTACCGTCGATGGCCACACTTCCCATTCCCTCTCGCTCCGTACCATGGCCTGGACCAGGGCCGTGCCCGGGCGTGATTGGTCACACTTCTTGACAACATGTTGACATTATTAAAACGTCACAAATTATCTGCTGGCTAATGCGTGAAAAAAATTATTTCGAAATTTTTTTCACGCATAAAGAATGGTGTGCTTTCATTGGAAAGCTCACTTTAGTGTTTATTGCAACATAACATTTGCATGTTTTATAACAAAGCAAACTATGTAATCTAGAATTGTTAAGCAGGTTGCTTTGTGCAAATTTTGGAGCAGTAAGCGTTTCCTTGCTACCCGGATAAAACTAACCAACCCTGTGCTAGTGCCGCATAAAATTCTCTTCCACCCTCATTTTACAACTTTATTTCAAACTCCAAAAATGGCCAACACTCCCAGAATAATATTTCACAGTCATCTAAAAAGCACAAAGGAATTCCCAAAAGCAAATGTATATTTTACGTCTGCGAACATATTCAAATATGATGCATGTAAAATTCCTTGTGAACCCAATAATGTGTCGTTTTCATACTTCACTGACAAAGAATTGTCGCTTCTGTGAGCTAATCAAAATTTTTTCCTCGGAATAAATTGATTCTTTTGACAACGAAAATAATGTTATATCTTTCGTCTTTGTGCAAAAAAATTAAGGAAAGGTTATAAATTATATTTCTTCCTAAGTAATAACTTATATATCCTACTATATAGATATTCTACTAATATTATAAATGCGAAAGTTTTGATGGATCAATGTATCGTCGCCCTAGTGCTTATTTGTCCAATCTTACTCCATTGGGCACATTTTACAGTAGAAGAGTTATTTGTCCTATTTTTTTTAAGCTTGAATTTCTAGGTTTGAAGGTCTATCATACAGGTTGCGCAGTAATGTGCTAACACTCAACGCGGAGAAAACTAATTATATCACCTTCTCTCTTAGAGCAAATGATAATGTCCCAAACTCAATATTAACACACACCTGTCCAGAGCCACACAATAACAATATGTGTACCTGCACTCACCTTCGTGGCACTAAACATGTTAAGTACCTGGGAGTTATAATTGATAGTACCCTTAGGTTCCAGGAACATATTGATACACTTAAAACCAGGTTACGCAAGCTTATTTATATTTTCAAAACCTTGAGACAAGTAGCTGATGACAAGTTAAAGAAAACAGTATACTTTGCCCTCGCTCAGTCACTGTTAACATACTGTATCTCGGTCTGGGGAGGTGCTCCGAAAACTACAATTATTGAACTGGAGAGAGCCCAGAGAGCTATCTTAAAAGTGTCCTCATTCCTGCCTTACCGCTATCCCACAGTGCTCCTATACAAGGAGGCGAAAGTTTTGACAGTGCGTCAACTTTTTATCCTGAACATCATAATGAAACAGCACTCATTACTTACCTATCATCCCACGGCCTCACATCGCAAAAGACGGTACAACCCGGTAGACCGCCGTCTCAAACACCACTGTACTACCCAATTTTCAAAGCGGTTCTTCTGCCACCTAGGTGGTTTTCTATATAACAAAATAAACAGGATGGCGCCTATAGTTAACCTCACTAAAACTATGTGCAAAAAGAAAGTGACTGCCTTACTACAACAACTGAATTATGAAGATACGGAAAACTTACTTACCTCTATGGTGTAATATCGCGGCTGTAACAATAACCTTACAAAATGCAAACCTATTTACAATTTTAGTAAAGTCTTAAAGTTAAAAGTACAAATAGTGTATTACTTAACAAAGTCCCGTTCTTCTATCACAACAAAGTAACATAATAATTTATAACACTATCATACAGTCACACAAACCCAATAAAGCGCCTAACACACATACATACATACACACACCCACTCGTCGCTCGCACGGACCAACACCACTCCACACATACACACACCACAACACACACCATCATAAAAAAAAAAAAAACTAACTAACTAACAAAAATCTATGGCTAAAATTTCCACTCGAGTCACAAATTTACATAATTATAATGATGATTTGTTATCTTTTAGGTTGTCAGTGTACAAGTACTGTAAACAATATAAAATATATCTTTTTGTAACAGGGCGGAGACCTGGTGTCCTGAAATACAGGCGTTGAGCTTAGTTTAGGCACCAGTCTCCCACAATATTAAAAAATTGTCTGACTCTGATGGCATGTAATGTTTAATGTCATATTGTGGTGAGAAAATAAATATATATTATTATTATTATTATTATTATAATACACGAGTTACATACGCATGATTGTCTCGATTGACTCTGCAGACCCTGAGATTCTTAAAATGGTATACACTGCCCTCTGCCAGTCCACCGCCAACTATTGCATTCTAGTATGGGGTGGCACCGCCAAAACAAAGTTCATAGAGGTGGAACGGGCACAAAGGGCTGTCCTCAAAGTAATGTTAAATAAACCTTTCCGGTATCCTACACATCAGCTATACGCCGTACATAAAATTCTAACGGTAAGACAGCTCTTTGTGCTCAGAGCCACACTGTGGAAGCATCAGCAAATACCACCACCAGACCCAAGTAAACGGGGAAACAGTACAAATTGCCCGAGTGAGTCGCATAAAACCGCCTTTGCTAGAAGACATTTGTACGTGTTGAGCTCAATAATCTATAGAAACATAAATAGATCCTCATCTATAACTAGACTCAGCAAACACGACGCTAAAAATAAATTACTGAATCTGCTGTATCTTCTTGACTATGCACAGACCGAAGAACTGCTGCTCCCTATGTCATAATTTATCTGTAACGTCACTGCATAACTACACTAACTTCCTTCACGTGTAATATATTTATGACATTTACAACAACTGTACACACACACACTCGCGCATACACACACACAAATACACACACGCACTCACACTCACTCACAGTTTATACCTTATCTTCATTTATTCTACTTTGTTTTTTCTATTCTTGCTTATATAATTTGTATGTGTATTTACCGTGTATAGTCTGCTGATTTAGCGTTAGTACTATTTATATAAGGGTCATGATATAAGTCCAAGCGACAGTAGAACACTGACTCCTAAGACACAGGGTATCCTAGTTTAGGAGGCAGAGTTTAAATTTGTATGCCTTTCACAAATTGTGTAACAAGTGCTAGATATTAAGCAAATTGTAAGGTATTTTTGTTCAATAAAGATTATTATTATTATTATTATTATTATTCCGTTTATTCATTTTTTAAACATATTAATTACATTTTTAAATATTTAAATATAAAGGATAAAAAAAAAAAAAACATTTAAAAATATAAAAAATAGTATCCCACCGGTATCGGGAATAGGGTCCAAGCTACCGGCGGTCAGGGCTCCAGAGAGAGGAACCGCCTGACAATGCGAGCCGTGTCCAGAAGTACTGCTTTCTGAATCAAGCCCTTGATCCAGCCGCCTAACGAGAGCCTCCTGAGGTGTTGGTCGAGGCTCGTGGCTATTAAGCCATTGGCTGACACGACTATCGGTACAATGATCGCTGAGTCCACATCCCACATGTCGACAACCTCGCGAGCCAAGTCAATATACTTGATTTGTTTATCTTTCTCGGCTTTCACGAGGTTCTCGTCATGTGGGACGGTAATATCAACAATCATTGCACGCCTCTCGATTCGGTCCACCACCACTATATCAGGCTTATTGGCTACAATAGTCCTGTCAGTGATGATGGACCGATCCCAGTACAATGAGATATGACCATTATCGAGAACTGGGTCGGGCGCATATCTGTAGTACGGCACTTCCGATTCCACAAGAGAGTACTTCAGAGCAAGTTGCTGATGGATAATCCTGGCTACAAGGTTGTGCCTGTGCAAGTACTCACCGTTAGCTAGACGAGAACAACCAGAGATTATGTGGCGGATTGATTCTCCCGGACGATGACATGCCCGACATATGTCAACCGTGCCGTCCTTCACAATAAATCTCCGGTAGCTAGTCGTCATGATAACTTCGTCCATAATTGCACAGACAAAACCTTCGGTTTCCCCAAAGAGGTCACCGACACGCAACCAGGTTACGGACGCTAGTTGGTCTACATCGGACCCATGTAGGGCCCGGAAAAAGCGTCCGTGAAGTTCCTTACTCTGCCATACTTCCCTGCGACCGTTAGTGTCAAGCACTAGAGGTTTGCGCCAGTTCTCGTTAGCCAAGGAGAGTGGGGTAAGGCCCTTGTCCACCGCCACTACATCTCGATGCATACCCACGTCAGCAGCTAGGAAATATTCCCTCAGACTGCATACCTCGCGGTTGTGTAGGGTCTTAGCATTTAAAAAGCCTCGGCCTCCACACTTCCGCGGAATATACAGTCTCATCACTGACGAACGTGGGTGATGCATTCGGTATGCAGTTAGTAGTGTACGGACCCGCCTATCCAGGGTGTCAAGTTCTGTTTGAGTCCATTTGAGTACGCCGAAAGAGTACATCAATACTGGCATGACCCAACCGTTGAAGGCGCGCACCTTGTTTCCGCCCGATAGAAGGCTATTAAATACCTTCTTCAGGCGGCCAAAGAAGCGCTCCCTCAACGATTGCTTCATGTCAGCAACATTAATACCTAACGCTTCCGACATACCCAAATATTTATAGGTTTCGGTTGGAGAGAGGGATCTCAGGTTTATGGAATCCGAGAGTTGTGTTCCCACGGATTCCATAATCTCCCCTCGCTTTACATGCATGACTGCACATTTGTCCACACCAAACTCCATCCTGATGGCACTACTGAAGGTTTCAGTTACCTTCAGTAGCTCCATCAGTTGCAGATTGTTGGGGGCAAAAAGTTTCAGGTCATCCATGTAAAGGAGGTGAGATATTACCTGACCACCTCTCTTCAACCGATAGCCTAGCCCTGAAGCCTCCAGCAGTGTGCTTAGAGGGTTCAAGGCTAGGCAAAACCAAAGCGGACTCAAACTGTCACCCTGGAATATACCCCGCTCGATCCTTACCGGTTCGCTATTCCTCTGGATATTTCGACATCCTGGATAGCGAAGGACCGTCCTCCATTGCCTCATACACGACATCAAGAAGGTGCGTAGCATTGCATCAACTTTATACAATTCTAGCACCCTCATGAGCCATGTATGAGGAACTGAGTCATAGGCCTTCTTATAGTCTATCCAACATGTCGACAGATCCTTTCGGGAACGCCGAACCTGCTGGCTAATGGTCATATCTATGAGGAGAAGCTCCTTAGTACCACGGGACCCATTCCTACATCCATTTTGAGAGGCAGACATGATACAGTTACTATCAATATGTGTGTTAATCTTAGCTCTCAAAATGGATGTAAGAACCTTATAGACCGTCGGTAAGCACGTGATCGGTCTATAATTTTTAGGTTCCGCAGTACTACCTGTTTTATGGAGCAGGTGGGTTATTCCAGTTGTAAGGAACTCGGGTAGCGAACCAGACTCCAAGGCTGCCTGGTATTGAGATGCCAAGCGAGCGTGCGACCTTTGTAGCCACTTTATCCAAAAATTGTGCAGCCCGTCCGGCCCTGGAGATTTCCAATTAGGCAACGGACGGACTGCACGGGCTACATCTTGGGGGCTGATAGTGATTGCCCCCATTTCTGTTATTGGATCGCACGCTCGCTCGATCTCCCGAGTCCAGTCGCCTTCGGTGTGACTGACAGGCACCGACCAGATGTTGCGCCAGAATGAACTCATGGCGTCATCATCCGGCAGACACGTGTCAGTCACACCTTGTTCCGGTCGCTCCCAAGTCCTATATACCCACCTTTCATTACTCCGGAATGTGCGATTCTGGGTGTATCGCTCCACCCGCCGCTTATACCTACGGATGCGGTTTGCCCATGCATACACCTTCTGCTTCAGGAAGTCGATGCGCTCTGTGACACGGGACATATAGTCTCGGGAGCTGACTTCAGTCCCCGAAAAAGCCCGTCTCACAAAGCGCATCACTCTTGGGCGAGTGTTGCCCTCCCTGAAGCAGATTAGTTTGCCGATGAGTGCTCTGGCCCCACCAATACGACACTCGATCCTGCGCTGCCAAGCCGGCACGGCTGGTTTTGGTCGTGTAGCTCTGTCATTAGGGAATTTGACGTGAGCTACACGACATGCCGCTACAGCCGCGCAGTACATTATCGAGTGTGTGTCGGTGAGGTCTTCGCAGTTATCAAAATAATTTAATAACTGCGAATCCAGAGCAGCCACCAGCGCCTTATTCCTATTATGCATGGGCAAACGAGGCAAGCGTGGCCTAAGTTCGGGTGGCATGTTGCGATATTCCCGAATAGCACACTCCAAAGCACTCCTCAATTCGTCATTGCAATGGGTACTTACGTTTGTAACCATGTCACAACACTCCTCGTCAGCATGGCTAGGAGCATGGTTAGACGGTGGTACCAACACTGGTACCACAGTCTGCGACGGAGGGGCAATGACATGGCTACCCATTTCAGTTCGGAGGCGATCAAGTACAGTATCATCCAACATATGATTACGCTGGATGACCCGCACCTGATCCGACAGTCGTTGGGCCGAAACGTTGACGGCTGGCTCAAGCACCTGAAACAAAGAGAGCATCCGAACACGGTACGCGGTCAGGTTGTTACCTCCCTCTGTAGCCCCATAGTATGAGCGCATGACATTCTCGTTGATGGCTTGTGTCCATCGCATGCGCTTCACACTTCCGCCGGGAGCTGGGACCCTATCAGAGGCCGGTGGGCCTCGAGGTCCGAAGCTGCTCGGCGGCCGGCGTCCTCCCCGTCGACGCGCTGGTGGTGGTGTCGTCGGCGGCGAGAAGAACTCGTCGCTGGAGCTCGACGCAACTGCCGCGGCCGGTGTCACAGCGCTCACGGAGAGGCTGGATTCCGGCGGCAGCGAGGCGGAGCTGAGCGACGAGGCCGGAGGTGGTGGGCGTGCTTTTTGTGCTGCGGCTCTCGTCAACATTTTTCTTTTCTCACTGGTCTATTCGTCGTCATTATTAACTTTTACTTCTCATTTTCACTATTGTTTTTTATTATTTATATGTTGTAGGTACTATAGTAGTTTTTGTACGGTCTTGCATGCATTTTTGGATGTTTAAAATATGATAATTTGTTGATGAAATTAATAAAATTTGCAGAGAAAATTTTTTCTGTCAGTGCAGTTGACAGTCGAGCCACAGATTATATTATTATTATTATTGTTATAATTTTCATCAATTTTTTTTAAATGTATTATACCTTATTTTACAGTTTTAATGCGGACATAGAACAAACATGCACAAATAAAATTACGAATGTGAACTTAGAACATAACCTCATTGCAGATAGGACAAAGTGACTTTAAGTGACTGTTTCATTTTTGCGTGCTTATTTGTACTATGTTCCAAATGAATATGGCGTCGTGGGCTATGATTGGTCGATTGAGTGGACATGGAACACTCAAGCACTCAACGTTTCTTACGATGTAGGATATAAAACAAACACTGGACATAGAATAATTAAGCACAAAATTCTCATTACAGTGTCGTATCACAAATAAAAGTTTTATGAGTTTTTTTAATTTTATAACAGAAAAAAGTTTTGAATCTTCCTTAACCAACAGGATTGAAATTTAAGTCGTAACAATACTGCATTTAAAGTTCATTTTCGATAAATTTGGTATATAGGACACACAAGCACTGAGGCGACGGTATGTTGGTCACGCCAGAACGGCTTAACGGATCTGCATGAAATTTGGCACAGATATAGATTATAGCACTGGACCTGTAGTTGTGGTGACACTTGGGGGAGGCCTATGTCCAGCAGTGGACGTCTTTTGGCTGAATTGATGATGATGATGATAGATTATAGTCTGCAATAGTACATAAGCTATAATTTATAATGGAAGAACTATTCATTTCATGCGGGCGAAGCCGCTGCCAGAAGTTAGTATTCAATTTAATATGGTCACCTTTTTATCCCACGAGCATGTTTCTTGAAGTGAAAACTTCTTAAGGCTCGTTGGGCATTTTTGAGGTGGGAAAAAACAATTGAACTCGAGCGACACCGTCACCGTCACCGACCGTCCGACCACTACAGCGTCGTAGCACTCGTAGCAGTCGTAGCAGACCGTGTTTTTTTTTTAAACGACTTTGAAAAAGGAGGAGGTTCTATGTTCGACTGTATATATATTTTTTTTATGTATGTTCACCGATTTCTCTGTCAGTTGTGAACCGATTTTCAATATTCTTTTTTATCCGAAAGAATACATATACTCCCGAGGTGGTTCCATATAAATTTAATCGAAACTGCTTCAGCGCTATTTGAAAAACTGAACAAAAACGAAAAATATGTATACATAGATGACGTTTTGGCTTTCTCCAATTACGAGTATATTTAAATTCCACGTTCCATTTTATTGGGGTTTTTAGTTCTCGGGTTTAACAACTAAAAAGTGAAAAATTAAAATCTTTTTCTTTTAAAAAACAACCGGCTTTCAAAAAAGAAAATACACTAATAATTAAAAAATTACTTTAATTTCGGAAGTCGGTGTCAAAAAACGAAGAAATAAAATACAAACACCGACTTCCGAGTCATTTTTTATTTTTAGTGTATTTTCTTTTTTGGAAGTCGGTTGTTGTTTTTGTAAAAGAAATGTTTAATGAATTTAGATCTTATGGATTTTCTCCGGGGTTTTTTAAAGGGATCCCAAATTTTGGATATTTTTTGCGATTGGACTTTCGAGATATTTATGATTTTATGTCCCGAAACGATCGCTATGCGATTTGCCACGAGAGTGCTACGATGTTATAGCACTCGTAGCGGATTTTGAGTCGCGTTGGGCATTTTTGTTCAAGTTTTCACTTCTGTAAGGACTCCAAGAGTGCCACTGTTATTTTTTGATGATTTTCGATTTTAACACGGGCGAAGCCGCTGGCATTAGCTAGTGTTTATGTAAAAAACCTATATATACCAGCAGACTTCGCTAATATAAAACAAATTGCTATGAGATAGGATCACAAAGAGGATAACAAAAACCGACCCTAAGTATAGAACACTAAACCCGGTAAAGGATGAATGAGGGGTGAATATTAATTACTTTATGAATTATTAGGGGTAAAGGTGAACTTAAATTAGCCTATCACGATTGAATACCAATAATGGGTAGTTTTGGAGCAGATCCTATTACATAGCCGGAATTATTGGATAGGGGAACGTGTTGGGGATGTAATTGAGAAATTTTTGGCACTGAGTAGAGTTATCGCTATGAATAAAACTTGTTAATAATATATTTCCTTCAAATAGAGTTTTGAGTAAAAATAATATAAAACAGCACTGCAATTTGCAAATAAAAATAAATTATGAACAAGTATGCCTTAGGTAATTAATTTAAGAGCTCTCGACAATTTAATAAATTCTATCAGCCTTATTAATTCGTCAAAAGTCCAAAATGAATGGGATTTTCTTGCACTACCGAGGTATCACGTGATAGAATGCCTTAGTCTAGAGGCCAACTCTGCCATCCACAAGCTTTAATGCCGTTATCTGACAAAGTCATATTTTTAGTTACGCATAAAAAAGCAGCATTGTATGACGTAGAAATCAAGTTATCCGGGTGATACACTGGTTAGACAAAATTTGAGTCAAAGTTGCCACGACACGAAATGAAGAAGAAGGGAACTTAACGGTGATTTTATTTATTTATCTCGGAATCTATTGATAGTAGAACAATATTGCTTAGACAGATCGATAGAGAATTGGCTGATAACCGTGGCTTCCAAAAATCGAAAACCCGCCAAATATCAAATAACTCCACTTTAGCTTGAGGACGGCAGAACTAAGTACTTTACCTACATCAAAAGTATCAATGTCTATAAGATTATAGTATTTATTTTATAAAATTTTAAATATGTATATTTTACTTTTGTTGCAGGAACTGAGAAACCAGCGCCTCGATGACAGCTCAAGCCCGAGTGACAGTAGTATTGTGACTAAGACAATTTAGTGTATAACCCGACTTTAGTGAAATCACGCCAAAGACAATGAAACGTTTAGCTTTAAGTAACCTACTTCATACGGCCGTGTTATAATTAGTACTTAAAATAATTTTAAGGATTGTAATTAAGGATTATAATGATAGTATTTTAATAATTATGTTAAATTAGATTTGAGCCTTTCTGATTGAAGTTAAGAACGCTAAAAAGGCTTAATAATAACATGTCTTGCCTAAAATTATTTCATTTAAATACTGTAACTTGTGTGCATATTTTAACTGTGTAAAATAAGAAGAATAAAATAATGAAATTACATTTGATTAAAGTTTTAAGTATATGAAAAATGGAAGCAAAACACTTAATGTATTGCCTACTTTCCACCTGAGTTAATTTAGTCAAATGAATAATTTTAAATGAAAATATTAAGGCATTCATGTTATTTTATAGAATGGTGCAAATAATAATAAATGTAAAATATTTTGAACTTACTACAAGGTACGAAAAATTATATTTATTGTTCATAAAAAGTAACATCGCTTATGTGTTATTTTTTAGAGATGGATAGTTATTTAGGAGTTTGAATAGTTTCGAAGGACCAAAGGTCAAACACATTGGGGTTATTGTGCTATTTGCCCTCGGCTAGGATTGTAACATAAAAATAATGTGAGAAAATATTGTTGGTTTAAATGAAAAAATATGTGGTTTTTCTTCTGGCTTCTAAAATAGCTACCCGTTTGCTTATTCCTAACTATTAAAACATTTAAAAATTGTTAAAATAATGGTGTGATGTTCTGAATACATCTGAATACATTTGTAATCTTACAAATTAAAGCAATGAATACTCACCAATATTCAAACTGTACAGATAAATTTAATAAAATGTAGCTATGGATAAATTGTAAGTATATTTATAAAATTAATTGCCATGGACAATTTAACGGAATAATTAAAATAATTATAATATATAAATTAATGTAATCTTAGGCATCGATTGATTAGTTCATTGTTAATAGATTTAAATGTTGTTTTATAATCCCGTAATGTGCCTATGTATTGTAATTATGTAAGGACACTAAACTGAATACACGATTATGTGGTATTTTATAACAAAAAACACTTGTGTGATTATATTATTTATTAACACATTTAAAAAAAATACCTGTTTCTGTATTCATTTTAAATTGTCCACGCAATATTTCGTATTTCCACCACAGATGTTTTCAAAACAACGCCGTTTCTTGCCAAAATAATTACATCTGAAGCAATACCAACATTTACGATTTTTTCTGTTTACACATTAAACCTTAATATTCTGTAAGTAAATTACAATTTCGAGTTAATTTTGTCACAACAAAAGTATATTTTATGGAATGATTGGTCAGTATATTATATTATAATGTTAACAACGAATCCTTAAGTTTCGGATGTGGGTTCACATTTATGTTTGAATTAGGTACTGGATCATTAAAGGGTTCTATGTGAAATATTGTTTCAGTTTTACCAATAAATAAATTAAACATTATGATTTAAATTAATTTAATAACAACATTCTGTCCGAAATATTATTTAACATTTTCATTGTAAATGAAAACAGATTTTTTTTCCAAAATTCTCTCATAAGAACTACTTTAATAATGAAATGAATATATAAATAATAAATAAATCCGTATAAAACTGTATATAATTAAATAAATAATTTATAAATAACTGTGTAGCATTACTGTTGTTGAAATCAGACTGATAGCGATTTTAAAAATAGTTATTTAGAAAATGTATAAATAAACGTCATATTGTATGTAAAATTAACTGGTCGGTTTCTAGTTAATTTGTGAACTATCTCTACTTACATAATTATGTAGATATTCAGCGTGTTTTTACTAATTTTACTGGCATTTATTATCATCACCCATTTAAAAAAACGTTTTTTTATAATCCTATTTTTTTTCTTTTTGGTTTCTGTGAATGCTTACAGCTGTAAATAAAATTCAAAATTATTTATCCTGATAAACAATGCCAATAAAATTGAAGATGTGTATAATAAATAGAAATAATTCGTAAGGTTTGTTAACATACAAAAAAAAACTTAGAAAACAGAAAGACTTTGTAATCTAATAGGAGTTATTGAATAGATACGAAGTTTGTTGTAGATAGAAAAAAATATACATTATGAAATTGACTCTTTTCAAACACAAAATTACGCCTACTTGTTTCTCCCACTGTTATATTTTATAATCATTTTTCCTAATACAAATTAAAAATATATATTTTGATGTCAGTCCGCTGATAAAGAACATTTTCTGAATATGTTTTCAAAACACTTAGCGTTTCGTTAAAATAGGAATCGCAATACAATATTACAGATTTCCGAATATCAACATACTCGTAAATATCATAAACGCAATTCTTGAAATCTTCTTCAAAATAAATTTTTAAACAGGAAACTCTCTTACTCAAGATTAAGTTTGAACTTGATTTATAAGATAATCCTAATTAATGCCTGTATTTCTTGATGCGCTAAGCAGAGATATAGGTCTACCTATAACTTATAGTACACTTACGAATCGCCAGTTATGTCTAAGCCCCATGTTGTTGGGGGTCAGTCTCAGTTTAATCCTTTGGTGCTCATTAAGGGGTTTACCTGAAAAGTTTTCGGAGAGTTTTGAAAATTAGAGATTTTATAGACTATTCAAATTTAAATTCAATTGTTTATTGCTCAACGACGTGCTCTTTTCAAATTTTCTCTTTGCCACCTCATATCTTTGCTATATTGAAAAATTTGCACCCAAAATCAGATTTTGACAATGGTGCCAAATCTCTTTTTTAATAAACTAAAATTAGAGAATCACTATCTTTTACTAAAAGGCAGTGTGAAAACGGGACGGTTATAGAAATGAACTAAGTTAAAGATGTCAAACTAGTTTACACCTTGCGCTTTACCGTGTTATTATTCGACATATTTTTACGTGTACCCTTAATTTGTAAGGAAATATTAACTAAATTTGACAGCTCTAACTTACGTCTGTTTCTTTCTTGTTTTATTACAGAGAAAAGTATAGCAATAGCCTAAATTAAGTTTAGTTTATGCACAACAGAATCGGCACCAATATCTCTTTTCCGACTCATATTTCGATTAAAACTTCTAGGAAATAAATTACCAATATTTATGTGCTAATCTTTTTTTTGTGTAATGAATAGTTTTAGCGTACGAGCGCTACATAGTCTACTCAAAGCCTTTGGCCAAAAAACTAATTTCAAAATCACCATGGGATAAAATAATTGGCGCGTTTTCTCTTTGCCCGCGCGGTAAAGATTCTTCTTCTTTATCGTCGTTACCTCACTGCACACAAGTTTTGGGATCTTCTGCAATGTGGACCACTCGGTATATACTGCCTCCAACAGCCTTCTTAATCCTGTCAGAGCATCTCACCAGCGGTAAAGATACGAGGTGTCAAAGTCAAAATTTGAAAAGAACACGTCGAAATCTATAAAATAACCTACTTTAAAAACTCCTGAAACCATTCCAGGTAAAACAACCAAATGACTAGACTACCTATCCTATTTTAATCATGGAAAATTCAAATAAATCTTCATAATATTTGCAAAAAACTCCTGTCTTCAATACTTTGCTTAGTAAACGAATAATCTCCTGTATCGTAATTACGTATGTAGATAGTTTGTAATTTTTTACATTTTATTTTTGTACCCTTAATTCTAAGGATAATTTATATTATTGTCAATTAATGTGTAATTAATTGAGAAATAGAGGAGAGCCTAGCTACAACACTCTTAATAAAATGATATGCGTGATTAAATCATTTTGTTTTATTTTTATTAATTTAAATATTCGTTCTCTGAGAGTCAGTGAATGAGAAAGTAGTACCTCTGCCCAGAACATGACTCACATACTGGAATGCCCCCAAGTACCCATACACCTGTACTATGAAGGATGTGATGAACACTACTCACGCTGCAATACGGTTGACGACTAAAAAAATCTAATTGGTGAATGTGAGTGCAGTACCCCTGCCCAGAACATGACTCACTTACTGTAATGCCCCAAATGCCTATACACCTGTACTATGAAGGATGTGATGAACACTACTCACGCTGCAATAGGGTTGACAATACAACAACAATGAGGTTGTTGTTGTAAAAATGTCCAATATTTTTTGATAATCTAACTTACGGACTAAATAGTATTTTTTTTGTTATTTTTTTTTAATTTTTCTTTCTTTTTTTATTTATTTATTTATTTTTTTTTACCCTGTCGTCATCTCTGTTACTGTGGCAAGCTTCTGGACCCAAATTATTTAAAAAGTTAGGAAACCATCAGATCAAAAGAAGAAGAAGCAATGGGCTGAATGTGTGTTGAAAGCAAGCTACGAGTATATCGCTGTAGTTATACAGTACATACATTCGCACAACTAATTTTTATCATAAGCATCATTAAGCCAGGAATCATCTACTATGCTCAGGGGTCGCGCATAAATTCGAAACAGTGTTACCGCCACCCTGGGCACTCAGGCAAAGAAGGAACAGGGGTGGGTTTTAGTCAGTAAAAGTCTGACACGGCCTCCGCTTCACCCAGAGCAGGAGAAGTCACTGAATGATTTCCCACCCCCACAAAAAACAAGAGTCATCTACTGCTGGGTACAAGCCTCGTCTTCATTTGCCATAATTCCCGGTTCTTTGGGACCCTCATCTCAAGTGTTTCTTACGACTTTAATGCGATCGTCAACCCAATGCGCTTTTGGCTCTGATATCTTTGAACCAATCTTAGCCACCATTTAAGGCGCTATTAACTGCCAGTGACCTTGAGTGGTTAGCTTGCGTGTTCTGTGCTGAGCTCACGTAACGCGACTTACGTCCACCCAGTAATAGGACTCGCCCAACAAGGAGCGATGTCCGAAATTAGACGCATTATTAATTTATTACACATAAAACAACAAGTATTAAACTAAAACACTTAGACTAAATAATAATAAATAATTAAATGATCTTTAAAATTGTGAAGGTTTCATAAAAATACGCTTTAGTTTTTGCGTGATTCTCAACTTTTTATCCGCGTTAGACATAACTTTATAAATTAATTACACATGACACATGTTTGCTCCATTGGCTACTCCAGATTCGTCAAGTGTCTTTTTTAAATTTATAATTCTTTTTTAAGACTTCATGCACAAATAAATCTTTGAATTTTCTTCTGAGAAGTGCAATGGGTTATTGAAGCATGGCTTATTCAAAGACAAACTCAGTATATTTATACCGTATGCAATATACATACCAATATGGTGTTAAATTGATACCTTTTTGGTGCATCGTCTCAGACGGAATACGATACTCCTTTGTTCCCCACAAGCGGGGACGTTGTCTCTTTGACCATTATGTACAAACATAATTTTATTTAACAGTCGCTTTCGACAAAGGAGTGTCTTGCAGATATCCGGTGACCTAGATTGTAAATTGAGATGGATTTTATAGAGTGAGATCCTAGAGCCGTCAGCCATAACTTAATTAATTATATAAAAAAATATTTAGGACTGATAAAAATGACTTAAAAATAAGCTCAAAAACTATAAGAAAAGTGAATAATATATTTATTACGTAACTATAACGCCTGATAAATTGGCCGTCGCCGAAACAAACACGTATGCATAAATTCAATAAGAATACACATCTGGTTAATAAAATCACATATCATGTTAATCAGAAAATAAGTAATTTCTGGCGGCTCTGGGATCATACTCTATAAGATATCATTCCAAATACAACCCTGGTGGGTTTTTCTGTAGCCTCTCTCTTTCCACCCACATGTGTAACAGCTTAAGAGATTTGAATGAAATTTTGCACACAGATAGATTATAACCTGGATTAAAACATAGGCTACTTTTTATCATGCAGGTGAAGCCACTGGCAGAAATCAGTTTACAATAATCATAAAGTAAAGACTACTAACTAGAAATCAGTTTATAATAATCATAAAGTCAAGACACACTAATTAGAAATACATAAACCAATTTATCAGTCGATAGATTTCAGGAACCATTAAGTACCAGTGTTTTTTAGTTGAACAGAATTGAGGTTTTTTTTTCCTTCAATTCTACCTGCATATTGAAGGAAAAAGTTCTGTACAATTTACGATTCCACCAGCACTTTCTACACTAAAAACCGACGTCGAAGAATCTACACCTGTATTATGTCTTGGCAGACGAAACTCAAGAAATGCGAGTAGTTCCGATTGAACTAGTATGCGGGTTGAAAGTAATATATTTTACAAACTCAGATAAGCTTTTAAACCAGTTTCATCAGCTCGTATTTTTTTTTTGAAGTGAAAACTTCTTTAGGCGCGTTGGGCATTTTTTTTCAAGTTTTCACTTCTGTTTTTTTTCCCTGGTTGATCAGTGGTGGCATAGCGGTAACGGCCCCGACTTATGACGTGGGTTCAAACCCGCGCAGGTGCTTTACTTTGTGAAATATATTTCATCACCACTGCTCTCAAAACGGTGAAGGAAAACATCGTGAGGAAACCGCCATGTCTTAGAACTAAAACTTCGAAGACATGTGACAGCCACCAACCCGCACTGGGCCTACATAGATTATGGTCCATTCCCTTTCCTAAAGAGTAGACCCGAGTCCCAGGAGTGGGAAAATTATAACGGCTGACTTTGCTTATGCATAGAATGATTTTGTGATAACGCCCTGGTGGATATATTAAAACACAAACCGGCCAAATGCATGTCAATTTAGAGTTCCTTATCATCATCATCTTCCTGCCCTTATCCTATGTTACTTGGGGTCGGCGCAACACGTTTTTTTCTTCCATTCTATCCTGTCAGCCGTCACGCTATCACTAACTCCCTTTTCTTTCATACCACTCCTCACACAATCCATCCCTCTTTTCTTTGGCCTCCCTCTCCCTCTCCATCCATCCACATTTATATTTATAACTGTTATTTAGTTACATGTGGGTTCGATTCCCACCCAGGACAAATGTTTGTGTAATGAGCACGATCATTTGTTCTGTGTCTGGGTGTAATTTATCTATAATATGTATGTATTTAGAAATATATAAGTATGTTTATCAGTTGTCTAGTACCCATAACACAAGCTCTGCTTAGCTTGGGACTAGATGGCGTTGTGTGATAGTTGTGGAATATTATATTATTATTATATTATGTGTTTCATCCCTCCTCTTAACATGACAATACCAAGATAAGTGGTTCCCTTTCAAGTTTTCTGTGACTGGCGCCACTTTTAAACCACCTCCAATGTACTTATTTCTCACTTTAACCATTCTCGTTACTCCACACATCCATCTCAAGATTTTCATTTCCGCCACATGCAGTCTTTTTTCATCCATCTTTTTCACAGCCCAACATTCTGATCCCTACAGAGATACTAGAGTTCCGTATCAAATGAGGGAATTATCAAAATGAAAAAATCTGATTTATTAATATATTGGTATTTGTTAGTAAAATATATGTAATATTAAACATTATCACCAAATTTGAATTGCAAGTCAATGGGAAGTTTAAAAATTTCTTCGGAATAAACAGACAGAGAGACGGACAGACGGACACGTGAGAGACAGCAATAGGGCTTCGTCTGGATCCTTTGGGTAAATAAAATAAAATAAAAAAAGCCTTTTAGTTTTTACAGATGCGTAAAAAATATTGTTTCTACAGAAATACCTAGATAACAATAGAACACGAAAAATAAAGTTATTGACCCTTCGGGTACGGAATCCTAAAAAAAAACACCTAACCAGGATACATTCAAACAGGTCCGAATAGCCGATATTTTGTCTAAAACAAGTTCAAGTCTCCCCTTAAAATAAAGTTCTATTCTTTCAACTTATAAAAGCCTATGTATGATTCAACGTTTAATAGTTGACCCACTAAACTATGACTATTCATATCTTAAGAAGCTATTAAGGCCATTCGTCTTCATAATACGCTATTAATTCTGTTCCATAATCTGATATAGTTACGAAGTGTGATTGATATGGATGGAACTGATTTCTTCAATTTAGTACAATTGTTTTGAGTGTGTGTTTTTAGCGGCAGGTCACCGGGACTATCTGCAACTCCCGCATTCCCCTTAAACTTAACGGGAATATTTAAAAACAATGGTGAGACCTGCTGTCTTGTATGGTTCAGAATGTTGGGCCACAAAGGGGATGAATGAAAAGCAATTGCATGCAGCTGAGATGAGAATGCTAAGAGCGATGTGTGGTGTTACGCGCATGAATAGAATTTGGAATGAGTATTAAGAGAGAGTAGATATGTAGTGAAAACGGTCAATACGTACGTCAGTGAGCTCCGTAAATAAATATCAAAACAAAGTGCTCAAGTCGAATAACAAGTGCCATTTTGGAAACAAAGTGCTTAGTGAATCGTCGAAGACTGTGGACAAGTGGAGATCTAGTGGTAGAAGCAAGGATTATCTTAAAAAAGTGCAGTGAAAACTTTGTGACATAACCTAAAAATAGCGAAAAGTGAAGTCTCAAATCTAGCTGTCAGCTACAAGAGTGCGCGCAAGATAAGTCTGCGCGTGGTTGAAATCGGAACTAAACGTTTTTAAATTCCATAAATTAGAGTGCGTGCACGATAAATCTGCGTGCGGTTGAAATCGGAACTAAACGTTTTTAATTAATAAAGATAGTTTTCACCAGTGTTGCTAACTTATTGTTTTCTGGTTCCGGTTACTGTACAGTAAGCACACAAAACTTCAAAACATATAAAATGGAAGGTCAATTTCAAATATTATTCGAAAAAATGAAGATCGAAATGCAAAACCAAAATGCTGAATTGAAGGACTCGATTACAAAAAGTATTATGAATAAAATGGATGAAAAATTAATCCCTATTGTGGAAGAAAATAAAAACTTAAAAATTAAAGTAGAAAAATTAGAAAGAGAGATAACGAATTTTAAGAGAGTAGAAAGAAGCAATCATATTATAATATTCGGCTTAGAAGAAAAAGAAAAATCCTCTTATGAACTAATACAAAAGCTTAAGGAAATCTTCATTCAGGATTTAAATATTAACATAGAAGAGCACGAAGTCAACAAAATCCATCGCCTAGGAAACAAAGAGAGAGTGAGCAACAAACCGAGACCAGTATTGTGTTCGTTTATAAGTAACTGGAAGAAAAATGAAATTATCAAAAACAAAAGGAACCTCAAAACAATCTATATAAATGAGGACTACTCGAAAGAAGTGTTGGAAAAAAGGAAACAGTTGCAAGCAAAGTTAGTTGAAGAGAGGAAAAAAGGCAATACGGCATACTTGAGATATGATAAACTAATAGTTAAAGAGAACAACACCAGCCAAGAGAAAAGGAAAAGGGAAATATCAGTTTCACCCTCCAACTATAATAACCAGCCAAAGAAACAGCAAACAGTAAACACAACCAAGTCTAACAGATCTAATGCTTTTGACATAATGCGATCCAGATCCGGCTCTCTTCCGAGTACACCCAACGCTAAGAGAAACCAATAGCAACTAAAGAGCCGCAAACGGAAACCAAAACCAACCAAAGAAACTGCTAATAAAGAAACAACAGAATACCAAACTCCCCCAAGCCGACTGGTCCTCGTGGGGGAAAGAGACCACAACCCTCCAACGCCACAGTTTAAGAAGCAGCAAAAACCAGTAATTTACATAGCATCCCTTAATGTACTTACCCTGATGAAGGATGAAAATCTTATTGAACTAACTAACGCGCTGAAACAAATCAAATGGGACATCCTTGGCCTGAGTGAGGTGAGAAGAACGGGCGAAAGTATTACTTCTCACCCAGATTACTTACTGTACCAGCTAGGAAAGACGCAAGGCCACCACGGGGTAGGATTTATTATCAAGAAACATATAACGAAATATATAGAAGAATTCATCGGAATCTCAGAGCGCATAGCGATTATGAATGTGAAACTACCGGGATACAAGGATCCTTGGTCTATCGTACAGGTTTACTCACCTACAGAACAATCGAATTTAGAAACAATAAATATTTTTTACCAAGATCTAAATGAAGCTATCCAAGAACACACCCATAAAAACCTTATAGTAATGGGAGACTATAATGGCCAAATCGGAGCAAGACGCCCAGGTGAAAATACAATATTAGGACCATTTTCATATAGCAACAAGACTAGGAGCAGGAATGGTGAGAAAATTACAAACTTTGCGCTAGAAAATAACTTAGCAATCTTAAATACCATATACAAGAAAAAAAGGAAAAACATGTGGACCTGGATCTCCCCCGATGGCAAAACGAAGAACGAAATTGATTTTATTATGACAAATAGAAGTAGTTATTTCATCAATTTTACCGTCATTAAAAGATTCAATTTCAATACGAACCATAGGCTAATCAGAGCTGAACTCAAAACAAAGCAACCAATGAAGGCGAGACCAAGACAAAACGTAGGAAATACAAAACTCAGCATACAGCAACTAGAACAAATATCAATCGCTCTGAGAGACGAATTTATAGACTTCAAAGAAAACACTTCTAATTTAGCAATCCAAGAAAAATACAATTACATAGAGTATATTATTAAAACGCAGACAAAACTCATAACAAATTCTAAAACTGAAACAAAACATATGCTATCAACAAACACTATAAAACTACTACAAGACAGAAATCACCTTCTCAGCGCAAAAACCACTCAAAATAGAAGAAAGGAAATTGCCAAAATTAGCAAAGAAATCAAAGAAAGCATTAGGAAAGATAGAAAACAATGGAGGATGGAAACAATAGAAAATTATATACTTAAAACAGGTGGAACCAAAAAAGCGCTCAAGGAATTGACAAACACAAAGGACTGGATCGTAAAAATGAAAGATGAAAAAGGAAAATGGAACCGACACAGAACAGACATACTAGAAACAGCTACATCATACTACAAAAAACTATATGGTAACGACACAACGCAAAGCAAAATAGAACTGGTGGATCCCTCGAATATCCCTAATATCCTCTATTCTGAAGTCGAGCAAGCTATCGACACCCAAAAGGAAGAGAAAGCACCCGGACCCGATGGTATAAAGAACGAAATTTTAAGACATAGCAAGGGAACCCTGATACCTGTTCTAGCAGATATGTTCAATGACATCATAATTACCGAAACCATTCCCCAACAATGGACAGAGTCTAATATCATCCTACTGTATAAGAAAGGTGATAAATATGATATAGGAAACTATCGCCCTATCAGCCTTATGTCTAACGTATATAAGATTTTCGCTAAGATTATCTTGAAACGAATTGAAATAACCCTAGACGAACATCAACCGATCGAGCAAGCAGGATTCCGCAAAGATTATTCGGTAGTCGACCACATCCACGTAGTGCGACAAATTCTAGAGAAATACAACGAATACCAGCTAACATACTACATCGCGTTTATCGATTACAGTAAAGCGTTTGATTCTCTACTACACGAAAACATATGGGAGGCTCTACTAGAACAAGGAATCGAACACAAATACATCCGATTAATAAAAAACATATACAGTCGCAGTACAGGAAGAATTCAATTAGAAACGGAAAGCGCTCCTTTCAGAATTGAAAAAGGCGTTAGACAGGGCGATCCTCTATCCCCAAAACTTTTCTCCGCAGTTCTGGAATCAATTTTCAGAAGACTTAATTGGGAACGTCTCGGTATTAACGTAGATGGTGCATTGCTGTCACACTTGAGGTTTGCTGACGATATAGTGCTATTTGCTAAAACACCAGAAGACTTAAATAAAATGCTAGGAGAACTTGCGACAGAAAGTGCGAAAGTGGGACTGACACTGAATCCGGATAAAACTAGAGCAATGACAAACGGAAGCAAATACACTATTAAACTAGGGAACACCGAAATAGACTATACTGAGGAGTACATCTATCTAGGACAGCTTATAACTCAAAAAGAACCCATGCGAAAGGAAGTGGAGAGACGAATTACGAATGGCTGGAAGAGATACTGGAGTCTGAGAGAGGCTATGAAAGATAAAAAACTCCATATTAACTTAAAAAGTAAACTGTTTAACACCTGCATACTACCTGTTCTGACGTACGGATGCCAATCATGGGTGTTAAACCACGAAATATTAAACAAGCTAGCAACTTGTCAGTATGCAATGGAAAGGAGTACGCTAAATATCAGAAAGTCTGATAGATTGAAAAACTCTGTCATCAGAAATAAAACTAAAACTACAGATGCAACAATTAAAGTCAAAAGACTGAAATGGAGATGGGCTGGCCACATGATAAGAGGATGCGACAGATGGAGCCAAAGGGTGACCCAGTGGTATCCCAGAGAAGGCAAAAGGAAGAGAGGTAGACCGCAAAAAAGATGGGACGATGACATTAGACAAGTGGCCGGAGTCATGTGGAACAGAGTGACACAGGAAAGGAAAGAGTGGAAAAGGTTGGAGGAGGCCTTTGCCGACTGGCAAACAGATCTGGGAAAGGTAACCAAGCAACAAATATTAGCTTGATTAATTAATTTAGTTTAAGGGTAAATTAAGTTAGCAATAAGTTTAAATCCATTGTAAGATCTGAATAAAAGGCTATATTATTATTCATCATTCTCCTGCCCTTATCCCAATTTATTTGGGGTCGGCGCAACATGTCTTTTTCTTCCATACTCCTCTATTAGTCGTCATCTCTGTAGTCACCCCTTTTTTACCCATATCCTCTTTCACACAGTCCAACCATCGTTTCTTTGGCCTTCCCCTACTCTTATAGCCATCCACATCCATACACAAGACTTTCCTCACGACATTTTCTTCATTCCTCCGCATCACATGCCCATACCACGACAACCGATTTCCACACAACTTTTCAGTCAGCGGTGCCACTTTCAGACTTCCTCTTATATACTCATTCCTAATTCTATCCATGCGCGTAACACCACACATCGCTCTCAGCATTCTCATCTCAGCTACATGCAATTGCTTTTCATTCATCCCCTTTGTGGCCCAACATTCTGAACCATACAAGACAGCAGGTCTGACCATTGTTTTATAAATCTTCCCCTTAAGTTTTAGGGGAATGCGGGAATCACAGATAGTCCCGGTGACCTGCCGCCATTTCATCCATCCAGTGTTAATTCTGTGCTTAACAGTCCGATCTATTTCGCCATCGCTTTGCACGAGTGAACCGAGATACCGAAAATCGGAGCAGACTGGGAGAAGCGCGCCATCTAGCACTACAGCTTCAGAACTGGAGAGACCGCCGAAATCGCAGAACATGTATTCAGTTTTGGTTCTGCTGATTTTCAAGCCAACTTTCTCCAGCTTCTGTTGCCATTTCTCCAATCTGCTCTGGATCTCAGGTCCATCTTCACCGACCAGAACAATGTCGTCGGCAAACAGCATGCACCAGGGTGCCTCTTCCTGTATTTCCGACGTAAGAGCGTCCATAATCAACAGGAAGAGGTAAGGACTTAAAGCCGACCCTTGATGCAAGCCTACAGCCACACTGAACTTATCGGTGTTGCCAGCAGCCGACCGGACGTAGGTACTAGATTGTCTGTACATAGCACGAATCAACTCAACATACTTCCCAGGCAAACCTTTCTCTTTCAAGGCCCACCACAACACATCCCGAGGTACCCTATCATACGCTTTCTCAAGATCAATGAACACCATGTGCAAGTTCTTGTGCACACGTCTGTACTTCTCGCACAATTGACGGAGAGCGAAGGTGGCGTCCATTGTCCCTCGACCTGGCATAAACCCAAACTGGTTCGGGGTAATCTCACTCTCCTGTCGCAATCTTTTCTCTATCACTTTCTCCCATACTTTCATAGTATGTGACATGAGCTTTATCCCTCGATAGTTGTTGCAGTCCTGTACATCCCCTTTATTCTTGAAGATGGGCACTAGCGAACTATTGCACCATTCTTGTGGGATCACTTCTTCATACAACAACTTATTGAAGAATAAAGTCAGCCACATACATCCATCCTCTTTTAAACACTTCCATACTTCCACTGGTATGTCATCAGGGCCCATGGCCTTTCCATTTTTCATACATTGAACCGTCTTTCTTACTTCATCCATGCTAATTTCTCTCAACAAACCCATATTTACTTGTACCTCTTTGAGCACACCACTCCATTCATTCTCTTCGTTCATCAACTTTTCAAAATAAACCTTCCATCGCTCTTTTATTTCGTCATCTTTCGACAAGACTTTACCGAGTTCATCTTTCATACATTTTATATGCATTATATCCCTCGTTCTCCTTTCTCTTAATTTTGTAATCCGGTAGAGCTCCTTCTGGCCTCTAGGGCTGTCCAGTAAATTATATAACTTTTCCTGCGCCTTAGCCCTGGAAACTGCAACCGCCTTTTTTGCCTTCCTCTTCCATTCTTTATAAATTTTCTTTTTCTCTTCTTTCAAATTATCATTTCCGGTTTCTACATTCTGCCATACTTTAAACGAAATTTTCTTTTCTTTTAGCATCTTTTGCACATCTTCATTCCACCACCATGTATCCTTTTCTATCATGCCTTTACCTTGCGATTCTCCAAACACATCTTTTGCTACTCGCCTTATACAATCCGCCATCTCTTTCCAACATTCATCCACAGATTTTCCTTCCATATCCTTCATTTCTATCATTTTATCTACCACTTGACTCTTAAACATACTTGCACACTCCTCATTTTCTATCATACGCCATCTGATTTTGGGTGGGGGCCGTTCTTTGTTCCTACTGGACGAGACACTGACTGTTACGTCCATCAATATGAGCCTGTGTTGAGAGACTAAGCCTTCACCTGGCAACACTTTACAGTTTTTGACTGTTTTGAGACTGTTTCGTCTCACCAAGAAAAAGTCAATTTGGGTCGCGTGCTGGCCACTTTTGTAAGTGATCAGGTGTTCGTCTTTCTTTTTGAACCAGGTGTTAGTTATTGCCAGGTCAAAAGCCGAAGCAGCTTGCAGCAATGTCTCGCCATCAGTATTACGGTCTCCGTACCCCCAACCACCATGCACTCTCTCATAACCGTACTTCAGACTTCCTACATGCCCATTAAAATCACCCCCCACAAACACCTCTTCACTCTCCTGTACATTCATCATCACACAATCGAAGTCCTTCCAAAACTTTTCTTTTACACTATCCTCACATCCTGATTGGGGTGCATACGCACTAATAACATTTACTATCATACTCTCCACAACCACTTTAATAGCTATCACTCTATCACTTACTCTTTTAACATCCACCACACATTCTTTTAACTCACTATCCAAAACTATGCCCACACCATTCCGTTTGCCATCACTTCCACAGTAATAAAACTTATATCCTTCTCCTAATTCTCTTGCTTTTGCACCCTTCCATTTCGTTTCTTGCAAACACGCTATATTTATCCGTCGCCTTTTTAAAACATCTGCTAACTCTCTTCCTTTTCCAGTCATAGTACCTAAATTCCAGCTCGCACACCTCAATCTTAATTCTCTCACTCTCCGAGCTTGCGTCTTACGTCGCACCCGCCCGTCCTGGTGCGACAACCCTTGTCCATTTCCCACAGGAGCCGGGTGCTGCCCCTGCGCGTCGCCTGTGGGGTACGCCCTAGCCCTATCGCACATCATATTTTTCCAGACCATGATGCAAAAAGGTTTTGGCAAAAGTTTTATAGCCGGCCGCCTGCCTGACGCCAACCCTCCTTGGGAATGCTGTTGTTGGTGGTTTACCCGCCACCGCGCGGGTGGCCCAAGGTGCTTTAGTAGTATGCACTAGGGCTCAAGCTCCCTTAGTCGCCTCTTACGACACCCACGGGAAGTGATGGGATGGTACTATTCTTTTACGTCCGACACCCGAAAAGGCTATATTATTATTATTATTATTTATTAAGAGAGAGTCTGAAAGTGGCACCGCTGAGTGAAAAGTTGTGTGGAAAGTCTTGTGCATGGATGTAAGAGTAGGGGAAGGCCAAAGAAACGGTGGATAGAATGTGTGAAAGAGGATATGGGTAAAAAGGGGGTGACACACACACATACAGAGATGACGACTAATAGAGAAGTATGGAAGAAAAAGACATGTTGCGACGACCCCAAATAAATTGGGATAAGGGCAGAAGAACGATGAGTACCATTGTTTAGGGAACAAGTGTTAAAGAAAGAAAGAAAATAAACCGGCCAAGTGCGTGTCGTATTTTGTACAGGTTCCGTACCAAATACTGGTATTTGTTAGTAAAATATACGTAGTAATAAAATCATTTTCACCAAATTTCAACTTCATAAGTCAATGGGTAGTTAAAAAATTCTTCGGAACAAAATTTTGTGTCAGACGACAAACAGACAGACATACGGACAAACGGACAGTCGGACACGTGAGTGACAGCAATAGGGCTCCGTTTAGACCCTTCGGGTACGGAACCCTGAAAAGAAAGAATGAAGAAAGATCGTAAAATAATCATTTCGTTTGTGTCAATGTCCGGTTTGGTGCCATGTAACAGATAAATAAAAGTAAACGAAGAATAATATGCGCGCAACGTTACGCAAATTCAGGCAAATGGAGTTAATCCCAGCCCGTTCGCTCTAAGCCACGTAGGTACTTATCAGATACGTTTGATATTCATTGCGTTTTTGTAACTGCAAATGCACAATTTCGAAATTTTGAAAAAAAAAATCGAAAATTCAGGTAATGTTTTTTAGGAAAAAAGTTTAGTAATAACACCTGGAATTAATTTTCGTAAAAAAAGTAAAAAAAATGCGACTTTGACCTTCAATATCTCCAGAACCAATGGATTCCCAGGTATGGTCTAGTGGAAAAAAAATATCCAAATAATGGGTAGAATATGTGGCTTTTGGTTTCGGAAACTGTCTTTTTATACCCAATATTATCTCATACCTATGACATGCCAAACAGTTTTTCCGATCACAATACACCGTACATCTTTTTCAGCTCTAAATAATTAATTTAGCCAAAGTTACTATCCGTTATCGTCCGGACTGGGCCTCCAACACTCACTGGGCCACTAACCCGCATTGGGCCACCAACCCGCACTGGGCCACCAACCCGCACTAGACCACCAACCCACGTGGATCACCAACCCGTACTGAGCCACAAACCCGCACTGGACCACAAACCCGCACTGAGCCCGCGTAGTGGATTACGACCCATTCCGTCTCTTAGAGCCGAAGTCCCAGCAGTGGGAACATTATAAATGGCTGATTATGTTGATGTTATGTTACTGTCCGTTAATAACACACGTTAATCCTGATAGCCCCAGGTTGAAGCGATTAATGTGGGTGAATAGGTTACGTGTTCCATCGTCGACCACATCATAGCTTACCAATATCAAACTGCCTAGCCTTTTCCCAACTATCTTGGGGTCGGCTTCCAGTCTAAGCGGATGCAGCTAAATACCAGTATTTTACATGGAGCGACTACCTTTCTGACCTCCACAACCCAGTTACTTGGTAATACGATACCCCTTGGTAAGATTGGATGTCAGACTTTCGGGCTTCTGACGACCAGTAACGACTGTCAAAGATCTACTATTGACAGCCGGGACCAACGGCTTAACGTGCTTTCCGAGGCACGAAGGAGTCGGTATGTAAAGATGGCAACCGCGGCAAGCGTAGCTTAACCTGATGAATCGACCCGTGCGGCTGTTATTACTTTAGCCACGAGCTCCTCGATCATCATAGCATACCATCAGGTGATATTGTAGTCAAGCGCAAGCCTATATCAACAATAAAAATACATTAAAAAAAAACTCTTTTACACGTATCCAATTCGCCATAATAACCCACAATAAAATGTCACACGCAGTGATATAAGAGTATCAAAAAGCCGATATAATAATTATAAGTCACTTACAGGAGCGTATAATAAAATTGCCAGCGGAATTCCCATTAATCCAGTCGGCCACACCGATTAAACAGTGATTCAACCGGGAACCGAACGCGTGACCGAACGCAGTTAGGTTGTGGTGTGACTCACTTTCAAAGCGATATTACTTTTTTGAGAACTGGAAATGGAAGTATCGAAATGTATTGTTTTTTTTTTTAATGTCATGTTTTTTTTATTTCTCGACGAGACTATTCAATATGACTTGGTAGGTACGTAGTCAGTAACAACTTCAACAGATTTTTGTTTTTTTTTTTATGAAAACGAAATATACAGGCTGTAACGGAAAGGTGTGGTCATATGTTAAGAGCCGGTTCTGTCCATGGGAATGAACAACTTTTTCTAAGAAAAAATAGAAAATTCCCAAAAAAAAAATTGGACTTTCCATAGAAAGTTATCATCATCAGCTGATCAATATTTGTATGGGAAGTAATTTTTTTTTTATTTTCTCGGATTTTCTTGAAGAAAGTTGTTCATCATCTGCTTGCATCTGCACATCTATACGTGCAGATGCAATTCTTAAAATATGACCACACCATTTCGTTACAACCCGTATAGGTATCGTACTATTGTTCAGCATTAACGTAACTCTTCCATTTTTTTTAATTATTATTTTCGTAATTAATTAATGGACATAAAACAAAAATATACCTATCTAACTTAACTATATACAGGACGTAACGGAAAGGTGTGGTCATATTTTAAGAACCGGTTCTGCCCATGGAAATCAACAACTTTCTCTAAGAAAAAATAGAAAATTCCCAAAAAAATATTTGTACTTTCGATACAAAGTTGTCATCAGCTGATCAATATTTGTATGAGAGGTAACATTTTTTTTGAAAATTTCCTCAGATTTTCTTGAAGAAAGTTGTTCATATCGATGGGCAGATGTAGTCTTTAAAATATGACCACACCTTTCCGTTACACCCTGTATACACAAAAAAATACCTAATTAAAACTAAAAATAATCTATAATATATTATCTTTTTTATATCTATAATATATAGATTACGTAATTAGTATTAATATTATTGATTTTAGCGATAAAGTACAGAAGTTAATAACAAGCTAATTCAAGCCGTTTTATGTACGTGTGTTTGCGGTTGGATCTGTAATAAATGACTAATTTTTATTAGGTAGTAAATTCAATTATTTTCTTATTAGGGCTGATTCCTATACAATGCCCATGGATACTTTACGGCAATTCCTTATATCACTTTAATGCCAGTTAGCCAAGACCCAAGGAATCTCTCAGAGGTTCTCATTACAAGACAGATAGTACATGAGTGGTGATTAGCTCTGATGCTATTTAAAAAAAAAACTCATAAATTTCTGGTTTTCTACATTTTTGTAGTCAAATCTATTCAGTTTGAAGCCGCGGAAAAATACATAACATGTAAATATATGTTAATTTTGTCTATATTTCTGAAAATTTAGCGGTTTCCGAAACACGTTTTAAAAAAAAAATTCTCGATAGAAATTCTCGTCTAACATAACTTTGACCTTTTAAAACAAAAGCCGTTTTACTAACAAACCTACATGGGAAAAATTAATTAAGTACAAACAATGAATCGAATCTTAATGCAAAACTTGGTGGTTTTTGATTTTTATTAACTTAACTTATTTTTGAATAAATTGATAAAATGCTTCATATTTTGCAATAGATTGCAAGCGTTGTCTCTCCGCGCATTTTTACGTAGTGACCACGTACGCACGCGCAATGTACGAGCGTGCGTCTTCGCATGATCTTTACACATATAGCTCGTTTTGATACAATATACATTAGTAATGCTTGCTTGTTTATGCTTGCTTGCTTGCTTGCGTGGCAATGCTTTGCTGTCTAGCTCAACCGACAGTTAAACCCAAGACTCCTGGTCAAAGAAAGAACAACTGAAAATCCTCGAGAGTGTTGTACGGTAAATTTTTCAGTTTTTCTTGATCAAAGGGTCGGCTAACCCCGCTCTCCGCTAACAGCGTGTCCTGACCCCAACTGTCGCGACCGGTGGTCGTTAGCCGCAAGTCACTCAGACGCAGTGAGACGTGAATTTTGATTGTGGACACGGATAAAATGATAATAAGCTTCTGAATTAGAACGGACGTGTTTTATAATAGTCTGGACTACCTACCGTATTGTTGGAATTTTCCGGTGTTTTATAAGGGTTGTTTAGTTTTAGAGTTCGTTAGGTTGGTGATGTCTGATTCATACGGGGATTTTTTTTTTTGTGAAAGTTTTGGTACTATAATTTCGCGATGGAGAAATTATACGTGAAGTTAACGGATATAAATATTTTAGTACCTTTGATTTAAATTTATAAGTAGGTACCATCAAATGAGGTGAATAAGAAGACAGGTGTGAATGAAACAATGTGAAAACAAAACTTTGAAGTTGTACACATTATTTAGAAATTGTTTGCAGCATTTAAGCACTTTACGTTATTCAAGAATTGTAATGATTTTTTTTATCGATGTTTTGATATACACCAATATTACGGTATGAAAGTGAAAATCTTAATCGAAGTTTTGTTTCACTTGACTCCTTATTTTATGTGAAAGCTTTTTTAGGCGCGGTGGGCATTTTTGAGATGGGAAAAAACAATTGAACTCGAGCGACACCATAACCGACTGTCGTAGCGCGTCACCGTCACCGACCGTCCGACCGTTTAGATCTTATGGATTTATCTAGGGGGTTTAAAATTTATATATTAATTATATTATATATTATAAAGAGAGCCCAAATTTTGGTTATTTTTGCCATTGAACATATCAATTTCGAGATACTCGTATTTATGATTTTATATCTTGAATCGATCGGTACGCGATTCGCTACGAGAGTGTTACTAGCACTCGTAGCGGATCGCGAGGCGTGTTGGGCATTTTTGTTCAAGTTTTCACTTCGGCACACCCAGAGTGCCCCTGTTTTTGAAGTGAAACTTCTTTAGAATCGTTGTGATTTCAAACCGGATACAACGGAAAAAACGACAGGTAAGAGACACAAATACAAAAGAGCGAGAGAGCAGATGACGGCGAGAGGAGAGGGCGCGCGCGACGCGGGGCCTGGGGTCCAGTCACTTCGCTGCCGATCATCAACTTTAGACAACTATTGCTCACCTTTGGCCACCTTTTGACAATCTTTTCCCACCTTTGACCACCTTTGACCACCGATTGCTCACCTTTCGCTCACCTTTGACCACCTAGTGCTCACCTTTGACCACTAATTGCAAACCTTTGACCAACTTTTGCTCACCTTTGGCCACCTTTTGACCATCTTTGCTCATCTTTGCCCACATTTGCCCATTTGCCCACCTTTGCCTACCTTTGACCACCGATTGCTCACCTTTCGCTCACCTTTGACCACCTATTGCTCACCTTTGACCACCAATTGCAAACAATTTGACCAACTTTTGCTCACCTTTGGCCACCTTTTTGCTCACCTTTGGCCACCTTTTGACCATCTTTGCCCAAATGAAGTTTCACTTCTATCGTGTGTGAATCGCACACACACCTTTTTTTTTTTTTTTTTGGAGTGTCATCCAATGACTTCTCCCGCTCAGAGTGGAGCTCCCGGCCATGTAAGACTTTTATTGATAAAAACCCACTCTTGTTCCTTTAGTTGCCACCAGCCCACGGTAACTCTATTTCGAATTTATCCGCGAGATATTACTATTTACGCCGTTTGTAGGTAATGAGACGATTGGATCGGTTGATAGGCTAATCTTATATGTTTATTTAAGAGTAAGAAGGAATTTGACGTTTCAATCAAATAGAAAAAGTAAAAAATGCAAAGAGTCTGCATTTGAAATTGATAAACACCAGCAACGTGACAGGAAACAATTTTCTCTTCGAATATTAGATCTTTCAAGCTAGTTCATCGAGAAAAATAAAGATAGAAACACACGGACGGACCTATTACTCTTTTAATAAATCGCAATCACCGTTCGACCGAGAAAAACTTAACTATAAGTTGGTTAGATGCAAATCCCCACTATAAATTGGCGAGGCGTGGACGAATTCGAAGCATTAATTTGTGGGAAATCGTGTGGAAAATGGAAATTTTGTGCAGCCTCCGGCTTCCAAGGTTTGACAAACTTACATTTTCCTTCAGGCCAACCTTAAGACCTGACAGCACCATTGAAAATCAAACCTTAACCCACTTCCCTGAAGGCCTTATTTTCATGTGTGTGGCCTCTCGTGATGGCAAATAGGGGTAAGCAAAAGGATGGCCGCGTAAGTCGTGATGAGAATATGCGCCGCGTTTTTAATGAGGATCGCGGTTTTTATTTATAAATATGACGTAAACAAGTTTATTAAACTAAATGTTAACGAGTGTTGGATTGTGAGAGGTGCTTACTAAATAGCTTGCTATTTACCACACCGGAAGGCTGAAAATTCGTTGTATTATCTACTAGATATTTTTTTTTTTACTTTTTTGAAAGGTTATATAGACTTAACCTGGGGGCTAACTGATTAGAGTGAATAGGTAACTTCAAGGCAAGCGTGCTCCATCACATCATTGATTACCATCAGGTGAGCATTATCTCACCTGATGGTACTCGTAAGTAATTATGTTATTTGATGATATTGTTTTTGACCGCCGTCAAACACGAGTCAATCAAAGATAGAACCCGGTTAAGTGCGTGTAGGACTTCTCACATTTAGGGTTCCGTACCAAGTGATGATGTCAATGGAAAGTTAAAAAATTCTTCGGATCAAAATTTTGTGACAGATGTTGGACAGGCAGATAGACGGACAGACAGACAGACAGACAGACGGACAGACGGACAGACGGACAGACGGTCAGACGGACAGACGGACAGACGGACAGACGGACAGACGGACAGACGGACAGACGGACAGACGGACAGACGGACAAACGGACAGACGAACAGACGGACAGACGGACAGGCGGACAGACGGACAGACGGACAGACGGACAGACGGACAGACGGACAGACGGACAGACGGACAGATGGACAGACGGACAGATGGACAGACGGACAGACGGACAGACGGACAGACGGACAGACGGACAAACGGACAGGCGGACAGACGGACAAACGGACAGACTGACAGACGGACAGATGGAGAGACGGACAGGTGGACAGACGGACAGACGGACATACGACACGAGACTGACAGCAATAGCACTCCATTAGAACCCCTCGGATACGAAACCCTAAAAAATAACTACTGGAAATAGGGTCTCCAAGCGTTGCCACACCGACCGGTCTTAACCTTTTCGTATTCTACAGGCTCCGGTGGCCTTCATCATCATTCAGCTTTTAGCTTTTTCTGTTCCCATTATCAAGTTTTCCTCAATTATTTTAAATAATTTCGAATAGCTCTATAATCCTCCTGAAGCCGATATTAATGTGACATGAAAATCGATAGCTTAGTTATAGAGCATAGTGACAGTATACCCCTAATTTTAGTATAATAACGTTTATATCCAGTTCTGAGAAGCGGATAAGTCAGATGAGATTTGCTTTAAGCTTCTATTGTTAACGCAGATTGTTGGAGCTAAGGAGTGGATCGGGAAGATACTGGAAATGACCACGGTTGGGTGCTGGAAGAAAGTTTTACAAAACCACTAACAAATTTATTGCAGTTTATGAGAAACTTTCTTCCATCTGCCAATACAGTCTACACTACGCCTCGAACAGTTGGCGCAATAGTTGAGCGATTGCTGCGCTTCATGTCGCTGGTTAGATTTCTGCACGGAACATATATTTGTATGACCGACAGATAGTTGTTCCGGGTCTGGGTGTATTTTGTATGTGGGTTTTTATGTTTGTGAACGCACCCACGATACAGGAGTAGTTCCTAGTGTGGGGAAACATTTTTTTTAAATTGAATTTCTTTACATTAAGCCGCGTTTGCATTATGCAAGTAGCCTGCATCCAAGGTGCAATTTTCATGTAGCCTGAGTAATAGAAACTTAAACATGAAGTTGCATGCGAATAGTTTTAAATTTGTATACATAAAAAAATATAGAACCGACTTCTTTCT
Organism: Polia nebulosa; assembly: GCA_951329385.1. NCBI lineage: Eukaryota > Metazoa > Arthropoda > Insecta > Lepidoptera > Noctuidae > Polia > Polia nebulosa. Next base: position 31,390,447 of record OX589595.1, read on the forward strand.
GGTTTTGTGTCTTCGTTTTTTGACATCGACTTCCGAAATTATTGTTATTTTGCACTTTTTTTGGAAGTCGGTTCTATTTCTTTGTAAAAAAGTTTTTTTTTCACTTTTTAGTTGTGGTTCTCCATTAGATTTTGTCAACAATTCATAGACGTACGGTCGCAGCAATTGCGGTTGATTTGCTGTCAATTTTTGAAAAGTTCCGTCGTCTGTCTTCTCCGAAACCCATCATCAGATCTATATGAAATTTAAATGGGATCATTTCGGAACAAACTCCTTTCGAACAAAAAAAGAATTTTACAAATCCGTCAATATATGATAGAGTTATGCCCGAACATAAATAAAACGTTTAAAAAAAATACAATCATCGAATTGATAACCTCCTCCTTTTGGAAGTCGGTTAAAAATGCGCAACTGACGCTTGTGTGTGTGTCATGCAAGTTGCGCGCGCAAATATCAGTCGCGAGTTTTCAACGAGTCGTTGCACTGATACAACACTGATACAAGCCCTGGCTCATACACTTGCATGCTAATAAAACCTTGCATTCGAGGTGCAAGTTCTATAGATATGTTTCCAATTCAAGTAACTTCTACGCAAGTGTGAAGTCATGCTTGCATGCAAGCACTTGCATAATGGAAACGCGGCTTTAATATTTTAATTAAATACTTATATGATTTTAAGTGACTTAGTTACCAACTATTTAATACTTAATAGTGAAGGAAAGCATCTCGAGGAAAACAGTTTGTTTTAGAACCAAAAATTTGAAGACGTGACTTCCAACAACCCGCACTGGGTCCACATAGCGAAATATGGCTATCTCCAAGAATGGCTATGTCCAAGAAGTTGGGCTGATTATGCCATGCTTTGCTTTATGCCAGAAAAGTTAACTCCACCTAAAAATAAGGTACTGAAACTGGCCGTAAATGTAACCCTAATAAGTTTCGCTATAGCTCTTCCACTAATTGCCGAAGAAAAGTAACACTTATTTTGAAGCACATCTAGTAACTCTAGTTCTATTGCCCCATAAGAGGCTTAGTTTCAGAGGTGTGAGTTAGCACAAATAATTAGAAGGAAAAGGTGAGCGCATTCGATAGGCAAACTTAGTATAATACACATTATACCCCGCACAGTACATTTTTCTTTGCGAATAAATGGCGGGCATGCTTTTTTTTGAAGTGTTGAAAAAGCAGTAAGTACTTTATTAATACAATACAATATAACTGTAGTCAATAGAGAAACGAGCCCAGAGGATCATCGATATCTAGAGCATCGACGCCGAGTTGTCAGCCTGTCGGTTTTCTATCGGTTACATTTCGAGGAGTGTGCGTTGGAATTGCACAATTTAATTCCGCCAAGCCCGATCCATCATTGGACCACTAGACGTACGGCGATGCGCCACCAGTATGCCATGGTGGAAATCCCACCCATACGCACAAAACGTTTTGCGAACACTTTACGCACAATGAAAGTGTTTCATTGTACGTATATTTCGTGCCGGAGTCTGTGTTTCCTGATAGCTACAACCTGGGGGTCTTTAAGTCAAGAGTGAATAGGTTACTTCTAGGTAAACGGGCTCCATCGTCGAATAAATCATAGTTTACCATCGGGTGAGATAGTGGACAAACACGAGCCTAACATCATCATCTTCCTGCCGCCTACCAATTCTTAAAAAAAAACTTGGTAATTCTTACATCCAGGCGATATTCGAAAGGTAGCTAAATTTATTCCAGAAAGACAACAAAGGTCTTCCTCAGATCGTCTTCATTTCCTTAAGCCAACCAACTACCACATCAACACAAATCTATTGAGTTATACCAATCAGGTCCAGGTCCTGAGAGGCGCCAGAATGTTAAACCGTGAACAGGCAAGAGATACACCCGCCATCAACAGCATTACAGCGTCAGTATCAAGAGCGACATAAATTCGTTCCACGTGCCGGCAACACCGGCACACCGTCAGCGCTAAGTAGTGACCTACTGAGATCTTCCCTTCATTAGCTCGATACACACACAACACAGATGTAACTATGTATCAATGTGTAAAAACAAAAATTCAGAAGCCAAGTTTTATTCATCATCCATAACTCCTCTCACTGTGGACAAGACACCATGAGTATGAGGAAGACCTGTTTCCAGCAATATGATGGTATTTTATTGAAAACAAAAGGTAGTATAATCTAGTAGGGGAGAAAATGGAGGTTTTGTAACTGTTTATGGTAAAGATCAGAATGTCAAACATACGCTTACATGTCTTAAAAAGATTCAAAGTTTAAGTTCTACGATGCGAATCAAAATTGCCTGGGGCACGCCATGAGTTGAATGCAACAGTAGAAGTGATATCATCAAAGTTCAGATTACTTGCTTTCATTAACACTAGTCGTTGTTGATGCCAAAAATGAAACATAACATAATTTGACTGTCATTGTCCAAAAGGCTAATTCCCAAAGCCATTAATCTTTAAAGGTGTAAGTCATCGCGAGAGCATTCGACCGTCCCCTATATCCTCTCCGCTCCCGCCGGTGATGATATATTTTATATATGATATATTTTATCTATGAAATATTTTGCTGAAAAATTCATAATCTCTCGGAATACCGCTCAAACCACGCTTTGTAATTACATGGACGTACAACAACGTCCTGGAAGCTTTTTCGTGATAATTGGTGCTACGATATGATATCAAGAATGAACAATAGCGAGTGAAAGTGCAGTAGTATCGTGCCAAGAAACAGCTTCCAAGGATCCTAAGTGAACTCTGCTGCCGCGACACCTCGCGGCTCGGCGGACGGAGCTCCGGCAGGATCTCATGGCGACATGGAGACAGCGACTGTCGCAACCCAGCACTGGGTACGCCACCATTGCGGCGGTAGTGCCCCTCTTTGAGGAGTGGCTGGAGAGGCGTGACGGCGTCCTCACCTTCCGCCTGACGCAGGTCCTCACCGGACACGGTTGTTTCGGGAGGTTCCTGCATCAGATCGGGCGGGAGACAACGCCCGGGTGTTACCACTACGCGGATCGCCCAGAGGACACGGTGAAGCATACGGTCGAGGTCTGCCCCGCTTGAGCGGAACACCGCCGTGTCCTCGTGGATGTGATAGGTGGCGGCGACCTCTCGCGCCCGGCCCTGGTTCAGGCCATGATACGGAGCGAGAGGGAATGGGAGGCAGTCTCCGCCTTTCTGCGAAACAGTAATGCTCGTGAAGGCGGAGGCGGGACGCGTGAGGGAAGCTCAATGGAGTGGACCTCGGGCCCCGGTCGCTACCACCGCATGAGAGGTACTGGGCGTACCAGGCGTAGGACGTCGCGAGACGATTTCCAGCCACCGTAGACCCGGGCCTGCGGACGGCGAGCAGTGGGTAGCTCGCCGTCCGATCAGCACCAGGCCCGTGAGTCGACGGCCCGTAGTGTTCCACGCGCGCCTCAAAGAGATGTAGTCAGCCACCACTGACGGGGCCCATCGTGGCCGGTGCCTGCATGCCTAGGGGTAGCGGATAAATTCTGAAAATGAGTTACCGCACCCCTGGGCACTCAGGCAGGGAAGGAACAGGGGTGGGTTTTAGTCAGTAAGAGTCTGACACGTCCTCCCGCTCCACCCAGAGCGGGAGAAGTCATTGCATGAGTTCCCACCCCACAAAAAAAAAAAGGATCCTAAGTGGCCGGCTGGCTAGACATCATAGGACATCATAGAGAAGCATCTCAGGTTAGACCCTTTATCCTTTCTTTAATGGCAAAAGTGCTTGTTAACCCGCGTTACGCAATTTAACATGACGTGATTCCGTAAAATATACCAAACACCGCACATAAATATTTACACTAATCATCCAACCTACCACTAGTAAATAATGAAATATTATTGTTGGGCTTAATCTTTTAGCGGTAAGCCGAACGTAGAAAATACAATGCGCTTTTATCTACGAGCTTATTTAAGTGTCGCCTCGTGTTTGTGACAAAATTGAGAAGTCTCAGATGGATGCTATGTTACTGACGTAATCTCAAGCAGAAATGGCCAGTCATTTCCCACACAAACTTTAAACAAGGACTCGCTATGTAATTCACTAAAACATTCCATAAACCATTGGCCAACCGCCAACCCATCTCTGGCCGAAGAAAAATGTAAAAATCATTTCAAAATGGAAAAAGTTTTAAAATAGTTCGCAGAAAGCTGAGCTAGCGGTAAGTGGCCAGTGTCTGACTTGGCTATCGGCTGTCATTAAATCCAACTGCAAGTGCTTCCAGAGTAATCACTTTGGGGCTACAGTTGCACAGAGAAACGGGGACTTGAGGGCTGAAAGAACTAATTAAATATGCAGTGGGATGGCTGTGTATCAAGTCTTGAAAATGAAGTTTTTTAGGGTTCCGTACATCTGAATGTTAAAACAGAAACCATTTAGGATTTTTCGTTCACATTTGGTACACACATAATTTTTTATAACCCAAACATGGTGTAGTGTAAATAAATACATTGTCAATGTGGAGTCTCTTTTTGGGGATAAATTAAAATAAATAAAGACAGTACACATATCAAATGCTTACGTAAGGATCTTATTTTTTTATAATTTTGAAATTAAGAGTTATGAAATTATATTAAGAAAATAGATGAAAAAAAACTTTTTTACAAAAAAATAGAACCGACTTCCAAAAAAAGCGCAAAATAACTTTAATTTCGGAAGTCGGTGTTCCCGTTTTGTGTCTTCGTTTTTTGACACCGACTTCCGAAATTAAGATTATTTTGCGCTTTTTTTGGAAGTCGGTTCTATTTTTTTGCAAAAAAGTTTTTTATTTTTCACTTTTTAGTTGTGGTTTCCCTTTTAACTGTGTTAACAATTCATAGACATACGATAGCAGTAATCGCGGTTGATTTGCTGTCAATTATTGAAGAGTTCCGTTGTCTGTCTCCGAAACCCATCATCAGATCTTTTTGAAAATTAAATGGGACCATTTCGGAATAAACCCCTTTCGAACAAAAAAAGAATTTTGCAAATCCGTCAATATATGACGGAGTTATGCCCGAACATACATAAAAAAATAAAATAAAAAAAAATAAAAAAAATAAAATAAAATACAAACATCCGAATTGATAACCTCCTCCTTTTTCGAAGTCGGTTAAAAAACCGCAAATACTGAGCCTATAATTTTGAAATAAATACACAAAGTAGTTCTATATTTATAGAATACTGGAAAACCTCAAAGGAGTCAATAGTTTAAAAAAAAACATGTTAAAAAGTGTGATTCTTGTGAAACCCTTTGCGCACGAGTACGACTCACGCTTGGCCGGTTTTTTTTATTTTATGCTAAGGAAGGTTTCCTCGATTGATTAATTTTCTGACTTTGATGTTCTAGTATCTCTACTCAAAAGATACTTGGTATCATTACGGATGGGTAAGTAAGTAGTTCACTAAATTTGATATTTTTAAATGGTAAAGAAATGGCACAAATAAAAGTTCTGATTTAATTTTTTAATTTCATTTCATAGTCTGTGTTAAGTAGAGTAGTATAAAATGCTATCAAATTTTAATATCCACGAAAGACTTCTGAATAAAAACTAAATTTAACCGTTTACTAACCGACTTCAAAAAACTGGCAAAGTGCGTGTCGGATTTCGCACATTAAGGGTTCCGTACGAAATATATATAAGTAAAGTATTTTTTATATATTTATTAGTAAAGTATTTTTTTTTTGCTAGTCTACATAGTGTCCCACTGCTGGTCAAAGACCCCCCCCCCCCTTTTTCCCACCAAACTTCTCTGTCTTGGGGGATTTCTGGCCAAGTTTGCCTCTCAAACTTGATCAGATCGTCACACCATCATCGCCGTGGTCGAACTCGACGGCGACGTAGGTAAGTATATGTAATAATAAACATTATCACCAAATTTCAAGTTCTTAAGTCAATGGGGAGTTAAAAAATTCTTCGTAACAAAATTTTGTGACAGACGACGGATGGACAGACAGACAGACGGACAGACGGCTCCGTTTGGACCCCTTGGGTATGGAACCCTAAAAAAGAGGTTATTTCTTTTTTTCAAAACAATAACACAAGTAGAAACAGTATTATAACTTTATTAGTCCTATGTAATTTCCCGTTCAAATTCAAAGCTGATTCGACATTACAAATCTCTCTACAAGATAACATCGTAAATACGCTGGCCGTGTCAAACGTCTAATCGCACAAAATTATCCTCCGTGTAGAGTGTAATTTAAAACCAAAATCCTTCACTAGTCCCATCTCTTTCGAAGAAAATTAAACCTCTCACTGAAACAGGCAGGTAATTTAATTAAAATTCAATTCGATTGAATTGGACCATCTAATCCGGTTCATCTATATATTGCCAGAGCTGAATCTAGGTAGGAAATAAGTTGAATTACTGAAGTGACTGAGATTCTGCACAACACACTTGAGGAGTGCCCTGCGTGTGCCACTGAGCGGAATCTCTTGGTCTCCAGGATCGGGCGAGGGCGAGGGCTGTCTCTGCCAGCAGTAGTGAGGGCTATGCTGACGTAGACAAAAAATTGGAGGCCGCCGAGCGGGAATCCAATTCACATTCAAATCTCTTTATTGCATTCATGTTTGTATTTAGTTGTTACTTACTTCACACAACAACAACAACATGAAACCCGGTTAGTCGCCTCCTTCTCCGAGCAGGCCTCTCATGATCTGGCGGGGTGCTAGTATTTAGTCAAATAAATGCACACATGCATAATCTTGTGTTAAAATTATTAATAATTTTAATAATAAATGCACACATGCATAATCGTGTGTTAAAATTTTAATAATATGCCGAACGCCTGCACCATATAAGGACTTTTCGGCCTAATTGACTATCTGTTTTGCCACTCAAGTTTGGCGATTCTTCGGGCTATGTCGGTCACCTTGGTTCTTCAACGGAAACCTGCATTTCTGATTCGATCACGCAAGGAAACATCAAGCACAGTCCTCTCAAATGCCCTTTGGGCGACTTTAAGTCACCTGATGAGGTCCATTGTGAGCGAACACGTTTATGTGTCATATGTCATCAGTTGCATGCATGTAGTATGTGCTATAACTTAGATTTATGTTCCCGTTTCTTTCTTGCACGTTAAGTTTGGAAGTAGTGCGACAGAGATAGTAAAAACGCTTAGCCAAAAAGCTAAGTAACATTTATTAATCTCGGCCTTAAAGCATCGTGTCAGTTTACATCCTTAGATTTGTTTTCCTTTACTTTGCACCTGCTTCTTGCACAGATTCTGCTGTGCAGTTGGTTTTTATTTTTTTCAAAGTTTATGTAGTCTAGGAATTGAAGAAAAACATTGAGTAACAGATGCTTCTCAGCCTGAGACGGTTTTTGTTGAAGTTTTCTGTTCGAGATGTTTTGAACAAAGAGTTAGATGGTATTGGTTGTATAAGAGTTTGCTTTGAGAAATAAAATTGTGTAGAAAAGCTATCAGTATTTAGATGTTTACTTTTGAAATAACGAAAGAAAACAGTTACAGTAGGTACAGTAGCGTAACTTATTAAATTATGCTTTCAGAATAAAATGATGAATGACCTATGATTTTATTTTCCACGTTTTTTGTGCATTCATCATTGAACGGATTCATCATTGAACGGATTTTTGCTGTTAGTAAGCATACATATACATATAAGGCATAGATTTTTTTTTGAAGTGAAAACTTCTTTATGCGCGTAGGGCAGTTTTGAGATGGGAAAAAACTATTGAACTTGCACGCCACCGACACGACAATCTATACCAAGTAAAAAAAAAATCTACATAATGTAAAATCAAAAACAAAAAAAGGTTTCTTTCTTTTATACTATATAGATTTTTGGAACAAAAACTCTCGCGGGCGTCCTCAAAAGACGGGTTACTTAAGTTTCATCACAATCTGTTCAATGGTTTAGGAACGCATATAGGACAAACATACACTCATTCATTTTTAGGGTTCCGTACCCAAAGGGTAACCAACGGGACCCTATTACTAAGACTTCACTGTCCGTCTGACTGTCAGCGGGCTGTATCTATTGATCCGTAATAGGCAGACGGCTGAAATTTTCAGTGAAGGTGTATTTCTGTTGCTGCTGTAACAACAAATAAAAATTAAAATAAAACGAGCTCCCAGATTAAAAATGAAAGGGGGCTTCCCTTTCATTTTTAATCTATTTATTTTTAATTTCAACTGTCTACCTATGATCATGAGATATAGCTAAAAAAAAAACAAAAAAGAAAGTTTCTAGAAACGTGTTTATTTTTTCAGTTTACGGCACGCAACCCTTAGTTTTCGAGACCGATTCGTACTTTGCCGGTTTTTATTTATATATAGATTACAAAGCAAAGGTCTTTATCGAGCTGATACCATGACAGTGATAATCAACATTCGCGGTGCTAATTGAACCAATACCTACGATCCTTAATCCGCCCCTGCAACTAGTGATGCGAAACCGCGGGATCTCCCAGAAATTAATCGCGGATCCGGGACCCGGGAATTAATTCTTAATCCGGTCTAAATGAGCGCCTCCCCGATTGTCGGCCACTTACAGCCGAACGTGTAGCCAATCAAAACTCGAACAAATGGCCGACTAGAGAATTAAGCGTTATGTGTGATTTAGGGCGTTGTTGGTGAAACGGTCAAAAGGGAGCGATAAAATGTTTCTTTAATAGAGTTTAGGCGGGTATACATTGTTTATGTTGATGTTCTTGCGAAATTCGGGTCGGAGATTAGATGGAACGTAATTGAAATAGAAGGTTTATTATGTTTTGCGTTGGGTATGAACCATGCTTATAGATACGACTACGTTGGTAAACCTTTTGGGTGGGAAGTCATCAAATAACTTCTCCTGCTCTGGGTGGAGTGAGAGGGCGTGTCAGACTCTTACTGACCACACACGGGTGGATCACTCTTGCTGACCTACTCGTGTTCCTTCTCGTGACTCTTTCAAACACTCCCGCACCACGTTGGTATATCTAGTTGTTCTATCTCACTCTGCGTAAGATATTTTATATGACACAGAGCGCTAGGAGCGTCAGCACACAGAAATATAATATAATAGAAGTGTACGTGAACCTACACACAAACATAAAAGACTAACACGTATTCGTGAAATAGAATGTGTGTTTCATTGCTCAAACCTTAGAAGAACTATCCACAAAAAAACTATGTACAATCAAAATGACGGTATTACGATATTTGTGAAAAGCAATCTCCAATGCACGGTAGAAGAACCAGACCCGATAGGAGCTAATTTTCTTCTGTTGAATGTTGACTCTGATACCTGTATAATAGCTTCCTATAGGTCGCCTTCCATATACAACACTGATAGCTTTCTTAACTCTCTCGAAAACATTTTATGTAAATTAAAAGCGAAAAACATAATTCTGATAGGGGATATTAATATAGACATAAAACCCAATAGTATTGATAGAAATAGTTCATCCTATCTAAATCTGACTGCAGAAATGGGCCTCCTACCAGGACATACTTTTCCTACGAGACTGCACAACTGCCTTGATCACGCCATGATTAGAACCACTACCTCCGTATCAGTCATAGTTATAGATTCCACAGTCAGCGACCATGCCTCCGTAATGTTGTGTCTAGAGACCGTCTCCAATAAAAACAAGAATTATAAAAAAATATACAGTGTAAAAATGGACTATGAGAGTGCTATTCAACAATTAAAAACAACAGATTTTACTTTTCTTACCCCAAATCATGATGCTAACGAGGCTGCAACAAGGTTTGTCGATTGTCTTACGTCCACGGTATCCCAACATTCAACCGTAACGAAGTTCTCTAACCGTAAAGTGGTCCTTAAGCCCTGGATCACACCTGGTCTCTTGAGGTGCGTCCGACACAGGGATAACCTCCACCGAAAAGTTCAGGCAGACCCAAAAAATGAAATTGTCAAGTTATCGTACAAAAGATATCGTAATCACTGTAACCTATTACTAAGGAAATTAAAAAACGCCCACGAAAGATCCGCTCTAAAATCTTCAAAGAACAACAAAGAAACATGGAGTATTATAAAATCCATTACCAACCAAACTGGGAATCGAAATTTAGCTGACAAACTTCTACCTGCCACTGAAGGTGAGGATGCGTCTAATGCCATTGAACATATAAACCATTATTTTTCGAATATTGGTAAACAATTGGCTGACAATATTATTTTGAAAAACCAACATTCTTCTCGGGCTCCATACGTTAATGAGACACCCCCAGTGTGTAATTCTATGGTTCTCCTTCCTCCAGATGAGGCTGAAGTAGAAGCAGTCATTAACAACTTAAAAACTGACAGCGCTACAGGCTGTGACCTTATTCCGGTTAAACTTCTCAAGTTGGGTAAAAATGTTCTAGTCCCACCTATTACTAAACTGATTGAAATCTGCTTTACACAAGGGGTTTTTCCACGAACTTTTAAGAAATCCTTAATCACACCTGTTCACAAGGGGGGGAACCAGGAAGATGTTAAAAATTATAGACCAATCTCTGTTCTGCCAGCACTATCAAAAATATTGGAAAAACTATTGAACCGCAGACTCATGAAATACCTAGAGCGCTACAAAATAATATCGGACTCACAATTTGGCTTTAGGTCCGGGAAAAGTACCACAGATGCAGTTAACCAACTAGCTGATTACGTGACTGAGAAACTTGATGCAAAGCAAAAATGTCTGGGTGTTTTCTTGGACCTAGCCAAGGCATTTGACACCGTCTGTGTTCCGACCCTTGTGACCAAGTTAGAACATGCAGGAATCCGCGGAAGGGCTCTTAGCATATTTACAGACTTCCTCAATGACCGGACACAAAGAGTAAAGATTGGAGAAGTCATTAGCAACGAAGCTAAGGTCAATTATGGTGTGCCCCAGGGCAGTTGCCTATCTCCCAGCCTTTTCTTGATATATGTAAATGACCTATGTCAGCAGTCGCTTAGTTACGGTAAAATTTTTAGCTATGCAGACGACACCGTACTAATATTTCACGGAGAGAGCTGGGAGGCGGCACGGGATGCTGCAGAGACAGGCTTGCGCAGAATAATTTACTGGCTGGAAGCTAATTTATTAAGTCTTAACATCTCGAAAACGTCATTCTTACAATTTACTTTCGCCAAAACCAAACCACCAGAAATAAGGATCAAAGCGCATTCCTGTGACGCCGCTAAAAATAGTAATCCTTGCTCATGTATCCCAATCAAACAACAAAATACAGTGAAGTGTCTGGGGGTGATTCTGGATGAGGGACTTAGTTGGCAGCACCACATTGATCAAACCGCTTCCCGTGTTAGGAAACTAATATGGGCATTTAAAAAACTACGAGAAGTGGCTGACTTTAAGCTTCTACGGACTGTTTATCTAGCACTAGCACAGTCAATCGTGGGTTACTGTATTACGGCATGGGGAGGAGCTTGCAAAACCTACATGATACGCCTTGAGAGAGCCCAACGATCTCTGTTAAAAGTGATGACCTTCAGGCCGTACCGATTCCGCACAAAAAGTTTATATGAAAGTTGCGAAGTACTAACAGTGAGACAATTATATCTTCTCAATCTTACATTAAGACAACACGAAATCACACCAGTAAATCATGCAATGAAATATAAGAGAACTATCGGTAATGTATGTAGCACCATCAAATTTAAGACCGCATCCGCCCGACGGCAACGATTATATTTATCTACTTATATATATAACAAATTAAATAGCATTCTTAACATTAACCCACTTACAATATATAAAACTAAGATTAAACTAAATTCATGGCTTCAAACGTTGGACTACCTGCAGACAGAAAACTTAATAAAGGAACAGTACTGATGATGATTGAACAATAAAATATAAAATGTAACTCTCTTATGTATATGTATGTATAACCCCAAACATAATACTCACACAAACATACAGACACACCCAAATCCACACACACACATACGCAGCTATACACACGTACGCACACACACACACACACGCACACACACACACACACTCACACACACACATACACGCGCAAAATACACACCAAGCGGTAGCAGGCTTGCATTAAATTTAGTTTTAAGTGATTTACTTGTTCGAATTATTGTATAAATTGTTAATTCTAAAGAACGGGAGAAGACACTGACTACTGTAACACAGGTCTCACCTAGCTCAGGAGTCAGGGTTTCAAACGAAAATGTATAACCTTTTTTATATCAATAAAACATTATTATTATTATTATTATTATTAGTTTTTTTATTTTCCACATTTTAGTTATTTATACCCCAGAACTAAAAACCCCACTATCATGGACCGTGGAATTTAAACAAATTCGTAATTGGACAAAACCAAAACGTCATCTAGGTCTACATACTTTTCGATTTTATTCAGTTTTTCAAAAAGCGCTGCAGAAATTTCAATAAAATTTATATGGGACTACGAGTACCTCGGGAGTATATTCTTTCGGATGAAAAAAAGAAATTTGAAAATCGGTCCACAACTGACAGAGAAATCGGTGGACATGCTTAAAAAAAAAACATAGAGTCGAACATAGAACCTCCTCCAGTTCGAAGTCGATTAAAAAATCTATTGTTTAGTTATAGCTATTATAAAGGTAAGAAGAGATAAGAAAAGTCTTTGAAAACAATGTTAAAACAGAAAGTGTTCTGTATTCACGCATTTATTTTTACTATGGGTAAGCTTGCGTTTGACCACCGTCTCTCTGGATGGTAAATGATTATATGTGGTCGACGTTGGGACACGTTTGCCTAGAAGTAACCTATTCACTCTTGACTTAAAGACTTCCAGGTTGTAGCTATCAGGAAACACTGTCTCCGGCAGGAAATGTGTTCCAAAACGATTTGTGCGTGTGGGTGGGATGATATTCTAAGCACACATCAGATGTAAAAATTACATCATCAGCAATATGCAATGTTTTGAGCAAACAAATCTCCGACAAGTAGAGAAGAAGCATACCCGTAATTTATCCAGAAAAAGAGCACCATCAGCAGAACATGACATTCAGCAGCAAAAAGCGCAAAGTCACCTCTTAAAAACAATCTGCAATAACAATAACTATTCTTTACCAAGTTAATCCTTTGCAGATATGAAATTTTATCTCCAAGCTCTGAAACATTGAGATAATCTTACGACTTGCATTCAGTTTAATGGTGGATTCTACTAAAGCTAAATTGTCACTTTAAATAAGATCTACTAGATATATTACCCTTTCTATTAGATATTTTGTGTGTGTTTAATTTTGAGATGTTTTGGGGGCCTTTAAGATGGATTGGATTTTTTGGAGTTTTTTGATCTGTGGGAGATAATAAACTAGCCTCTGCCAGCGGGTTAACTCGCGTGATATTAGTACTTTTTTTGTTGATAGGCACGCGTTTGACCACTATCTCACCTGATGGTAAGCGATGATGTGGTCGAATATGGAGCACGCTTGCCTAGAAGTAACCTATTCACTCTTGTACTTTCCCCATCATAAATTATAACCTATGTGCTATTCTAGACTATAATCTATATCTGTGCCAAATTTCATTTGGATCCGTTTAGCCGTTCTGGCTTGATTGAGTAACAAATATCTATCTATCCAAACTTTCGCATTTTTATTTAATATTTAAGTGGGCTCCCATACAATATACATGATTTTTTTGCGGTTTTTATAGATAATGGTACGGAACACTTCATGCGCTAGTCCGACTCGCACTTGGCCGGTTTTTTATCATGCTTAGTATTTTAATCACATATAAATCTTATTTAACATTTTTTTTAAATATAAAAAACTTTTATACAAAAAGAAACAACCGACTTCCAAAAAAAAAATACACTAAAAATTTAAAAATAACTTTAATTTTGGAAGTCGGTATTTGTATTTTACTTCTTCGTTATTTGACACCGACTTCCGAAATTAAAGTTATTTTTTAATTTCTTGTGTATTTTTATTTTTGGAAGTCGGTTTTTTTTTGTAAAAAAGTTTTTTATTTTTCACTTTTTAGTTGTTATACCCCAGAACTAAAAACCCTAATAACATGGAACGTGCAATTTTAACATTTGGAGAACACCAAAACGTCATCCAGGTATACGTATTTTTCGTTTCGTTCAATTTCTCAAAAAGCGCTTAAAAAATTTCGATAAAATTTCTATGGGACCACCTCTGATGTACTCGTATGACCTACCAAACAAAAAAAGAATCATCAAAATCTATTCATAAGAGAAATCGCGTAACATACATACAATAAACAAAAAACATACAGACGAATTGAGAACCTCCTCCTTTTGCAAGTCGGTTAAAAAATATTGATAGGCTCGCGTTTAACCACAATCTCACCTGATGGTAAGCGATGATGTAGTTGACAGAGTGAATAGGCAACTTCTAGACAAGCGTGGAGCTCCACGCTTGTCTAGAAGTTGCCTATTCACTATGACTGAAAGACCTCCAGGTTTTTTTTTTTGGTGGGGTGGGAAATCATCCAATGACACCTCCCGCTCTGGGTGGACCGGGAGGGCGTGTCAGACTCTTACTGACTAAAACCCACCCCTGTTCCTTCCCTGCCAGAGTGCCCAGGAGTGCGGTAACTTATTTTCAGAATTTATCCGCTACCCCTAGGCATGCAGGCATCGGCCACGATGGGCCCCGACAGGCGGAATCAGACGAGATGCTTCATTTTTCTTTCATTCCATGTTCACACGACTAAGCTGTAGTGACCTAGTAAAGAAAAGTCACTGACTGTTTTCTTTCAATATGTCGTCGAATGAAGTTGTGCGTCTTGGAATTAGTTTAGCATTGATAATTTTTAAAGTTTTCCAAAAACAGCAGCGTATTTTGATCGCTCCATTTGAACATCATTTTGCCGCCAAGCCGGTTGACTGGAGACAAAATGATCGAATCATCCGAGTGAATGTTCTCTCTGTGTTCAAACTGTTCATTTATCTTTTATTTCAGAGTGGGAGTGAAAGATGCCGAATGCCAATATTCAACATTGTTAGATCGGTTCACTAATGAATTCATTCGGCACTTTTCTTTCATTCCATGTTTAAACGCTTCATTTCGAGTGAAAGTAGCCGAATGAAAGACGCAAATGAACGAAAAGTGAATCATCTGATATCACCTTGTGGTGGCTGACACTAATCTCTTTGAGGCGCGCGTGGAGCTCTACGCGCCGTCAACTCACGGGCCTGGTGCTGATCGGACGGCGAGTTACCCACTGCTCGCCGTCCGCAGGCCCGGGTAAAGGCCTCCAGGTTGTAGCTATCAGAAAACACAGAATACAGCAAAAATTATTGCTTTTCTAAGCTGTACACAGTGAAAGATTTAAAAGAGGTCAAATTGTTTGTTTTTACGTTCATCATCATTATCCTGCCCTTATCCCAATTTATTTGGGGTCGGCGCAACATGTCTTTTCCTTTCATACTCCTTATTACCCATATCCTCTTTCACACAGTCGTTGTTTGTTTATATGTTATAAAACGTAATTTCTAGATCTATTTATCAAATCGTCTCTTAAGAGGGACTGGGTCATAATCCACCACAAGAGTCAATTGTTAGTGGGTGAATGTCACTTGTTTTCGAATTTTGTTCCAGTTCTATCTCGGAGCAAAATTGGCGTGGCTCGTGGCTAAAGTAATAACAGCCGCACGGGTCGATCCATCAGGTTAAGCTACGCTTGCCGGGGTTGGTCCATGGATGGGTGACCATCTTTACAAACCGAGACTCCCCCGTGCCTCAGAAAGCACGTTAAGCCGTTGGTCTTGACTGTCAATCGTGGATCTTTGACAGTCGTTACGGGTCGTTAGAAGTTCGAAAGTCTGACAACCAGTCTTATCAAGGGGTATCGTATTACCCAGTAATTGGGTTGTGGAGGTCAGATAGGCAGTCGCTCTTGAAAGTCTGACAACCAGTCTTATCGAGGGGTCTCGTATTACCCAGTAACTGGGTTGTGGAGGTCAGATAGGCAGTCGCTTCTTGTAAAATACTGGTATTTAACTGCATATGGTTAGACTGCAAGCCGACCCCAAGATAGTTGGGAAAAGGCTAGGCAGATTGACACACTGTACCTTTCTATCCTCACAATGTTTTCTGAGACGTAGTCACACAACTGCAGTGTGCCTGGATTCGATCCACAACCTACACTTAAATCAGGACCGCTATCACTAAACCATCACTACTATAATCCTATGTAACAAGATATACCATTACTGCAAAAAAATAAATATGTTCTAAAAAACTTTCTCGTTGCAAAAATTGATCTTCTTTCCTTTTTCCCAGATTGGGGATAACGACGTATTTGTCAAGGAAAACTACCTACATTTTCCTGGACGAAAATACACGTTTTTGCAATAATCCCATTATGACGTAAATCGTGATGTTGATCCTACCTTTAATGTGATTTTTACCCTAAAAACCCGCCCATTTAAATCACAAAAAAACATTATCCTCCTGCCCTTTCTTTTCCCAAAGTATTTGTAGTCGGTGTAACATGTTCTCTTCTATGTTTGCCGACATCTCAATAGTCACTTCCTTTTTAGCCAAATCTTCATCATCATCATTTCATCCCACAGACATCCACTGATGTACATAGGCCTCCCCAAAGTGTCGCCACAACAACTGGTCCTGTGCGTCTCGCATTCATCTACCCGCGACCTTCACTAGGCCATTGGCCCACCTTGTAGGAGGCCGTCTAACGTTGCGTCCTCCAGTACGTGATCATCACTTTTGGCATTTCACGTTTTGGCTCCATCGACCATCTCTCCTGCGATCAATGTGCCCTGCCTCCTGCCACTTAAATTTGGCGATTCTACGAGCTATGTCGCTAGCCTTGATTCTTCTGCGGATATCTTCCATCTCACAATCCATGTATCATGTCTTTGGTCTCTCTCTGCCATTATAACCATTCATACTCTAAACTTTCCCCACTATATGTTTATGATTTGATCGCACAACATACTTTTTGGTCACCAGTACTTCTAAAAACACTTATTAATGATTCAAACATCCATCTGGTAAACTTATTATATGCACAAACGATAGTCATTAACTTTTATCAAGCAGATTACGGGCCAGCGTGCCATTAAAGCAAGGAGATTGAAAACCTCAACGAAATTAAAACAGAACCATTTTGCCCGATAACTTTGAAGTCTATATTAGCAAGAGTATGCAGAAAATCCACTTTCAGAAATATGCAAAAAATATATGAGAAAAATCACAAAAGTTGCTACTTTTTCTACTTCAAACATTTTGCTCAGCGTCTCGGGCATGAATATAATTATGTCAGCCGCTAAATCAACGTTGCTTTGTTTCAGTTTGAGGGTATGGGTGCCGTGGTTATAACAGCCACATGAGGTATTCACAGATTTGTCACTGTAATTACTAACTATACCGATGATTACTCTGATACTCCAGATTCTACAGGCTGTTACGGAAATGGGTGATCATATTTTAGACATTGTTTCTGCCTGTTTCTTCAAGAAAGTTAATTCCAAAGCATAAATTGAACCTATGATACTAATTATTCAAGAAAGTCCAATTTTATTTTTGGGAATTGTCTATCCCTTTCTTCCTTCTTACCTATTTCCTTTACATCCTCTTTGTGGTGGTAACCTCTGACTATCAAGTTTGTTGCAGAACTGTTTGCTGCCTTAAAATATGATTAACAGAATACGAGTTGAACGGTGTTTAAAACACAACCATGCTATACAAAACCATAGTCAATAATATATTCGCAGATGTCACCGTGCTAAAACACTTTATCAGGAATGGGTTGCATATTTTTCCATATTTTTAATTTGGACTGGAACAAAAACATAGTCCAAAAAAGTATTTTCTCTCCACTCACTGCAAAAATCGCATTACCATAAATAACACAGCTTATTTCGTGTTGTTTAAACACGCTAAGTATAACTTGGTTCAACTATCGCCTATATTCATAGGTCTCATCTCATCTCATTCATCACTCTCCTGCCCTTATACCTATTTATTTTGGGTCGGCGCAACATGTCTTCTTCCATACTTCATATTAGTCGTCATGTCTGTAGTCACTCCCTTTTTACCCATATCCTATTTCACACAGTCCATTCATCGTTTCTTTGGCCTTCCCCTACTCTTATAGCCATCCACATCCACAACCGATTTCCACACAACTTTTCAGTCGGAGGTGCCTCTTTCAGACTTCCTCTTTTAAACTCATTCCTACTTCTATCCATGCGCGTATACACACATCACTCTTAGCATTCTTATCTCAGCTGCATGCAATTGCTTTTTATTCATCTCTTTTGTGGCCAACATTTCGAACCATACTAATCAGCTGGTCCGACCATTGTTTTATAAATTTTCCCCTTAAGTTTAAGGGGAATGCGGGTTTCATCTCATCTCATTACCACATGCAATACTGGTGGCATCGAAAATGCATTGCCGTCCCATAGACAGAGCTGGAACGTCTCTTTATGCTTGTAATTAGACCCAAGGACCCAAGTTAGTATTGGTTCCAAACCAACCAATACTATGTTTGTTTGACTGCAGAAATAGATATAGTGGCAGTTCTTTCCCGAATAACCACCAGCTTATAGACCTTTCCAAGTGCGTCCTACGCAGTGTGCACGTGGCAGATGGGCTCCCAGTCCTCTGTGTCAATGTGAAAATTTACTGTTGTGCCTGAAATCAATAATTGAACTGAAATAACTGCCACCAACTGCATCAGACTGCTTGAAAAGTGACTTGTTTGGAACTTTTTAGTTGTTTTTTTATACCGATTATAGATTAACAATTTTTTTTTTAGTTCGCTCTAATGTTTGTTTGGTTTGGTTTTTCGAGAGTTTGTATGTATGTTTGTATGTCTATTTATTTGGCACGCTCAGTAGCCTAAACGACTAGATGAATTTTAACAATTGTGTATCATTAGATTCGTCTTTAAAGCCGAAGTGACATAGGCTATATAAATTTTTAAAAAGAAACAAAATGGCAGACATCGCTACATACATACAAACTCCTCTCTAATCGAGAGAGAATAGATTAGTTAATCCTCCTTCTAGGCTAGTCGAGTTAAAAAGAACTTTACTACATTGAATTTAATTGATTGCATCGAGTATTATGATGAACCTTCTGTCTTTCCATTTTACATCTATATTGAGGGGAAAGCAAAGGTCTATTTAATCTGGACGCATTTACCTGCAGATTGTGGCTAGAGCGGCAATTAACTGGCCTTCGGAGATTGAGTGAATTTTTTGTGGAGTTCAGGGCGATATTGGAACATTAAGTTGCTGTTGGGGAGAAAAACAGGGCTTAATTTTTAGGAACAAAAATGTTAGTTTGGATGTGTTTATTTCATACTGCCTAAGCATAATCAGTCTCTTAAAAGGGAACAGGGGCTGCGATTCTCCATTTAAATGTATTCCACTTTTTTCTTCCTGAATAATGTCTCTAGAGCAATCATTTTTTTTCATAAAGTCAAGGTCTGCTGTAGACATGTCCCTGTCAGCAACTTATAAATAAAGAAAATATAACCCTCCAAAAATTACAAAAATGGCCCATTCTTATCGGCGTGATTAGAGGACTACCAAACAAATTCGAAAAGTTTTTAACTTATTACATTTAATAGGAACCTACACATCTCTTTCTTAAAATGTTTGTGTCAAACTCGGCTCAGTTTTCGAGTAGAAAAAAGGGGAATACGAAACGACGATCTCTTCAAAAATTTTGTGGTAAAAACGGTCTGAGCTGCAGCTGTCCCTATCGCACGGAGGCATGCTTGAGGCAACACGACGGAAATAGTTTCTTCAAATACCTATTTTTCAAATTCCTCGCAGGCCGTGTTCACTCTTAACATACCCACAGCTGGAGAGGAAATTGGCCTTAATACACAACTCAGGCCCAGTGTGGGTTGGTGAATGTCTTCAAATTTTTGGTTCTAGGACATAGGGTTTCTCACGCTCTTTTACTTTACCGATTTGACAGAAGTGGTGATGAAATAATTTATATAATGTACAGTGTCTGTCTGGGTTCGAACCCGCGACCTACGACAGGTAAGTCGGAGCATTTACCACTGGGTCAACACTGCTCTATACTTGATACATGAACCGTATAATAAATATACAGGTACAATAAAAGTAACTAGTCTTTTCACAACCTGGAAGTCTTTAGTTCAAGAGTGAATAGGTTACTTCTAGGCAAGCGTGCTCCATCTTCGACCACATCATTGCTTACCATCAGGAGCAATAGTGGTCAAACGGCTGCCTATCTTGATTGAAGATTGGAAATATTACTAAGGTTCCAATTCTGGACTCCGATATTCGAGATGTATCTCGTCTAAAGCTGAAAGGCAAACCCTCAGGCCCTATTATCGTGGACTTCACATCAACCATAAAGAGAGAACAGTTTATAAAGGCTGCTGGGTCTTACAATAAGGCAAATCGTGAAAAACGTTTGAGTACCACTAATCTGAATATGGTTGGACCAGCAAAGCCAATATACGTGGGTGAATCTCTCACTGCTTCAATTAGACGTCTTCACTATATAACCAGATTATTTGCTAAAAAACATAACTACGATCACTGTTGGACTTCGTTTGGTAAGGTGTTTTTAAAACGTAATGAAGACCAACCCCGTCTACGCGTATACTGCGAAGAAGATCTTCAAAGCATGGAAAAAAATATTTGACTAGTTTTTCTTACTGGAAAACTTGTTTACATTCCAACAGCATGCATTACATTTTGCATTATTTATTTGGTAAGCGCCTATCATTACTCTGTTCACGTACACTGCATACATGACAATAAAACAGTTACTTCCACATTACAACTGATTAATAATACTCTACACTATTTTCTATCAAAACATACTTACATAACGCAACCACGCCCCCAAACGATCATACAATATCTAAAATATTATGTCGTACCTAATACTATACTCGTATGTAATACTTTTCGCAGCCATTTGTCAAGATTGGAATTCATAAGTATTAATATCATTTTAAATAAAAATATAACATACCATTATAATATGGTCAAATTAACCCTCAAATACGATCCTGCTAAATTATTACTAAAGCGAAATTCAATGAGTTAAACCATTTTCAAAGTGAAATAGACTCTTTTAATGTTGCTGATTTTGTCATCTGTGATGCGGAGGACTGTTCGGGTCTGTTACCAAACTCCAAAAAATGTTTTAAAATGTTTCAACAAAATATTCGTAGTGTAAAATGTAACCTACCTGGATTATTACCGATTATTGCCAGTACTGGGGTGAATTGGGACTGCATTGTTTTGACAGAGTGCTGGTTGCCATCAACCGTTTTCATACCGTCCTTAGATGGATATGACAGTTTTGCCACCACTAACAACCTTACGCAGAATGAAGGTGTTGTTGTGTACTGCAAGAACGATTTGTTTATCTCAGTTGAAGAACCTGGGATTGAGGACGCAAACTGTCTTGTGATTACCTTAAATAAAGACACAGTAGCCTTGGCCATCTACAGGCCCCCCGGGTACAGAAATATTGATAACTTTTTACAATCTCTTAATCATCTACTATTAAAATACTCATCTAAGCAAAATATCATATTATTGGGAGACATTAATATCAACATTGCCGAACACAGTGCTGACAACAATTTTTCTGCATACCTAGATATGATGGCGTACCATGGTATGATGCCTGCATACACAGTACCTACACACAGTAAAACATGTTTAGATCACACGTTTCTGAAGACTAAACTAACAGCTCGTTGTCTTATACTCCAAACAACAATAACAGACCATAATAGTGTTGCTTTATATATAGCTAGTCTTCCTAAACAAAAACCTGTCAAAATTGTAAAGTACTTAGATCACAACCTTCTAAATGCGGAACTTAAAAATGTTGACTTTAGTCCACTATACACAATTAAAAATGCCAACGAGGCTGCTAATTTCCTCCACAGTATACTTCATACGGCTATCCAAAACAACACTAAAGAAGTCAAAATATCAAACAGGAAAAAAATTCTAAAACCGTGGATAACCCCAGGCATTCTGAAGTGCATTAAAAACCGCGATAATCTGTATAAAAAAGTAAAGAAAAACCCAGACAATGAGATAAATAAAATTACTTATAAACGATACCGAAGTTTTTGTTCATCATTATTGAAAAAACTTAAAAGAGACTATGAGAAACTGCAATTCCAAAACGCAGGAAAAAATAGTAAAAAAATTTGGAAAATAGTCAAAGAGATAACATACTTAAGTAAACCAAAAGACAGCCCGATTGAACTTATAAGCAACAGTGACCCCCAAAATTCCGCAAATATTGTTAACCAATACTTCGCAAATGTTGGTAAATCGTTAGCAGAAAAGATCACTCAGAATAATCTGCAAACGGAACCCATCACCTTAAACTTGTGTAGCCATTCTTTTTGTCTGCTCCCTACGGATGAATATGAGATTGGGACGTTAATAGCAGGATTGAGGAGTGATTGTTCGGTAGGTCTTGATATGATATCTAGCGACGTCTTGAAATCAAATAAAGATGTTCTAACATTACCTATAACGTACATCTGTAATCTGTCTCTGGCAACCGGTGTATTTCAGAAAATCTATAAGAAGTCAAGAGTTCACCCGATACATAAGAGTGGTGACAGAGACTGTGTCAGTAATTATAGGCCAATCTCAATTCTCCCTACCCTATCAAAAATTTTAGAGCGTATCATTAACAAGAGGCTTGTTAACTACTTGGAAAATAAAAATCTTTTGTCACATACACAATTTGGTTTCAGAGCCAACAGATCAACCGCCGATGCTGTGTTAGAACTAACAAATTATGTAGTTAACAACCTAGATTCAAAGAGGAAAACCATTGGAATATTCTTAGATTTAGCAAAGGCCTTTGACACAGTCTCTGTCCCTATCCTGTTAACAAAGCTCGAAAGCCTTGGTGTACGGGATCTTCAATTAAAACTATTTAAAGATTACCTATCTGATAGAACACAGTGTGTAAAAATCGGTAACATAACTAGTGTAGAGGTCCCAGTGACTTTTGGAGTTCCCCAGGGCAGTATTCTCGGACCGACACTGTTCTTAGTCTATATAAATGATATATGTCAGCTAGAGGTTCCCGATTCGAAAATTGTTGCGTTTGCGGATGATACGGCCTTAATTTTCAGTGGTAACTCCTGGAATGAAGTTTTTGCCAAAGCTCAGATGGGCATGAACACAGTGAGCAGTTGGTTAAGTAATAATTTACTTACCTTAAATGTAGAAAAAACGACATACATAACATTTTCCATTAAAACCAATGACAAACCGGATCCCACTTTAAGCATTGTCTCCCACTCGTGCCCACATGCAAATGATCCAAATTGTCAGTGTCCTAACCTAAAACATACTGAATCCACCAAGTATTTAGGCGTAATTATTGACAGAAATCTTAAATTTCACGATCATATTAATCTTATATCTGCGAGAGTGAACACTGCTTCAAAATCTGTTATAAAATCGGTCTACTATGCTCTCTGTCAGTCTCAGCTTGAATACTGTATCTCGACATGGGGTGGCACATGTAAAACTCATTTCTTAAAAGTTGAGAGGGCACAAAGATCACTCCTGAAGGTAAGCTTGTTTCTACCTTTTTATCACCCAACAACTGATGTCTACACAAAATGGAAGTTACTTACTGTGAGGCAGCTCTTCATCCTAAAAACGGTTATGAAACAGCATTCCATAACAACTTTTAAACCAGAAACAATTAGACACAAACGTCGTAAGCACACGGTCTGCTCTGCATCGTCATTCAAGACTAAGTTTGCACATCGGTTTTTCTGCTACCAGGGTTCAAATTTATATAACAAGCTAAATCGGACCTTAACGATTTATCCTTTACCAAAAACCAAATGTAAGTCTTTGGTCTCGGACTGGTTGCAAAATTTGGATTATAATTTTACTGAAAGTCTGCTAAATTCAAATTAAATTGGTACGGTATAAGTTTTTAACTTACGCCCAAACCCTCACACGTACACATCGGCACACTAGACCTGACACTCAACACTACACAGTGACATCACACAGACACTTACATCACACACTCTCTTAGACACACACATACACACAGATACAGGCGCTCTGATTATCTTTTTGTTTCTTTTTCTATTTCTACCCTCAGAATTATAACTTTTAAGTTTTGTATCTTTAAATCTCCTTAGATTGAAGTTTTGCAATTTTATTGACCAAAACTATCTGTTCTTCCGTGGGGTGGGGACCTGGTGATTTGTAATACGGGCATTTCATGCCCAACTCAGACACCAGCTCCTCACATTGCTAAGTAAACAAATAATAATAACTATGTTAAACCTAGAATAAGCTTGTCATTGTGAGGAGAAATAAAGAATTTGACGAAGGGTCCAAACGGGGCCACCGTTTGGACCCTTCGGGTACGGAACCCCAAAAACTATGCTGCGGTCGGCTTCCCGTCTAACCGAATGAATTTGAATACCAATATCTTACATGGAGCTCTCATGGAAGGGTGACCTCTTCAACACAGTTACTGGTTAACACACTTCAGGTTGCGAGACATATACCTTCTGACTACCCATAAAAGGCTAAAAGTAGAACGAAACTTTATCCTCGTCATCGTTTCAGCCGAAAGACATCCACTGCTGGACATAGACCTTCCCAAGTGTCGCCACAATGACCAGTCCTGTGTGTCTCGCATCTATCAAATTCTTGCAACCCTCACCAGGTAATCGGTCTACCTTGTTTGAGGCCTTCCAAGGCTGTGTCTTCCAGTACACGGTCGCCAGTCCAGAACTTTAAGCCCCATCGCCCATCTGGTCTGCGTGCTATGTGCTCTGCCCACTGCAACTTATGTTTGACGATTGGGCCGTCGGTCGGTCTAAACTAGCAGGTGAGCGTACGAACAAAGTAAATACTAACAATACTCAATTCCAAAAAAATATTATGAAAAAATAAGTAATGTTTGGCGGCTATGGGATCTTACTCTATTTGGTAAAGCTAATCTTACACTGATAAATCGATCGCCAAAACTACCACACACGTGCACAAGTTCTACAAAAAGCAGATTATCATTTATCTTCATCACTCAAGCGATAAGGAAAAAACCAGTTATTAATTTACCCAACCTTCTACCGCTGAAGGAAAATATCATCTTGGATGTCAGCGTCTTGTTTCCTCACTAATCCCGTATGTGATAACGAGGTTAACATCCTGCTACACTGTGTTTATGTGCCAAGTATGAGATGTACACTGCCGGGCACATAAAATACTTCTGGCCGCCGGCAGGGGTTAAGAATGGTAAGTATGTTTTAGATTTTTTTGCCGAAATAATTTGTCGATTTATATAACGAGTCAGTCAAGTCGAGACGAACAAGTCTTGCTGTCAGTTTTACCATAGTCCAGGTTCTGACTGATGGATAACTGATTGTCTAGTACGCTGACTGATGGTTGAATGAGGAAATCTCCGTCGTTTGATTTTTGCATCATTCAACGCCTTTGAATTGTGATTTTTGTGATAATTTTGGATTGACTTGGAATCAACTAAGGTTCATATATTTTATTTTGAATCATGATATTCCTCTTTCAAAAATTGTTCAATTTGAACTTAGGACTTTAAGACCTAATAGTTTGTATGTCGGATAACTTCAAGTAATACTTCTATGGCGTCAATGTCAAGTATTTATAAGTTAAGGCGCCGTTATACGACTTTTAATGGTTTTTAATTGAACATCACGTCTAAACGACTAGTCTTATTTCTGTGAAAAAAATTACGTTATTTTGAATAATGTCCCACGTAATTTGGTCTGAGAATATTTGATATTATATTTTTATAACATAGTGTAATTAATTTGTAAAGTTAGGTCTAACGCGGATAAAAAATTGAGAATCACGCAAAAACTGTAATGCGTATTGCTTTTGCATACGCAAAAGCTGTATGCTTATTTTAATGAAACCTAAACCACTTTAAAGATTATTTATAATTTAGTCTCAGTGTATTATTTTACTACCTGTTGTTTTATGTGTAATATATTAATAATGCGTCTAATTTCGGACAGCGCTCCTTGATGGGCGAGTCCTATTACTGGGTGGACGTACGACCCATTACGTGAGCTCAGCACAGAACAAGCAAGCTAACCACTTAAGGTCTTTGGCAGTTAATAGCGCCTTAAAAGTTCAAGACAAAGATGGCACAGTCTTCGCTGTCCACGTTCCCTCGGCTAGTAAAAATAGACAAAGGCAGACAAATGCCTCGTTTTTGAACATAGTTATAGGGTAATCTCCAGTATTTAATATTTAATATGAAACTAGCGACCCATCCCAGCTTTGGACGGTTTCAAATTATACACACAAACCTTCTTCGTATATAGGTCCTTCTACTAGTGAAAACTGCATTAAAATCCATTTCGTTGTTTTTGAGTATTTAGCGGAGAAGCAGACAGACGTGGAAAGAGAAGTGACAACGAATAACACTAAAATAAATTTTCTTCTTAGAACAGCATCAAAATTGGTTACTAATTGAAGCAGCATTTCAAACATTGGTTCAAGGAAGTGTCTTGGTGGGGCCATCTCACTATCTCTTTCGTTCGTGCGTAACCTAATGACGGAGACGTCATACGTCAGTGTGAGCATCCTTTTTCTGTTAAAGGTTTTTAACTTTCTAAATTAATAAAGCATTTGAAAATTTCTTTCGATTTTGGATAAAGTTTCGATTTGGGATATTAATTTAAAAAATTATGTGAACATAAAATTGAAATATTCTCAAAGCCGATAAACAGGAAATTGGTTTATAAGCTCAATTTAATATTCTATTTTTATATCAGTGAATAATTTTATTCCAGGCCCAACTTACTATTAGAAAGTTAAAAGCATCAATCTTCGAACTTGTAATCGGAAAGGTCGAAATCGATTCCAAAAACAATATACGTTGCGGTGCAGAAAACCTATACCCTAGGGATTCAATCCGACAAAGTAAACAGACGTATATCCCGGTCTCCTGTTTCTGTAACATCTCGTTGAAATAATCAGTGAACTTAGTTATATGGATTGACAGGACAGCCATCTTTGTTGTGAGTGGAATGGTTTTGGTTGCAGTGAAAACGTTTTCTGTGCTACTTTTTGTGGTACGATGTGTAAAGCAAAATTTTGTATCAGTGTGTAATTTTCCCAGTAAAAGCAAAAAGTTTTCATAGATTTTATTCATCTAGTTTTGTTTAACGTTGAGTGAAATCTCACAAAACTAGTTCGGTTTTATGCCTGGTCGGGGTACAACGGATGCCATTTTCGTTATTCACCAACTATACGAAAAATACAGAACTGTGCACATGGTGTTCGTTGACCTCGAAAAGGTATATGACCGGGTGCCTCGAGAGATTTTGTGGTGTGCCCTTAAGGAGAAAGGTGTGCCTGGGAAGTATGTGCAGTTGATCCAAGCGATGTACAGTCGATGCAGTATCCAAGTCCGGTTTGCAGTGGGCACCACTGACAGCTTCAGTGTAGCAGTCAGTTTACACCAGGGGTCGGCCCTCAGCCCTTACCTCTTCCTGATGATAATGGACGCTCTGACGTCGGACATCCAGGAAGAGGCTCCCTGGTGTATTCTGTTTGCTGATAACATTGTGCTGGTTGCCGAAAGCGGCTCAGAGGTCCAGAGCAGATTGGAGACATAGTGGCAAAGACTGGAGAGTGTTGGCCTGAAATTAAGCAGAACTAAAACAGAATATTTGTTCTGCGATTTCGGCGGTCTCTCCAGTCCTATACTTGTAGCTCTCAACCCTGCTCCGGCTTTCGGTACCTCGGGTTGCTTGTTCAAGGGGATGGGAATATAGACCGAGACGTAACGCACAGGATCAACACAGGATGGATGAAATGGCGACAGGTCACTGGAACAACTTGCGACCGACGGATGCCCCTTAAGTTAAAAGGGAAAATCTATAAGTCCGTGATTAGACCTGTCGTACTGTATGGATCAGAATGTTGGGCTGTGAAAAAGACGGATGAAAAAAGATTGCATGTGGCGGCGATGAGAATGTTGAGATAGATGTGTGGAGTAACGAGAATGGATAAAGTGAGAAATGAATACATTAGAGGTAGTTTAAAAGTGGCGCCAGTCACAGAAAAGTTGAAAGGGAACCGCTTATCTTGGTACGGTCATGTGAAGAGGAGGGATGAAACACATGTAACTATAAGCGTTATGAATATAAATGTGGATGGATGAAGAGGGAGAGCGAGGCCAAAGAAAAGATGGATGAATTGAGTGAGGAGTGATGTGAAAGAAAAGGGAGTTAGTGATAGCGTGACGGCTGACAGGACTGAATGACTAAATGGAAGAAAAAAACGTGTTGTGCCGTTTTTTTTGTGTGATACTCGCAGATCAGCCTCTGAGGCTGTCATCTGCTCAACCGGACTTGCCTGTGTAGGCTTTAATTCATTAAAGCCTCCAGCCAGGACTTCCGGAAGTGGCTCGTCACACCTCCTATTTGCAGTTGATTGAAATTGTATAAATCCACTTGTCCGTGTATTTTTAGAGTTATTTCCAGAGAGGCTGAGACAATAAAACGAGCAGAGGAACGTTGTTGTACTTTATTCTTAATGGAATTTCCATGTAGAATAAAGAACAACACGTTACTCTGCTTGTTTTATTGTCTCAGCCTCTCCTGATTTTGTATACATTCATTATAGCTCAAATTCTCTCAATGATGTTTTCTTTTAATAGAGATATTTTTCGAACCAGTTTCATATAATTTTTCAAAACCGGTTACAAAATAAGCAACCGAAGCGGTTTAAAAAAATAAAATGCTATTTGCTCGGTTTTTAGGATTCTATACGCGAAGGGTCCAAAAGGAGCCTTATCGCTGTCTCTCACGTGTTCGTCTATCCTTCTAATCTGTCTATTAGTCCGTCTGTCTGTTTGTCCGTTGTCTGTCACAAAATTTTGTTCCGAAGAGTTTTTTATACTTTTTAACATCCTATTGACTGAACTTGAAATTTGGTGATAATGTTTATTGTTACGTATATTTTTTTTGACAAATACCAATATATTGATCAAGGAAGTTTTTTCTTTTATAATTCCCTCATTTGGTACGGAACCCTAAATGAGTGAAGTCCTACACATACTTGGCCGGTTTTTATAAACATGACGAGAAATAATTATAATTAATTGAGATAGAAGATGTGAAATTCATTTCCAAATTAAACTCATAATCGATTCTCAGTATCAATTATTAAAACTGATGTGGTGTGTATAAATTACTGTAATGAACGGAATAACGAAATTATTTTATTTTTTGGCCCTATGATTGAGCATTCACATTAGCAACGTTTTATCCCAGTAACACACACAGTTCCTATAGAATTATAGGCTACAGAACCGAAGCCGCGCCAGAAAACTAACATATACCAACTAAATTAACTGAAAAGATCTTATCTTGTGCCGAATATTTTCGTCTCAATTTAACATAAAATGGCTATTTTGGTAATCCGTATTATTATACATGACAATAGTTACAGACGTTTTCATTACATTAAAGTTATTTTACCACGGAAAATACATTAGACGTTGCTATTGTAAAGTGTAATGAAAGAGAGTCTTTACAAATTTCTTAGAAATACAGGTTATATTATTCGGGATTATTTTCTTCATTAAGGCGCAGTTATACGACTTCTAATGGTTTTTAATTGAACATCACGTCTAAACGACTAGTCATTCTACTTTAAAAAAAAAATATATTACTCTAGACAATTTCCATTGGCAGGTATTTGGCATATTTTTGTAACATAGTGTAATTAATTTGTAAAGTTATGTCTAACGCGGATAAAAAATTGAGAATCTCATCATCAAGCAAAACCTATACAGCGTATTTCTATAAAACCTTCACCATTTTAAAAATCATTTATTTATTTATATTTTAGTATACGTGTTAGTATATTACCTTTTTTTATACCTGTTGTTTTATGTATCAAAAACTAATAATGCGTCTAATTTCGGACAGCGTTCCTTGATGAGCGAGTCCTATTACTGGGTGGACGTACGACGCGTTACGTGAGCTCAGCACAGAACACGCATTTAACCACTCAAGGTCATTGACAGTTAATAGCGCCTTAAAGAGATTATGGTATTATCTTTCCTCTAGGCTCTCAACTAAAAAAATATTGCGTAAGTACTTTTCTTCATTTATATCAAAGTTAAGAGGATTGCAGCCCTCAGCCTCTAAAATTATTTTATGCAAGAAATTGTTGTTAGCAGAATATCCTTTTGCCAATATTCGTCGAACTAGAAAAAGCAATTTCAAAGGAGAAATCTTAACTACTATTTTACTGGAATCATGATTATTCAATTCTAAAAAATTCTAACTTACTCGTATATACAGAAAAAACGAAAAATATAAAAGACTCCATGAAAAAACCCGCCAAGTGCGTGTCGGACTCCACACATTTAGGGTTCCGTACCAAATATATTTTTGACTATTTATATGGCTTTGGTTCAACAAGGTGCTTATACTCTGACATTTGAAGACTGTACCTCCAATCGTTTGGCTGTAAAACCTGTGTGACAGACAGACGGACATGTGATTGACAGCAATAGGGCTTTGGACCCTTCGGGTACTGAACCCTAAACACTAAGAAATGTACGACACCCTCTTTTAAGAAAACCTTAGCCCGTGGCCAAAATTTGCAAAACTCTAGAAAATCGAAGCAATCCTTTACTCACTCTAAATATACAATATTGTTTCCTAAACTGAAAGTCATTTAAATATAAAGAAACGTTAGTATCAAAAAAGATTCACTGAAATCAAAAGTAATAATTATCACGTTACTTATGCCACCAGAGAAAAAAACTTTCCAAGTGCGTATCGGATTTCGATCTCGCGCGCGTCAAACGTCAACATCTGTCAAGCCCCGTTGACAGTCTGCGAGTCTGCCATCGTGTAACTACAGACTCTGTCATGTTCCGGGTATGAAAACCTTGCCACAGGTCTAAAGACCTTGAGTAATAGTAATAATAGCGGTTTAAAACGCGTGAATCGGGTTTTTGGCAATTGTTTTGGCAAGGCGAATGGCATTTTCACACTGGCACACTGGTGTGCCCCTAGACACTTTAATGTTAAGGGTTCCTTATCAAATTTTAGTATTTGCTAGTAAAGTAAAAGTTATGTATTAAACATTATCACCTTTTAAGTTCATAGATCAATGGGAAGTTAAAAAATTCTTCGTAACAAAATTTTTGTGACAGACCTTGAATGGACAGACAGACAGACGGACACGTTGAGTGACAACAATTGGACTTCGTTTGGACCTTTCGGTTACGGAAGCCGAAAAACTGACTTGACATCTCATACATTTCGCGACTGCCCCAGGTGGGTAATATTTTTCGAGTCTATGCATGTTTATATGGTGCCTCATTTGTTGTAATTCATCTAGCCGTTTAGATTACAGGACATGTTAAAGAAATATAGACATACTGTACATACATACTCGTACATCTGTAAGTATATATAAAATTTATAGTCCTGACTGACTGGCTGATATATCAACGCACAATCTAAATCGCTGATCTTAGAGACATGAAATTTGGAGGGTGTGTTCTTTGTGAAGAGTAGGTCTGCCTAGCCTTTTCCCAACTATCTTGGGGTCAGCTTCCAGTCTAACCGGAATGTAACAGCAGCTGAATACCAGTATTTTACATTGAGCGACTGCCTATCTGACCTCCACAACCCTCCCCCTATTACTGGGTACTACGATACCTCTTGGTAAGACTGGTTGTCAGACTTTCAGGCTTCTGACGACGTGTAACGACTG
Organism: Polia nebulosa; assembly: GCA_951329385.1. Lineage (NCBI taxonomy): Eukaryota > Metazoa > Arthropoda > Insecta > Lepidoptera > Noctuidae > Polia > Polia nebulosa. The sequence continues at coordinate 31,422,169 of OX589595.1, forward strand.
TCAAAGATCCACGCTTTCCGAGGCACGGAGGAGTCTCGCTCGGTATGTAAAGATGGGGAAAGGGTATCCATGGACCAGCCCCGGCAAGCGTAGCTTAACCTGATGGATCGACCCGTGCGGCTGTTATTACGTTAGCCACGAGCTCCTCTGTGAAGAGTAGGTATCCATTAAAAAAGGGTTTTTCGAGATTCAACCCTTTTGGGGGGTGAAAAGGGGGTTGAAAGTTTATAACGAGGGAAGTACTAATTCCACGCGGGCGAAGCTGCTGGCAGAAGGTAAAGTTCCTACTTAAAAACTCTCGAACGGAATCTTCCTGGGGCAGTCTAATGCAGTAGGTGGCTTGAAACCTATGATTAAACTAAAATATCTGCCACCAAAAGAATGCTCTCAACAAAACTCAACATTGAGTTAAGCTCGCCTTTGTACATGAACTATTTCATCACTGTGTTGAGTACAACTATTTTCTTAATGTCCCTCGGCAATCATCGTATTGTCGAATATAAACGAATGAAGTCGGTGTTTGTATTTTATTTCTTCGATATTTGACACCGACTTCGGAAATTAAAGTTATTTTTACATTTTTAGTGTATTTATTTTTTGGAAGTCGGTTGTTTTTTTTTTTGTAAAAAAGTTTTTTATTTTTCGCTTTTTAGTTGTTATACCCCAGAACTAAAAACCCCAATAACATGGAACGTGGAATTTAAACATTTGGAGAACACAAAAACGTCATCAAGATATGCGTATTTTTCGTTTTTGTTCAGTTTCTCAAGAAGCGCTAAAGCAATTTCGATAAAATTTATATGGGACCACCTCGGGAGTATATTCTTTCGGATCAAAAAAGAATTTTGAAAATCGATCCACAACTGACGGAGAAATGCGCGGACATACATAAAAAAAAAACATACATACAGTCGAACATAGAACCTCCTCCTTTTTCGAAAGTCGGTTAAAAAAGAGTATTTTAGTTTCTTGCCTTTTTCACTTACATGAAGGTTTAGCAAAATGTTTGTATTTTTGAAGTGAAAACTTCTTTAGGTGCATTGGGCATTTTTTAGATAGGATGAAGCTATTGAACTCGCGCAACACCGACACCGCTTTGAGCGACACCACAACCGCTACGAGTGCTACGACGCGTAGCACACACAAAATCAAAAAAATCAAAATCAAAAGTCATTTATTCAAACTAGGCTGAGAACCAGCACTTTTTGAACGTCAAAGTTCTACATAAAGACAGTCCCCCAAAAAACGCCCACCCGTCACCATCAGTATTGATTGGATTAATCGAACAAAACCAGCATTAATTAGTAAGTTTTCATTTGTATTTGTATGTGTGTTTTATGTACTTGTAACAATAAACTGTTTCTGTGTAATGAAAATGATCTATCTAAATAAGTAAGTAAAATCTGTTTTGTAACTGCATTTCCTACTGTATGTCCGCTTGGGCCGCATAGGTCATCGTGGCGTTCCTGAGGACTTTTTTTTGGGTCATCTTGGTGTCCAGGACGTTACAGTGGTTACTGCATGCCGTGGCAGCCTTTAATTAAGGCTACAGTATAAAATGTAAAAATACGAGTATTTTAACATGTAGTTTTGGTGTTTGCTTGCCTAATTGATGATCGTGGAAATTAGCATTTGTTTGTATTCGGAAATGATTCCCAAGGGACATTTAGAAAATAGTTTTACTGTACTATGTTAGTTGTTTGGTGTTCAATAAAGAATTAAGGCGCTATTAACTGCCAATGACCTTGAGTGGTTAGCTTGCGTGTTCTGTGCTGAGCTCACGTAATGCGTCGTACGTCCACCCAGTAGTAGGACTCGCCCATCAAGAAGCGCTGTCCTAAATTAGACCCATTATTAATTTATTACACACAAAACAACAGGTGTTTAACTAAAACACTGAGACTAAATTATAAATAATTAAATGATCTTTCTAATGGTGAAGGTTTCATAAAAATACGTTTTATAGTTTTTGCGTGATTCTCAATTTTTTATCCGCGTTAGACATAACTTTACAAATTAATTACACTATGTTTTAAAAATATAATTTCAAATATTCTCAGATCAAATTACGACGTAAATTGTCAAGAGTAACATATATTTTTTTTTCAAACAAATAAAACTAGTCGTTTAGACGTGATGTTCAATTAAAAACCCATAAAAAGGGTTTTTAATTGAACATCACGTCTAACCATTCATTGTTTCTTACGTCTTCTCTTACCTACATGTGCCTACCTCATTCACACTAAAAAAACCTAAACGGGTTACTTGATTGTACTAGACTATGAAAGAAGCGTAAAAGCATGATTTGATATCACAACCATTTCCCCACGTTTCCTACGGGTCACTAGAAAAAAAGAAAAACAGTTACATGAGCGATAGAGCGCGTAACCCCGTTGAACCCGGTCGGACCCGGCTGGAACCGGTTATACCCGGATAATTCCCAGTAGATTACGACTGACGGCACAATCTTCGTTTACATAATGTTTATCTATTTTTAGCATCGCTGTTACTCTGTACGGGTTTTTTTTTTTTTTTTTTTTTTTTTTTTTTTTTTTTTTTTTTTTTTTTTTTTGGGGGGTGGGAAATCATCCAATGACTCTTTCCGCTCTGGGGTGGAGCGGAAGGGCGTGTCAGACTCTTACTGACTAAAACCCACCCCTGTTCCTCCCTGCCCTACGCGCCCGGGGGCGAGGTAACTCTTTCGAATTTATCCTCCACCCCCGGGCAGGCACTGGCCGTGGCAGGCCCCGTCCTTTGCTGACAACTCTTTGAGGCGCGCGTGGAACACTACCGGCTGGAACCGGTTATACCCGGATAATTCCCAGTAGATTACGACTGACGGCACAATCTTCGTTTACATAATGTTTATCTATTTTTAGCATCGCTGTTACTCTGTACGGGTAGTGAAAGGTCAATGAACGTGAGGTGAACACACTTTAACTTAATGAAAGAAGTACCAGTCTCACCTTGACTGGTAATTTGCCTAATAAGCACATGAAAGATGTAAAGTACTGTAAAAACCTCAAATGGCTTGTACCATTTGATTTGTTTTTTACAGTAGTTTGTTGTAGAGTAATTTCTACTTGGATTGATATTTAGAATGATTTCACACGAACCATAAAGTCTGAATTACTGACCTGGAGGGCAGAGGGACAGATTAAGCTAGGTAGCGAAACTCCGTAGACGTGACGGGTCTTTATTTTACTATAATTTTATGCTAGAGTAAAAATCATTGTACAGAACACACTTTACGCGCAGTAGCGCAAGTAAAAAATAAATAAAAAGTAGTAATTACTTGAAAAAAACATTGTTTAAACAGCATGTAACAAAAACCCTATCCGTACTAGAAAAAATAGTAAAAAAATGAAACTCCTAAAAACCAAATGTGATATATCTTTTTATTTTTATAAAATATGCGAAATTTAACACTAAATAGGGTAAATTTTCATAAGTTGACAACACTCCACCGGGCGACGAAATCTTTTCATTTGTACCTATTTTTATTTCAAACGGAGCACACACATATTTTTTTTTTGTTGCCGGGGTGGAAAATCCTCATGGATGTCCTTCATTGGATGGAACACCGCCGTGTCCTCGTGGATGCTATAGGTGGCGGCGACCTCTCGCGCCCGGCCCTGGTTCAGGCCATGATACGGAGCGAGAGGGAATGGGAGGCAGTCACCGCCTTCTGCGAAGCAGTAATGCTCGTGAAGGCGGAGGCGGGACGCGTGAGGGAAGCTCAACGGAGTGGCCCTCACGGCCCCGGCCGCTACCACCGCAGGAGAGATACTGGGCGTACTGGGCGTAGGACGTCCCGAGACGATTTCCGGCCACCGTATATCCGGGCCTGCGGACGGCGAGCAGTGGGTAGTTCGCCGTCCGATCAGCACTAGGCCCGTGAGTCGACGGCGCGTAGTGTTCCACGCGCACCTCAACGAGATGTTGTCAGCCACCACTGACGGAGCCCATCGTGGCCGGTGCCTGCATGCCTTGGGATAGCGGATAATGAGTTACCGAACCCCTGGGCACTCAGGCAGGGAAGGAACAGAGGTGGGTTTTAGTCAGTAAGAGTTTGACACGCCCTCCCGCTTCACCCAGAGCGAGAGAAGTCATTGGATGATTTCCCAATAACCCCAAAAAAAAAAAATGGATGCCCTTTACCCGGGGCGGGTGAAGGGGTCTGTCAGACTTTTACTGACTAAAAACCACCGCGGTATGGGACGGTTGGGAATTCGCCATATTGGATTTAGAATTACATCACCAAACTACACATGTATGCAAAATGAATAATAATAATAGTAATCTTTCAGATTTTTCATAGTTACAGGTGACACTATACTAGAAGCGTGTTAAAAACTTATTTCCGTGTCCTACCGGTAATGGTAAACTCATTAAAAAAAAAAAGTGTCAGGTACCGTGGCGTTTAATATTAATATTTTTTTTTATGTTTTTAATAAAAATAATTAATATTAATACGTCAGGCCCCTTGCGTCTCCGTTAGGAGACGCGACAATAGGTTTTTAATTGTGTCTGTTAATGAGGGGCTTGACGGGGATGGACGGAAAAAATAATTATAATTTTAAATAATAATAATATTTTTCGCCAAGCCTCACTAGTGCGGCATAGAGTTGTGACGGGTTAATCTATTTAATAAATGAAAGTGATTATAGGAAACCCAATAACCTCTCCAAATAATTAATTTTCAATAAGCAGCGAACAGCTAATCGAAAGGTATCGAGCCACTCCTATTGGTGTTAGCGTGCAAATAAATTTCTATGCGATCACCCCTAACGAGGGCTCGGCAATTTATTGGTAATTCAGTCGAAGCTAATGAATTAAGCACCCAAACATTAGTAGGTACTGTAAAAACAAATGTTTTTTTTTATTTTCAGCAGAAATGTAGCGAATATACGGGTTGGTAGAATGGTTGTAACTGCGTTGACGCTCATTATTCTTTGGGAGTAGATAGTATAATATGTTTTATCAAAACAGTAACATTATCAAAATCAAAAGTCATTTATTCATACTAGTCTGAGAGACAGAACTTTTTGAACGTCAAAATTCTGCATAAAGACTGGAGGGATAGGCGTGTAAATAGCCGTGTATACCTGCGGGTTTGAGAACTGGTTATAATGTAACACCTGGATTGATTTTCAAGTTGGGAGAGGTGGCAATAGAGGGCGTATGGTGACCTAACTCCAAGTAGTAAAGAAAGCGTACCTGGTTCCTCCTCGTCCAGTCTTGAAGGTTTTCACAAGTGGCTACCCGCTGTGCAAGCCATCACCTCTGTTTGTTCTTGAGTACAAATTACACAGACGCGGTAATGGAATTATTATTAATTACCGGTAAATCCCCAATGCTTACGGGATAACACTCAAGATTTTAATGTCTTTGCGGGGGGGTGATGTCTTAGAATTAAGACACACGCGGTGAGATGGTGCTTACTGCGTGAGCGCACTTTGACATCTGAAGAACATGGCTGCTGATTTCTCCAAAAAAGGCTATATCGTTACAAACCTAAAGCCGGGCACACAGACACTCCATGATACTACACACCAGCCAACTTGAAACTGAGTGGTGGTACTTGCCACACCAAAGACCGTCCCCCAAAACGCCGCCTGTCACCACATCCTAGTGTTTTAGCTCGGCAGAAGTGGTGCAATCGTATCATCGGCCAACAACAGTCGACAGCTGAACATAGACTCTTCCAATCGCATGTCATTCATCTCGATTCTCAGCAACTCCCATTCGGCTTCTATCCCCCACCTTGCGAAGAACGTTATCCTCCTAGCCAGAGAGCTCATATTGCCGATTCGTTTCCATTCCCATTACAACACGTCTACTCTAGCAATTATCAGTTCTACGGTTAACAAAGTCGACACATTACTACTTGATCTTGCTTGCTAGGGTAGTTAGGTATGTTTTTAAATAACTCGAGAGTGGTAAACATCGTTACTTCTATATATCTCTATAATAAATCAATATAATATATTGGAGTTGAAACTCTCTGATCGTGGGGTTCGAGTGCTCAAAAATTGTTTAAAGATAAAACTGAGAAAGAGAGAAGAAACGCCCTGTTGACACTCCGTGTGGCCCGAGGGCTGGCTTACCCTCTATCCAAGGTAAAAACCTTGGACAGAGGATAAGCATTGCCGTACAACGTGGCAATTTCGCCAGTCTTTTGGGCATATTACCAGTCGATAGTGATGCGGAGAAATTATAATAATAAAATAAAATTATAATATTTAACACCATATTTTAGATTACTTTATTTATTTGTTTATGTGTATAGTTTTAGTTTAGTATTCTTAATCAATAACTAGCACTTTCGCTAAAGCTGAAGTTACTGCTTATATTATCTGTATTAAAAGAATTTTAACATAAGTTTAAAAGCAGTAATATCTTCACTAAAAGTGTAATTAAGAAACGAAAGTAAGTACCTATCCCGTCGAAGAAAACAGCTGTGATGTTCTGTTAGTGCAGTTTGAAAGTTGAAAGAGTAGTTAATATGAGAAGAGCTGTATCTGGTTTTACGTCGGTTTTTACTTTACCATCATTATCTTTGCCCACATCATAAAAAGTTTTACTCAAACTCCACATAATCAATAGGAGATTCCAGGGTAAAAAAAAATGTAATTATATTTAGTCCTTAGACAGACTAGAGCAAAAATAATGGCCAAGATAAAACGCATCAACGTTCAGAAGTGGGGGCTTGTTACGTCATTTTTAGGTAAAAAGTCGTCTTTAGAATTTTTAAATGAAGTGTGACGTCATGCGAAATGGCAACGCACTGTATCGTCTTCATTTTTAGGGTTCCGTAACCAACAGGACCCTATTGCTAAGACTCCGCTGTCCGTCTGTCTGTCAGCGGGCTGTATCTCACGATCCTTAATAGCTACACAGTTGATTGAAATTAAAATTAAGGGAGTCCCCTACACTCGGACCTGCAAACTGCGAGTAGTGGGTAACTCGACGTCCGATCAGCACTAGGCCCGAGATTCGACGGCGCGTAGTGTTCCACGCGCGCCTCAAAGAGTTGTCAACAAACAAGACGGGGCCCGTCATGGCCGATGCCCGCCCGGGGGTTGAGGATAAATTCGAAAGAGTTACCTCGCCCCTGGGCATTCAGGGCAGGGAGGAACAGGGGTGGATTTTAGTCAGTAAGAGTCTGACACACCCTTCCACTCCACCCTAGAGCGGGAGATGTCATTGGATGATTTACCAGCACCCAAAAAAAAAAAAAGTGAGTACCCCCTTGAGCCCTTCCCTTAATTTTTACTTTTTAATTATTTGTTGTTATAGCGACTATAGAAATACACGCTGTGTGAAAATTTCAACTGTCTGTATTACGCGGCGGATCATAAGATACAGCCCAAGAAAAAACCCAAAAAAATAACACTTTTCTAGAAACGTTTTTGTTGTTTTTTTTTTCAGTTATGATACGAAACCCTTCGTGAGCGAGTCCGACTTGCACTTGTCAGGATTTTTTGTTTCCGTGACAAAAGAAAAAATAAGTACTTATCTAATATTTTTTGATAATATTACTGACCGACTAGTTAGATTTTTTCAGTCATAAACCCAATTTAATATAAGATTAAAAAGACCCGGCCTAACATTTCGCCCCGTATCTCCTCTATTTTCACAATAAGACCATTACATTCAACCGGAGGGTAAAGAACACCCCTTGAGCGTTAAAAAGCCGTTCCGTGTTTAATTTCATTTAAAAGGAATTAAAACGTTTTGATAGCAAAATCTTCTGCTCAAATTATTTCATGAAAAAATATTGTTGGGGGATTCCAAACACCGGATTTTGCAAATTCAGTCTAAATTGAGTTTATTTATTTAATTGTTTCCTTGGCTTATTAAGCTGGAAAGTTTTGGTTGTTATTTTGTATAGAAATTCTATCTTAGGAATGTTTTGGGTCTTATGTAAGAACTGCGTGTGTATAGAAATTAGGCCGGTTGAAAATTAGTTTTCATTTGCGCCAGTGGGATTTGAAACTGCTAATTAGGAAGACATTAGGTTCAAGTTTTGTGATACAACGTGGTAATGCCGCCAATCTTTTGGGCACACTTTCAGTCGACAGCGATGCGGAGGAGTTTTTTGACGTTTATTTTATTTTTTATTTAGTTAGGAGTTTTTGTTTTAGTCGTAGTTAGTTAAGTATTTTATAAATATGTAAACAGTATACCTATGTAGAGTAGTGGTAACGGCTGCGACTTGCAAGTTGTAGGTCGGGAGTTCAAACCCAGACAGGCGCTTTACTTTATGTAAATTATGTATTTTTTGGGGGGGTGAGAAATTATTCAATGACATCTCCCGCTCTAGGGTGGAGCGGAAGGGCGTGTCAGACTCTTACTGACTAAAACCCACCCCTGTTCCTTCCCTGGCCTGAATTCCCAGAGGCGCTCTCAAAACGGTGAAGGAAAACATCGTGAGGAAACCGGCATGGCCTAGAACCACAAATTCGAAGACATGTGACATTCACCAACTCGTATTGGGCCCGCGTGGTCGATTACGGCCCACACCATCTCACAGAGAGGAAGCCTGTGCCCCAGCAGTGGGGACATTAAAGGCTGATGATGATAATATCTATACATGACTATACATGTCCATTAAAATGAGGAAAATTTATGAATAGGTTAGTGAAATGGAAACTGAGTAGGTTCTCATAAATTGAAGTCTGGAAATAAAATAGATCAAAAAGTTCCAAGAAACGAAGTTGTAATATAAACGGAAAAGTTTTATGAATTCCAAAGTGTCCTTGAAGAAACTACCGAGTCTCTTAACCAAACTCTTGAAGATCTGCCGAATTTTGTGACTTCATTAGTTCTGAATGATACTTGACTGTAATAGTTATTAAAATGTTTAATGTTTTACGTTCCAATATAAGCAAATAAAGGATATTGCACACTACTACATTTTTCAAAGAGTTTTCAGCAAGGCCGATGCCTGCCCAGGGGTCGTGGATAAATTCGAAACAAGGGGTCTTCTCCAAAGTGTTTTCACAAAGTATCGGCCGAATGATCGGACATATTTGTGTGAAGTGTTAAAGTGAATGTGCCATACCTAAAATTGTAGCTCTTCTCTGAGAGCTTCTTCCACCAAAAACATACGTAATGCCATTTCACTACAATTGTAGGTATGGCACATTCACTTTAAAACTTCACACAAATATTTTAGAACATTCAGCCGATACTTCGTAATAACACTTCGGAGTAGACCCCTAGAGTTACCGCGCCCCTGGGCACTCAGAGCAGGGAAGGAACAGGGTTGGGTTTTAGTCAGTAAGAGTCTGAAACGCCCTCCCGCTCCACCCAGAGCGAGAGAAGTCATAGGATGATTTTCCACCACAAAAAAAAATAGAGACCTGAGTAAGTATTTACTTTGCATCTACGCACCAAGTTTCATTAAAATCGGTTCATTCATTTCCAAGAATAAGGACTTGACAATTTTTATGAAATACCGTGAAAAGCTCAAAATATAATCACAATGTTTTTGACAACATCGCCAGCCCAGAACCTCTAAATTCCATTCCACTTAATAGTTTCAGTTATGATATCGAAAATAGCATTGCATTTGCTATCTTTCTTGCCCAACTACCTCATGCCAAATGCAACAGACACCACTTCTTCTTGACCGCATTCACCGCTGCGTTCACAATTTATTATTTTCTTTTAAAACTTTTGGCACAGGAGTCATAAACATGTGCTCTCCCACAAGTTATCTTACTTCAGCGCTTAAAACTTTGCTAGTGGTTTTAGAAATTGATGATTTAAGGAAGAGTTTAATATTCAGTGGTTTTAGTACCTAGTTCAGTCAGTTTTATCTCTGAAGTTAGGTGTCATCCATATGAACATAATCAATGGTCATAACATATTTTGGTATTGTTCGTCGGTTCGTTGAGCTCCTCAAAGCTCTGAGTTGAGCTTCACGATAACTGACAAATGCTTGCACTGTATGGACAGGTCCACTTGAATTTGCGTGTTGCTTTCCTCAAAAGCTCACCCCAGACATAAACGTACATGGTTCTCATTTGATTTGACCAGTAAATATTGTATGGATTTGAACACTTTAAAAGAGACTTTGACCTCTGAGTTTGTTTCGTTGTTTCTTCTCAGTTTAGTCAGCTAGGAAACACCGGCCACACCTAGCTAAATCTGACAAAAAAAAAATGTTGATGTCACGTTGACTGTCAGACAACAGACACAAAAGAAAATCTATTGTTCGTGGTCACCGGTGACCTTCGTGGCAGATGAGGTAGTAAAAGTGTTGTTAAAACCTACTTATAAAAATAAAATCATTTATCATTGTTTTTCTGTGACGTTGACAACTGCGATTTCTAAGTCACTAGCCAACTCATTAAAATGTTCTGTATCTGTTTTATTATCGTCTCTATTAGGGTTCCGTACCAAAATGCTAAAAATGAACCCTTATGGTGCGACTCAGTCTGTTCTTTAACTAGTGTGTGCCAGCGGCTTTGCCCGCATGGAATTAGTTCTCTCCTCACTATAAATTATAGCTTAAGTGCTATTCCAGACTGTAATCTATACCTGTGCCAAATTTCATCCAGATACGTTCACCCGTTCTGGTGTAATTGAGTAACAATCATTCATCCATCCAAACATTCGCATTATTATATAATATTAGTAGGATAACTGTAATTTAAACAAGACGTGGAATGGCAACCTACTATAGGCATATAATATACAGGGTGTAAGGTACATGAGCGCACATACGTGTACTAGTGATTCAGTACATGATTCTGGACCCCCTAGCGTTGGAATTTTTCGTCGGCTTTTTCCTAATTTTTGAAAAAAAAAAAAAATTTCTTTTCAAAAATTAGGCAAAGACATTTTCTATGAGAAAATTTAATTAATTATTTTTTCATTTAAAATGTGTTTGGGGTAGATATGTTTAACGAATTTATACAATTTAAAGTGAAAAATAATTTTTTTTTTTCAAAAATTATTAAAAAGCCGACGAAAAATTCCAACGAGGGGGTCCAGAATCATGTACTGAATTACTAGTACACGTATGTGCTTTCATGTACCTTACACCTACCCTGTGTACCTATATACAAATCCATACTCGTAAGACACGGTGACGTATACCTGCAACACAAACAAAATTACGGGTCTTAAAGAAACGTTAAAAAATCGGAGTCCCAGCAACATTTTCACCCAAACCCTGGAATATAAAAGAAAAAATATTTTACAAAAATACTTTTATCAGCTTCAACGCAAACCATCTCGCTTCACCAGCGGCGTATTATCACATCGGTGCGTATTATATTTTTGTTTACCTACCCTCACCTAAGTAAATGTTGGGTTTTGAATTTTGCAAATAAACACGTCTCACCCTTTTACGAGGCTCCCAAGACTTACCATTTACTGTTTGCCTTTCATGAAATTGATGTTGGAAAATATGCGGCCTTTTTAAGGTGCAGTCATATGCCAACGGCCTTGAGTGGTTAGCTTTGCGTGTTCTGTGCCGAGCTCAAGCAACGCGTCGTACGTCCACCCAGTAATAGGACTCGCCTCATTATTCATTTATTATACATAAAACTACAGGTATTATACTAAAACACTCATAGTAAAAGATAAATAATTAAATTATCTATGAAGGTTGCATAAAAATACACTTAATAGTTTTTGCGTGATTCTCAATTTTCTGTCCGCGTTAGACATAACTTTAAAAATTAATTATACTATGTGTTAAATATATAATTTCAAATATTCACATATCAAATTAGGAAAAAAATTGTCTAGAATAAAATATATTTTTTTCAAAGAAATTGGACTCACACATCTGCGCCTTAACTGATCTTCCGTTCAAGGAATGTTTTTGCTTGAAAACATCTTGTTTGACAGGCGTTGTTCATTATTATTGAGAAAGAGGATCTATTGTTTTTTTTCTTTTGGTTACTACAGCTTAACACTTAAGGCCTTATGTATTAAAATGTTAACTAGTTAATTATTTTAAAGACTGATTAGCCGGTTCTTAAGGCCCCTCTCGCGGTCCAGTGGCGCCCTCATTGAATAAAAAATCGTAGCTTACCACAGAAAATAAATATTAAAAAATCCAACTTCACGTTTGTTACAAAGAGGATAAAGAATTTTTACGTTGTTAAAACACGTCTCAAAATATTTCGTGTCCAAAGTAGTAGGCAAAAGTGTCAGAAACGGCCGTTTTTGGCACTTTTGCCTACTACTTTGGATACGAAACATTTTGAGACCTGTTTTAACAACGTAAAAATTCTTTATCCTCTTTGTAACAAACGTGAAGTTGGATTTTTTAATATTTATTTTCTGTGCTATGCTACGATTTAGACCGTATCCATTAAATGATTACGTATATGTGTACGCAGTACGATACCAAGTAATACCCTTCAGGATCGGACAAGGGTTGTTACATGCTGTATACACCGTTTTGTAATGTTAGGTGAAAAATTGCATTTCGCGATTTTAATTGATTATTAATTGATGCTCAATTATCAACAAGTTCATATAGTAATTTGATTTGTGCAAAATACTTTTTTTCAAATTAAGCTTCTTCAGAGTGTCAACTTCAATTGTCTGACAAAAAATAATATGTCAGTTTTTAAATATTTTTTTAATCCTTAGTATCAATTTGACTATTATAGATGCGGAATCTAATATTAACTCAATACCCCACTACTGCACCCTTTTTGCTTGGACGCATATTTGAAATCCTTAGAATGAGCCCTTTCATTAATTTGAAATGTAGCACAGTATCTAAAGTTTGAAAAACTTTTATTTTTATGTTTCTGATTTGCACCCCCAAAATTCATTTATCTACGTTATATGTCCATGTTTGGGTCACATATATTCATGTGTGTACCTGAATTTAATCAGCCCACTAGATTAGCAGATAATTGACTGTGACAGACGGACAGACACACGACATTCCCCCGAAAACCAATACTATTAGTACTGTAAAGTATATATTATTTGATTCTACTTATATAACACAATACATTACATTTTATAGTTATTCAATTTACAAGCATCTCAGACACGTGCAAACAGAAAGAAGAAAGAAAAATGTTCTCTTTAATATCATCTATTTAACCCTCTTAACTGTCCTGATTCCCCATTTCTACTTATGGCATAAACCCGTGAAAAGCTCGCTGAATCCACAACCCAATCGCATCAGTACTTATTCGTACAGATAATTGAATAGTGGGAATGAGAGATGAAATAAAATAAAATTGCCGACTGCAATTTATTTGTTGACCTCTTGTAGGGCTAAGGTCAGACTGTCCTGCTGTCACACCCAAGTGTTGTCATGACAGGAGAGGTTTTGTTCGTCAAGAAGTATAACAAAGTTGGGTTAGTTACACCATTTGTAACACGAGAATGGTTGCACCGATTTTTATGATATTTGATTTTTTGCAGCATATTAATTAAAACATCGGAAAAATCACAAAAAAAAAAATGAAGAAAATTAATTATTTTCTCTGTGCATTTTGTATGAATGATTTTTTGATGATATCTCTAGAACGGATTTGGAATGCAGACAACCATTATGTTTTTTTTTTGTTTGGGTTGGAGATCATCCAATGACGTCTCCCGCTCTGGGTGGAGCTCGGGCATGTCAGACTCTTACTGTCTAAAACCCACCCCTCCTCCTTCCCTGCCTGAGTGCGCAGGGGTACGGTAACTCATTTTCAGAATTTATCCGCTACCCCTAGGCATGCAGGCACCGGCCAAGCATTTTGGTTTAGATCAGAATTTCTGTTCTTCGAAAAAGAAGTGTGCCAAGACGATGTGAGAAGCATCATCATATGGACCAACGTTGGGTCATAAGAAGAATTATAGTTGTATAGTAGCTATAAATGGACAGATAGAAACGTTCACTAAGGCAGCTTCTAAATTATTAGCCTGAAAATATTATTTTATTCAGTAGGTACAAGGTACTCTTTGTAATAAGTTCGAGAGCCTGTCCATATTACCTTACCTTTCCTGGAAACGCCTGGAAAAAGGCTGACCGTTAAAAGCTATTTTACTAAAACTTTCAACAATCCCTCACGTAATTATCACCTCATTTAACTTATTAAATTTTTAACATAATTGACTTTTAATTTTATTTTTTTTACATTCCCTAATGTTTTTTTAACCTGTTTTATTATTTTAAACTTTTTAAATGTGTTGACTATATATCCTGCATGGTCCGAAATAAAGATTTTTATAGATAAATTAATTTAATTTTTGTAAATATAGATATTAACAACACTTTTACACGTCAACATTTTTTTTTTCAGTTTAAGCTAGATGAGGCCGGTGTTTCCTAGCTGACTACCCTGAGAGGAAACACCGAAACAAACTCAAAGGTCTATTTTAATGTCCATACCATCTGTATTGGTCAAATTGTATGAGAACCATATACGTTAAGGTCTAGGATGAGCTTTTGAGGAAAGCAATACGCAGATTTGAGAGGACCTGTCAAGACAGAGCAAGCATTTATCAGTTATCGTAAAGTTCAACTCAGAACTTTGAGGAGCTCACCGAACCAACGAACAATGCCAAAGTAAGGACATTTGGGTAGGCGGCAAAATTATTCAAACTGCCAGACAATCATAAAATCTACGTGAATATAACGGCCTACATAGTACTCGCATTCACATTATATGTACTATATGAGGACCATGCAGCTTGGTGTCTGTAATGGTCTTTTGAAGAAATAACCACAGATATTTGAGTGGACCTAGCTGTCCAGTCTGTGCAATCATTTGTCAATAGTCGAATAGCTCAACTTAGAACTACTAAGGAGCTCAATGACTCGACGAACAATATCAAAGAAAGGACATTTGGGTAGGCCGCAAAAGTACTCAAACTGTCAGACAACGTCACAATTTACTGAAAAAAGGAGGAAAAAAATAATTATAATAACCCACATAGTATTATTATTATTAGTACCTATAAATTGATTCAAGTGGTACTAGCTGAGGCTTGCTTACAAGTTGTAGGCCGTGAGTTCAAACCCAGGCAGGCGCTTTACTTTGTGTAAATTATTTCATCACCACTGCTCTCACAACGGTGAAGGAAAATATTGTCAGGAAATCGACGTCCTAGAACCAAAACAAAGTGGAGGTCTGTGCCCCAACAGTGGGACATTAAAAGGCTGATGATGATAAATCAAAATCTGTAACTTTAGCAGAAATATTCCAATATCGGAAACTGTTACACTGCAGTGTAAACCTACCCCCGTTTCACGTTAAATGAGTTCTCTGTTTATGTAATGGACGCTCCCTCGGTCGTAATTGATTCTGAATTAATCCGGGCCAGTGATAAAATTCCCGTTTTGACCGACAGTCGGTGGGGGACGGCCCGTCATTATGGAGTTAAATCTTCGTGGATGCTCCCAAAAATGGCTGCTCGTGTTGAAATTGACGCTAGAATTTGTTTTCTAAATTAAGTTGAGGGTTTATCTTGTTTATTTTTAAGGAATTCTGTTTGGTAATTTAGGAGTGTTGGTTTGTGTTACTATATCATCGAAGTCGAAGCCACATATTTTTGTTAAGGCCCCAACACACAGTGCCGTAGGTTTTGCCGGGCGTTTGTGCGGCCGGCACTTGGCCCCAGAAACTTGACACCCGGGCGGCTATGTCGGGGGCTCTTTTCTGCGGCAAAGCGGGTTTATAAGCCATCGGATGTACCGCGCCTTGCCCGGCGGCAAGGCTGGTAGCACTGTGTGTAGAAACGTTTAGATACCTACTTCATCAGATGATGTATGATTGTGCTCCATGAATCGCGCCTACTTTTCCATATGTACACTTGCTGTTCATATTATAAGTGCGAAAGTTACTATTTGTCTCTTTTTCTGCGTGTTTTGCAACCTTTTCACGTATTAGCAACAGAATGGATTTGCATGAAACTAAGCCTGCAGTCTCGACATAGTTAACGATCGCGTAACGACCGAATTCGTTCGCTAAGAAATTAATGTTGCAAGGAGGCAAACTTTTATATCCTTTAATATTTTGACTAATTAATTTAATTGTTACAAGCGGTAAAAGTTATTCATTAAAATTTAAATAAATTATAAGTTTTCATGAAATAGTGCTTGCAAGGTAAAATTAACGCCGTCTGTACAAAGTTATGATGTAAAATTTTTCCTCATAAGAAACTTAGGAACTTTTTTAACGGCCAGTAATTTAGCGATCGGTAGTTAACGTAAGTTTCGCTATCAATGTCGAGACTGCCGGTAAACAATAGCCTGGATTAAGAGTCTATTACCCGCCAAGTGGCGCAAGTGGCGCCCTCATTGAATAAAAAATCGTAGCATAGCATAGAAAATAAATAGATATTAAAAAATCCAACGTCAAGTTTGTTACAAAGAGTATTTTTACGTTGTTAAAACAGGACTCAAAATGTTTCGTATCAAAAGTGGTAAGCAAAAGTACCAAAAACGGCCGTTTTTTGGTACTTTTGCCTACTTCTTCTTCATCTTTAATATTTATTTTCTAAGCTATGCTACGATTTTTTATTTAATGAGGGCGCCACTTGGCCGGTAGTAGGGCCTTAAGACATTGGATACTGTTATGCGGCCGAAACCGCTGGTAGAACCTAGTAAAGAAAAAGAAAGCGGTAATGGACGTCAGATTCCTAGTAGGTCAGATTCTATGTACGTCATTTTCCAGCTAG
This sequence comes from Polia nebulosa, assembly GCA_951329385.1. Classification (NCBI taxonomy): domain Eukaryota; kingdom Metazoa; phylum Arthropoda; class Insecta; order Lepidoptera; family Noctuidae; genus Polia; species Polia nebulosa. Next base: position 31,438,837 of record OX589595.1, read on the forward strand.
GACATTTTCCAACTAGGTCAGATTTTGAGTTACTAATAGTTTCTGGTAGGTACACATACTCACATTACTATAAATAACTTGGGACGTAACTCAATGTGCACTTCTAGCGAGTCATATTAGGGTTGTGGTGTGTTACAAAGGAAACACTGATCCGCAGTACTTGATATTCTTCTATCTATATATAAAAATGAATCCCTATTTCCTTGGTCACGGCATCACGCGTAAACGGCTGGACGAATTTCGCTAATTATTTTTTAGTTGTGTTTGTTATTAACAGGAAAAGGTTCTTATGAAAGAAAAAAATAAGAAAATTGCGCAAAAAATTAGAAATTTCAGAAAACTTAACGACTATTTAAACTTCGCGCGTTTGACAGTTCATAGCTAAGACAGGATAACGTCTGTCGGCTCAGCTAGTATAACATAAAATCAATACTTTTCCATTGATTGACTTCCGACAATACAATTATTTACTTTTTAATTTAAAACCTTTTCTAAATTTGCATCATCCTTTAAAAGTATATTTGACTGACCCGCCTTTCTACTGACAAGGTTCGTATTTCACGCGACTACGGATCTTAATAAGTGTTAACCCATGCATTGATCGCTACAGTCAACGCTACAGTCAAGGCTACAGCCTCGTTGGTCTTGTGGTCGCAAGTGCGATTTATGAGTCTCACGCTCAGAAATCGCACTTGCTTCCTGGGTCGATTTCCGGGTCGGGCAAAACAGTAACAGTCCAGAGTATGGTAGTTGGTGGTGTGACACCTCCGTGCCTCGGAAAGCACTTAAAACCGTTGGTCCTACGCCTGATCTCTCCCCGGTCGAGTCGGATTACCGTCCCATCGTACTAGGAGAGTAAAGGAACAGAGAGTGCACCAGTGTTTGCGCACACATTTGTGCACTGTTATATCTCCTGCGTACTAGGCTAATCTCCATTGAGAATGGCCACCGTTTTCAAAGTTCAGTCGGGAGGATTATTATTATTATTAATTCGTATATTTATTTTTACACATATTATTTACATTTTTAAATATTTTTAAAAGAAAACATATAAAAAAAAACATTTAAAAATATAAAAAACAGTACTCCACCGGTGTCGGGAGCAGGGTCCAAGCTACCGGTGGTTAGGGCTCCAGAGACAGGAACCTCCTCACAATGCGAGCCGTATCAAGGAGTACTGCCTTCTGAATCAGGCCCTTGATCCAACCGCGCAACGACAGCTTCGACAGGTGGTCGTCGAGGCTTTTGGCCATCAGGCCATTGGCGGTAACGACAATCGGCACAATGACAGCCGAGTCCACATTCCACATATCGACAACCTCGTGTGCTAAGTCAAGATATTTAATTTGTTTCTCTTTCTCAGCTTTCACGAGGTTCTCGTCATGTGGGATGGTGACATCGGTTATCATTGTGCGGCGCGCTAATCGGTCTATCACCGATTAGCTAAATAATTTAATAATAAATTCTATCTATTAATAATAATAAGAGATAAAATCCGCCGGGCAGTTTTGTGGCGAACTGTTAGCCAGTAGCGACCCCATGGACCCGACCTCAAAGGAGATTTTTTGTTCCTTATCTCCGGCTTGCCATTGTTGGCCGGCCGTAGTGAACACTGACAAGGAACAGAGCTCCCACCTCTCTCTTGCCTTTTTTGGCTGACTTGAGTGGAGATTCGCGAGAGCAATCGTGCTCGGACGAAGGATGTATAATCCACTAAGGTGCTGGTAGGGTGGTAATCTTGACCGTATATCCGAGATCGTCCTGATAGCCGTGGTATACCTCTCCACTCCTTTAGCACCTCAGAGTATGTTGCCTCCTTGCTGCTACGTCACACTACGTGCTAGCTAACCATTTATTGAGTGTGCAAGTCACCCCTTGCCTTTTTTCCGATGTATTTTACGAGTATTAACATTGTACAGACAGGGGCCATAGTCTACATAGTTCTTGGTAACCAGTTCACTTTAGCCTTCTAAAACCATAGCCCGATATCTTTGTTTTCCTTATCTCGCAATAGTTTCGCACCAACTTTGGGTTATCCTTGGGTGCAGTTGTATAGCACGTACAGGGATAATCTTCGGATGGTGCCTCATTTCATAAAAAGCGTCCAAAAAAAGCATGCGAGTTGGTTTTGGCTTCTCATACGCCTTCCAAAGGTTCGGTACCTCAGGGTCCCGAGAAATCTAAACGAATAAAAATAATAATACAAATGTTTCTTTTCTCCACAAATAACACATATTAACTAAAACTTAAAAAGAAAAAAAAAATATTATCAAAATCATTACAGTTAAGGCCGAATTTGCGTCGAATATTACTCAAAACAATCTCTATGCTTCTAAGCAAGGTAGTACGTAGACGTGCAGACCTATCATGTGTATCTTAGCTATCCATTACAACAACTAAGGAAACCAGTCATATGCGTCTGGACCATAACCGTTTGCGCTCCACTACATCCTCGTACATCGGTCTGTCTCGCAAAGGATCAAAACGTTGCACAAGACAGCCGGTTGAATCTTCATCCATACACTGCGTTACTCGGACCACTGATACGTCACAGGATAATATTATTCTTGTGTGCAGTAACGCCACACGTCCACTGGTCTTGCTGTCTATTTCGGCAGGGGTGCTCAGACCAATAACAGACAGAGCAGTGTAGTAAATGTCTTGTTTAGCTAACATTAAGTTAATGCGAAATGATTCAGAGTTATTTAAGCTTAGTTGGATGTTAAAAGCACCTTTATTGATTGTAAAAATTGCACATTCTATTCAGGTTAAACCAGTTAACTCGATTTCTGAAATACTGATTAACACTCAAGCTAGCTAACAGATTGACAAACTAAATGAAACTACAGGGTTTGGTTGAATGAAATCAAAAGACAATCAAATCAGTTGACATGAATTTAACAACCGGTTAACAAAATAAGCAGCCTTTTAGAAAGCAGCTGGTAATAGTGCCAAAATGCTACTCAAAAGTCGCATCCTAAACACCACGTAGACGTAAAAACAATATAAGACGATTTTTTCAGTTAAGTTTAAAAGCTAAATGACGGTCAAATCATAGCAGTAAGTTGCTAATAACATAAATAATAACGATTTACGGACTTGCTCACATGAGGTTTCCAGTGAAAGGTCACACAAGGCAAGGCAAGGGCCTTGCAATGCTGTGACGTGAAAATATTTAGGCATGACGCGATCGACTGCAAAACTTATAACATCGAAAGAAAAACGATAAATTCAAAACCGCTTGACACACACTGTAAACTAGTCGTTATTTATTGCTTGGGAGTTAAAAATAACGACTAGTTTAAAGTGTGTGTCAACCTTAATAAGCATTTAATATTTTGTAATAGTCCAGGGAATGAAAACAATTTGTATTAACTTCACTCACAATATTTTATTACGTCTTCACAAAATCACTTCTTACGTGTGTACACTTCAACTGCTCGACGACAACTGAAACTGACTCACCAAAAAGCTCACACTACTTCCCACCACATACTTATTACACCCTAAAGAGAAAAGGTTGGTATTATTGACAGAACATGGTGTACAACTTCAAGTGGTGCGTATGACTATACATTAATGTTATAATAATAATTGTTAACATTATTTATATAAATATTGTAATTAAATTTAAACGCACATATATATAATTACTAGCTGCGCCCCGCGGTTTTACCCGCCTAGACCGGAATAATCAGTTAATCCAGGCTATAAGCTATCTACATACCAAATTTCATCTAAATCGGTCCAGCCGTTTGAGCGTGAAGAAGTAACAAACATACACACTCACAAACTTTCACATTTATAATATTACTAGGATTAATTCAAATATAATTCAATATTGTCTGATCAAGCAAAAATATCTCAACATCATCAATCCCTTTTAATGTCCCCACTGCTGGGGCACAGGCCTCCTCTCTGTGAGAGGAAGAGGGTCGTAATCCACCACGCGTGCCCAATGCGGATTGGTGGATGTTACATGTCTTCGAATTTTTGGTTCTAGGACATGCTGGTTTCCTCACGATGTTTTCCTTCGCCGTTTTGAGAGCAATGGTGATGAAATAATTTACACAAAGTAAAGCGCCTGCCTGGGTTTGAACTCACGACCTGCAACTTATAAGTCGCGGCTAATACCACTAGGCCACCACTGCTCTGGCAAAAATATCTAAAAACAAGTAATCAGTTCCGGAAGTTAGACTCTTGAACATAAAGTTTCTAAAAATTCTTACTTCAGACATAGTGAGTAATGAACATCGCCACCTTGTTTAGATTTTATACTTTTTGGGAACTGCCACAATCGACTCGGAAAGCATCGATGGTTTGAGCACCACTGATCCAGAGCATCCTCTTCTTTAATATAATCAAACAAACTCTCCCATCCCATCACTCAAGTGACACATTGCATCACGTATCCCTTTTTTGCACTCCGACAAAACTTTGTCAAACTCCAACAGCGAAGGACGAAAGAAATCCCCATACCAGCCACATTATCTTGCAAAAGTTACGTCAAAAACCTTGCAAAAAACTTTCCACATAAAACAACGTTAGTAGACCATCGCAGACGTTAAAAACTGTTTAATAGTATCGTTGCGATGCCAAAGAGCGGCGTGAACAAATCGGGCGAGAGTTGGAACTCGGCCGCGTTCAGACCATTACCAGCAGTTCCGACAACTCGTTATAGACTCAAGCGCACACAGAAAAAGTTTCAGAGCTACTGCTGAAACCAACCGCGAGCCACAGTGGAGGGGTCAGTAAATCAACTCCTCGTTTGTACATGTTGGATGGTTCAATTACAGTTTCAGAGCTGAATGTAGGTTTTCACGTTTACAACTGAATGTTTGTGAAGTTTCAGATTCTTGACTAAGTTGGAAAAGGTAATGTGAGTATTTTAATTGGCGAAAGACTGCTAAATTAGGTATTAAATAAAATAAATATTAATAAATCAATTTACCTAAAATTGCAGGCTGAAAGACCAAATCATGTTGTAACATGTACAGACCAAGCAAACGAAAGCTAAGACCGCGGGCACGAAGGCAGTGGTCGGCGGGGTGGCGGCGGCGCGGCGGCGGCGCGGCGGCGGCGCGGCGGCGGCGCGGGAGCGGTGCGTTTCAATGCATAGATTAAGGGCCCTTCTCACGGTCCAGTGGCGCCCTCATTGAATAAAAAATCGTAGCATAGCCTCCATGCTGTTTTAAAACTCCATAAAAGTCTCCCTTATGATCCCAGCCTCGACAAAAAAAGAAGGAAATATCTTGTTGCACCGGAAGTCTCAGTTAGAACGACATACGCAAAAAGAAAGTATACCAGGCAATCCGCTTCCATCTACAACAAGTTAAATAAACTTTTAAATATTTTCCCCATGACTTATCGGGATTGTAAAAAATCTTGATAGAATGGCTAAAAAGCAAAAGCTATGTCGATATCGAAACTCTTTTACAAACTATCGTGTGATAAATCTGGTGATAAGTAACGCACACGCACACACACCTCCATATACACAGGCACACTCTTTACATACACAGACACACTGACACAACACTCATCTACCCACACCCACACACACCCATACACACATGTTTTAAGCTAATCATTTTTGTTTGTTTACCTTTCTTTTCTTTCATTAGTTTATAAGTTATTCAAATTGGTAAAGTTCATGTAAGCACACTCCTACATACTTTTGTACTAGTTTTAGAAGAGCGGGGCCTCCTAGCACAGGTATTTCTCATACTTAAAAGGAGACCCCTATGTGAGATATATTGTAGAAGTTGTAAAGTTACTGAAATAAATATTTATCATTATTATTATTATAGCACAGAAAATAAATATTATTACCAAAAACGGCCGTTTCTGACACTTTTGCCTACTACTTTGGATACGAAACATTTTGAGACCTGTTTTAACAACGTAAAAATTCTTTATCCTCTTTGCAACAAACGTGAAGTTGGATTTTTTAATATTTATGTTCTGTGCTATGCTACGATTTTTTATTCAATGAGGGCGCCACTGGACCGTGAGTAGGGCCTTAAAGGCTCAATTACACCTTCCGATTGCAAAGGACCCAATATGGGAACAATCTAACTAGGAAGGAAGCTAGCGATTACACTATCCTAAATTGGACTCCTAAATCGGAATCATAAATCGGCAGTGGTACCAACTCTTACAAATTCAATACCCTAGACAGAATATCAAAAGTTGCCCGAATAACTGATTCTACAAGGGGCGGACCAAAAAAGAAAAAGAGTTGACTCAGATTTTTTTTTTCTGGGAAAGGACCTTGGGAAGTTTTATTTTATTTTAAACAGATATAAAAATACAAATAGCTCATTTGTAGCGTACAAAGTCGCTAAATTGGCAACACTTAGCTCTAAATCGTAGTGATGCGATTACACTATTCTAAATCGTATACAATTTAGTAAGTCAAATCGGGACCTTTCAATCTCACTAAATCGGACACTAACTGCTCTAACTGCTATAACACCTTCCTGTTTCCTAAATTGGGTCCCTTAAAATCGGAAGGTGTAATTGAGCCTTTATATGGGACTGGTCACGAAGGCAGAAAAAAAAATCTCATAACACAACACTACACCGCTCTAGCGCTGGCTATCTGCCCACTGGCTTTGAGACCGGGTCTACGTTGCCACGCCGCTCCCCGCCCGCTGCTGACTTCATGCCCGCGGCCTAACAAAATTAAAAAGGAATTGCCAGAAGACACCGCACACTCGCTCATCTTCTTCCGGATACAGACCAAGCGTAAATAAGTAAATAAACTCTATGGAACGAATAGAAATGAATATGAACGCGTTCGTTCGCTTAGTTTGCAGCCGGCACTAAACAATAAGTCTGGCCTTTTTTTTTTTTTTTTTATTGGCGTTAAACAATAAGTTTGGCCCTGTAAATGTGAAGTGTGACTACCCGAGTCACTTATGTCTTAAAATCCAGAAGGTTGAGAATCATAAAGAAGGTATCTACCTACTTCTTCTCTCTCTGTCTTTGCTTTTTGACAAAAATTCTAAACTTGACTCACTGTACCTCAACTACACTCCGCTCACTATAACCGACCTTGCACTTTTTATCAGTGATTCGCGCCCTGAAGTACAATTTGCAACACAGCATCCGAAGTAAGTTACAGCCCAGCACAATATGTACGTGAGTTACATTTTACATTTTTCACAGCTTCACAGCTATTCCCTTGACAATGCACCGCGAAAATATAAATCAGATGGCAAAAGTTCGAACACTAGTTGAGGAAAAAATGATTTTGTAAAACAACCTTTTTTTGTTTGGATATTTTTTCGAATGGAAAAACTCCTATGTGATGAAACAGGCCCTGTAGCCTTCAAGAATGGACGGTTGTGCTTTCAACACGTGACTTAGTGCTAATTTACCAACTCTATAAGCGATTATTTTAATTTCCAATATTACCTAATGTGGCTAGATATTATAAAAAATATTGCTACTATCTCTTTAAATAAATAAATAGAAAAACCCTGTTTATTTCTTAATAATGAATTGTATTGGCAGACTTTACGCTGAAAAGCGAATTAATTAGGGACCCCTCTTTGAAGAAAGGCCTCCTCCAGTTTGTGCCTAGTTTCGCGGTCTTTTGCACTGGCACAACTACCCAAAATGGTATACACTGTACTGTAAGTCATTTTTAACCGACTTTCGAAAAAGGAGGAGGTTCTATGTTCGACTGTATGTATGTTTTTTTTTATGTATGTCCGCCGATTTCTCCGTCAGTTGAGGACCGATTTTCAAAATTCTTTTTTTATCCGAAAGAATATACTCCCGAGGTGGTCCCATATAATTTTTATCGAATTTGCTTCAGCGCTTTTTGAGAAACTGAACCAAAACGAAAAATACGTTTACCTCGACGACGTTTTGGTATACTCCAAATGGTAACGTGGAATTTAATGTTATTGGGGTTTTTAGTTGTGGGGTATAACAACTAAAAAGTGAAAAAAAAAAACTTTTTTACAAATAAAACAACCGACTTTCAAAAAAAAATACACTAAAAATGAAAAAATAACTTTTATTTCGGCAGTCAGTGTCAAATAACGAAGAAGTAAATTACAAACACCGACTTCCGAAATAAAAGTTATTTTTTAATTTTTAGTGTATTTTTTTTGAAAGTCGGTTGTTTTTTTTGTAAAAAAGTTTTTGGCAGGATACTTTACTTATTTCATTAGCCCATCTTGCTTGTTTACGTTTGCTTTTTGGGCCTGTCCATTCGTTACTTGCTTGGATCACATATCGTCGTGACTTTCTCTAAATTATACATTATTGTCTAAATGCGCTTTACATTCTTAAAACTAACATTGTTAACATCAACCCTGGTGCAAACGGATAATTTATTCGTAGAACCATTTCTTTAAAAAAAAGGCGTTCGCAGCATTTTCGCAATTTAGCACCGCGCCTGTCTGCAAAAATCTGCAAATAGTGATACTATATGTAAACTAAATAAATACTTTTATAAAATGAACGAAAATCAAAACAGAACAGCAACTATGGCAAAAGAAAAAGAGGTAGACAAGCTGAAAGAAGGACAGGACATAAAGACTATTGAAGGGACATTCTGACCAAGAAAAGCCAAAAATGAAGAAGAAAGGAAATAGCTGGTTGAGGCCTATGCGTCACAGGACACGCTGAAACGGGGAAATCCGACGAGATTTTAAGTCAAGACTGAGAGAATGGGCACCACTATCCATTAAATTTTACTATGTAAAAATCATGTTTACTAGGTAAACTAAAATTAGAGAATCGCTATCTTTTACTAAAAGGTAGTACGAACAAAAGACGGCTATAGCTACGAGTATGAACTAAGTTAGAGATGTCAAACTAGTTTACGCCTTGCGTTTTACCGTGTTTTTAAACGACATGTTTTTACGTTTATCCTTAATAATATGTATGGAAATATTAGTTCAACTAAATTTGACAGCTCTAGTTTACGTCCGTCTCTTTCTTGTTTTATTAGAGGGAAGAAGAAAGCAATAGCCAAAATTAAGTTTAGTTTGTGCATGACAGAATCGGCACCAGTGTTAGAAATATAGGCTTAGTAATAATAATAGGCGTCATAGATGTCGCTACAAGCTGTTTATGTTCGTGCTGTTAATAAAAAGAAAAACCCACGGTTTTTCACTCCGTGAAGAACTATCCTTATTTATTGAGAGTCCGAAGCTCCAACTGACCACTGAACTAATACAACATGTAGTTCATTACGAGCAGAACTAATGTCCTAACTTTTCTTGATGAACTGGTAAACTTGCGCTGGTCTAAGTCTAATGAATAGCTGGTACAAGACATATGTTTGGAGTTACCGGCAGTGTTTTGTTTTGAAATCCCTGTATTTCTGTTGGTTATAGCTATGTAGGATGTAGTACAGTTTTTTAGGGTTCCGTACCCAAAGGGTCCAAACGGAGCCCGCAGCCCTCGGTAATGCTGTCACTCACGTGTCCGTCTGTCCTTCTGTACGTCTATCTGTCTGTCCTTCGTCTGTCACAAAATTTAGTTCCGAAGAATTTTTTAACTTCTCATTGACCTGTGAACTTGTTGAATAATATTTATTATTAGTTTATTACGTATATTTTACTAACAAATACCAATATATTAATAAATGAGATTTTTCTCGCTCGGGCGTTTATTCCACCTCGTCTGTAGGTAATGACGAAGTTTGCCTACCTAATTAAATATACCTATACTGTTATTTATCGTATTGTATCATTCGTTCTTATAGTTCCTATGTTAATGATTTGGCTAATAAATTGAGTGTGGCACATGAATGGGTTTAATACCAAAAAAAAACGTCTGGACAACGAATTTCGTCACTTATTTCTTTGCAAGTGCCCATTCGCAATTATATATAAATACTTATAAACAATAAAACAAGAAAATCCGACGTTCTTCTGCAATGTACTCGTAGCAATCCAATCAAAATAAACTATGGATCAAGATATTTCACTATTCAAGATATACCTGGTCTATGAAGTTGCCGATTTAGAAAACGGGTCACTCTAAGCTATTATACGAGTAACTTCGGATTGACTTGGAATTATATATTCAAAAAAACTTAAAAATTTGAAATCAGTGATTTATTTGTTTCTATGGGTTTTGTATTTTCTGTAATATCATAGCTCAAAGTGTGCAGGTTCATGTTCATGTAACGACAATTTTATAGGTAAAGAAGAATATTTAAAATATTGTTATATCAAATGGCACTGACATTTGTGACGTAATATTAATAACTACTTGCTTTACAAGTGTACTCCGTCGTCGAAAACGTCATCGCTTACCATCAGGTGAGATAGTGGTCAAACGCGTGCCTATTCATCATCATCATCAGCCTTTTTATGTCCCCACTCGCGGCGTCGCGGGGCACAGGCCTTCTCTCTGTGAGAGGGTGTGGGCCGTAATTAACGACGCGGGCCCAATGCGGAATGGTGAATGTCGAATGTCTTCGAATTTTTGGTTCTAGGACATGCCGGTCTCCTCACGATGTTTTCCTTAACCGTTTTGAGAACAGTGGTGATGAAATAATTTACACAAAGTAAAGCGCCTGCCTGGGTTTGAACTCGCGACTTACAACTTGTAAGTCACGACCAATACCACTGGGCCACCACTGCTACTAGCGAGCCTATTAATGATAAAAAACTACAGAGTGTTACTGAAATGAGTGGTCCTATATTCAACACAGGTTGTTGGTACTACACTTTATATTCAATGACACAAAACTAGAACAAGTTAACGAATTTACCCTCCTCGGTTTGTCTATAGATACCCATATTAATTGGAAATCCCATATACAGAAAATAAGAGCTAAACTATCAAAATTTTCATATGCCCTACGTGAAATTAAAAAAACTACCAACCTGCAAACTGCAATTGTCACATACTATGCATATGCCCAAGCATGGCTTAGCTATGGGGTCATGCTATGGGGAAACAGCACTGATTCTCAAACTATATTTATTTTACAAAAGAAATTAATTCGAATAATAACCAATATTGAACAAACAGAGAGCTGCAAACCATACTTCCAAAAACACAAAATATTCACACTTCCCTGTTTATATATCTTTGAGTTATGTAAATTTGTCAGAAAACACCCAGATTTGTATACCACTTGCGAAGAAACACAAACTAGATACACTTTACGACACAACAAAAATAAATTAAATATACCTCAATCCCGACTGGAAATGCACTCAACCAGCCCTTTAGTTATGTCCATCAAAATTTATAATAAGTTGCCAGAAAATATTAGAGAAATAAGCAAAATAAATATATTTATTAATAAATTGAAGCGATTTCTCGAATCAAAGTCTTACTACACAGTAAAGGAGTTCTTAGATGATAAATCGATTCCAAAATAATTTCTTTTTCTCTCTCTTTTACACCAAACATTTTGTAGAAAAATAGAAAACCCAATATAAACATAAATACATAAAAAAAATAAAATTAAAAAAATAAATAAAAATAATCTATGAATAAGAAGAATAATTTAATAATAATATAAGAACTTCATAATAATTACTTACAATTAATAGCAATTTAATATATCTATATACGCAAACCTTATATATATACATAATATTATACATACACCCAATAAACCACAACTAATAAGTTATATTGCTTAATTGAATAGCTACTTAGCCCTCTCCTCTCTTCTACTTTGCTGTGCCCGACAGGGTCCATATTGATATTTTATTTTATTATGTTATACCACCTATTTAACACATATGGAATGCAATAAAGTATTGAGTAGTGAGTATTGGTGTTATGGTTGTAAAAAGACACATCACAAAGTCGTCAACTACGCATACTGTACATCTAACAATGTAGTTTTGCGCAAAAATGATTGCTGGGAAGCGACTTTTATTTTTAGGTATGAAAAAAAGCTATTTTTTGTTGCGCGCAATCTAACGCGCACCCAGGTACGCGGAGTTAAGTTCCGCCCCTTCGCTCTAAGCCGCGTAGGTACTTGTCAGATACGTTTGATATTCATTGCGTTTTTGTAACTTCAAATGCTTAATTTGTTAAAAAATATTTAAAATTCAGGTAATGTTTGTTTGGAAAAAAAGTTTAGTAAACGCTTGATATTTTCGTAAAAAAGTAAAATAAAAAGTGCGACTTTGACCTTCAATATCTCCAGAACCAGTGGATTCCCAGGTATGGTCTGTGGGAAAAAATGATCCAAATAATGGGTAGAATATTTGTGGCTTTCGGCTTCGGAACTGTCTTTTTACACCCAATATAAATGAACCATTTTCTTCAGTAAGTCAGAGAAAAAATTGGTCCTCCCATACAAATTTTAATGAGCTGTACATCGCTATACTAATACATGTAAAAAATAACATTTAATTTTAAATTATATGATTCAGTCAACTGACTGAATCATATAATTTTAAGTTTTCGCTGGTTATATTCATGTGTAGCAGCATATTTACATATACCCTGCCCGGCCGAGTGACCGACCGCGGAGCCCTAGCTACCGCCACCGCGATGGTGGCGCTCCCTGTCTTGAGATTTGTGAACCACATAACAAATTCGTGTTGTGCTGTGATTAGCTCATTAATTCGCAAAGTGCCCGCTATCATAATTTGCAAAAAGTATGTATAAAAGCAGTTAGTTTTACCAAATAAATGCTCATAACCGTTTAGCGTCTCCAACTAGTTGTTTCCTTGTATACCCTCAGCTACCGACCTAACAGTAGTGACCCCGCGAACAACTTATCGCAACCATCGCAAATAATGCCCAAGCAACCCGAAAGTAGTGAATCTACAGCACTGTACATCCCAGAAGTAGCCGGTATGTCGTTGTCACTACGGATGCCAGCATTCTGGCGTGACCGAGCCCGCTTATGGTTCGTCAGTTTTGAAGCCGCCACGCTTGAGTTGAAGAAAGGACAGCGAGAACTAGCACAGAATGGTAATCATGCGATTGGAAAAACAAGATGTCGAACAGATATGCGACCTGCTATACGACCCACATACAGCACAACAGTTCGACTTGTTGAAGGAACGTTTGATATCGGTCTACGAACAGTCAGAAAACCGGCAATTTCAGAAGCTATTGTCTGACATGGAGCTCGGTGACCAGAAACCCTCACAGCTGTTGCAACGCATGCGAAACCTAGCACGTGATAAGGTTCCAGATTTCACGTTGCGACTCATGTGGATGAATCATCTCCCAGCCCAGGTACGATCCGTTCTCGTCGTCGCAAAGGAAACCAGCCTAGACGAATTATCGCTAGTAGCAGACAAGATGACTGAACAAGCCCAGGAAGTCACAGCTGTCTCATGCGAACAACAATCACCTCAAGGCCAGCAAAAAAGCGATGCACAATATCTGGTCAAAGAAATTAAGAAATTTTCTCTAGAAGTAGCATCACTCAAGTCGTCACAATATACTGTATGCCGCTGTCGATACCGGAGCCGTGGACATTCATCGCATACATCGCGTTCACGCGCCCGCTCTAACTCCGCTGCCGCGACAACTCGCGGCTCGGCGGACGGAGCTCCGGCAGGATCTCATGGTGACATGGAGAGAGCGACTGTCGCAACCCAGCGCTGGGCACGCCACCATCGCGGCGGTAGTGCCCCTCTTTGAGGAGTGGCTGGAGAGGTGTCACGGCGCCCTCACCTTCCGCCTGACGCAGGTGCTCACCGGACATGGCTGTTTCGGTAGGTACCTGTGTCGGATCAAGGCGGAGGTGACCCCCGGGTGTTTCCACTGCGAGGATCGCCCAGAGGACACGGTGGAGCATACGGTGGAGGTTTGCCTCGCTTGGGCAGAGCACCGCCGTGTCCTCGTGGATGCGATAGGCGGCAGCGACCTCTCGCGCCGTGCCCTGGTTCAGGCCATGGTACGGAACGAGAGGGAATGGGAAGCCGTCTCCTCCGTCTGCGAAGCAGTAATGCTCGCGAAGAGGGAGGCGGCATACGTTAGGGAGGCTCGACAACAGCCGAGTCGCCCGAGCGCCCCCAGCCGCAGCCGCCGCAGGAGACGCCAGGGGGTTCGGACGCCGCGAGACGATCTCCGGCCACCGTAGACCCGGGCCTGCGGACGGCGAGTAGTGGGTAACTCGCCGTCCGATCAGCATCAGGCCCGAGAGTCGACGGCGCGTAGTGTTCCACGCGCGCCTCAAAGAGTTGTCAGCAAAAGGACGGGAACTGCCACGGCCGATGCCTGCCCGGGGCTGGAGGATAAATTCGAAAGAGTTACCTCGCCCCTGGGCACTCAAGGCAGGGAGGAACAGGGGTGGGTTTTAGTCAGTAAGAGTCTGACACGCCCTTCCGCTCCACCCTAGAGCGGAAGAAGTCATAGGATGATTTCCCAGCCCCCAAAAAAAAAAAAAAAAACGCGCCCGCTCTCGTACAAATACGCCGTCACACTCGCGCTCAGGCACGCCATCGCCGTATTGTTACTACCACATGAAGTACGGCAGAGAAGCAAGATGTTGTCGTCAACCATGTTCTTACAACAACAGAGAACATCATAAGAACACGGAAAACTAGCACATGCGCTAAATGCGGCAGACTCTGGCGTTTATAACGAATCCTACCGCCTATTCATATTATGACAAAACGTCAAGACTCACATTCCTACTAGACACAGGCGCGAACATATCTGTACTACCACGGATCAAAGGCAAACGCTCGAAGAAATTATCCTTCACGCTGTATGCCGCTGACAATACCATCATACCCACCTACGGAGAAAAAACGCTGGAGCTGAGTCTCAATCTACGCAGGCCATATAGATGGAAGTTTGTAATCGCCGACGTCAGCAAACCTATCATCGGAGCTGATTTCCTCAATTATCACCAGCTCAACGTCGATCTACGAAATCGAAGGCTGATAGATATGACAACCAAACTGTCTGTCGCGGCGCCAGCACGAATATCAAACCATACATTACGTAGTGTCGACTTGCAGCAATCACACCACGATATACTCGCAAAATACCCAGACACAACTCGAGTGACGTCAATGAAATTGAGCCCCAAGAATAAAGTCAAACATTACATCGAAACTACAAGACCACCAATACATTGTAGAGCACGACCAATACTTCCGCAACGCTACGCTAAAGTCAGACACAAGTTCGAAGTCATGATCATCCAAGGTTTATGTAGACCAAGCAAAAGCCCGCTTCATGGGGTAGCCAAGAAGAACGGCGATCTACGCGGCTGTGGCGACTACCAACGACTGAACACAGTGACTAAACCGGACCGCTACCCCATACCTCGAATCAAAGATTTTACTTACCACCTGGCCGGTAAGAATGTGCTATCAACTATTGATTTAAATCGCGCATATCAACAAATTGCCGTCCGAGAACAAGATATCGAAAAAACAGTTATCATTAGGTACCCCGTTCGGATTAAACGAATTCCCGAGAATGTATCCAGGACTTAAAAACGCGGGACAGACATTCCAACGCTTCATCCACGATACTCTGAGAGGATTGGATTATGTTTTTCCTTTCGTCGATGATCTATTAGTAGTGTCAACAAACGACAGTGAATATAGATAAAATCTCCGCACCGTACTCAAGCGGTTAGAAGATAACGGGATAACAGTTAATCCAGCAAAATGCGCCTTTGGCCAGCCAACAGTCAAGTTTTTGGGATACGCAGTATCAAGCATAGGCATCAGACCACCACAGGAGAAGGTCAAGGTCATCAACGACTATCCCGAACCCAAGACAGTAGAAGCATTACTTAGTTTTCTAGGAATGCTTAACTATTATTGTGATAAGATCCCAAACGCCTCAAGCGTGCAAGCGCCGCTCAGTGTAACTCTAAAAAACGCGATAAAACAATACTCCAGTGGACCGATGAATCATCACTCGCATTCGAGAATTGCAAGAAGAGCCTACGCGACGCCGCACTGCTCGCACATCCCTGCGACAACGCCCCGCTCTCAATAATGTGCGACACATCTAATAGTTGCACCGGCGCACGCAGTACTCCAACAGCACGTAAACAACATGTGGGAACCACTCGGTTACTATTCCAAGAAGCTCTCGGATACGCAATTGAAGTACAGTACTTATGACCGGGAACTACTTGCAATGTACATGGCAGTGAAGCACTTCAGGAACGTGCACGAGGGACGTGAATAGATTGTGTTCACCGACCACAAGCCGCTTATCTACCGCGTTATCAAAACTATCATCGGACAGTGAAACTCAACGAAGAACTCGACAGTTGTTATTTATGATAATGAGTCTACAACTGACATTCGTCACATCAGTGGAAAGGAAAACGTAGTGGCTGATGCACTCTCACGCATCGAAACAATTACCTGCCCCACAACCATAGATTATTCAAGTCTATGTGAAGCACAAAAAAAAGATGAAGAATTACCCACATTGAAGAAACAAAGTAATATTCAACTCAAGCAAATGACTTTTCCCGACACCAACAATAAAATATACTGCGAAACCTCCACTAATAACGTACGACCGTACTTAACGAAGGAATTCCGATTAGCTGCTTTCAACGCGTTGCATGGAAAAAGTCATCCTGGTGTTAGAACAACGCGCAGACTTATGCAAGACAAGTACTTCTGACCAAGCATGAATGTAGATATCGGCACGTGGACCAAGTCATGTGTAGCTTGTCAGTGAGCGAAGGTTCACCGACATAAAAGTAGCAAGCTATCAACATTCGCACCCACCGAGCGTTTCAAGCACATCCACATCGATATCGTCGACCCGCTACCTACGTCATCAACCGGTCATCATTATTTACTTACCATAATCGAACGCAAGACGCGGTAGCCTGAAGCAGCGCCTATATCGGACATCACTGCAGAAACCATCGTAAGGAAAACATATGAGACGTGGATCGCGAGATTTGGATGTCCAGAGACTCTGACTAGTGACCAAGGGCGGCAATTTGAGAGTCAGCTGTTCAATGCCTTAACCAATCTACTGGGTATACATTTTGTACGTACAACGCCATACCATCCACAAAGCAACGGTATTATTGAACGCTGGCCTAGATCACTCAAGGCCGCGCTCACCGCACGCCTTACAAAGGAAAGTACGTGGATCGATGAGCTACCAACCGTGCTGCTTAGACTCCGCGCTGTTTGCCGTACTGATACCAGAGTTACTGCTGCGCAGCTCACCTATGGTTGTAACTTACGTCTCCCAGGTGACTTCTTCTCATCAAAACCACGTAGTGAAAGCACAGACTCAGAGTACGTCGGCAAAATACGCAGAACAATAGACAGTCTCAAGCCATCACTCAAGCAGCCGCATAGCAACAACCGTGCCATATTTGTGCATTCGAATTTAGACAACTTCCACTCAGTTTTCATTAGAGTTGACGCCGTACGCAAACCACTGCAACCAACGTACGACGGGCCCTACACAGTATTAAAGCGTGGAAACAAAGTGTTTACACTGCAACTACCAGGCAGGTCGACACAGTTCAGTGTCAATAGACTGGCTAAAGCCTGCGTACACAATCAACGACGACGATGCAGCTACAGCTTCAACAACAGTGGCACCTGACACTCCCGTGCAGAAGACCTCATCCGGACAAACTGTCCGGCGACCCGTACGCCTCGCTTGAGGGGGAGTACTGTAGCAGCATATTTACATATACCCTGCCCGGCCGAGTGACCGACCGCGGAGCCCTAGCTACTGCCACCGCGATGGTGGCGCTGCCTGTCGTGAGATTTGTGAACCACAGAACAAATTCGTGTTGTGCTGTGATTGGCTCATTAATTCGCAAAGTGCCCGCTATCATAATTTGTAAAAAGCATGTATAGAAGTTGTTAGTTTTACTACTAGTGGATGTTTCCTTGTATAACCTCAGCTACCGACCTAACACATGCTTGTCAAATTTTATGAATTTAGTTTAAACTTAAACAAAATTCATGAAATTTGACAAGCATGAATATAACCAGCGTAGACTTAGCAGTCCACAGCACCAAGACATGTAGTTCATTAACATGAGTTGAACTAATGTCTTAACTTTTCTTGATGAACGTGCCAAGTTGGTCGTATGTACCTACTTACTGAGAGAACGTCTCATTGTGCAGTGTGCAGTGGTTGAAATTAAGCACGACGTTTTCAGCGAAACTATGTTAAGGCGCAGTTACACGACTTCTAATGATTTTTAATTGAACATTACGTCTAAACGACTAGTCTTATTTCTTTGAACAAATATATGTTGTTCTAAACAATTTTTTTCGTAATTTGTTATGTGAATATTTGAAATTATATTTTTATAACATCGTTTAATTATTTTTTAAAGCTAAATCCAACGCGGATAAAAAATTGAGAATCACGCAAAAACTATTTAGCGCAGCTTCACCATTTTAAAGATAATTTTAGTATTCATATTTTAGTATACGTATTTTAGTGTAATACTTGTTGTTTTATGTATGATAAATTAATAATGCGTCTAATTTCGGACAGCAATCCTTGATGGGTGAGTCCTATTACTGGGTGGACGTACGACGCGTTACGTGAGTTCAGCATAAAACACGCCAGTTAACCACTCAAGGTCGTTGGCATTTCATAGCGCCTTAAAGACTGGGGTTTATGCAACGATTTTGGTCTGGTTTCTGTGCAATTTGCGGTGTGACTCAACATGTTTGATAGACGTATTCAAGAATAAAAATAATATTACACTGGACTAGCTGTTTAGACGACACAACAAAAGGACATATAAGCACGGACAGTTTTAATTTCGCATTTATAACATAATTAAGTTGGATAACAATAGTGGAGAGCAGTGTTAACGACACCAACTTACATATCGTAAGGTCATGGTCTCGAACCCAGGCAGGCACTGTACTTTGTTTCATCATCATTGCTCTCAAATTGGTGCAGGAAAACATTGTTAGGAAACCGACATGTCCTAGAACAAAAAATTATAAGACATGTGACCACTCACCCGCACTGGGCCTGCATGTTGGATTACCATTTTCCTCTCCTACAGAGGTGGCCTGAGTCCCAGCAGTGGGAACATTATAAGGCTAACTATGTACATATTATGTGTGAAATGATTGTATTACAGGTACATCTCAACCTAATCCCTCGGGGAATACAGGCGTCTTTTGTGTAACGAATCTAAAATTCATTCAAAACCTCTAAAAATACTCAGGCATTAGGATTCAAAACATGGATCTAATATTCTCTCTAACTAGATAAACTGGCGAACTTTCGCGTCTGTACCTAACGACGGGTGCAGGGAGTATCCCTCCGATTTTAAGCTTTTATGCACGCTGAATGTAAGGTAGGGTTGTAATGGAACTTCGCACTCAAGAGGGTGACTTAATTTTATCGCCGTTGCAACGGAGGTCGAGTAAAGAAAACCAGCGGCGACTTTCATATATTATGTTTGGTCCTATGACACTGATGTAGTGACATGACTGATGTCTCCAGGATCATAAATCAGACAAAGACAAAGTACAGAGACAGTTTCCGAAGCCGATAGCCACATATTCTACCCATTATTTGGATATTTTTTTTCCACCAGACCATACCTGGGAATCCATTGGTTCTGGAGATATTGAAACTCAAAGCCGCAATTTTATTTTTTTTTAAATAAAAGTCGTTTCCCAGCTAAAATTTTTGCACTTTACAGTATGCCTAGTTGATGGTTTTGTGATGTGCCTTTTTACAGCCTGTATAGTGGAGTCGGTTTGCTTTATGAGTCACTATAGTTTCTGCCAGTGGCTTCAACCGCGTAAAAGTCAAACATTATACCAAGGGAACATACTCCTGCCCAGGGGTTGTGGATAAATTCGAAACAGAGTTACCGCGCCCCTGGGCACTCAGGGCAGGGCCTTCCCTGCCCTGAGTGCCCAGGGGCGCGTCCCTGTTCCTTAACAGGGGTGGGTTTTAGTCAGTAAGAGTCTGATACGTCCCCCCGCTTCACCCAAAGCGGGAGATGTCATTGGATGATTACTCACCTCACAAAAAAAAAGGAACACACTCCCGGAATAAAAAGAATCCAATATCCTATTTCATGTCATGGTCTACCCGAGTGCCAAGTTTCATTCAAATCCGACGTGAAGAGGTAACAAACAGACAGACATACTTTCGCATTAAAAATAACATATAATTAGGAAGGTGACAAAGCTGCAAAACTGCGTAGTATCTATATAATTGAAGACTTCACTTTGAAAAGGTCCTCTTGCCAACAGGTGGATAATCAGCTTGTGTCAAACGAGCATTCTGTCTACTTCTAAAATTTGATTTGAGATCGTTTTCTTCCAAAAATATTAGTTAACGTTTTTATTTCTTACGTCCATCTTTATATTTCTAACTGCGCCTCCGCTTAGACGGCGGCGTCTGTTACATCCTTAGTGTAAGAGACGAAGTTTGTACTGAGTTTAAGTTGAAATCTGCTACGCTACTGACAGCTCTAGTTTGATTCTGAAAGGTGTTACTTTAATCCTTTTTAGGTGTACCTTATGAAGGAATGGATTAATCTCTCTCTTTTATGTTAAATTCATAATAATTTCAGCCGAAAGACGTTCACCTGTTCCTGTGCCAAGCTGGATATACACCTGTTCCAAGTGTCGCCACAATGACCTGTCCGATCGTCTCGCATCAATCGGATTCCCGTGACCCTCACCAGTTCGTCAGTCCACCTTATGGGAGGACTTCCATCGCTGTGTTTTCCGGTATACGGTCGCCTGGCATCCCTATCAACCATCCGTTCGGCGAGCAATATACCCTGCCCACTGCCACTTCAGTTCGGCAATTTCTTCGGGCTATGTCCCTTAGTAAGTAACCTTGGTTCTCCTACCAATGTCACCATTCCTGATGAAACCTTTATTTGCAGTTAAAGACACTCTTTTTCTTTACAATTTTAGTATGCAATTCGTAAAATATCAGCTGACCCTCGCGCATTCTTCGAGTTAAAAGTGCGTGCGCGCTCGCTGACAGCCGCGCGGCCAATAACCCCACGTCCACACGACACCGAAGTAAAGCGAAAGATTACTGGTATCCATTTGCATTTAGGTTGTATATCATCTACTTTCTGGCTTCTGAGCGTTCCCCTTACACCCTGTATTTCACTACAAGTCACTATGGTGTCACCTTGTGCCACTTTAGAGTCGCCGCGAGTCATTCATAGTCTTTGCAGAACACGTATTTTCCGTCAGATCCATTTAGATTTTTAGTTATTTCAATGAAACATTAGTTACCTACTTTAGATGAAACTATCTAAAAATCAATCTCTCTAGCCTTTTCTCAACTATCTTGGGGTCGGCTTCCAGTCTAACCGGATGCAGCTGAATACCAGTATTTTACATGAAGCGACTGCCTATCTGACCTCCACAACCCAGTTACTGGGTAATACAATACCCCTTGGTAAGACTAGTTGTCCGACTTTCGGGCTTCTGACGTCCCGTAACGACTGTCAAAGATCCACAATTGACAGCCGGGACCAACGGCTTAACGTGCTTTCCGAGGCACGGAGGAGTCTCGGTATGTAAAGATGTTCACCCATCCATGGACCAGCCCCGGCAAGCGTCATTTATCTTTTAACATTTATCAGTATTATATTTAGTTTGCTAATCCTACAAGATCCCCACCCCGTTAATCCCTATTTTATTTTCTAGAAATCTTTTCCTCGACATAGTTAATTCAGTACACACAACAGTTAATGTAGAAACACTTTCAACAACTTCGCGCCGAGATTAATACGAATATGACCTATTAAGTCCTGAAACTACGTGTGAAGAATCTCGTACGTGACCGGGAATTAGAGAGGGACGGAAGAACGTGCCATCTCTCTCTTCAAGAAGTACTTAAACAGCTTAATAAGTTTCGGATGTTTGTTAGATTGCAACGCAAAATGAATTGAGAAGCAGTCTTGGGTTTGGGTGTTGTTCGCGTTTGATTATTCTGGAGGCGTTTAGATAAAGTTTGTTTTCTTTGTTGTAAGATGTGTAAGGATTAAGTGATTATCGTTTAAGTAAGTGAGATTAAATTGCAGATATACCAAGCCTTATATTAACTATAGAGCTATTAGGAAATGAGTAGAAATGAAGAGAGCTATGGATGCAGGATATCCAAGGTTACCGACGTAGCCATAAGAATTTGTGTCACCGAGCCCCCTGGCGCAGGCAATTAAAGGAAAACAGGTGGGTTTTAGTCAGTAAGAGTCTGACACCCTCTACACCCAGAGAAGACGTTATTTGATGATTTTCCACCTAACAAAAAAAGCCCCAAGAATTGCCAAACTAAATGACAGTTGGCATGGCACACTACTCGCTTATCCGATCACTGATCGGGCTTAAGAGAAAGATTCCTAAAGTAGCGATTGCGCCCAAAGATTCGCCAAACTTAAGTGGCAGTGGGCAGGGCACATTGCTTGAAGAACAGATGGTCGATGCGGCGGAAGAGGCGGACGCATATCGGAAGACGCAACGTTGTAAGACCTCCCACGAGCTTGACCGATGACCTGGGAAGGGTCGCGGCAGGCCATAGATGCGAGACGCACAGGACTGGTCGTTGTGGTGACAGTCAGGGGAGGCCTATGTCCAGCAGTGGACGTCTTTCGGCTAAAAGGATGATGATGCTATTATAGCCGCGTATGGCGTCATAAAGACGAAGCACGGCTTAGTAAGTTTTTAGAAACATTTATGTATCCTTTCAATAACAACTTTTTCAAAAGATTAATTAATGTATGTCTAGCTTAATTAAAGTGTTCTGATTAAAATGAAAATTCACAGAAATTGTCTGCGTGAGATGAATCAAACCCTGCTCGTTATAAATGACACTATTATTACACTTGAGATTGTAATCAAAGTTTACTATTGTGAGTCTTGTGATTAACATTCGGGCTAGATTGTTATTTATTAAAAGTTTTAGTTGAAATAATAAAAAGTAATTAATTTTAGAAATGGTGAGATGAAGCACAACGCCGAGAAAAGTAGAGAGAATTGGAAGAGCCTTTGCCCAAGAGAGAGGTGTTAGGGATGTTTCCTGGGTATAAAGATAATAATTCTATTTTTAGTACGTAAGATAAATTATTAAAAAATATGGGACTCGTATTTTGCTGTAACAAAGCAAAAAAAAAGTAAAGGAGCTTGTGGCTAAAGTAATAACAGCCGCATGGGTCGATCCATCAGGTTAAGCTATGCTTGCCGGAGTTGGTCCGTGGATGGGTGACCATCTTTACATACCGAGACTCCTCCTCTGCCTCGAAAAGCACGTTAAGCCGTTGGTCCCGGCTTTCAAACGCGGATCTTTGACAGTCGTTACGAGTCGTCAGAAGCCCGAAAGTCTGACAACCAGTCTTACCAAAGGGTATCGTGTTACCCGTAACTGGGTTGTGGAGGTCAGATAGGCAGTCGTTCCATGTAAAATACTGGTATTCAGCTGCATCCGGTTAGACTGGAAGCCGACCCCAAGATAGTTGGGAAAAGGCTAGGCAAATGATGAAAGCAAAAAAAAAAATACAAAGACAAAACGCATCAAAATTCAGGAGTGGGGGCTTGTTACGTCACTTGTAGGTAAAAAGTATTTAATTGTTTGCGTAGGTGTGACGTCACGCCAAATTTCAACGCACTGTATCGTCCTCATTTTTTTTTTTTTTTTTCATTATTTGTCATTGAAAGATTTGTTGTTCACGCAAGTGACAAAAGAAAAATACATGTCCAATAGTTTTTGGTAATCTAACTAATTACTGACTAAATATAAATAGTCATCTACCCTAGTCAGGCTAACAAAAAAATACATTCATGCTCTAAGGGTTTCGCCCATGTCCAGTGAAATGTCAAAATTTTAGTGTAGGCATACTGATACATATGTCACACTCACAATAGCCACAGGGAAAACTCAGTGAAAATAAAATCTAGATTCCTGATATTCTTTGAAAGACTCTATAAAAGTGACCCTGTTGGTACCATTTATTATTATTCCATTTATTTTATAGTTTAAACATACCATTTACATTTTTAAATATTAAAATATCAAAATATAAAAACATTTAAAATATAAAAAATAGTATCCCACCGGTATCGGGATAGGGTCCAAGCTACCGGTGGTCAGGGCTCCTGAGAGAGGAACCTCCTAACTATGCGCGCCGTGTCCAGGAGTACTGCCTTCTGGATCAAGCCCTTGATCCAGCTGCCCAACGACAGCCTCCTTAGGTGTTCGTCGAGGCTCTTGGCTATTAAGCCATTGGCCGTCACGACTATCGGCACAATGACTGCTGTATCCACCTCCCACATGTCGACAACCTCGCGAGCCAGATCAAGATACTTTGTTTTTTTATCTTTCTCAGCCTTCACGAGGTTCTCGTCATGAGGGACAGCTATATCAACAATCATTGTGCGACGCTCTTGTCGATCTATCACCACTATGTCAGGCTTATTGGCAACAATAGTCCTATCAGTGATGATAGATCGATCCCAATACAACGTGATATTGCCATTTTCGAGAACTGGGTCGGGCTCATACCTATAGTACGGTACTTCAGATTCCACAAGATTGTATTTAAGAGCAAGTTGCTGATGGATAATCCTGGCTACAAGGTTGTGTCTATGCAAATAGTCTCCGTTAGCTAGATGAGAACAACCAGAAATAATGTGTCGGATTGATTCCCCGGGTCGGTGGCATGCCCGTCAGATGTCAACCGTACCGTCCTTCACAATATATTTCCGGTAGTTATTCGTCATCATAACTTCGTCCATAATCGCACAGACAAAACCTTCGGTTTCCCCGAATAGGTCACCAAAGCGCAGCCAGGATACGGACGCTAAGAGGTCTACATCAGGTCCATGTAGGACCCGGTAAAAGCGTCCGTGAAGCTCCTTGCTCTGCCATACTTCCCTGCGGTCATTAGTATCCAGTACTTTAAGTTTGTGCCAGTTCTCGTTTGCTAAGGAGAGCGGGGTGAGGCCCTTGTCCACAGCTAGCATTCTAGGAAATATTCCCTAAGGCTGCATACCTCGCGGTTGTGTAGGGTCTTAGCATTTAAGAAGCCACGACCCCCACATTTCCGCGGGATATACAGCCTCATCACAGATGATCGTGGGTGATGCATCCGATTTGCGGTCAGCAGTGTGCGGACCCTCCTATCCAGGGCGTCAAGTTCCATCTGAGTCCATTTGAATATGCCGAAAGAGTACATCAACACCGGCATGACCCAACCGTTGAAGGCGCGCACCTTGTTCCCGCCTGATAGAAGACTATTTAGTACTTTATTCAGGCGGCCAAAGAAGCGCTCCTTCAGCGACTGTTTCACGTCAGCAGTATTGACGCCTAACGCTTCCGACATACCCAAATACTTGTAGGTTTCGGTTGAGCAGAGGGATCTAAGGTGTATGGAATCCGAGAGTTGAGTTCCCACGGATTCCATAATCTCCCCTCGCTTTACATGCATGACTGCACATTTGTCTACACCAAATTCCATCCTGATGGCGCTACTGAAGGTTTCTGTTACCTTCAGTAGCTTCATCAGTTGCAAGTTGTTGGGAGCAAAGAGTTTCAGATCATCCATGTAAAGGAGGTGTGATATGACCTGACCACCTCTTCTCAACCGATAGCCTTGTCCCGAACCCTCCAGTAATGTACTGAGAGGGTTGAGGGCCAGACAAAACCGAGAACGCCCGCCTCACGAAACGCATCACCCTAGGGCGAGTGTTGCCCTCCCTGAAGCAGATACGCTTGCCGATGAGTGCTCTAGCCTCACCGATACGACGCTCAATTCTACACTGCCAGGCTGGTACAGCAGGTCGTGTAGCTCTGTCACAATTGGTGAACTTGACGTGAGCTACACGACATGCCGCTGCAGCTGCGCAGTATAAGATTGAGTGGGTATCGGCAAGGTCTTTGCTGTTATCAAAACAATTTGATAGCTGCGAACCTAGAGCACACACCAGCGCCTTATTTTTCTTATGCATGGGCAAACGAGGTAGACGAGGTCTAAGCCCAGGTGGTGTGGAGCGGTACTCCCGGAATGCATCCTCCAAAGCGCTCCTCAATCGTTCATTGCATTGAGTACTCACGGATATAGCCGCGTCATCATCATCTTCACCAACGTGGTCGGGTCGCGGTGAAGCACTAGGTTGCAGTTGCACCGCGGCCGGTGGCAAAACAGGTGAGACACGGCTACTCCGTGATTCGAGGCGTAGTCGATCAAGTACGGCGTCATCCAGCATACGGTTACGCTGGATGACCCGCACCTGATCCGACAGTCGTTGGGCCGAAACATTGACAGCTGGCTCAAGCACCTGAAACAGAGAGAGCATCCGACCACGGTACGCAGTCAGGTTACTTCCCCCCTCTGTAGCCCCAAAGTATGAGCGCATGACGTTTTCGTTAATACTTTGCGTCCATCGCATGCGCTGCACACTTCCACCGGCAGCGAGAACCCTATCAGAGGCCGGCGGGCCTCGAGGTTCCAAACTGGCTGGTGGTCGGCCTCTTCCCCGTCGACGCGCAGGTGGTGGTGTCGTCGGCGGAGTGGTGTATTCGTCGCTCGAGCTCAACGCAACTGCAGCGGCCGGAATCACTTGACTCACGGCTGGCGCAGGTCCGCCGGCTGCGAGGCGGAGCTGAGCAACGGTCCCGAAGATGTTGCTTGTGCATTTTGTAAACGTGCCCGGCTTCTTGTCAGCATTTTCGGTCTATTACATTTTTATTTCCATGTTATTTCAATTTTGTTTCCGTATTGTTGTGGTGATTTATTGTGATTATAATAAATTATTTAATTTATTATTATTTAATTTGATTTATTATTATTATTATTTAATTTTAAGTGTAGATATTTTCTATTTTGGAAGTCGGTTGTATTTTTGGTAAAAAAGTTTTTTATCTAGCAGATAAGACTCGACATCCCCAAATAGACCCTACAACCTACCACAATATCAAGAAACACAGGTTTGAATGAACCTAGTTCGGGCGTGTCGCTATCTAACATTGTAATTCCTAACCATCATCTTATTTTGAACCAGTAATGTACCATATTTTAGTTTTAGTTTATTTTTAAACACTATAATTGTATAGGAAATGTTACTCCTGTAGACTAAATGTAAACTTTTTGTAAACCATAATTTAATAAATATTCTATTCTATTCTATAATATTATTCCTCACTGGACACGGCTGTTTCAAGAGGTTCCTGATCCGAATCAGACGGGAGGATACCTGGGTGTCACTACTTCACCAGTGTGTGTATCGCCTGGAAGACACGGTGGAGCATACTGTGAAGGTCTGCCCCAGTTGGGCGGAACACCACCGTGTCCTCGTGGAGGTGATCGGCGGTGGCAATCTGTCACGTCCGGCCCTGGTCCAGGCCATGGAGCGAGGGGGCATGGGAAGTCGTAACCTCCTTCTGCGAAGCATTATTACTCACGAAGGAGGAGGCTCGCTCCTCAAACCCCTAGCCGCCGCAGGGTTCACCAAGGCGTCGAGAGTCGCAAGTCGATTCCCAGGTACTGTAGGCACGGGCCCGGGTCGACGACGCGTTGTGTTCTATGCGGGCCTCATAGATTTGTCAGCACTAATTGACAGGTATGTTTAAAAGAATCACCGCGGCTCCTGGCACAGGCAACGGAAGGAACATGGGTTTTATTTAGTAAGAGTCTGACACGAACAGCGGGAGAAGTTATTTGGCGGTATCCCACCCAAAAAAAAGCCTAGCAATATTATTAACTAGCTGTGCTCGCAGTTTCACCCGCGGTTATGGTTATTGTGTCGGAGCGCACAACACGTAACACATGATATCTCCTAAGATATTCGTTGAAATCAAATGATGTCAAGGGCAATTTTGTTCAAAATTAAATACTTATGATGAATAACGTATTTATTCGGATAAGGATTGATGTCATGTTTATGAAAACACCTTCGCAAATAATGCATTATTTTAGAACGAATTTGATTACCATAAAAAAGATTATAGTGAGTTAACCTTAAAAGATGGACATATGCTGTCCCGGACTTTTTTTTAGAACTTTTAAAGGGGAACAATTACGTCTTACATAATGTTTGCGTAACTTTAACCGTTTACGTAGCGCACGCAACGGAACCTCTAAAAAGGAATATTTTTTCCCCCGTTTTTACCACATTTTTAGTTGATGCTCTGCTCCTATTGGTCACAGCGTGATGTTCCTTCCTCGATAAATGAAAAAGAATTTTTCAACTCGATTCAGTAGTTCCTGAGATTAGCGCGTTCAAACAAACAAACTCTTCAGCTTCATAATAATATAGTATAGATTTGAAAGTCTATCTAATCAATCACTCTATTACGCGGGCGAAGTCATTGACAGAAGCCAGTTTTTTCACAATTTTACAACAAGGTCTAACTACCGCAAAGACACACCATTATTATAATGAACACATGTTCTAGTGATGTGAAAAAGAACGAGAACTGACATTGACTTATGGTGGCACAACCCTAGTGGAATAAATCATCCTTCGAGCCCCATTTGTTAAATAACATAATTTATCTATGGCTGCATAGGAAAAGTGTGGTTTTTCTGCAAAAGTATATCTTATTAATATCTATGTCTGATATAAGTAAACGACATGCTAAATTATTGTAAGTAAAATATCTAAGATAATTATAAAAGAAAAAATGTGACATTTCCCCATAATTTTTCCATGTTAAAACGTTTATATCGGGTGTAAGAAGACAGTTTCCGAAGCCGAAAGTCACACATTCCACCCATTATTTGGATAATTTTTTTCTTTTATTGAAGGTCAAAGTCACAATTTTTTTTTAACTTTTTTACGAAAATGAATTCCAAGTGATAATACTAAACTTTATTCCAAACAATCATAACCTGAATTTTCGTTCTTTTTTTTTCGAAATAACGCATTTGCAGTTACAAAAACGCAATGAATATCAAACGTATCCGACAAGTACCTACGTGGCTTAGAGCGAAGGGGCGGGGTTTATCTACACTTCCCTGGTTTCGCGTTACATTGCGCGCAATAAAAAATAGATTTTTTTTCATACCTAAAAATAAAAGTCGTTTCCCAGCAATAATTTTTGCGCAAAACTACTTTGTTAGATATACAGTATGCGTAGTCTTTGGGTGTTTTAAGAATTCGTCAGCTAAACTGCGTTACCGAGTGCTAACTGTCCAGGGTGCGTCAGGGTGGACACGCCACAATTGCGGCGGTAAGGCCTCTCTTTAAGGGATGGCTGGAGAAGAGCCATAGTGGCGTCTTCACCTTTCGCCTGACGCAGGTCCTCACCGGACATGGCTGTTTCGGGAGGTGCCTATTCAGGATTAAGAGACAACAAACAGACACTTTTAAATTTTATGTATTTGTATTGATTCTGTCACAAACACTTTCAAATTCCACAATTTTCCAGACAAAAAAGAAAGTTCTTCAAATCCACACCTCGTAAAAAGTTGGGTACGGTTGGAAAGCAGAAAATTTTAAGTATTTAAATGAGAGCAGATAATTATGCCTAGAGTTAAGCGAGTTTTGCTGAGTTTTAAATGTAGGTAGACCTTTATAATGCTAATTAG
Organism: Polia nebulosa; assembly: GCA_951329385.1. Taxonomy (NCBI): domain Eukaryota; kingdom Metazoa; phylum Arthropoda; class Insecta; order Lepidoptera; family Noctuidae; genus Polia; species Polia nebulosa. The sequence continues at coordinate 31,468,313 of OX589595.1, forward strand.
GACGGCAGGCATATGGATTTCAGCTTTGGGACTAAATTGAGTCCAATGAGTTGCTTTTTGTTCAACTAAGTTTTCAGTTGAAATGAATGTAAAAGTTTGTTATATCTTAACCGTATCGTACTATCTATAGCATAAGTGTTTTACGGAAATTCAATAAAATGATAATTATCAAGTAATAAGAGCCGCACAGGTCGATCCATCAGGTTAAGCAACGCTTGCCGGGGTTGGTCCATGGATGGGTGACCATCAAAAAATAAAAGAAATAAAACAAAAAAAATTGGTCCCGGCTGTCAATCGTGGATCTTTGACAGTCGTTACGAGTCGTCAGAAGCCCGAAAGTCTGACAACCAGTCTTACCAAGGGGTATCGTATTACCCAGTAACTGGGTTGTGGAGGTCAGATAGACAGTCGCTCTATGTAAAATACTGGTATTCAGCTGCATCCGGTTGGACTGGAAGCCGACCCCAAGATAGTAGGGAAAAGGCAATGCAGGCAGGCAGGCATCTGGCAGCTCGATTTATTATGGTCGATGGGGCCGTAAAGTTCTGGAGTGCCGACCACATACCAGAAGACGTAGCGTTGGAAGGTGGACCAATAATCTGGTGAGGGTCGCAGGAAACCGATGGATGCAAGACGCACAGGACTGGTCGTTGTGATGACACTTGGGGGAGGAGGGGGTTATGTTCAGCAGTGATGATGATGATGATGATGATGATGATTTGTGAACAAAACAAGATAGTTTGATGCATATTTAGATCTCGCCATTTTATTAAGGAGCGAGAGAAAATCGCAGACAAACAAGCATACATACGTGTCGAATAGAGCGAAATTTTGGAGTCGGTTGAAAAGAGGTACCTGCATTTTTACGTAGGTGTGACGTCACGCGAAATTTCAACGCTCTGTATTATATAGTCCTCATTTATTTTACGTGACAAAATAAAAAATACGCGTCGAATAGTTTTTATTTCTATTAAAATAGATATTTTTTAAGCCATCTTTCACACTCAATGAGACTATTCTATGTAAGTTCCTTTCATAATTGAGTTAGATTTTCTTGTAGTCGTTTGAAAATTGCTTGATAGAGTTTGATACTCGTAAAAGCTGTAAGTCACCCTCACCCCACGAGTGAAATAGAGCATAAAGATAATAATGAAGTCATAATTTTATCACAGCTGAAAACTTTGAACTTCCAAACTACGCTTATAGCCGACAAATTGTCGCAAACTTGAAAATTATGGATCATCACAATGAATAATTTAATTAATGTCTTAAAATTAAGATAAGTTACTGCTACAGCCAGTCACGCAGAGATTTAAATATCTTACAATCGTTGTACTTAAAATTTTAGCTAAGCAACTTTTTTCTCACTTTATAAATTAATGAAAGAGAAAGAGACATATTTTGTCCTTGTCACACTTGTCATTTTTGTCGGCAAAATATACCTATCTAAAGAAAAAGCTCGTCAAAGTAATATTTCGTTTTTTTATAAAACTTTGTGGCTTTGTGGAATATCTAAGTAAGTATAATTAATAGTGTAGCTTTCGAATCGTGGGGTCAGAGTGCTCACAAATTTGTTTAAAGACTTTTCTGAACACCTTGTTAACACTTAGTGTGACCCAAGGCTCAGTATAAATATGGACAGTACGGATACTACGTACAAACTTTCGAAACGGCACACTCACACAAACGCGCGCATCTACGCTAGCCCTAAGCGATAGTCGCGGTGCGCGCAGTTGCGGCTGCCGTGTCGAGACGAGTGGTCGTGTTATCTCCTGAGCCACGGACCGTTTTAAAATGCCACGAGCGTATTGCGCAGTGTACTGTTGTATGAACTCGGCTTCTTCAAATCCGGGGCTTTCGATTTTTAAACTCCCTGCTGATCTTGAAAGGTATCTAATAATGATTTAATTATGAAAAATAAAGACGTTTTTTTAAAATGTTAAAAGTTTTTCATTTACATCACACGCATTTTCAGGAAACGCGGTAAGGTGCGCTGCCGTAGGGTTAACTACCTATCAGCCGAGCGCCGCGGATTTTGACTTTACTTTAACACCCTCTAAAACCATGAAAATTTTTGCATGACGTGAAAAAAAAAGAAGGGTACGGGCCTTTGTGGGATATCTTAATGGTTTTCAAATTGCGCGTCAACTTTGAAGCATCTCTCATAGAATTTTTTTCCAAACATTAACAGTGACAACCCTAGCTCTCTAATGGAGCGTAGGTAACTATCTCAACAAATAGGCTTAGTTTCCATACTGTCCATATTTATACTGTGCCCAAGGGCTGGCGCTTATCTTGGAGAAAGATCGCAGTGCCGTACGACGGACGTGGCAATGTTGCCAGTCTTCTGGGCATATTACCAGTCACAACAGGAATGCGGAGAAATTTTTCGACGCCATATTTCAGATTTGTTTTAGTTAGTTATACTACTTAAGTATTTTTTTTTTCATGTAAATAATATAATTTATAGTGTCCATGACCTCAAACTGCCCATGTATTTATATTCGGGGTTGACACATCAAATGCGCGACTTTATAGCTTACTAGCACTTCGCCCGTGACTTCGTCCGCGTGGATTTCAAAAATTTATAGTCTAACTCACAAATAACGTGGCTTTCTATTGAATTTTCTAAATCGGTTCACTAGATCCAGAGATTACCCCCTACAAACTCACAAATTTTACCTATTTATAATGTTAGTATAGATTCGTAGCATGGAATATCACTTTAAAATGTCACTGTGAAATGCAGCTACTGGTTAGGTAGAGCAACGATCGATCAAAATAATTCAGGACAGGAGGTGTAGCTGGATGTGAAAAAGCAACTAATCATGTATTAAACAAGAAACCGGTTAAGTTGGAGTTTAACTTGAACACGAAGGGTTCCGTCCGATTTTTATTATTTGTTATTATAGCGGCAACAGAAAACATATCCTGTGAAAATTTCAACTGTCTATCTATTACGGGTCATGAGATCCAACCTGCTGACAGACAGACGGACGGACGGACGGACGGACAGTAGACCCTTAGTAATAGGGTCCCGTAGGTTACCCTTCGGGTACAGAACCCTAAAAACTTAGCTTATGTAACATAGATAATGTTGTGCACAAACTATACTTAATTTAGGCTATTCCTATCTTTCTCTCTCTAATAAAAAAAGAAAGAGACGGAAGTAATTAGAAACATTTCCATACAAATTAAGGGTACACGTAAAAACATGTCTATTAAAACCACGGTGAAGCGCAAGTTGTAAACTGTAAAATGGTTGTGGCTGTTACAGATGAAAGCAAGTCAAGACCAAAAAAGCAAATTAAAAAAAATAAAAAAATTACACAAAAAAATATATGTATATTTATTAATTTGCTTAGCTTTTTTCACTAAGTTATTATAAAACTAGACACAAAGCGAGGATTCTTTACTCATTAGAACTGTATGTTTGTCTGACTGTATAATTTTAGTTCATACGCCCATTTTAGTATTATTTAGTTACTTGCCTTACTTGTATTAGGAAGGCTAGATTGAACTTAATTTCCGCGGGGAATGGCGCCAAATGCTGAAATAAAGGTTTCGAACCTGGTTCGGCAATTTTTGCGGTTTTCAAATAATTGCAATAACATTCTAACCCATTTAACAACGTAAACTTGTTGTGAAACTAGTTTTGGAAATATGGAATTAAACTTATTTTATTTCCGTTTTTTATTATTAAGACGTAGTACGTCTTAACGTAGTAGTTTTAGTAAGACGTAGACGAGGAGCTCGTGGCTAAAGTAATAACAGCCGGACGGGTCGATCCATTAGGTTAAGCTACGCTTGCCAGGGTTGGTCTATGGATGGGTGACCATCTTTACATAGTAAAACTCCTCCAGGCCTCGGAAAGCACGTTAAGCCGTTGGTCCCGGCTGTCAATCGTGGATCTTTGACAGTCGTTACGGGTCGTCAGACGCCCGAAAGTCTGACATCCAGTCTTACCAAGGGGTATCGTATTACCCAGTAACTGGGTGGTGGAGGTCAGATAGGCATTCGCTCCATGTAAAATACTGGTATTCAGCTGCATCCGGTTAGACTGGAAGCCGACCCCAAGAGAGTTGGGAAAAGGCTAGGCAGATTGATTGATTATTATTAATAAGACGTAGTATGCAATGCAATGTTATGCAATCTAGTTTGCAAGAATTATACCGGGTTCAACGTAATAATCATGACGTATTCATACAATACAATAATTATAGTGATATAATATAGTGATACAATATGGTAATATTATATAGTGAATAAGCATTCACTTAAATACAATACAGTTGTTCAACTCAATTCTTACCCAAAATCAAAATTGATGTGCCATCGCAAAACACAACATCTAAACTTAGTTTCCATACCCCTGCATTGGGAAACATTCACCAGAGCTCACTCTAGTTCACCCCCATTCACTCTGCATCAACAACAACACCAAACGTCTCGCTATTTTTAACAACGATCACAATCCTAGCTCAGACGAAAAGAACTCAAAAGAATGTTTCTAACAAGCCCGGCTTGCAGTAAGACTTTTCAATTGGTCCCCCAAAGAAGTGTACCGCGAGAAAACTTTCTCGTAATCTTATTCACTTTTGTCATCAAACGTCGGGACTTTTGCTCTGGGAGGAACTTTCTGGAGTATCGACATGAGACGGGGTAATGAGAGCTGTGAGGTTTCTTTAACTCTTGTTTCGAGAATCTGTTGGTCGTGTTAAGAATTTTAGTTGTCCTTTTAAGGTTGTTTTTTTGGGCTGGAGTTTTTTAGGGTTCCGAACAACCGAATGCGTGCGTCTGTCTGTCTCTCTGTCTGTCAGTCCGTCTGTCACAGCCAATTTACTCCGAATCTACTGGTCCGATTAAGTGGAAATTTACAACACAGGTGTATTTTTATGACCCAAATACGAGCAAGTTACGTAAATAAATTAATTTGGAATATGGGGGTTACTTTTGGGGGGGAAATCTGAAAATTTAAAAATAATAAGTTTCAAACTGTACCGTGCGACATATCAAATGAAAGGGGCGTATTGTGACCGTCTCATTTTTTTTTTTAATTTTAAAATAAATAGTTTTAAAGTTATTTATGAAAATAAACGAAAATTAACATTCCCTCCTTTATCTCCGAAACTACTGAGTATAAAATTTTGAAAATAATACAGAAAATAGTTCTCTACTTATAGATTACAGGAAAACCTATAAGAAGTGCCTATATCACAGATTAGATATGTAGTTTAAACCTGAAAAAATAGGAAATGAACGGAACCTTTTGCGCGCGAGTCCGACTCGCTCTTGGCCCGTTTTTTTTTTATAGTGCGGGTAATCATCAATTTACTTCCTCTCCCGGAGCGGGAGAGCGTGTTGGACTCTTACTGACTAAGCCCACCCGCGTTCCTTCAGTTGCTTGTGCCAGAACCGCGGTGACTCTTTTTAATCTCTCCTGCGACTGGCTGGCATCGATGGTTTGGAGTTAGTTTCGGCAAGAACACACGAATAAAAAGAAAAATATTTATCCTAACGCCTAGTAGACACTTCACGTCACCCAAGGGCCGACGTTTTCCTCGGCTAGAGGTTAAGCATTACCTTAAAACGTGGCAATGCCGCCAGTCTTTTGGGCACACCAGGTCCAGTCGCCAGCGACGCGGAGGAATTTTTGACGCCATGTGTTAAGATTTTTTTAGTTAAGAGTTTTTGTTTTAATTTACCTAGTTAGTTTAAACTTATTTTATGTAAAAATTTAAATAGTATATAGCAATAGGGAAGTTTCCTAAAACATCTATTTGGTCTAAGATGATGATGATGGTCCATCACTTAGATTGCCAAAAAATATTGGATACGTATTTTTTTTTCTCACGTCGACAAAAACTAAAAACGATACCGTGCGTTGAAATTGTGCGTGACGTTACGCCGTGGTACACTTTTACCACGAACTGATGTAACAAGCCGCCACTCCTGAATTATTTTTGCACCCAGGAACCAATTGTTTAGATATAAGTAAATAAAAATCAGCTATAATATGGAGAACACGTGGAATGAATTAGATGTAGTCGCGATACGGACATGACTTCAGGCAGGACGTGAACATACATCTGAATCTACATACCGTGAACGTCCCGTTAAGGCCGTACTACCGGCCAAGTGGCGCCCTCATTGAAAAAAAAATCGTAGAAAATAAATATTAAAGAATCCAACGTCACGTTTGTTACAAAGAGGATAAAGTAGTAGGCAAAAGTACCAAAAACGGACTTTTCTGACACTTTTGCCTACTACTTTGGAAACGAAACATTCTGAGACCTGTTTTAACCACTTAAAAATACTTTATCCTCTTTGTAACAAACGTGACGTTGGTTTCTTTAATATTTCTTTTCTATGTTACGCTACATTTTTTTATTCAATGAGGGCGCCACTTGGCCGGTAGTAGACCCTTAATGCTATAAGCAACTTGCATGGCGCCATTTAATGGCCGAGCAAAAGACAAGCGACCGTGACTTGTCCTTTGTTGTTCACGTTCAATCACCGCCGTTTGCGTGTACCTAGTTCGTATAACTAAAGCCATGCGAGAATCACGATCACTCACTTATTCTTGAAACTTTTTGTTTTTGAAGGCTTTTTCTGCGTAAAACGCCGGCTACACCAATAAACAAGCTGTGTTTTGACAAGATTACCGGTTCAGATAAAATGTTTTTGGATTTTTCATCTGGAATTTCTCATTAGCAATCTGTATTCAAGTACGGATGATGGTAATAAGCTCATGTAACTTCAAAATATCTGGCAAAATACGGGTTAAATATCAGTCTATCCATTTGGTAAAAATGCAGCGATGTTATTAAAGTAGTAATAAAAAATACAACATTGTTTTTTCATAATATTGGGTCCTTACGTCTGAAATTGGCGTTTTTTTCTCACAAATAGAGAACCTCGTCACTTCTATGAATTAAAATATTCATCAATTGCTTGATATTCTATCGAATAATGACCAACATAGACAACTGCCAATAGTAAAAAAACCTTATTACTTATAGTTTTATAAAATAAAAAAAATACCTTAAAAATTACTCCACTTTTTGTTAGCAGAAATGACCACTATTAATATTTGTTTTAACTTAGGCAAAACTTATTTTTGTTGCTTAATCTAAGTGGCATACGTTATCTTAGTTTTTAAACATTATTGCATAAAAGTTTAAAAACATTAGAAAATCTTAGTATGATCAATGCAACTTCTTTAAAATTCTCCATACAAAACGCTGATTTCATAGGTGGGGACCTAATATAAACCATAAGCATACATACATAAACTCACGCCTTTCCCCATAGGCAGAAACTCAGAACGTTAGCTGCTATGATCCTTACATACTTCTTCTGCTTCGCTGACATTTACACATCTGGTCATCATACATTATATAACAGACGTATTTACCGAATGTCGTTGGAAAGAAAGAAAAGAAAGAAAGAAAATACGTTTATTTACGGTAAACATGACGCAAAAGACAGAGAAACACAACAAAAAAGAAGAGCTGGGGGAAAATATGCGTCACATCTGCGCAGCCGTTTTATGTAAAAGTAAAATAAATGAATAACTTTATGTGCAAACTTGACACGAACAAAGTCGCAGACAAAGATATAGTGCACTTTTAATCCATTAGCCATTTACGACGCCTGTCCTACCGTCCATAACAAAGTATAAAGTCCATAATTGTTTACTACTAAATTATCCAGCCGAAAATTATGCACCTGAGTCAAATCAATGACGGTAAATGTCAAAGGGTTGTTCTCTCGCAGTACCTCGTAGTTGAAAATTAACTTTTAAAAGAAGTTGTTATCAACATTAAACGCACCTGGTTCGACACAGGGTCTGAATGGAAACTCTTTTGTGTATTGTTAGAAACTGAATTTTATCAGGAACAAACGTGTGACTTACGGCATTTCGATAATGACGACTTTTCATACAAACTTTCATTTAACACCTTTAGGGAATGAATATTTAAAATCCTTAGAACTAACTTTTCTTGTCTCTAAATAGTATAAAATAAAGTTTCTGTCTACCTCTCCGATTACTTCTTCTAAACCACGCAACAAATTTTGATAAGGTTTTATTAGATAGAGAGCCATAAACCTGGGCATATAATTTGCACCCATAGGAAGCCAGGGAAAGTCACTATCACTTTACTATCATTATCACTACATATTATCAAAAACATTGACCCTTTTAAAAACCCAACTGTAAAAAACAACTAAAAAGTTCCAAACAAGTCACTTTTCAAGCAGTCTGATGCAGTTGGTGGCCTGAAATCAATAATTGAAATAAAATAACAGCCACCAACTGCATCAGACTGCTTGTTCACAATATGGCGTCTGGATGTCGCCATATTGTATTTTGATTATTGTCATGTCTTTAGTAGCGCTCGCAAGGTTAAGACGAATCCATTGACGTAAGAATTATCAAAATTGGCCCACGCGTTTGTTCTCTATAGTGCCACAAAGGAACAAACATACATGCATATAATATACATACAGTCAATCACTAATTCTAAATATAGACTGCATAACACCACGCTTACTAATGTAGATATTGTGAGAGACCTTGGTGTACATATCGATAAGATGCTGTCATTCAAGGAACATGTTGAAAAAATTATTAATAAATCATTCAAGATGTGGATTTGTCATGAGATCGTCCGCAGAGTTTAAAAGGGTTTCCACTTATCTTTATTTATATAAGACTCTTGTACGATCACAGTTAGAATATGCGGTCCCAATTTGGAATCCGTTCTATAAGAAGTATATACACTTCTGGACACATCTATTGGCCCACCTTAGAGTTTAGGTTTCGATGGCCCCTACCGAAATATGATTGCTAGATTGAACAAAAACTGTTGATGCAGTTTTAAACCTGATACATTTTACCATCTTTTTCGATCGTATTGTTTTAAATTTGAATTCAGAATACCATACGACATGGAGCTACGCCTAACAAGTCGGATATGCGCCTTGTTAAAGGCAATTGATTTTTGAATAAAAAACATGTTTTATCAAATAAAGGTTTAATTTAATAACGCGTGTTGCCTCCATGGGCATCTACCACAGCTCTCATACGATTAGGCATAGAGTTTATCAACCGCTCTATGAAATTTTGAGGGATCATCTCCCATTCCTCTTCTATGGCAGTTTTCAACTCCTGCATCGTCTGGGCAACTGGCTGACGGGCCCTAACACGTCTTTTTAGCTCGTCCCACATGTGCTCAATGGGGTTCATGTCTGGGCTTCTGGCTGGCCAGTCCATAACTGTGATGTTCACATCCCGAAGATATTCCCTGACGATGCCGGCCGCATGGGCTCTTGCATTATCATGCATAAAAAGGAAATTTGGGCCCACATAGTCCGCGTATGGTATCACGTGAGGTTCTAAGCACTCACGAATGTACCTTTCAGCATTTAATGTTGGCAGCCGTGGTCCTGTAACAACCTCAAGTTGAGTTTTGCCGCTCGCGGATATACCGCCCCAGACAGTCCATGAGCCACCGCCATAAGCAACCCTCTCTTCAAAGCAGCATTGTGCGAAACGCTCTCCCTTACGTCGGTAGACCTTCTTCCTTCCATCATTGCCATGTAACACAATTTTAGACTCATCAGAAAAGAGTACACGGCTCCAATCTTGCTGTGTCCAATTTAAATGACTGCGTGCGAAATGAAGGCGCGCTGTTCGGTGGGCTCGCGTTAGTTTGGGCCCATTAGCTGGCTTGTGTGGTACCATATCGCGTTCTTTTAACCTTCTCCGAACAGTTCGAGCGCTCACAGATACTCCATGGAAGTCGCGAAGTTGGTTTTGTATCTCAATGGAGGTAAGGTGACGATTTCTCAAGTTGGTCGTCACGATGAATCGATCCTGCCTTTCAGTTGTGACCCGAGATCGTGGCCTTCCTTGGCGACGAACAAAGCCGCCAGTCTCTAGGTACCTCCGATAAACATTTCGGACCGCAGATCGACTTAAATTAAGTTGAGCACTCACGTTTCTTTGGCTGTGTCCGGCCTGAATAAGTGCCACAGCTTGGGCGGCGACTTCAGGTGAAGTATCCATAGATTATTGATAGAACCTCACCTTAATGTTAAGAATAAGTAATGTTTGTTGCAAAACCAAAGATATCAATCACTTTTTCAAGAATTAAATCCAAGTAAACCAATAAAACCAAGTTTTCTTAGTATTCGATTGTTTGATATCAACAAACAGGCTCCAAATTGTCTTTTGTTTCTTTAAATTCTGTGATCGAAATTCAAAAAAAGACTATTGAATGAAATTGTGAATGTGCCAGGTTCAAAACTGCATACAAACTTTTTGCTCGACCTAATATAAAATTTTAGCTAGGACCAAACGAAACTGAAAATACAAGGTGGGCCAATAGATGTGTCCAGAAGTGTAGATGGGATCGAGAGGGTCCAGCGTAAGTTTGTGCGTACTGTGCATTACAGGAGTTGCAGGACTTACTTATCTTATTCACAGCTATTACGCAAATAGAAGCTCGTTACCTTAGAATCTAGACGTAAGTTCTTGGAAGCATCTGTATTGCATGGTATTGTTCATAGCAGCTTTGACTCAATCGAACTCACGAGTAGGTTATGCTATGCAGTTCCTCGCACTGTTAACAAGCGTAGTGTGCGTGCAGGTACCTTGTTTGCTGTACACAGTTGTCGAAATAATTCTGGTTTGCGCTGCCCTATCCGTCGAATGGTGGATACGTATAACAAAACTTTCATTGAAATTGGTATTTTTTGCTCAAAGTCGAAATTTAAATTTAATGTAATGAAAATTTTATCTGATAAGAAAGTAATTTAATTTATTGATAATGATATGATTTTTGTTATGTAATTTTTAATGTATTTTAATTTAATTTAATTTTGTGTTGTATTGTAATTATTTTTTGTATTAATTTATTTAAATCAACAATTTATTCTTAATTATTTTGATATATTTTTCTTTATAATGTAGTTAGTTTAATTAATAATATGTAAATAATATTGCTCGTTTAGTGGCACTCATTACCAAATATTTTTGTTAAAACGCGGATAATGCAGTGGGCTGCAATATTGTTAACACTTAATGTTTTTATTATTAAGTAAAAATTGTATATTGTGGCTGTTATTTGTCCCTAAATAAATAAATACATACATTCAAACACATTACCCTCCCTTGCGTCGCGCAGTCTTTTTTTTTATGTTTGATAGGCTCGCGTTTGACCACTATCTCACCTGATGGTAAGCGATGATGTGGTCGAAGATGGAGCACGCTTGCCTAGAAGTAACCTATTCACTCTTGACTTAAAGACTCCCAGGTTGTATCTTACAGGAAACACAGACTCCGGTAGAGAATTCCACTCTCTAGCTGTACGTGCAATGAATGTTTTCTCAAAACGCTTTGTGCGTATGGATGGGATGTCCACCATGAACCGGTGGCACTTCGCCGTACGTCTTGTGGTTCTTAGATGAAAGTCGAGTAAAAACCGCGTCTGCCCATGGAAATGAACAACTTTCTCTCTCAACGATGCAGTTGGCGGGAGTTATTTTAGTTCAATTATTGATTTCATGCCACCAACTGCATCAGCCTGCTTAAAAAATTATGGAAATTTTTAGTTGTTTTTACAGCCGGGTTTTTTTTTATTTTTTTTTTTTTTTAATTTTCTCCTTTGAAGTGAGATATATTTTTAGAATCACCTCTTCGAACCCTCTATTTTGATACCCCACTTAATATAGTTCGTCGACTTTTTTTTTCTTTTAACAATATGACGTCTGGCTGTCGCTATATTGTATTTTGATTGCTATCATGAATTTAGTAACAATCGCAAGATTAAGCCGAATCAAATGAAGTAAGAATTATCAAAATCGGCCCACGCGTTTGGTCTCTAAAGTGATACAAAGGAACAAACATACATGGATACCTACATAGGTTGCTAAACACATTACCCTCCCTTGCGTCGCGCATTCGGGTAAAAATGACCTTTTCTCCTCCTAAACCGCGCAGCGGTCAGTAATAGAAAATATAGCGATACAAACGAGGAAAGTTTATGTATATAAATTTGCACCCATGCGGAGCCGGGGCAAGACACTAGTTCGTTATGTACGGAACCGTTGTGCAAAACGGCATGCTTCTAGATTTCGCTTAGGTTGTGTGTAGTCAGAAATTTTATGATATTTATTAGGTACTATCGAGCCACTCCGGCTTCGCACGGGAGCAAAATGTTTCGAAAGCCCGTAGCGCCATTCGCTAAATGGCGCTACATGTCTTTTTTTCTTAACCTCTTGCGTGTCAGCGCATGAGCTGTAAATTTTTTTTTTTTTACTTCTTATTGGCACGCGTTGGATCACTATCTCACATGATGGGAAGCGATAATGTGGTCGAAGATGGAGCACGCTTGCCTAGAAGTAACCTATCTTCTCCTACTCTTGACTTAAAAACTCCCAGGTTGTAGCTATCAGGAAACAGCCTCCGGCAGGGAATTCCACTCTGTAGCTGTACGCACAATGAATGTGTTCTCAAAACGTTTTGTGCGCGTTGGTAGGATGTTCATCATGTACCGTTGGCGCGTCGCCGTACGTCTTGTGGTCCGACGATGGACCGGGCTTGGCGGAGTCAAATTATGCAATTCCGTCGCACACTCGCCAAAATGCTACCGATAGAAAACCGACAGGCTAGCAACTCGCTGTCACTCAGGCTAGATACTCAAGACTTTGGAGCTTTGACTCGAGCCTATCATTGCTGATGATCCTCTTGGCGCGCCTCTCAATTGTCTCAAGGGCATCAAGCTGGTATCTGGCAGATCCGTCCCAAATATGAGAGCAGTAGATCAAACTTGCACATGATAAAGTTTGAGCAGCTGTTTCCGCCTGAAGAACCGTCTCTACTTTGCTAGTATCCCCAACCTATTGGCAGCCACTTGAGCCTTTGCCTCTATGAAAGGATCAAAATTGACAGTAGATGTCAACGTAACACCAAGAAGCTTAAGTTGGTCGGTTATCGGCACGGTTCATTAAAAATCTATTGTGCCTGCTAACTAGACACGCTATGGGTTAAAGCAATAGTGACCGTAGAAAGTTAATGTTCTTACCCTCGGTAACAGTACTTATTTCTGGATGAAAAAAACAAAAACGACCCGTACTCCTGGCAACAGTATATGAAAAATTTGATGATGATCGCTACAGTGATCTAGGCGTGAAAACGAGTTTCTTTGATAAACTTTTCTTTATAAATGCCCAACTACTAGGTTTATAATAGACAATTTATTTATTATATACGTCTAACACAAAATTCTTAGATAAGATCATTTAAAGCCGTAGGCGTTCTCTTGAAAGCCACTTTAATTATAATTTTATTTTAATTAACCAATTTAATTAACCAACAAAACAATTCTCAGAAATTCATCCTTCAATCTTCAATCGCCCCTAATTACTTTATAACTAAATGAGTTGCATGTCAAAAACGATCAAGAAATTACACTAACTATAAAGTACCCGAAGTGTTTGGAAACCCTTTGGATAGAAAATAGGGAGAAACAGAAGGTTGGCTCCTTAATTAAACATACAAGGAACCACCCAAAAAAAGTCTTATTCGAACCCGGTCGCAAAGGGTTCCGAACGAATCATATTGTAATATACCCGAAGGGTCCAAACAGAGCCCTATTGCTGTCACTCACGTGTCCGTCTGTCTGTCTATCTGTCGTCTGTCACACAGGTTTTACAGCCAAACGGTTGGAGCTACAGTCTTCAAATTTTCACAGTATCAGCATCTTGTTGACTCAAAGTCATACATTTAAAAAAATAGTCAAAAATACATTTGTTATGGAACCCTAAATGTGTGTGTGTTTTTAACGTCTTTAAAAAATATAGGTTTCTTAAAGGTTCCTGTAACCTATAAGTAAATAACTATTTTCCTTATTTCTGTATTTATGTTACATTTTCGTATTTGGGTATGTGTGTGCCAAACAAGTCAATCGTTGCTGTTGATTCAAAGCAAATTGATTGTGAAATACGGACAGACAGACAATGAGCATACTTCTCTAATCACGCCGATGGAAAGTGATGGATTAGTTTTTAGTTGGAACAAGCATGATTGATTCTTCTCTTGCTTGAAGGTTGGTGGTGGGTTGTTAACGGTAGGAAACCAGGACGCCTGGCAATAAGAACTTATTAAATTACGACGATCTGTAACGAATTGACTATAAAAGATCTACGAGGGGTATTCTAAAGTTAAATTCCTTGAGGCAGAACGTGCTCAAAGGATACTCCTAAAAGTTATGTTTTTTAAAAAACTTAGATTTCGAACCGATATTCTTTACTCAATAGCGGACCTACTAACTATTCGTCAACTGTATATCCTACATGCCACTCTAAAAAAACATAAATCACTTCCAGTTGATCCCACAATATTAAAAAAAAGACGGAATGACATCGTATGTAAAACACGTAAATATAAAACTTACTTCGCTAGGCACCAATATTCAAATCAATCATCGCATTTATATAACTCCATTAATAAAATTCTTAATATATATACAAAAACTACCTTGGAATGTAAACAGATGGTGACAAACTGGGTAAAAACTCAAAATTATATAGACACAGAAAATATGATAGTTCATATTATTAAGTAGTAATGCTTATGGTTATATTTGGGCTTATATAGTATGTATATGTGTATATACTTACTATGTAGTCTTATATATAGATAAAATAAAATAACTATCTCGTTATATATTCGCACACACACACACACACACACACACACACACACACACAGACACACACACACACACACACAATGGCGTCCGCTTGCGTGCTCGCACACTTACACTTGAGTTATATCTTTTAATTAATTTAAGCAAATAGATATAAGTAAGCTAGTTAATAAAATACATAAATGTAATCAAGCTAAGGGAGTGCGGCCTCTCCTGGCACAGGTGTTTTCACACTTAAAAGGAGAAGTCAACCTCAGTATTGTCAAACCAATTTTTGTTAACGAATAAACATTTTTTTTTTTTTATTACTTCGTAATATCCTCCCGACTGAATTTCTATAATGCTGGCGAATCTCAGCTGAGAATAGCCAGGTACGCAGATGATATTATAATGCTCAAGTGTGTGCGCAAACACACTTGAACTCTCTGAATTCGACACGAATGGAAATGGATCAGGCGCAGGACCAACGGATTTTTTTTTTATTTTGGGTGGTGGGAAATCATCTTATGACTTCTTCCGCTCTAAGGTGGAGCGGAAGGCCGTGTCAGACTCTTACTGACTAAAACCGGGCAGGCATTGGCCGTGGCAGGCCCCGTCCTTTTGCTGACAACTCTTTGAGGCGCGCGTTGAACACTATGCGCCGCCGACTCTCGGGCCTGGTGCTGATCGGACGGCGAGTTACCCACTACTCGCCGTCCGCAGGCCCGGGTCTACGGTAGCCGGAGATCGTCTCGCGGCCCCTGGCGTCTCCTGCGGCGGCTGCGGCTGAGGGCGCTAGGGCGACTCTGCCGTTGTTGAGTCTCCCTAACGTGTGCCGCCTCCCTCTTCGCGAGCATTACTGCTTCGCAGAAGGAGGAGACGGCTCCCCATTCCCTCTCGCTCCGTACCATGGCCTGAACCAGGGCTTAACGTGCATCCGAGGCACGGGGGTGTCACACTTCCAACTTTCAAACCCCGGGTTGAAACAGAGTCAGCCCTTATGGGAAAACCCAATATCAATTTTTGCCCTACCCGGGAACTGTACCCAAGACCCCACGCTTAGCCGCTGCTCTTGTACTACTTTTCGTGTCGTGGTACATTTATTAAAGACTGTTTGAGCGCAGTAAGTAGCCACGTTTAAAGCGGCGTCTGATGCTTTGTTCAGATCATCGAGGGTGCAGGTGAAAACACATTTGGGACACTCCAGTAGACGAGACATAGTTTGTTCAGGAGCACCGCACTCGCACTGTGTATGCGATGGATTGATGATCCTCCACCTCGCCAAGTTATACACAATTGATTCAAACCCGCCACACTTTTCCCAAACCACTGTAACTTCTGTAAACCAGAATCAACAGTAGCAACCACCAGAAAAAAACGCCGAGGCAATGAAGCTCGACGAGTCCCGGAGAAACGATTAAACTGTCTTGGGTCCTGCAACGAAATGATTCAGAAAAGAACATTGGAGGAGTAAGAAAAGCATAATTTCCACTTCCCTCCTAATCAGGCATTTATGCACAAAGGGATAATTAGAACTGAATACTAATATTAATGGGTCCTAAATTGTAAGCTGTGACATTTGATTCCAATAATAGTTATGGCAAAAACGCTTGAACGCACAGAAATTCGTTCTAGTTTCAACAAGTCCGTATAATAGACAACTCCAGACGTAGGTTGAACACTATCCAACATAACATTGCGTTCAGTTTGCCAAAGAGTATCCTATAGGAGTGCTATAGGATATATAATGTGCGGATTGAGGCGAGGCTACAAGCTTGAAGGAAAATAATATACCCTTAAAGTTGCCATGATGTCGCCAAGAAATCAGGAGGCCAAGTTCCTCGCGCTGCCCTGGGAGTGGCGCGAGGAGGCTAAACGCCGGGGCGAAACTCTGCTGCCGCGACACCTCGCGGCTCGGCGGACGGAGCTCCGGCAGGATCTCATGGCGACATGGAGACAGCGACTGTCGTAACCCAGCGTTGGGCACGCCACCATCGCGGTGATAGTGCCCCTGTTTGAGGAGTGGCTGGAGAGGTGCCACAGCGTCCTCACCTTCCGCCTGACGCAGGTCCTCACCGAACACGGTTGTTTCGGAAGGTTCCTGCATCAGATCAGGCAGGAGGAAACGCCCGGGTGTTACCACTGCGCGGATCGCCCAGAGGATACAGTGGAGCATACGGTAGAGGTCTGCCCTGCTTGGGCGGAGCACCGCCGTGTCCTCGTGGATGCGATAGGTGGCGGCGTTCTCTTGCGCCCGGCCCTAGTTCAGGCCATGGTACGGAGCGAGAGAGAATGGGAAGCAGCACTGAGCGTCAGCCACTACTGAACGGGCCCACCGTGGCCGGTGGCTGAAAAAAAAAAAGTTGCCATGCGACCACGAGATTACGAGGCAGTCAAATTACGTAATAATGAATTTGGAGTAAACCTTTTTTACCTATCTTTATTGTGCCCCAAACCTTCAGGGCTTCGTGTCAAATACACTTTACGAAACTTTCAAACATTTCAATAGTACAACTTTGATTAACCAGTTTCATGATAACTTGCTCTGAAGTGACCGCTCGAGATTTTGTGATTAAATTTAGCTGTAGTCAGAATGTAGTAGATTTAATCGACTGTTTAATCGTTTTGATGTGACGATTAGTACACTTTGATGGGTGATAGAGTTATGTTAACTCGTGTGAATGTGATTAGTCTTGGTAAATTGCAATGGAACGACTTCACTTTTAACCGACTTCAAAAAGGATGAGGTTCTTAATTCGTCGGAACCTTTTTTTATTTTTTTTTTATGTCTGTCCCCTGGTTACTTGAAGATGGCTGGATCGATTTGTTTTTTTTTTTTTGTTTGATAGGGTATACTTTCCAGGTGGTCCCATGATCATCAAGTCAGGATCTGATGATGGGATCCTGGAGAAATAGAGAGGGCTCTTCAAATTTTATAGACACATTTGAAGCGATTTGGGTAGTTTTTGGAAGAGTACTTTCTCGGAGAGGTCTCATTTCAATTTGGTGAAGGTCTGATGAAGAACTTCGGAAATAGATAACGGGACTCCTCAATAAATTATAGGAAATGGACTGGGATTGCTGAAATCTCATGTCTGTCTATTGTTTACACCAGTTCATAACATAACATCACGCCAGTACGCTATGAAGGGGTAAGCACATGTGAACCACTAAAAAGTGAAAAATAAAAAATTTTGGAAGTCGGTGTTTATATTTTGTTTCTTCATTAATTGACACCGACTACCGAAATTAAAGTTATTTTGCAATTTTTAGAAGTCGGTTGTATTTTTAGCCCAGTAATCACGGCCGTGACTTACAAGTTGTATGTCGTGAGTTTGAACCCAGGCAGGAGCTTTACTTTTTATAAATTATTTCATCATTACTGCTCTCAAAACGGTGAAAGAAAACGTCGTGAGGAAACCAGCATGTCCTAGAACCAAAAAACTTCAAAGACATGTGATTTCCTATCAGGTTAAAAACGGCATATAGATTCTGAAATATGGTTTTTGTTTATTTATTTATTTATTTTTTTTAATCATTTATGTACACACAGAACACAGTAACAATAAACATAATTATAAATATAGTACAAAGGAACTGCTTATTTCTTAAGAAATTTCTACCAGCAGACCTGCGATAGGAGAAGTGAGAAAGAAATGTAGACAAAAGTGTGTAAGAAACAGAAAAAAAGAATACAAGATGTCCTATACTAAGGTATCAAATAAACCTACACATATATTGTAAAAATATATATACTTACATAAATATATACCTAATACTGTAAATAGATACATGACATACAAATATATAAAAAAATATTATAATAGAGAGGAAAGGTAGTGCTCTTTAACACGATTTTTGAAGAGAGAAATTGACTTCAAGTCTCGAATGCTAGGCGGAAGCGAGTTCCACAATCTTACTGCATGGACAGAGAAAGAGTAGGAATAGTAACTGGATTTATGAGGATGGGTTTTGAGGAGGGATCTAAGGTGAGATCTGCACGGCGCGTCACCAGGGCGAGCGTAAGAAATTCGCTCACGCAGATAGGAGGGATAAGACGGGTTGTGTATAATGTTGAAAAGGAGACAAAGAATCCGAGTGTTCCTGCGAAGTCGGATTGGGAGCCACTTGAGCTCCTTGCGAAGGTGAGAGACATGGTCATACTTACGCAGACCAAAAATAAACCGGATACCTAAGTTTTGCAGACGCTCAAGCTTGCTTAGTAGCTCCTCAGTAGCATCCAGGTAGCAGGCATCGGCATAGTCTATAATCGGCTGAATAAGAGTTTGGGCTAAAGAGATTTTTGTTTTTAAAGGCAATAGACCCTGAAGGCATTTAAGCGAATGGAAAGAATAGTTTACCTTTCGACTGACCTCATTGACCTGCGCACGCCACGACAGATTGGAGTCAATAATAACACCCAGATCTTTGGCAGTATCGGAATATTCAATAAGAACACCATCGAGATATAAAGGTGACAGGGACGAGACAACAGCCGCAGTACGCACAAACCTGCTGCCTATGATCATGGCCTGAGATTTATTAGGGTTGATCTGTAAGCCAAATGACTTGGCCCAGGCGCTGATACAAGCCAGGTCATGATTCACAGCGGTGATAGCAGCATCCGCATCGGCTACAGTAAAATGTCGATAAAGCTGCAAGTCATCTGCGTAAAGATGGAAACTGGAAGAGATGACTCTTGTAACAAAGTTAATAAAAATGGAAAATAGAAGAAGAGAGAGAACGCTACCCTGAGGAACACCCTCAGTGAGGCTACACCAATCAGAGAAGGATTCTTCAAGGCGGACACACTGAGAGCGTCCCCGAAGATACGAATTGAACCAGTCTAACGCAGAAGAAGAAAAATTAATAGCTTTAAGGATTCCTAGTAAGATGTCGAAATCTACTGAGTTGAAGGCACTGCTAAAGTCAAGTAACACAAGGACAGTAAGGGACTTATTCTCCATAGCCCAGCGGATATCGTCAGTCACTTTTAAAAGCGCAGTAACCGTACTGTGACCTGCGCGAAAACCGGATTGGAAGGGAGATATAATCGAGTTCGACGCCAAGAAAGAAGATAGTTGTCTATGAACTATGTGCTCAAAAACTTTAGAGAGAAATGGAAGAATAGAAATAGGTCTAAAGTGAGTTAATAAAGAAGGATTGTTCGATTTAGGCAGCGGTATAATGTGCGCCTGTTTCCAGACTGACGGAAAGGAGCAAGAGGTAAATGAGTGATTGAATATATGAGTGAGAATAGGCAGTAATGAGGGAAGGATGAGAGTTATCATTCTGGAACACAACTTATCATTACCAACTGCAGAAGAAGTAATAGCGAGAACAGATTTCTTAACGTCAACCTCAGTAACATCTTTAAGGTTAAAATGAGAACAATGAAGCAAAGGCAAACTAGCAAGACTCTCTAATGTCGCAGCTTTGACACAAGGATCAAGAGAAAAGGGAAGGTGAGAGAAATGCTCATTTAGATCGTTAAGGTTCACATCCTTACACGTTTAATTTCACGATTTTATTTAGATTTGATATAATAGGGTATTTTACTAAAGAAAATACTAATTATTTCGTCAGTTAATTAAACAAAAAAAAAAAAACTAATTATTTCGTCAGTTAAATAAACAAAAAAAATACTAATTATTTCGTCAGTTAAATAAACAAAAAAAAATACTAATTATTTCGTCAGTTAAATAAACAAAAAAAAAATTTTTTTTTTTCTTTTGTCACGTTAACAAAAAATAAGGGCGATACAGTGCGTTGAATTTTCGCGCTACGTTACGCTTTATTTTTTTTTTTGGTGTGTGGGAAATCATCTTATGACTTCTTCCGCTCTACGGTGGAGCGGAAGGGCGTGTCAGACTCTTACTGACTAAAACCCACCCCTGTTCCTCCCTTCCCTACATGCCCAGGGGCGAGGTAACTCTTTCGAATTTATCCTCAACCCCCGGGCAGGCATTGGCCGTAGCAGGCCCCGTCCTTTTGCTGACAACTCTTTGAGGCGCGCGTGGAACACTACGCGCCGTCGACTCTCGGGCCTGGTGCTGATGGGACGGCGAGTTACCCACTACTCGCCGTCCGCAGGCCCGTATGCTGCGGGACACTAACTTTTTACCACCAAAGTGACGTAACGAGATGACTCCTGAACTTTGATGCGTTTTATCTTTGTCATTTTTTATTGGTTAGTTAAAGCAAACAATACGTGTTCAATATTTTTTAGTTATTTAACTGTCGAACTAATTAGATTTTTAAACGACTTCCAAAAGGAGGAGGTTATCAATTCGGACATGAATGTTCGGGCATAACTGCGTCATTTATGAACAGATTTCCAAAATTCTTTTTTTGTTCGTAAGGAGTTTGTTCCGAAATGGTCCCGTGTAAATTTCATACAGATCTGATGACATGATGATGATGCATTTCGGAGACAGACAACGGAACTCTTCAAAAAATAATATCAAATCAACCGCGATTGCTGCTATCGCCTAGATATCCATTGTTAACACAACTAAAAAGTGATAAATAAAAACTTTTTTTACAAAAAAATAGAACCGACTTCCAAAAAAAAATGTGCAAAATAACTTTAATTTCGGAAGTCGGTGTCAAAAAACGAAGAAACAAAACCAGAAACACCGACTTCCGCAACTAAAGTTATTTTGCACATTTTTTTTTTGGAAGTCGGTTTAATTTTTTTATAAAAAAGTTTTTTTTAGTTAAATACCCTATTGCATCGAGAGAATGAGCAAAACCTACCTTTAATAATAACTTACATAACACAATACTCGGATATAACCTTTAGCAACTATTTCTTATGTAGACGTCACTAAAACATAATGACGAAGATACTTAACCTTCAAGCGGTCGCGCGGCGTCGAATCGACCGCACTCGATACATTTTCGTTCATAATTTCGAGATTTCTTATCACATGTACCTACTTGTCATTTCTAGTAGCCTGTCATGACTTCACTACACACAAAAACAAGTGCATTGCCTCTTTCTCCGTGCCTCCCGATTGGCACAAAACGCATTAGTTTAAGACACGGCGGAGGCGTTGAAAAGACTACGCGCGCCTGCCTGTTAATTTTACCTTGACGAGATGACTGATTCTGAAGAAAACTAAACTTAAGTTGATAATAAACAATTTGATGCCCTTTATTCGACCTTATAAGTACAGCTTATTCAAAAAAAAGTCTAAAGACCCAGAAAAGAACAAAAATCTTGTTTCGTCGAGCCAAATTGTTTCATCATTCATGATCCAATTAAAGTTGTTTAATTTTATAATTAATTATCTTTTCAGTTTAAACATTGTTTTTTAAATGAAAGATAGCTAATGCCTGAATAAACCCAATGAATTATCATAAATTAATTCACGTTCTAAATGCCAGAAATCTCCGATAGGTCTTTTGGGTTACGCGCGACCGCTGTCGTTAAAAATGACTACGCGTCCGCTTGAAGGTTAACAAAAATGTAGTAAAACTAAAAAAACTAAAAAAAACACGTTTTTTCATTTGATACCCAAATCATGGAAATGCATAAAAAATAACTAGTAGCCGTCTTTAGGTGTCCGCCATATTAGATATAGAATGACGTCACTTAACAAGCTATGCATTGTCATCCAAACTATGTACGCATAATTTCAGCTCAATCAGAAACCGGAAAGTGGGACAAATTTAACTTCTAAGATTATTTGCATAGTTAGTTACAGGTGAAGATAACAAAAGCACGTTAAACAATGCGTGTCGAACCGCTCAAATTTAGGGTGCCGTACCAAATGTATTTTTGACTATTTATATGGCTTTGTGTCAACAAGATGCTTATACTGTGAAAATTTGAAGACTGTAGCTCCAACCGTTTGGCTGTAAAACCTGTGTGACAGACGACGGACAGTCAGACAGACGGACACGTGAGTGACAGCAATAGGGCTCTGTTTGGACCCTTCGGGTACGGAACTCTTAAAAAAATACATAGATAATTATAATCACCATTCAACTGCAAGTGAAAATCCATAAAATAAATGGCAATTTACGAAACATTTAATAAAATAACTAGGCATATAGTAGCCAATAAAATAAATCAATTTTTCATTATGCCACCCTGTCACTTGCTTTAATCACTCGAACGAATGCCACAAGTTATCCGGAGTATTCCGGGGTGATTCATTTAAATGCAATCGGTTGAAATTGACGCGAAATATTAATTAATATGTTGGATTGGAACCAGCCGACCGAAATATTGTTGAATGATAAATCTATTTAGTCATTGGTCAGTATGATCTTTGTATTCTGATTAGGAATTAATTTGATGGGGATGTGCAAGGATGTGGAAAGAGCAAGGGATGTGGGTAAGGGTATTAATACTTCAGGAGGTGAAATGTCTTTGCCATAGATAATCATTATGTTAGTAAGAAATTGATCCTAAATTATCCTGAGAAGAATTTTTCATATTACGTCTTAGTTTTTTTCACGAATCGGATAGAAATAATTCTATTACCTTTTCCAAGGTCCAATTCATCTGTATATCGGGTGTAAAAAGATACTTTCCGAAGCCGAAAGCCACATATTCTACCCATGATTTGGATATTTTTTTTCCAGTAGACCATACCTGGGAATCCGCTAGTTCTGGAGATATTGAATGACAAAGTCGCATTTTTTTTTTTACTTTTGACGCTAATGAATTCCAACGTGTTATTACTAAACTTTTTTCCAAACAAACATTACCTAAATTTTCGATTTTTTTTGTAGGAAATTTCGAAATTACGCATTAGCAGTTACAAAAACTCAATGAATATTAAACGTATCCGACAAGTACCTACGTGGCTTAGAGCGAAGGGGCGGGGTTTAACTCCACTTGCCTGGGTTCGCGTTACATTGCGCGCAATAAAAATAGTTTTATTTTTCATACCTAAAATAAAAGTCGTTTCCCAGCAATAATTTTTGCGCAAAGCTACTTTGTTAGACGTTACAGTATGCCTAGTTAACGGCTTTGTGATGTGTCTTTTCTGTATAAAAAAAATCAACATTGGTTCAACTATTTATGCGTTATAAATTAACAAACAGACAGAATTACTTTCGCATTTACATACAATACTAGCTTCTGCCACCAGCTGCGCCCGCAAGGCATTACTACTACCACCCATCATAAATTTTAGCCTTTAGGTTATTCTGATGTATAAGATAAATAACTATAAAATTTCATAAAAATTCGATCAGTAGTTTTTGCGTGAAAGAGTAATAAACATCATTACTCACAAACTTTCACATTTATAATATCAGTAGGAAGTAGGATTCAAAGTCCTGACTTACTGACTGACTGACTGACTGATATATCAACGCACAGCCTAAACCGCTGGTCCTAGAGACACGACATTTGGAGGGTGTATTCTTTGTTAAGAGTAGGTTTTCACTAGGAAAGGGTTTTTCGAAATTTCAACCCTGAGTGGGGGTTGAAAGTTTATAACGGGGGAAGTACTAATACCACGCGGGCGAAGCCGCTGACAGAAGTTAGTTTAAGGCCCTACTACCGCCCAAGTGGCGCCCTCATTAAACAAAAAATCGTAGCACAGCATAGAAACTAAATATTAAGGCCCTTCTCGCTGTTACAAAGAGGATAAAGAATTTTTATGTTGTTAAATCAGGTCTCAAAATGTTTCGTATCCAAAGTAGTAGGCAAAAGTGTCAGAAGCGGCCGTTTTTGGCACTTTTGCCTACTACTTTGGATACGAAACAGTTTGAGACCGGTTTTAACAACGTGAAAATTCTTTATCCTCTTTGTAACAAACGTGAAGTTGGATTTTTTAATATTTATTTTCTGTGCTATGTTACGATTTTTTATTCAATGAGGGCGCCACTGGACCGCGAGAAGGGCCTTAAAGAATCCAACGTCACGTTTGTTACAAAGAGGATAAAGTATTTTTACGTTGTTAAAAAGGGTCTCAGAATGTTTTGTGTCCAAAGTAGTAGGTAAAAGTACCAAAAACGGCCGATTCGGACACTTTTGCCTACTACTTCGGATACCCTTAAGTGTGTGTGTGGTTAGCTTGCGTGTTCTGTGCTGAGCTCGCGTAACGCGTCGTATGTCCACCCAGTAATAGGATTCGCCCATCAAGGAGCGCTGTCCGAAATTAGACGCACTATTAATATATTACACATAAAACAACAGGTATTATACTAAAACAAGTATACTAAAATATAAACAATTAAATGGTCTGTAAAACCTTCACCAGGTTTTACAGAAATACAGTTTATAGATTTTGCGTGATTCTCAATTTTTTATCCGCGTTAGACGTAACTTTACAAATTAATTACACTATATTATAAAAATACAATTTCAAATAACGACGGAAATTGTCTAGAGTAACATATATTTTTTTCAAAGAAGACTAGTCATTTAGACGTGATGCTCAATTACAAACCATTAGAAGTATAAATGCGCCTTAAATATTAGAAGGATTAGTAAGTATGGAATTTTAGGACGACATGACTCACAACAATGAGTCAGAAAGGGTTAAAGAATCGCGTGTGCATTATGACGCGCAACTTATTAGCGCTTAGCGTAGGGTTATGGCGCACGCAACACATTGGCAGTATTAAATTAGTTGGTAGGGTTAGCATACAGGGTTGTTACATGGTAACGGTGCATGACTAACTAACTCTACGTTATTTGTTGAACTATAGCTACAGGTAGGTGGAATAGAATGATTAGCAAATTTTATGGAATTTAATGGAACATATGTTACAAGCCGTGTCTCCGATGGGGAATTCAATATCGTCTAAAATGGCAAATTTGTACATGTATGCAAACTGAGGGCGTGAGTATGACATGACCTAAAGCGCGGTCACTATCGGACTGCATAGTAAAGAAAGAGATACGCGACGACACAATGCTTGCAATTTATTGCAAAATATGAAGCATTTCATCGATTTACACAAAATTGAGTTGAGATATTAAAAATCTAAAACAACAAAGCTTTGCATTAAAATTCTATTCATTATTTGCTATAATTTTTACCGACATACATTAAATACACGGGAAAAAAAATTAAAAGGTCAGTTAGAGGTAAGTTTGACGATAATTTCTATCGAATATTTAATTCCTAAACGAGTTTGGTAACTACAAAGTTCTTAAAAATATAATGAAAATTAACATAGTAAACATTTAACTGCAGCTTCAAACTAGTAAAAAAAACAGATATTTTTGAGTTTTTGCAATTAATGTCATCTTCTTAGGCCACTATATATCATCATATATGGTGGCTTAAGAAGATGACCCTGTAATGGATAATCCTTTCTCAGTGCTCTTCTTCATTGTAATGAATAGTTAATATTTGTCCAAAACGCTTCTTATAGACCTACCCAGCAGTAAATAAGTAGAATGTGAAGTGGGAATATGATGGATATAATATCACACATCAAGAAGATATTGAACACTGGAGTTTCCTTTAACAAACGCCTCAACATAGAACAACAAATTCAAATTTCAAATTCAAATTCTTTATTGCGAACTAAAAAAAAATTTAAAAAACAGTGTACATAATTTAGAAGATGTTAACAATAGGTAGGTTCTTAGAACTTAGTTGCCTGTTAGGGCATTGCAACTTAAATGGTTATAAAAAATAATTAAAATACCTATTTTTTTCACATTCATTTGTATCACATTGTATTATTCATTCATCACAATCATTTCACTATTCAGTAATTTTTTTTTTCTTTTACAGAGTAATATGCCTTTTTAATCAGTAAATCTTTCAGCTTCCTTTTAAAAGTACCAATTGAATTTCAACACATCAAAAGTACCACACCACCCCAGAGCTACATGGCCTTAGTATTTAAAGTAGTACTTATGGTAGACGTCGGTATTATCTTTTAGATGACAGCCCGTAAAATTGACATCTTTTTCATTCTGTAAAACCAGCTTTTAATCCAGTTTTCCCAAGTTTTGAGTAACAGATATGACACTTCATTTACCTCGCGTTCGGAGCTTGTATGCAACGAACCGATCCATCCACTTAATTAACTTTTCAACGCGTCTTTTGTTTAAAACCGCTACATGCAAGCTTTGTTAATAATAAAGGCTTAATTCCGCTTTGATTTAATTAAAATTATGTGAAGGAAGCATCGTTATTTCACACGTAGGTATAAAAGTTATGGTTTACTTCTACAACTGGCTTTGGATAGAATTTTGCTGTAATAATATCTCTTGGCTCAAGGCTAAGCCGTTGGTCCCGGCTGTCAATCGTGGATCTTTGACAGTCGTTACGGGTCGTCAGAAGCCCGAAAGTCTGACAACCAGTCTTACAAACGAGTATCGTATTACCCAGTTAGGGTTGTGGAGATCAGTTAGGCAGTCGCTCCATGTAAAATACTGGTATTCAGCTGCATCCGGGTAGACTGGAAGCCGACCCAAAAATAGTTGGGAAAAGGCTAGGCGGACTAATACGTTTTGGCTCAAATTGGATTGGGTGATTCAGGTCAACCGCATGCAAGATAACTAACTGCTGGGCAAAATCTTTACGCAATGTGTGCCAGAGGCTGGACGGCTTCGCCGAGGCCAACCCAAAAAGTGGTGGCGAAATGATCTGGAAGCGCACCAAGAACCTCGAACCGGCCGGTTCGAGATGGCGCAAGAAAAGAGTGTCTGAAAAGATATGGGGCTTTTGCACAGCAGTGGGACACTAAAGGGTTCTAAGGGTTTGTTTTAGTAAGTTTTGTACCGTGTCCCGTGAGTATGTCTGTGGCATTGGGCGACAGCGGGCCCTAACAGAATACCAGCGCTGCGTTATTTATTGCTTTATTGCATAAATATCGCAGCATAATGCTGAATTAGGAGCCTTTTTGGCCTCGCACAGTTTATTTTTTTATTTATATTTTTAGTTAATAAGTTCTTGTGTGAGGTACAAATAAATATTCTTTCTTACTAAAAAAAACCGGCCAAGAGCGAGTCGGACTTGCGCGCAAAGGGTTCCGAACATATCATATTTTTTTTTGTTTTTTTTTTTAAACAGCCTCTTCCTTATAGGTTTTCCTGTAATCTACAAGGAAGTATAGAACTAGTTTCTGTATTTTTTTCAATTTTTTAGGCCCTGTGGTTTCGGAGAAAAGGAGGGGAATGGTTATTTTTCATCTATTTTCTTAAATAAATTCAAAATTATGTAATTTAATAATATTAAAAAAAAATATTCAAGATCCTCGCAATTTGATATGTCGCACGACACAGTTTGAAAAACTTTGATTTTTACATTTTCCGATTTTCACCCCAAAACGGACCCCCATATTCCTAATTAATTTATTTAGGGTACACTTCCGTGTTTGGGACACAGATATTCATATGTGTGTACCATAATTCAACTCTATCGGTTCAGCAAATTCGGAGCAAATTGGCTGTGACAGATCGACAGACGGACAGACAGACAGACACACGAGTAAGTAGAAGAGTAGAGTATAAGGGTTCTCCGATTTTTCATTCGGATTTTTGGAACCCTAAAAACTGGCCAAGTGCGTGTCGGATTTTGCACATTAAGGGTTTCCTACCAAATATTGGTATTTGTTAGTAAAGTATTCGTAATAATAAACATTATCATCAAATTTCAAGTTCATAGGTCAATGGGAAGTTAAAAAAGTCTTCGTAACAAAAGTTTTTGAGAGACGACGGACGGACAGATAGATGGACACGTGAGTGACAACAATATGGTACGGAAAGGTACGGAACCTTGTAAGCAAGAAAAAAAATCTTTTGACCTGTAGTTGTCCCAAAGTCTATTGATTGTATAGATTGCCATTATTACTAGACGGCGCATTGCTTTCCACGCGCGAGTCAAAGAGATGTCAGTATGATTGACGGGGCCCACTAAGACCGGGTTACTGCAGCAGCAGCCCTGGACCGCAAAGGGTAGGTAATTGAAGGAACTCGGTTGGGTTTTTAACCGACTTCGAAAAAGGAGGAGGTTATCAATTCGGATGTTTGTATTTTTTTTTTTTTTTTTTTTTTTATGTATGTTCGGGCATAACATGTCATATATTGATGGATTTGCAAAATTTTTTTTTGTTCGAAAGGGGTTTATTCCAAAATGGTCCCATTTAAATTTCAAAAAGATCTGATAATGGGTTTCGGAGACAGACAACGGAGCTCTTCAAAAATTGACAGCAAATCAACCGCGATTGCTGCTATCGTATGTCTATGAATTGTTAACACAGTTTAATGGGGAACCACAACTAAAAAGTGAAAAATAAAAAACTTTTTTACAAAAAAATAGAACCGACTTCCAAAAAAAGTGCAAAATAACTTTAATTTCGGAAGTCGGTGTCAAAAAACGAAGACACAAAACAGGAACACCGACTTCCGAAATTAAAGTTATTTTGCACTTTTTTTGGAAGTCGGTTCTATTTTTTTGTAAAAAAGTTTTTTATATTCAGTAAGAGTTTTAGGCCGCGGGCACGAAGTCAGCGGCCGGCGGGGCGGCGGCGGCGGCGCGGGGAGCGATACGTCGTTGCAGACCCAGTACCATATAAATCTATAAGCTGGAACGCGTCGCCGCCGCCGCCCCGCCGGCCGTTGATTTCGTGCCCTGGGCCTTACACTCTTAGCTCCACCCAGAGCGGGAGAAGTAATTTGATAAATTTCCACGCTCAAAAAAAAGGCTTGTTCCTAGATGGTTTTTTTTTTTTTTTTTTTTGTGGGGTGGGAAATCATCCTATGACTTCTCCCGCTCTGGGCGGAGCGGGAGGGCGTGTCAGACTCTTACTGACTAAAACCCACCCCTGTTCCTTCCTGCCTTTGAGTGCCCAGGGGCGAGGTAACTCTGTTTCGAATTTATCCTCAACCCCCGGGCAGGCATCGGCCATGACGGCGCTCTTTGAGGCGCGCGTGGAACACTACGCGCCGTCGACTCTCGGGCCTGGTGCTGATCGGACGGCGAGTTACCCACTACTCGCCGTCCGCAGGCCCGGGTCTACGGTGGCCGGAGATCGTCTCGCGGCGCCGGAAGTCCCCGGCGTCTCCTGAGGCGGCTGCTGCTGAGGGCGTGAGGGCGACTCCGTTGTTGGTGCTCTCTCACGCGTCCCGCCTCCGCCCAAGCGGGGCAGACCTCCACCGTATGCTCCACCGTGTCCTCGGGGCGATCCGTGCAATGGAAACACCCGGGCGTCACCTCCCGCTTGATTCGAAACAGGAACCTCCCGAAACAACCGTGTCCGGTGAGGACCTGCGTCAGGCGGAAGGTGAGGGCGCCGTGAGGTCTCTCCAGCCAAGCCTCAAAGAGGGGCACTACCGCCGCAATGGTGGCGTGCCCAGCGCGGGGTTGTGACAATCGCTGTCTAAGATATTGAGAAAGAAAGAAAAACATAAAAAATTGAAATCTCGCAGAAATGTACGACGTGACAATGCGACAATCCTTGTTTACAGAAATTGTTCACAATTTTATGAAGACGCGTCTCAAAATAAATTATTTGGTGCCACACGCCCATAGAGTATATACCCACTAGTCTTTACACACGCCAAAGTCCACCGACAAGTCTACTTAAAGGAACATAATTGGTCTTACCATAGCAAAAGTAGCAAGTGAATTTGACTACCGAAAACATAACCAACCATTTTTAATTTCACAAAATATCCGACCGATACATTGCCATGTCAAACGCGGCCATCATAAAAACAATTACAATAATGAGCTTATCAAATAGACTGCAATGTTCACAATATTGTGCGGCCCCGGGGCTATCGGCGATCCAGTTAATGTGTTGATGTTGTTCCAAAATATTTGCGCCATTATTGTACTATCATAAAAAGGTTTAGTTATGATTTTCGGAAGGGACCTTCAAAACTAACATCATCTTCAATATTTAGCAAATGGCACTGCCCGAAAAATTGCCAAACTTAAGTGCCGAAGAATTGCCAAACTTAAGTGCCGAAGAATTGCCAAACTTAAGTGCCAAAGAATTGCCAAACTTAAGTGCCGAAGAATTGCCAAACTTAAGTGCCGAAGAATTGCCAAAATGAAGTGCTGGAGAATTGCCAAACTTAAGTGCCGAATAATTGCCAAACTTAATTGCCGATGAATTGCCAAACATAAGTGCCAAAGAATTGTCAAATTGAGTAAACCCCACCCGGTTGGGTTGTTGTGTGTTGTGTTGTAGTGTTGTTGTGTTGTGTGAGGGCATGGCAAATGTAAAATAAATGGCCGATGGGCTGGAAGGTTCTGGAGTAAATTGATGAGCTACAGAAGGCCGCTGAAATGCACTAGATACAGAAACTAGAACCACAGTCCAGTGTCTCCCCCAAGTGTAGCCATATCGACAACAGTCAATGTGACTGAATGTGAAAGTTTGGATTGATGAATGGGTGTTTTACTGAATACAATCAGATCGGATCTGGATGAAATTTAGCACGGAGATAGTATATAGTCTGGAATAGAAATAAAACTAAGAAGTAATAATTCCATGAGGGCGAAGCCGCTGCCTTGATTATCAAATAAATATATAGGACAAAAACATAACAGAACACCCACAGCCCAAACTCCTGCAATTCAAATCATTTGATTGCCATTAAGATAAAACTAAAATATCACAATTAACAAATAATAAGCTTTCCATAATTCGCATCATCCAGCCAGCTCAATATCGCAATAATAAAATAACGTGAGATCTGTATCGAACTCCCCTATGGAACGTAAATTACTTTCGCACGCGCGCCCTATGTATTTAATTTTAAATAATCAGGTCAGTGTGGATACCGGAATAATTTGAGGAGAATATTTTGAATAATGTCCCAAATTGCTGGGTTATAATGTGCGTGATGAAAATGATAAGTGAGACGGGGTATTAAAGAAGGGTTGATAGGCGAAAGGGGTAAATATAAAGGAGCTCGTGGCTAAAGTAAAAACAGCTGCACGGGTCGATTCATCAGGTTATGCTACGCTAGCCGGGGTTGCTTGTTCTATAGATGGGTGAGCATTTTTACATACCAAGACTTGTCCGTGCCTCGGCAAGTACGTTAAGCCTTTGGTCCCGGCTGTCAATCGTGGATCTTTGACAGTCGTTACGGGTCGTCAAAAGACCGAAAGTCTGACAACCAGTCTCACCAAGGGGAATCGTATTACCCAGTAACTGGGTTGTGGAGGTCAGATAGGCAGTTGCTCCATGTAAAATACTGGTATTCAGCTGCATCCGGTTAGACTGGAAGCCGACCTCAAGATAGTAGGCAGAAGGCTAGGCAGATTGATAGGCGAAGAGGGGTAAATCATTAAATCTCGTTAGTCAAAGGATGGCTGATGGACTTAAACAACTTCAAAATAGTGTATATAACTTTTTTTTCTAGGGTGGGAAATCTTCAAGTAACTTCTCCTGCTCTGGGTGGAGGAGGAAGGCATGTTAGACTCTTACTGACTAAAAGATAACCGTGTTCCTTCAGTTGCCTGTGCCAGTCGCGGAGACTCCTTCTGTAACTCCCGCGACATGCCACGAAACTGCTTGTGTTATTGTGGGGTCTACATTTATATTATTGTACAATAAACAAGCATACTTTATTGTTTTATATGTCGCCAGCTTAATTAAAACTTCGCAAGCTTATAATGAATCGAGTGAGGTTGTAAACTCTTGATATATTGTAAACAGATAATTTCAAATCCAATATTATATCCATCAAAATCTGTATTATCTTTGTTGTGCTTAACGTGTCTTCGCTAATATGTCCTCTCTCAAGGTGAATCAATGATAAATCTCTCTATAACCTACATAAGTTCTTACTTAAGTACACCACATCTTAACATAAAATACAGTCATTACATAGTTAATGTACAAAGGCGAGCTTAACTCAAAGTTGAGTTTTCTCCCAGCAAACCTTTGAGTGATAGAGTGAGATCACATTCGAGGGTAGGATTGTGTACAATATAAACTTATATAAATAAGACCTATGTATAAAATACATACAAAATACTATATACTAATATATACACCAATATATACCCTAATAATAGTCATTGAGAAAGGAAGTGCTCTTTTATTTTCCTCTTAAAAACATTCAGAGAAGGGCTGTCGCGTAGGGAGTGTGGAAGAGATTTCCAGAGACGCACTGCAGTTACTGAAAAGGAGCCATTATAGCGGCTGGAAGTGTGACGCGGAGTACGAAGGAGAAGAGGAGAGGCGGTGCGACAGAGTTCACCTCTCGGAACGAGGAACTCAAAGCGTTTACGAAGGTATTGAGGAGAAATAAAGAAGGGATGGGATATGGGTATCTCGCTGACGCCGAATCGGCAGCCATCCTAATCTGGTCCGAAACTTCGACACATGGTCGTATTTGCGGAGGCCAAAAACAAAGCGGATGCACAAATTTTGCAGTCGTTCAAGTTTGTTTAAAAGTACCTCCGTAGCATCTAGAAAACAGACATCCGCATAGTCTATGAGCGGTAGAAGGAGAGATTGAGCAAGAGAAATCTTAGTGTGAAATGGTAAGAATTTTTGGAGACGTTTAAGAGACTGAAAGGAGTAGAAGACCCTCTTACTCACATCAGCAATATGAACCTCCCAAGAGAGTTTAGAGTCCATGTGGACGCCCAGGTTTTTACCGCTTTTGGAATATAATATAGGGACTGAATCATACACTACTGGTGGGAGCAACCGGTGATCTAATAGGTTGAGCATGTATTTGCCACCAATAATGAGCGCTTAAGATTTAGTTGGATTTAGTAAGAGTCCAAACTGCAAGTCGTTTGCATAGAGATGATAGTTAGAAAATAGGACCTTAGTAATAGCGTTTATATAAACTGAGAAGAGAAGAGGAGAGAGGACGACACCCTGAGGAACACCCGCAGCCAGATCACACCAATCAGAGGAATCCTCATTGGATCGAACAGACTGCGAGCGGCCCCGAAGATATGAATTGAACCACTCAATTACTGGTGCAGAGATATTAAGTGAGGAAAGGATTCCCAAGAGAATGTCAAAGTCAACCGAGTTAAAAGCGCTGCTGAAGTCCAGTAAAACCAATATAGTGAGACATTTATTTTCCATAGCCAGTCTTATGTCATCAGTCATTTCAACTAAAGATGTCACAGTGCTATGGCCAGGTCTAAAGCCAGATTGGTAAGAACTCAGCAGGCTAAATAAAATAAATAAATAAAATAAGCCTTTATTGCTGAAAACTACTTTTAACATTTCCTTAACTCTATTATACAATTAAACTTTAACTATATTAAGCATATTCAATTCTGCAGCCGGTTTATGTTTTTCAGCTTGTCCTTCGACAAAGGCCTCCTCTAATGCTTTCCATTTTGTCCTGTCTTTTGCAATGCGCATCCATTCCGGACCAGCTATCTTTTTCATATCGTCTTCCCATCGTTTAGTTTGTCTACCTTTGCTCCTTTTACTATCACGCGGGTACCATTCCGTTACTAGTCTCGTCCACTTCTCTATCCCTTCTCTTAGCATGTGTCCTGTCCATCTCCATTTCAGGCTTTTGTATACTGTATGTATATTTTTAAATTTTGTTTTGCTCTTTATACTTTCTAATCTCACCTTGTCTCTTCTTTTCACTCCAATAACGCTTCTTTCCATTCCATTTTGGCAAACTTGGATTCTTTTGATGTGTTTCTCGTTCAGTGCCCATGTTTGGCATCCATACGACAAACATGGAAGGATACATGTGTTATATATTTTCCTTTTTTCTTTGACAGGCATATTCTTGTCCTTCATGACCTCGCTGAGTGACCAAAATCGTTTCCAGCTGTTTGATATTCTTCTATCTACTTCCTTTTGCATTGTGTCTTCTGTAGACATTAGTTGACCCAAATATATGTATTCGTTAATATACTCTATTTCCATCTGTCCACCATTTATTCTAATGTCTTTTTTAGCTGAGTTTGTCATTACCTTCGTTTTTGATATGTTCATTGATAGGCCTACCTTGGCACTTTCATCAGATAGTTGTTGTAGCATGTCCTCTAAAGCATCCGGAGTCTCCGAAAATAGAATGATATCGTCTGCGAAGCGTAGATGATTTAAATAATCAATCATCATCATCTAATCATAATCATCAATCAAATCAAATCATCATCATCATCACTCAGCAGGCTATTAGATGATAAATAATACGACAATTGCTTCTGAACAATACTCTCAAGGACGGAATGTGTTGAATACAAAGATCTAACTTCGTATTCAAATCTAGATATCAGAGGTATGTCTAAAGGTTGATACGAGCTGGGTATGGGATAAATTATTATTACACCGATTGACCAAATAACCTTTATTAACTCAAACAATTTATTTACACAAAAACTAATTCTCTAATGATCACTATTTTCTTCGCAATCACTTCCGTTCGTATTCGTAGTCGAAAACAGACTGAGCCACTCGCCTTCCGCCCAGCCTATTTATACAGTCATAGAAGTTTCCAGAACATTGATCAACTAGCTTAGTGGAATGTTCTAGAAATATCTTTAAACTTTTACGCAGTACCATAACGAAATGTTCTCGAACGTAGTGGAATCGTCTGGAAACTTTGACCATATTCTCGAACGGTCTTGTAATACAGTTGATGTAACAATATGCTTAAATTAAGTGCCATAGGTAGAATAAACACAATATACCTATCTCATGAATACAAAGCTTTCTTAGCATCCAAAATGAAACACCAAAAGCCTAATCCACCGATCGGCACAAATACCTATTTACATTTATAATACCTGTATACATATCTTATCTATTAGTTGAACACAGTAATCCGAGAGATTTGAGCCGAAGATTCTAGAAACTTCTATTTATATTAAGAAGTTAGATAATTTCGTTATCCCGATTTAGACTCGACTCCGATGTTATCTGAGTAATAAAAAGGTTGTTAACAAAATAGTTTTTCGGAGATAATTAAGGGTAAATACGAGTAGCTTGAGTTTCGTTAGTGTTGAATGTGTATTTTCTATTGTTGAAGAAAATTGTGCTGTTAAAGCTAAATACCATTTGCAGTTTGATTTTATAGAGGTCGTGGTAATAATGATTCCATGAAATCGCTCTCAGCTC
Organism: Polia nebulosa; assembly: GCA_951329385.1. NCBI lineage: Eukaryota > Metazoa > Arthropoda > Insecta > Lepidoptera > Noctuidae > Polia > Polia nebulosa. Next base: position 31,504,021 of record OX589595.1, read on the forward strand.
TGAAGGCCAATTCTCTCTTCTCGTCTCCCGGGTCGTTTCGCTCTTGGCAGAGCGGTTGATTTCACGTTGGTGGTAAAGCAATGGTTCACTTGGTTAGTCCAGCGCATAGATGACCTGCCGTGCGATCTGGTTCCCTCTACTCTTTCCTGTACGACCAGCTGCTCTATAGAGTTTTTATTGGACCAATTACCCTCATTTAAAACTTTCAAAATCTAATCTTAAACTCGTCTCAGTGGCGATCAATACGGCGAGTAATAGGTAGCTCGCCGTCCGATCAGCACCAGACCCGAGAGTCGACGGCGCGTAGTGTTCCACGCATGCCACAAAGAGTTGTCAGCAATAGAGATGGGGCCCGTCATGGCCGATGCCGGCTCGGGGGTTGAGGATAAATTCTAAACAGAGTTACCTCGCCCCCGGGCACTAAGGGCAGGAAGGAACAGGGGTGGGTTTTAGTCAATAAGAGTTTGACACGCCCTCCCGCTCCACCCAGATAGCGGGAGAAGTCATTGGATGATTTCCCACCCCGCAAAAAAAAAAGGGGCGATCAATATCAAAATCTAAAAACATTAGGTAACGTTTTTACTGATCTACACTAAGATCGGAATGAGACCGGTTTTTACAGTACGGGAATCGCCTCACTGGCAAGTCTTCTGGCCTTACCTACTTATATTTGACAGTTCATTAGGCCCTAACGTGCTGACGAGAAATGCAGAACTGTTCTGATTGTAAAACGTGGATTCAAGTCCAAATCCTTTTCAAATGGGACAAGCCCGCCATATATTCCAAACCTGCTCCTGAAAGTCAGAATCAACAGTGGCAACGAATCAAATTCTCTTTTTTTATAGGGTGGGAAATCGTCACATAACTTCTTACGCTCTGGGTAGAGTGGGATGGCGTGTCAGACTCTTACTGACTAAAACCCACCCCTGTTCCTTCAGCTGCCTGTGTCAGGGTCGCAGTAACTCTTTCAATCACTCCCGCGAAGTGTTTTGGGTCCCGTAACGAAATTAATCTTAAGAAAACAGTGGTTGAGTAGGAAAAATCATAATTTCCACTTCCCTTCTTATAAAGCAGGGAGTCCAAATCTTAAAGTAGAGAAATTTCCCTCCTAAACTCCTATATCACAAATATAGACAATCTCATCAGCCTATGCTGTAGTGGTGTCTTTCGAAGTAACTATATTATCAGCTTCTCTTAAAGTCAGGAAGTTCAGACTAGTTCACAACTAGAACGGCTTGGAGGTGATAATGATCCTTGAGATAACGTTCTAATAGTTGAAAATACATAAGGCTGCTCGTGTTAATCTTAAAGCAAAATCAAGGTAGGATAACTTAGTACTTAAATCGTAAAGTAGTAAATCGACATCTATATATATAAAAATGAATCCCTATTTCCTTGGTCACGGTATCACGCGTGAACGGTTGGACCAATTTCGCTAATTCTTTTTTTGTTTTGTCTGTTATTATCAGGAGAAAGATTTTATGAAAGAAAAAGTTAAGAAAACTTAACGACTATTTAAACTTTGCGCGTTTGACAGTTCATGGCTAAGACAGGAAAACGTCTGTCGGGTCAGCTAGTACAAAATTAATTCCGGAACAGTATGTGCGAAATTTCAAACACAAAGAATAAGAAAGAGATTAAACTAGAAACCAAGACTAAGGTTAAAATGTAGGAAATATGGTTGTTTACTATACATAAACTTAATTATAGACTTTAATCAGTCAGACAGTTGTGAATGAATGAAAAGCAATTGCATGTAGCTGAGATGAGAATGCTAAGAGCGATGTGTGGTGTTACGCGCATGGATAGAATTAGGAATGAGTATATAAGAGGAAGTCTGAAAGTGGCACCGCTGACTGAAAAGTTGTGTGGAAATCGGTTGTCGTGGTATGGGCATGTGATGCGGAGGAATGAAGAAAATGTCGTGAGGAAAGTCTTGTGTATGGATGTGGAAGGCTACAAGAGTAGGGGAAGGCCAAAGAAACGATGGTTGGACTGTGTGAAAGAGGATATGGGTAAAAAAGGGGTGACTACAGAGATGACGACTAATAGAGGAGTATGGAAGAAAAAGACATGTTGCGCCGACCCCAAATAAATTGGGATAAGGGCAGGAGAATGATGAATCAGTCAGACAGTTCCTTGATATTAAGCGGTTCAATCAATTATTAATATTGGTCGAGTACCAAACCAAGTGACCAGCCGGTCTATGCTGTGACTCTATGAGTGAGCTTCAATAAACCCTCATTCCACTTCTTCTTCTCAGCGCGTTGATGGCATAAATATTGCATTCCATAATAAATTTTAAAAAAAAATGTACGAGGCCAAAAAGGTGCCTAACAATAAATAATGCTGCGGTATTTAAGAACAATAAATAACACAGCTCTAGTATTCTGCTAGGGCCCGCAGTGATGATATAAAAAATTATAAGAAAATAATATTAGACTAAAGACAAAAAGACGTGAATTTATGTAAATATGTATATGCTTAAAATTGAAAAAAATGTATGTAATACTAAAAAATAAACCATTGACCGATGCTTATAGGTTTGGTTTATGTTGCGGTCTTTTAGTAAATATAGGTTACTTTTAAGCAAGCGAGCTCCAACGTCAACTACATCATCGCTTACCATCAGGCGAGATGGTGGTCAAACGCCAGGCAACCAATTAAAAAAAAAAATGTTGTTTTTTTTTCACGGTGAGTTGTTAACAAAAGCCGGCCAAGTGCGAGTCGGACTTCGCACATTGATGGTTCCGTACCAAAAGAGAAAATTTTCAAAGAAAAAGTCTGTTTTATCACTATATTGGTATTTGTTATTAAAATATACAGGGTTTAACGGAAAGGTGTGGTCATATTTTAAGAACTGCATCTGCCCATCGACATGAACAACTTTCTTCAAGAAAATCTGAGGAAATTCTAAAAAAATTTTTTTACCTCCCATACAAATATTAATCAGCTGAGCTTTTTTTTTGGGAATTTTCTATTTTTTCTTAGAGAAAGTTGTTCATTTCTATGGGCAGAACCGGCTCTATATATCACACTATATGACCACACCTTTCCGATATAGTAATAATAAACATTATCACCAAATTTCAAGTTCATAGGTCAATGAGAAGTTTAAAAAAATCTTCGGAATAAATTTTGTGACAGACAGACTGACACGTGAGCGACAGCAATAGGGCTCCGTTTGGACTGGACCCTTCGGCTACGGAACCCTAAAAGCACTGGAAATCGATTAGCGAACACCCACTGCTCTCGAAAATAAGGCAATCAAAAATCATTCCTTTAAAATGATAATGAATCGAGAAAAATCGTTGTAACCGACATTTCACGTAGTAAAACTTCACTAAGATTCCTGGCGTACGATCCAGAAACGATAAAGTCACTTTAAAGGTTCTATCGTGGTTTTAGAACTAACACTTACTGCCAAACGGGGTTTCGAATAGTGCCAAGGAAACGTGCATGTGACTTTTATTATTTCCAGTGTGTTCTCTTTGAAAAGAATTTAAGAGCTTGTGAGATATTGTAATGAGGTTCTTGGTAGAATTTTCAGTAATATTCAGTTATGAACATAAGTATGACTGTACTTGCAGAAAAACTTCAATAAATCAACGGAGACATTCCGCAGTTGGTTATGTCTCAGAAAACCCTTGATGATTTTATAATGTTTAATATTTCTAGATAATTTTTGTTCACAATTTTACTAACAAAAAAAAAATCTTAGAAGTAACAAACACCATCCGTCTATTTACAAACAAAAAAATCTCAGCATTTTGCAACGAACGTAAAAAATACATAAAAAAATACGACAAAAAATCTGACTGCTATCTTAGGGTCCCCGGAGAAATAGTAAAAAACGCCATTACTCATCTTCGCTGGGCTCAGTATAAAACAGGTATCTGATTGTGGCAGGCCCTTGTTAATCATTTTATTCTTTAGCTGCTACGGAACACCTTTAATGTTTGTCAGTTTTGGAGAATTTCCCAGAAATTTGAAATGAAATAGTACCTGAATAATTTTCACATAATTTTTCGCTGGGTTTTGTTTCCGTTTAGATGTCATAAAGCAACTATTAATTCTGTAAAAATCAGAGTAGACTTAAACTTAATTCTTGCTTTTTGCTCAAGTCCTTTATTAAAGTCAAGTTCCTTTGTTAAACAAATGCATGTTTTCTTCTTACCTTTTGGAACTTGTTAGGCACTAAATACTCCAAAGAAAAACGTCTACATATTTTCAAATATGTTACGTTTTTGGGGTTTCACGGCATTTAAGTCATTGGAGTTCCAAAGACAATAATAATTACCTCGCCTTATGTAGGTACAATAATAACATACTTCGCCGAAGCATTGACAAATAATGCCAGATCTTTAACTTAACCATACTTCCTTCCTAATTCACCAACAACTCAGAAAATCATTAACCATCAAGACTCCTAATTTACATTGATACATCAAATCAGAGCCATCAATCCAACACGGAAATAAGGTAGACAGCAATTCAAAGCCTCCAGGAGTCAGTGAACCTCGAGCTCACTGCGTCCCCATCTACTAATATTTCGGCACATCAATCTTGTATCAAGAATACAGAAGCCCATCAAATAACCATTACCTATGGAAATTTAAAAGCGTTTCTTCGCTTGAAGGAGCTTGATGGCTTGACATGTTGCGTTTTTATTACTTTCTTTTTGTTGATGGTTTGATGATTCAGGTGGGCTAAGGACTGCTTGGGAATTGAAAACAGTTAGTGAAATGTGTTTGTAAATCAGTGAAATTCTCTCTTCTCATTTGTGTTTTTCATCGCCGAAGGTCGTGCCCGTCCTAGAAAGCTTTCACGGGTTCACGGACGAGCTGCTTCCATGCCACTCTCAGGGCAGGCGGGAGATGTCATTGGATGATTTCCCAACCACTAAAAAAAAAAAAGTGGTCATGGTGAGTCCTATTTCCGTCCGATATCATCTTTAGAAATGTATTCTATGGTGGTGCCGATTATGTTGTGCACAAACTAAACTTAATTTAGGTCATCTTTTCTCTCTAATAAAACAAGAAAGGACGTAAATTAGAGCTGTCAAACTTAGTTGAAATAATATTTTCATACAAATTAAGGGTATAGGTACGTAAAATCATGTCGACTAAAAACACGGTAAAGAGCAAAGCGTAAACTAGTTTGACATCTCTAACTTAGTTCATAGCTATAGCCGTCCTTTTCTTGTACTGCCTTTTAGTAAAAGAAAGTGACTCTCTAATTTTTTTTTTTTTTTTTTAGACTTCATGCAAAAAATGTACATAGGCGGATTTAATGCCCTAGGCATTCTCTACCAGTCAACCAAGAGTGGTGGAGAGATAATATGGCAGGTACTTAAAAAAAAAACAAACAAATAAGTAAAAAGAGTAGTTTAATTATTGATTAAGAGAATCGGCATACGAGTATATACCGACATGTTTAGTTTTTAGGCTTCTGAAAAAGCAACAGTTTTTTTCTTTCTTTCTTTCCGTTAGTTCCTTGATCTGGTCTGATCAGTGACATGACAGAAAAAAAAATGCTAGGAATCGGCTATTGCTCGGTCTTCTTTAGCATTAAATTGATGAAGTACTTTACGAATCAGACGCACATATACTAATGGAGATATTGTCAGACGTGTGGCATGTGGGATGCTTTGAGACGGCACGAGAGCAAAGTGCCTAGAAGAACTTAATAGAGGCTTTTTCCTAGCAATGGGACAGCTATCTAGATTTCTAGATAAAAAACAGTCCAATTTCGGTAGTACTAATGAGGTAACTGAGTTATTTAACTCCACACTTGGAATTACTCCTGTATCGTGGGTGCGTTCACAAATATGTATAATTCACACACAAAAAACACCCAGACCCGGAACAAGTATCTGTAGGCCATATAAATATTTGTTCCGTGCGGGAATCGAAAGCAGCAGCCGAACGCTCAACCACCGCGCCAACCGTGCCGTCATTTTATAACTACTGTGCTCTTTCTGTAGGGGATTTAAATATTTTGAATATTTTTTATTTTATTATTTAAGTTGTACTGTCTCACTCCTGGACAAAGGCCTCCCCCCATTCCTTCAATTGCTTTCTGAGAAAATAAGTAAGAACAATGCGTTTATTGGCATTACCTACAGCAAAAAATAATAAGTAGAGCTGTGCTTCTTTACGCCAATTCGTCAGGAAGCTATCCAAGGCATCCCGCCATCTTATATTTATAAATAATAATACATTTTATATTTGTAATTAATTCTTAGTGTTAATGTTAGTTCTTATTTAAATTAATTTTATTGTAGTTTATTTCTTATGTTTGGCGGTGCCGATTTGGCGATTGATACTCTTCTTTTCTTGATATCTTGTCGTGTATTATGATCTCTTGTTGTATTACTGTATAGCTAGCCGTGAAAACCTATAATTGGCTTAATGTCTCTTATTCTAGTTTACTTATTGCATTTATGTAAAGCTGTTGGTTTTCCATGTGATAAATAAATAAATAAATATAAGACTTCAGTGTTTATAGTAGGTATATATATAAAAGTAATTACTTACGCGGGGGTCGTGTGGTCCATGGCCCTTTACGGGGCACCGATGTGGGCGCGTTCCTTGAGGCGGCGTTCACTCAGGCAACTGAAGGAACAGGGATGAGTTTTAGTCAGTAAAAGTCTGACACGCCTTCCCGCTCCACCCTGCGAGCTGCTGAGCGGGTGATGTCATTGGATGATTGCCCACCCCAAAAAATAAATCCCTTATAAAATTACGTGAATTCTGAAACAAAGAGACAAAATAAAATGTGCCTACCAATAGATAACCACAGCTCTCACCAAGAATTATTTCGTTCCTAAGCGGATTGTAACTATAGGCTGACAACACACTAGTGGTACATAGTGGAACGAAAGAAATATATATATTAAACGCCAGAGCTAGACTTGACCTCGCCGAGTTAGGCTGACTGTAGGTACACTGGAGTGGAGAGGGAAAGAGTGGAACAGAGCTGTGGAAATATTAACCAATGGAATTGCATAAAATCTCCGCTCCGCTTCAATGGACAGGGATTTGCGAACTAGTTTAAAAAAATCATACAAAACCGGGAAGTGGAGTGAGGAAGCGGAGTAAGGAAGCGGAGCGGAGAAGCTGAGTGGAGAATTGGAATAAAACCGCTGCACGTAGGTATAACTGAACTGATCTCCTGCTGCCACCAGCTCAAATTACTCGTTGCGTGTACTCGGTCTAGCTCCACACAGTCTACAACTCCGCTCCGCACTACCTCACTCCGCATGAATGGACAGACACAGTCAACAACTCCGCTCCGCTTTACTACCTCGCTCCGCTCCACTGCCTCACTCCGCGTCGACGGACGGGCAGCCATTTCCCACCGCACACGCTGGATTGTATTTTAGTGAATTAAGTCCACTTAAGCCCAGGGGACAGATGGCAGGGAACGCGAAGAGCGACTTTCAAAATAAGATACTAGTGTAGGTTCCGATGTAACTTGAGAGTCTCGATGTGGTTTTCAAGCGCTGGAATTCTCTAGATTGAAGGAAAACAAGGATTTAAAAAAAAATAGTTTTTGAAGACTGACTGTCGTCTAGCATAAGGTTTTACTCTAGACCTGCGGATTAGCGGCCAAAAAAGCCTAAACACAAGCGCGCAGTGCGGCCTGCAAGAAACATTTTTGGCTGACTCAAAAGTCGGTAGGCGCTAAGCAAGCCGCTAGGCAGAGCGTTTGCGGCATATCAGTGTCCACGTTTAAAAAGCACAATAATAAAAAGAAACAAAGCTTGACTGATGGCTCAATCTGTAAGAGACAGATAAAGTCTCCATAGATAAGTCCAAAATAAATCCGAATTCATGATTCAGGAAAAAACGTTAAAAACGTGTAACAAGACAGATACCAACCCCATCAAACGGACATTCATCATAATAAGTCTGTTTAGGGAAAAAAATAACTAAATATCCATCACTTATCTAATCAAAGTCTGACTTAAACATTTATCCAGCAGACTTTCCTTATCTCTTTAATTCTACCATCGGTGAACCCCCAGCTTATACCTCGCCCGGATCGTTCAGGGATTTACCAAAGAATTTGTACGCGGTTGAAACGGGAAAATTAAGGTATTTTTTTATATAATAAACGCGGCGAAAATAAGTTTTTATATAATATCCTTGGAAGATATGAGATTCTGTAAAATACGTTATCTTTTCTACGCTCTTTGATAAAACTGATTCCTTTAGAAAATAAGAACAAAAGGTGGTGCGAACATTAAGATTTTGAGAGGGATCTATTACCGGTTCAAAGTGGTATTTGTATAATGTTAAACTGTATGTCAGGAAAAGATATTATGATTGAAGAAATACTACTATCTCAATCTCAAGGTTCACTCGACACTAAAGGTTCATTGGAAGACTAGCGTCAGACAGAATCTGTCTTTCAAAATTGCACCAATGAATCTTTTTGGGGCAGCCGTGAGGCACAAGCTGTTATACTTTTTTAAGATTGTCACTTTTTAAATTTATTTTTTACGTGAACCTGCTGCCAAATATTTTTTATTTCAATTTTTTTCTTCACTTTACTTCAGACATGATTGATTAATTCATATAATACATTCTAGCTTCTGCCAGCAGTTTCGCCCGTGTGGAAGTAGTATTCCTCATTATAAATTAAAGCATATGTACTATTCCCGACTATAATCTATCTCTGTGCCAAATTTCATCCAGATCCGTTCTCCCGTTCTGGCTTGATTAAGTAACAAACGTTTGGATGGATGGACCATCCAAACTTTCGCATTTCTGTATAATATTATCTAGTTGCGCCCCGCAGTTTCACCCATGTAGACCGGGATAAAAAGTAGCCTATGTGTTTTTTTTTAAGCTATTGCATAGCTTCTATCGCGGGCCTTGAGCGTGGAGGCCGAATCCAGAAATTCCGTAACGAAAAATAACCTAACACCTCACACTCCGATGACGGTGACGGTGACGGTGACGGTGACGGTGACGGTGACGGTGACGGTGACGGTGACGGTGACGATGATGATGATGATGATGATGATTATGATGATATTTATCTTGTTACGCCAAAGAAGAGTAACTTCTTACGTGCGTGTAAAAAGTGTAACTTGAATTAATATCAAAGAAAAAAAAAACAAAGGAAAAAAATACTGCATAAATAAAATAAATAAATAATTATAATTGCATAAGTTGATAAAAAATGCTATGCAATAGCCCCCGGCAGTCTCCGAGTGCCACACGTCTTTTTTTTTATAAACACTTAGGATACTTTCTACCTCGTCTAAGTTATCTACATACCAAATGTCATCCAAATCGGTCTAGCCGTTTGAGCGTGAAGAAGTAACAAACACACTTACTAACAAACTTTCGCCTTTATAATTTCCTCATATCTATTATAGTAACCTTCTCTTAGGCGTCCATTAAACATTACACTACAGCGACAGTCAAGTCATGACTTGAAGGTTGAAATTTGAATGATGCAAAAATCAAAGTTTCACGATTTTTTTTTATTTTTATTAATTAGCGAAATCGGTCCAACTGTTCACGCGTGATGCCGTGACTAAGGAAATCATCATCATTCTCCTGCCCTTATCCCAATTTATTTGGGGTCGGCGCAACATGTGACGTGCGGTGTGTGTGTGTGTGACTAAGGAAATAGGGATTCATTTTTTTTAGGGTTCCGTACCCAATGCCTAGGGGTAGAGGATATGCCTAGGGGTAGCGGATAAATTCTCAACATGAGTTACCGCACCCCTGGGCACTCAGGCAGGGAAGGAACAGGGGTGGGTTTTAGTCAGTAAGAGTCTGACACGCCCTCCCGCTCTTTCCAGAGCGGGAAATTTCATTGGATGATTTGTAACCCCGCCAAAAAAAAAAAAATAGAGTTCCGTACCCAAAGGGTAAAACGGGATCCTATTACCTACTAAGACTCCGCTGTGCGTCCGTCACTCATGCTGGTACAGGCTGTATCTCATGAACCGTGATAGTTAGACAATTGAAAATTTCACAGATGATATATTTCTGTTGCCGCTATAACAACAAATACTAAAAAACAGAATAAAATAAACGTGATTTTTTTGCCATTTTGGAACCCGTCGTGTGCAAGGCCGACTTGCACTTGGCCGGATTTATGTACTTAGATTGCCAAAATAAATAACATTTACCATCAGTCAGCGTACTAGACGATCAGTTACGTCAGTCTCAACCTTGATTATGGTAAAACTGACTGCAAGACTTGCCGTGTAATAGACGCCTTATGTAAAAAGAGTTAGAGGTTCATTTAGTCCTACTCAGTAGGTAGCAACGAGTAGGTCACCGAGTTCTCTTTTATTTCGAGCTAACCAACCAGTATGTTTAGTGACAATCAGCGATGTTTGTGTAGCAGAGGTAGTTCCGTCGAGGTCGGAGAGAATTCTTACTTATTGTACTATTTACATGAGACTTGCCTTTGTTCTATTTATTGTAGCTACCTTTATTTTGGTCTAGGTTTTTGTAGTTTGCCTGTCAAGGGATAGATGAATATTGTCTGCTTTAGCGAGAAGACTACTTATACGTGTAATTGTAATGTGTTTTTTTGTTAGATTCGATCAACACAACTAATTGGTGGGGGTTCTCATGATGGCTCTGGTCTTCGGTGTTTATGCGGCATCTCTCCGCAGACCATAGCTCACTTGTAATCTTGCGCCGCATGCGGGCTGTCGCTTTTACATGTGAAAACCTTATGGCTGCGTCAACGAATGCTGTTGCCCTGGCTGAATACTGGGTCAAACATTATATTTAAAAACTTAATTTGCCATCGACATGCTAAGAAGAACAACGCACCAGAGGTCGTGGATGGATGCGATAAGTGGCGGCGACCTCTTGCGCCCGGCCCTGGTTCAAGCCATGGTACGGAGCCAGAGGGAATGGAAGGCAGTCTCCGCCTTCTGCGAAGCAGTAATGCTCGCGAAAACGGAGGCGGGACGCGTGAGGGTAGCTCAACGGAGTGGCCCTCACGGCCCCGGTCGCTACCACCGCAGGAGAGGCACTGGGCGTAGACCCGGGCCTGCGGACGGCAAGCAGTGGGTAGCTCGCCGTCCGATCAGCACCAGGCCCGTAAGTCGACGGCGCGTAGTGTTCCACGCGTGCCTCAAAGAGATGTTGTCAGCCACCACTGACGGGGCCCATCGTGGCTGGTGCCTGCATGCCTAGGGGTAGCGGATAAATTCTCAACATGAGTCACCGCACCCCTGGCCACTCAGGCAGGGAAGGTACAGGGGTGGGTTTTAGTCAGCAAGAGTCTGACACGCCCTCCCGCTCCAGCTCCACCCATAGTGGTCAATGTATGATTTCCCAACCCCACAAAAAAAAAAGAAGTGTGAAGGGTATACGTATAGGTACTAAATTAGTTAATTTAGTACCTATACGTATACATACATCTAGTTTATTAGATAGTAAGGTATCCTGAGCCCTTCCTTCCTTCATGATTTTTTTCAGGAGTAATATTTTTCCATGTTTATTTATATCTTATTTTTGTCTGGAGATAAGGCCTTGATTCTGGAATCTACACTCTACACACAATAGGAGATAGATAAAGCGTAGGAGGGAGAGAAAATTACATCAATAAAATGTACCTATGTGACCTTTAAAGCTATTTCAAATTAGACTAGTCTAACGTTAGGTACTAGGAGCTCAGACATTCGAAGGTCTACCGTGCTAAAGCAGACAACTAAACAAGGCAATCAGCAATATTTGTTCTACGCAGTCAACTTGCCTCAGGTTGAGGCAAATATTTGAAAGGGTATCTTGCACAACAAATTAGAAGTTGCGTATTTGTTTAGGTTGTGTTTGTGTAAGTCTTAATTTGGATCGGCGTAGATATTTTTGCGTTTTATGGATTTTGGTTGGCAATTATTACTTTTAATTAGAGATAGGTAATTAATTTGCGATGGTTGAATTAGTTGGGAAGATGACCTCAAAAGAGTCGCTAGTCCAGAATGGATCAGAATTGCAAGAGACAGAGAAAAATGAACTGTTCCATATAAATTGTGAAGCCCTACTCTACCAAAATGTATGGAACAGCAAATTTTTAGGGTTCCTTACACAAAGGGTAACCAACGGGACCCTATTACTACGATTACGCTGTCCGTCCGTCTGTCAGCGGGCGTAAAATGTAGATAGTTGAAATTTTCACAGGGTGTGTTGCCGCTCTAACAACAAATAATAATAAATTAAAAATTAAAGGGGGATTCCCTTGGAGCCCCCGTTTTTTCAGTTTATGGTACGGAACCCTTCGTGTGTGAGTCCGACTCGCACTTGGCTGGTTTTTTTTTTGTCGAGTTACAAAGTTAGCCCCATAGAAAAAGTTCGGGCATAACTCCGTCATAATTATATTGATGGATTTGCAAAGTTATTATAAATCTGATGATGGGTTTCGGAGACAGACAACGGCACTCTTCAAAAATTGACAGCAAATCAACCACGATTGCTGCGATCGTATGTATATGAACTGTTGACACAGTTTAATGGGAAACCACAACTAAAAAGTGTAAAATAAAAAACTTTTTTACAAAAAATAGAACCGACTTCCATAAAAAGTACATAATAACTTTAATTTCGGAAGTCGGTGTCAAAAAACGAAGACACAAAACCAGGAACACTGACTTCCGAAATTAAAGTTATTTTGTACTTTTTTTGGAAGTTGGTTCTATTTTTTGTAAAAAAGTTTTTTATTGATCACTTATTTCGATGTAGCAATTTTTTTAATTTCTCTCCATAACTGTACGGTTACGGTTACTTACGGTACAATGAATGTGTTCCCAATTCCCAAAACGTTTTGAGCGGATTGATGGGATGTCCGCCATATACCTAACGGTGGGCATCGCCGTACGTCTAGTTTACAACTATGAAAAGCATTATAAATAAATAACTGGACAATGGATGTTAATTATAATCATGGAATTCGGCAATGATGCGTGAATTGAACATGTACTTTATATCTAAATGGTGTTTACAGACAAGTGACCCAATATAATTATGTAATCGACACAGCCGTCATCTACTGTCATCGGTAGTTGCCGCCTGTTAGTGCTAGGTTATAGAAACTTGATGACAAGTTGTTTGTCTATTAAGTATAGAACATTTGGCTTCGTTAATCACTAGAGAGCACACGAAAGAGAACCGAAATCAGGTAAATGGCACCATTTTATTCTTTTCACTTCTGATTCATTTGATTTTTGCTATTTCAGGTGCCTTGCTGAAAAACTATATTCAGCACGGCACCAAAAACATCGTATCTAAATCACTAGATTTTCTCGTTATTTCACACATACATCTCAGCATTCTCATCTTCAACACATGCAATTTTTATCCGTCTTTTTCACAGCCCAACATTCTGATCCATACAGTGCAATCAATCTGCCTAGCCTTTTCCAAACTATCTTGGAGTCGGCTCCCAGTCGAACCGGATGCAGCTGAATACCAGTTTTTTACATTGAGCGACTGCTTATCTGACCATAAATTGCGACAGGTCTAATCACGGACTTAGGCGGTTCACCCACTGAAGATGCGTCCCGCCGCGGTGCGCGGTGCGACGGATAAGCGCGAGACGCCTTCCCGCGCATTTCCGCGTCAGCAGTGTGTTGTGCTAGGCGTGATTTCTATATAAATTGAGATACTTGCATACAATGGTAAAATCTACCATTCCGTGCTACGCGACGGGGCGCGGTGCAGTGGGTGGAGCGCCTTATAGATTTTCCCCTTTAACTTGAGAGGCATCCGTAGGTCGCAAGTTGTTCCAGTGATCTATCACCACTTCATCCATCCTGAGTTGATCATGTGCGTTACGTCTCGGTCTATGTCGCCATCCACCTGGACATAATAATAATTATGGATAATAAGTTAAACTTTACAACAAACATATTTTGGAACAAATTACTGGCCCGCGAATAAAAATAAGATTCACCAGCAGCGTATCAGCCCCCTTAGCCCAAATACATTTCTGTTAACGTAAACGCTAACGCTTCGTGCAAAATGTATGGCAAGGACATTACCTGCGGAAAGAACTGTCACGTGACTCACGCCCAGTAATGTCGTTGCCATTCATTTTGCACGAAGCGTTAGCGTTAACATTAACAGAAATAAGGCAAGGAAGGCAAGGCAAGGAATCAGTCCGGAATAACTCATCTTTTTCATGCGCCTTGGCGGGAGGGGGGGGGGGGCTGTCGCGCGACCAGCCTGTTACAATAAATATCGCTCTGGTCGCCACACTAATACGCAGTAGCGGGTTTTTGAGTTTTATTTTCATTTCTACATTTTGATTCTTGATATAAAAGCTCGAACAAGACCGTTACAAATAGACACTTTAGTCTACCAACGTCTGAAGATCAAGAAGCGTCCTCGTGATGTTCTCTCCTTTTAAACAGCATTAGTGCGAATGTAGTACGGGTCTGTTTTTATACAGCGACGCCATTAGTTCGTAGCAGATATTGTGCCACTTAAAACGTAAAGGCAAAAGGTTTGCTGCATACAAAGGGGGATATTGAAACGGGAAGAAAATCAGAAGTCAATCTACATAACTGCTAAGTTTCTTTTGCTGATAGCTGTAAAAGTAGAAAAACAAGAGAACATACACATAAAACTAACTCAGCTCTGGGGCTAAAGCTAGAAAAAGAAAAAATCGGCCAAGTGCGGGTCGGACTTCGCACGTTTAGGGTTCCGTACCAAATGAGGGAATTATCAAAGAAAAAAATCGAATCTATGAATACATTGGTATTTGCTAGTAAGATATACGTAATAATTAACGTTATCACCAAATTTCAAGTTCCTATGTCAGTGAAAAGTTAAAAAAAAATTCTAAACAAAATTTTGTTACAGACGATGGACGGACAGAGAGATGTAGACGTGAGTGACAGCAATAGGGCTCCGTTTGGATCGTTCGAGTACGGAACCCTAAAAGGAAAAAAACAACAACAACATAAAAAGAGAAACTTAGAGAAATACTACCACCATACTTCAAGTACTAATGTACTTTACTCCAAAAGGTTTTCTACTATGTAGATGTAACTTCTGTTCTTATCTTTTCTCATTTATTTACTAAGAACATTGTATCCATTTTGTTCTGTTCCCTTTTATTTTAGTGAAATCTCACGGGTTTTGATGATTTTTCCTTATTCCTTATATACAATCTTTTGTTTGTTAGAAGCAAGTTTCTTTCCATTGTTTTTACGTTCGCTTTTATTTTGCCTCGTTTTGTTCAGATTGGACTTAATGGGAGTTTAGTGACCTCATCTAAGAATCATTAGAGTGAGGAAGCTAGGAGCTTTCATATTAAATGTTAGGCCATAGGGGGTTACTGTTATATACGTAAGTTAGTTTAGAAACCGCTAGAATTAAGATCTCTCGAGGGAGAATGGCCCTGCTACTGTGAGCCTGGAGATTGCCGGCATATATTATTAAGGATCTACTACCGGCCAAGTGGCGCCCACATTGAATAAGAAATCGTAGTATAGCATAGAAAATAAATATTAAAGAATCCAACGTTACGTTTGTTACAAAGAGGATTAAGTATTTTTATGTAGTTAAAACAGGTCTCAGAATGTTTCGTATCCAAAGTAGTAGACAAAAGCGTCAGAAACGGCCTTTTCTGGCAAAGGTACTTTTGCCAGTAGTATGGCCTTAACAAGTTGTACAGCACTCATCATAAACAAAATACAGATAAGAAAACCGGCCAAGAGCGAGTTGGACTCGCGCGCAATGGGTTCCGAACAAATCTTATATTTTCAGGTTTAAACTACATAGTTATGTACGAGTACTTCAGGATACAGGTTACTACTTACAGGTTTTCTTGTAATTTAAAAGTAAAGAACTACGGGTCGAGGGGATTTCGGGACCGGGACCGCGGTCCCGGATTCCACCTGTATTTATTTTTGAGTGGTATTTTGGGACCACAAATAAAACAAACGAAGTTTGAATTGGGAAAGTACAGTCACCCAAATTCAGAAGTTACACACAGTTATGGGATATGGATAGGATAGGATATAGGTTTTAGGAAAAAGGAAATACATAGGTCAGGAGTACATACCTAACGATTTCTGGTAGGATCCTGGTGGTGACATGAAGATTGTTCCCGAAATGCGCTCCTTCGAACTGGAACGGAGGGAATTCACCGGGAAGTCACTCCAACGACAATTCGATGAACTACCTAAATACGATGCTACACGAGCTGTCAATAGCTCATGTCACCAATAGATCGAGCGAGGGTAACGATAGTTGTAGACGTCTCGCTCACACACAAGCAAAGGTTTTTGTCCAGGAAAAGGATAGGAGAGGTTTCAATACCACCAACCTATCCAACAATTAATTCTGTTTGCCAACCAAAAAAATATTGTTAAACTAGAAGTTAGTTTTCTGGCGCAACCACAGCCTTGTATTAAAATTAAACCCAAAAAAATAAAATAAAAAATACTCATTACGAAACCTAATAACTTTAATCTTGAGTATTTAAAAATTAAATTAAAACAGTTAAATTGAAAACATTTCTACTTTTATTCCCTTAAATCTACACAATTGCACATAAAAGTCACCTCTTCATGTGAAACGTCAACAATAAACTTAAAAAAACTTAACTTTCTTAACAAACATAAGGCAGTGGTCATAATTATTGCAATTATTGAATATCATTCATTATTATCATCATCAGCAGCCCTTTTAAGGCGTATATATCTGCCAAGTGGCACCCTCATTGAATAAAAAATCCTAGGAAAGCGTAGAAAATAAAAATTAAAGAATCATAAGTTGCGTTTGTTACACAAAAGATAAGGTATTTTTACGTTGTTAAAACAGGACTCGAAAGTGTTTCGTATCCAAAGTACGAGTAGTAAGCAAAAGTGTCAAAAACTACCGTTCTTGGTACTTTTTTTTATGCTTCTTCAACGTAAAAATACCTTATCCCCTTTGTAACAAACGCAACATAGGATTCTTTTATCTTTATTTTCTACGTTTTGCTACGAATTTTTTTCAATGAGGGTGCTACTTGGCGGCTGTTTACGCCTTAATACAGAAAATATTAAAACGTAGTACTAAATACTACAATATGTTTTCGAATTTTTGGTTCTAGGACATGCCGGTTTCCTCACGATGTGTTCCTTCACTGTTTTAAGAGCAGTGGTGATGAAATAATTTACACAAAGTAAAACACCTACCTGGGTTTGAACTCACGACCTACTTGTAAGTCGCGGCCGTTACCACTGGGCCACCACTGGTGCAATTTCTGTACGATGTATACAAATCGCGAAAGTTTAAAAAGAAACATTTTTATGCTTGGTAACTATAAAATGTATGATCGAATTTATTATAAAGCATATTTTAATTTAACCTGATACAGAAAAAGAATTGAAGTAAAGTAAAAAGAAAATAGTTATTCTTACCTTTTTATGTAAAACACTGTCACTGTCATTCTCACGCTTTCTCTTCAAGATGCATCGCAAATACTTAAAACCTAAATAAAATAAAATAAAAAAAATAATAATTATTTAGTTCATTAACACATTGTACAATAATTATACAATATTGCGATACATAAGAGCCTTAAGTGCTAGGTTTCTTCAAATTCCCTGGATGCCACACTAGGATTCCCTGTGTCGTGGGGTCCAGTCTCTTCCCAAGTAAGACCTAAAACCTTTACGTTTCTAAGTGGGCATTCCTTCAAGCAATGGTATTAGATAAACCTATCAACATAATGTGTACACATATGTTACAATATAAACTTAGCTTTCAGAATAGTAACAATGGGAGGGCGTAATTCAGCCGAGTGTGTAATGAGCAGAGCTCACGAGTTTCACACGACGTTTTTCAACACATTACAAGCAAGTGTGTTGAAAATAATATTACCTTTTATTTTCTACCGGTGATCAAAATATTATATCAGCGGTTTCGTTAACTGTACTTTAACTTCTCTTTTCTTGTGGTCCCAAAGTACCACTCAAATATTATATAGGTGGAATCTGGGACCGCGGTCCCGGTCCCAAAAGCCCAACGACCCCTACATTCTGTATTTTTTTTTCAAAATTTTGGGCCGGTGGCGGTTTCAGAGATATGAGGGGGAATGGTCATTTTCTATCTATTTTCTCAAATAACTCAGAAACTATACATTTTGGAATTATGAAAAAAAAATATTTGAAATCTTTACAATAAGCCCTATATTTGGTATGTAGCACAATACAGTTTGAAAAACTTTTATATTTTATTTTCTGATTTGCATCCCAAAACTGACCTCACTCACACAGAGGTTCATGTGTGTACCAAATTTCAACTCAATCGGCCGAGTAGATTCGGAGTAAATTGGCGTGCCAGACAGACGGACAGACAGACAGACGCACTAGTGATCCTATAAGGGTTCCGTTTTTACATTTGGATGTTCGGAACCCTAAAAATAGTAGCCAAGAGAACAGGGTCCAAGCTATCGGTGGTCAGGGCTCCCGAGAGAGGAACCACATATTAATACGCGGCGTGTCCAGGACTACTGTTTTCTGGAGTAACCCCTTGATCCAATTGCCCAACGAGAGCTTAGAATAGAATAGAATAGAATACTCTTTATTATGTACACCATATAAATAAGATAGAGATTGGTCGAGGCTCTTGGCTCAAGCCGTTAGCCGTAGCGACTATCGGCACATTGACTGCTATATCCACCTCACACATTTTGACCACGAACCAGATCAAGATACATTGTTTGCTTATTTTTCTCTGCAAAATAGAATAGCTTTGTATCAATTCATTCATTAGCCAAGTGGTGTTAACGTGGGAGTCATTGTCATCGCCATTTCCCGAAATATTTGCCGAACGACACCACCGTTGGACATAGGCCTCTCCAAGTGTCACCACATGAACCAGTCATGTGGTTCCTATAATAGCATTTAGTGTTGGCATTTGGTTGGGCCAACAAGATATGCTATCATTTTATTGTTGGCCCAACAATAAATGCTATAAGGGTCTCGCATCCAGCGGACTTTCGTGGCCCTCACCAGGTCATCGAACTAACTTGCGAAAGTCTCATAAATATGCTATAAAGAACAAATAGAAGTGTTGCTATAACCTTTTCTTTCCGTTTTCCAGTAAAGACCTTTGAATACTAACTAGATACAGTTTGAAACCAATTGCCATTGTATCCATTAAACCTTTAAAAGAAACAGCACTGGAATAACCACTGTCGAGCATAATCAAATGAGTGACGAAATGCGAAAAACGTGTATCTTTGTGACGATACCGAAATATTCATTCATCATCCGTTGACAGAGGACTGAAAGTAACGCGCACGATTTAATTAACTCCCTTTAGTTCAACGTTGTTTTTAAATTATTTATGATGCATGGACAGCATTATGGTCATGTCATTTAGCAGCATTACTGTCTATCCTACTGTTTATAAATCCATTCAAAGGTTGTCTTAAAAAAAACTCCTTTAGATATTAAATAGTTTATTTTCATAGTATAATAACAACAATTTGTGAAGCCTCTGACTCTCGAACTAGGTCATCTTAGTAGTCTTTTATTTTGACTTATTTTCAATTATATCCTCTAAAATAAATGTTATTTTTTTAACCTGTGAAGCCCCGCGGCCAAATCCGGGTTGTCAAATTGAACCCCGACGACAACCCGGGTAGACAGCCGATTTTTTATTTTTTTTTATTCACCTCACCAGTGAGTTGCGGGGCTTCACAGGTATAGACATTAATAGTAAATCAATAAAAAATACTTAACATTACAATCAAATTAATTTATTAAAATTGTACTAAATTATAAAATGGGAATCCTCAAAAGCCTATTGTCATCATCATCAGCCTTTTAACGTCCCCACTGCTGGAACACAGGCCTCATTTCTGTGAGAGGGTGTGGGCCGAGGATGTCACTTGCCTTCGAATTTTTGATTCTAGGACATGCTGGTTTTCTCACGATGTTTTCCTTCACCGTTTTGAGAGGAGTGTTGATGAAATAGTTTACACAAACCAAAGCACCTGGCTGGGTTTGAACTCACGACCAACAATTTGTAAATCGCGGCCGTTAACCAGGGCCGGGCGCGAGAGGTCGCCGCCACCTATCGCATCCACGCCCGCCATGTGTTGCTGACATCTTTTTGAGGCGCACGTGGATCACTACGCGCCGTCGACTCTCGGGCCTGGTGCTGATCGGACGGCGAGCTACCCATTACTCGCCGTCCACAGGCCCGCGCCTGCAGTGGCCGGAGATCGTCCCGCGACCCTCAAAGTTACTGTCTACCTAAGCTCAAAACCAGATACTAAATATCACGATAATCCTTTTTAATAAAAATTAGGTTTCTCACTGCCCATAATAACAGTTAATGTGTGAAATTTTCCATCATTAGAAATTTTTCCACTGTTTAGATTATATTTGTCCCTTTTTCATCGAACATTTTGATTGTATTTCCTTATATTTATGATAATTTCTGTCTCGGATGAAGGGAAGATGTAAGTAGCTGTCACTCAGGGCTGTTTCATTATAATTTGAAACGTAATGGTACGTCATTCTGTTTATTTTCATCTCCGCTATGGGGTGGGTAGAAATACAGGTGGTGTTTTAAAATTATTATTCCGGTTATATTTTCTTGTATATTTTTATCTTTCCTGAATTTCAAAAGAGTTGCCTATGAACTTCTTTTTGAGTACATATTTTGTAAAACATTTTGCGAGTTTCGAACGACATAAAAGCTGAAAAGACTTTAATTTAGTTAGAAATTTATAAAATTAAAATCAGCCAATCCATTGTGTAAACCTCCAACTCAATTTTTAGATCAGGAAAAGACTAGATTACTCTCAAAATATTTTAATATTTGAAAATCTTCGTACCTGTTCTTCTTTTCACCATCCTGTTATAAAATGAGTTTGTATCTTATTGGGCATCTTACAGGGTGTAACAGAAAGGTGTGGTCATATTTTAAGAACCGGTTCTGCCCATGGAAATGAACAAAAAAAATTGTATTTTGCATACAAAGTTATCATCAGCTGATCAATATTTATATGGGAGGTAAAAACATTTTTTGAGAAGTTCCTCAGATTTTCTTGAAGAAAGTTGTTCATATCGATGGCTAGACGCAGTTCTTAATATATGACCACACATTTCTGTTACACTCTGTATACATTAAATGAAGGCTCATTTTAGTGTTAGTAATAACCATCATGTAGTGGTTCAATATAAATATATAAAAATATTGGGTACAAGCAAGCAAGTATCCCGTGGTTTTACTCGCGTAGTTTATCTCATAGGAACCGTACATTAAAAAAAAGTGTTCATCAATAGTTGCCAGTATTGAAAAAAAATCGATATCAAATCAGTAGGTTCTTCTAGAGATCATCTTCTACAAACGTTGGTACCTTCAACGAATAATTTTCACCTCTTCAGAGCAATAGTTTATATTTCTTCTAACTCAAAGTCTGACAAGACAGTTCACTAGATAATTAAACGAGAACATAAAGCTACCTTCCCTAATAACTCTCTCCGCTATTTCCTGCAGCCCATTCATCTTTAAACCTCTAAGATATTACGACACTTTCACAATATTATTTCAAAAGACCAATGGCTTCTTAGACAAAGCGGCTTGCAACCTCTTTGCCTCCGTATCCTTTAGCTTCGTCTGTCTTTAATCCTTCCTTAACTACCTCTTTAACATTACCGTCTCACCAATCCTTATAATCGTCACTATAAACTTCATTTTTGCGTACCTCAGCTGCAACCCTTATCTTTGCACTGTTAATGACCTTCATACAGATAGAAACGTCTCTGTTTCTCAAGATATAAGGTTGAGTTTTGCTTGCTGGGATTGTATAGATAGGGTTGTATCTTGTAATGAGCAGTATTGACCAGTGTCTCCATAGGGGCAAGCGACATGAACAAATTGTAGAACAATAGACAATTTGGGTAGTAGTGGGTAGTTCTGATTGTAGGTGTTTGAGTGAATGGAGAATTCCGTTCTACCCTTAGGGATATTCTCCTGGTCCAGTTATATTGTTATGTTATTTCTCCGCCGGCCGGAAAAATCTTGATGCAATATCCCTAAAAGACTTTTCTTAA
Source organism: Polia nebulosa (assembly GCA_951329385.1). Taxonomy (NCBI): domain Eukaryota; kingdom Metazoa; phylum Arthropoda; class Insecta; order Lepidoptera; family Noctuidae; genus Polia; species Polia nebulosa. The sequence continues at coordinate 31,526,078 of OX589595.1, forward strand.
CCGAACCAAACCCAGAATCTCAATATTCAGCAGAGAAATACTTGTGCCGACTAGAGCTACGAACCAAGTAGGTTACTTTATTACTTATTACTTTAATACAAACACAAACTAATTATGCTTTTTTCAGAGGGGTTAGGCAGATAAGTACTACAGAACGTCACCTGATATGGTCCTTGCAACTTTTGCTTAGATCATACAACTGTTTTTTTAACCGAGTTCCAAAAGGAAGAGGTTCTCAATTCGTCTGTATGTTTTTTTTTTGTATGTATGTTACGCGATTTCTCCGTCAGTTGTGAACCAATTTTCAAAATTCTTTTTTATCTGAAAGAATATACTCCCGAGGTGGTCCCTTAGAAATTTTATCGAAATTGCTTCAGCGCTTTTTGAGAAACTGAACAAAAACGGAAAATACGTGTACCTCGATGACGTTTTGGTGTTCTCCAAATGTTTTTATATACAATTATCTTAATTTTTTATATTTAATTTTAAATGTATTTGAATAAATATTCATCGCATTGATAAATGATAAATGATAATGATAAATGATGTTTATTCAGTAAATAGGTTACAAGGAACACTATTACACGTCAATGTTTTTTGTCAGTTTAAGCTAGATGAGGCCGGTGTGTCCTAGCTAACTACCCTGAGAAGAAACACCGAAACAAACTCAGAGGTCAAAGTCTTTTTTAGTGTTCAAATCCATACAATGTGTACTGGTTAAATCATATGAGAACCATGTACGTTTATGTCTGGGATGAGCTTAATGAAGAAAGCAACACACGAATTCGAGTGGACCTGTCCAGACAGTGCAAGCATTTGTCAGTCATCGCGAAGCTCAACTCAGAACTTTGAGGAGCTCAACGAACCGACGAACAATACCAAAGTAAGGACATTTGAGTAGGCCGCAAAAATACTCAAACTGCCCGACAATCATAAAATCTACATGAATATAACGACATATGTACATAGTTCTCGCATTCACATTATTCTATATGAGGACCATGCAGCTTAGTGTCTGTAGTGGTCTTTTGAAGAAAGAACCAAACATATTTGAGTGGACCTGTCCAGTCAGTGCAAGCATTTGTCAATAGTCGAATAGCTCAACTTAAAAACCACTAAGGAGCTCAATGACATGACGAACAATACCAAAGAAAAGACATTTGGGTAGGCCGCAAAAGTACTCAAACTGTCAGACAACGTTGAAAATTACTGTAAAAAGGAGGAGAAAATAATAATAATAACACACATAATCCTCACATTTACAATAATTAAGTAATAAAAATAAATGAAAATTGGTTCTTTTTCTATTGCACCTACCACTATTTGTCTCTGCATCACCTAAAGGTTGACTGGTAGAAAATGTCTGAGGCATTAAGTCCGCCTCAGTACTTGAGCTGTGCATGAATTGTTAAATAATAAAAAAATAATAGATAAACTGTTACTCCATTATATTACTACCCAACCTCTCAAAATGGGGTTACCTTGACGGAACGCTAGCAGGACGTGGATGAGGAGCCGAGTTGCAATCTATGCTGCACTTGATGTCCTGCCCTCTGTGCCCCAAACGATGACGCTATATAAGTGGCAAAGTTTTGGGTCAAGAAAATATAAAATTCTGTCGTGCCAGCTACACGAAGAAGAAGAAGACTACCTGACATCAATAAACAAAGAAGTTTTGCACATGCATACATGGTCTGCCAGGGTCAAGAGAGTGTTTGAAAGATATGGATAGGATAAGATTAAGTGTGTACTAGTACAGTGAGACTCGTACTCCTGTATCCTGTTCTAGGTGGAAACACCTGTCTTACAGGAGTAAGTGTCTTCTCCTATCAGGTGAATTTGTGCAATACTTTGGATTACATTATCTAGATTAGATACAAAATTTACACAATAAATTAAATTGAAATGAAAATATTACAATTGAAAAATTATATTTTAAAAAAAAAATCATTTTAAAATTAAATTAAATTGATATTATTATCTCGTATATTTACTTTTACATACTATTTACATTTTTAAATATTTTTAAAAGAAAACATAAAACATTTAAAAATATAAAAAAATAGTAGTCCACCGGTATCGGGAGCAGAGTCCAAGCTACCGGTGCGCGGTGGTTAGGATTCCAGATACAGGAACCTCCTCACAATGCGAGCCGTATCGATGAGTACTGCCTTCTGTACCAGGCCCTTGATCCAACCGCGCAACGACAGCTTTTTTTTTTATTCTTGATAGGCACGCGTTTGACCACTATCTTACCTGATGGCAAGCTATGGTGTGGTAAATACAGCTTCGACAGGTGGACATTGAGGTTTTTGGCCATCAGGCCTTTGGCGGTAACGACTATCGGCACAATAACAGCCGAGTCCACATTCCACATATCGACAGCCTAGTGTGCCAAGTCAAGATATTTAATTTGTTTCTCTTTCTCAGCTTTCAGGAGGTTCTCGTCATTTGTGATGGTGACATAGATTACTATTGTGCGGCGCGATAAATATAAAAAAAATATATATAAATTGATACTATTATTATTAAAAATTATTATATTAAAATAATACAATTAAAAATTAAAATAATACATGAAAGCTTTAGAAAAAAGAGTCACCGTGGCATTGGCTCAGGCAACTGAAGGAAAACGTATGGGTTTTAGTCAGTAAGAGTCTGGCACGCCCTCCCGCTCTACCCAGAACGAGAGAAGTTATTTGATTATTTCCCACACTAAAACAAAAATGCATACACGTAGCATTTTACAGCCAGTGTTATAAATGGCCGGACCTATAGAGACAAATCGTATTTGTCTTTGTTCAGACTCTCTCGATTCGAAAAAGTTTTAGGGAGTAGTCGCTATCTGCTATTTTATTGGGGATACAACTAAACAGTGCAATTAATGGGCAAAGAAACCAAAAGTGCGGCCATTGTACTTTTATTATGTGTATTCTAATACTCACAATAGATAATATAACAATTTTGTATTTTTACTTGCTGCCCTAGAAGGAGAGTGCTGTCATTTCTAATAAGTAAAGTAAAATTAAAATATAAAAAACTCGACTGATAAAAACATTTTTTTCCTAAATTTTAGTGAGTTACATTTTTGTAATCGTCTTCTCAAGCTCTTTATTTTGATACCCCACAGGATCAGGTCCTAATAAAAAACTAAATTAATAGTGAAGTTATGCCCGAATCGATAGCCTCATAAATAGGGAATTTGAACATAGTTGGTGAAATTAGGGTGTATCAGAGTGAACTGTACAAATATGTATACCCCTTCAGAGCGTATCAGCGTGATGTAATGTTGTGAAGCGGTGTAAACAATAAACAGACATGCGATTGCAACAATTCTGGAAGGTTTGCTATCATTTATTGAAGAGTTCCATTGTGAATCTCCGAAGTTCTTCATCAGATCTTCACCAAGTTTAAATATGAAAAGGTTTAAGCTGATGCTTCTCATGTGGGTCATGAGAAGCATCAGCTTTCAAATAAATAAAGATTCATTAAAATCGGTTCACCTAGTAAAAAGTTATGAGGTAACACACAAAAAAAATAAAAATACAGTCGAATAGAGAACCGCCTCCTTTTTTTGAAGTCGGTTAAAAATACGACTACACTTTCCAAATGGCGGTCGCCATTTTGTTTTTTTTTTCCGACATTCATATATGCCTATGTCACTTCAGCGGTCAAGACCCATCTAAAATACCTCATTTAGTAAAATCTATCAAGCCATTTAGGCTACAGCGCGTGCCAAAGAAATAGACCTACGAGTACATACTTTGACACAAACATACCTACTCTCAAAAACTTTACCCTCTTTCTAGGGCAGTCAGGTAAATACCAAAAGAAAGATAAAAGCAAAACCTGTTTGTCTGATAACCCAAACTAACCACACTGTTATACAGTATGTAACAGAAACCCTGTTGCTCCTTCTACCCACATTTTAAGAATCGGTACAAACGTAATAAAGCAAGTCATTTGTAAAAAACTGTTAAAAAATAAATAAAATAAATATTTAATTATTAATATTTCTAATGTTTAACTGATTTCTTACCGCTGCAATTCTGCATGAAGCGATTGCGAAACCCGTAGGCTATATAGCGAAATAAAGATGTACTCGTAGGTACTTGTAAAATCAGATAATCTAAAAAATTTTTTCAATGTGTCAACTTTAATAGTTATTTGATTTTGACCTCTCGACTAGCCAAAGCTTATTTTTTTAAATTATAATTTAATCTATGTTGTGCTTGTAGCTAAATGTACACATCCTTAAAAGGAACAATAGGATTTTTGTTACATATTGTATATAGTAGGTGCAATCTTCGTATATAGACCCCCATACACCTACTTATCTACAAACAGTTTCACAGTAAGTTACGGGCTCTTACAACCCAGGACACGTGTCGAGCTGTTCCGCAATCAGCATAATAGGTGCAGCTAATTGTAGCTCATCAGTTGTGAACCGGTGTACGAGTGTCCCCGCGGGACAAGTTGTTTCCTGTTGGGAAGACTCGTAAGTGTATTTTTTTTTGGGGTGTGGGAAATCATCCAAATCAAAAAATCAAAGAGTGTATTTGACTTTACTATTACTATTAAATTGGAGAGCGGTTTTGATATCAAATTCCCGCGAGTTTGTTGGACACATTACCAGTCGACGTACTACGTGGTGGCGGAGTTTTTAGACGCTATATTTTAATTTATATATAGGATTACATTTTTGTTTTAAATGTCTAAACTAGTATAAAGTTAAAAGATATAGCTTTTCGTACATACAACTAATATTATAAATGTGAAAGTCTGTGAGGATGTATGTTTGTTACTCTTTCACGTAAAAACTACTGAACGGACTTTGATGAAACTTTACAGTAATATTGCTTATACATCAGAATAACATTTTATAATTTCTAATTGGGGGAAGTACTAATACCACGCAGGTGAAGCTGCTGGTAGAAGCTAGTTGTATATATTTAATCCAGGTAATAAACAATGCCGGGCCTGCGGGCGGCGAGCAGTGGGTAGTTCGCCGTCCGATCAGCACCAGGCCCGTGAGTCGACGGCGCGTAGTGTTCAAAGATATGTTGTCAGCCACCATTGACGGGGCCCATTGTGGCCGGTGCCTGCATGCCTAGGGGTAGCGGATAAATTCTGAAAATGAGTTACCGCACTCCTGGGCACTCAGGCAGGGAAGGAACAGGGGTGGGTTTTAGTCAGTAGCAGACATGCTGACACGTCCTCCCGCTCCACCACATACGATACCCCTTGGTGAGACTGGTTGTCAGACTTTCGGGCTTCTGACGACCTGTAACGACTGTCAAAGATCCACGATTGACAATCGGGACCAACGGCTTAACGTGCTTTCCGAGGCACGGAGGAGTCTCGGTATATAAAGTTGGTCACCCATCCATGGACCAACCCCGGCAAGCGTGCGGCTGTTATTACTTTAGCCACGAGCTCCTTTACATTATACTTACACATTACATTTCATGCCTCAATAAATAAATAAAAACACAAAGGTACCAATTTATCCTCGTATTCCCCTTCTAAAGGAGCCTTACATCAGCCACACAGTACATAGCTCCCTACAGACAACGACAATCTAATTCTGCCAGCCCCGGAGTCCGGAGGGGTCACGGTACAAATGACGAACAATTAGCTTCACCTATTATGTTGATTGCGGCCAGAGTGCCACCGTGTTACCGTGTGCGATGTATTTCTATTCAGTTCCTGGAATAAATAGAGTATTGTCAGTAAGATATTCTGGAAGTATGTCTAGACTCATGCCGCCTCATTTATAAAACTCACTAACCAAATACAATTAGCTTCAGAACAATATTGTATTCTAAATTCAAATACCCATAGACAATTTTAAATAGGGTATTACACCCATTTTTGAATTACATTCTATAGTGCTATTAAACCAATAAAAAAAACACAAATTTTTTATTCAATCAATAAGTAAGTGTTAAATTTTACATTTTAAAATTTCGCGCGTAATATGAAGAAAACGCTGGACGCAGTGGACGCCATATTGCTCTATGGTGATGACGTCAGTTGGCCATGTAAATAAAAGTACAAAGCTTAGATACGCTGATCAGTTGACAGTTGAGACTTTATAGTTTACATAGCCGTATGACGTATAGCATGGCGGCTACTATTCCATGGTGTTAAAAAACAGATTAAAAAAACTGAAAACATTGAATTTTAAAACTTATTTTGTTATTTTATGAACTAAAACTAACATTTTCCGACTGCTTTTTTCCTAACTTATCTCAATAACATATTTTTAGTTTTTTTCTCACATAGAGTAAAATACCCTATTAAGAGCCTGATAATCAGTGTATAAACTAAATTCATGTTTATTTTGTTTTGCAATAAGCCTCGTTTTATTTTCGCCATTTATGGAAGATATGTTGCAGTTTCCTGGTATTTTTTAAATTCATCATCATCTTCCTGACCTTATCCCATGTTAGGGGTCAGCGCAACACTTTTTTTTCTTCCATTCTGTCCTGTCAGCCGTCACGCTATCTGCCGCGACAACTCGCGGATTGGCGGACAGAGCTCCGGCAAGATCTCATGGCGACATGGAGACAGCGATTGTCGCAACCCAGCGCTGGGCACGCCACCATTGCGGCGGTAGTGCCCCTCTTTGAGGAGTGGCTGGAGAGGCCCCACGGCGCCCTTACCTTCCGCATGACGCAGGTCCTCACCGGACACGGTTGTTTCGGGAGGTTCCTGTGTCGGATAGGGCGGGAGGAGACGCCCGGATGTTTCCATTGCGTGGATCGTCCCGAGGACACGGTGGAGCATACGGTGGAGGTATGCCCCGGTTGGGCAGAGCCCCGCCGTGTCCTCGTAGATGTGATAGGCGGCCGCGACCTCTGGTGCCCTGCCCTGGTTCAGGCCATGGTACGGAGCGAGAGGGAATGGGAAGCCGTCTCCTCCTTCTGCAAAGCAGTAATGCTCGCAAAGGCGGAGGCGGGACGCGTGAGGGAGACTCAACAGCGGAGTCGCCCTCACGCCCTCACTGTGTGACTTCCGGTGCCGCGAGACGATCTCCGGCCACCGTAGACCCGGGCCTGCGGACGGCAAGTAATGGGTAGCTCGCCGTCCGATCAGCACCAGGCCAGAGAGTCGACGGCGCGTAGTGTTCCACGCGCGCCTCAAAAAGTTGTCAGCAATAAAGACGGGGCCTGTCATGGCCGATGCCTGCCCGGGGGTTGAGGATAAATTCGAAACAGAGTTACCTCGCCCCTGGGCACTCAGGGCAGGAAGGAACAGGGGTGGGTTTTAGTCAGTAAGAGTCTGACACGCCCTCCCGCTCCACCCAGAGCGGGAGAAGTCATTAGATGATTTCCCACCCCACAAAAAAAAAAATGCCGTCACGCTATCACAACTCCCTTCTCTTTTATATCACTCCTCACACAATCCATCCATCTTTTCTTTGGCCTCCCTCTCCCTCTCCATGCATCCACATTTATATTCATAACTGTTTTATGTAGTTACATGTATTTCATCCCTCCTCTCCTGGTAGCTTTTAATTAACATCACAATATCTTTTCACGCCTGTTTTCTTCGAAGCCACGAGATCTGTGATCCCCGTTGAGTTTGGCCACAGAGATCGAAATTTGGTCGGGAGAAAATATTCCCTTCTTCTTTCCATTCCTCCCAGTTTTTGGTCATCAAAGTGTCATAGTTAATGTGTTTAGTGACATAGCACAATATTAGTGTCACTGCTTCATCAAATTGGTAGGTCCTAGAAAAAAGTAACCTCCCAGCCTTTTCCCAATCACTGTGACGTCGGGTTCCAGCCTAGCCGGATGCAGCTAAATTCCAGTATTTTTCATGCAGTAACTGCCTCTCTGACTTCCATTTCCGCAATCCAGTAACTTTATTTATTTATTGTTTAATTATCTATTGTGTCCCACTGCTGGGCAAAGGCCTCCTCAATATCCTTCCAGACACTATTCTTGCGCCACCAACTACAAGATATTTTTATTTTTACAAAAAATAGAACCGGCTTCCAAAAAAAAACAAAAAGGGTACAAAATAACTTTAATTTCGGAAGTCGGTATCTCACAAAACCAGAAATACCGACTTCCGAAATTAAAGTTTTTTTTTACTTTCTTTTTTGGAATATGATTCTATTTAAAAAAAAAAAAGGTTTTTTTTTATTTTTACTTTTTAGTTACCCCAAGTAACATGGGATAAGGGCAGGAAGATAATGAGTTGTGGTTCCCCATTAAATTGTGTTAACAATATATAGACATACGATCGCAGTAATCGCGAGTCATTTGCTGTTAGATATTAAAGAGTTCCACTGTCTATCCAAAGATCTTCATAAGATCCTAATTTGTTATATACTAAAACCCTCCCTGAAAAAAATGAATAATAGTTTTCGAGAAAATCGCGGACAAACAAGATACATACACGGTTCGAATACAGGACCTCCTTTTTTAGGGTTCCGTACCCGAAGGGTCCAAACAGAGCCCTACTGCTGTCACTTAGGCCGGGACTCCACCAAAGCGGAGACGAGACGAGCGAAGAGGAGATGTTTTTTAAACAACCAATAGAATTGTGATATTGACACATCTCCTCTCCGCTCAGCTTCACTGGAGATCGCTGTGCGGAGATGTGTAATATTTGTATGGCGCGATGGAAGCGGAGATGTGAGCTGTACGCGGACGACGCGCAGTGGAGACGAGAGATGTGAGCGGCGTGCAGTGAGCGATGTCACCCTCCCCCCTCTCGCCCGCCAGAAACCCGTAGAGCCCCGCGCGCGCGCCGACCGGCCATCTACCAATTCTCTATTCTTCATCTATCAATTCTGCTTCTTCAGACCGTAGTTCTTCTTCTTCAAGTAAAAGAAGATAATTTTTTTGTAATAATAGCGACATCGTCTACTTTTTGTGTCAGAATGCGTACTGAGCACTCAACGCCTCGCACCCGAGCTGAAAAACATCTCTTCTCGCACAGCACACAGCACACCGCACACATCTCCGCTTTGGTGGAGTCCCCCGAGCTGAAAAACATCTCTTCTCGCACAGCACACAGTGTCCGTCCTGTCCGTCGTCTGTCACAAAATTTTGTTCCGATGAATTTTTTAACTTGCCATTGACATAGCGCAAAAAAAATATGCGAATGAAAATAGCTAGCTTGTAAAAGGCTGATAAGTCATAAGTACCAACATAATATAACGCCAACATTGTACACTTAGTTCTCAATAACCGTTTCGACTTTGACTTTGACTGTGAATATTTGTTATTGCGTATATTTTACTAACTAATACGCATATAATGATAAAACAGATTTTTATTGTTAATCCCTCATTTGGAACGGAATCCTAAATGTACGAAAATCGACACGCACTGGGCCAATTTTTGAAGTCGGTTATAAATAACTTACACTTTAAACCGACATATCCCTAGCTAACAGTAGACACAGTCAGGAGCACATGAATGAACAATACCCCAATCTGTGTCACACACGGAACATAATGTTCCGGGGCAATCGGCCATTATAGATAAGGAGCTACCTCGAACCGGTCACAATATTCACTTGAAGCTGACAAATGGAGCGGAGTGAACTCGACTGTGTAATTAGTCATTAGTTTGAGGGAACCCGTTGAGTTTAGAGCAGCTATCTACTGTTCCACGAAACTTAAAACTTCTTCATAAGTAGATACTTAATGTTTAAGTTTACACAGATATGTGCCCCTACTCCATGCCTTTTTCCCAACTATCTTGGGGTCGGCTTCCAGTCTAACTGGATGCAGCTGAATACCAATATTTTACATGGAGCGACTGCCTATCTGACCTCCACAACCCAGTAACTGGGTAATACGATAGCCCTTGGTAAGACTGGTTGTCAGACTTTCGGGCTTCTGACGACCCGTAACGACTGTCAAAGATCCACGATAAACAGCCGGGACCAACGGCTTAATGTGCTTTCCGAGGCACGGAGGAGTCTCGGTATGTAAAGATGGTCACACATCCATGGACCAACCCCGGCAAGCGTTGCTTAACCTGATGGATCGACCCGTGTGGCTGTTATTATTTTACCCACGAGCTCACGAGTAGGGGCAAATAAATATGGCAGCTATAATAGTAGGTACTATTTTATTTAAAACACAACTACAAGTAACACTACTAGTGGTACTATTACCTCATTGGACTAGTAAGCAAGCGCTACTGCTGTCTGAACATAAGGTCCTGCGTTCGATATCCGGGTCGGGAAAAGCAATTTTGGGTTTTTTTTAATCAAAATCAAATGTCATTTATTCAAATTAGGGTGCAAGCCAGCACAGTATGAACGTCAAACAGTGCTGTGAAACTTTCTTGGTTTCAGATTTCAGACTAATGTACGCTCTGGGGTAAGCAGATGTGTACAATTCACCCTGGTACTGGTCTTTTGACTGACAGCCCCAATATGTAGATTGAATCTTTATGAGAATTTTGTCATTTATTTAGGTACCTTACCGTAGGACTTGCTTGCTGTCTAGAATTAGTTGTGGAGAATCAGACTAAAAGAGAAAAAAAAAATGAAACGAATTCTAACAAAAAAAAATAACCTAAGTACAATATAATTTTAATAATTTCGGAAGTCGGTGTCAAAACCGAGGTAACAAAACCAAACATTGAATTACTTTTTTTTAATTAAAGAAAAAAATTGACCTCCTCGTTTGTTGATTTTACACAAAACAAAGCTTCAGCTTACCTTACAAATTTACCTTATAAATTTAATAATATAAGCTCCCTAGCTTTAAACAGTAGACCAAAATGGTTACGTGATCTTGATTACTTGCCAACATATAAACTACCTAAAACTGTAAATGTATATGGCATGAGAACGTGGAATTATTTATTACCTGATACCCTGAATAAAATTCCTAATATTGTGCAGTCAAATATTGTCACTAGTACGTATAATAAATGTAAGTTAACCTTAAAAAAATATTACACTACTGGTGACATCACATCTTAAGTTATAAGTTTTTACCTACCTACTCGTATATTTAAAGTAACATGTTGTGAGCGAGCTTGCTTCCTCCACTTTGTCACATAAACCCTTTAGGTTTTAGACAAGTGATAATTTTGTATTTTTATGTAGTATTTTTACTGTATTGAAAATAAACGAAAAAAAAAAAAAAAAAAAAAAAAAAACCACAATTGTTCTGGAAACTTTGTTTCACAACACAATATACTAACACACCAACAGGTGTAGCTAACCATTAATACTACTCACAATAATTAATTGATAAAATAACGCAATAGTCCAATTATACTCGTAAATGCTAATCCCATTTACTGATTGCTGTTAATTTAGTTCAATAACATTATTTCAAATAATATCAAAACGCTTTACCAGACCACTAATTGATTTCAATAGGTATTAGTTTAATAAAAGTGATTATAGGCTGTGCATTTACATTCTCGCTATACAGGGTGTAAAAAGACACATCACAAAGCCGTTAACTATGCATATTGTACGTCTAAAAAAGTAGCTTTGCACAAAAATAATTGCTAATAAACGACTTTTAATTTTAGGTATGAAAAAAAAACAATTTTTAATTGCGTGTAATGTAACGCGAAACCAGGCTAGTGGAGTTAAACCCCGCCGCTTCGCTCTAAGCCACGTTGGTACTTGTCGGATAAGTTTGATATTCATTGCGTTTTTGTAACGGCAAATGCGTAATTTCGAAATTTAAAAAAAACAATCGAAAATTTAGGTAATGTTTGTTTGAAAAAAAGTTTAGTAATAACACTTGGAATTCATTTTCGTAAATAGGTAAGTAAACAAAAAAATTGTGACTTTGTCCTTCAATATCTCCAGATCCAGTGGATTGCCAGGTATGGTCTTGTGGAAAAAAATGATCCAAATAATGGGTAGAATATGTGGCTTTCGGCTTCGGTAACTGTCTTTTTAAACCCGATATAAACTGGGGTTTATACTGGATAAACAGGTTGTAACGGAAATGTGTGATCCTATTTGAAATACTGGTTAGTTCTATTGAAATGAACAACTTTTTGACGAAAGTCTTAGTCTGTTCTAAAACAAAGTTGTTCATTTCTATGGGCAGTGTAGCAGTATCTAAAATATAGAATAGAATAGATAAGAATAGAATTCCCCCGCACAGCCCGCTGACAGACAGACGGACAGCGGAGTCTTAGTAAGAGAGTCCCGTTGGTTACCCTTTGGGTACGGAACCCTAAAAAGTATATTCGGCGATAAAGTAGATCCACTAATGAAAGAATAGTCGGAATCAGGTCACTTAGTGCTTCCTAAAATTTCTTCTACACACAGACAATTTTACCTCTTTGGAACGTTGATTTGTAGGGTTTGTTACCCGAAGGATAACCAACGGGACCCTATTACTAAGCCTCCGCTGTCCGTCCGTCTGTCTGTCAGCGGGTTGTATCTCATGATCCGTAATAGGTAGACAGTTGAAATTTTCACAGAATGTGTATTAGGCGATTATCACACTGCCACGCATGTTGCGTGTTGCATTTTCTATACAAACGGAGATACTTAAGGTGTGTCCAAACATTGAGCAGCAAGCGTGCGTGTTTGGACAACAGCTGCGCGAGAACGTTGCGATCTAGCTGCCGCGCGCAAATAATGCTCAGTATCGTTCGTCGGTAATCGTGTGGGGCTTAGACAAAGTAACAATTTAAAAACGATAACGAAGTTAGAAAAGACTAAAATGTATGAGATTGACATAAACCGCGCTAAGTCACGTGGTCAGTCGACTGTCGACATCGTTATCGCAAGTTGGTAGACAATGTTATAATTCGTAACGAAACCATAAAGAAACGAATTGCTATCGTGTTTATCCCATACAAATGCGTAGACAAGCAGCGCTTTCAGAGTTCGCCTTCGCCTCGATCGTGATTGCCAAAAAAGATAACGAAGGAACGCTAACGCTAGGAAATGTTTATCGATATCTCAGAGACGATGACGAATTAGATATCGTTTCGCTACGAACTGATGTTACTTTGTCTGCAGGGCCTGGACGTGTTTGCGCTTCTCAAAAATGGACAATGAAACATTAATTAGACTGATTGAAATATGTGGCTCATTTAACGATTTCGAATAATAAGCAGAGCTAAAACACTGATAACCGCCTTCATTGTAGTTTAGGTTCAGACTGAATTCAAATGCGTGGCGTGTCTTGCTTATTGCCGCGCAAACATTCGTCGGATTGTCCTAACTAGAACGCGGCAGAATTGTTTCCTGGACATGCCGCGTGTTGCTGCCGCGCCTTTCCCGCTCAATGTTTGGACGCTCCTTTACAAGCAACATTATAACACGCATTCACGCGCTACGCTGCGTGGCGCGCGTGTAACAGTACGCGCCGTCGACTCTCGGGCCTGGTGCTGATCGGACGGCGAGCTACCGGTTACTCGACCCAAGTTTATTAGGTATTAAAGAAAATTGGGTTACTTCTGAAATATAATTTAGCCATAATTTATTAGCAAATATGCAAATGAACACGCTGTACAAATAAACCCACGCTAATTAAATATAGTAACAATTGAATATGAATTGAAAAATAAACATCAAATTATTATCATGATAATTATATACCATATTGTTTGTTTAAACAATGGAGTATCGTCTATTATTTATTTTATGTTATTCCACTAGTTATGGTTTTCTTGCCTGTGTTACCATAGTAACTTAAATTAATGAATTGTACTCAACTATTAGGGAGATTTCCCTCTATTATAAACAAAATATCTACCTTGTTATTTTGAGGAGAAAACAATTTGTTATTCACAGAATTTGGTTACCTAACCTAATTAATTTGCCTTTACAATTAAGACGCTTACTCTTTTGTCTGTTCCTTAGAATCTTAAATAATATTATTTAAGAGGCCGTAGGTTTACGAAATTTTTCCGATTTCGCTGATTTTACAGACGTGATTAAAATAATGTATTTCTATTAGTTTTAATGCACAACATGAAAGATCATTCCAATTATGATTTAATGAATGAGCTAGACTCGAGGCTGGGATCGCGTATTATACTCGTAAGTCGTGATTTGGGTTTGTTTTAAAAGATTTTTTATTGCCAATTTTTTTGTAATTATTTTTCATATTTTTCTCCGAAAATGGAATTATTTTGAATTGAAGTTTATTTTTGCTGCCGAAATCAAAAGCAATTTTCTTTACCCATTTTCTCGAAAATTTCACTAAGTTAAATATTTTTTTACTCAAAAAGTGGTAAAAAGTGATACATACATTGTTATAGACAACTTTCACAACAATAATAAAAAAAAAAAAAAATTTCATACCGTTTAGATGTTAAAACGCGCTTACAGCAAAAAATCATAAAACCGTCATTGGTTTGTAGTAGAAAGTAAAAGTAGAAATAACAAATTAACTCATTCATTAGATCACGATTGAAACGGTCTTTCATCTTGTGCATTAAAACTTATAGAAATACATTATTTTAAGGGTCTACTACAGGCCAAGTGGCGCCCTCATTGAATAAAAAATCGTAGCATAGCATCTAAAATAAATATTAAAGAATCCAACGTCAGGTATGTTACAAAGAGGATAAAGTATTTTTACGTTGTTAACACAGATCTCAGAATGATTCATATCCAAAGTAGTAGGCAAAAGTGTCAGAAACGGCCGTTTTTGGTACTTTTGCCTACTACTTTGGATACGAAACATTCTGAGACCTGTTTTAACAACATAAAAATATTTTATCCTCTTTGTAACAAACGTGACGTTGGATTCTTTAATATTTATTTTCTATGCTATGCTACGATTTTTTATTCATTGAGGGCGCCACTTGGTCGGTAGTAGGGCCTTTACTGTAAAATCACGTAAATGCAGCGAAATCGTCAAAATTTCGTAAACGGCCTCAATTCTAAGGAGAGGCTTCGGTCTTTTTTACGATTAATTAACCTGATGATGTGGGTTCGATGAGGCAGTGTGTTCTACACAATCTGCCTACCCTAATGTGGAATCATCTATACTACAAAGTATATATACTATAATATTATAAAGAGGTAAAGTTTATGAGGCTGTAAGGGTTGATCTCTGCATCTACAGAACCAATTTTGAAAATTCTTTTACCAAAAATAAGCCACGCTATTTGTAAGTGTTATATGCTATACATTTTTGAAATCCACGCGGACGAAGTCGCGGGCGAAGTGCTAGTTATTAATAAGCTCATTCATCAAAATGTCTATATTTTTCGCAAGTTTTCTTTGTCGATTGTCGCTGAGATGAGATTGCGACCACCAGCTTCATTCATAAAGAACATTTGACTGCTATCTCATTTGGTGGTTAGCAATGATGTTGTTGACCACGGCACACACTTGATTGGAAGTAACTTATTCAGTCTGTTGGATTTCGTATTTTTTTCATAATTTTCATTGCAGGGTAGAAGTAAAAATGACTTGCAAAGTGCGTCACTATCCTATCATGTCCCATCCTTTTCCCACATGCACACCTGGACTATTGCTGTTCTTGTCACCGCCTACGGTGACGGTGTGAAGACCCTCGGTCACAATATCGAGCGTAGCGTTAATAAGAACATGTCCCCTTGTTAATTTATTAATAATTTACGGTTGCGAACTGCCGCAAGTGCATTTACGAACTATTGTCTAAAACACTACGAAAAGTGCGTGTTTATGTGCTGAAAGACGTTTGAGCACGCCCCCCTCGTGCGCTGCCCTGAATCCAGCAACTTGAACCCTCTGCCGGCCGACGCGGATATTGAAGACGGCGAATCTACAGGTCAGTGGTGCTGCATGTTTTCCTGCAAAATTCCTTTATCCATATTCACAGGTTCGTCGTCCTAATTCGTGTCGCACTTGCAAGGTTACCTACCTACGTACTTTTTTCAACCCTCGCATAATACAGTCCACTATTCTACCAAACCAGCTCCCCGCGTCTGGGATAAACGCAAACAATTTTATATTTCCGCCCACTTATTGGTGTTAGGCGCCACCATTAATTTTGATTCGGTTCGAAGTGACCAAAATTAATGGTGGCGCCTAACACCAATAAGTGGGCGGAAACACAATATCGAGCGTAGCGTTAATAAGAACATGTCCCCTTGTTAATTTATTAATAATTTACGGTTGCGAACTGCCGCAAGTGCATTTACGAACTATTGTCTAAAACACTACGAAAAGTGCGTGTTTATGTGCTGAAAGACGTTTGAGCACGCCCCCCTCGTGCGCTGCCCTGAATCCAGCAAGGACTTGAACCCTCTGCCGGCCGACGCGGATATTGAAGACGGCGAATCTACAGGTCAGTGGTGCTGCATGTTTTCCTGCAAAATTCCTTTATCCATATTCACAGGTTCGTCGTCCTAATTCGTGTCGCACTTGCAAGGTTACCTACCTACGTACTTTTTTCAACCCTCGCATAATACAGTCCACTATTCTATCAAACCAGCTCCCCGCGTCTGGGATAAACGCAAACAATTTTATATTTCCGCCCACTTATTGGTGTTAGGCGCCACCACAGTCCTTCAGGTTCAACAGAGTGGCCCTCACACTCCTAGACGCAGCCGCTGCAGGAGACGCCCCGTCGCGAGACGATCTCCGGCCACCATCACGGTAGACCCGGGCCTGCGGACGGCGAGCAGTGGGTAGCTCGCCGTCCGATCAGAACCAGGCCCGTGAGTCGACGGCGCGTAGTGTTTAACGCGCGGCTCAAAGAGATGTTTGTCAGCCACCACTGATAGGGCCTTGCATGATACTCATCCCCCATAAAAAAAAATAGACTTTCGGGCTTCTGACGACCCGTAACGACTTTGAAAGATCCACGATTGACAGCCGGGACCAACGGCTTAACGTGCTTTCCGAGGCACGGAGGAGTCTCGGTATGTAAAGATGGTCACCCATCCATGGACCAACCCCGGCAAGCGTAGCTTAACTTGATGGATCGACCCGTGCGGCAGTTACTTTAGCACAATGAAAGCATCCCAAAACGTTTTGTGCATATGGGAGGGATGATGAATAATAATATTAATGATAAAATAGATTGATGACTTCTCCCGCTCTAGGGTGGAGCGGGAGGGCGTGTCAGACTCTTACTGCCCTGAATGCCCAGGGGCGAGGTAACTCTTTCGAATTTATCCTCAACCCCTAGGCACCCCTAGGCAGGCATCGGCCATGACGGGCCCCGTCATGTATACTGACAACTCTTTGAGGCGCGCGTGGAACACTACGCGCCGTGCGTCGACTCACAGGCCTGGTGCTGATCGGTCGTCGAGCTACCCATTACTCGCCGTCCGCAGGCCCGGGTCTACGGTGAAATACTGTACGCCTGGGTATGTTACAGCGATCTGTATGTAATTACGATAAGAACTGTTTTTAGTTAATAGTTATTTATGATACTAGTGCGGTAAGTTGGTTATTACAAACGAGTAGACGAATGTAAGCCCGAGACGAAGTCGAGGGCTTACCATAGTCACGAGTTTGTAAAAACCAATCCGCACGTGTGTCATACAACGTTTTTCAACACTTTTGCGAGAAAACAGTACCTACGATACTGAAACGGCCGAAACGGCCGGCTGGTACGGTTCGGTACGGTGATGAAAAAAATTGATTTGAAACATCTATTGGCGCGGCTTGGCAGTAAAACCGACTCGAATGTCGTGACGGCATGACGCCGTCGTGCCACGAAGTTCCCACTACGCTACCTACTCTCGACTCCCTTCTCCCTAGAAACATCTATGCGAAAAAGTAACACAACAACAACTAACAACCAACATCAACAAACAACGACAACAATTAATAACAACCACAACCACAACAACAAACAACAACAAATAACACCAAACATCATAGTGGTCAAACGCGAGCCTATCAAACATAAAAAAAAAAAACAACAAACAACAACAAAAATCAACAACAACCAACAACAACAACAAACAACAACAACCAACAAAAACAACAAACAACAACAACCAACAACAACAACCAACAATAACAACCAACAACACCCAACAACAACAACAAACAATAACAACCAACAACAACCAACAAACACAACAAACAAACAACAACAACAACAACAAAGAACAACCAACAACCAACAACAACAACCACCAACAACCACCGACAACAACAACAACAACACTACCAACAACAACCACCACCACCACCAACAACAACCTTAATAACAACCAACAACAAACAACACCAACAACAACAAACAAAAACAACCAACAACAATAACAACAACCAACAACAACAAACAACAACAACAACCAACAACAAACAACGTCAACAAGCAACAATAACAACCAACAAAAAAAAACAGAACTCACAACAACAACAACCACCACAACCAATAACAACACAAAAAAAAACAAAACAAAATAGAAATTCTTCTAACATGTTTTTTTAAGGAAATAAAAAAAGTCATAAAGGATACGCACGGTTTTACCGCACGCTATACAATGGAGCGTACGGTAAAATAGGTACTTAGGTGTGAGTACCTATTTTACCGCCCGTTCCATTATAGGGTGCGTAATTTTTAACTTTCGAACAATGTATACAGGCTTCGTAAATGCATTTTTTGAGCAAATGTGTTGAAAAATAATAAACATATAATTTTCTGAATGAATACAATTTTGTTAGTCTGTGGCGCTTGTTGTGACGACTAATAGACATACTAATAAATACCAATATAATACTAGTATTATGTTAAGGGGCCTTTTACAGTCCACTAGCGCCGCCAATCGAAAAAATGTCATAACTCGTAAATAGAATCAAAAATACAAAATGTGGTCTATTATTAGTGTAGAAAAGGCAATAACGTAATTTTATAACACATTGTCAACACTTGAAATATAGCTGTTTAGCTAAATCGTGCATGTGTAACAAAAACGGCCGTTTATGTTTTGAATACACGATTTAGCTAAACAGCTATATTTCAAGTGTTGATAAGGTGTTATACAATTACGTTATTGCCTTTACCACACTAATAATAGAACATATTTTGTATTTTTGATTCTATTTACGAGTTATGACATTTTTTCGATTGGCGGCGCTAGTGGACTGTAAGAGGCCTCTTAATGCGAAAGGAAACGCTCTTTAGTGATCACGCTATGAAGATTATTTATATAGTTATGCGTGTAACTTACATTGGGTTGACGTATTGCTCTCGACTTATTGCTGGCATGACGTGATAGTGTGACCCAGGAATTAAAAAAAAAAACAGAAAATTTCCTTGGGTTCTTAATTGTTACAAACGGGTCACACTATTATATCACACATAGGGAATACGTCGAGTTACCAGTAACTCGTGAACCTTTTTCTCTTCACTCCCTGATGAATCTCTTCTCCAGTTACTGCCCCGTTCTTATTTACAAGGGGCGTCCTGAAACTGACACCGTGTTAGCCAAAGGGTGTGACAGTATAATTAAAATTATTTATTGCCCGACGTCTATTATTAAATAAGGAAACTGGACATTAAATGGGTCAAATGTTTCTGCGGACATAAATAAACTCTTTAAAATAAAATACGGTACGAAAAGTGGTGTTTTTCACAAAACGCCGAAAACTTAATTTAAGCATTTTAATTTATTTTTTAATTGAAAACATATTGATTAGATGCATAACTAACTGCCGCACGTTTTCATTTAATTACTTTGTTTTTTTTATCAGTGTCGTGGGTCCAACTTTGTAATTTTTTTGTAGGAATTGGTATAACTAGTCCGCTTTTAACATAGATTAGATCATTTATAACGAAAAAAAAACTGAATTTATTTTATATAGGTACCAAAAGCAGTGGCCCAGTGGTAACGATCGCGACTTACAAGTTGTAGGTCGTGAGTTCAAAAACTGATCTCAAAACGGTGAGGGGAAACATCGTCAGGAATTCGGCATGTCCTAGAACCAAAAATTCGAAATCATGTGACATCCACCAACCAGCATTAGGCTTGCGTGGTGGATTATGGCCCACAGAGGCCTGTGCCCCAGCAGTGGACACATTAAAAGGCTGATGATGATGATGATATTAGGTACATGAAATTCGTATAGAAAGTAGCATCATCAATTTTCTAGCCTTACAATTAGGACACCCAAGCCTTTCTTTACCCACCAACTTTAAATAAAGACCGCTCCACATTTCGGTCTGCATCTAATTCGTCAGTCCGCCATTTGGTCACGTAGAGTAACAGTGATGACGCCACGGCACACCACTTCATTACGCCCGTCGTGTGCGCGCATAATGGCACAGAGTGAAAAATGCACGGCCTAAGGATGTTTGTCCACCAGAAATGTGGGAGATAGCTATGCGGTGCGAGGATGTGTAGCGTAATGAAACGGTGTACGGCATAGCGCACTGTTTCATTTAGCTACACATACTCGCACCGCATAGCTAACTCACACGTTTCTGGTGCAGAAAGCTTGGTGATTGTTGGTGCTTTCCCAACAGAGATATACGAGGTAGCTCGGTGGTACCAGGAAGTGCTGTTGTTTCTAACATAGTTGTGCAAGGAGCTTGCTTGGACGCGTAGCTTAGCAGTAAAACCGTGTGTAGATGAGTGATGCGAGGTTGCGTAGCCGACTGTTGGCAGAAAGCTTGGTGGTGGTTGGTGCTTTTCCAACAGAGATATACAAGGTAGCTAAGCGGTGCGAGGGTATTTAATCGCACTGTGAAAATGTGGTGTTTTTTCCATCGTTATTGTGCGAGTAGCTTACTTAACTCGTAGTAAAGCAGTGAAACGGTGTGTAGCTGAGTGGTGCGAGTATGTGTAGCGGCCTATTTTTTGAAAGTTTGGTGCTGGTTGGTGCTTTTTCAACAGAGATATACGAAGTAGCTAGGCTTTTTGAGGATGTGTAGCAGCGCTGTGAAAATGTTTGGTGGTTTCCAACTTAGTTAAAAGAGCTTACTTGGACGCGTAATCAAGCAGTGATAAATAAATGATAAATGATTTTATTTTGTAAGTTGGTTTTAACCCCCGCGGCCAAATCCGGGTTGTCAAATTGAACTCCGACGACAACCCGGGTTGACAGCCGATTTTTTTTTTTTTCTCTTTAATATTTTTTTTTTTTGTCCGACTCACCAGTGAGTCGCAGGGCTTAACAGGTTAAGAACACTTATACACGTCATCATTTTTTCTTTGGCAGTTTAAGTTAAATGAGGCCGGTGTTTCCTAGCTGACTATCCTGAGAAGAAATTTCGAAACAAACTCAGAGGTCAAAGTTTCTTTTAAAGGGTTCAAATCCATATAATATGTACTGGTCAAATCATATGAGAACCATGTACGTTTATGTCTGGGATGAGCTTTTGAAAAATGCAACACGCAAATTCGAGTGGACCTATCCAGACAGTGCAAGCATTTGTCAGTTATCGTGAAGCTCAACTCAGAAACTTTGAGGAGCTCAACGAACCGACGAGCAATACCAAAGTAAGGACATTTGGGTAGGCCGCAAAAATACTCAAACTGCCAGACAATCATAAAATTTACATGAATATAACGACATACATGTAATAGTTCTCGCATTCAGATTATGCTATTTACCATACAGTTTAGTGTCTGTAATGGTCTTTTGAAGAAAGAATCACACATATTTGAAACAGTAGGTAGATGAGTGGTGCAAGGATGCGTAGCGGACTCTTTTCAGCTGTGCTCGGACAGGGTGCGGTGTGGTGAGATGAGCGGAGGCACACATTCCACGCTCGCATCTCTAACACACATCTCTCGCTTTTTGTTTGTATAAATACCTAGCCAGTCCTTTTCCACCAGAGCTTCACATAGCCAAGCTAGGATGATGAAGTGATCCCATTGATGCATTTATCCTCGCACACCGCCTCGCTACCTCACACATCTCTGGTGGGAAAGCTTTACACCAGAACCGGTTATTATGCCGCGAAAGCTTTTACTTAGACTAGGGTAGACTGTGGCGCTTTCCTAGTTTTCTTTGTAAGGCTTTTCAAGTGGCGTTTTTGTGGGTATTGTTAGTGTAACTGTTAACAGATGGTGTGTTGTTGCTAAGTTTATTTGTTCCTTTTATAAAAATGTTGGAGGTTTCGAGAAGATTACTTTTATGAAAAGAGTGCAAATAGAAACATAAATAGAAATGTAATCAGTATATGACGTTCCCACTGCCCGAGACATGGGTCTTCTCTTCGTTAGAAAATGTAAGCCTAGGTAACCCAAAACTTTTTTTTCTGAAAGATCCTCTTCACTTTTCTTCAAAATATCAGACCGTTTTTAGGATCCAAACGGAGCCTTGTATTGCTGTCACTCACGTGTCCGTCTATCTGTCTGTCCGTCTGCCCGTCGTCTGTCACACTGGTTTTACAGCTAAGAGGCTTAAGCTACAGTTTTTAAATTTTCACAGTAGTTGTTGACCCAAAGCTATAAGTATAAATAGTCAAAAATACATTTGGTATGGAACCCTAAATGCGCGAAATCCGACGCTCACTTGGCCGGGTTTTTATGACAATATCTTAATAACAATTAGACCTGTAAAAGGAAAGGTAGTGAACCGCGACGCTATCTCTTCTGATTTTTCTCAGTTTCTTTAACACCATCATGTTTGTCATTTTAATAGCAATCTTGATAAAGAAACTTGGATCAGAAAAAAAGCAATGACCCCAACATGACTACGTGACAGAGGAAATAAAACTATGACCCCATAATCTTTAGGCTTACACTAATATCCTAGACGACAGAACCCAGACAAACACACACCGATACACAAAACATAACTCATACTAGTAAATACTTGGCACCACACGCGTACACGTTCGTGTGTAATGTATGGCGGACATGACAAGTGACGCTATTCATCTTCTGCGTTACATACAATTGACTTTAGTACATAAGCCGTGTGTCTCGGCGTTTGAGATCGTGGGAATGATAGTTTTCTTATTCTTTTCTTGGAGAAGCTTTTTCAAAAGATCTTAGATCAGGAAAAACAGCAAGGTTTTGTAAGAATACAGGTTAAGACTTTGGTGTCTTGTACCAGTATCGTCAGTCGTGAAGGCTCAAAGCGACACAAATGGCAGGCATTGTATGTATGATGTAGTTTTAATTTTGTAATTTTATCTAATTTAGATTAATATTATAAAGGTAAAGCTGGATCTACTAAACCGATTTTTATTAACCGACTTCAAAAAAGAAGGAGGTTATCAATTCGAATATTTCAATTTTTTTTTTAATTTTTTTTCGGGCATAACTCCGTCATTTATTTACGGATTAGCAAAATTCTCGTTTCGTTCGAAAGGGGTTTATTCCGAAATGGTCCCATTTAAATTTCATATAAATTTGATGATGGGTTTTGGAGACAGACAACGGAACTCTTCAAAAATTGACAGTAAATCAACCGCGTTTGCTGCTATCGTATGTCTAAGAATGCTATCGAATTGTTAACACAGTTTAATGGCGAACTACAGCTAAAAAGTCAAAAATAAAAAACTTTTTTACAAAAAAATAGAACCGACTTCCAAAAAAAAATACAAACTTCTGAATTGATAACCTCCTCCTATTGGAAGTCGGTTAAAAAGTGCAAAATAACTTTTATTTCGGAAGTTGGTGTCAAAAAACGAAGACACACAACCAGGAACACCGACTTTCGAAATTAAAGTTATTTTGCACTTTTTTTGGAAGTCGGTTCTATTTTTTTGTAAAAAAATTTTTTGAAATATCTTTTACCAATAGAAAGCCACATTATTTTTGAGTAGGCTATAAATTTTAGAAATCTACGAGGACGAAGTCGCAGGCGAAGTGCTAGTTGTTTAATAATGACCAAAAATGTTTTTTTTTTCTGATTTTTTTTATTTTTATGCCCTTGTGAATGTGACTAATGTATATTATTTATTGTATTTGATATGAGTCTTAGATACTTGAAGTAAATTGATTATTATTATGAAGAAAAAAGCTATTTTGTTGTTTATTGTTAGTTTACTGGTTGCTACTAGTGAGCATGAAGCTATTTTGTTGTTTATAGTTAGTTTACTGGTTGCTACTAGTGAGCATGAAGCTATTTTGTTGTTAATAGTTAGTTTACTGGTTGCTACTAGTGAGCATGAAGCTATTTTGTTGTTAATAGTTAGTTTACTGGTTGCTACTAGTGAGCATGAAGCTATTTTGTTGTTAATAGTTAGTTTACTGGTTGCTACTAGTGAGCATGAAGCTATTTTGTTGTTAATAGTTAGTTTACTGGTTGCTACTAGTGAGCATGAAGCTATTTTGTTGTTAATAGTTAGTTTACTGGGTGCTACTAGTGAGCATGAAGCTATTTTGTTGTTAATAGTTAGTTTACTGGTTGCTACTAGTGAGCATGAAGCCCATGGTTTGATTCCCAGGAATTTTTCATTAGCAGCCCAGGAGTGTGGTATTTTTACCTCACTAAAACTACCCCAATCATCTTGCTTCCTTCGACGCTACAACCCTCTGTGGGTCTTGGCCTCCTCAACGATCTTCCTCCATTTCGCTCAGTCCCTGCCCCCTTCGCCAAGATGTTTCCTGCCTATTTTTCTTAGATCTTCCTCGACACAATCCTTTCACCACTTCCTAGGTCGTCCTCTTGGTCTTTTCCATTGTGGAGTCCACTCGAACATGATTTTAACCGCTCCGGTGTCACTCAACTTTTTCAGGTGATCTGCCCATCGGAGCCTTAACGACTTGTATAACCTGACAATTGTTTCTTTATGTATCTGGTTATCCAGTTCGTGGTTCATCCTTACCCGATACGTGCCGTCGTCTTCTCATATTTGTCCACCCCAGTGATCACTATCAGCATATGGATGGAGCCCTGTTGCCTTTTAAAAGACCACTCAGGAACCATTTCTGTGCAACGCCTGTTAGGCGAATCCCCGAGGAGACTGTAAAGAGGTTTTACTGAGCCTTGATGTGCACGGCAGCTCGTGTGATTACTGCTACGCAATCTAGAGTATAAAAATGCCCGGTTGATTGATATGCTGGGCTTGCCCCCATTTATTTTTTTTGTGGGGTGTGAAATCATCCAATGACATCTCCCGCTCTAGGGTGGAGCGAGAGGGCGTGTCAGACTGACTAAAACCTACCCCTGTTCCTTCCCTGCTCTGAGTGCCCAGGGGCGAGGTAACTCTGTTTCGATTTTATCCTCAACCCCTGGGCAGGCATCGGCCGTAACGGGCCCCGTCATGAATGCTGACAACTCTTAGAGGCATGCGTGGAACACTACGCGCCGTCGTCTTTCGGGGCTGGTGCTGATCAGACGGCGAGCTACCCATAACTCGCCATCCGCAGGCCCGGGTCTACGGTGGCCGGAGCTCGTCTCGCGGCGCCGGAAGCCCCTGGCGTGTCCTGCGGCGGCTGCTGCTGAGGGCGTGAGGGCGACTCTGTTGTTGAGTCTCTCTCACCCATGTCGCCTCCCTATTCGCGAGCATTACTGCTTCGCAGAAGGAGGAGATAGTTTCCCATTCCCTCTCGCTCCGTACCATGGCCTGAACCAGGGCCGGGCGCGATAGTCGGCAGCCGCCTGTAACAAGGCAGTGTGCCTTGTTTATTCTATGACCTCTATTCCAAAATTACGTTCTTTCCTACCTTTTTCAATTTAAAATTCAAAATATTACTTGTTTTCTCTGTCAATAGTCTGTTTTTATATTAAAAATCAGGCAGTTCTAATTCTGCTGCCGAGCTAGACTAAGCTCCTATCCATCATTGTCATTTTCCTTCTATTCAATAAATGACAGTTACCAGTTTGTAAGAGTTACTAGAACAGTCAAGTGCAGCTTTTATAACCAGGCAGTTCCTATTTGGTATTGGTAAACCTTTACCTAGTCACAGTGTATGGTGTAAGTACGATTAATAAGTGCTCCATATAATCAAGCCTACTGTATATAGTTAAATATACGTCCGAACTCGTCGTATTTATCTTCATCTAACTCTCATCTACGGTCCTCCTACTCTACGACCTCCTCTACGTGTTACACCATTACTTCGGCTCCGCAACGTGACATGCCTATCGCATCCACGAGGACACGGCGGTGCTCCGCCCAAGCAGGGCAGACCTCCACCGTATGCTCCACTGTGTCCTCTGGGCGATCCGCGCAGTGGAAACACCCGGAAGTTTCCTCCCGCGTTATGCGAAACAGGAAACCTCCCGAAACAGGCTTGCCACCATTAAATGAGATTTAAACATTGCTGAAGCGAAAAGTTCTCGCGTCGTTGGTCTCGTGGTCGCAAGCGCGACTGCTGAGCATGTGGTCCAGGGTTCGATTTCTGGGTCGAGCAAAAAGTGTTATTGGCTTTTTCCATAAGGAATTACTCTGTAGTAGCCCGGAATTTGGAAGTTGGTGGTGTGACACCCTCGTGACTCGGTAAGCACGTAATGCTGTTAGTCCTGCGCTTGATCTCTCCCCGCGAGTGTCGGATTGCCGTGCCATCGGACTATGAGAGTAAAGGAACAGAGAGTGCACCTTGGATTGCGCAAATACTTATCATAAAAATGTATTGTCACCAGAACTAAAGGTGTTGAGGATAAATTCGAAACAGAGTTACCTCGCCCCTGAGCACTCAGGGCAGGGAAGGAACAGGGGTGGGTTTTTGTCAGTAAGAGTCTGACACGCAGTGCAAGTTAAATATAAGCTTGTTAAAAACGTTACACAAAAACAACCGGCTTCCAAAAAATGTACTAAAATTTTTTAAATAACTTTAACTTCGGAAGTCGGTGTTTGCATTTTAATTCTTCGTTATTTGACACTGGTGCGGATTCTCTTGTTCAATAACTAAACTAAAATTAGAGAATTGCTATCTTTTACTAAAAGGCAGTGCGAGAAAAGGACGGCTATAGCTATGCACTAAGTTAGAGATGTCAAACTAGTTTACGCCTTACGCTTCGCCGTGTTTTTAGACGACATGTTTTTACGTGTACCCTTAATTTGTATGGAAATATTAGTTCAAACTAAATTTGACAGCTCTAATTTACGTCCGTCTCTTTCTTGTTTTATTAGAGAGAAAAAGATAGCAATAGCCTAAATTAAGTTTAGTTTGTGCACAACGGAATCAACACCACTGACTTCCGAAAAAAAAGTTATTTTAAAATGTTTAGTGTACCTATTTGTTGGAAATCGGTTGTTTTCTTTGTAAAAAGTTTTTTATTTTTCTCTTTATAGTTGTTATACCCCAGAACTCAAAACCCCAATAACATGAAACGAGGAACTTACTTACATCATCTATGTATACATGTTTTTCGTTTTTGTTCAGTTTTTCAAAAAGCGCTGAAGCAATTTCGATAAAATTTAAATGGGACCACCCTGGGAGTATATTCTTTCGGATAAAAAAGAATTTTGAAAATCGGTCCACAACTGACAGAGAAATCGGTGGACATACATAAAAAAAGAAAACATGCATACATTCGAACATAGAACCTCCTCCTTTTTCGAAGTCGGTTTAAAAGAGTGGTGAACGAGGAATTTTTGTGTATTTTATATATTTTGCACCCATGCAGACCCGGGACGGGTCGCTAGTTAGAAAATGAGACCAGCATAAACCATACATAAGCAGACAGAACATTGCATTCCCTTATCCAACAGCACCTGCAAACCCAATCAAGTCTTGTAAATTACCAAGAAGACTCCCAGTCCATTTCTCAGTCGTAAACAAATCTAGTTATAATGAATTATGGTCACGTAGTCCTGGTGTTGTCGTCGACTATACGCGAATTAATCTCTGGCAGCCCTTCGCCATTCCTCTCACGTCCCTCCTGCACAAATAAGCAGACCTCTACGTGATTCTCTTCAAGCACTAAATGAGTTAATGTGATCATTATATTTTTTTGTTACTGGTCGAAAATGGAACAGAAAAATAAATGAAATATTAGCTTTGCTATAAAGGATACACGCGTCATGTTCATGAACGGGCGCCGTCAGTTGAGACTGGTCATCACTGCCTTATTTTTATTTTTACTAACATTGTTCTCACATAATAGAAGCTACAAGATATAATTATGTAATCAGTATTTGTAATAACATGCTTTAAAAGAGTTTCGCGGAGTTCCTTGCTCGTTCTTCTCCATAGAGATCTTGGAATGTGCAATTAACTTCAACTTTCTGACTGACCGACTTCTTGACAGTTCAAAAGTGCTTGTAAATGGTTTGTTTGAAATAAATGCTTTGAGGTTGAGCTTGAAAATCAGGGTTTAAGTTCCTTCCTTGATTACTAGTGACCACCATCGTAACCAGGCGTTTCTCAGATCTAAATCGGTTCATCATACATAACATCGTATCACATTGTAAACGAGTTGATCCTGTTGTGTTCCATAGTTTTGTAAATTGATTCTTTTTTTAGTTAGTCATCTATAATACACTGGTGCCGATTCTCTTGTTAAATAACTTAACTAAAATTAGAGAATCCCTATATTTTACTAAAAGGCAGTGCGAGAAATGGACGGCTACAGCTATGAACTAATTTATTGATGTCAAACTAGTTTACGCCTTGCGCTCCACCGTGTTTTTAATCGACATTTACGTGTACCCATAATTTGTATGGAAATATTAGTTCAACTAAATTTGACACCTCTAATTGACGTCCGTCTCTTTCTTGTTTTATTAGAGAGAAAAAGATAGGAATAGCCTAAATTAAGTTTAATTGTGCACAACAGAATACGCACCACTATCGATACAAATATTATGAAGAGGTAAAGTACCGAATTTTGAAATTTCTTTTACCAATAGCAAGCCACGTTATTTGTGAGTGTCATAGGCTATAAATTTTTGAAATCCACGCGGACGAGTGCTAGTTGCTTAATAACTTGGTTGATATGTTACGTCACATTTTGTTTTTTGATCCTTGATTGTTAAGTCAAGGTCTGCCACCATATGAAAATATTATTTTAATGGCAATAAAGACAATCAAATCATCGGCTTTCTTTGGTACTCAGCCCTATCAAGCTTTCGTAGTAAAAAAGATTATCAAAAGTAAAAATGTAAGTGATTAAGTAACCACGAGACATTTCTGTGACGCATGGCAATCCCATACTTTTTCTGAAGTAAAACTTCTTTACGCACGCTTTAACTTGGGGTGTAAGCTGGTGAATGCGTGACGAGAGCGTTACGAAAAGTGTGATAGGGTGAGGCGAATGTGACGAGAGCGTTAAGAAAAATGTGATCGGGCGAGGCGAACGGAAGAGATGGAGCTAAAGAAGTTTTACTTCAGTCGTGTGGTCTAAAGCACACTCGTTTCTTTATTTTTTACATTTTTACAATCGATATCACTAATAGGGACTATGTTTGCTTGCTTGCTATGTTCGTAGTTTCCTTGCGTGATCGAATCAGAAATGAAAATATCCGCAGAAGAATCAAGACCACCAACCACACAGCTTGAAAAATCGCCAAACTTAAGTGGCAGTGAGCAGGGCACACTGCTCGATCAGAAAAGATGGTCGATGAAGCCGAAAGGTTCTGGAGTGGCGACCGCGTACCGGAAGACACAATGTTGGAAGGCCACCCATAAAGTGGAACTGGTGAGGGTCGCTGTTAGCCAATGGATGCGAGACGCACAGGAACGGTCTTTGTAGCGACACTTTTTTTTTTAGGAGGGTGGAAAAATAATTCAATGACGTGTCCCGCTCTGGGTGGAGCGGGAGGGCGTGTCAGACTCTTACTGACTTAAACCCACCCCTGTTCCTTCCCTACCCTGAGTGCCCAGGGGCGCGGTAACTTTGTTTCGAATTTATCCACAACCCCTGAGCAGGATTTGCAGCGATACTTGGGGGAGGCCTTTGTCCAGTACCTAGTGGACGTCTTTTTTTTATCGGTTGAAATAATGATGATGATGCTTATCTTTCCTCCCTATTATAATAATTTATATACTTAGTTGTATGTCATGTATCTTTATAGTATTAGATATATTTAGTAGTAGTAGTAGTACCTATATTAATTTAAACTTATATATTTATATTATATGTGTAGGTTTATTTGACACCTTAGTGTAAGAAATCTCGTACTCTTTTTTCTGTTTCTTACACAGTATTGTCTACATTTCTTTCTCACTTCTCCTTTGGCAGGTCTGCTGATAGAAACTTCTTAAAAAATAAGCAGTTCCTTTGTACCATACTTATAATGTTGTCTATAGTTTCTGTGTCTCTGTGTGTACATAAATCAATAAGTAAAAAAAAAGATGATTGTTAGTAAAATGTCACAGTCTAGACTACCAGGTTTAATTTAAAATCCTAAGCATTTGAAATTAAACCTGGGAGTCCTGACTTTGTTGAATTGAGTGATATCAAACCTGATATCACTCAATTATAGATATTCCAAGAATCTTTCAGTTAATATGTACTAAATACTTACGATACTATTTCAATATATCAATAACCATCCCAGAATGAAAACCTCGCTTATGGTCTGTAACACACGTTGGGAATAATTAGAATAAACTTAGCTCATATCGCAAGATTGATAGTTCAGATATCTGGGCCTCTTTGAACAGATATAATTAAATAAGTCTAATACTCTATTGCAAACCTGTTCTGACTTCTAGGAATTTTCTGATTTAATAGGTTGATAGTCTCAATACTCAATACTTTATTGCATTCCAAACGTGTTAAATAGGTGGTTTAACATGATAAAAGATCAATATGGACAATGTCGGGCACAGCAAAGTAGGAGAGAGGAAGAGGGCTAAGTAGTAATTATTTAATAGAAATTATTAGATCTGTTTTATTGGGTGTATAATTATGTATGTATATAAAAAGTGTGTACGTAGGTAAAGTATATTGCTTTATAGGTATAATAATTGTAAGTAATTATTATGAAATTCTTATTATCTGCTTAGCCTTTTCCCAACTATCTTGGGGTCGGCTTCCAGTCTAACTGGATGCAGCTGAATATCAGTATTTTACATGGAGCGACTGCCTATCTGACCTCCACAACCCAGTTACTGGATAATACGATACCCCTTGGTAAGACTGGTTGTCAGACTTTCGGGCTTCTGACGACCCGTAACGGAAGTGTCTTGGTATGTAAAGATGGTCACCCATCAATGGGTGACCATCTTTACATACTAAGTCAAAACAAACAACCAAGACGAAAAAAAAAACCCCGGCAAGTGTAGCATAATATGATGGAACTTTAGCCACGAGCTCCTCAATATTATGAAATTCTTAAATTATTATGAAATTATTTTTCATAGGCTTATATTATTTTTATATTGTTATTTTATAATGGTGTACACAGATGATTTTATTAAAAATATTGCCGCGTAGCTAGAAAAAAATATAGTTCTTAGACATGTTTTATCAAAATCGGTTCAGCCGTCTCAAGGTCATTTGTGTTTTTTAAATGTTCGCTTTTCTTTTAAACGTTGGTTTTTTTTTTAACTTTTAATTTAATTGGTATCTTGTGGGCTAAACAAATTTCTGTCGGGCGAGCGACATGATATTTGACGATACAGTTGGCGCAGTGGTTGAACGTTCGGCTGCTTCGCTGCGTGTCGCGGGTTCGATTCCCGCACGGAACAAATATTTGTCTGGCCTAGATATACATAGTCGTTCCAAGTCTGGATACCTTGTGTATGTAAGTTTATATATAGTTAAGTTTGTATTTAGTGAATGCATCCACGATACAGGAGTAATTATTGGGAGAAATTTAAAAAAAAAGTAGTATTATTGGTCAAAGCAAGTTTATCGGTAAGGTTCACAATCCCAAAAACAAAACAAAAAAATAATTAAAAAACCTAAACTAAGTAACGTGCTCTTGACTGGAGACCGCGAATCGGCTCACGTAAGTTGGGAGGACTCCCTCAGGATAGGTGGAGCGGCAATCTTTGCGGGGCGGCTGATAGAAGCTGAATGAGAGTTGCCCAGAAACAAGATATTTATGACGTGGAAATAGGCTTCTTTAGTCACACGCCGTTGTTCAGCAGTGGACTACTCCAGGCTCAAGATCGTCATCATCATCATTTCAGCCGAAAGACGTCCACTGCTGGACATATGCCTCCCCCAACTGTCTCCAAAACGACAAGTCCATTTTTTTTTTGTCGGGTGGGAAATGGTACTATAACTTCTCCCGCTCTGGGTGGAGCGGGAGGGCGTGTCAGAATTTTACTGACAAAAACCCACCCCTGCTACAGTTCATCCTTCAGTTGCCTGAGTGCCAAGGGCCGCGGGAACTCTGTTACGAATTTATCCGAAACCCTAGGCAGTATCCGCAACCCCAGGCAGTAGTATCCGCCACCCCAGGCAGACAACGACCGGTCCAAATTTCAACAAAGTACTTAATTTCATAGTATTATTCATCAAACCTAAGCATTTCCACTAACTTAATAGAAATAAAAAAACTAAATAACACACTAAACGTACTATTATACACCAGAAATCAGAGCTCAAGTGACCAGGAGCTCATAAATCTGTAGGAATTTAAACTGCGTCCGTGCCTCTCCGGGGAGTACACTCGCAAGATGAGGGTGAAATACTGAGTTAAGAGGTAGAAATACGTTCCCAGGTATAAAAGTTAGCGGGGTGGTGTGTGTTAAATTTTGAATAGATCAAAAATGTATGAGGATATTTTTTAATGGGCCATTTTCAGGGTTCCGTACCCGAAGTGTATCGAACGGGACCCTATTACTAACCATCCGCTGTCAGTCCGTCTGTCTGTCAGAGGGCTGTATCTCAACATCCGTAAGAGGTAGACAGTTGAAATTTTCACAGAATGTGTATTTCCGTCTGTCTGTCAGAGGGCTGTATCTCAACATCCGTAAGAGGTAGACAGTTGAAATTTTCACAGAATGTGTATTTCTGTCGTTGCTATAACAAAAAATAACACAAATAAATTTAAAATAACAGGGGGTTACCATAATAGAAAACTGTTTTTGTTTTGGCTTTTTTTGCTTGATCTTAATAATGGCAATAAATAGACGCGTATAATCTTGCACGATGATACGGAACCCTTCATGCGCGGGTCCGTCTCACACTTGGCCGGTTTTTTAGTTATGCTTATCTTAATGCCATAATCGCCACACTTGGCAGATGGTTAACGATCGCAATGTGATTGTTACAAGGCACAGAGAAATCTGCTGATCATTCTCTGGTAATTACCAGAGAATGATCAGCAGATTTCTCTGTGCCTTGTCGCGACTAAGTGACTTAAGTCACTTAGTCGCGTCTTACGGTTCCACACCCACGGGAAGTGATAGGATGGTACTATTCTTTACGTCCGACACCATACGCGGGAATACGATGGATGCGAGACGCACAGGAGCGGTCATTGTGGCGACACTTGGGGGAGGCCTATGTCCAGCAGTGGACGTCTTTTGGCTGAAATGAGTATGATGATGATGATGATTTTTAAATGTGGTTAGAAAAGGGCACGTTTCAAGTTGAATGGAAAAAATGATGTAGGTATGTAAGGTTAGTCCACCTACCAGGTTGGGTTCTATAGTTTCTGACTACCGGGTTACCGGAAATTGGTTTGAGATTATGTACTTCAGCCTAAATATGTAGCTAAATGTGTTTTTTTTTCATTTAGTAAGAGGCCCTTTGATGCCAAACCATCACGCAGGTCAAGGAAACGGACGCCCGTTAAAATGAATAATAGAACACGATTTTCGAATAAGGAATTCGAATTGAATGTAGGTCAACAGTCAATCGGGGTCCAGTGAGTTGGTGACGTCACTAATTAGGCCAGCCAATCGGAGCCAATTACAGACATTACAGTGACCAATTAAGCTTTTAGAATTCCTCCTTATCTGAGGGGTAATTCTCGTATTTTTAAGGAACTTTCGCATTGGCATCGCAGTCGCAATCTGTTAAAAACACGTCTAATTTCTCCCTACATTTTGATTAGTTTTTGACATTGATTGAGACTAAGATGATAATTTGCGACTTTTTTAACGTTTTTAGGGTTACGGAACCCTAAAAACGTTAAAATTAAAGTTTGATTATTTCTATTAAGACTACAGTGTTTTTGTTTATTAAAGTTTATTTTAGACAACTATTCGCCGAATGTCGAAAAATACTAGAAATTTTTCGGCATTTGACGAATACCAAAAAAAAAAAAAAAGAAATGCCGATTAACGAATAATAGGGAGTATTCGTGGCATTTCGAACATGTACTACGATTAATTCAGAAGGTAGGTACCGAGCCCTATTGCTGCCACTCACGTGTCCGTCTGTCACAAAATTTTGTTACGAAGAATTTTTTAACTTCTCATTGACCTTGAAATTTGGTGATAACATTTATTATTACGTATGTTTTACTAACAAATACCAATATATTGTTAAATCTGATTTTTTCTTTGATGATTCCCTCATTGGTTACGTAACCCTAAATGTGTGAAGTTAAACACGCACTTGGCCGGTTTTGGTTTACGTGACAAAAGAAAAAATACGTGTCCAATATTATATGGTAATCTATCTAACATACTAATTATAATTATTTGGTAATCTATCTAACATACTAATTATATTATTTGATAATCTATCTAACATACTAATTATATTATTTGGTAATCTATCTAACATACTAATTATATTATTTGGTAATCTATCTAACATACTAATTATATTATTTGGTAATATCTAACATACTAATCATATTTTTTTTTGTAAACTCACCAATTTTATTAATGTGACCTAAAGTATTTAAAAAGGTTAGGAAACCATCGCTTCTAAAGAAGAAGAAAAACCAGACCAATGAGGCAGTCATGTTAATATTCATCATAATTCAGCAATACCTACCTTCTTAATTAATCGTAGTACATGTTAGTGTTGCCGCGAATACTCGCTATTATTCTCGATTTTTTTTTGTTATTCGTCGAATGCCGAACAATTTCTAGTATTACTCGACTTTCGGCGAATAGTAGTCTAAAATAAACTTTTAATAAACAAAAAAACTGTAGTCTTAATGAAAATAATCAAACTTTAATTTTTCAACAAAACACAGTATTAATTTATTATTTTCATTGATCTAAAAAGTTAGCAAAAAATCAGTCGTGTCATGTTGAAGTTAATAAGGTAGGCCTTAGAAAACATTAGATTAAAGTAACAAATAAATGATTGGTAAGTTCTAGACCGTGATATTATTTTTTGATATCAAATATTTTTTTTTATATTTTCTTTTTTAGGTCGAATAATAATACCAAGTTATTCGGATATTCACCTTGAGGAATGGTGATAAATCGGTATTCGACTATTCGCTATAACAACTATTCGCGGCATCTCTAGTATAGTATTCATCAAACTAAATAACGGTTTTTCGTGGGATGCTTAACATTCCGCAAATTTTGGAATCGTTGGGATTGCTCGTTCCAAACAGTAAGCTACGGTTGGGACCGAGGGATAGTCTGTTTGAAACTCCGGTAGCCCGTACAAACGTATTGAAGTTTGCACCTGTGTGTCGGGCGGTTACTATAATAAATAGTATCTCTCAGTGTTTGGACATTTTTTTCTGCTCTTTGGCGGAATTCCTGAGGGTGACAGTGTATTGTCTTCTAAGTAACTTGTACCGGTACCCGGTCCCACTGCTTGGGACTGGTCAATCATCACTATAGGACTACTTTTATTACATTGGGTTTACCTGTAAAAATAATTGTATGTGTACTAAATGAATAAATAACTTCCAAACTGACAATTAAGTAGGTACCATACACCCCTAAAAATATTCACACAGCTTCCACACAGTTACAAAAATCATTAAATGGCCTAAATTATTGTCGACTTGACTGAACCTGCACGCAGTTGCACTCGCAGCTAACTTCGCACACGCCATTAAGCTTGACGAATACTATACACGTAAATAGAGACAGCTTGCTAATGGGCACTACATATAAATTAGGTGTGTAGTGGTGTCCCACCTCAAATTGATCGGGTGTCAAGCATTCAACCACGGCGGCTAGATTAGGTAATACCAACCTGTCAACACACTCACTACATGTCATGTCGTGTGCCTATACAATTATAATGAACTACTAATGGACTGGACCCGTGAAGGGTGGCTTTAAGGCAAGGAGGCAAAGTTGTTTATTTTACAAAATTTATTTAACTTGCAATGTTTGTTTAAACCTACCTACATATTATTATGTACATGTTTTTAAGTGGTACGTACGGCGATGCGCCACCGGTACATGGTGGACATCCCACCCACATGCACAAAACGTTTTGAGAATACATTAATTGTGCGTACAGCTAGGGAGTGGAATTCCCTGCAGGAGTCTGTGTTTCCTGATAGCTACAACCTGGGGGTCTTAATCAAAAGTGAATAGGTAAGGCAAGCGTGCTTCATCTTCGACCACATCATTTATTAATTAATTTATTAAAACTTCATGCAACACAAATGTACAAAGGCACTTAGCATCAGCCCTTCTATAGCCATATTACTATTCTATTATCGTTTACACTAACGGTTCGCTAACGCTTAGTACAAAATATATGGCGATGACATTACCTGCGTAGAGAAGTTTCACGTGACTTATCGCCATACATTTTGTACTACGTGTTAGCGAAGCATGCAGCATGCAAACAAGCATACATCATGCTTGCTGCCTGCAAACAAGCCTACACCATGCGTGCAGCATGCAAGCGAGCATACAACATGCAGCAGGCATGGTTTCTGTCACGGGCTCGCGGCTCCAGCGCTACGGGGCTCCGGCCTTAAAAATATTCGTTTAAAGAAGATTATGCCAAGTGTGTTATGCCAAATAGATTTCGGAACATCAAGATTCTGCCAGACAGAGGGAACTCATGGAGAAGGCTCTGCGTAGTTAATTATTTATTTATTATTTGGCGCCGACTCAAACTTAGTTTTACGTCAGTTTACCTTTTTAATAAAAAGTTTTTTTTTTAAGATTTTTTGTGGCTCGATGGTTCTTTTAAAATCTAACTTTTTTATAAGCCATTTAAAAAATATATTATTTGTTCGGAACCCTTTGCACACGAGTCCGACTCGCACTTGGCTAGTTTTTTTTTCGTCGGTTTTAAAGAGAAATTTAGTACCATTTCCACTAGGTAGGAACTGCAAGTAACTATTTCGTAGGTAATTTACAAATAGCTCTACCACTTCTGATACCATTTTAAGGATTCTCGGGACCTGAACTACTTCCACTTTAACTAGATGCAGTTAAAAGACAGTATCCCCGTCATCCTATGAATATTTTCTATCACTCCAGTTCGGTTGGCCCGGGGTGGAATTGTAACAGTTACGGGAACATCACAGCGAGCTGCGCCCAACGATAAGTGATATCACCAACGATTTAACGAGGAGGCCACTGGGTTAGAGGGAATGTGAGGTATATGGTACGAGAAGAACGAGGTTCATTCAAATGTCGTAAGTTCTATATTATTTCAGGATATATTCCTAAGTTTATAGAGTCAAACTCGCATATGGAGGGTTCCGTACTATAAACTGAAATCAAACACGTTTCTTAAATGGCGCCCCTTAACTTTTTTTAGGGTTCCGTACCCATAGGGTCCAAACGAACCCTATTGCTTTCATTCACGTGTTCGTCTGTCCGTCTGTTCGTCGTCTGTCACAAAATTTTGTCCTGAAGAAATTTTAACTTCCCAGTGCTCTATGAACTTGAAATTTGATAATAATGTTTATTATTAGGTACGTACATTTTACTAACAAACAGCAAAATAGTGATTTCCCTCATATGGTACGGAACGCTAATTGTGCGAAGTTCGACTCACACTTGGCCGGTTTTCTTAACCTGTGAAGCCCCGAAACTCACCGGTGAGTCGGACCAAAAAAAAAAAAAATTAAAGAGAATAAAAAATAAAAAAAAATCGGCTGTCAACCCGGGTTGTCCTAGGGGTTTAATTTGACAACCCGGATTTTGCCATGGGGCTTCACAGGAGTATTAGTTTGTTATAGCCACAATACCCACTCTGTGAAAATTTCAACTGTCAAATTATTACGGTTAATGAGCTGCAACCCGCTGATATACAGACGGACGCACGAGTGGATAGCGGAGACTTAGTAATAGTGATTTTCCTTCGACTAAACTTGCTTCTGACTCCAATAGTACGTACAAGTACACCACAAAGTGAACCGATGACCTGGTGAGGGTCGCGGGAAGCAGATGGATGTGACGCACAGGACCGGTCGTTGTGGTGACAATTGGGGGAGGCCTATGTCCAGCAGTGGACGTCTTTCGGCTGTGATGATGATGACGAAATTCACAGGTTCGCTTAGTTAGCTATGTAGTTACTTTTTAACGTTAAGGCCAAACGCACCAAATTAAGCCTTAACACAAACGCATACATCATTTAAATCTCATTTTAAACCGATTAACGAAATTATATTTTTGACTCGCGCCACTAAATTAAGTAATTTAAATATTGAACGTTAGTTGCAACTCGTTTCGAATTCGAAATCACTTTTACAAATTAACTGTAAACGATTTTATTTAAATCGTATGTAGCTACGATGCGACGCCATGTTGTGTTATCACACTACGCTTTTACAGATAATCACTATCACTACAAATCATAAAACAAAGTCCCCCGTCACGTTTGTTTGTTAAGCACGATATACTCAAAAATTACTGAACGGATTTTCATGCGGTTTTCATCAGTAGACAGAGTGATTCGTTGTACCTGTACAAAGGTGGCGAGGGTTGCTAGTTAAACGAACA
This sequence comes from Polia nebulosa, assembly GCA_951329385.1. Taxonomy (NCBI): domain Eukaryota; kingdom Metazoa; phylum Arthropoda; class Insecta; order Lepidoptera; family Noctuidae; genus Polia; species Polia nebulosa. The sequence goes on from OX589595.1 coordinate 31,564,609, forward strand.
ATAAAGGATTAATGAGATTTCTTTGACACAAATAGATTTCAGTCGAAAAGCGTCCCCTTTACTGAGACACAAGCCTCCTGTCTTGAAAGGGACTATACTCTAATACATGAGCCCAGTGCGTGTGGGTGCCACCTACACCCACTTTTTTTTTTGGGCTTATGTATTGACTTGTGACATCCACCTACTAGGTGAATGTCACATGTCACTACATTTTTAACCGACTTCCAAAAAGAAGAGGTTCTCAATTCGTCTGTATGTTTTTTTTTATTTTTATTTTTTTTTGTATGTATGTTACCCGATTTCTCCGTCAGTTGTGAACCAATTTTCAAAATTCTTTTTTCATCTGAAAGAATATACTCCCGAGGTGGTCCCATATAAATTTTATCGAAATTGCTTCAGTACTTTTTGAGAAACTGAACAAAAACGGAAAATACGTGTACCTCGATGACGTTTTGGTGTTCTCCAAATGTTTAAATTCCACGTTCCATTATATTGGGGTTTTTAGTTCTGGGGTATAACAACTAAAAAGTGAAAAATAAAAAACTTTTTTACAAAAAAAAACAACCGACTTCAAAAAAAAAATACACTAAAAATTTCTAAATAACTTTAATTTCGGAAGTCGGTGTCAAATAACGAAGAAGTAAAAATACAAACACAGACTTCCGAAATTAAAGTTATTTAGAAATTTTTAGTGTATTTTTTTTTTATCATTCACCGTTTTGAGAGCAGTGATGATGAATTAAATTAAAATTAAAATAACTATCGGCTCTAAGAATGTGAATTCTAAATCGATGTCATGTTAGTTCACTAGTTTTATAGACATAAATATCTGATACCCAATATGAGTGCGGCGTTATGTCCCCTGTCCAGAAAATGACTCATATACTGGATTACCCCAATTGCTTATACACCTGCATTATGGAGAATCTAATGAACGCTACTGACACTGTATTTAATTGGTTAGCTTCTGAGCCAAAAGTATTTAATAATTCCAAGCCTTAATTTTTCGGTTTTTGTACAGGAATGACCACAGTTTCTTTACCAACATAACATAGGCAATATGATAGACTAACACACAAGCTGGCATTTTCTCTGAAAAATAACGTTTAATATGCATCGCTCAATCACTGTATATGTCCGTGACAGTTTTGACAACTGTCCACCACAGAGTGGTCTGCTCTGATGAATGATTGGTCATGCGGTAAGAGGTTTGTGATTGTAATGATTAATGATGAGCTTTGAATAAACTCCTGCAACAGTTTGCTTCAGTACACACTTGTAGGAACACTAAATTATTATTTTCCTTAAGTTGACACTGCCACGTTCCGTCTCTGCACCAACCTAATGTGTTCGACTTTTAAAAAATGTCTAAGGCAGTGTTTTTTACTATTGCATGAAGTTTTAATAAATAAATAAATAAAAATAAATGAATAAAAATTCATTAATGATGAATCAAAAATAAAATGCATTACCAGATTTAAATCAAATCCAAAACCTTTGGCAGAACTGCAACTACAAATCGGTATTTGAAACAATCAGCGGCGCACGGCTGGACATAGGCCTGTCGCCATCTTGATTTTCAACAACTCCCATCCAGCTTTAGCTATGTTATCCTACGAAGATCGACACTCCATCTAACCTGACGGCGTTGTACTAAACTTTTACCGACTCACACTATTCACTCAAGAACACGTCTACCTCAAAGGTCATCAGGTTCATCATTCTCCTGCTCTTATCCCAATTTAATCTGACCCCAAATGGGGTCGGCGCAACATGCCTTTTTCTTCCATCTTTATTAGTTGTCGAGAAGCTCGTGGCATATCATGACTGGGCCCGTCATGGCCCATGCCTGCCCAGGGGTTGTGGATAAATTAGATGATGTCATTGGATGATTTCCCACCCCTGCCCCCCTAGGGTGGAGCGGAAGGGCGTGTCAGACTCTTACTGACTAAAACCCACCCCTGTTTCTTCCCTGCCCTGAATGCCCAGGGGCGAAGTAACTCTTTCGAATTTATCCTCAACCCCCGGGCAGGCATCGGCCATGACGGGCCCCGTCATGTTTGCTGACAACTCTTTGAGGCGCGCTTGGAACACTACGCGCCGTCGACTCTCGGGCCTAGTGCTGATCGGACGGCAAGTTACCCACTACTCGCCCGCAGGCCCGGGTAATTTGTATGGCTTTGGGTCAACAAGATGCTTGTACTGTGAAAATTTGGAGACTGTAGCTCCAACCGTTTGGCTGTAAACCTGTGTGACAGACGACGGACAGACAGACAGACGGACACGTGAGTGACAGCAATAGGGCTCCGTTTGGACCCTTCGGGTACGGAACCCTAAAAACTTCCCTTTCCTTATTGAAACTCTTTTGATCTTTTGGCTAGAATTCTCCGTTTCCATGGCCCAACACTGCCACAATCTCTTTATTAGACTCCTGTTAAATTTGCAAATGGTACAAGCTATATAGCATTAAGGACGTAACGACACCGATATGCATAATTAAAATATCTTAAAGTGTTTGACGGAATCTGCTTAAGTGATATAAATGGTTTCAATTGCCCCGTTTTAGGTGAATTCTAACGCTTTGCTGTGAATAGAGTTGCAATTGTTTGAGAGAAATGGTTTGTAGTTATTGAATTTTATGACCCGGTGAGGGTCGCCGCAATTCAGTGGATGCGAGATGCACAGGACCGGTCGTTGTGGCGATACTTGGGGGAGGCCTATGTCCAGCAGTGGACGTCTTTCAGTTGGAATGATGAAGATGATGATTGAATTTGAGTATCGATTGTTATAGGGGAAGATGATAAAAGGATCGATGGATCGTGTGATAGATGATATAGCTAAAAAAAACTTTTTTACTAAAAAACAACCGACTTCCAAAAAAAAAAATACACTAAAAATTAAAAAATAACTTTAATTTCGGAAGTCGGTGTTTGTATTTTATTTCTTCGTTATTTGACACCGACTTCCGAAATTAAAGTTATTTTTTAATTTTTAGTGTATTTTTTTTTGGAAGTCGGTTGTTTTTTTGTAAAAAAGATTTTTATTTTTTACTTTTTAGTTAAAACCCCAATACCATGGAACGTGGAATTTAAACATTTGGAGGACACCAATACGTCATCGATCTATACATATTTTTCGTTTTGGTTCAGTTTCTCAAAAAGCGCTGAAGCAATTTCGATAAAATTTATATGGGACCAACTTGGGAGTATATTCTTTCGGATAAAAAAAGAATTTTGAAAATCGGTCCACAACTGACGGAGAAATCGGCGGACATACATTAAAAAAAAAAAATTACATACATACAGTCGAACATAGAACCTCCTCCTTTTTCGAAAGTCGGTTAAAAAGAGGTTAACTATTGCGATGACAATAAATAGAGATGTACGGAAAGAGTAAACATACTGCTCCGTATAAATTGCGATAATGACAGGAAGATGATAATGATTTGCAGTGATTGTGACAAGGGTAAGTTCTTTTCTAAAGTATTTAGAGTTGATTTTGTATGTAATCTTGATATAAATGAGTTTGCTTTTAGGTATAGAAATTCACTGCTTGTTTGCCTTTTTAACCGACTTCGAATAAGGAGGAGGTTCTATGTTCGACTGTATTTATATATATATATTTTTTATATATATTTCCACCAATTTCTCTGTCAGTTGTAGACCGATTTTCTAAATTATTTTTAAACCGAAAGAATATACTTCCGAGGTCCCCATAAATTTTATCGTAAATGCCTCAGCGTTTTTTGAAAAACTTAACAAAAACGAAAAATATGTAGACATAGATGACGTTTTGGTTTCCTCCTACTACGAGTATGTTTAAATTCCACGTTTCATGTTATTGGGGTTTTGTGTTTTGTTTTACAACTAAAAATTGAAAAATATAAACTTTTTAAAAAATAAAATTTAATTTCGGCATTCGGTGTTTGTATTTTATTTCTTTGTTATTTGACACCAACTTCCGAAATTAAATATTACTTTTAAATTTTTAGTGTATTTTCTTTAATTTGAAGTCGGTTGTTTTTTTTTTTTGTAAAAAAGTTTTGTGTAACTTAAAAAAAATGTCGCTGATCTGTATATATAACTGACCGACTATCAACGCGCAGCCTAAACCGCTGGTGGTTCTTTGTGAAGAGTAAGTATCCACTAAGAAAGGGTTATTCGAAATTCAACCCTTAGGGGGGTGAAAAAGGGGTTGAAAGTTTATAACGGGGGAGGAAAGGGGGAAGAGAGAAACCGCTGGCAGAAGCCAGTGTTTTATAATATCTATAATTTGCAACAAAACAGTCGGCTTTTCCTTTTAGGAACAGAAAGCACGAGTAAAATACGAGTATTAGAAACACAGAAGGCTTTTCCTCAGAAGACATCGCTTGTGAGATCTTGTCAAAACGTCTATGAAATGGCAATTATTTCAGGATTTGTCTTTTGTATAACTTCATAAAGTAAATTGTTCATGTTATTTCACGTTAATAACATATTTGAAAGTAAACATTGATATTTTGCTTGGTTATTTACAGAGAAAACAAGTGTAGGGGAGAGCGGGGTAAGTGAGAATGGTGGGTAGTTAGGAACAGTGAATATTTATTGACATTATTTCAAGAAACCTTTTGATTGTCTTTGCTACAAAACATAAATTTTAGGTTTTTTTGTACTATAACATCAAATTAAAAAACCTAACAGTGAATATTTATTGAAATTATTTCAAGAAACCTTTTGATTGTCTTTGCTACAAAACATAAATTTTAGGTTTTTTTGTACTAAAACGTCAAATTAAAAAACCTCTTCGGCAAATTCGCAATACATGATTTTGAGCCAATTCTTACAATAATCCGATAAATTATTAAATTAATTACTACATTTTTTTAATAATTATTTCAGTTCTATAATGAGTTGGTTAATAACAGAATTTTGCTAGATAAAATGGTGTAGTCAACCTGGGAATAGCATTATTGTAATGGATTTTTTCTCAAATCTTGGTAGATTTTCCATCTATTTTCAAAAAGTTTTTATTTTTTAAAATATATTTTGGCTATAATATTTTAGATTTATTTTAGTAATCGATGTATTAATGTTATTAATCGGTATTATACCATTGGTTTTTTAATTACCCCAGTAGGTGCAGGGTAAATAGGAACGGCAAGAATTTTGTTTTCCCTTAAAATTTTATTGATCCATGTGATTTTTATGTTATTTGTTAAGGTTAATTTCTTGACGAAGGGTTAAACTTTATTTTTGAATAAAAGTTAACAACAATTAACATGGCTTTGCTCCTATTTTTTTTCATTCCGTTTAGGTGTTCCCAATTACCCCACTTTCCCCTATTGCATAAATATTGTTCGTTCGTTCGTTATAATTATTAAATTCAGCATGAAGTTAACCGCATCGTAAAATTAAAAGTCAGATGTTACCATAAATATTATGTTCGCGGTTGTATTGCTCTTAAAAATAAACCAAAAATGTATTGCAACAACGGTTTTTGCCCGCGTTATACAGTGATAAAGCTTTTTTTTATGTTTGTGTGAAATTGCTTTATAATCCAGAATTTAAACCTACTTATGTGGTTTATCATTTATTTGCCAATAATTATAAAATCTGGTAAAAAGTTTATTATTTTATAAAAACTATCACGATTTCTTTTTATTTTAAAACCAGCTACTGCCAGCGGCTTCGCCAGCGTGGAATTAGTACATACCCCATTATAAATTATAGCCTATATGCTATTCCAGACTATAATCTATCTTTGGGCCAAATTTCATTTAGATCTGTTAAGCCGTTCTGGCGTGATCGAGTAACGAACAAACATCCATTCATCCAGCCATCATTCCATCCAAACTTTCGCATTTATAATATAAGTAGAATAGTAGTATTGTACTGTGTATCTCACTCTAAAAAAACCGGTCAAGTGTGTGTCGGACTGCGCACATTTATTGGCTTTGGGTTAACAAGATGCTTATACTGTGAAAATTTGAAGACTGTAGCTCTAACCGTTTGGCTGTAAAACCTGTGTGACAGACGACGGACAGACAGACAGACGGACACGTGAGTGACAGCAATAGGGCTCCGTTTGGACTCTTCGGGTACGGAACCATAAAAAAGTATCATGTGTATCTCATACATTTTCAGCCCCAATCTAACTCCAGTACTCTGCACATACGGACAAATATTCCACAGAAAGCATTTCAGGAAGCGCAGTTGACACCGCTCTGTGCACTCTAAGCCAATGAATACATGATTACCACATCACGACGGTATACGGTAACCTTTCGTGAGGTATACCATGACATAGGGTAAGTGCGGAAACTTGTGAATTCGAAGCTTTTGGGCCGATTTCACGATTTTTATTAAGCAAGCTTAAACGCGTTTAGCCGCTGTCATAAAGCTGAAGAGTTTTTTTTGTTTGTTTGCTAATCTCTGGAACTACTGGATCGAATTGAAAAATTATTTTTGAGTTGAATAGTCCATTTATCGAGAAAGGCTATAGGCAACATAACATGCCGCTGCGACTAATAGGAACCAAGCGTCAATGAAAAATGTTGCAAAAACGGGAAAAAAAAAATCTTTTGAGAGCTTCAGTTGCGTGCGCTGCGTAAACGGTTAAAGTTACGCAAAAATTATGTATGACGGAATTATTCTCGTTTTAAAGTTCTTAAAAAAAGTTCGCGACAGCATATATCTATCTTTTAAGGTTAACTCACTATAATCTTTTTTATGGTTTTTATTTTTTACGCTAAGCTTTAGTTAGTAAAACTTCGTTTATAGAGCGAAATTGTGAAATCGGCCCTTAGGGGTTAGTGAATGTAGGAATTCTTTATGACGTCACTAGTCTAGTTGCGGTAATTGGTTGACCAGTCAAGTCATACATCGTCTTCTAGGGTCGCGCGGGTGTTTGAATGAGTAACCGCGGCTCCTTTTTTTGTTTGTTGGTTGGAAATTGTCCAATGACTTCTCCCGCTCTGGGTGCAGCGGTAGGGCGTGTCAGACTTTTACTGACTAAAACCTACCCTTGTTCCTTCAGTTGCCTGTGCCAAGGGCCGCGGTAAATCTCTTTACAATGCCAAGGGCCCCGGCAGTTACTGTTGACATCTCTTTGAGGCGCGCGTGGGACATTACGCGCCGTCGACTCTCGGGCCTGGTCCTTATCGGACGGCAAGCTACCCATTACTTGCCATCCGCAAGCCCGCGCCTACAATGGCCAGAGATCGCCTTGCGACCCCGACGCCCAGGGTCTCTCCTGTGGCAGATGCTAGGGGCGTGAGCGTCTTCGTTGCGTCTTGCTCACGCATTCCGCCTTCTCCTTCGCGAGCATTACTGCTTCGCAGAAGGAGGTGACAGCTTTCCATTCCCTCTCGCTACGTACAGACTGTTGTCAACATTACCTGACCCACCCTAAAATCAAACGACTTTGGACCCTCTGCTTGTAACATTAAGGTTTATTTAATTTATATGAGCTTATCAGACAACTGCTCGAGGATTTGATGAACAAATACAATAATAATATAGACACGCAAATTTGATCTTTAAAACGTTAGCGTTAGGTTATATTTTATAACTATTTGTTATAATATGATAAGTGTAATACTCGTAGCTTATTTTAATGATTGAGTTCAAGTAATTCTGGTCTCGTGGTCTGTGTGTAAGACTGAGAAAAACAAGGTTCGAGATCAAATCCTGCGACAAAGATATTGTTTTGCTTTCAATATATTTTTTTTCCAAAACTATTTCTTGTATTATTGTAAAGAACTACAGACTATAGAACTATAGAACTTTTTAAAATGGTAATATTTTCACATAACTTGTAATAAGTGGGTAGTTGAAAAATAAAATATTCGTATTCATTATAAAGAACTGTAAACTTATTTTTTTTTAAATTACCCACTCGTTTACAAGATAAGTTATTAGGCGAAAATCATATTGGTCGTTCTTTAATATTGCAAGCAATATTGTAGAAATGAAAACAAATTAAAAAAGAAACTGAAGTATAGGTGGACTGTGTTTTCGAACCCACATGCTGTTCGTCGTCAATCCAGCATCAAACCGCTAAGCCACAAGAACTCGTTGGTATTACGCGAAATTAAAGATTGGGTTGTAATTATGTAGTGTGACTTAAAAGCTTTTCAACTTTAATGTTAACGAGATAATGATTAAAATAGCTTAACAAAAACATACATAATGCCGGTGGCTCCGACTATGTTGGGTGGGTTTACCTTAACATTACGTGTTAAAGATCAAATTTGAGTGTCTGTGTTATTATTGTATTTTTGTTCATCGAGTCCTCGTGCACTTGTGTGATAAGCTCATATAAATTAAATAAACCTTAATGTTACAGGCAGAGGGTCCAAAGTCGTTTGATTTTAGTGTGGGTCAAGTAATGTTGACAACAGTCTGTCTGTACCATGGCCTTTTTTTTTACGTACCATAGGTACGTATCATGGCCTGGATCAGGACCGGACGCGAGACGTCGCTACCGCCGATCGCCTCTACGAAAATGCGGTGCTCCACCGTGGTGCTCCACAAAAGTGGGGCAGACCCCCACCGTATGCTCCACCGTGTCCTCTGGGCGGTCCACACAATGGTGACACCCGGGGTTACCGCGGCCCCTGGCACAGGCGACTGAAGAAACACGAGTGGGTTTTCGTCAGTTACAGTCTTACTCGTCCTTCGGCTTCACCCAGAGCGGGAGAAGTTATTTGTTGATTTCACACTCTAAAACAAAAGGTCATCAATTGTCGCACATAAGCGCGACACGACAACGATACAACGACGCGTTTTCATAGAAATTGCAAGAGCAATCCTGTTGTCGCGTTGTCACTCGTCGACGCATTTTCACATAGGTTCTGTTTGTAGGAGGACTTAATTGGAGTTTTCTAAAATGAAAAAAGCCCAGAAATGTCTCTAAAATTATTACTATGTCGGTTTGCCTTTGATGTTATTGCGTTAGCCACATTTTATGACACCCAGAAATGAGGCAGATTCTATTCTTCATCAGAAACTCGGTAAGTAGGTACACCAAATCGGATAGTTTAAAAACTCAATTAATGTTTTCCACCGGAATCTTCAAAGAAAGACAAAAAATCTACCAAAACATTCGCCCATTTTCGCTTAAATCGGCAAATGCAATAAATATTTCGCTCACATATCAAAGAATTTCTGGTGGTAGGTACTCGAATTTCCTCGAACATCGAGGGCGGTTGCATCGGAGCGGATCCAATGAATATCTAATCAGCCCATATGGTGTGATCTGAAGGAATTGAATGCACGGGGCTCAGATGTGTTTCAAATTATTTTATTTTTACTTTATATCGATACCTCTGGGTAGAAAGGTCGTATAAACCAAAACCCGACTTTTCAGGAGAGCAGAAAAACTATTTTTTTTTAATATAAAAATTCATAACTTTTTTGTTTTTGAAGTTATAAAAAAATGATCTATAAGAAAGGTTCTTACAATTTGCAAATGAAAAAGGTTAAATCATCAAAACCTATCTATCTTCTTTAGTTTTAAAGTTAGCTTGGATTTACGTCTAAGAAAAAATCTATTCTTGGTTAATACACCCCATCAAAATGTACTTTAAAAAAACTGTATAGGTCGTATATCCATTTTTGGTAAGATTATGGTCACATTTACTATCGTAAAAACCCATATATGTTGGTTTTTTTGTATTAAAAACCATCTAAAATCATAGATCAACTGAATTCTGACTAATAAACAATCCTGTTACTCTCAGAATTAGTAGGAACTCAATTATTATTATTCTAATACCCAATAATGGTCGATTCAAATAAAATAAAACTACCTGAAATACGAAATCAACATTTATTAAGAATTGTAATACCTTCTAATCAACATTTACTATCATTTCAATAATGGTACAACATACCTAACAGGTTTAACATTTTTAAATTGAAAAAATAAATAACAACTTAAACTGAAAAGTGAAATAAAAAAATCTACTTAGTCATAAAAAAAACAAAAATTATTCAAACTTCTTCTAAATTAAAGTAATCAGGCATTTTAATCATTTATAAAATTATGACTTGATCGTTTTTTAAATTTTTGTACATATTTAAATGTACTTAATTCAATAAATTATTGAATTGCCTTTGTACTAAGGCTTACTTACTAAGTAATTTATTGAATTGCAAGTTAATAAAAAAAAAAAAGATCAAGCACTAAACGTAACTAACTTATGTACTAAAAAGTAACTTATTTATGACATAAATTTGTATTCATAATTAGTTTAAAATTATTTATGAATTGAGAAAACACATTTTCAAAAAATAAATTTAGATGACAAAGAATACAACAATTTAACATAGTCTTGTTTTTTTACTAAATAATATTTTGCTAACGAACGAAATGTGAAATTACGTAAATACGAAAAGTTATTATTCTTTTATAATAATAATTGTATTATTCAATCAGCTCTTCCTCGTCTTCTTCGTCGGTTAGCGTAAGAGAGTCAGCCACATTTCCATGGGGTAAGTTAAAATAATCAAGGTGGTACCTTTTTGGTATAATGCCATTATCACATAGACGTTTTAAATCTTTATATTTTACATCCGATATTTGCAATTTGTTTTTATAAAGTGCAGTTGGGGACATAATCATCACCTTTTCATGTGTATCATTGCTTACACCTTGTTCGGGTAATATCGCACGGCTTTTCGATCTTCCTTTACCTCTACCTTTTCCTTTTTCTTTATTGCCAGATTTTTTAAATAATATTACTTTATCAGTTGACGTCTCTTCTTTCATAGAATATTTAATGTACATTTCATTTGGATTCTTTTTCTTCAACGTAATAATTCGGACGTTTCGCATTTTCAGGGTTTTAGAAGTTTCATTTGTAATTGTCTCAGCAGTTATTTCATTCCAATTGAGAAAATCAGAATACTCCATTACATTAACCTTATAAGGCCTAGGATTTTTTCTTGCAGCCTCAATGTAAGATGGCCATTGTGTTGGACTCCAGACAGTAATTTTTTTAACTTCACGTTCGATAGTTGCATGAACGGAGTCCACAGGCATGTAAGTGTGCCCTGGTAAAAGATAATTTATCTGGATCACTTCTAAATGCGTTGATTTCATTAAGAAGTAGTTCAGAACAGATAAGATAGTCTTATTTTTATTCTGACCCGGACAAGAGTCACAATAAAATAAAATATTTTTAATGCCTCTTTCATCTACAGACTTTAAATAGGAATATAGGCATGTAGCGATTTCATTAGCTCCACGCTTTGCATCGCACTCTCCCCACAAATAGCAAAATACTTCTTGTGTGACACTTTCGTATAAAGTAAAATTGAATAATGCATACTTTCTCGAGTAATACAATACTACACTATCACCATAAGGAGTATTTAAGACTTTTTGTAAATCAAAAGTGCATACTATAGTGTCACTTTTTAATGATGGCAACCTTTGATGCTGTTCAAATCTTTTATAACTAGCCTGTTTTTCGTTTAAATGTTCCTGAAGAGAATTTTTGTCACTTTCACTAAGATCTTTGTTATTTTCTGCTTTGACACATAGTATACACTTATCCTTTTTAGGAACATGGAATGATATATTATACTCATTTTGAAATATACCTCTGAATAGAGATTCACTTACAAATTCAATATTTGAACTTTGACATTCTTTTAAATACAGTCTATAAAGATTAGATACGTTTTTTAATTCTTGTGGAAGGTAAACTCTATTTGTTTTCTTTCTATTATAGTGAGATGGGACGGCAGGCAATTTTTCAATAAACTGTTTAACTTTCGTCTTTGCAAAGTCGGAATACTTATTTGAAGTGTTCCGTTGGCGACGGTCTTTTTGAGCCACTTCATTCGCAGAGTTATTTAGAGTATACAACAAAAACTTTTGAGTTATATCTAAGGTGCTGATCAGAAACTTTTGGCATATTTTTTGGTGGTCATCACCGTTATTGACGTAATACTCATAAGTAAGGCTTCTTCTGCTTAAAATTGAATCAGTTCTTTTTCTTGCACAAGGCACCACGTGTGAACTTCGTACCAACCAATCCTTTCGACGTTGCGAGTCCAAATTCCAGTAGAAATTGAATAAAGTAGCTCGTCTCTCCTCCGTTATATTGTAACAACCTCTTCTGCATTTGTCGGGATTACAAGGGTTACTTTGCATCTTCTTCTCCTGTACAATCTTTCCTTTTTCAGTTTCATATTCCTTTCCCTTTTCCTTTCTATTTTTTCCTAACTTTCTTTTATTGACTTTTAATATTTTTTTTCTTTTAATTAAATCTGTTTCTTGTTTTTTAAATTTCTTCAACCTTTTTTTTTTAGTCTTAGAAGTGTCTTCATCACTTGATTCACTTGTATTTTCTTGAGCCCAGTCGTCTGAACTCCCTGCAGAATAGTCACCAGTATCGTCATCAGAGAGGAAATCTAAAATATTTTTATGCATGGCACGTACTGGACGCTTTTTAGCTTTTTTAGCAGACAAACATGGACTTGCAGCATTAGCGTTCTTTATCGAAGAAGTATCAGTATACAGGTTAGTTTGTATATTATTATCTGCAGAAGGTGAAACAGGGTCTGCAACGGCATTGTAACCTGAAGTACTTGCAACGTTAAGGACGTTATGTGCATCAAGAGCGGGTAAAACGGGATCAGTTTTGTTCATCGAACTTAGGTCAGTATTAATGTCAATTGTAGGAGATAAGCCTGAACTTGCAGCATCAACTTTGTACAAAGACGTATCTAGGTGAGTATCTAGATAAGCTGGAGTAGACACATCTGGGTCTGCAGCATCAACATAGTATGTCAAAGGTGTCGCAACATTATGGTCAGATACAATTACTGGAGCTAGTGTATTTGGTTCTGTGTCGCTGACAACGTACATCAAAGGTATAACGGCATTAAGGTCAGTATCGACATCCACTGGGGCATTGTTTTCATTCACATTGCTCGTGGATAAGGTGACATTTTCTTCCGGGGAATTATTTACAATAGTTACAGAAGATGAAGAAAATACATTTTCTTTGTTACGTTTTGTACTTGACTTTTTAATAATTATGTTTGAAATTATGTTAATTTTTTTATTTGTGTCAGCTTTTGCAGGACTATTAATCGGTATAGCACCGTTGTCATAATAAGGATGGGATAGTGAAGATGTATTCATAGACGTGCTAAAAGTATTGTCACTATTACTGGTGGTTGAATCCATAATTATTGTTTGTGGTTTCTTGGCACGTTTTGCAGGTCGTTCAGAGTCACTGTCTTCTATAACACTGTCACTATCCTATAAAATACTCTGTTGTGAATGTTGTGATATATTGTGTGGCATATTAACTGCGGGCTCTACTTGTTGGGTTGAACTGAAAATAAGAAATAAAGTCACAGACAATAGGTATAGGAAAATAGCTTAGATAAAAGTTACGGTTACTATAACGATTTAAATCATTTTTCAATAAAATTTTTCGTGTGGAGTCCTTAAAAATGTTTATTGTATTATTATAAATTAAGCTTAAGTAAAATTAAAACACTAGCTATCTGGCTACATTTTAAAATTCTTTTCGTAATCATCACCGCAGAACCAAAATTTTGTGCCATACAATATTGAACCTTTTTTTTATAACAATACGCGTAGTTTTACTGTCTTCGGGCCACGATTTTATTTTGTGATTAAAGGGGTTTTAAGCCATCCCTTAAAAAAACGTGAGTTGTAAATGCAGGTCTAATAATAGTAGCATGTCGTTTGAGGGAATAAAAGAAAATATTTTAAGCGAAGAAGGTCGTAAAAACCATTTCCTGCAAGATAACGAAGATTGTTTATAATTTTTATTACTTCGTACTTGCTAGTCTATTATAAAGTATAATAGCTTGAAGGGTGTATAAACCATTTCCTATAAAATTGTTGAGTCGTTAATGCGGATCTAGCAAACGTTACATGTCAAATTGAAGGAATGAAAAAAAATATTATTTTAAGCGCAAGGAAGTGTAAACAAACTGCAAACGATCAAGGCTTTTTAAAATCAATACCAGGTCGTATATCTTCCACTATAAATAATAGGTATCAATAGCAAAGGTAAATTATCAATTAGGTACTGTAAGTTTACATTTTAAATCTATACTAAGTCATAATTCATTATTTACCTATTGACAACACGAATTCATTTACAATAATTGTTACCAAATAAGCTAACAGTGTTAAATTAAGTATGTAGGTACTCACGTTTTCACAGGTTTTAACCGTCGACTTTCGTACATTGCACTAAGCACTTGCCTTCGTCGAAGTAAAGCATCCAGGGTTCCTTTTTTAGTGTCTCCCTCCATTTTACAGAATTATTTAGTCACTACTTATTATTCATTTGTTGTAATAACAATAGAACTTGTAAACGAAACTTGTGACGAAACGCTCAGTGCGCGAACTCGCATCAAAGTAAACAAATGCGCCGGTATCTGTCTATCCCGCTCGCTCTTCTGCTTGTCGCTGCGCACCAAATGCGAGCCTTGTGTGTTGGTCGTAAAGTGCTTCTTGCAATGAACATGGTTTATACACCAACGTCGCGAACTGCCTTTGGATTTACGACGTCGAATTTAAACTATGTTTAGTTAATGCATTTAACACGTTAGGGCGTATAAACCATTTACAATTAACGACTGTTTTTATGCCCTGAGTTAATATAAATTATGGTCATTACATCATAACAAAACTACAAAAAAAAAACATTCGGCTTTTACATTGAAAATTTACCTTTTTTAAGAGACTATGACCAAAAATTTCTGGGTTGTATTAACCATTTTTGTGCGAATTTCCGCATTTCATATATACAGATCGATAGAGAAAAAAAATCTAAGAAAAATGGTATATATAACTCAATTTGGCCAAAATGGTTTATACGACCTTTCTACCCAAAGGTATCGATATGGTAACTTTTGTGTAGAGGATCCACCATCACCCCGGTGTTGAAAAAGCGCCATCACTCTGGGCCATAGCAAAATACAGCTACTTTAGTTTGTTTTGTAATGTTTAAGTATGCCTTATTATGTTTTAATTATGTCTTATTATGTTCAGTAATATCTTAAAAATAAAGGTAAAAGTATGTTCAATGTTAAAGTTTACTGAGGTAACTTTTTTGTATAGCGCAAGTAGTGTATGTCACAGCGCTAAAATTGACCAATTGTATTAAAGCCCGTAGTTAGGAATTTTGGCTAGTCAGCGATTGGTTGTTCATATTCATGCTTCTCATGGATTGGCTACAGACAGTGGAAAGTTTTCGAAGTCCACCATGTAAAATTATGTACATATTGAAATACATATGTAAAGTTGCTTTGTTTTTATTGTAGTTTATAGATTTGTGAGAATGTGAATTTAGAATCTAATAGTAAAATATAACGTAGATTCAGTTTGTCCTTGGAATACATACTTTGCAGTATGTATATATGTCAGTTTTGTTGTTAGTAAGACCAGTAAATATGTAAAAGTAAATATGCAGGTGTTCATTACATAAGAGATAAGTGAAACCTTTCTTATTGGTTATCGTCAGAATGTTGGAATGCCTGTGATTGGTCGAATGTTAATGTCCAAGTTAATTTGTAGAATTAACAAATTGTATTGGCTGTCCGGGTCTGCATTTGCTACACTACGTGCCCCATAGAATTTGGGTGATATATATAGGCACCCCTGGCAGTCAAAATTAGTCTCTCAGCGTCAGTGACTCAAGTGAGCTCGAAAGCCTCTGGCTTCGCTCCTATCGCCTTGTACCATACCTTGTACGGCGGTTTATTGTCTTGTACCACACCTTGTACAGACTGTGTGTCTAGTTCCATACCTTGAACAGACTGTTATTACTGTCCACTATTGGGGCAGTAATTCTAATTGTGTTTCAACCGTAATTCTGTGTATAAACCTGTGCTTCATGTGACTTTTTACCATTTTACCTTGTTTTTTATGTACCAATATACCATTTTTATTCAATCTGTGTCTCAATTGATTGACCCACTTGCTCCATTCATCACACGTGCGTGTCGCAAGACTACAATACGCCAGTCACACACAAATCCTTCAACCCTCGCGCCCATCGCGAAAAGCATCGTATACATTTTGGGTTGCGTATCTTCCGTTTTTGGGTAATGTTTACCAGTTTACCAGCGTCAGACGGCTCTGACAACATTGCTGAAATGAGTCTGTTTTGCGTAACCGTGAGAGACACGCTATGTTATTTTTTTTTAAATGATTGTCTCTATTTTTTTTTCTCCTGTGTGAACCTGGTATCTGTCGCCAAATTTATATTTACCGCCATATGATACATTATTTAAAACGAAATGCTTGCAGAGCTCGATCCGTGTATGGTGATCGTCCGTTACATACCGAGGCCTAACTACGCCTTCAGGAAGGACAAAGAAGTATTTGCCTTGCGGTGCAAATAATAAACATTTTCTAATTCTTCAGTTCACAGACATATCACGTTTTATTTAATGGATCAATCACAAACTATGATAACCTATTTATAGGGAAGCGATTGTCAGGTTCTGCAAGTTGCAAAAAACAACCTGATTCATAGGGTAACGATTGTCAGGTTCTGCAAGTCGCAAAAGATAACCTGATTCATAGGGAAACGATTGTCAGGCTCTGCAAGTCGCACAAGATAACCTGATTCATAGGGAAACAATTGTCAGATTTTGCAAGTTACAAAAGATAACCTGATTCATAGGGAAACGATTGTCCAGTTCTGCATGCCGCAAAAGATAACCTGATTTATAGGGAAACGATTTTCAGGTTCTGCAAGTCGCTAAAGCTGTACAGGTGACGTGAAGGATGGACAGGTCACCTGGAAAGAATGAGTGTCACCAAAGCTGTTAAAACCATGTTCGAGTGGAGTCCGCAAGAGAAAAGACCCAGGAAGTGTAGGAAGATTTGAGGAAAATAGGCAGAAAAACCTTATGGCGAAGAGAGGCCAGAGACAGAGCAAGAGCGAAATGGAAGAAGCAAGCGTGCTCCATCTTCGACCACATCATCGCTTACCATCAGGTGAGATGGTGATCAAATGCGTGCCTATCAACAATAAAAAAAAGAAACTACGTTTCAACAACAAATAAAATCGGATAAAATTGCTCACAGCACGTAAGGATCCCAAAGCGTTGAATAATCGTCCGCCATCGATAAAAAATTACAGCCAACGCCGTGCGACGCTTCCTTACTTCACAGATCAATAGGTTCTAGCGCCTATTATCTAGCCATGAGCACCTTTACGGATATTAATATATCATCAAAGATGGCCATAGCGATTAAACTGATTTCTGAGAAGTATTCGTCGACGTGGCACTAAGTAAGATCTAGGACGATGGATGCGAACAATAGAACTCAAATATAATTGATCAGGATGTATTTACTTCCAGACGAGATATTGCAGGAGTCAATTTATGGGATATATCCGGACACCTATTAAGCGAATTCTGTGTAACTTATACAGTATGTATTGAAATACAATTGACAAAATAAACAGATAAAGAGAGGAAACAGAAAGAAAGAAAAATTGATTATTCTGCGCAAACGAAACGCACATTAGAGAAAAAATTGACTAAAAATAATATAGCATAAAACGAAGCCAAAAGCCTCATAATCAACCAATGAAAGTCTTTTACCATGTTTTTGATCATTGTCTGATGTCTGGGTCAGACAACAACTAAAGACAACACACATTGTGTAACACTTTATGTAATCTGTGCTGGCTGCGACACTGGCAAATGACAACAGACAAACCATAAAAACAAAACAAAAAGTGAAAAAGCCGATCATATTGGAAAAAAAACTACTTTTTAAACAAAAACACGAACAATTAGGCTGTGTTGCATCTGTGCAACAACAGATCGTTGCTCAGCATAATAATAATAATAATAATAATGTTTTGTCTGTGCGATTATGGACGAAGTTATCTTGACGAACAACTACCGGAGGCATATTATGAAGGATGGGACGGTTGACGTGTGTCGGGCATGCCACCGTCCGGGTGAGTCCATTAGACATATTATCTCTGGATGTTCTCGTCTGGCTAACGGCGAGTATTTGCACAGACATAACCAAGTGGCCAGGATTATCCACCAGCAACTTGCTTTAAAATACAAACTTGTGGATTCTGAGGTACCGTATTATAAATATGTGCCCGACCCAGTTCTCGAAAGTGACCATGTCACGTTGTACTGGGATCGGTCTATCATCACTGACAGGACTATTGTTGCCAATAAGCCGGATATAGTGGTGATAGACCGATTAGCGCGCCGCACAATGATAATCGATGTCACCATCCCACATGACGAGAACCTCGTGAAAGCTGAGAAAGAGAAACAAATTAAATATCTTGACTTGGCACACGAGGTTGTCGATATGTGGAATGTGGACTTGGCTGTCATTGTGCCGATAGTCGTTACCGCCAATGGCCTGATGGCCAAAAGCCTCGACGACCACCTGTCGAAGCTGTCGTTGCGCGGTTGGATCAAGGGCCTGATTCAGAAGGCAGTACTCCTTGATACGGCTCGCATTGTGAGGAAGTTCCTGTCTCTGGAGCCCTAACCACCGGTAGCTTGGACCCTGCTCCCGATACCGGTGGACTACTATTTTTTATATTTTTAAATGTTTTTTATATGTTTTCTTTTAAAATATTTAAAAATGTAAATAATATGTGTAAAAATAAATACCGAAAATAATAATAATAATATTCCACAACTATCACACAACGCCATCTAGTCCCAAGCTAAGCAGAGCTTGTGTTATGGGTACTAGACAACTGATAAACATACTTATATATTGCTTATAATGTTGCGACTTCAGGCGAACTTATCGTCAACAGCGCTGATTTACAGCATCTACCTCGCGAAAAGCAAAGTGAAGTAAAATACATCTGTCTTAGGTACTCATGGGGTACATACAAGCATAATGCTATTTGTTATATTCTTGATTATCTGTTAAAATACATGTGTCTTACTCATGGGGTACAAGCATAATGCTATTTGTTATATTTTTGATTATCTGTTAAAATTGTAGCTTCATTTTTGTGTGTTTTGTCCAATCGTCATTTAACTCACTTGTGTACTGTTGCATAAGTTAAAGCTTCTGCCAGAAGATATAATTTCTGCCAGCGGTTTCACCATAAATTGGAAACAGAGTTACCGCGCCCCTGGGCAGTCAGGGCAGGGAAGGAACAGGGGTGGGTTTTAGTCAACCAAAAAAAAAATTAAAAAAGTGACTTTCTATTGGTAAAAGAATTTTCAAAATCGGTTCAGTACATCTCACAAAACTTTACATATTTTTATGATTAGTATAGATTAGCAGGATAGTAGGATTAGAGAAATCTACATTTTGCGTGTTTATAGAGATAGACTAACCCATGTTTGAAATAAATTATTTGAATTTGAATGTAATTAAAGTCAATGGCGAAAATGGTATTAAATTAATCATAACCGATTAGGAATAAACCAACAGCCTGTATACCATATTGCTTGTTTCGTAGCACTGTAGTGAAACGTGGTGGAAAAAGATTGGAAACTACTAAATTATATCAAAAGGAAGAATTAAAGGACGTGACATGCACAGACACAGTTGTAAAACGGGTAAATGTTTCAGATGTATTGATAAATTCGACTAATATTATAAATGCGAAAGTTTGGATGTTTATAACTCCAACACGCTGGAACGGCAGAACGAATCTAGATGAAAGGCACAGAGATAGATTATGGCAGAAAATAATCGAAAATTATATCAAAAGGTCAAATTAAAGGATTTCACCAATTTCTTTAGGACATTTTTCGGGGCTAATTTTTTTTTAGTTTTGATAAGCTCGCTCTTAACTACTATTTCACGATGATAAGCGATGATGTGGTGGACGATGGAGCACGCTTGCCTAGAATTATTCTATTCACTCTTGTCTTATTTTTTTTTATTGTTTATAGGCACGCGTTTGACCACTATCTCACCTGATGGTAAGCGATAGTGTGGTCGAAGATGGAGCACGCTTGCCTAGAACTATTCTATTCACTCTTGTCTTTTTTTATTGTTTATAGGCACGCGTTTGACCACTATCTCACCTGATGATAAGCGATAATGTGGTCGAAGATGGAGCACGCTTACCTAGATGTACTCGTATTCTATTCACTCTTGTCTTTTTTTATTGTTTATAGGCATGCGTTTGACCACTATCTCACCTGATGGTAAAATCAAAATCAAAATCAAAAGTCATTTATTCAAACTAGGCTGAGAACCAGCACTTTTTGAACGTCAAAGTTCTACATAAAGACAGTCCCCCAAAAAACGCCCGCCCGTCACCACTTCCTAGTGTTTTAGCTGTGAAGAAGAAGTGGCCAACAAACTCCCCAGCAACACATCTGTCTGTTAAGTTTTAAGAACTTGAATCTATATAATTCTAAGCAACAATCTTAACATTATGTAAAACAGAAAAATAAATATATGTCGTCTAAAATATAATCATAAAATTAAATAAAATAATCCGCCACTTGCCAGCTAGCACACTCAATCATGCCATTAAAAACCAACTCAAGCATAAACACTAAACCAAATTAAAGAAGCCTCCATACATAACTGGTGTGCCTGCTTACAAGAACAAAGATTGAAACTATCAAAGGGCTGTGATTCGAAGCCACAAGTGATGAACTAGGGCCATCACACTAAATTTGGTAGACAATTATTATATGAACTCATATAATCTGTTATAACCATAAGCTAAATATGGAGAAAGAACATCAAGTGTAACATTGTCTTGCGTTCAACACAGCGACCAACTATTATTATCTTCTAAGTAGTCGTTGATGGAATAGTATGCTTTCGAACAGAGACTAGATTTAACTTTAGTTTTAAATGCATTAAAAGGCAAGTCAAGAAAAGAACGAGGTAGCTTATTGTAAAATTCGATACCGAGACCCTCAAACGAACCATGAACCCTACGAACACGGTGGGAAGGAACATGAAGTTTATACTTATTTCTGGTGTTAAAATTGTGGATATCACTGGTCTTTTTGTACAAATGTATATTTTGTCTAATGTATAATATGTTTGCAAAAATGAATTGAGATGCCACCGTGAGAATTCCAATCTCTTTGAAAATTTCTCGTAAAGAAACTCTTGACCTTAACCTATAGATTGCTCGTACAGCACGTTTTTGTAAAACAAATATATTTTGTATGTCCGCAGCTTTACCCCACAAAAGAATACCATAAGACATAACACTATGGAAATAACTAAAATAGACTAACCGTGCTGTGTCAACGTCAGTATATTGTCTAACTTTTCTGACGGCGTAGGCGGCAGAGCTGAGCCTTCCTGATAGGCCTGATATATGTGCGCCCCATTGAAGTTTGGAATCAACAGTTATACCCAAAAAAACTGCCGAGTCCACAGTTTCAAGCACTTCTTTATTTAAGATGACATTAGGTCCTAGATTTATTTAAGCGATGATGTGGTAAGATGGGGCACGCTTGCATAGAAGTAACCTATTCACTCTTGACTTAAAGACTCCCAGGTTGTAGCTATCAGGAAACACAGACTCCGGTAGGGAATTCCACTCCCTAGCTGTACGCACAATGAATGTGTTCTCAAAACGCTTTGTGCGTATGGATGGGATGTCCACCATGAATCGGTGGCACTTCGCCGTACGTCTTGTGGTCCGTTGATGAAACGGGCTTGGCGGAATAAAATTATGCAATTCCGTCGCACACTCCCCAAAATGTAACCAATAGAAAACCGACAGGCTAGCAACTTGGCGTCTATGTTCAAGACTTTAGAGTTTCGACTCAACGAGCCTATCATTGCCGATGGTCCTCTTGGCTCGTTTCTCAATTGACTCAAGATAACACCCAGGTTATAGCTACGAGTATCAAAGAAACACAGACTCCGGCAGGAAATTCCACTCTTTAGTATAATAACCAAAACACTATTATAACAATTGCAAAACGGGTAAATGCTTTCATCATTATGCAGTGATCTGTATATGCAAAAAAAAAATACACTAAAAATTTATAAATAACTTTAATTTCGGAAGTCGGTGTTTGTATTTTTACTTCTTCGTTATTTGACAACGACTTCCGAAATTAAAGTTATTTATAAATTTTTAGTGTATTTTTTTTTTGGAAGTCGGTTGTTTTTTTTGTAAAAAAGTTCTTATTTTTCACTTTTTAGTTGTTATACCCCAGAACTAAAAACCCCAATATAATGGAACATGGAATTTAAACATTTGGAGAATACCAAAACGTCATCGAGGTACACGTATTTTCCGTTTTTGTTCAGTTTCTCAAAAAGCGCTGAAGCAATTTCGATAAAATTTATATGTGACCACCTCGGGAGTATATTCTTTCAGATGAAAAAAGAATTTTGAAAATTGGTTCACAACTGACGGAGAAATAGGGTAACATACATACAAAAAAAAAAAACATACAGACGAATTGAGAACCTCCTCTTTTTGGAAGTCGGTTAAAAATTAAAAGTCCTGACTGACTGATATATCAAATAAAACGCTGGTCCTAGAGACATGAAATTTGGAAGGTGGGTTCTTTGTGAAGATTAGGTAGGTTTTGACTTTCAAAATTTCACCCCTGACAGGGTGAAATGGGGGTCGATTTTATAACGGGGGAAGTATTAATTCCACGCGGACGAAACCGCTGATAGAAGCTACATACATAGAAGCTGGTACATTATAATTAAATTTATAAGAAACGTTTCTCTTTAACACCAAAACCCGAGAAAACTATTTAAGTCATTATAATATCTGCCTCTCACCAAGGTAACGTTTGTCAAAATTGTTCTCAAAACTTCTTTAACCGAGCAAAAATTTCAATTTCCAACCTTAAACGGAAAGGTTGTAACCAAACTAAAAGTTTCCACTTTTATATCACAAAGCAGATAGTCTGCAGGATTGCAAAACATAACTCACACACTGCTGAAGTGTCAGTGCATGTAATATGTTCCATTTTGCTCCGTCTGTGACATGTTTCTATATTGTCTTGTCTTGTTCTTGTTGGGATGTTTTTGGGAGGACATAAATTGTGGTAGAAGTGTATTTTTTTTTGGTAGAAGATTAGGTATATCCTTTTCGTCAATTTTTTTCCCTTTTTCTACATGTAGAGATATATTCACCACATTTATTATAATTTATGTTTTCAGCATTAAAACTTTATTTAATAACTTAGAGCCTTTCTAGATAAACGTTTAAACTTATAGGCTCAGGAGTGGTTTTTATGTAATCTTGCGTAAGACTAAACTTTAATTCCGTATCCACCATACCCACGTGCTTTTTGTTCGTGAACAACTCACCATAATTCTTCATAATTTATTTCATTTCATTTAATTTATTAATATATTCCTAGTGCCTTTCAAATTTTGAAATCGACATCGCACAATATTTTCTCCAATGTTCAAGCTAGTGGCCTGAAACCTACTGCATATTCTAATACTTTTATATAGACTTCTAGTAAACTTAACATTACTTGTGATAGAACTTTGGAAATACATATACGGAACAGATTGTAAAGTCCCGCAAACCTCCATCGAAAAGGGAGGATCCTCCGACCAGACGGGACGGGTGTTGCGTCTGCTCTGGGCAACTGCCCGATGGTTGATTTCCGACTATTGTCTATCTTCAAATTGCGCGTAGCAGTGCCTGTGCGATGAAGGATTAGTTCTTTTGTGGCGTCATAGATGTCGCTACAGAATTACTGAGACGCAATCACGATCTAGAACAATACAAAAAACGCCATGACATCCTCCATACAAAGAAACTCAGACCCCACCTCAATAACTAATCTAGTAGTATTATCCAAGTATTCGTCTAAGGACAAAAGGTAAGTATTCTTCAGTATAAAAGATAAGCCTAAGCCCGCCTGGTATATGTAAGTGGATAGTGATTCCGTAGTAAATAATGAGCGTTTGAATACTAGCAGTGAGCTCTCTCGAACGTTGATATCGCCTCGCTCAGCCGCCGGGGAAAGACGACAGTATTGTTAGTGGGCGAATTGTGAGGGACGATATAATAATTATACTGGGGTAAAAGTAGAAGAGAAGAGAAGACACATCATAAAGCCGTTAACTACGCATACTGTACGTCTAACAAAGTAGCTTTGCGTAAAAATGATTGTTGGGAAACGACTTTTATTTTTAGGTATGAAAAAAAAACTATTATGTAACCCAGGCAAGTGGAGTTAAACTTCTGTTAAACACCTGTCTTAGAGCGAAGGGGTGGGCCCCTTCGCTCTAAGCCATGTAGGTACTTACCGTATACGTTTGATATTCATTGCGTTTTTGTAACTGCGTAATAACTGCAAATGCGTAACCTCATGTCCAAGGGTAGCGGATAAATTCGTGACAGAGTTACCGCTCCTCTGGTAGCATTTATCGTTGGCCCAACCAAATGCCAGCAATAAATGTATATGGTCAGGCAAGGAAGGAACAGGGGTGGATTTTAGTCAGTAGGAGTCTGACACGCCCTCCCGCTCCATCCAGAGCGGGAGATGTCATTGGATGATCGCCCACCCCCACAAAAAAATATAATAATAAAATAAAATAAAATTTGGTTAGAATAGAATACTCTTTATTATGTACACCATATTTATACCCAGCAAACTTCTAACCGCCTCAGAATCAATAAAAAAGCCGTTCCATACAAAATGTTTACGTTTACGAAATTTCGAAAATTCAGGTACTTGGAAAAAAGTTTATTATTAACACTTGAAAAAAAAATGTATGGTCAAGTGGAAAAAAATAATCCAAATAATGGGTAGAATATGTGGCTTTCGGCTTCGGAAACTGTCTTTTTACACCCATGCCAATTCCTGCTACGGTGACTGAATTTTGTGCGACTGTGGGTTACGACCATGTGCTCTAAAACGGCTAATATGCCTATTTTTGCTGTGAAGGTGCGTGCACAGTACGGACACATATTATGTTCTGCTTCAAGTCACTTCACTATTAGTTCTAGTGATGACGTCACAAAACAATTGAACAATTTGTATCGGTCGTAAGACTTCGATTGCAAATTGATATTTGATGTCTTTCCTACAGATGGCTCGTTGGTCTAGGGGTATGATTCTCGCTTTGGGTGCGAGAGGTCCCGGGTTCAAATCCCGGACGAGCCCAACTTTTTTACACTTTTGATAAGTCAAAATACCATTATCGTAAAGGTAAAGGTTGAAGGGTTTGTTCCTGATGATCTTTCACCTGGTGTCGAGATTCATTTTTCGCTGGTCTTCAAATAATACTGTTATTTCTGTAAATGCTATCAGAGAGCCTTCGTAAAACAGGCAATTTGGAAAAAAAAACTGTCATTTATATAACTGAATCGGCGAAAGATGCTTCTATTCAATTCTATTGCTGATGATTCTATTCTATTCTATTCTATTCTGACAGTTTCCTAAATTTTGTATTAGGTAAGTATTTATAAGTTTAACGTGTCAGGCCCCTCCCGTTACCATAAGGTAACGCAACAATAGGTTTTCAACCGACTTCAAAAAAAGGAGGAGGTTCACAATTCAACTGTATTTTTTTTTTTTTTTTTTATGTGTGTTACCTAACTTTTTACTAGGTAAACCGATTTTGATGTTTTTTTTTTTGAAAGCTGGCGCTTTACATGTAGTCCCATTTAAATTTGGTGAAGATCTGATGAAGAACTTCGGAGATACATAATGGAACTCTTCAATAAATGATAGCAAACTTTCCAGAATTGCTGCAATCGCATGTCTGTTTATTGTTTTCACCACTTCACAACATTACATCACGCTGATACGCTCTGAAGGGGTACACAAAATTGTACAGTTCACCCTGATACACCCTAATTTCACCAACTATTGTTCAAATTCCCTATTTTTTGTGACATAAATTCGGGCATAACTTTACAATTAATTTAGTTTTAGAATGGGAATTTAACAACAACTAAAAAGTGAAAAATAAAGAAACTTAAAAAAAAATAATACAACCGACTTCCCTATATAATACTAAAAAATGCAAAATAACTTTAATTTCGGAATTCGGTGTCAAATAACGAAGAAACCAAACTAGAAACACCGACTTCCGAAATTAAAGTTATTTTGTATTTTTTAGTAGATATTATATAGGAAAGTCGGTTGTATTTTTTTTTAAGTTTTTTTTATAATTGTGTCTGCTAATGAGGGGCTTGACGCGTTAATGATCTAGTCCATAAATATAATATATCCTTCTTGAAAGTTCGTTGTAAAAGTAATAAGAACTTCGATAACCCTTTACAAAGTAGTGACATCTGCAGAGGACGATGTGTTTCGCCCCATGATTCTTCGCCACTTCTCTCTGCTGCCCGACATCCTGGTAAACTCGTCCAAGGGACCACCTTCAGCAGACCTAATTTGGTTGGTCTATCTCGATATAAAACCCTCCCTCCGCATAAGAACATTGTTTTCAGCGCATCGATGTCAAAGATTTAATATTGAAGCATCGCCCGCTCTTGCGCTGCGTCGCTTGAGTTATTCATCACACCTGGATACTGATTTTAAAACTATATTTACATTCGCAGTTTGTGTGTTGACTCTTTGAATAGCGTAGTTTATTGGAACTGCATGTCTTTGTGATGTGGTTTTCAAAGAAGCAAGACTGTTGAATCATTCAAATGATAATTCTCATGTGACTTCCATTGTACACATCTTTCCATATTTCTGTGCCTTTTAGAGAACATTTTATACAACGCTCGGTTTTAGTTTTTTTTCACTCGATGTTTAATGAGTGTTGTGTTTTAAAATGCTTTTTTAAGCTTCTCTTGTAAAGTTATGTGAAAAAATCTTATAAGTTAAATTTGACCCTCTTTCCGGTATTCGATTGAGCTGAAATTTTGCACTCATGTTCAATTTGGATGATAATGCATGGTGAGCTAGGTGACATCATTCTAAATCCAATGCTACATAAATGCTGCTAAATAAAGAGCAGTGGTGGCCCAGTGGTATTGGCCGCGACTTACAAGTTGTAGGTCGTGAGTTCAAACCACGGCAGGCGCTTTACTTTGTGTGAATTATTTCATCACCAATGCTCTCAAAACGGTGAAGGAAAACATCGTGAGGAAACCGGCATGTCCTAGAACCAAAAATTCGAAGAGATGTGACATCCACTAATCCGCATTGGGCCCGCGTGGTGAATTACGGCCCACACCCTCTCACAGAGAGGAGGCCAGTGCCACAGCAGTGGCGACATTAAAAGGCTGATGATGATTCTAAACCCAATATGACGGATTCCCAAAAATGGCGGACTAGTTATTTTTTATTCATTCCCATGATATGGGAAAAAGTCGTATTTTTTAGTTTTTTTTAAATAAAATACTTTCAGAAAATCAATCCCTACTGCCAAAATAATATAAATTATTCATAATTCAAATTGATGAGAATATAAAAGAAGTAATGGATGGATTACTTAAGGCGCTATTAGCTGCCAACGACCTTGAGTGGTTAGCTTGCGTGTTCTGCGCTGAGCTCACGTAACGCGTCGTTTGTCCACCCAGTAATAGGACTCGCCCATCAAGAAGCGCTGTCCGAAATTAGAGGCGTCATTAATTTATTACACATAAAACAACAGGTATAAAACTAAAACACTGAGACTAAATTATAAATAATTAAATGATCTTTAAAATGGTGAAAGTTTTATAAAAATACGCTTTATAGTTTTTGCGTGATTCTCAATTTTTTATCCGCGTTAGACTTAACTTTACAAATTAATTACACTATGTTATAAAAATAAAAATTTAAATATTCTCAGTTCAAATTACGATGGAAATTGTTTAGAGTAACATATATTTTTTTCAAAAAAATAAAAGCAGTCGTTTAGACGTGATGTTCAATTAAAAACCATTAAAAGTCGTATAACTGCGCCTTAAGTAAAAATAATAATTATGGCAAGAAAGAAGGCGAATATTAAGTCGACGACGACTACAAAAAGAGATGTATGGAAGAAGAAGACATGTTGTGAAGACCCTAAAGAAATTGTAAGAAGGGCAGACGGATGACTAATTGATGAATTTTTTCTCTCAATTCAATTCTCAATTCTTTATTGCGTACCATAATGTTTATAGTTGGTAGGGAAATTATTATATTAGTCACAATTATGGACCCTGTCGGGCACAGCATAGATCAAGTAGGAGAGAGGAGGAAGACAACTACTGTTTTATTAATACAATTAATAGAATTCAATTAAACAATTATATTGTTTTTTATTAATTTATTTTTTAATCATGTACTAATGAGTTAGTACCTAACATTGTGTAAAACCATTATTATATTATAGTTTTATTCACTTTGATTATTCGTTCGTATATACATATCAATTAATTATTTAAGGCACCTGGATTTGGGGGATAATACCAGGGAATGTGGGATTTTTACCTCACTGAAATCACCCCGGTGATCACCAGCACATGGACGGGGTCCAGTAACCTTTTAAAAAACCACCCCGGAACCCCCTTTGTACAACCCTTTTTTTTTTATTGGGAAATCATCAATAACTTCTCCCGCTCTGGGTGGAGCGGAAGGGCGTGTCAGACGCTTAGGCCCCGGTCACGAAGTCAGCGGGCAGATCACGCGGCGCTAGAGCGACGTAGTGTTGTGTTATGAGAAATCTTTGTTCGCGAAAAATTATTTAAATAATTTGATCTACCACGTCGGCTGGTATTTTGAAACATCGGTCGTTTAAAGCCAAAAAATAAAATACACAACACTACGTCAATGCAGACGCACGGACACCGCTAGACTGGCGCGCATCGCTCGTACGCCGCTCCCCGCGCCACCACCGCGCCGCTGCCTTCGTGACCAGTTCCATATAAATCTATGCATTGAAACACGCCGCTCCCACATCACCGCCGCCGCCGCCCTGCCGGCCGCTGAGTTTGTGCCCGGGGCCTAACTGACTAAACCCCCCCCCCCCCCTGTTCCTTCAGTTGCCTGTGCCAGAGTCCACGGTGACTCTTTCAAACACACCCTCTCCCCTGGCAGAGGGCACATCCCTGAGGTGCGAGTAAAACCTAAGATATATATTATACCCCTTCACAAAAACTAGTGCATTCAGGTCAACAACCAGAATGGTTTTATAGCATACTATAAAGCTCAGCTATTTACGAGAATATTAAAATGATTACCATACTAAACAATATCAACACATCATAATCAAATAATTTGTAGTATCGGCTAAAAGCATATTAATGTGTAACAGGCTCTAAAACAATTACATTATTGGAACGAACAGTCAATATTATGTGGCGCACTTTGAACTGTCCGCACCACAGAGCATGGAGTATTTGACTTCCATCGAAAATGTAAATGTAGTTGAGTCTGAAAACATGAGCTCTGGATGTGTACTTCTAGTGTGCAGTTCTAGGTTCTGGAGTAAAAACAAACACTGGATCGCAATATTTTATATCTTGTATTGTTAATTAACTTTTACATAACTAAATAATTCAGTCACGCCTATCGGCCTGGCATCACGCCATTCTCAATTTATGTGACAATTTTATTTATTTTAAAACTGGAATTATTAGTGCTTATTTATTTTATTCATAATCTACCACGAATTTTAAACCCTATAAAGAGGTCCTGATGAAAGAGTCTCTACAATACCTACTTATTTTAAAGAAAGGGGAATGCACATCTGCCATACAAAAAAATGCCTGCGATAGACAGAAACTATTAATAGTCCTTAATTCTATTTAAAATAAAATACGTATAGTGAAATTATTCTTGAGTTTGTATAACTAGGGTAAAATATAACGATCACTAAAGATATTTAACTTGATATCCGCTTATATTTTTAACGGAAGTCGTGTTTATTTGCCATGAGTAAGTGGCATTCAGCCAAAGAGGAATCATCAAATAATTCATATGGAACTATTTTATACATTAAGTGCACAGACATCAATAATTTAGTGTTATACGATCTATATGTACCGTAAGTCTAATTAAAATAATACTTATATGCTTGTCAATATTAATTCAAATTAATTATTTTTTAAATAAAAAACGTATCTAGGCTGTATGAACCACATTTCCTTTGCTTAAGTGACAGTTTGACATTACTGCTCATGTCAAATAAACACGACTTCCATATAAGCGGATATCAAGTGAAATATAAATAGTGATCGATATATTTTTACCATAGTTAAACAGACTTAAAAATTATTTCTGATCACTAAATGGTCACTATGGCGTACGAAAGTAACACATTGCAAAATGCACTCCAAAGCGGTCTGGTCAGTGGAAACGTACATGAAACGTACAAGAAACTGTTGGTAGTCCCAACTCGGGTAGCGGCCACTCACATCGTCTCCGTGCTCTGTGGCCCGCGCCAATATTTATGAACGTGGAGTCGTAACGCATATATACACTCGTTAAGTTGGAGGTGCACTGCTAGCAATAACTTTTATTGCTGCTATGATATTTTTCCATCTACGAGGATGCAACTATGTTTAAATGCAGTAAATGCACCAAAGGCTCGCGTTTTGTGCGGTTTTTAACCGACTTTGGAAAAGGAGGAAGTTCTATGTTCGACTGTATGTATGTTTTTTTTTCTTTTTTTATGTTTGTCCACTGATTTTCGATCTCGATAAATTTTATCGAAATTGCTTCATTGCTTTTTTGAAAAACTGAAAAAAAAACGAAAAATACGTATACAACGTTTTGGTTTTCTCCAATTACCAGTATGTTTAAATTCCACGTTCCATTTTATTGAGGAATAAAAAAAAAATACAAAAAAACAACCGACTTCCAAAAAATAAAAAACACTAAAAATTCAAAAATAAATTTAATTTCGGAAGTCGCTTTTAAAAAAACGAAGAAATAAAATACAAACACTGACTTCCGAAATTAAAGTTATTTTTTAATTTTTAGTGTATTTTCTTTTTTGAAAATCGGTGGTTTTTTAGACCATAGCAACTTTATCAAGCAGCGAGCAAATCAGTGAACGCAAATTAATAGGACTTTGAAATGTCAGCCTGAAAAAATTGTTATGTTTTGATGAAAGCATTCTCAAAACTCACGCCATTTTCTTATGGTGGAAGCCACATGCTGCGGTGTTTTTACTTCTTTTACGTTCATACATTCATTATACATGCATATAAGTACTTGATAAACTATATACAACAGTTAAAGTATTCCAGTGCAATTGTCCAATCAAGGGATGATTGTTTTACCCGACTACACCAAAAGGCGGGTAATGTTTTATGGAGAGTATGTTAAGTACATACTCTCTCAGTATGTCTATTTCTTTGGCACGACATGTAGCCTAAACGGCTGGATGGATTTCAACAAATGAGGTTTCATTATATTTGTTTTGTTTGCCGAAGTGATATAAGTTAAATAAATCTTGAAAAAGAAACAAGATGGCGATCACCGTTAGGAGTGACGTCGTATTTTTTTTGTAACAGTCATGTGGGATATCGAAATGAAAGGCTCGAGGAGACAATTCCAAAAAAATTTTGCTGTCGAAGTTTTTGACACAAGTAATTTTTTTACGCAAGACTTTCTTTTGAGTCTTTTTCTATCAAAGTAGATACCAACATACCACTTCATTTAACGCGTCCTTACATATGTTGATACATCGACTACATCGATTGGTACTCGAATAACAAAGACAGTAGTAAATCTAGCTAGCACTACAAATTCTAGCGAAACGAACACCTCTTTGGTGTCGGTTCAATGAGGTGGAATGCATTGTGATTTCTACAATGTATTGAGAGGGTTAATTTCTAAAGGAGGAGGAGGAGCTAGTTACTAAATTAACACCAGCCGCATGGGTCAATCCATCAGGTCAAGCTACGCTTGCCGGGGTTGGTCCATGGATGGGTGACCATCTTTACATACCGAGACTCCTCCGTGCCTCGGAAAGCTCGTTAAGCCGTTGGAAACGACTGTCGATCGTGGATTTTTGACAGTCGTTACGAGTCGTCAAAAGCCCGAAAGTGTCAACCAGTCTTACCAAGGGGTATCGTATTACCTAGTAACTGGGTTGTGGATAGGCAGTCGCTCCATGTAAAATACTGGTATTTAGCTGCATCCGGTGAGACTAGACGCCGACCCCAAGATAGTTGGGAACAGCTGGACCGGGAGCTACTCCTGGAAGCCTCGATCGTGCAGGCCTGTTTGTCATCACCAGACAGGCCTGCCGACATCAATGACGAGGTGCTGTGGTTCCAGGAGGCCATGTCCGAGATCTGTGACGTGGCAATGCCCCGGGTCCAGCCAGGATGTGCTCGGCGCCAGATGTACTGGTGGTCGCCGGCGCTTACGGCTTTACGCCAAGCGTATATTGCCGCGCGACGCCGGTACACCAGGTACCGCAGGCGGCTCCGTAACCGCACGCCGAATACGGAAGCCATCGAGGCGGAGCTGTACGAGGGGTACAGAGCTGCGAGATTCGCCCTCCGAGCGGAGATCAAGCGGGCCAAAGAATTGGCCCGCGAGGAGTCGCTGGGGACTCTGAACAGAGACCCGTGGGGGCGCCCATACAAAGTGGTGCGGGATAAAATCCGCCCATGGGCGCCCCCGCTGACGCAGAGTCTCCGGCCGCAGCTCGTGGAGGGCGTGGTGAGCGCTCTGTTCCCCTCGCGAGGGGAACATACTCCCCCGCCTATGGCTCCGCCTCCTCCTGAGGTGCCTGACGCGGACCAACCCGACGACGACGACGATGCTCCCGAAGTGACCGAGGTAGAGCTGAGAGCGGCGGTGCGTAGGCTGAATGCCAAAAGCACCGCCCCAGGACCAGATGGCGTGCACGGCAAAGCCTTGGTCCTGTCATTGCAGGAGGCTCTCGGGCCTCGACTCAGAGGGCTTTTAAGCGCATGCTTGGAGAGGGGCCAGTTTCCACTCCGTTGGAAGACGGGGAAGCTGGTCCTCATCAAGAAGCCGGGGCGCCCCGCGGACTCTCCGTCCGCTTACCGGCCCATCGTGCTGCTCGACGAGCTGCTCTTTGAAAGAGTAATTGCAGACCGCCTCGTCGGGCAGCTGACGCGGGTGGGGCCGGATCTGGCGGAGAGCCAGTATGGCTTCCGCAGGGGGCGCTCTACGGTAGACGCCATCATGCACGTACGAGCCCTCACGATGGGGGCTGCAGTAGCCCGGGGTAGGGTCGTCTTGGCTTGGTCAACACCCTGCCCTGTAGTTGCATAGTGGAGGCACTCCGGTATCACCGGGTGCCGCCCTACCTCCGTCGCGTAGTCGAGGCGTATTTGACGGACAGGGCCGTCATCTACCCCGTTCACCAGGGAGAATGGAACCGGCGAGAGATGTCATGCGGTGTTCCACAGGGATCGGTCCTGGGGCCGCCTCTGTGGAACATCGGGTACGACTGGGTGCTGCGCGCCGACCTCCCTAGCGCCGTCAGCGTAGTATGCTACGCTGATGACACCCTGGTCCTGGCGCAAGGGTGGTCGCACGAGGCGGCGGCCAACATAATGACACGCGGGGTTGCGATAATCATGGACAGGATCCGGCAACTGGGACTCGAGGTGGCATTGCACAAGTCCGAGGCCATGTGTTTTCATGGTCCTCGGAATGCGCCACCGGCGGGTTCCCAGATAACGGTAGGAGGGGTTCACATCGGCGTCGAGGGGACGATGAAGTACCTGGGACTCGTCCTCGACAGCCGGTGGAACTTCGTAGAGCATTTTCGACTTTTGGCTCCCAGACTGGACGGGGCCGGGGCTGCTTTGAGGCGGCTCCTGCCCAATCTAAGGGGGCCAAACGCCTCCTGCCGGAGGCTCTACGCGGGGATCGTGCGGTCCATGGCCCTTTACGGAGCACCGGTGTGGGCGCGTTCGCTGAGGCAGCGACCTACTCGCCGTCTGAACGCGTTCCAAAGGGTCATGGCGATCAGAATGATCCGAGGATACCGTACGATCTCCTGCGAGGCGGCGAGCCTCCTTGCCGGATTATCGCCATGGGATCTGGAGGCAAAAATCCTCGCGAACCTCTATGAGGAGCGCGAGGAGGTGAAACGCCGGGGCGAAACTCCGCTGCCGCGACAACTCGCGGCTCGGCGGACAGAGCTCCGGCAGGATCTCATGGCGACATGGAGACAGCGATTGTCACAACCCCGCGCTGGGCACGCCACCATTGCGGCGGTAGTGCCCCTCTTTGAGGCTTGGCTGGAGAGGCCCCACGGCGCCCTCACCTTCCGCCTGACGCAGGTCCTCACCGGACACGGCTGTTTCGGGAGGTTCCTGTTTCGGATCAAGCAGGAGGTGACGCCCGGGTGTTTCCATTGCACGGATCGCCCAGAGGACACGGTGGAGCATACGGTGGAGGTTTGCCCCGCTTGAGCAGAGCACCGCCGTGTCCTCGTGGATGCGATAGGCGGCAGCGACCTCTCGCGCCCTGCCCTGGTTCAGGCCATGGTATGGAACGAGAGGGAATGGGAAGCCGTCTCCTCCTTCTGCGAAGCAGTTATGCTCGCGAAGGCGGAGGCGGAACGCGTGAGAGAGCACCAACAACGGAGTCGCCCTCACGCCCTCAGCAGCAGCCGCCTCAGGAGACGCCGGGGACTTCCGGCGCCGCGAGACGATCTCCGGCCACCGTAGACCCGGCCCTGCGGACGGCGAGTAATGGGTAGCTCGCCGTCCGATCAGCACCAGGCCCGAGAGTCGACGGCGCGTAGTGTTCCACGCGCGCCTCAAAGAGTTGTCAGCAAGAGACGGGGCCCGTCATGGCCGATGCCTACCCGAGGGTTGAGGATAAATTCGAAACAGAGTTACCTCGCCCCTGGGCACTTAAAGGCAGGAAGGAACAGGGGTGGGTTTTAGTCAGTAAGAGTCTGACCCGCCCTCCCGCTCCACCCAGAGCGGGAGAAGTCATAGGATGATTTCCCACCCCACAAAAAAAAAAAAAAAGATAGTTGGGAAAACGCTAGGCAGATTTTAATGAAAGGTTTAGTTTCAAATAGATGCTAGCTTCTAAGAACGAATGATATTGAAGAAATAATTATAATGAATGAATAATTTTCATAACAGAACTGTGTTATAAAGAATAGAATAACCTGTAGGTACCATACCTACATAATTATCCTTCTACTTCTCACTAATATTTTATGGAATACTGGCTGACCCGACAGACGTTATCCTGACGTGCGAACTGTCAAACTCGTGTATTTTTCACGAGTTAAATTATAGACATTAAATTTTTGAAAATTTCCAATTATCTGCGTAACTTCTTGATTTTTTCTTTCATAAAAACCTTCTCCTGACATTATCAAACACAACAAAACAATAATTAGCGAAATCGGTCCGGCCGTTCACGCGTGATGCCGTGACCAAGGAAAATAGGGATTCATTTTTATATATATAGATGAAAGTCTGTGTGTTTGGATCTTTGTTCATCAAACACTCGGTCTTAGGTCTCTCGTAGCGTTGGGAAGCCTTACACAAGGTGGACCGATGACCTTATGACCTGCAGGCGTATTCGCTAACTCAGTTGACATCAATTTGATAGGCACTTTGCCGTACATTGCTGCTTGGACGTCTAGAAAAACCGGTGAAAAGAATCGATGCCCACCGAGCAATGTACTGCATAGTGCCTATCAAATTGATGTCAACTGAGTTAGCGAATACATCTGCTGGTAAGTGTCGCGGGAATCCAATGGTAGCGAGACGTACTGACAGGACTGGTCGTTGTGCTAACACTTGGGCCTATGTCAAGTTCACGGCCTTTCGGCTAGAATGATGAGGTCTCAAAGTTTAATCAGCTTTAGGTGTTTTGCTATACTTACCTAGTATATTTTTTTAGAAGTAGTACATTCCCAAGGAATAATAATCGACTTTCATGGGATCGATACCGCTGCGATAAGCTAGCCAAATTATAGTTTATGATGAAAGTATTAAGATAAATTGATTTTCATTGACTTATTGGTATCTAACGAATTATGTAGGCAATGTTTATTCGTACTTACCATTTTAGTAGTTCCAGTTGTGCCCCAAACCTAACCAAAGTACTAATAACGTCAGTTCATTATACTCGGTATCACAATACTCATGTTTGCTAGTCTTTCACCACACCACATACTCTAGTACCTACTAACAGCACCAATGGCCACTGTTTTGTTAAAGTCTGTCATTGTACAGTTTCCCATTTAATTGTTCGTATTTAAACAACATTTCATGTTCATGGAACATGGCTGACAAATACCGAACGTATTTATAGAATGTTTGGAACTTTGTTTGTAAGAGAATTTTGTATGAGTCGGTCGTGACGATGTTGGAAGTGAATTCCTGAAACGGGTTGTTTATTCATTGTATTTTGATGTTGGAATATCAATAATGTGGAACTAGCCTGACGAAAACTTACGCCAGTTATAAATATTTAAGGCACAGTTATACGACTTCTAATGATTTTAAATTGAACATCACGTCTAAACGACGAGTCTTATTTATTGATAAAAATATATGTTACTCTATGGTTACTCTAGACAATTTTTTTCGTAGTTTATTAATATTTGAAATTATATTTTTATAACATAGTGTAATTATAATTTGTATTTCATATTTAGGGCCAGAGAGTTAGCGGACGTATCAAAAAGAAGACGAATAAATATAGCGTGTTTACAGGAAACTAAGTGGAAGGGAACAAAGGCGAGGGAAATTAGGGAAGGATACAAGTTTTCTACTGTAAAAGTGACTGTAAAAGAAATGGCGTGGGAATGGTATTAGATAGTAAATTATAAGAAAGCGTGATGGAGGTTAAAAGGATTAATAATAGATTGATAGTTGTGAAAGTTATGATGGACAATGGGATGCTGAATATAGTTAGTGTGTATGCCCCGCAGGTAAGATGTGACAAAAAAGTGAAAGAGAAGTTTTGGGAGGATTTTGATACAACGGTGATGACCATCCCCGTGCATGAGGAATTGATAGTTGGAGGTGATTTTAATGGGCATGTAGGAAGAACGAGAAATTGTTATGAAATAGTACATGGAGGATGGGGTTTTGAAAGTCCCAATAACGAGGAGGAGACGCTGTTGCAATCTGCTACCGCATTTGATCTGGCAGTAGCCAACACTTGGTTACAGAAGAGAGATGAACACCTAGTCACATACAAAAGTGGTAACCACAAGACCTAAATTATTTTCTAG
Source organism: Polia nebulosa (assembly GCA_951329385.1). Lineage (NCBI taxonomy): Eukaryota > Metazoa > Arthropoda > Insecta > Lepidoptera > Noctuidae > Polia > Polia nebulosa. The sequence continues at coordinate 31,601,680 of OX589595.1, forward strand.
TTAGGCGCAACCATATTAGGCACGTCATAGACTGCAAAGTGCTGCCAGGAGAAGACTTGGTCTCACAGCACAGGCTCCTGGTTATGGTATTAGCGATAAAAACACAGAATACAAAAAGCAAAGAGCGTCCCCCTTCTAAAATAAATGGTATATGCTAGAGAAGAATGATTATGCGAAGGAATTTAGAGAGCGAGTAGAAGAAAGAATTATAGAAATGGGAGACATGAACGATCGAAGTATAAATAAAAGCTGGAATGAGATAGCTGGGTGTATTAGGGATGCAGCGAAGGATATCTTGGGAGAGACAAAAGGAAGAGGCACAATAGAGAGGGAAACATGGTGGTGGTCTACAGAAATACAGGCAGTGTTGAAGGAAAAAAAGAAGAAATTCGAGGAATGGCAGAATGTAGAACTAGAAAGCGTTAATTTGAAAGCTGAAAAAAAGAGCGAGTATGATGCGTTAAAGAAAAAAGCTAAGAAAGCCGAGCCAATAGCGAGAGCAGAAGCTCAGGACAAACTGTACGATACACTGGACAGTTCAGTTGGCCAAAAAGATCTGCACCGGCTTGCTAGAGCCAGAGAGAGGTAAGCGAAAGAGGTTAGTGAGGTTAGTCGGATAATATGTGTTAGGGATGAAGCTGGAATGCTTCTATCAGTGGATGAAGTGATTAAGGATAGATGGAAGGGCTATTTTCAAAGACTGATAATAATAATAATAATTTATTCACACAAAAACAAAACACAAAAGACCTATGAAGTCCCTGCCGCCTGAGCTAGGTTCAAAGACCTGTGTTACAGGAGGCAGTGTCTTCTCCCATTTGTTGTCACAAAAGTAAAAGAAAAGATGCAAATTGATATGGGTGTGTTTATCTGTAGAGTATTAGTGTGTAGTGTAGTGTTGATGTAGGAGTATTAAATTTTGTGTTTTATGATGTTTTATGTGTGAATACGAGTATGCTGTACATTTATCCTACTCATGGCATTCCTAAAATGGAGTGAGTTCAGGGTAGCAATTTTTCAGTCTGGTCATAGTCTAAACCTAATAGCCACTGCCTTAGTGATATTTTAGTTTCACGAAGCGATAGGGGGTGGAAGTTAATTATTATATTTATCTTATTATATAAGTATATAGACATGAAGCATTGCTGTCGCCTGGCAGATGCTGTATGGCACTTCAATGATGGAGAAACGTCTCTGATAGTACGCTTTTTGTGGTAATCTGAAGTATTATATGGGGTAATTTTATGTTGCTTAATGAGTAGTTGCAGTATATACAGTTGTCTTACTGTAAGCACTTGGCATGATTCGTACAAGGTTTTCGTTGGGAACCTATATGGCCTGTGTGTCATGACTTTTAATAAAGACCTTTGTGCTCTTTCTAGGTGTATCACTAAGGTCTTGCACGCCCCTCCCCATACAACAGCACAATATCCAAGAACTGACTGAGCTAAAGCATAGTAAACAGTCCGTAGTAGTTCAAAGTCGGCAACATGCCTCAAATGTCTAAACACCCATACAAGCTTCCTAGTACGAGCTGTTATCATGTCTATATGTGGAAGCCAACTCAATCTTTCATCCAGTATAACCCCAAGATATTTAACGTCGGTCGATTTTTTTATTGAAAGGCATGAACAATCCATGTTAGGAGAGTATTTACAAGTATGTACCTTGAGATCAACATTTGGTGGTGTAATTTTGGCAAACGAAAACTGTAGGTATGTGGTTTTTGCAAGATTTAAAGTTAATAGGTTTGTGTTAAGCCATCGACTGATCTGATTAAGTCCCACCTCAGCTATTTGTTTGACCTCGTCCCATGAGTCACCATGGAAAACTAGGGCCGTGTCATCAGCATAAGTAAAAATTTTTCCATTTAGAAGTTTTTGTTCACACAGATCATTTATATAAACTAAAAAGAGACTTGGGCCAAGAACACTGCCTTGTGGGACCCCATAAACCACTGAAGCAGGGGCACTCACATAATTACCGATTCTAACTTGTTGTGTACGGCAATTTAGAAAATCTCTCATAATCATGAGCGCATTTCCACGAATACCGATGCGTTCTAACTTGTCCACAAGGGCAGGAATCGAGACGGTATCAAATGCTTTGGCTAGGTCGAGGAATATGCCTAGACATTTTTTCTTGGAATCAACCTGTGTAGTAACATAGTCCGTTAATGTACACACGGCATCTTCAGTACTTTTCCCCGACCTAAAACCAAATTGACAGTTTGATAAAATGTTGTGTTTTTCAAGATATTTCATGAGTCGGCTGTTCAATACTTTTTCAAATATTTTGGAGAGTGATGTCAGCACCGAAATAGGTCTATAATTTGAGACTTCGTCTCGAGGCCCACCCTTATGAACAGGAGTAATAAGTGCCCGCTTAAAAACTTTCGGAAATACTCCTTGCGAGAAACACAATTCAAAAAGTCTCATTAAAGGAGGGATTATAATGTGTTTAGATAACTTCAGTAATTTAACCGGAATTGTGTCCCAGCCAGCTGAACAATTATTCTTAAGGCCCAGTATCAGCGACTCCAGTTCTGCCTCATCCGGTGGAAGAAACACGATAGAATTCGCAAGACGAGGTATGTGAAAGTCGTCTGACGCAGAGCTGGAGTCACTTAAGGCAGCCACTGCATCTGCTAACTTTTTGCCAATATTAGAGAAATATTTGTTGACATGCTCTAGCTCTTGTTCCGCGTTATCAATGGAGGACAACAAGTCCTCAGATGATGTCTTGGGTTTTTTATAATCTATAATTGTTTTAATGGCATTCCAAGAGTCCTTGTTAGTTTTAGCACTACGCAGTAAAGATTTTTCATACTGTCTCTTAAGTCTTCGCAGCAATGAATTGCAGAAGTTCCGGTATCTCTTATATGTTATTTCAAGGGTAATATTGTCTGGATTATTTTTAATACTTTTGTGAAGTTTGTCCCTGTTTCGAATGCAACGCAAAAGCCCAGGGGTTAGCCAGGGTTTAAGAGTTTTCTTTTTATTTGGGATATGGAAAGTACTTGAGTTCCGCCTTATTGCATTCGATAATTGTTCGACAAAGACTGTTGCGGTCTCATTGGCATCAGATATGGGAGTTATGTAGGAAAAGTCTACTGTCTCGAGGTAGTTTATACATCCCTGGAAATCAATTTTTTTTGAAGTTGTTACTTTATCTAACCTAGATTGTGTAAGGCTCATATTAAGTATTACTGCGGCGTGGTCTGTTATTGTGGAGTCGATTACAAACACTGAGGCAGGGAAGATAGTTTTTAAAATAATGTGATCGAGACAATTGTTCAGCCTTGTCGCATATAGATGACCCGGTATCATACCTAATTCAGCTAATAAGTTCAAATAAGGTGCACTATTCCTATTAGTATTATTGTTTTTAATGTCAATATTAATGTCGCCGACAAGTATGACATTTTTTTTCGTTGAGCATAGTGGGCGAACAATATTTTCAATAGAAGTTAAAAAACTATCTATACAGCGAACTGATGGTGATCTGTAAACAGCCAAAATAAAAATATCCGGATCTAATTCCACTGTGAGAAAATTGGCTCCTATTGGTTCAGGTTCCACTATCTTGTACTTTATATTTTTCTTGACGTATATAACGATCCCGTCATTCTGATTAAGGCAATTATGGGAGTAGTGATAATTATAGTTTTCAATATTAGGAATAGGTTTATGATCGCTCAACCAACACTCAGTTAAAATGATTAGATCAGGTTCAAAAGACAGTCTAGATAACTGAGCCAATAAGCCGTCTAAATTTTTGTATATGCTGCGAATGTTTTGTGAGAATATATTCAGGGACGTAGGACAGTTCTTTATAAGCGTATTGCATGCATCGGTGTCACAGGTATAGGCTGAGGCTACGCTTATATTATCTAGTTCAGTAGAAATGACGTTGGTTGAGTCAATCACTGAAGAAAAATATTATCAATTGTCGCGATTTTATGTTGTTTAGGTATACAATAATATAAACATTAAAGCATTTGAAAGGTTTTACGGGTGAACTATGACTGTAGGAATGACCAGAAGAACTACAACATAGAGAATGTACGGATGTGTGTATGTAAAAAATAATTCTTATTGAGCAGTCTGGGTGTAATTTTTGTTTTGATGGTTTCGTGTGAGGTAATGAGTAGTGATTTATAACTAGTTTTATAAATATGTCTAACAAGAACAAAAATAATACAATGAACGCAGTATTCTCATAAAATGAAGCTAGTCACTTATTCTGTTGAAGTCTATTAATGTCAGCTTCGCTGTCAATAGCAATTTGCTTACTTCCTTCAATTTGTCTGAGAAATATCTTACCAAATGATGTCCAGCAGAACTTAAAGCCATTATCTTTGGCAAAATTGCGCGCGAGATAGTATAGGCGCTGACTTTTTGGGGTTAATCTCTCAGACAGGTATACTGGTTTTGCTGGGCCTTCTAGTTTTAGATGGGCTGTATTCAACTTGTCTCCTTTGTTTTTAATATTAAACTGCCTTGCTCCCTTTATTATAGCTGCCTTGGTAGAAACGCCAAGAAAATCTACAACTATTAATGATGCTGATGAGTGATCCTTCTTGTTTACGCGAAAAACGTCTTTGATGTCTAGAAGCTGAATCGGTGTGTTCAGAGCATTCGCCTGACTGATGAATGAAGAAGATATCTGGAGTGGTGTTGTAGAGAATAAACCAATGAATAAGGGCTTAGTGCGAATGGTTAGTGTGGATGAAGTAAGAATAGCAGTGAATGGAATAAGGAATGGTAAGGCAATTGGTCCAGACGGAATATCAATTGAAGTGTGGAAGTCATTACGGGTAGATGGGTGAACGTGGTTATCTTTGTCCTTCAATAAGTTGTTGCTGGAAGAAGCCATACCTGATGAATGGTGCAACAGTTCGTTGGTGACCATCTTCAAGAACAAAGGTGATGTGCTGGAGTGCAGCAACTATAGAGGAATAAAGCTAATCTCACATAGTATGAAAGCATGGGAAAAAGTTATTGAAAAGCGGCTAAGAGAATAGAGTGAAATCTCACAAAACCAGTTTGGTTTTATCCGGGGTACAACGGATGCCATTTTCGCTATCCGCCAGCTGTGCGAAAAATACAGAGCTGAGTGCATAAAAACTTGCACAAGGTGTTCATTGACATCGAAAAGGCATATGACCAGGTGCCTCGAGAGGTTTTGTGGTGGGCCCTTAAGGAGACAGGTGTGCCTGGCAAATATGTTCAGTTGATCCGAGCGATGTACAGCCGATGCAGTACCCAAGTCCGGTCTGTAGTGGGCACCACTGACAGTTTCAGTGTAGCGGTGGGTTTGTACAGACTGTTGTCAACATTATCTAACCCACCCTAAAATCAAACGACTTTGGACCCTCTACCTGTAACATTAAGGTTTATTTAATTTATATGAGCTTATCAGACAAGTGCACGAGGACTCGATGAACAAAAATACAATAATAACACAGACACGCAAATTTGATCTTTAACACGTAACGTTAAGGTAAACCCACCCAACATAGTCGGAGCCACCGGCATTATATATGTTTTTGTTAAGCTATTTTAATCATTATCTCGTTAACATTAAAGTTGAAAAGCTTTTGAGTCACACTACATAATTACAACCCAATCTTTAATTTCGCGTATTCCCAACAAGTTCTTGTGGCTTAGCGGTTTGATGCTGGATTGACGACGAACAGCATGTGGGTTCAAAAACACAGTCCACCTATACATCAGTTTCTTTTTTAATTTGTTTTCATTTCTACAATATTGCTTGCAATATTAAAGAACGACCAATATGATTTTCGCCTAATAACTTATCTTGTAAACGGGTGGGTAATTAAAAAAACTTTAAGTTCACAGTTCTTTATAATGAATACGAATATTTATTTTTCAACTACCCACTTATTACAAGTTATGTAAAAATATTACCATTTTAAAAAGTTTATGTATAGTCTGTAGTTCTTTAAGGGGCCTTTTACAGTCCACTAGCGCCGCCAATCGAAAAAATGTCATAACTCGTAAATAGAATCAAAAATACAAAATGTGGTCTATTATTAGTGTAGAAAAGGCAATAACGTAATTTTATAACACATTGTCAACACTTGAAATATAGCTGTTTAGCTAAATCGTGCATTTGTAACAAAAACGGCCGTTTATGTTTTGAATGCACGATTTAGCTAAACAGCTATACATATTATAATGTACTCTGTGCAGCTATATTTCAAGTGTTGATAAGGTGTTATACAATTACGTTATTGCCTTTTCCACACTAATAATAGAACATATTTTGTATTTTTGATTCTATTTACGAGTTATGACATTTTTTCGATTGGCGGCGCTAGTGGACTGTAAGAGGCCTAAGTTTTGGAAAAAAATTCTATATTGAAAGCAAAACAAAATCTTTGTCGCAGGATTTGATCTCGAACCTTGTTTTTCTCAGTCTTATACACAGACCACGAGACCAGAATTACTTGAACTCAATCATTAAAATAAGCTATTACACTTATCATATTTTAACAAATACCTATAAAATATAACCTAATGCTAACGTTTTAAAGATCAAATTTGCGTGTCTGTATTATAATTGTATTTGTTCATCAAATCCTCGAGCACTTGTCTGATAAGCTCATATAACTTGAATAAACCTTAATGTTACATTCAGAGGGTCCAAATTCGTTTGTTTTTAGGATGGGTTAGATAATGTTGACAACAGACTGTACCAGGGGTCGGCCCTCAGCCCTTACCTCTTCCTGATGATAATGGACGCTCTGACGTCGGACATCCAGGAACAGGCTCCCTGGTGTATTTTGTTTGCTGATGACATTGTGCTGGTTGCCGAAAGCAGCTCAGAGGTCCAGAGCAGGTTTAAGACGTGGTGGCAAAGACTGGAGAGTGTGGGCCTGAAATTAAGCAGAACCAAAACAGAATATCTGTTCTGCGATTTTGGCGGTCTCTCCAGTCCTATGCCTGTAGCTCTCAACGGAACACCTATACCGATCTGCTCCGACTTTCGGTACCTCTGGTCGCTTTTTTAGGGGTTCGCGATACAAACCGAGTCGTAACGCACAGGATCAACTCAGGATGGATGAAATGGCGACAGGTCACTGGAACAACTTGCAACCAACGGATGCCCCTTAAGTTAAAGGGGAAAATCTATAAGTCCGTGATTAGACCTGTCATACTATATGGGTCAGAATGTTGGGCTGTGAAAAAGACGGATGAAAAAAGATTGCATGTGGCGGAGATGAGAATGTTGAGATAAATATGTGGAATAACGAGAACGGATAAAGTGAGAAATGAGTACATTAGAGGTAGTTTAAAATTGGCGCCAGTCACCGAAAAGTTGAAAGGGAACCGCTTGTCGTGGTATGGTCATGTGAAGAGAAGGGATGAAACACATGTAAAAAAGTTATGAATATAAATGTGGATGGATGGAGAGGGAGAGGGAGGCCAAAGAAAGTACGGATTGATTGTGTGAGGAGTGATATGAAACAAAAGGGAGTTAGTGATAGCGTGACGGCTGACAGGACAGAATGGAAGAAAAAAACGTGTTGCGCCGACCCTAAGTAACATGGCATAAGGGCAGGAAGATAATGAGTGTAATTAATTTGTAAAGTTATGTCTAACGTGGATAAAAAAATAAGCGTATTTTTATGAAGCCTTCACCATTTTGAAGACAATTTAATTATTTATCATTAAGTATACGTGTTTTAGTATAATACCTGTTTTTTATGTTTAATAAATTAATAATGCGTAGCATTTGGGACAGCGCTCCTTAATGGGCGAGTCCTATTACTGGGTGGACGTACGACACATTGCGTGAGCTCAGCAGAGAACACGGAAGCTAACCACTCAAGGTCGTTGGCATAACTGCATCTTAAGGAATTGTGTTCTGGAGTGGCGACTACAAACCGGAGGATGCAGCGTTGGAAAGCCTCCCACAAGGTGGACCGATGACCAGGTGAGAGTCGCGGATATCCGATGGATGCGAGACGCAAGGCCAGTCATCGTAGCGTCACTTGAGGGAGGCCTATGTCCACTATTGGACGACTTTCGGCTGAAATTATGATGACAACACCTTACACCTGTAAGTATGACTAAAAGTGATGTGGAATTAAAATATGCGATCAAATATCCACTACAACAAGATGTTTGGTAGATGCTAAGCCCTCGGTGTCCGCGAGAGAAAAGAACGAACGCCACGGTGCAATGTGCCAGCAAGGCGCGCCGCCCGCTCGTTGCTATCTTTGCATTTGAACTTCATGACGGATCTCCAGCGCCATCTATTGCCTCACATATCCAATATAACAACACACACAATCCAATGCCAACCCGCATAAGGCCCGCATGGTGGATTACGGCCCATACCATCTAACAGAGAGGAGACCTGTGCCCCAGCAGAGTGAAGATATTAAAAAGGTGATGATGATAATCAAATATTAAACCCAGATGAGGAGAGACTCTATATGTTGCTAACATACTACAAAAAATAATTTTAGTTTCAGCTCTTCCTTGACTGCATTGATTCAATCAATCAATCTGCCTAGCCTTTTCCCAACAATCTTGGGGTCGACTTCTAGTCTAACCGGATGCAGCCTAATACCAGTATTTTACATGGAGTGACTGCCTATCAGACCTTAACAACCCAGTTACTGGGTAGTAGGATACCCCTTGGTAAGACTGGTTGTCAGACTTTCGGGCTTCTGACGACCCGTAACGACTGTCACAGATCCACGATTGACAGCCGGGACCAACGGCTTCACGTACTTTCCGAGGGATGGAGGAGTCTCGGTATGTAAAGATGGTCACCCATCCATGGACCAACCCCGGCAAGCTTAGCTTAACCTGATGGATCGACCCATGCGGCTGTTACTACTTTAGCCATGAGCTCCTCGCAACTGGCCTTGAATCAACAACACGAAATTCATCACTTCTCGGTTTTAAAAATTCCAGTATCGTTTCTATATCATCAAAAATTCAACTACAAATCCCATCAGACACGACTAAAGCATCCCTAACGACAGTTCACGCAGATTTGATAACGCGCCACCGCCATGCATATTTCAGTAGCATTTCATTTAGTGGTTTTTTAGCCCTCGGAACTTTACCGGTGGATACTTCTATGCCCCAGGTGGGAATTTCGGAGCGCCCGCTGTTCACATGGATCCATATTTTATTAGTGGCTCGGTTTTGATTTGAATATTTTAGTGTTTGCCTAAAATGTTCTAGGAATTTTGAACTACCAGCTGGCAATAGTTTATGTTGTTAAACGTGATGATCAGTTTTCTTTGGTTATCAGATTTTGATTAAAATAAAGATTCGGTAGGTCAACAAAACAACGGTCAACCATGATACGAACTCTTTATTTAAAAAAAAAAAAATATCAGGGCTTATCTGCCGCAATACAAGGCAAAGATCGTTATTCACTTCCTCCAACCTAAAAAACAGATTCTACAAAATCAAGAGGAAGTCGGACTCGTGCACCGAGGGTCCTGTACCGTCATAATTCATATAATGTAACTAAGCGGTGTAGAATACTCTAGTTTTAGGTTACCGCCATCTCTTGACCGATAGTGGAACTAAAGTAATTTTTGTTGGTGATTTCTGAAAAAGTGTGCTATTTAGAGACATCGTTTTATTTTTCCTATAATCTTTACACAAACTTCTATCACATAGAATAATTTCAGATTTTTCTCTATACAAGGAGGCGGGGAACGGTATTTATTTTACATTTTCATCAAAAGTCGAAAACTATGCGGCCTAAAAAAAAATAAAAAATGTTTGAGAATGTGCAAACAGCATTACCTCACATGCCATAGTAGTCCCACTTCGAATTTTTAAGACCCCCTTTCAGTCCCTGTTGCAAAAAAAACATTTATTTTTAAGTATTTCTTTCTTATTTGCAAAATAGTTGGGCAAACGTCATCTAAAACTATTCCAAATTTAGCATATTTAGTTCTTGAGATAACCAGCTGTGGCAGACGGACAGACAGACAGACTGAGTAACATAAGGGTACCTTTTACCATTTTGGTACGGAACCTTTTTTTTTTTTTTGCGGGGTTGGAAATCATCCAATGACTTCTCCCGCTCTGGGTGGAGCGAGAGGGCGTGTCAGACTCTTACTGACTAAAACCCACTACTGTTCCTGCCCTGCCTGAGTACCCAGGAGTGCGATAACTCATGGTACGGAACCCTAACAACACATCAAAAGCCGTACCGCCTCCTTTTTACTATCGTTTAAAATATGGGCCTTATACTGGGTGGCGCAAAAGTAAAGACCCTATTTGGTTCAGCTATAACATTTTTTCTAAATTAGAAAACTAGATTTAGATTTTTTTAAATGTATATTTGTGCCATTAAATTTCGTACCATTAGGATTTAAAGATGATGTCTTTTAAATGGTGACCTCCAGAGTTGATACACATTTGAGCCCTATTTATGACATTTTGCATAACTTGCCGTAACACTTCCTGCGATATGTTCGTTATTTCTTGACGAATGTTTTCTTTTAGAGCTGCGAGAGTCTGTGGCTTGTTCACATACACCCGAGATTTCAAAAAACCCCAAAGAAAGAAGTCTGGACTGGTCAGATCGGGTGATCTTGCAGGCCAAGGCAAATCGCCAAAACGAGAGATAACTCGGCCTGGAAAAGCGTCCCTCACTAAAGTAAAACGAGTAAAACGGTAAAACGGACGGAGTAAAACGGTCCATGTTTATTTTCAGTGTATTTTACATTTGTTCACTACACAATTTTCAACAACAGAATGACAGAAAATGTCATATAAAAAAAAAAAAGGTATTTTCTTTAGTGCCACTACTTTTGCGCCACCCGTTATATGGGCCATAAACAAATCACCGTGTGATTATTTTAAACGTTAATTATGGTAGGTTCTTAATTTACAAAATTTTAAACGCAGAACTTAAATTTAGTACAATAAAACCGGCCAGGAGCGAGTCAGACTCGCACGCATATGGTTCCGAACAAATCATTTTTTTTTCAGCAATTTTTTAACTATATACTTCCTATAGGGTTCCCTGTAATCTATAAGTCAATAACTACTTCCTATCTGCCTGCCTAGCCTTTTCCCAACTATCTTGCGGTCGGCTTCCAGTCTAACCGGACGCAGCTGAATACCAGTATTTTACATGAAGCGACTGCCTATCTGACCTCCACAACCCAGTTACTAGGTAATGAAGAACTATTACCTGTATTTGTTTCAAAATTTTAGGCCCGGTAGTTTCGGTGATGAGGGACAGACGGACAGACAGACAGACACGCGTGATCCTATAAGTGATCCGTTTTTCATTAGGACTTTCGGAACCCTAACTAAGCATATGATTAGTGAGTTTTACAAGCAAGGCTGTAAATGCATAACGACTCGCACTTCTAACCAAAACAAAACAATGCTGCCTGCCGCCAGAAATAATTACGGTGGTATTACCTACTGCCCCGGACAAGAATTTTCACAAAGAGCTTAACATTGCTAAAGCTATTACGTGTATAATACGCTCTTCCTCTAATAAAATTAACTAATGGGGTCAAATTAGGGGAACGGTACGGTATCCCGTTTTCCCAAAACCAACGGGGCTCTAACAACGCACTGACTAAAGTTCAATTCAGGCCAAAATATATTTTAAAATGAGGTATTAAAGAGAAAAAGGGTATTACACCCATTTTTGAAAAGTGTGTCAATTAGATATAGTCTTAATAAAACAGAAAAAAAAAACAATCGATAAGTGCCATAAAAATGAATTTAAATACATTTTCTTTCGCGTGTAATTTGACGAAAACGCTGCACGCAGTGGACGCCATATTGCTCTATGGTCATGACGTCAGTTGACTGTGTAAATAAAAGTACAATAAAAGCAACGCTGATCAGTTGACAGTTGACACTTTTTAGTTTACAGAGCCGTTTGACGTATAAAATGGCGGCTATATTTGATGCTGTTGACAGATTAAAAAAAAAACTGAAAACTTTGAATAGAAGTTTAAAATTTATTTTGTTATTTGAACTAAAACTAACATTTTCCGACTACTTTTTGCCTAAGTCATCTCAATAACATATTTTCAGATTTTTTCTCCTATAGACTAAAATACCCTATTAATCATCATGTACCAGACATCTTTCTTCCTCTTGAGTCGATGACTTATTATGGTCCATAGATGGGTGATGGGTTTTAGGTTACATACCGAGACTCCTCCGTGCCTCGGAAAGCACGTTAAGCCGTTGGTCCCGGCTGCCAAGCGTGGATCTTTGACAGTCGTTACGGGTCGTCAGAAGCCCGAAAGTCTGTGTCTGTGTGCCGAAGTAACTGGGTTGTGGAGGTAAGATAGGCAGTCGCTCCATGTAAAATACTGGTATGTATTCAGCTGCATCCGATGAGACTGGTAGCCGACTCCAAGATAGTTGGGAAAAGGCTAGGCAGATTGATTGAGTCGATAACTTATATATTTTCCTACCAAAAATTAACCACCACGATGGCATTTTCTTTAAGCGTTAATCTGAAAACGAATATTTTTAATACATGCAAGGAAAACATATACTTTATTGTACACCTCATACAGGACAAACATTTAAAAAACGATTATAAAATAGGCAGTCTTATCGCAAAGGGTAATCCTTACAGACAACCTTTGGATGAACTGAACGAAAGGAGATACGAGTATAAGTATTTAGGGCTCTATGTGTACAACATCGATACATATTAATTAGACATAATAATATGAAATACATACAACACTAAATATTATACTGATAATAAAATTAAATATACAATAGAAAAGGAAAAGAAAAACCAGCCAAGTGCGTGTCGGCCTCGCGCACGAAGGGTTCCGTACCATTATCAATAAAAACGGCAAAAAAATCACGTTTTTTGTATGGGAGCCCCTTCAATACTTATTTTATTCTGTTTTTTAGTATTTGTTGTTATAGCGGCAACAGAAATACATCATCTGTGATTTCAACTGTCTAATTATCATGGTACATGAGATATAGCCTGGTGACAGACGGACGGACAGACGGACAGTGGAGTCTTAGTAATAGTACTAACTAGTTTTATCCTTTGGGTACGGAACCCTAAAAATTTAAGTGAAACGCACGCATGCATGCCTACCTATAAAGAAAAGCCCCGCACCACCATTTTAATCAACATAATTATTCTCAAACTGCATGCGCTCAAATAATCACGTAACCAACAAATATTTTGGTAAAAATTGGGCCCCACATTCCTAAAATGGCAAGAATGACAATAACCACGTCTTTTGAAAGAAGAAAAGCGGGCAAATTTTACGATCTTTTAAAGCTAGATGCTTTTAACTACAAACTTGGTAACATCGCTTGCATATTTCTGCAAGAATAACAAGTTTAAGATTCAGGGAAGCCACGGTAACGGGTAGAATGGCGCGCGGCAGATAAATTAATAAAATGCTTTAGCTACGGAGCCGTCGACGTGATGAATGGAATCATGCCGGTTGTTCCGCTTACTGGTTCGTGGGGCCATGGAAACGGAGCTAAGTAAGCCATTTTATCTGTTTCCAACTTACGTAAGAAGTAAAAACCTGATTATCATCAATTGCCTGGTATTTTGCTGGGAAGTTTGTTGCGCCACTTTTTCCCAACTAAAACACTGGGACGTGGTGACGGCCGGGCGTTTTTGGGGGACTGTCTATATATAGAACATAATTTGACGTTTAAAAAGTACTGGCTCTCAGCTTAGTTTTAATAAAAGGCTTTTGATTTAGATTTGATTTTTATAAAGGCTTTGAAAAGCCTATCTATTTAGCAATATTGTATTTTTACGAATATTTGCAATCTTTGCTCTATCCATCAAAGATACTAAAGTTTTCGATAGAGTGTCGCTGAGATGAGATTGCGATGAGGCGGCCTGTAAGTCACTAGGTAAAAAATCTTCGAAGTTTTTGGCCCACTTCGCGGTTTCCATTTGAGCTGAAATTTCGCGTACATGTTTAGTATGGATGACAATGCATGTTTAGCTAAGTGATGTCATTGTGAATCTAATATGGGGTGCTCCCAAATATAACTAGTCCGCCGACTGGTTATTTTTTATGCATTTCCATCATAATTATGATTATTAAATTTTAATGAAAGGGTTTTCTGAGAATGATATGAAAAAGTGTGTCTTTTAGTTTTTTTTTTTTTAACTTTTATATTTTACTAACAATTTGCCCGCGGTTTTGCGCCCGAGACCTATCCCGCGGGAACTGTTATTTTTCCGGGAATAAAAACTAGCCTATGTTACTCGCTAATAAATTAGTTTTCTATTGGTGAAAAAAATGTTAACATCGGTCCAGTAGTTTCGGAGCTTATTCGGTACAAACAAACAAATCTTTCCTCTTTAAAATATTAGTATAGATTTATATTACTGCCTTCGAATGCAACATTTTCATTAAGATGTTGGTGTATCTAGAATCTACTTCTCGCAGTTCTTCTTCCTTACTTCCTTGATTGTTTCGCAACAAATTCTTCTCCAGCCTCGCTGCCCCTATGGCCTCACCTGTCAGCTCGTGAGGTGAGTTACCTGGATATCTCGCCAAGACTTCCGCGCATTGTGTGAGCTCGTGTGTCATGCCACTGTTGCTTCGGCATTATGCGCATAGATGTGCGATTGTTTTGTGCCGAGATAACTCTGTCACTGATTAAGATGAGAAAGGAGGTTATGAGTTATCTAGCGGGTTTGGTTTTGTGAGTGTTGTTGGCTGATCATTCCTTTTGCGCCAAAACTGAAAATTTTCTCGCTTGAGGCAAGCTAAGCTGCCTTAGAATCAAATCGCAAACTCATTACAAGCTTTCGTATAGCGCAAATCGCACCGTTGAAGGGTTTTTATTTAGTCCAAAAGGCCCATACCTAGTCCTTTTTAACTGACTTCGAAAAAGGAGGAGGTTCTATGGTCGACTGAAAGTATTTTATTTTTTTTTATTTATGTATGTCCACCGATCTCTCTGTCAGTTGTGGACCGATTTTCAAAATTCTTTTTTTATTCGAAAGAATATACTCCCGAGGTGGTCCCATATAAATTTTATCGAAATTGCTTCAGCGCTTTTTAACAAACCGCACAAAAACGAAAAATATGTATACATAGATGACGTTTTGGTTTCCTCCAATTATGAGTATGTTTAAATTTCACGTTATTGGGGTTTTGAGTTCTGGGGTATAACAACTAAAAAGTGAAAAATAAAACTTATTTACAAAAAAGAAAACAACCGACTTCCAAAAAAATAAAATACATTAAAAATTTAAAAATAATTTTTATTTCGGAAGTCGGTGTCAAATAACGAATAAATAAAATATAAACAATGTGGATGGATGGAGAGGGAGAGGAAGGCCAGACAATGGATGGATGGATTGTGTGAGGAGTGATATGAAAGAAAAGGGAGTTAGTGATAACGTGACGGCTGACAGGACAGAATGGAAGAAAAAAACGTGTTGCGCCGACCCCAAGTAACATGGGATTTATTATTTATTTATTTAAACAGAACGACAAAATGCCAATTACACTGATCATACACATTACAAATTAAAACCAAAATACAAATTGTATAAAACACATTAAGAATAAAATAAAAAATATTACAGTTGCACAAAATTATGCATACTTAATTCAGTGCCTTTCACTCAGTCTTCTCGCAAATCGTCAGACATTCAGACAATATCTTTTTCTATTCATCAGCGAACAGATCTAATCCAGGGATAAGGGCAGGAAGATGAGGAAGTCGGTTGTTTTTTTTAAATTAGAACATCGTATTTTTCATAACACGATTCGACCGTCAACTTATTTGTTTCTTAGTTTCGTGTCAGCCTTTTGTTGTTGTAAAAGCTATTTTAACACATATTGGTGTCTACCAACTTTAGTGCAAATATACACTAATAATGACAAAAAAAGAAAGTAGTGTGGATTCTCTTGTTAAGTAACTAAACTAAAATTAGAGAATTGCTATCTTTTACTAAAAGGCAGTGCGAGAAAAGGACGGCTATAGCTATGCACTAAGTTAGAGATGTCAAACTAGTTTACGCCTTGCGCTTCGCTGTTTTTAGACGACATGTTTTTACGTGTACCCTTAATTTGTATGGAAATATTAGTTCACTCTAAATTTGACAGGTCTATTTTACGTCCGTCTCTTTCTTGTTTTATTAGAGAGAAAAAGATAGCAATAGCCTAAATTAAGTTTTGATTGTGCACAACAGAATCAACACCATTGTCAATTTTCACAACCCTTTTTTTTGCGCTAAGCCAATTGTTCAGTGGTGTATAGTTATTATTCTTGCCAGCTAAAACACTAGGAAATGGTGACGGGGTGTGTTTTTGGGGAACTGTTGTAGGTAGAACTTACTAACTACTACTCAGCTAGTTTGTATCACCCCTGGGCACTCAGGCAGGGAAGGAAAAGGGGTGGGTTTTAGTTAGTAAGAGTCTGACACACCCTCCCGCTCCACCCTAGAGCGGGAGAAGTCATTGGATGATTTCCCACCTCACAAAAAAAAAATGCTAGTTTTAAAAAAATAACTTTTGTATTAGTTTTTTCACCTTACTATGTCTACTTAATTAATTCACTCTGCTCTACAGGCTGTAACGGGAAGGTGTGGTCATATGTTGAGAACCGGTTCTGCCCATGTAACTGAACAACTTTATCTAAAAAAAAAATTAAAATTTTAAAAAATAAAAATGGATTTTTCATACAAAGTTATCATCAGCTGATCAATATTTAAACGGGAGGTAAAATATTTTTTTGGTGAATTTCTTCTTGTTTTCTTGAATAAAGTTGTTCATATTGATGGGCTGATGCAGTTCTAAAAATATGACCACACCTTTCCGTTACACCCTGTATATTTAAACATACCTCACAAAACTTCAACAAAATTAGTTAGCCTTAGTTTTCACTCCTCTTTTCCCGACTGTTCAAATGTTCCTAGCTATGCCTATATTCACCTAATTTCAAGCTGATTAACCCTCCTCCCCATTCAACCAACTCACTATCTCAGTGTAAACGGACAGAGCCACTTAATTGGAGCTCCTAACTCGAGACAAGCCCGAACAAGTCCCGCAACATGTTGACATGTAAACAGACTAATTTCGGAGACGGACGTGTGTCTAATGGCTAACTATCTTGCTAACTTGACTGTACTTACTACATGAATACAGGTAGGGAGGATGTATGTTGGAGTAAATATATTAAACTATTATTTATACAGGACGTAACGGAAAGGTGTGGTCATATTTTAAGAACCGGTTCTACCCATGAAAATGAACAACTTTCTCTAAGAAAAACAGGAAAATTCCCAAAAAAAAATTGGACTTTCTATTCAAAGTTATCATCAACTGATCAATAGGAATTAAAAAAAAAATTAAGAATTTCCTCAGGTTTTCTTGAAGAAAGTTGTTCATATCGATGGGCAGATGCATTTCTTAAAATATGACCACACCTTTCCGTTACACCCTGTATGATGAATTTTTAGTAGGTGTTTGGTAAATAACAAGATACCAATTTAGTTTAAATTTAACCCCAACGCTTAAAAGAAAAACGAAAATTAAAAAAACTGGCCAACTGCGTGTCGAATTTCACACATTAAGGGTTCCGTACCAAATATTGGTATTTGTTAGTAAAGTATATGTAATAGTAAACATTATCACCAAAATCCAAGTTCATAGGTCAATGAGAAGTTAAAAAATTATTCGGAACAAAACTTTGTGACAGACGATGGACGAACAGACAGACGGACACGTGAGTGACAAATAGGGCTCCGTTTGGACCCTTCCCCACCAATCGTCGATTAACGATGTAACCATATTTTGTAACTATTTACCTCTCAAACCCGAGAATTTTTTTTGGCAGTCTGACCTTGAAAATTCGAAAATAAATAAAAAAATGGTTAAATAGAAAGAAAAAAAGAAAGAAAAAACATTTATTTGGCACAGAAAAAAAAAAAAAAATTATTGTGGAGTGGTGTGATGGTGGTGGTAATTAAATGGTTCAATTGAAATAAATGCTTTGAGTTTGGCTTAGATACCCTTGTATACACTATTGATTACAATATTTAAACAATCTGTATTGTTGCAACTTTAGAACGTGTGTCGACTGTACACCCCAGTCACGTTTCAATTTTATATAAATTTTATTGGTGACAATTTAACTAATTCTCTTGAGCCCAATTAACTCTTTGCGTGAACTGAATTGTTTAAAGATAAGGAACGACTGGCTAATTTAATTTTGGTTTTAAACCCCTAGTTAGAATGTAATTGCTTAAAAGGGTGGTGGGTGATTTCAATAATTGAGAAGAACGGTGTGATAATATTTATTTATCTTATTTGGAATACTAAACCTACTATAACATAGCTCCAAAGTTTTTTGAGCATCGATGCCGAGTTGCTAGCCTGTTGGTTTTCTATTGGTTACATTTTGGGGAGTGTGCGTCGGAATTGCTTAGTCTAATTCCGCCAAGCCCGTTCCATCATCGCACCACAAGACGTACGGCGATGCGCCACCAGTACAAAAACGAAAGGTAAACGTTTCGGGAACACATTCATTGTGCGTACAGCTAAAGAGTGGGATTCCGTGCCGGAGTCTGTGTTTCCTGATAGCTACAACCTGGGAGTCTTTAAGTCAAGAGTGAATAGGTTACTTCTAGGCAAGCGTTGCTTCATCATCGACCACATTATCGATTACCGTCAGGTGAGGTTGTGGTCAAACGCCTATCATTGATAAAAATAAAATAATAAAAGATATTTATGGTGCGGTGGGTGGACTGGCAGAAGCAAGGATTTTTTTGGGGTGCGTTCACAAATATCTAAACTCACATACATAAAACACCCAGACCCGGAACAACTATCTGTAGGTCACACGAATATTTGTTCCGTGCGGGAATCGAACCCGTGCCACATAGCGCAGCAGCCGATCGCTCAACCACTGTGCTAACCTACCCAAGAAGAATGCATTGTGTGAGGAATGATATGAAAGAACTGGAGTCAGTGATAGCGTGACAACGTTGACATGGCCGAATGGCAGAGAAAACCGTGTTGCGCCGACCCTAACTTAAATAGAACAAGGGATGATAAGTATAACTTACTAGCTTCTGTCAGCGGCTTCGCCCGGATGGTAAAAAGTAGCCTATGTTTTAATCCAGATTGTAATATGTGCCTGCAAAATTAATTTCATTCAAATCCCTTCAGCCGTATTTGCGTGATCGAAACAAAAATATACAAACATACAAACTTTTGCAATTATAATATTAGTCTTGATTGCATAAAAATGTTGAACACAAAATCTGGTAAAATACTCAGTCTATTAATCAGCCTAGTATTTTCCAACGTTATAGGAGTCGGCTTCCATTCTAACCAGATTCAGCTTAATATCAGTATTTTACATAGAAAGACTGCCTATCTGACCTCCACAACCCAGTAACTGGGCGATACGATACCCTTTGGCAACAATGGTGTCAGATTTTCTTGCTTTTGACTTCTCGTGACGAGACTGTCAAAGATGTACTGCTTAGAGCAGTCGAGACCAACTGCACGAGTGCAGTCGTGTTGCGGTTGGGGCCTCCATAGACGGACTGCTTAGAGCTGTCAAGACCAACTGCACGAGAGCAGTCGTGTTGCGGTCGGGGCCTCCATAGACGGACTGCTTAGAGCAGTCGAGACCAACTATGACAGCCGGGACCAACGGCTTAACGTGCTTTCCGAAGCACGAAGGAGTCTCAATATGTAAAGAATGGTCACCCATCCACAGATTGACCTCGTTAAGCGTTTTTAACCTCGAAGATCTACCGGTGCGGTTAATTTTAAGTAGCCACAAGCTCCTAACTGGTAAAATATTGATGTAAATGGTAGTTGTTGTGATTTCAAAGGAAAATGCCTTATACAATGAAGTTTTGTAAATACTTTATAATAATAACACCACTATAATACCTTACGTTATTACTTAGTATCTGAATAACTTATTAATATGTGACTGAATATAATTATAGTTTCTCTGAATCATAATGTGAAGAAACCAACACACAACTAAAAGTTTACATGTTACGATACATCCAATAATATTGTTTTACATAAGCAAGTTTTACTAAACACACGTTTAGGAGAAACCGTGTCTATGTGCGGATAAACTCGCCACAATAGAGTTTGGTAGAGACAATAAAACCCGGAGGGCGGGTGTACGTAACCGTTGGGAAATCACTAATAAACGCTCTTGTGCGTTCCAGATGGTAAGGCTGCTTACAGTCCCGACGGTTGGAACGCGAGGTTTCCGTCGTTGAAAAGGCTGGCGTTTTTAACCGACGAAAAAAAAGGAGGAGGTTCTCAATTCGACCGTATGTACATATATATATATCTTTTTTTACAGTAACATTTGTTGACTAAAACAAGAATGAAAGGCTTGTGACTTAAAGAGTGATGAATATACGTGTTGAAGGATGGAGAGGGAGAAGGAGACTAAAGAAAATATGTGTGGTTTATACTGAAGGTAAGGAAGTATAACGGCAATGATAGGCTCGTTGAGTCGAAGCTCCAAAGTCTTGAGCATAGACGCCGAGTTGCTAGCCTGTCGGTTTTCTATCGGTTACATTTTGGGGAGTGTGCGACGGAATTGCATAATTTGATACCGCCAAGCTCGTTCTATCAACGGACCACAAGACGTACGGGGAAGTGCCACCGGTTCATGGTGGACATCCCATCCATACGCACAAAGCGTTTTGAGAACACATTCATTGTGCGTACAGCTAGGGAGTGGTATATCCTACCGGAGTCTGCGTTTCCTGATAGCTACAACCTGGGAGTCTTTAAGTCAAGAGTGAATAGGTTTCTTCTAGGCAAGCGTGCTCCATCTTCGACCACATCATCGCTTACCATCAGGTGAGATAGTGGTCAAACGCATGCCTATCAACAATAAAAAATAATAAAAATAATGGTTGAGAATGGAAGATAAAAACGACCCCAGGTGACATGAGACTCATTGCGCGGATCGCCCAAAGGACACGGTGGATGTCTGCCCCGCTTGGTCAGAGCACCGCCGTGTCCTCGTGGATGTGATAGGCGGCAGCGACCTCTCGCGCCCGGCCTTGGTCCAGGCCATGGTACGGGGCGAGAGGGAATGGGAAGCAATCTCCTCCATCTGCGAAGCAGTAACGCTCGCGAAGGTGGAGGCAGAATGGGTGAGGGAGGAGATGCCCTGGGCTTCGGAGGTCGCAAGACGATCTCGTACATCGAAGACGCGGGCCTGCGGACTTCGAGTAATGGGTAGCTCACCGTCTGATCAGCACCAGGCCCGTGAGTCGACGGCGCGTAGTGTTCCACGTGCGCCTCAAAGAGTTTGTCAGCAACCACTGACGGGGCCCATCATGGCCGGTGCCTGCATGCCAAGGCGTCGCGGATAAATTCTTAACGGAGTTACCGCGCCCCTGGGCTCAGGCAAGGAAAGAACACGGGTGGGTTTTAGTCAGTAAAAGTCTGCCACGCCCTCCCGCTCCAACCAGAGTGGGAGAAGTCATTGGATGATTTCCCACCCCCCGAAAAAAACAAAGGTGACATGAGACTATGGCAAGAAAGTACCGAATGATGATATTACATTAGTAGCAATACTTTTTTTGCAGTTACCAAGCATTGTCTTTCATATATATAGAGAAACTGATATAACTGAAATATAGATAAACTGTCCAAAAAAACTTAGCTCTGCAGCATACGCCGTAAGGAAAATTCGTGGTTTAACTGATTTAGAGACAGCTCGCTTAGTATACTTTAGTTATTTTCATAGTGTGATGTCGTACGGCATTCTGTTGTGGGGAAATGCCGCCGATATTCAGACAATTTTTGTTTTACAGACTTTTCTGTAAAACAAAAATCTCTGTAGCCCTTTGGCTATTCGTGCAATTTATAAATTAAGTCCCAGACACTCCCTCAGAGACAAATTTAAAGAGATTAATATTATAACTGTTCCCTCTCAATATATTTATGAGAATCTCATGTATGCACATAAAAATATTAATCTGTTTAAAAGATACAGTGATATCCATAGCATAAATACTAGGAACAAACACAAATTTATTGTACCTAAAAGCAGGCTCAAGAAAAAAATTGGTGGTTCGTTTAGATGCCAATGTATACGTTTCTATAATTAACTTCCTGGCCAAATTCAAGAACTCGGCATAAATAAATTTAAATCATTTATTAAACGTAAGCTATGCCAGAAAGCTTTTTACACAATTAATGATTTTCTTGAGGACAAAAGTGTAGAACATCCTGGGCATAATAGACTTAAGAAGAGTTTAATATCACGTTATGAGCTATCCTCAGGTATAGCCATTAAAACTAAGTGGAAAATACACGGCTGAATAAATCAAAAGATCGATATCCGTGGAGTACGAGAACTTCTTTTTTGGTTGATGCACTTGTAGCCCAGTGTTAATATCCTATAGCCGAAAGTTAGTAGACATGTGATTCTTTTTTTTTTGGACCCACTTTTTAGACAACAGCCCACTCTCACAGAGAGGAGGTATGTGTACCTGCAGTGGTTTGTGTTGGTATGTTTACGATTAACAAATGGTTATAAAAAAGTTCTTGGTAAATAAACGGAAAATAAAATTAGGCTAATTTATGTCGGTGCATCTAAAATACCAGGTTTTTCCAAAAATTGTTAGCTACTGACTAAATACTATCTTTTTTTCCTTGAAACTATTTTGAATTGACAGTTATTTTAAATACAAGTCTCCTTGGTGACTATCATTGGCCGCCTTATTGTTGTTCTTTTTAATTTATTTTTAAAATCCTGGGCTGTTCCAAAAATTCTTATTAAAACTGAAAAATAGTTAGAATCACAGATGACTATAATAGTAGGTTAGAATATGGAAAAAGTTTAGCTCCCACATGATACATTTTTTAAATCTTTCGAAAACTGGTTTACCCGAATGCATATTTAAGTGCATTGGGTTTGGAGGGGAGTATTTCTAAAAGCTTTAAATGACCTGCCAAGTCTGTCCGCAGCCTAAAAATATTTCCAAAAGTCGCTAGCTGTAGCATTTTCTCAAATAATACTGAATATTGTATTTACTTGTTACCTCTCGGTGAGATAACTGAAGATTTTTCGTGTAAACGTGTGTATTGTCTTACTTTTCTATCTAGTTCCATGGGGAAAACAATAAGGTCCAATTTTGTGGTATATTAACAAAATGTTTGGAACAGAAATAAAAGTAAAATAAACTTGGACTTTAGCCTTTAGGTACTCTAGATACTTATTATACTTTGGATAATAAGTAATTACCTATTATAAGCACATATTATGAGCAAAGTTGAGCTTTAGTTCACTCATACGTTCCAAATCCATTTGATGTTGACACAAAACATTAACATAAGCGTTTGATAAAAGCTTCAATTCAATTCAATTCAATTTCTTTAATTCGAACTAAGTGTACATAATTTTGAAGATGTTAACAATAGGTAGGTTCTTAGAACTTAGTTGCCTGTTAAGGCATTGCAATTTAAATGGTTTTAAAAAATAATAAAAATACTAAAATACTCAATATTAAAGCTATACAGTCTACATTACATTATATTAACCTCTTAGGCTCTGAAACTCACCGGTGAGTTTGACAAAACAAAAAATAATAATTATGTTAAAAAAAAAAAAAATCGGCTGGCAACACGGGTTGTCGTCGGGCTTCAATTCGACAACCCGGGTTTGTCCGCGGAGTCTAAGAGGTATTATCATTATTCATACATTTTATATTATATCATACTATTCTTATAATTGATGTCACATTATATTAAGTATCACAATCATTTCAATATTAAGTAATATTTTTTCCTCAAGGAATTCTTTTACAGAGTAATATATACCTTTAGATACTCTGTAAAAGAAGCCTTAATCAGGAAGTCTTTTAGCTTCCTTTTAAAAGTGCCAATTGAATTTAGGTTCTTAATATCTATGGGTTAACTATATATACATTTTAATGCCCATCCAAAAAATACTATTGCTTTAAACCTACTGCATTTACTTATTTTCAGTTCATGCATGTTATTTAAATTCTAAATAAAGGCTTGTCTCAATAGTGACAGTATCGCCAAAATACTCTTCTTTGCCCTCGCCTCTTCCCGTTACGCGGGGTCGGCTTTCTTAATCCTTCGTTCGGCGCCATTCACTTCGTTGATAAGCATCCTCATCTATAAGCCCAAGCTTTTGGATGTCCTTCCGGACATTTGTCATCCAGGTAGTTAGCGGTCTACCTCTCCCTCTCTTTTTTGTAGCCATGGAAAGACACTTCTTCACGATATGGTCATCGGGTCTTCTGTTTTGCGGAGTCCAGGCTAAGGTGGTATGGGCATACCACCTTAGCCTGGACTCCGCAAAATACTAATCTAAAGTAAACGAGTTTTTATGGAAGAGAGAGAATAGAGAAGAAGACCTAAAGCTTCTTCTCTACAAACTATAAAACTAAGACGCTTTCTCCGTCCGTCTGTCTGTTTTAGCGCTAATTCCTCCTAAAGCACGAAACGGATTCTGATGCAGTTTTCACTAATAGAAAAAGCGATAATAATAATTTGTAACCGTGCGGAGCCGGGGCGGGTCTCTAGTTTAAAATAACACCAAGCCCCAACAATTAACAGAATAAACACATGAGGAAACAAAACGAATTCAAAGATAAATGCATTTGCTCACTATTTCCGTCACGACAAACCAAATATAACATTAGCAGTTACCATCGATCGTGGGTGCAGTCAACTTTGTACCAACATTAACCGCAAACAGTCAATGAATGACTGCAAAAAACATTAATGGACTGCAGAAAGGCTTTTAACACTAGAACAAACAGAACAACTCGTGACATTGCAGGTTCCTTACACAGTACATGTACTTTATAGTTCATAAACACAGATGACATTTTTTTTTATATTCTTTTTTGACATGAATACTTGTACAGTATTATATTTATTTTTATTGATATTTTATTATTACTATTTTGTTTGACATGAATATTTACTTTGTAAAGATTTTTTTTTTTGATTACTTAATTATTGTATGTGAGGACTATGTGGGTTGTTATTATTATTTTTCTCCTCCTTTTTACAGTAATTTTTAACGTTGTCTGACAGTTTGAGTACTTTTGCGGCCTACCCAAATGTCCTTTCTTTGGTATTGTTCGTCAACTCATTGAGCTCCTTAGTGGTTTTAAGTTGAGCTATTCGACTATTGACAAATGCTTGCACTGACTGGACAGATCCACTCAAATATGTGTGGTTCTTTCTTCAAAAGACCATTACAGACACTAAGCTGCATAGTCCTCATATAGCATAATGTGAATTCGAGAACTATGTATGTCGTTAAATTCATGTAGATTTTATGATTGTCTGGCAGTTTGAGTATTTTTGCGGCGTACGCAAATGTCCTTAATGTTCGTCGGTTCGTTGAGCTCCTCAAAGTTCTGAGTTGAGTTTCACGATAACGGACAAATGCTTGCACTGTTTGGACAGGTCCACTCGAATTTGCGTGTTGCTTTCCTCAAAAGCTCAAACCAGACATAAACGTACATAGTTCTCATATGATTTGACCAGTACATATTGTATGGATTTGAACACTTTAAAAGAGACTTTGATCTCTGAGTTTATTTCGGTGTTTCTTCTCAGGGTAGTCAGCTGGGAAACACCGGCCTCATCTAGCTAAATCTGACAAAAAAAAAAACATTTATCAATTAGTAGGTAAGGCGCTGATAACCAATATGTCAAGCCTTTTCGCTACTATCTTGGGGTCGGCTTCTAGTCTAACCAGATGCAGTTGAATACCAGTATTTTACATGGAGCGACTGCCTATCTGACCTCCACAACTGGGTAATACAATACCCCTTGGTAAAACTGGTTGTCAGACTTTCGGGCTTCTGACGACCCGTAACGACTGCTTTCCGAAGCACGGAGGAGTCTCGGTATGTAAAGATGGTCACCCATCTATGGACCAACCCCGGCAAGTGTAGCTTAACCTGATGGATCGACCCGTACGGCTGTTATTACTTTAGCCACGAGCTCCTCCAAGTAAGGCGCTGAAACATCGGGCCATATTTATAAAAAAAAAATGAAAAGAAACATTTTTTTTAAACAAACTGTCAAATTCATACACATAATTTTGTGTCTGTGATGTTGACCATTGAAGAGTTCCTCTATCTGGAGTCCTGAATGTTGATTCAGGTCATGCTTACCATAAAAATGCATTTTCATCGGTACTGAACCAACACGTAAAATTCAACTCCGTAGGATAAGAGAAAGTGGTTCTAATTAAAAAATTAAAAATTCTTTTTCTTTCTTTTCTTTCTTTAATTCAGCTTACAAGATTTGACCTGAATAAACAAACACTGCAAATTGAATCATCATCATCATCATCAGCCTTTTAATGTCCCCACTGCTGAGGCACAGGCCTCCTCTCTGTGAGAGGGTTTAGGCCGTAATCCACCACGCGGGCCCAGTGCGGGTTGATGGATGTCACATGTCTTCGAATTTTTGGTTCTAGGACATGCCGGTTTCCTCACGACGTTTTCCTTCACCGTTTTTGAGAGCAGTGTTGATGAAACAATTTACACAAAGTATATTGTCTGCCTATTTTTTTTTTTGCTTGGGTTGGGAAGTCATCCTATGACATTTCCCGCTCTGGATGGAGAGGAAGGGCGTGTCAGACTCTTACCGACGAAAACCCACCCCTGTTCCTTCCCTGCTCTGAGTGCCCAGGGGTGCGGTAACTTTGTTTCGAATTTATCCACAACCCCTGGGCAGGCATCGGCCATGACGGCCCGTCATGCATTGCTGACAACTCTTTGAGGCGCGCGTGGAACACTACGCGCGCCTGCCTGGGTTTGAACTCACGACCTACAACTTGTAAGTCGCAACCGTTACCACTAGGCCACCACTGCTCTCAAATTGAACAAAATCTCATAATAAAAGTGCGTGTAGGTGTGTGTGCACTGATTAGCAGACTCTTAATTCAAAATTTTCTACGAAGAATCCTAATTCTCCGTTACAACCTTACAAGTTATTTTCTCTCACTCTTAAACAGATCTTAAAGTACGCTAAACTTTCGCCCATCACGTCGCCTTGATGTGCGTGTCAAACATGTCGCGTTCGTGTAAACAAGACGTTGACGAGACCGTGACGACGCCATGACGAACCCGTGACAAGTTTCCGCTAGTCTGAGCCCGTCTAAGTACGTACTTTAAAAGCTACTTACAGTCACAAGGGTCCTATCAGTTGAAATCGGGGGTTTGGTGGTAAACATGAGTGGGTAGCGGGGCACTGTGAAGTAAGAGAGTTTTGTTTTTGAAGTAAAACTTCTTTACGCACGCTTGACTTGGGGAGTAAGCTGGTGAATGCGTCACGAGAGCGTTACGAAAAATGTGATCGGGCGAGGCGAACGGAAGTTTACAGTGAAAATATAAATTAGTGAAGATAGAAATTGTTCGAAATTGATTGAAATTGTTTGCAAGCGATGTAAATTCTCGCAGCAGGCACGATCCCTACAGGCTCGTGTTGGATGTCCTCCCAAGGCTTCCGAAATATAATAAAATCTGCATGTTTATGTGTGTATACAATAGAATACCAAATGAATTAAAAACATTAAATACAAGACTGTTCAAAATTAAATTATACAAATGGCTATGTGCTAATAGTTTTTATAGTGTTAGAGAGTTCCTGGAGCATAAAATCGCATGATGATTGATTGAATTATGCATGTAATACTTGCTTATATTTAGTAAGCAAAACATGTTTGTTCACACTATTTTATACCATTACCATCTTTTATACCATGTTTTTAGCAAATAAATAATCTTATCTTATCTTAAAGAGAGAGAGTTACGTTTCGTATATTACTGTAGGGGCAAGAGAGAGAGGTGCGAGCACACATACATATATAAACATATTTATATACATACATATAGATGGAGCTAAAGAAGTTTTACTTCAGTCGTGTGGTCTAAATCACACTCTTTTTTTTTATAGCGACTTGTAGCGTGTTCAGCAAAGACAGAGAAAGATTGAGCGTTGGTCATCGACATATTTGATAGTAAATATTAGCGAGTTAAAACCACAATGACTATAATTATCGCGTAATACATTTACAATACCAACAATAATATTCATAATGGTACTTTTTAGTGTTCCAAGCGTCCGAATGCAAAAAACGAAATCCGCATAGAATCACTCGTGTGTCTGTCTATCCGTCTGTCTGTCTGTCTGTCTGTCCGACAGTCGCAGCCAATTTGGTCTAAATCAACGGGACCCATTATGTTTAAATTTGGTACACACTTGAAAATCTGTGCCCCAAACACGAATGTGTAACGTAAATAAATTAATTTGGAATTCGAGAGTCGCTTTTGTGGTGCTAATCGGAAAAATAAAAAAAAAGTTCCCCCGCTCCCTCCCCTTATCTCCGAAACAACAGAGTTCTAAAATTTTGAACAAAAATTAGACTGGTTTTAAGAAAAAAGATTATTATTATTAAAAAAATATAATTCGTTCGGAACCCCTTGCACACGAGTCGGACTTACTTTGTCGAGCAGACGAATTTTTCTTACATACTTAGGGCATACAGAAAGTTTCTGAATTCTGATAAATAATACTAGATATAAGACTTATGATACTTTTATTGTTTTTCAAAGTATATTCCCTCGAAATTAATGCATTTTTTGCATTCGCTGAAACCATTATACAAAGCAGTTGGACCAGTCTTCCTTAGTAAGGGACTAAGGAAGACAGGTTCAACTAGTCAATGGCTTCATGGAACGTATTCACCGCCGATTCAGGGCACGTTAAACAAGAGCCTCTAAGTTTGTCTTTAATTTTTGGAAACAAAAAGAAGTCGCAGGGTGCGAGGTCCGGGGTGTAAGGTAGATGCGTCATCAGTTCCACATTTGAAGCCTTCAAATACCCTTCCGTTACCTTTAGTGTTGCCCAAAATCGGTCTTGGT
Source organism: Polia nebulosa (assembly GCA_951329385.1). NCBI lineage: Eukaryota > Metazoa > Arthropoda > Insecta > Lepidoptera > Noctuidae > Polia > Polia nebulosa. The sequence continues at coordinate 31,630,630 of OX589595.1, forward strand.
CTTGCAGTCTTGGTCTTGTTCTTGCATTTTCGCAAGACCAAGACCAAGACCGCTTTATTATAGCAAGACCAAGACCAAGACTGAACCCTGCAAGACTTGAGCAAGACAAGACTTAAGCCTGCAAGACTCTTGCGTCTTGCAGTTAAGACAAACTGAGATTTGGGCGTTATTAAGTAGGTATTTGGTTTCAATCCCGATTTTGAGAGACGTTCCCCAGTATCAAAACCGTAGGTATCGTCATAACACTAAACTAAGGGCTGCAGTTGTATCTGCAGTTGGTAACGTGCCGCTCGTCTGAAAGAACCCTAAAAGGTATTTTATTGATTAGGTAGGTAGGTACTTATTATATTTCAACTATTTATTAAATAGGTAGCGTGTTAATACTCACAAATCTGTTCCCATCATCCCATGTGATAAAATGTACCTAGAATAACTTTCTAGCAAAGTTCATACCTTATAGGTACCTATAATAATATATTATGCTTGTTTATGTCTAATGTGCAGATCTAACGTTAGTACTCGTAGGTTGGTATGTGCTTAAAATTATAGCCAACAAAATTATATAAACATTATGTAGGTACCTACTTACGTTTCAAAGTTTATATTATTCTTCTATTCAGCAAAATTTAAAACTAACAGCGAGTCGAGTAGGTCTAGTAACAGTTTCTACGGCAGCCAATGTTATGGTACAGACGCCAGCACATCAAGCTACTACAATCTGTCAAATTTCTTTAACAGATTTTCAACTTTATCGCTAAAGAATTAAGGTTCAAGGTTGATTGGGAAAATGTGACGTTCTGCGAATATACTGTTGGTCGGTCGGTGTATTATATACCCACTTATTTATTTATTTATTTATTAAAACTTCATGCAACACAAATGTACAAAGACGCCGCGGTTTGCAACAAGTGTATCACAGCATTTGACACTGTTTGAGCGCCGCATTCGCCGACAAAGAGTACGGACACAGGCACACAAAATTGTTACCTATTTTGGTAGGGTTGGTACAGGAGGATAAAATTAAATGACCTTGAAGATGTCTCAGCAGTAAGTAGGTAAAAATTGAATGCTCTGAGTTTCTTGTATAAATACATTCACACACCGGCTCAAATTCGAACACTACAGCGTTTAAAGCGGTCGGGCGAGATGATAATTAATAACTAAGTAGGCATTACATCTATTGAATAGCGAATATTTTGATTTCGAAATAATCATTGTTAATATCGGTAAATGATAGATAGTAAGTGATATACCTAGGTACTAAAATGTGAGCAGCAAGATTGAAAATTGATATTCAAAGGTCGAGCAATGAGTTTGACCTTGAAAAAGTTTTTTTTTTTTTTAATAATTCCTCGACCTTTATGAACTTGGAGGGTTGTATTTTTTTTTTTATGTTTGATAGGCTCGCGTTTGACCACTATCTCACCTGATGGTAAGCGATGATGTGGTCGAAGATGGAGCACGCTTGCCTAGAAGTAACCTATTCACTCTGTTGTATTGATGATTTTGATGATTATAATTCTGTAACTACATACGTCTTACAGCGCGAATCATAATCTAAAATCTAAACTAACGTTTTCAATAAATAGCAATAGGCTAATAGGCATTTGCAAGACTTGCAAGACTTGCGAGACTCTTGCTGCAAGACCAAGACCAAGACCAAGACTGAGAGCGCAATACCAAGACCAAGACCAAGACCAGGTGTATTGACGCAAGACCAAGACCAAGACTGGCCTAAGTCTCGTCTTGGTCTTGCATTTGGGCAACACTAGTTACCTTAGCGGAATGCGAGGATGCGTTATCGTGGTGAAGGAGGACATTGCTTCGAGGACGCTTAAAGCGAACTTTTTCTAAGACTCTGTTGACGTACCAATCTGCATTTACTTTCCTATGATCTTCAAGCGATACTGGTAGTGTAATGTCCTGATTTGCCGAAAAAAGAAGCAACCATTTTTCTACCAATGCTTCGATTTTTCTTAAATTTCGTCGGGAAATCTTCAAAAGGAAAGACCCACTCTGCCGACTGGCTTTTTCGTTCGGGTTCAAATCTCTGTATGGTTGTCTCATATTCATGCAATAAAGATTATTATTATTATATTATTATTAAAAGCAGTACACCCAGGTTTCGTCACCTGTCACGATATTATACCTAGACAACCAATGACTGTCCTCCGTTAAACTTTTTTATCATTTTACGGCACCACTGGATACACAGTCGTTTCTTGTCCTCCATTGTCATGCGGTATCCATCGAGTGCAAAGCTTCCATACCTTCAGATGCACATTATAAAATGTTTTGCACTTGGCTCAATCTAATGCCTAATAAAGTACGAATTTGCTGACAAGTAATTTTTTGTCAGTTTTCAATAAGTTGTCGTATGGTATTATATTAGATTCTGAATATTAGATTCTGTAGCCGCAGTCGCCGGCTGACCGTCACGTACCTCGTCATGGAGATGATCACGTCCAAGTCTAAATTCTCCAAACCACGAATACACAGAGCTGCGACATGGTGCTTCATCACCAAGTACCAATTAAAGTCTCTGAAATCATAAAAAAATCATTGAACGAGAATGTTCACTAGTTAAATTAATTTTGATAGCGACACACAATTTTCGAAAGGACGCCACCGTGAAAAAACAAATGACAGTCTCGCAAATTAAAAACTAGCATGTTCCTAAAGAGTTCCATTTTCGAATTCCATGATTGTTTTTTTCATTCCTTTATTGTAAGTGGCCAGATCGAGAAACTTTCAGTATGCCCCACGTATTATCAAGACCTGATGAACCTAACCTAGTAGCTAATTTTTTTACAAACGCATCTGGTATCCCGGCCGGTGAGGAAACCGGCATGTCCTAGAACCAAAAACTCGAAGACATGTGACATCCACCAACCCGCACTGGGCCCGCGTGGTGGATTACGGCCCACACCTTCTCACAGAGAGGAGACCTGTGCCCCAGCAGTGGGGGGGGGACATTAAAAGGCTGATAATGAATGATGGATATGGTATTCCAATTCGTTCATACTCACCGACACATGGAAGAAACTATATCAACGCTGCTCACTGTAGTAAGTAATCTTTCCACACTGCTATAGCACTGAAGTAAAAAAATTAAAAGATTCCTTATAAAATGATTAGCATCTTTTTAAACGCCTCTTGAAGTGTATCAAAGCTATTTAGTAAACAGTCGGCGTTGTCTACATTCATGATATAAAGACTTTTTGCCTCGCCCCGCAGGGAAATTAAACTTTCTCACTATGATGTACAAGTTATTTTATGATAGCATTTTTCTGATAGCTTACGTGTAGGTATTGTAAGATAGGCTGGCTTATTATGTGGCTGGGATTAAATCGAAAATTATTTTGCTTGTCCAGTTTGAGGGGGATATTTAAAATTTGTCGAGGTTAGATTCTTTGCTTTCTTGAACCACAAGATTTTAAGTGGTTCAGTCTCATGAACCACGAGCCACCATCAATAAAATAAAATAAAAACATTTTGTTTTACATTGTTCTCACATAACTAAAGCAATAAGAAATATTATGTAACCAGAAATTTTGTGAACATACAAAACATGGTTTAAAAGAGTGTCCATGGAGTTTCTTGCGCGTTCTTCTCCATTGAGATCTACGCTTTGGAATGTGCAATTAGCCTTCATCTTTCTGACTGACCGACTTATTGACAATTCAAAAGTGCCTGTAAAGGGTTTATTTGAAATAAATGCCTTGATTTTGATTTTGTGAAGGCCTCTCACAAGGTGGACCGATGACCAGGTGAGGGTCGTGAGAATCCCATGGATGCGAGACGCACAGGACTGGTTGTTGTGGCGGCACTTGAGGCAGGCCTATGTCCAACAGTGGACTTCTTTCGGCTGAAATGATGATGATGATGATGACTGCCTATCTGACCTTTATAACCCAGTAACTGGGCAACATGATCCCCCTAGGCATAACTGGTGATCTTATAATAGTTTTACTCTCCTGTCTTACGCCCAACTTCAAGTTACCTGCAATTTCATCAATACATAACAGCTAAGTTAAACTAGCGCCGCTCCCCGGTGATTATACCGAGAACTATGCACATTACCACTTATGTTGTTTATGAACTGAACTTGTCCGAGTTTTAGCGAGTTTCAGTGAGTTTCAGAAATAAATTGTGGCAATTATCATTTGTGTTGAAACTTGAAACTGCAGAATGTAGTTACCTCACAAATCTTAGTTGTTGTGGAGCTCTTTTTAAAACAGTTTGTCTGGTAAAGTGCTTTTCTGTCAAGCTCAAAACAAAAATGCTTGAGCTTTTTCTTCTGACGAGCTGGCTATGGTATGGCTGTCTGCCTGTTTGAAGAAAGTAACTCTAAAGAAAATCAGGCCGCAGTCAATGCAGAATTTGAAGAATCTACATAACATAACACCACGCCTGTGCCACGAAGTTTGGCCAGAGGTGTGCCCATAACACCCTCACTTCGCCAGCTATGTTTGCACTGCAGATTTGCGTGCTGCATCGTCGACCACATCATCACTGACGATCAGGTGAGATAGTGATCCAACGCGACCCTATCAATGATTAAATAATAATAATGAACGAATGAAAAAAAGACGATTTCTTCGTCGTCAGAACTTATCAAAAGATTATTATGCTATACCAAGAGAAGTAAAGACAATAATAATAATAATAATAATAATAATGTTTTATTTTTCACCTTCAAGTTTAACATAAAACAGGTTTACAATAGAATAGGCCGAAAGGTAGTTACATTAATTTACATATCTATAGTTGCAACTAATACCTAAACTAAGATAACTTAATATCTTGTAATGTAGGTATCATCGCCCACCCTTATTTGCATTAACATAATTTAATTATACATTAGAGCCAAAAACCTAATATAAATTAAAAAAAAGTATTAAAAAGAATAAATTGAAATAAAATTAAAATAAAATTAAATTCTCATTTTACAAATTAAATTTATAAATTTACCACGCAAGAGGATAAATTTGAGGTAAGTAAAAAAAAAAAAAAAAAAAAAAAACACCAAGGAATTATTTAAAAGACCAAGAAAATAATTTATGTGTGATTGTGTGTGTGAATGGGGGTGTGGGTGTGTTTGGGTGTGTGCGTGGAAGTGGAAGTGGATGTGAGTGTGGGGGTGAAGATGTGTACGGGGTGTGTATGTGAGTGGGGTGTGTACCTATATGTGTGGGGTGTGTCTATTCATGTGTGTGGCGTTAACATACATAATTACTTGAAACTTACGGAGTATTTATGCAGGGACATGAAACAGTATTTCAGTTTCGTCGTAAGTAAGTGATAGAAGCCAGCTGATCACTTTCTGCTTACACTCTCTCTTAGTCACGGAGAAAATTTCATTTTTTTTGTTAGCTATGTTATATAGTTTTGGGCCCAGGAACAAGTTAAATCTTTGAGCAAAAGACGTTCTACAAGGCACAGATTTACACAATTCTAACCGCCTTCTCCCTGTATTTTCTTTTTCAGTCAGGGTGTTTAGACATACACTGGAATGTTGTCTCATAATTAATAATAGTACATATAGTTTTCGAACAGTAAGTACTTCACTATCTCTGTACAGCTCCGTGGTAGGAAAATACATGGGCTTAAAATAACTAACCTTAAGCAAGGCTCTTTGAGCGCGTTCAACAATTAAATTATGCGTTTTAGCAGCACCGCCCCAGGTAGTGATGCAATACGTTAAAACCGCTTGGCACAAAGAATAGTAAATAATTTTCATTAAATTAGTATTTGCTGAGTATCTGATTTTTTTGAATAAATAAATTAGTTTTCTAATTCTGTTTGAAAGATTAATGATATGATTCTTAAAGTTCAAATTTTTGTCAAATATAAGACCTAAATATTTTATAGATTCAACGGAAGATAAGGACGGACAAGAGCAATTTATAGTGTTAGTATGGCAAGTGTGAGCGATTAAGCGATGAGTTAGTTGAAGCGATTTACGGGGGTTGCGGATTGAGAAAGGGATGAATTTAGTTTTATCTGTATTTAGTGAGAGATGATTTAAGGCAAGCCATTCAGTGACCATGTTGAATCCATGTTGTGCCTTTTGGTAAACTTCATCCCAAGTGTCACCATGGAATGTTAGGGCCGTATCATCGGCATAGGAAATAATTTTACAGTTTTCAATATTTAGTAGTGTAATGTCATTTATATATACTATGAATAACGTTGGGCCGAGGATACTGCCCTGTGGAACGCCACGGGTAACAGGCAGACCATCACTCGTATACTTGGAGATTTTCACCCTTTGTGTTCTTCCGGATAAATAATCTTGAAGCAATTTCAGTTGATTTCCTCGAATACCGAGTCGATGTAACTTGTTAACTAGAGTGGGAACAGAAACCGTGTCAAAAGCTTTCGCCAGATCAAGAAAAATAGTAAGACATTTATTTTTGTTATCTAAGGTTTTAACAATGTGATCAGTAAAATTGTTTAAAGCATCTTCTGTGGACTTACCACAGAAAGAAATAAAGACAATCTCTATAGTCAGACTCACGCATCCCTCTTTAAAGAAAAATTCTAACAGAACGAAGACAAAAGTATTCTCCTTATGTTTCTGTAATAGGTCCCCAAAACAGGGTAATCCCCAATTGTTTATAGTTATCCCCGTAAGTAATCGCGTCGCGGGTATCTGTGGTTCGTACGGGTATTATAGACTTTAGTACTACCTATCTATATGGCACGGTACAACGTACACCTACTCTACTGTTTGCTTTACCTCGTAAATTAATTGGGCTTAGCGCATATTAGGTACCTTGTGTTCAAGTTTAAAGCTTCTCTTAAATAATATACATAACATCACGTCATGTGTACTCCAGAAAGCTTAGGTAGGTATGTATTTTATTTCACAAAGGCGAGTTGGTTTTGGATATGTGTGTAAATTCATGTGCACATTGTTTCCGTATGCGTATGCTATTTTTACCCGACTGCGCGACGCAAGGGAGTGTAATGGGTTTATCAGCCTATGTAGGTATGTATGTTTGTTCCTTTGTGGCGCTTTAGAGACCAAGCACGTGGGCCGATGTCGATAATTCTTACGTCAATAGATTCGTGTCAATTTTGTGCTACTAAAGACAGTAATCAAAATACAATATGGCTACAACCAGACGCCATATTGTGAAAAATAAAAAAATGAAAGTCGACGAACTTTATTAAAGTGGGGTATCAAAATAAAGGGTTCGAGGAGGCGATTCCAAAAATATAACTCACTAAAGTTTAGAAAACAAAGCACTTTTTCAAGCAGTTTGATGTGGTTGGTGGCATGAAATCAATAAAAGAATTATAATAACTGCCACCAAATGCATCAGACTGATTGAAAAAGTGACTTGTTTGTAACTTTTCCTCTAATGCCTAGGGATAGATAAATTCTGAAAATGAGTTACCGTATCCCTTTTTTTGGGGGGGGGGGGGGGAGGGGGGGGGGTTGGGAAATCATCCAATGACTTCTCCCGTTCTAGGGTGACTGAAACCCACCCCTGTTCCTCCCTGCCCTAAATGCCCAGGGGCGAGGTAACTCTTTCGAATCTGAATTCTTCTGAATTCTGACACGCCCTCCCGCTCCAACCAGAGCGGGAGAAGTCTTTGGAGGATTTCCCACCCCGCCCAAAAAAAAATAGGACTGAGGACTAACTATTGGAGTGTTTGAAAACCGCGGCCCTGGAACGATATCGAACATCAAACGAGATATATCAATTTTAAACAAATATATCTGTCCCTCTTTCGAAAACGCCGTTTTCCATGGCAGCTGTATGGGCGTCATGTCCTTTGACGTCAGATATTACGTCGGACTTCTATTTCTATTTGTCATATTTAAAGCTTCATAACTCCGGTTCTGATATAAATATAAGTATTGTATTTAGTAAAAAGAAATGGCATGCATATTCCCTATTGAAAGAGCAGTGGTGGGTTTAAGTCAGAAGAGTCTGACACGCCCTCCTACTCCACCCAGAGCGGGAGAAGCCAAAATAACTTCATACTCAGCAGCATCTAGAGCTTGCGACGAATAGACCACAATAACAATAATAGTCATGAATAAACCTAAATAATATTTACATTTATGACGTCTTTGTGTTCAGAAAGTATTCTACAGAAATTTCTCAAAGTCCAAAACGTACTTTATCGCACAAACAAATAAATATGCAGTGGACTGTTCACATTGTCGTTCCTCCGTGCCTCGAATGCATGCAAAATATTATCTACATCATTTTTCTAGTTTTCACGACGTTAAACATTTTTCCCTGAACTCTTTAAAACTCTTAGGTACTCGCTGATACTGTATCTGTTCGTAGTGAAGCGGTTTTTAAGTTGCACGACAATTTTCTTTGCTACCTCAAAAGAAACATAACTCTGCCTCAGCAACGTGCACTTTTTTCGTAAATAAAAAACCGGCAAAGAGCGATTCGGAGTCACGCGCAAAGGGTTCCGAACAAATTATTATTTTTTTCAGGTTTTTTTTTAATTTGCCTGTACCTTATAGGTTTTCCTGTAATCTATAAGTATAGAACTAATTTCTACATTTTTTCAAAATTTTAGGCCCAGTGGTTCCGGAGATCAGAGATCAGAGAATCATTAATTTTCTTAAATAACTTCAAAATTATATATTTTAAAATTATGAAAAAAAATATTTTCGAGACCCTCACATGATCATGACCACAATGTGCGCTTTCATAAGATATGTCGCATGACACAGTTTAAAATACTTTAGTTTTAATTTGCCGGTTTTCACACCAAAAGTGACCCCCATATTCCAAATCAATTTATTTTGGGTACACGTCCGTGTTTGGGTCACAAATATTTATGTGGATACCAAATTTCAACTCTATCGGTCCAGCAAATTCGGAGCAAATCGGCTGTGACAGACGGTCAGACGGACAGACAGACAGACAGACACCAGTGATCCTATAAGGGTTCTGTTTTTTCATTCGGAGTTTTGGTACCCTAATAACTAAACAAGATTAGGCAAACGTAATCTAGAATCAGTTACTTTCGAAGATTAATTAATTAAATTAATTAGATTAATTAATTATTTAATTAAAACACTAAAAAACACGCTTTTCGTATTTTTCTCAGCAAACATTATCAACAGTTAGTATATAAAGAAAGATACACACCACCCTTCTACATTTACCTTCCCACACACTTTACACATCCTCACCCCTTATCACACTACACACACACATACTTTACTCATCTTTGTGGTAACTGTAGTTTTATAATTTTGTTTTTCCTATAAATTTTATTAGCTTATCTAACGATCATTTCGCCATTAGTGGAGATGCTGTGCTTAAAACAATGAATTGTGTTTTTAATAAATAAGTGTGGAAGACGCTGACGACTGTGACACAGTTTATACTAGTATAGTCGTCAACGTAATCTCTTATAAATGTGTATTCATTGCCATGATTTTGTACATAGATTAAGAGAAATTTAAATTATGAAGAGTGAAAATAAATTATTCTATTCTATTCTACATTCATTTGAAGCTTATATCATGGGAACCCATCAACCCGCATTGGGCCCGCGTGGTGGATTACGGCCCACACCCTCTCACAGAGAGGAGACCTGTGCCCCAGCAGTGGGGACATTAAAAGGCTCATGATGATGATGAATATTCTGGGAATGCATAAAAAATAACTAGTCCGCCATCTTTGTGCGTTCGCCATATTGGATTTAGAATGACGTCACTTAGCTTACCATGCATTTTCATCCAAACTAAACATCGCAAAATTTTAGTTCTATCGGACACTGGGAAATGAGTCAAATTTAACTTCTAAGGCTTTTTTACGTAGTTTGTTAGTCAGTTACAGATGAAGATAATAAAAATCTCTTTTTGACAGAACGAAGTAAAATAAATACGATTACAGATAGAATCCAACCTGAAAATGAGCATTGAATACAGCATGGAGCTCGCTTTTGTCTTTTAAAGTTATTATATTTTCTTCCACAGTACAGACTTCATTACTTTACGGCATCTGTTCCTTGGGAAACTTACTACTAAGTCCGCATTACACGTCTGTCCTCCGAGACTGAACCAAATGCAAACTTAATAAGATAACTAACAAAGGAACTACAGTACATAGTAAAATCGGACGACCAACAGACACATAGACACACACATACACAAAGACACTTGTTTGTAACGGTCCCCAAAGATCCGTGATTGCTGTGCTATGATCACCAAAAAATATTAACACTCCAATCAAACGATACTAAACTTTATATCTTTGCAATAGGGATATTTGACATGCAAATGTAAAGGTGTGTTTCAATAAGCATCAGTTCACTATTCTAGGCACGCTTTCGCTCGCGACACGGGGAATAATGGGGGAGAAGGGGGTGGTAATGACCATCGGTCTTTAAGAGCCGGTGTAAATTCCCAGGGGAAATGCGCAGTTATTTAGGATACAGCCCTAAGTGCGCCGGTCAGAAATGTCCAAATGCCCGAATGCCCAAATTACCTCATACTTTGTGAGGTGAAAACCTTGTAAAAGGTTGCTTGGTTGTAAAACGGGCTTATGTTCCGACGTCGACTGCTAAATGGACGGGCAAATTTTAAATATTTTTCTTTTAAAATGTGGAACACTAACGAGTTTGGTATTTTCTTAGTGTAATTTTTATGACTCCTCACCTACTTTCTAACGTTCTAGTTACAATGTATTTAGGTAGAGCTTGAGTTATTTTTAGGGTTCCGTACCTCAAAAGGAAAAAACGGAACCTTTATAAGATCACTTTGTTGTCCGTCCGTCTGTCCGTCTGTCAAGACTCTTTGTCTTGGGAACGCGTAAAGGTTGAAATTAAAACCATATACTCAGGTCTACAGCCCCTTGAAGCTGTGAAAAAATCAAACTTCTTAGTTAACGTAAAAAAAGATACGGACATTTATGCCGTAAAAAAACGTATGTTTCGACACCCTCAAGGGAATCAAGATTTATAGGGTACTTCCTGCTGTCCGACAATCATGAAATTTGGCACGAAGCAAGGTCTTGTAACAGAAGTTAAGTGAAAAGTCTGACTACTGTAAATTTTTAATTACATCACAAAAAATAGGGTCCCTATACAAGGAATTTGGGTCCAAATTTTAAAGTCTCATATGGGGTCAGTATCATGTGGGGCATCGCATGAAAGGACCTCAAGTACAAGCTAAAACAGATTTTAAATTATAAACCACGTCCAATTACCGAAAAATTAAAAAAAAAAAATGTTTTTCTGGCAAATTTTCTTAACTCAATTCCCGAACTATTTAGATACCCGCAAGCTTGTACGGAACCCTCGGTGTGCGAGTCAGACTCTCACTTGGCCGGTTTTTTTTATGAAAATGTACAAGTCGGATTTTAGAAAAAAGCTGACAGGTAACATCCATCACTCTTCTCAACAAGAACTAGAAAAGTAAACAGAGAGGAAAACGGTAATTTTAGAAAAGCTACTTCATAACCTGGTTTCAAAAGACAGTTTCTTCTTACCCAACTGCACCAGAAGGAAAGTAATGTTTTTCGAGAGTATGTATGTATCTTTAAATACAGCATGTAACAGAAACCCTGTCCTATCCTGAAGTGTATTACTTGGTATCGTATTGCGTACATATACACGTAATCATTTAATGGATACGAGATAATTATTTTACCCCAAAAAAATAATTAATTTAAAAAAAAATAAAAACTTATCAAAAGCAACACTGAGCGATCGACAAAGTTCTCCTACTGTTTCGTTTGAAAGATGCCGCCAGAGCGAGACAGAGTGCCTACAGCGCAGCTAGTGCAGGGCGGTATCGTTTGATATAAAAATAGGTAAAAATTAAAAGATTTCGCCGGCCGGTGGAGTGTTGTCAACTTATGAAAATTTGCCATATTTTGTGTTAAATTTCGCATATTTAAAAAAAAATAAAAATCTATAACTTTTGATTTTTATGAGTTACATTTTTTTTACAACTTTTTCTAGTACGTATGTTAAACCAGGAATATGCCTTTATTGGATCGGACAGGGTATTTGTTACATGCTGTATATGTATATGTTTGTATGTCTATTTCTTTGACACGCGCTGTAGCCTAAATGGCTTCATGTATTTTACTAAATAAAATATTATTAGATTGGGCTTGACCGCCGAAGTGACATAGACTATATTATTTTTTTAGAAAAATAACAAAATGGCGATCGCCATTAGGTAAGTGTGTACACTATAATATAATATTATTATTATATGCATAAAATCTGTGATTGAACTAAAATAACAGCCACCAACTGCATCAGACAGCTTGAAAAGTGACTTGTTTGGAACTTTTTAGTTATTTTTTATCAGTCAGATTTTTTGATATTTTCAATTATGGAAGTGAAAACTTCTTTAGGCGCGTTGCGCGAGAAAAAACAATTGAACTCGCGCGCCACCAACACCGCTACGTGATTCGCTACGTGAGCCTCGCGATCCGCTACAAGAGCCTCCCGATCGGCTACGAGAGCCTTGCGATCTGGTACGAGAACCTCCCGATCGGCTACGAGAGCCTTACGATCCGCTACGAGAGCCTCCCAATCGGCTACGAGAGCCTCCCGATCGGCTACGAGAGCCTTGCGATCCGCTACGAGCACTCGTAGCTGATCGCGAGGTGTGTTGGGCATTTTTGTTCAAGTTTTTTGTTTTCACTTCTGACGGTACTCCCGGAGTTCTAGGTTTTTTTTTATTCACAACTTCTCTATCCGCTTGAAAGCACTTCGATGTGACTTAAAAACTACAGGGTGTAATAGAAATTCGTGGTCATATTTTAAATACTACCCATACATATAGAAATAACAACCTTCTTCAAGAAAATATTAGCTAGGTTGCCTGGAAGAGATCGCGGAAAGCGATAAGGCCGCCGATTGTATTTGCTTTAGTTTTTAAGTTTCTTTAGTTATGTATCATGCATGGTGTACAATAAAGAATATAATAAATAAATAATAGTCAGTTCCGTCTGGCTTATTTAATCTCTTTTAGGGTTCCGTACCCGAAGGGTCCATACAGAGCCCTATTGTTGTCACTCACATGTCCGTCTGTCTGTCTGTCCGTCCGTTTTCTGTCATAAAATTTTGTTACGAAGAATTTTTTAACTATCAAGTTCGTAGGTCAATACGAACTTGAAATTTGGTTATAATGTTTATTATTACGTATAATTTACTAACAAATACCAATATATGGTACGGAACCCTTAATGTGCGAAACCCGACACGCACGTGCCACTTTTTTTATTGGTTTTAAACATTATTCTCATATAATAGAAGTAACAAGACATAATTATGTAACCAGGTTTGGTGTAATAGGTACATAACATGGTTTAAAAGAGTGTCCATGGAGTTTCTTGCACGTTCTTCTCCATAGAGATCTACGCTTTGGAATGTGGTATTAGCTTCATTTTTCTGACAATTTATAAAAGTGCCTGTAAGGTTTATTTGCAATAAATTTTAGACATCCCATACCAATTTTGATCAGCTGATGATAACTTGGTACGGTAAGTTCATTTTTTTGGGAATTGTCTTCCTTGAAATGAGTTCATTTACATGGACAGAAGCAGTATTTAAGACATGACCACCCAATTCCACCCTGTAAATGATATGCATTATCATTGTCATCATGAATATTAAGTCGCTATTAGCTGCCAACGACCTTGAGTGGTTAGCTTGCGTGTTCTGCACTGAGCTCACGTAACACATCGTATGTCCACCCAGTAATAGAACTCGCCCATCAAGGAGCGCTGTCCGAAATTAGACGCATTATTAATTTATTACACATAAAACAACAAGTATTAATTATAAATAATTAAATTATCTTTAAAATGGTGAAGTTTTCATAAAAATACGCTTTATAGTTATTGCGTGATTCTCATTTTTTTATCCGCGTTAGACATAACTTTACAAATTAATTACACTATGTTACAAAAATATTATTTGAAATATTCTAAAATTAAGTTACGACGGAAATTGTCTAAAGTAACATATATTTTTTTCAAAGAAATAAAACATGTCGTTAAGACGTGATATTCAATTAAAAACCATTAAAAGTCGTATAACTGCGCCTTAACAGTGGGCAGATACAGTAGCCCGAACGTCATTTGAAGCACTTTGACCTTACGTACAGAGTTTCAATAAAATATGAGGCAAACTTAAACTGGGTGGTCACCACTAAACGACCTCATTATTTAGGTACCCAATTGTTGCTATTTTTTTTTAACTGACTTCAAAAAAGACGAGGTTCTCAATACGTCTGTTTTTTTTTGTTTTTTTTTTATGTTTGTCTTGTAATATCTCCGCCATTTGTGAATACAGTTTGATGATTCTTTTTTTATGGTAGGTAATACTTCAGAGGTGGTCCCATATAAATTTTAGCATAATTGATTCAGCAGTTTTTGAAAAAAGCAACATAAATAAAAAATAAGTATACACAGATGACGTTTTGGTTGTCTCCAAATGTTTAAATTCCATGTTATTGGTGTTATCCATTCGGGCATAACTTTAATATTTAGTTTTACTTCTGGTGTACAAAAACTATAAAAAAAAATACTAAAAAGTGAAAAATAAAAAACTTTTTAAAAAAAATACAACCGACTTCTAAAAATTGCAAAATAACTTTAATTTCAGAAGTCGGTGTCAAATAACGAAGAAACAAAAAAAATATGTACACCGACTTCCGAAATTAAAGTTATTTTGCAATTTTTAGAAGTCGGTTGTATTTTTTGAATAAAGTGTTTTACTTAATATTAGCCAAATATTTTTTTTTATTTTAATGTATGATAATTTGTGTTTGATGCTCGTTGTAATTATACTGAATGACTTGTGTGTTTTTTTCTTTTCTTGAAACCTGACATGTGATGTTTGATAATTATTTATAAATAAACTAAACTATACTTTTTGTTTTCTTTTTCAGGGTGGGAAATCAGACGACTTGGTGGGTCTCTCCGCGAGGCTATGGTTGGGCGCTTGAACTTGTCCTTGCAGGCTGTCTCAGAATGGGGCGATGCCAATCTGGTTAAGTTCAATGCTGCTAAAACCCAGGCGTGTCTTTTTTCTGCTAAAAGGAGCCAATTTCACCCGGCTCCAACTTTCCGAGGTGTAACCGTGCCGATAACCGATCAACTTGATCTTCTTGGTGTTACTTTAACATCTACCCTCAATTTTGGTCCCTTTATAAAGGCAAAGGCTCAAGTGGCTGCCAAAAAGTTGGGGATCCTCGCAAAGGTGAGACGATACAGCTGCTCCAACTCTATCAAGCGCAAGTCCGATCGTGTATGGAGTACTGCTCTCATCTTTGGGACGGACCTGCCAAATACCAGCTTGAGGCCCTTGAGTCAATTGAGAAACGAGCCAAAAGGATCATCGGCAATGATAGACTCGTTGAGTCGAAACTCCGAAGTCTTGAACATAGACGCCGAGTTGCTAGCCTGTCGGTTTTCTATCGGTTACATTTTGGGGAGTGTGCTACGGAATTGCATGATTTGATTCCGCCAAGCCCGTTTCATCAAAGGACCACAAGACGTACGGCGAAGTGCCACCGGTTCATGGTAGACATCCCATCCATACGCACAAAGCGTTTTGAGAAAACATTCATTGTGCGTACAGCTAGAGAGTGGAATTCCCTACCGGAGTCTGTGTTTCCTGATAGCTATAACCTGGGAGTCTTTAAGTCAAGAGTGAATAGGTTACTTCTAGGCAAGCGTGCTCCATCTTCGACCACATCATCGCTTGCCATCAGGTGAGATAGTGGTCAAACGCGAACCTATCAAACATAAAAAAAAAACTTTTTTACAAAAGAACAACCGACATCCAAAAAAAAAAATACACTAAAAATTAAAAATTAGTTTAATTTCGGAAGTCAGTGTCAAATAACAAAAAAGTAAAATACAAACACCGACTTCCGAAATAATTTGTTTTTAGTGTAAGTATTTTTTTTTTGCAAGTCGGTTGTTTTTTTTTTGTAAAAAAGTTTTTTTTATTTGTGGAATTAATAAGACTGTATATATAATATAAATATTTTGAAAAAAATATGATGGTAAAAACTGTACTTTCTGAATAATTGATTCCAATTCAAAATTAGATGATTATTGGAACGAATTTTACCCTTATATTACTTATACCAAAAGATGGTGCTGTTTGAAATTTTAGTTTTTCCATTTGCCTCTATAAAATTTATATATTAACACATTTTGATACAGTGAAACACTGTTATGAAGTAAAAAAAAAAAAAACCCGACTGCCAGCCGAAATCCTTTGTTACGGCGGTCTCAATTCTTTGTATGAGATGAGGCATCTGTAAGCTAATATTGTTTATTAAAAACTTTATGTACAAGTAAACACACTGTACAAAGGCAGAGGATGCCTCATGCATTTTCTACCAGTCTACCATAAGGTGGTGCAGAGACACAATAATGGTAGGTGAAATTTATATAAATAACAAATAGAAAAAAAAAATTACAATAACAAATACTTATTAAGTCAATTAAAGTATTATCTGTGGCAATAATGTTGTCTGATTGGCCGAACGAATTATGGAAAGTTGAGCAAGTCCATAAATGCTACCAATTTGAGTCTCTTAATGCTGAGAAATATGTAACTGACTGTGACTGGAACCAAAATTAGCGATAAGACTGTGAGGTTCTGACTGTGACGAAAATTAGCGTTGAGACCATGAGATTCTTACTGTGGCTGTGCCTATGGCTCTGCCTATGGCTGTGCCAATAATATACAAAAAAAAAGGCCATTTTTATATCTAAATTTATATATAAAGATAGTTAACTTTAAACTTGTTTATGTTATAATTTGTCTTATTTCGAAATAAATCATGAAATTGTTATATGTGATCTCTAATTAATAATACTTAATTAATAATTTGATTGTGTGGATATTGTGACGGATAATAATTGCATATGTTATTGTACTGTTGATTATAACAATTCATAGACATACGATAGCAGCAATCGCGGTTGACTTGCTGTCAATTTTTGAAGAGTTCCGTTGTCTGTCTCCGAAACCCATCATCAGATATATATGAAATTTAAAGGGGTCCATTTCGGAACAAACCCCTTTCGAACAAAAAAAATACAAACATCCGAATTGATAACCTCCTTCTTTTTGAATTCGAATAAAAATAAATGTATGATCGATTTTCCGAACATTCACAAATTCATGACACAAACATGCAGTTGTTAAAATTTTTCGGTATATGTATGTGTAGATTATGTAACCAGATGTATATTTAATATTCGTTACTCATTTATTTATCTATTGATCATCTATTGAAAGTCTATTGAAATACTATTGAAAATCTATTGAAAGTCTATTGAAAGTCTATTGAAAGTCTATTGAAAGTCTATTGAAAGTCTATTGAAAGTCTATTGAACGTCTATTGAAAGTCTATTGAAAGTCTATTGAAAATCTATCGAAAGTCTATCGAAAGTCTATCGAAAGTCTATTGAAAATCTATTGAAACTCTATTGAAAGTCTATTGAAAATCTATCGAAAGTCTATTGAAAATCTATCGAAAGACTATCGAAAGTCTGTTGAAAATCTATCGAAAGTCTATTGAAAGTCTATTGATCATCTATTGAAAATCTATTAAAAATCTATTAAAAATCTATTGAAAATTTATCGAGTCTATCGAAAGTCTATTGAAAATCTATTGAAAATCTATTAAAAATCTATCGCAAGTCTATCAAAAGTCTATCGAAAGTCTATTGAAAGTCTATCGAAAGTCTATCAAAAGTCTATTGAAAGTCTATTGAAAGTATATTGAAAGTCTATTGAAAATTTATCGAAAGTCTATTGAAAGTCTATTGAAAATTTATCGAAAGTCTATTGAAAGTCTATTGAAAGTCTATTGATCATCTATTGAAAATCTATTAAAAATCTATTAAAAATCTATTGAAAATCTATCGAGTCTATCAAAAGTCTATCGAAAGTCTATTGAAAGTCTATCGAAAGTCTATCGAAAGTCTATTGAAAGTCTATTGAAAGTCTATTGAAAGTCTATCGAAAATCTATCGAAAGTCTATCGAAAGTCTATTGAAAGTCTATTGAAAGTCTATCGAAATTCTATTGAAAGTCTATTGAAAATCTATCGAAAGTCTATCGAAAGTCTATTGAAAATCTATTGAAAGTCTATTGAAAGTCTATTGAAAGTCTATTGAAACTCTATTGAAAGTCTATTGAAAATCTATCGAAAGTCTATAGAAAGTCTATTGAAAACCTATCGAAAGTCTATTGAAAGTCTATTGAAAGTCTATTGAAAGTCTATTGAAAGTCTATCGAAAGTCTATTGAAACTCTATTGAAAGTCTATTGAAAATCTATCGAAAGACTATCGAAAGTCTGTTGAAAATCTATCGAAAGTCTAATGAAAGTCTATTGATCATCTATTGAAAATCTATTAAAAATCTATTAAAAATCTATTGAAAATTTATCGAGTCTATCTAAAGTCTATTGAAAATCTATTGAAAGTCTATGGAAAATCTATTAAAAATCTATTAAAAATCTATTAAAAATCTATCGCAAGTCTATCAAAAGTCTATCGAAAGGCTATTGAAAGTCTATCGAAAGTCTATCAAAAGTCTATTGAAAGTCTATTGAAAGTCTATTGAAAGTCTATTGAAAATTTATCGAAAATCTATTAAAAATCTATTAAAAATCTATTAAAAATCTATTAAAAATCTATTGAAAATCTATCGAGTCTATCAAAAGTCTATCGAAAGTCTATTGAAAGTCTATCGAAAGTCTATCGAAAGTCTATTGAAAATCTATTGAAAGTCTATTGAAAGTCTATCGAAAATCTATCGAAAGTCTATCGAAAGTCTATTGAAAGTCTATTGAAAGTATATTGAAAGTCTATTGAAAATCTATTAAAAATCTATTGAAATACTATTGAAAGTCTATTGAAAGTCTATTGAAAGTCTATCGAAAGTCTATCGAAAGTCTATTGAAAGTCTATTGAAATACTATTGAAATACTATTGAAAGTCTATTGAAAGTCTATTAAAAGTCTATTGAAAATCTATTAAAAATCTATTAAAAATCTATCGAAAGTCTATCGAAAGTCTATCGAAAGTCTATCGAAAGTCTATTGAATTTCTTTTGAAAGTCTATCGAAAGTCTATTGAAAGTCTATTGAAAGTCTATTGAGTCTATCGAAAGTCTATTGAAAGTCTATCGAAAGTCTATCGAAAGTCTATTGAAAGTCTATTGAAAGTCTATTGAAAGCCTATTGAAAGTCTATTGAAAGTCTATTGAAAGTCTATTGATCATCTATTGAAAATCTATTAAAATCTATTGAAAATCTATTGAAATACTATTGAAATACTATTGAAAGTCTATTGAAGGTCTATTGAAAGTCTATTGAAAGTCTATTGAAAGTCTATTGAAAGTCTATTGAAAATCTATCGAAAATCTATCGAAAGTCTATCGAAAGTCTATTGAAAGTCTATTGAAAGTCTATTGAAAGTCTATTGAAAATCTATCGAAAGTCTATTGAAAGTCTATCGAAAGTCTATCGAAAGTGTATTGAAAGTCTATCGAAAGTCTATCGTTTTTTTTTTTTTTTTTATGATGGACATCTTGCAGGTCAGCCTAGGAGGCTGTCGTCTGCTTAACCGAACTTGCCTGTGAAGGCTCTAATTTATTAAAGCCTCCAGCCAGGACTTATAATTTCTTACATACTAAGTGACTACGCTAAGGGGGAGGGACAGCAAGGGAAGGCTGGATCAAGTTTCCATTTATTGGGGAATCAGTTGGCTCAGCGGCGCGTGCTGGCAAGAGACTGGGAGGGCATTGACTGGGTCTTCGCGACGGACCTCGACGGCGAGGGCGGAACGACGGCGGTCTGCGTTTGCGTAGTGTGCTGGTTTCCCTACGGCTCTCCTGGAGCAGAGTGGTGGGGTCATCAGGTATGAGGAGGGTATGTCTGGGACGGCGCACCTTGGAGATGCGGGAGGGTACGTATCGGGCGGCCGATACGACTAGGGGGTCTGAGCCGCTCCACTGAGGCCCCGCTCTTTTATACCCGTTAACAAACAAGTATGATTCACAAGTGACAGTTGAGTCATATCAGTCTTTGACTTCTAGGAAAATAAGTTTGTTACAAAAATCATTTATTAATTTCATTAATTAATCTTAACGATTCAGTATAAACAGATAATAATTACATAATAATTATATATTATTATGGCCAGACTGACAAGTACTTCGCTCTCGAAGTACATTATATACCCTTTTTCTACAATTGTAGTTTACTTTTGTTTTGCCAATTGCATAGACGTGTCAAGTCCGCTCCACCCGCTGCTAGTGGCATAGACTTGCATCAAACAAATGTCCGACCAGCGGAAACAAATTTTGTTTTGCCAAATGCATAGACGTGTCAAGTCCGATCCACCCGCTGCTAGTGGCATAGACTTGCACCAAACAATTGACCGACCAGCGGAAACAAATACTACAATTGTATTTCACTTTTGTTTTGCCAATTGCCTAGACGTGTCAAGCCCCTTCCACCCGCTGCTAGTGGTATAGACTTGCACCAAGCAAATGACCGACCAGCGGAAACAAAAGTTTTTTTTTTTAAATTATTATTACAATATATCTTTATAATCAACAGTACAATAACATATGCAATTATTATCCGTCACAATATCCACACAATCAAATTATTAATTAAGTATTATTAATTAGAGATCACCTAGAACAATTTCATGATTTATTTCGAAATAAGACAAATTATAACATAAACAAGTTTAAAGTTAACTATCTTTATATATAAATTTAGATATATAAATGGCCTTTTTTTTGTATATTATTGGCACAGCCATAGGCAGAGCCATAGGCACAGCCACAGTAAGAATCTCATGGTCTCAACGCTAATTTTCGTCACAGTCAGAACCTCACAGTCTTATCGCTAATTTTGGTTCCAGTCACAGTCAGTTACATAAAATTCTCAGCATTAAGAGACTCAAATTGGTAGCATTTATGGACTTGCTCAACTTTCCATAATAAGTCGGTTTTTTTTTAATGTTTTGAACTTCGTTAACAATTAAATATGCTACTAGCTTTGTACTCGAAAGTTAATAATTGATCAAGTTGTCCACTCAACCTCAGTTGACGTTGAACTCAAGAATACAAGACAAAACAATTATTCATACATAAAAAACTTTTTACAAAAAAAAATACAACCGACTTCCATAAATAATACTTACAAAATGCAAAATAACTTTAATTTCGGAAGTCGGTGTTTCTAGTTTGGTTTCTTCGTTATTTGACACCGACTTCCGAAATTAAAGTTATTTTGCATTTTTTAGTAAGTATTATTTATGGAAGTCGGTTGTATTTTTTTTTGTAAAAAGTTTTTTATTTTTCACTTTTTAGTTGTTATACCCCATTCTAAAACTAAATTAATAGTAAAGTTATGCCCGAATTGATAGCCCCAAAAATAGGGAATTTGAACATAGTTGGTGAAATTAGGGTGTATCAGGGTGAACTGTACAAATCTGTATACCCCTTCAGAGCGTATCAGCGTGATGTAATGTTGTGAAGTGGTGAAAACAATATACAGACATGCGATTGCAGCAATTCTGGAAGGTTTGCTATCATTTTTTGAAGAGTTCCATTGTGTATCTCCAAAGTTTAACCACAAGTAAAGCAACAGTTTTCAAATAAAAAAAAAATCTTCAAAATCGGTTCACGCAGTAAAGAGTTATGAGGTAACACACATAAAAAAAAATAAAAAAAATACAGTCGAATTGAGAACCTCCTCCTTTTTTTGAAGTCGGTTAAAAAAAGACTTCTCGCGCTCTGGGTGAAGTGAGAGGACGTGTCAGACTCTTACTGACTAAAACCCACTCGTGTTCCCTCAGTTGCCTATTGTGCCAGAGCCTCAGTAACTCCCTCGAACACTCCCATGACCGCAGATAAAGTTATATCATCACACCCAAAACAATATTCATAATCCCAGAATTTTTGAGCCCACCTACACGGTAAGCCAATAAATTTCCTTACAGAAGAAAGCCAAGGGCTAGCCAAACCGGCAATCTCTCTCTTGGGACTCATAGAGAATTCATTATCCTTTGTTCCCGACTTCTAAAGCCCTTTCTACCTTGGGCCTACTACGGCCGATAAGGGTACTTTGATAGTACTACCTCAAATTTTCTTACGGGGTCGGCGTTAACGCATTATAAAGAAATATGGGTGCTCTATATTTAAAGCTGAAGCGTAAATTGGGAGAATGTGGTCGTATTATGCGTTTATGGTAATGTTAATGGACATCAGGGTTAAAATAAATGCAAGGGGTTGGTAGCATTACTTGAGCCCTGACAATGACAGGACAGCACCCAATATGGGTTTTCTCAAATTAAACATCAGATTGCATTACAGAGGCGTCAGTTCCAGAATATAAAAACTACTAATACTCGTAATATCAAAAACTGAAATATGTCAAGATGACTTCAACGTCATGTTTACGTTTATATTTCGTTTTCAAAGTAGAAGACCAGCCCCCCTAGCCTAATAACTTTTCTATTAGCGTTAACGCTAACGCTTCGTGCAAAGTGTATGGCAACGACATTTACTGGGCGTGAGTCACGTGACAGTTCTCTTCGCAGGTTCGTTAGCGCTAATAGAAAAGTTATTTGGCTAGGGGGCAGCCTCCCTAGCCAAATAACTTTTATGCGGAGAGAACTGTCACGTGACTCACGCCCAGTAATGTCGTTGCCATACATTTTGCACGAGTGCTATTATAAAAGTTATTTGGGGCTGATAACCAAGTGTCGCCAACCGCTGGTGTACATTTTTCTGAAAACCTTCATTGATTAACACAATAAAATGCCAATCCAAAGGATTTGGAAGGAAAATCCTAATCCATTGCATTATTTGTTTGAAATATTTGTCAACTCGATAACGTAAACAACGCAATGAATGTTGTTGAACTGTCACAATAAAAACGTTTGCATTGAAGGTGCGTTACGCAATTAGTACTTAGTTTTTCGTCAGAGGCTATTTAAGGGATGACCACGGTGGACAACTACCACCGTTGCGGTTTCTGTCAGTTTCGTCAGTTAAATAAAATAAAAGCCTATGATCCACTAAAACGTATTTTTTTTAAATAAAAAAAAAATTGAATTACTTGCATATTCCCTCTTACTTTTTTATTTATTAATAACACAGCAATTTGACCAACGTAATTAATGCCATTTTGATTCCAATCGTACATAATATTTAACTACCTATTGTTTTCTTTATAATTATATCTTTGTGTTTTTTCGGAAACATTTTTATCTGTTTTTAATATTAAAGACAATATTTTCATGATTAAAGACTATCTTTTCCTAAGATAATTGATTTAATCGGATCAGTACCTCCAGAAATTACCTTTTAAAAACTTTAACAAAATAACCTCATTCCTACTCATCCTGTTCATTCTGAATGAAATATAGGACTAAAATATTAGTTAATTCCACAAAGTGACATCTATTGTTACTTACTGGAACAACGAACGGACCAAGGTGCTCTCAGATGTGCGAGTGATTTCCCAAGGTTTTATGTAGTTGCGCCAGCTTCTAGTAGATGGCGCTGCAAGGTGAGGTGTAGTATATATAATAAACAAACTTACATTCGCATTTAAAATAATTAATTTGGAGTAAGAAATATTTTTAACTATTTAGATAACTACGACAGGCAAGCGCTTTACTTTGTGTAAATTATTTCATCGCTACTGCTCTCAAAACGGTGAAGGAAATCATCATGAGGAAACTGACATGTCCTAGAACCAAAAATTCAAATACTTGTGACATCCACCAATCCACATTGGGCCCGCGTGATGGATTATGGCCCACACCCTCTCACAGAGAGGAGGCCTGTGCCCCAGCAGTGGGACATTAAGGGTCTACTACCGGCCAAGTGGCGCCCTCATTTAATAAAAAATCGTAGCGTAACATAAAAACAGCTGCTTATTTCTTTTGAAATAAGCAGCACCTTTGTGCTCTTCTATCTGTATTTGTTCATTTTTCTCTTGTAATAGTTTTTGTGTGTGCATAAATAAATAAATAAAATCGTAGCGTAACAATATGGTGACGCGCCGTGCAGATCTCACCTTAGATCCCTCCTCAAAACCCATCCTCATAAATCCAGTTACTATTCCTACTCTTTCTCTGTCCATGCAGTAAGATTGTGGAACACGCTTCCGCCTAGCATTCGAGACTTGAAGTCAATTTCTCTCTTCAAAAATCGTGTTAAAGAGACTACCTTTCCTCTCTATTATAATATTTTTTATATATTTGTATGTCATGTATCTATTTACAGTATTAGGTATATATTTAAGTAAGTGTATAGTGGCCCCCTCATTGAATAAAAAATCGTTGCATAGCATAGATAATAAATATTAAAGAATCCTATGTTGCGTTTCTTACTAATAGGCTAAGGTATTTTTACGTTGTTAAAACAGGACTCAACAAAAAAAAAAGCAAAAGTGCAAAAGCAAAAGTGTCAGCAAAGGCCATTTTTGGTACTTTTGCTTACTACTTGTTTTCTATGCTAAGCTACGATTTTTTATTTAATGACGGCGCCACTTGGCCAGTAGTAGGGCCTTAAAAGGCTGATGGTGATGATGAGATAACAGACTACGATTCAAAAATCTGGTCCAAGTCTAACAACGACTATAAAAATAAGTAAACGCATTATACAGAGTGTAGCGGAAATGCATGGTCATGTTATCTACTGTTACCGATAAGAATAAACAACTTTCTACACGAAATTCATAGTTAATTACAAAAAAAAAAATTGCACATCATATTAATATTGATCAGCTGATGTTAACTCTGTACAAAAAGTCCATTTTTAGGGTTCCGTACCCAAATGTTCCAAACGGAGCCCTATTGCTGTCTCGTGTCCATCTGTCCGTCGTCAGTCAAAAAAGGTTTTACAGCCAAACGGTTGGGGCTACAGTCTTCAAATTTCACAGTATAAGCATCTTGTTGACCCAAAGCCATACAAATTGCCAAAAAATATTTTCCTATGAACTTGAAATTTGGTGATAATGTTTATTACTAAGTATATTTTACTAACAAATACCAATATCTTGATAAATCAGGTTTTTGCTTTGAAATTGCCTCATTTTTCCTATTACCCTTATATTCTACATTTGGTACGGAACCCTAAATGAGCAAAGTCCGACACGCACTTGGCTTGTTTTTTGAGAATAGACTAAAACTTTCTTGAAGACATTTGTTCATTTTCATCGGCAGAATCAGTATCTAAAATATGACCACCCATATCCTACACTCCTGTTACACCCCGTACACTCTTGGTTACACCTATATGACCACCCATTTCCTACACTCCTGTTACACCCCGTACACTCTTGGTTGCACCTATATGACCACCCATATCCTACACTCCTGTTACACCCCGTACACTCTTGGTTACACCTATATGACCACCCATTTCCTACACTCCTGTTACACCCCGTACACTCCTGGTTGCACCTATATGACCACCCATATCCTACACTCCTGTTACACATCGTACACTCTTGGTTACACCTATATGACCACCCATATCCTACACTCCTGTTACACCCCGTACACTCTTGGTTACACCTATATGACCACCCATATCCTACACTCCTGTTACACCCCGTACACTCCTTGTTACACCTATATGACCACCCATATCCTACACTCCTGTTACACCCCGTACACTCCAGGTTACAGCTACAGGGTGTAACGGAAAGTTGTGGTCATATTTTAAAAACTGCATCCCTGCACCCTAAAGTTAATTTGAATTTTTTAATCTTGATCTATGGAAGTTGGTTGTATTTTATTTGAAAAAAAATTTTTTTTTTACTTTTTTAGTTTTTGTACCCCATTCTAACACTAAATTAATTGTAAAGTTGTGCCCGAATTGATAGCCCCAAAAATAGGGAATTTGAATATAGTTGGTGAAATTAGGCTGTATCAGGGTCAACTGTATGATTCTGTATACCCCTTCAGAGCGTATCAGCGTGATGTAATGTTGTTAAGTGGTAAAAACAATATACATACATGCAATTGCAGCAATTCTGGAAAGTTTGCTGTCATTTATTGAAGAGTTGTGTATCTCCGAAGTTCTTTATTAGATCTTCACCAAATATAAATGGGACCACATGTAAAGCGCCAGCTTTCATATAAAAAATCATCAAAATCGGTGTACCTAGTAAAAAGTTATGAGGTAGCACACATAAAATTTTTTTTTTTTTAAATACAGTCGAATTGAGAACCTCCTCCTTTTTTTGAAGTCGGTTAAAAAAACCCGACTGTAAAAAACTACTAAGAAGTTCCAAACAAGTTACTTTTTTTTAGAAAGAAATTAACATAACTTAAAAATGTTAAAGAATATAATGATTCTACCGCACACCTATTACATACCTTCTAGTCTGAATATTATATTCTTCGCGTAGGTTCATCATTTTATATGATTTTTAAGTAATCAAGGTGAATCTTATTTATAACTCAAAAAATCAATCTGCCTAGCCTTTTCTCAACTATCTTGGTCGGCTTCCAGTCTAACCGGATGCAGCTGAATACCAGTATTTTACATGGAGCGACTGCCTATCTGACCTCCACAACCCAGTAACTGGGTACTACGATACCCCCTGGTTGTCAGACTTTCGGACTTCTGACGACCCATAACGATTGTTAAAGATCCACGATTGACAGCCGGGCCCAACGGCTTAACGCGCTTTCCGAGGCACGGAGGTGTGTCGGTATGTAAAGATGGTCACCCATCCATGGACCAACCCCGGCTCCACCCAGAGCGGGAGATGTCATTGGATGATTTCCCACCCTGCCAAAAAAAATGGTAAAGGAATAACGATGATATATTTAATTATTAAGATTTAGAAATGACAAGCCCGAAAACTTCCTTTCCGACCTATAACAAAAATGGTCGAGCCTCTAGTCCGGTCAATCTAGACCAAAAAATGAGAGTGAAGGTACATAAAGTCCCAACAACCTGAAAATCAGTAAAATTGTTCAAAACATAATTATAAACAATGTTTAAAAGTTCCCCATCATTCCCGTGTATGGAAAATTTTTTATTCAAGGTCAAAGGTAAAAAAATGAGTTTTTCGCGATTTTCAGCAAAACGGTAAGTTTTATCATAAAAGGACCTGAAAATGTATGAATAATTTTTTCTTACGAGCCACCGTTTCTGAGATATAACGATTCAAATAGTTATAAAAGTTGTTATCGTCATAATATGCACACGTCTCCACGCCACCTATGAGGTAGTGTACTTAGCGCGTTTTTTTTTAACGTGGTTTCCCCAGTAGGCCTACTCCACCGGTCAGTTGTGATCCTGTTTAATGTAAAACTATTGCACAAATTTTATATAGATAATTTTATGATCTACAATTTTTGTTGAGGTACTTTTATGATAAAACTTACCGTTTTGCTGAAAATCGCGAAAAACTCATTTTGTTTACCTTTGATCTTGAATAATTTTTTTTCCATACACGGGAATGATGGGGAACTTTTAAACATTGTTTGTAAATTTTATGTTTTGAACAATTTTACTGATTTTCAGCTTGTTGGGACTTTATGTACCTTCGAATGTCTAAATTGACCGGACTACTCTGGCATTTTCAAAATTTTAACATCACACTTTATTTTTTTTTCACTTATATACGAGTAGCTTCACTTGTATGTATGTAAACAAATCTTGACCCACTTCCCGGTTTTTGATTAAACTAAAATTTTGCGTATTTGTGAAGTTTGGATGACAATGCATAGTTAGGTGACGTCATTCTGAATCCAATATGGTCGACTCCCAAAGATGGCGGGCTTGTTATTTTGTATACTATACAGTCCCATGTTATGGGTATCAAATGAAAGATTTGTTGAAAAGATTACGGAAAATAAAAAATAAAGTGTTTTTTATTTTTTAAAGTACAGAAATTTTGTATCAATTTTTCTTCCTCCTGTAAACAAACTTTGCAGAAATGGAATTCGGCCTTTGTCTGAGGGAAATAAAAAATTCGTAATGGTATCAGTTATTACAGGTACCTTAAAAAATTATATTTTACAAAGGTCATTCTCCTTTTCTTGCGACAATGGGCAAAACTTTCAAATCAATATTTAACATTTACAACATAAATTACTGATGATTTGTAATATGTCCTAAATGTTGGGTGAGGTACAATTTTACAGATGGACTATCGGACCATGTAAAATTTAATTGATTAGTAAAACTTTTTGATCAAAATGTATTCCTCCTCCATCATCGCTTTGTAACTTTATTTGTAAGTTAAACAATGAAGTGAAGTACCTCCGAGATGTCAATAAGTACAATTACTTTTATGGTAGATTAGGAATATTTTGACAGTTTACATTATGTAGGTACTTATATTTTTGATATATAATTAGGAGCTCGTTGATAAAGTAATAACAGCCGCACGGGTCGATCCATCAGGTTAAGTTACGCTTGCCGGGATTGGTCCATGGATGGGTGACCATCTTTACGTACCGAGACTCCTCGGTATCTCGGATAGCACGTTAAGCCATTGGTCCCGGCTGTCAATCGTGGATCTTTAACAGTCGTTAAGGGTCGTCAGAACCCTGAAAATCTGACAACCAGTCTTACCAAGGGGTATTGTATTACCCAGTATCTGGGTTGTGAAGGTCAGATAGTCTGGTGCTCTATGTAAAATACTAGTTTTCAGCTGCATCAGTTAGACTGGAAGCCGACCCCAAGATAATTGGAAAAAGGCGCGGGCAGATTGATTATTATTATTTAAAGGAGGTTTTGTCTTATAAACAGTTGTATTCGATATATAAGACGTATGGTATCTTGGATTTGAATTATTTAAACAAAGCATTATGGTTAACGATATTCCACCCTATCGAATTATTACCAACAGTGTCTAAAATCTTTGAGAAGGCTATGTGCGACCAACTCTACTCTTCTGTGGTTTTTTAAAATATTAAATGATTGCCAAAATGGTTTCCAAAAAAACAGATCAATTAATTTAGCTGTCTAAAAATAAATGTACAAGAAGCATAAAATATTATAAACGGCATACGCCATAGGTATATTGTTTGATATGACCAAAGCGTATAATAAAGCCCAGTTTAAAATACTATTGGAGAAACTGCATGGAATAGGAATTCGAGGAAAAGCTCATGAATGGTTTTTAATACTTTTCATCATACCTAAAAGATAGGGAACAAATAGGCAAGTTCCTAAAAAAAATCTAATTAGTTCATCTGTTAGATTACCAAAAAATATTGGAAAAGTTTTTTTTTTTGTTCACGTAAACCAAAAAATGAGGACGATACAGTGCGTTGAAATTCGCATGACGTCACACTTGAGTTAAAATTGTACCACTATGTACTAAAAAGTGACTTAACATTTTTGCCATTTTTCATTGATTTGATACAGAAAAAAATACGTGTCCAATAGTTTTTGATAATGTAACTTACGAACTAAATACATATTTTTTTTAAAGAAAAAGAAAGAAAGAAAACGAGTTTATTTGGCACACACAAATACACACAATGTGGGTCCCTATTAGTAGAGTTCTAATATTATAATAGTGATTATGAGTGATACATTTTATTATGACGGTTTGTTAGATAATTTTGTGATAAAAATATGACCCATTGCTATCACGCCTGTGTAAAAAAGCAATAGATAACGTCCACTAAATAAACAAGTATAGACTACGTAAGTTCAAAACATAAAGCAAACTTTTTATACCTTATTACAATAATTAAAAAAAAAGTTGGCATTGAATTTAAAATTGAGCTGGCCAAGTTCATTGTGAACATTATTTAATACATTTGTTACCGCATATATTATTTCCTACAACAGGATTTTTTACTTGCCTAACGAGCTAAAAATATACGTCACAAACATTTTGAAGAATTTGTTGATTGTAGCTTTGTCAGTACTGTTTTGTTTCTAAGTGATACAACACATGGCTTTAAACTTTTTTTTAATTCTTTTGTACTACGTATAAACTTGATACAATATAAAAATATAGGCTAGTTCAAATTCAAAATTAGTTGATTGTCCATCCAGTGTCAGATTTACTATATAAAAACATGATTTGGCAGTTATTTGTGGGTGTGCTATTTGTTTATATTTTGGTATTACGATGGAAAGCTAGGCATCTGATAAAGTTCGCGAAATTATTCAAAAATAATGTAAAGTCCATGCCGATTCTTGGACACTCGTTTTGGTTTATGAAATGTAAAACTGATAGTGGTAAGTGTTTTTTGACATTATTTATATAATTATGGAAAATTTATTCGTGATAATGTTCCTTTAAATTAATACCGATGGCAAAGGCCCCCAGATTTTGCAATCGGAATTATTTTTACTTAGCCTTTTTTCTACCATGTTCGAGTTGGCATTCAGACCATACACGGACATAGACCGACTACCTCGTCGAGGCAGTTGCCACAGTGGTGGCTCCCGGCCTATACGGCTACTACTACATACTTTCCGAAGCACCTGTAACCGAATAGTACCTGTGTCAGCCAGAAAGAGCCATTACATGCCGTCTCTCCAGCCACTCCCTCACAACGGGTCTTACCGCCGCTATGGTGGCGTGGACTATCTATACGACCTCCTCTCAGTTGATGGACAATTAGGGTAACCCATTCGTAATGTTTGCCAGATTTTTGAACTTCCAGGATGGCCAGATGTTTTGGTGAACAGGATTAAACCATAGCTCCTGTTCCCAGAAGCCAAAAGCATAAACCCTGCTTATGTGTTCCTTAGAGCCTAGATGAAGTAGTAACTATTGTTTTACAGACCGATGGCGTTTACTTGAGATGTTTGGTCGAGAGGCGTTGAAGCAAGGTGGTGTGACAGCATCATGGAATTTACATAGGCTTTATTTCCGTAAGTCTTATAACACATATCGTAGGGTAAAGTAGAGAGTAGAGATGTACCTCCCATATGTTTCCGATGATGTTTTTAGTTCCGTGTAACAGTGGGTGAGCCAGCTTATGTCGAACCTTTATTTATTTATATAGCTTCCTATATAAATAATATAAATAAATAAACATGAAATAAAAGTGCGGGTCCCGAACTCCCGATAGGAAGATTCTCATTTAAAAAACCAAGTAATAGTCAACCGCCAGACAGACTAGACTTTTATACTAACTAATTAGGTGCAAAAATATTATTTCATAAACAATATTTTGCCAACAGACATGAAAATCAGCATTCAAACTTTAAGAAAAGTGAATAATGTACATAATGGAACTTTAGTACCTAATACCGATAAATTGGCCGTCGGCTAAGCTAGCAGGTATGCGTAAATTGGCCGTCGGCCCAAGCCAGCAGGTATGCGTTAATTAGCCGTCGACCCAAGCTAGCAGGTATGCGTAAATTAGCCGTCGGCCCAAGCTAGCAGGTATGCGTAAATTAGCCGTCGGTCCAAGTTAGCAGGTATGCGTAAATTCAAAGTAGGTAAATACTAACTCTACTCATTCACACAAATTTTGTAAATCAGAAAATAAGTAATGTTTGGCAGCTCTGGAATCTTACTCTATAACGTTTTTGCAACTAGAATTTAAGCTGTGGTTACATATAATTGAGTATGGATTACGTGATAGTATGTGCTGTCTAAGTTTATTAAGTAATCTGTACTCGTTTGTAATCTCAAATAAATAAATAGAACCGACAGCTCAACAGTCGCACTTGCTGTAAGAAAATCTGAAAAATCAAAAATTGATTTTGTAAATCGAGTCACATGTAAAAATAAAGAGATAAGTTACATAGGTAATTTCTATGTTTCAGTTGTCGCAGATCCTGTGGTTGCAGAATGTGTGATGAAACATTGTCTTGAAAAGGATGACTCGATGAAACTAACACTGACACTCGTTGGAAATGGCAGTGCAGTTGCTGACGGTGAGGAAGCCATTGAATTAAGGACAATATTTAGTATAGTTTAGTAATCAGTGAAGTGGGAGAGGACAGGGCATATTGCTCGCAGAACAGATGGTCGATGGGGCTGAAATATTCTGGAGTAACGACTGCGTACCGGAAGATGCAGCGTTGGAAGGCAACCCACAAGGTGGACCGATGACCTTTTGAGGGTTGTGGGTAACCGATGGATGCGAGACGCACAGGACCGGTTTTTGTGGCGACACTTGGGAGAGGCCTATCTAGCAATGGATGTATTTCGGCTGAAATGATGATGATGACAATATTTATCTCATTCTGACGACCTTAACTAAGTTGTCGGTCAACCTTCTATGAGACCTACCTGCGCTATGCCTTCCGGTAACTCTAATACTCGATCTCACAATTTCTGTACTACATTGAAAACACC
Source organism: Polia nebulosa (assembly GCA_951329385.1). NCBI lineage: Eukaryota > Metazoa > Arthropoda > Insecta > Lepidoptera > Noctuidae > Polia > Polia nebulosa. The sequence continues at coordinate 31,662,963 of OX589595.1, forward strand.
AGAATTAATGCTTAGTAAATTCGCACTGCTGTATTTCCAACGCTCCACTTTGCGCTTAGAGTCGAAAATGTAACAGCACATACATAATAATATCGAAGCATTAATTTATGTGTTTCCTGGTGTTAATGAAAACAGCAGCATAACTGGTTGGTGTGATGATGCTTTAGGGAAGCTTCATGGTCAGCAGTGTGAGCCTTTAGGCCGGTCTGATGTTGATGATTTTTGTAGTTCTCAAAGAAAACTTGCATTGAATTTTTTTTGTGGAAAAAACTTACGTAATCATAAGTTTCGAATTTCAATGTCCATTTGGCAGAAGGCCATTATATCGTTTTCTAGGAACCTATCTATTCATCAGAAGGTCATTCTTTGACGTAACTCATAAATACATTTCTCATTATTGTAAGTTTTCCAAATGACTTAAAATAAAATATTTGTCATTGTGCATAATATTCTTTCTGTAAAGTATCCATATTTCACGCAAGTAAAGATTTCTCTTTTTATTTGGCATGAACATTATGCATCTTTAACACACAGTTAGGTAGCTTCACCCACATCTTTGGTTTCTGTAATGCGAATCAGTACCTATTCATGATCATTATCATTCTCAGCCCAATCTCGCTTACAGTACTGCTGGGCATAGGTAACATAATCAGCCATTTAATGTTCCCACAGCTGGGACAGAAGCCTCCTCTCTGTGAGAGGGAGTGGGCCGTCCGTCATTCACCACGCGGTCCCAATGTGGGTTGTTGGATGTAACATGTCTTCGAAGATTTGATTCTAGGACATGCCGGTTTCCTCACGGTGTTTCCTTTTATGATTTTGTGATCAGTGGTGATGAAATAATTTACTCAAAGTAAAGCGCCCGCCTGGGTTCGAAGCCACGACTTACAACTTGTAAGTCGCGGCCATTACTGCTGGGTATAGGCATCTAATTTCTTACTAAGCCCCACACCCTTGTACTAACCTCATAAGAATTATTATTTTCATTCTTCTATTATCATCTACAATAAACAGTTTTATCGTAACTTCATTTGTGTTCCATTCACAGTACCAATATGGCGTCCTCGTCGGAAGATCCTAATACCTACCTTCAGTCAAAAGAATCTGCTCAAATTCGCCGAGGTATTCTCGAAGCAGAGTGTGATCTTGATGGAACAGTTGCACAAAGTGGCAGGATATGGAAGCTTCTCCTTGTCTAAATATATTATGGCATATGCCATGGATTCTGTTTGTGGTAAGTGTGATTTTAGGACTATTCCAACTCTTCTATTCCTTTGTAGTTAACTTACCTGCCTCCTGTAAGTTTGTTTGTCACATGGCTGTATCAAAAATCGACATTTGGGCCAATTTGACCCATAGTTTTTAAAAACTGTGCTTTTATTTAGTGACTATATTAAAATCTGTGCTTTTATTTCGTGACTATATTAAAAACTGTGCTTATATTTTGTGACAATATTAAAAACTGTGCTTTTATTTCGTGACTATATTAAAAACTGTGCTTTTATTTCGTGACTATATTAAAAACTGTGCTTTTGTTTCGTGACTATTTTAAAAACTGTGCTTTTATTTCGTGACTATATTAAAAACTGTGCTTCTATTTCGTGACTATTTTAAAAACTGTGCTTCTATTTCGTGACTATATTAAAAACTGTACTTTTATTTCGTGACTATATTTAAACAGTTTCAATCCGCGAATTGGTGACCGCCCATTAGGATATTATTCAGGGTGTAAGGGAAATGCGCGCTCGTATTACAAATACTGCATCTGCCCTTATAAATGGAACACTGTCATGAAAGAGGTCAATAGGGATGATCCCAGGGTAAAAAAAATAATTCGATTTAGTCCGTAAGTTCGATTATGAAATAAAATATTGGACATGTTGTATTTTTTGCCTTATCAAATCAATGAAAAATGACAACGATAAAACGCATCAAAGTTCAGGAGTGGGAGCTTGTTACGTCACTTTTGAGTAAAAAGTGGTACGATTTTAACTCAAGTGTGACGTCATGCGAAATTTCAACGCACTATATCGTCTTAATTTTTTTTTTATGACAAAAGAAAAAATATGTGTACAATATTCTTTGGTAATCTAACTGACGGACTATTTTTTGTTTAGTCGTCAACCTAGTTTTGAAAAAAAGATTGGTCCTCCCATACTAATTTTGATCAGCTGATGACAACTTTGTACGGAAAGTCCAAAATTTTTTTATTCGTAATTTATTAAGAGTTTCTTGATTAAAGTTGCTCATTTACATAGGCAAAAGAATTATTTCAGATCATCATCATCTTCCTGCCCTTATTCCATATTACTTGGAGTCGGCGCAACACGTTTTTTTCTTCCATTCTGTCCTGTCAGCCGTCACGCTATCACTAACTCCCTTTTCTTTCATATCACTCCTCACACAATCCATCCATCCTTTCTTTGGCCTCCCTCTCCCTCTTCATAACTCTTTTAGTTACATGTGTTTCATCCCCTCTCTTCACATGACCATACCAAGATAAGCGGTTCCCTTTCAACTTTTCTGTGACTGGGGCCACTTTTAATCTACCTCTAATGTACTCATTTCTTACTTTATCCATTCTCGTTACTCCACTCATCCATTTCAACATTGACATCTCCGCCACATGCAATTTTTTTTAACCGTCTTCTAAGAAGCAGGAGGTTATGTTCAACTGTATGTATTTCTTTTTTTTTGTGTTTGTCCACCGATTTCTCTGTCAATTGAGAACCGATGTTCAATTTTTTTTTTATCCGATACAATATACTCCCGAGGTAGTCCCATACAAATTTTATCGAAATTGCTTAAGCACTTTTTGAAAAACTGAACAAAAACGAAAAATACGTATACGTTTTGGTGTTCTCCAATTACGACTATGATTAAATTCCACGTTCCATGTTATTGGGGTTTTTAGTTCTAGGGTATAACAACCAAAAAGTGAAAAATAAAAAACAACCAACTTACAAAAAAAAAAAATCAAAATTAATAAAAAAAAGGTGATAATATTTTATTTTTTCGTTATTTGACACCGACTTCTAAAATTAAAGTTATTTTTTAATTTTAGAAGTAGTGTATTTTTTTTTGGAAATCGGGTGATTTTTTTTTTGTAAAAAAGTTTTCATCCGTCTTTTTCACAGCCCAACAATCTGATCCATACAGTACGACAGGTCTAATCACGGACTTATAGATTTTCCCCTTTAACGTTAAAAGAATTAATTCAAATATGACCACGTATTTCCATTACATCCTGTAGATATACCTTCGAGTCACGAAAAACACGATAAGTTGGTATTCTACAGTTGTAACTGGTAGTCAGAAACCCAATATCTGACAATCGGTCTTACCAAGGGGTATCGCATCAACCGGAGTCACGGGAGTGAGTCAAGGAGTCTCCCAGCCCTGGCATAGGCAACTGAAGGAACAAGGGTGGGTTTCAGGTGGGTTTTTTGAAGTCAGTAAGAGTCTGACACGCCCTCCCGCTCCAAGAGCGGCAGAAGTTGTTTGATGATTTCCCACCCTATAAAAAAGGGGTATCGCATGCTGCAGATGCATACAGTTAGAAAGGCTGGCCAGATGATGAAACTGTTCATTTATTTCCAGAAACTGCCCTGGGCATCACACCAAACTCCCAACGGAATCCAAACCAGAAGGTGTTGGAAGCATTCACAGGATCCTGCAAGCTGATTTCAGACCGCATCCTCAAACCATGGCTCCACCTAGACCCGATATACAAGCTGACGGCAGACTACACGCAGTTCATGGAGTATAATGATGTTGTCGAAAGCTTTATTAATGAGGTGATTAAAACTATTATTGACTTAACGTCTAAGTGTCTAGCGGCACACATGTGCGCCACCGAGGAAATTCCGTTTACCTTGGCAAAAAAATTGCCCTAAACCCGATTCACGCGTTTCAAACCGCTATTATTACTATTATCCAAGGTCTTTAGACCTGTGGCAAGGTTCATACACCCGGAAGGAACCTGACATAGTCTGTTGTTACACGATGGCCGACTGTCAACGGGGCTTGACAGATGTTGACGTTTGACGCGCGCAGGGCCTGAGGGATGGCGCAGATATACGACTTCTAATGTTTTTAAATTGAACATCACGTCTAAACGACTAGTCTTACTTCTTTGAAAAAAATATTATTGCGTTATTCTTAACAATTTTTTTCGTAATTTGCTATGTGAATATTTGAAATTATATTTTATAACATATTGTAATTATTTTTTAAAAAAGTTTTAACGCGGTTTAAAAAATTTAAAATCACACAATAATTATTCAGCGTATTTTTATGAAACCTTCACCATTTTAAAGATAATTAATTATTTATCTTTTAGAATACGTGTTTTAGTTTAATATTTGTTGTTTTAGTAAAATAAATTAATGATGTGTCTAATTTGGGACAGTACTCCTTGATAGGCGAGTCCTGTTACTGGGAGGACGTACGACGCGTTACGTAAGCTCAGCATAGAACACGCAAGCTAATCACTCAAGGCAGTTGGTATTTAATGTGGAAGCTCCGGGGTAGCCCGCGAAATTCAAATTTTCTTCAGATCAGTGTCAGGTTGTATGTAGGTCAAAATTTAATTCGCGGCCGAAAAATATAAAATATTTTGATAAGGTAAACCTCGTCCAAATCGGATCAGTAGTTTTCGAGGAAATCGTACAAACGAGATACATACACACATACGGGTCGAATCCAGAACCTCCTTGTTTAAAGTCGGTTAAAAAAAGACTAATATATTGACATCTTCAGACTATTACTTTATATTGGAAACCCGAACTAAACTAGAGAGACGTTAAATTTATGAAACCAATTTGGTTTAATATCATGTCGCAGTTGTTAGTTTCATCTAAAAGGATTATTATGTACTTTTCTCGCACTCTTAAAGACAGTAAAAAAATATAAAAATGTCTATATCGATCTGCCCAGCCTTTCCCCAACTATGTTGGGAATAGCTTTCAGCCTAACCGGATTCAGCTGAGTACCAGTATGTTACATAGAGCGACTGCCTGCGACTTGCAAGTTGTAGGTCGTGAGTTCAAACCCAGGCAGGCGCTTAACTCTGTGTAAATTGTTTCATCACCACTGCTCTCAAAATGAAAAACAAAAACATCGTGAGGAAACCGACATGTCTTAGAACCAAAAGTTCGAAGGCATGTCACATCCACCAACCTGCATTGGGCCCGCGTGGTGCATTACGGCCCACACCCTCTCACAGAGATGAAGCCTGTGCTCTAGCAGTGGGGACATAATAAGGCTGCTGATGATGACTGCCTATCTGGTATCTGGTATCAGATTTTCCAGCTTCTGACTCTCCGTAACGACTGTCAAATATGTTCAAATGACAGCCGGGACCAACGGCTTTACTTACTTTCCAAGGCACAGAGGAAACTGGTTTTGTGATGGATGATCACCCATCCACGGACCTACCTCTGCAGGCGTAGCTTAACCTCGAAGTGGACACGGGTGGACCCGTGTGGTTGTTATTATTAAACCACGAGCTCCTCTTTTTAACAGACTTCAAAAAAAGGAGGAGGTTCTCAATTCGACTGTATTTTTTATTTATTTTTTTATTTTATATATTTTTTTTTATTGTTGATAGGCACGCGTTTGAACCCAATCTCACCTGATGGTAAGCGATGATGTGGTCGAAGATGGAGCACGCTTGCCTAGAAGTAACCTATTCACTCTTGACTTAAAGACTCCCAGGTTGTAGCTATCAGGAAACACAGACTCCGGTAGGGAATTCCACTCCCTAGCAGTACGCACAATGAATGTTTTCTCAAAACGTTTTGTGCGTATGGATGGGATGTCCACCATGAACCGGTGGCACTTCGCCGTACGTCTTGTGGTCCGTTGATGAAACGTGCTTGGCGAAATCAAATTATGCAATTCCGTCGCACACTCCCCAAAATGTAATCGATAGAAAACCGAAAGGCTAGCAACTCGGCGTCTATGTTTAAGACTTTGGAGTTTCGACTCAACGAACCTATCATTGCCGACGATCCTCTTGGCTCGTTTCTCAATTTACTCAAGGGCATCAAGCTGGTATCTGGCAGATCCTTCCCAAAGATGAGAGCAGTACTCCATACACGATCGAACTTGCGCTTGATAGAGTTGGAGAAGCTGTTCCGGCGTGAAGTACCGTCTCACCTTTGCGAGGATCCCCAACTTTTTGGCAGCCACTTGAGCCTTTGCATCTATGATGGGACCAAAATTGAGGGTAGATGTTAAAGTAACACCAAGAAGATCAAGTTGGTTGGTTATCGGCACGGTTACACCTCGGAAAGATGGATCTGGGTGAAATTGGCTCCTCTTAGCGGAAAAAAGACACGCCTGGGTCTTAGCAGCACAGAACTTGACCAGATTGGCATCGCCCCATTCTGAGACAGCCTGTAAGGAAAAGTCCATGCGCCCAAACATAGCCTCTCGGAGAGACCGGACCTGAGACCCACTAGCTCGTGCGTCAGGCACGTATCTCTCGACAACAGTGCTGTCGTCTGCATACCGGGTTTTAGCAGATGTTAATATGCAGCAAAAACAATGTTGCCGAGAGCACCGACCCCTGAGGAACACCGGCATTAATAGCCAGCAGTCCGGACGAGCATCCATCTATGACTACTCGGATAGACCGATCCCTCAGGAAATCTGCAATCCAATCACACAAACCAGCGGGCAGACCGAAGGAAGGAAGCTTGCCAATTAGGCTGTCGTGCCAGACCCGGTCGAAGGTCTTCGAGATGTTAAGGGAGACCGCAAGGGCTTCCCCTTGTTTGTCGATGGCATCACTCCAGATGTGAATGGCATTCGCTAGAAGATCCCCAGTTGACCGATTTCAGCGGAAGCCGTATTGTCGGTCACTGAGGATATCGTTAGCTTCTAGGTGTGCCAGGAGCTTGCCATTCAGTATACGTTCCATACTGTTACAGAGTACGGTAGTCACTGAGATGGGCCTATAATTTGCTGGGTCAGCTCGACTACCCTTCTTGGGCACGGGTTTCACGTTAGCTTGCTTCCAAGCCATCGGCACTTTTCCAGTCTCAAACGAAAGGTGAAATAGGCGTGTCAAGATCGAAGACAGTTCAGGCGCACAAGTCCTCAGTACAAATTGTAATTGTATTTGTATCCCGTCGGGACCACTAGCCTTGTTCACGTCCAGGTTACGCAGTACCCTTCGGACATCCTTCTGATGAATGCGAATGTCTGACATAATCGACTCGCATCCACGAAGAGTACCAGGGGGCCTCGCGCCACCAGGATCTAGACGCGAAGATTACGCAAACAGAGAGGCAAACAAGTTTGCTTTCTCCTCAGTGGAGTGGGCCAGCGACCCGTCGGGTTTCAGCAGTAGAGGTAGTGAGGGGCGGCAGAAGTTCGATTCAACCGACTTAGCCAGGGACCAAAACACCTTACTACCAGCTGGGTTTTTTTTTTTTTTTTGGGGGGTGGGAAATCATCTAATGACTCTTTCCGCTCTGGGGTGGAGCGGAAGGGCGTGTCAGACTCTTACTGACTAAAACCCACCCCTGTTCCTCCCTGCCCTACGCGCCCGGGGGCGAGGTAACTCTTTCGAATTTATCCTCCACCCCCGGGCAGGCACTGGCCGTGGCAGGCCCCGTCCTTTGCTGACAACTCTTTGAGGCGCGCGTGGAACACTACGCGCCGTCGACTCTCGGACCTGGTGCTGATCGGACGGCGAGTTACCCGCTACTCGCCGTCCGCAGGCCCGGGTCTACGGTGGCCGGAGATCGTCTCGCAGCCCCTGGCGTCTCCTGCGACGGCTGCTGCTGGGGTCGCTAGGGCGACTCGGTCTCTGTTGAGTCTCCCTAACGTGTGCCGCCTCCCTCTTCGCGAGCATTACTGCTTCGCAGAAGTTGGAGACGGCCCCCCATTCCCTCTCACTCCGTACCATGGCCTGAACCAGGGCATGGCGCGAGAGGTCGCTGCCGCCTATCGCATCCACGAGGACACGGCGGTGTTCTGCCCAGGCGGGGCAAACCTCCACCGTATGCTCCACCGTACTACCAGCTGGGTAAGAAGCAAGTTTGTTCCCAATTCGGCTAATGTGGTCAAACCGAACCCTCCGCAACACCTTCTTGTAGGACTTGGCAGCCCTTTTGAAGGCTCTCTTCTTCTGACTCACGTCGTTTGCTTTACGCATCCGAGCGTCGATCCATGCCAGGTAGGCCGCATGTTTAAGCGCATCAGCGCGATTGCACTCAGCACCAAACCATGGTCGAGCTTCGCCAGACATTGTTACGTCAGAGAATGGAATGTAGTACTCCATTCCCCGACGCAACACATCCGTCACGGCGTCTGGGCACGACGAAACATCAGTCGAAGAAAATCAAGTAGGCTGCCAAGGATAACATGTGAAGAAAGATCGCATGCCATCCCAATTCAGTGTTGTTGTAATTCATCAAATACAGACTTCACCAGACAGTGGTCGGAAGTACCTAATGGTGAAGAAATCGACACCGAGTAACGGTCTGGATCTGTTGTCAGCAGAAGGTCCAAGCAATTGGCTTTGTGCGAATCAACATCCGGCTTCCTCGTTGCCCAGGGGGCAGCTGGACCAGTTGGGTGAGATTTAACACCAGCGCTAGCTAACGCGTCTCTTGTCCAGCATGGTCTGTGCACTGGTATGGGAAGAACCTCTCCTGACGGTGGGCGTTGAAGTCCCCCAGTAACACCAATTGGGCAGAAGGGTACCGCTGCTGAGCCACATCCGCCGCTTCACTGAGGTGCTGTGTGAGACTAGTTGTTTCCAAATCACCGCTATGCGAACGGTAGACACAGGCGTAGACAATTTTATCTAGGCCTGTGTCCACTAGCACCCAAAGAGTTGAGAACCGGGAGTCCTCAAGGTTACGGAGACGCCGATAGCAGTTGTCGTCCCGGGCGTACATGCATATACCAGCGCGTGGCTTAAAATTGTGCTCCAGGGTAAACTCTGGGTAAGATAGGTACGTCACGTCAGACGGACATCCGATCTGCGTCTCCGAAAGGAACAAGAGAGCTGGTTTCTCAGTCTCTAGGTGGTGGTGGACTGCGGCGAGATTCAAGTGCAGACCTCATATGTTAGACAGGTACACTTTGTGAGAGAGGGAGTGCTGCCGCTGTACAGCTTTTTTCTTTTTTGTTCCTTTTTTCATTATTGTGAAGAGTGAAGGAGGCACTGACAGGACGGTATCATCGGGGGACTAGTCTGGAGCCTGCAGGGACGCCAGAGCCCCCCCCCCCGGGAATCCCGCTACCCTCCGCGACTAGTCGCCCGATACATTCATATCAGCGCGAGCCTGGTTGGTCTGCCTGCAATGGAACAACTATTTCGACCCAACTCCTCTGGATTGGCTACACTGAGCATCGTACCGGAACACGGCCAAGCCGCTTGGCAGTACGTCTTTGCCCTGTGGGTGGTCGCAAGCCATCGGTCGAAACCTACCACCAGTTAGTGTCACCTGATTAGCACCACTCGGGGACCACGTGTAGGACTAGGGAGTCAATGGGTATACTCCTACGGACGCGGGTGACTCAGCCCCCAAAAATCCTCTTCCTTTGTCTTATGTCTATACTGATACAACAAACCTCTGCTTCTGCTTCTGCAACTGCGAAAGTTCCGCACCCTTTTTGACATCCGATTTTGCTTCTCTTTCCGCAACGTTTTAAGGGTCTAACAGGTCTCAGAATGTTTCGTATCCAAAGTAGTAGGCAAAAGTGTCAGAAACGGCCGTTTTTCGTACTTTTTCCTACTACTTTGAATACGAAACATTCTGAGATCTGTTTTAACAACGTAAAAATACTTTATCCTCTTTGTACGAGTAACAAACGTGAAGTTGAATTTTTTAATATTTATTTTCTATGCTATGCTACGATTTTTTATTCAATGAAGGCGCCACTTGGCCGGTAGTACGGCCTTAACGGAACGGAACTTTACGAATGATGAGGGGAAGGCATGCGGGAGCGATAAGGGCATGCGGAAGGGCTGTGCCAGAGGTGTAAAAGCTACCAATCTACTTTTCATAAAATATAACTTGCTGCTACTTCATTTTGAATAATAATTTGATTAAAAATTGTATTCGTAAGAATTTTTTTTTTATAATATTTTCACTTCCGCTTGCGCATCCGTTTCCCCTAAAATTTTCTTTTTAGATCTATTTCCGTTTCTGCTTCCATTATGACACTTCCGCATCACTAATATAGACATACCTGATTTAACAACACAACGCCTAACGCTATTCTTATCGCAATCAGTGCATCACAGTAGATAGACGTAACCGTATTTTTATAAGTAACTTTGTATTTTTCTTGTGCTTACAGTGTATTAAAAATAAACGCAGAGAACTAGCTGAATACAAGAAATCTATTAAAAAAGATGATGAAGAAGGTAAGAATCCTTTTCTTTATCAATTGAAAGTTACGTAATGTAAATAACTAATGAGACCTACTCGTATTATCCCACTTATCCAATGATACTCGTAGATATAAATTCTTTATTGTACATTAACATTTTAAAAAAGCTCATTTACATAACAGTTCTTTTTCTATCACATTTTTCCTTCCTTTCAGACGATGACCGCTTCAAAACCTTCCTAGAGCTCATGATCGAGTCCTCAGGAGGAGAAAAGGGATTCAACGACACAGAACTTCGGGAGGAAACAGTGGTTATCTTTACTGCTGGAACTGACACTTCAACGCTTGGGTCTTCGTTTACGAGTGTACTGTTAGCAAGGCATCCTGAAATACAGGAGAAAGTTTATCAGGAGTGAGTAGCAGCCGGTTGATCACTAGCTTAAAGATCATACTTTTATTTCTCCGGGCCATACAGATAAAGCAGGTAGCAATCCCGTTTAGATCATGCAAGTGATTTGCAAAACCTGTGACGTTGGACGTAGTCGGCTTGTTTGCATAAGCATAACCTGCCTTCATCTAACAATGTGCTTATTCTGTTTAGTATTACCTTTGCAAAGACGTATTACCTCGTTTATTCATTTGTAAATACACATAAATTATATTTTTAAATAATTCAATGAAAAAGTTAAAAAAAAAAACATTTTAAAAATACGAAAAAATAGTATCCCACCGGTATCGTGAACAGGGTTCAAGCTACCGGCGGTCAGAGCTCCAGAACGAGAAACCCAGTGTCCTGTGTCCAGAAGTACAGCTTTCTGAATCAATCTCTTGATCCAGCCGCCTAACGAGAGCCTCCTGCGGCGAGGTCGTGGCTCGTGGCTATTAAGCCATTGGCTGACACGACTATCGGTACAGTGATCGCTGAGTCCACATCCCACATGTCGATAACCTCGCGAGCCAAGTCAATATACTTCATTTGTTTATCTTTCTCGGCTTTCACGAGGTTCTCGTCATGTGGTACGGTAATGTCAACAATCATTGCACGCCTCTCGATTCGGTCCACCACCACTATATCAGGCTTATTGGCTACAATAGTCCTGTCAGTGATGATGGACCGATCCCAGTACAATGAGATATGACCATTATCGAGAACTGGGTCGGGCACATACCTGTAGTAAGACACTTCCGATTCCACAAGAGAGTATTTCAGAGCAAGTTGCTGATGGATAATCCTGGCTAAAAGGTTGTGCCTATGGCAGTACTCACCGTTCGCTAGACGAGAACAACCAGAGATTATGTGGCGGATTGATTTTCTGGGACGATGACATGGCCGAAATATGTCAACCGTGCCGTCCTTCACAATAAATCTTCGTTAGTTTTTCGTCATGATAACTTCGTCCATAATTGCACAGACAAAACCTTCGGTTTCCCCAAAGAGGTCACCGACACGCAGCCTGGCTACGGACGCTAGTTGGTCTAGATCGGGCCCATGTAGGGCCCGGAAAAAGCGTCCGTGAAGCTCCTTACTCTGCCATACTTCCCTGCGATCGTTAAGCGTCAAGCACTAGAGGTTTGCGCCAGTTCTCGTTAGCCAAGGAGAGTGGGGTAAGGCCCTTGTCCACCGCCACTACATCTCGATGCATACCTACGTCAGCAGCTAGGAAATATTCCCTCAGACTGCATACTCGCGGTTGTGGAGGGTCTTAGCATTTAAAAAGCCTCGGCCTCCACACTTCCGCGGGATATACAGTCTCATCACTGACGAACGTGGGTGATGCATTCGGTATGCAGTTAGTAGTGTAGGGACCCACCTATCCAGGGCGTCAAGTTCTTTTTGAGTCCATTTGAGTACGCCGAAAGAGTACATCAATACTGGCATGACCCAACCGTTGAATGCGCGCACCTTGTTTCCGCCTGAAAGAAGGCTATTCTTCTTTGGCTTCAGGCGGCCAAAGAAGCGCTTCCGCAACGATTGCTTCATGTCAGTGGCATTGATACCTAACGCTTCTTTTAATTTTTATTATAATCTGCCGTAGAATGTTCCCACTGCTGGGACTAAGGGTGTCTAGGAGAGGTATAGGGCCGTAATCCATAACGTGGGCCCAGTGCGCATTGGTGGATGTCACGATATTTTCCTTCACCGTTTTGAGAGCAGTGGTGCTGACATAGATTACACAAAATGAAGCTTTTGCCTGGTTTTGAATCCATGACACAGTTGTACTCGTAAGTTGGAGCAGTTACCAATTTATACAAACTGAAGCATACAATGCATAACAATGGTACATTTAATCAACAGGTTGAAGGACGTCTTCGGCGACTCGCAGCGACCCGTCACAGCTGATGATCTAATTAAGCTAAAGTATATGGATGCTGTGATCAAGGAGACTCTGCGGCTATACCCTCCTGCTCCAACACTATTGAGAAAAGTCGACAAGGATGTTGTTCTTCGTAAGTTTTTTTTTGGTATAGCTGTAGCGACATCTATGTCGCCACATACAAACTAAACACACAAATCCTGCATCGAGCAACCTTAGTTCTCGGCGTGATTGAAACATAATAACAGTCCGAAATCAACCAGACCAGACACAACACTCGTCTGGTCGGATGATTCTCCCTTTTTAATGGAGGTTTGCAGGACTTTACACCCTGTTCTGCAAACCTCTCTAGAATTTCAAAATTTAATAGAGAATGATTCAGGTGATATCTTATTAGAACAAAACCTTGAGTAACTTTGTAAATACGTAATCCTGTGAAATTCCACAGTCCTTTAACTGACTGTGACTGTCGTCAATTAAATGTTTTTTCTTTCCTTCTTTCTTTCTTTCTTTGTTCAGATGTATTGTGGCTTTTACAGTAAATATATTGGAATGTCTGAATTAAAACCAAATTTCCTTTTCCATAAGTTCAGAATGGCTTTATACATACTAAAACTAGCGTTCTGCGTTTCTTCGACGTTTCCGGCTCCATAAGCAGGAATGTCGAAGGTGATTTTTGCGAATTATATTTATTCAAAACTAGCTTCTGCCAGCGGCTTCGCCAGTGTAGAATTAACGTATAGGCTATCATTATCAAATGTGCTGCTATACGCTATTCCAGTCTATAAATCTATCTCTGTGCCAAATTTCATCCAGATACGGTAAGCGTCACCGTCTGGCGTGATTGAGTAACAAACATTCACCCAAACTTTCCCATTTATTATATTAATTAATTCTCTACCGGAGTCTGTGTTTCCTGTAAGATACGAGTACAACCTGGGAGTCTTTAAGTCAAGAGTGAATAGGTTACTTCTAGGCAAGCGTGCTCCATCTTCGACCACATCATCGCTTACCATCAGGTGAGATAGTGGTCAAACGCGAGCCTATCAAACATAAAAAAAAGAAAAAAAAGAATGAGTAGGTATCAACTTTTTCTTAACTTGCTTTCGCATTTATTATATTCGTAGGATAGGATGACTAAGTATCAACTTGTTCTTAATATGCTTTCGTATTTATTATATTCGTAGGAGAGGATGAGTAGGTATCAAATTGTTTTAAACATGCTTTCGTATATATTATATTCGTAGGAGAGGATGAGTAGGTATCAACTTGTTCTTAACATGCTTTCACATTTATTATATTCGTGGGATAGGATGTAAAGGTATCAACTTGTTCTTATTATGATTTCGCATTCATTACATTAATAGGATAGGATGAGTGGGTATCAACTTGTCCTTAGCATGCTTTTCCATTTCGATGGCAACAAAGTAGGAGAAGACATCTACAAAATCGCAATTACAGGAGAGCATAAAATATTTAGTATAAAATTGTGACTATTTTGAGAGTTGTGGACTGATTAACCTGAAATTTTCTATGATGCATTTAAATAACCTTTGTTGATTTTATAAAATAATTAATCACTATATCGTTGTTTTACTGAAATAATGTAAATGTACTTTTTTACTCTGAAAAGTCTTCTGCGTAGAAGAAGACATGTGTCTGATAATAATATCCGTTTCTACGTTATCTAAAATGTCGAATAACTAAGATAACACTCTCCAGTAATACATATCTGGATATTTAAAGAAAATCTAAGCAACATGCAATCAATATTTCGCTTTTTTTTAAACAAATTATGTAGATGTCTGTAAAATCACTTTTACTTTAAAATCAATTCACACATTTCACTAAATGAGTTATCTACCACCAAACTTCATTTATATTTAAATAAAAGGATTATTCATCATCATCTGCCTAGCCTTTTCCCAACTATCTTGGGTTCGGCTTCCAGTCTAACCGGACTCAGCTGAATACCTAATACCTAAAAATAAAAGGATTATTATTAGGAGAAAATCAAAATTCACGATTGGTAGGTGGCAGATGACTTTTTTACGTTTCAATCATCTGTCAGTATTCTGAACTAAAGACGACCAAATTCAAAAGTCCGTTTCTACTGCGATATTTTGTTGAAACTGAGTGTAGATGTCTTTATTTACATGCCAGATTTTTGTAATTATTTTGAATTAGAAATAATTATAATACAGACCTGTAGAGAGGGTTGACGTAAGCTATTTAAAAAAAAAACGTTTTGACAAAAACGTTTTTTTTTCAAAACGTGGATCAGCATCACGCAGGTCGAGCTGCGTGATGCTGATCCACGCGTCATATTCGTGAACGGGTGCCGTTAGCTGAGACTGGTCATCTTACTGCCACTGGCTTATTTTAATCTTTCTTTTTTTGTTTTTGAATTGTATATTTAACATTGTTCGCATCTATTAGAAGCAACAAGACATACTATGTAACTACGATTTTTGTAATACATACTCGTAACATGGTTTAAAAGAGTGTCCATGGAGTTTCTTGCACGTTCTTCTCCATAGAGATCTACGCCTTGGAATGTGTAATTAGCTTCATCTTTCTGACTGACCGACTTATTGACAATTCAAAAGTGCCATGGTTTATTTGAAATAAATGCTTTGAATTTGAATTTAACCATTTTTTCAACTTTTCATTCCAGCCTCAGGAGACACCTTACCCAAAGACACAGGCATCGTGCTGAGCTTGTTTGCGACCCACCGCAACCCTCGGTATTGGGGAGACGATGCGGAGCTGTTCCGACCTGAACGGTTCATTGACACACAGTTGAAACATCCTGCTGCCTTCTTATCTTTTAGTTATGGCCCGAGGAATTGTATTGGTGAGTTCTTTTTGTTTTTTATCTTTGATAATTATACTTCCGCTTGACCACCATCTCACCTGTAAGCGATGATGTGGTCAGCGTTAGAGCAAGCTTGCACAGAAGTAACTCTCTGTATCAATTTACATCCTCTGAACCTTCCAATTTAATTTCCCGTAAGTTTTCCATTTTACTCTGTAGTGGATCTAAGAAAATTAGTCCTTGAAAGCTTGCATGAAATCAAGAAAGGAACCAAAATTTAGTGCTTTACTCTCTAATTTGGTGCTTTATTTGGCTGCGTGGCTTGCTTGTGCTTTGCTGTGGCGTACAATTAAAAAAAAATCACAACTATTCCACAGGTTTTGTCCACTAAAGCCTCAGATATATATTAAAACCCTAAAAAAGGAAGCTAGCAAAGGTAGAACTTTTGCATCAAGTATGTAATTTAACATGACTTTGCATCAAGTATGTAATATACCATAACTTTGCATCAAGTATGTACCTAATAAACAATGATTTTGCATCAAGTATGTAATACACCATGATTTTGCATCAAGTACGTAATATACCATGATTTTAATTGTTAATAAAAGCTCCTTTTGTGATAATAGAGAAGATGACTAAAAAAATCTACTTGGTACGTAAGTTAGATTACAAAAAAATATTAAAATATAGGGTTCGTATTTTTTATTCAGTCACGTAAACAAAAAATAAGTAGGCACAATATAGTGCGTTGAAATTTTGCGTTACTTTTGTTGCCAAAAAGTGACGTACAAAGCCCCCACTCCTGAACTTTTAGGGTTCCGTACCCGAAGGGTAACCAACGGGACCCTATTACTAAGCATCCGCTGTCCGTCCGTCCGTCCTTCTGTCTGTAAGCGGGCTGTAACTGATGATCTATAATAGGTAGACAGTTGAAATTTTCACAGAATGTGTATTTCTGTTGCGGCTTTAACAACATAAAAATTAATTAAAGAGAGCTCCCCTATGAGGAACGTGTTTTTTTGGCTTTTTTTGCTCGGTCTTAATAATGGCAATACCTATATAGTATTAAATCTTGTATGATGGTACGGAACCCTTCATGCGCGAGTCGAACTCGCACTTTGCTGGTTTTTATTGGTTTAGTAAAGCATAAAATACGTGTACTATATTTTTGATAATCTAACATTGTACCTAAGAATCATCCATAATACCTAAATCAATTTCAATCTGCCTAGCCCTTTTCCCAACTATCTTGGGGTTGGCATTCAGTTTAACCGGATGCAGCTGAATACCAGTATTTTACATGGAGCGACTGCCTATCTGACCTGCACAACCCTGTTACTGCGTAATACGATACCCCTTGGTAAGACTGGTTGTCAGACTTTCAGGCTTCTGACGACCCGTAACGACTGTAAAAGATTCACGATTGACAGCCGGGACCAACGGCTTAATGTGCTTTCCGAGGCACGGAGGAGTCTCGGTATGTAAAGATGGTCACCCATCCATGGACCAACCACGGCAAGCATAGCTAAACCTGATGGATCGACCCGTGCGGCTGTTATTACTTTAGCCACAAGCCATAATACATAGATAATTTTCCTTTTTCCTCAGGCTATCGCTATGGAATGATGTCAATGAAGACAGTACTAGCAACTCTTCTCAGACAGTTCAAAGTATTACCCATCTCCAAGCTGGACCTAGGAAAGCCCTTGGATTTGAAGTATGACATCATGTTGAGAGCTGCAGACGACTTCCAGGTCATATTGGAACCTAGGACATGAAAAATCTTTTTTTAGTTTATTCTGGCCCTGTAGACAAAGTAACATCGCTTCGTAGCGAAACGATATCTAAATTCGTCATCGTCTCTGAGATATCGATAAACATTTCCTAGCGTTAGCGTTCCTTCGTTATCTTTTTTGGTGATCACGATCGAGGCAAAGGCGAACTCTGAAAGCGCTGCTGGTCTACGCATTTGTATGGGATAAACACGATAGCAATTCGTTTCTTTATGGTTTCGTTACGAATTATAACATTGTCTGCCAACTTGCGATAACGATGTCGACAGTCGACTGACCACGTGACTTAGCGCGGTTTATGTCAATCTCATACATTTTAGTCTTTTCTAACTTCGATAGCGTTTTTAAATTGTTACTTTGTCTAAGCCCCCTGGTACTTTGGAGATCTGTATAGTTTTTATTAAAGATTATATTGTAGTCAATGATTTAGTTCCTAGTTTTTAATGTTTGTTTTCTATTGGTTTATCAAAAGCGAAACCTACTGTTATTTTTTTAAAAATAAATATGTTGAAACGTGACCGTGAACTTACCACTTAATTTGATTTTGGATGCCCTTGACAGGTCTCAACAGCAATGAAAAGTCGATATTTTAAAACAGCCATTTTGATGACGTGGTCGTCACGGGCACTCATTAGCAAACTCTAATTTTAGGCACGTAAAGCAAAGCGTCTCTTAATTCAGACGTATTTGAGTCAATTGAGATTTACAGCCTCCTGACACTGGAATG
The DNA here is from genome assembly GCA_951329385.1 of Polia nebulosa. Classification (NCBI taxonomy): domain Eukaryota; kingdom Metazoa; phylum Arthropoda; class Insecta; order Lepidoptera; family Noctuidae; genus Polia; species Polia nebulosa. Next base: position 31,680,981 of record OX589595.1, read on the forward strand.
TCCTTCGACGGTTAACAAACAGACCCGGGTCAAAAACATAGTGTTAAATCAAAATTCGACCGGCACATGGCTTTTTCTGTAATCGTAATAACTTTTTTTTTTGGGGTTCTACCACTGGGACTGGGACTTACACCCACCCCTGTTCCTTCCTTGCCTGTGTGCCCAGGGGCGCGGTAACTCTGTTGCAAATTTATCCGCTACCCCTGGTATGCAGGCATCGGCCATGATGGGCCTCGCCAGTGGTGGCTGATATCTCTTTCACTCTCTCTCACTTCGACTCTCGGACCTAGTGCTGATCGGACGGAAAGTTATCTATTACTTGCCGTCTTCAGGCCCGCGTATACGGTGGCCGGAGCTCGTCCTGCGACCGCTGACGCCCAGGGCGTCTCCTGCGGCAGCTGCGGCTGGGAGCGTGAGGGCCACTCCGTTGAATCTAGTGTTGCCCAAAATCGGTCTTGGTCTTGCAGTCTTGGTCTTGTTCTTGCACTTTCGCAAGACCAAGACCAAGACCAAGACCGCCTTATTTTAGCAAGACCAAGACCAAGACTGAACCCTGCAAGACTTGAGCAAGACAAGACTTAAGCCTGCAAGACTCTTGCGTCTTGCAGTTAAGACAAACTGAGATTTGGGCGTTATTAAGTAGGTATTTGGTTTCAATCCCGATTTTGAGAGACGTTCCCCAGTATCAAAACCGTAGGTATCGTCATAACACTAAACTAAGGGCTGCAGTTCTATCTGCAGTTGGCAACGTGCCGCTCGTCTGAAAGAACCCTAAAAGGTATTGTATTGATTAGGTAGATAAGTACTTATTATATTTCAACTATTTATCAAGTAGGTAGCGTGTTAATACTCACAAATCTGTTCCCATCATCCCATGTGATAAAATGTACCTAGAACAACTTTCTAGCAAAGTTCATACCTTGTAGGTATCTACCTATAATAATATATTATGCTTGTTTATGTCTAATGTACCGATCTAACGTTAGTACTCGTAAGTTGGTATGTGCTTAAAATTATAGCCAACAAAATTATATAAACATTATGTAGGTACCTACTTATGTTTCAAAGTTTATATTATTCTTCTATGCAGCAAAATTTAAAACTAACAGCGAGTCGAGACGACAAATTGTCTAAAAAATGTACCTACGCACACTGTAATGAAATCTGCTAATCTCAACACACACGCACTTTCTTATTTTGGCCGCATAGGTAGGCTTTGGCTGTAGTCTTCTTTTATTGGTTGATTAACATTGCACATTGGTGAATACTCCAGGATAGCCCGCGAAATTCAAATTTTCTTATTTTTTTGCAATTTGCAGGCCAGTGCTCGATTGTTTGTTGATTAAAATATTATTCGCGCTGTAAGACGTATGTAGTTACAGAATCATAATCATCAAAATCATCAATACAATCCTCCAAGTTCAAAGGTCGAGGAATGAGTTTGACCTTAAAAAAGTCTTTTTTTTTTAATAATTCCTCGACCTTCATGAACTTGGAGGGTTGTATTGATGATTTTGATGATTATAATTCTGTAACTAAATACGTCTTACAGCGCGAATCATAATCTAAAATCTAAACTAACGTGTTCAATAAATAGCAATAGGCTAATAGGTATTTGCAAGACTTGCAAGACTTGCGAGACTCTTGCTGCAAGACCAAGACCAAGACCAAGACTGAGAGCGCAATACCAAGACCAAGACCAAGACCAGGTATATTGACGCAAGACCAAGACCAAGACTGGCCTAAGTCTCGTCTTGGTCTTGCATTTGGGCAACACTAGTTGAATCTCCCTCACCCGTTGCGCCTCCTCCTTCGCGAGCATTACTGCTTCGCATCGCATGCGGAGGAGACTGCTTCCCATTCCCTCTCGCTCCGTGCCATGGCCTGGACCAGGGCCGGGCGCGAGAGGTCGCTGCTGTCGATCGCCTCCACGAGTTCACGGCGGTGCTCCGGCCGCGCGACGCAGACCTCCACCGTATGCTCCACCGTGTCCTCAGGGCGATCCGCGCAGTGCTGACACCCGGGCGTTTCCTCTCGCCTTATCCGACACAGGAACCTCCTGAAACACCCGTGTCCGGTTACGACCTGCGTCAGGCGGAAGATGAGGACGCCGTGACGCCTCTCCAGCCACTCCTCAAAGAGAGGCACTACCGCCGCAATGGTGGCGTGCCTAGCGCTGGATTGCAACAGTCGCTCTCTCTATGTCAATCGTAGTAACCTCACACATCAATAAAATGACATAAGAAAATAAAGATTTAGGTACCGGCAGTAGAAAGAAAAAAAACTAACTTACATTTCTGGGGAACAGTTAAGGCAGTTTTGACATAAATTTCTACACTATTCAATTTAAACACTAACTTCACAATAGACACAAAACGACGACGACCTAAACCAAGATGGAGAAACATGATTAAAAGTATCCTTAGACCAAAGAAAGTACACAAATACGTCAGGCACGCGATTGATTGTACTCCTTCCCTCACCGTAACAGATGCTCTATTGTGAACAACGGGTTGATGGGATATGATGACGAATAGGTAAGTTAACACAGTGACAATTTTGATCACAAGTTCGAGTTTTGGGGCTTGGGCCACATTTAGTGCCGCTGAGTGTATCAATCTCCCTAGCCTTTTCCCAACTATCTTAGGATTGACTTCCAGTATAACCGGATGCAGCTGAATACCAGTATTTTACATGGAGCGACTACCTATCTGACCTCCATAACCCATTAACTGGGTAACACGATACCCCTTGGAAAGACTGAATGTCAGACTTTCGGGCTTCTGACGACCCGTAACGACTGTGAAAGATCCATCTTGCTGGGGACTTTGTTGGCCACTTCTTCTTCACAGCTAAAACACTAGGATGTGGTAACGGGCGGGCGTTTTTGGGGGATTGTCTTTATGTAGAACTCACGTTCAAAAAGTGCTGGCTCTCAGCCTAGTTTGAATAAATGACTTCTGATTTTGATTTTGCCACGATTGACAGCCGTGACCAACGGCTTAACGTGCTTTCCGAGGCACGGAGGAGTCTCAGTATGCAAAGATGGTCACCCATCCGTGAACCAACCCCGGCAAGCGTAGCTTAACCTGATGGATCGACCCGTGCGGCTGTTAATACTTTAGCCACGAGCTACTCCTTTTTTTTTCAGCGCCGCTGAGTATATAAAACACTTTTATTCTGAAACTTTAGATTCGGTCGACTCAGAGAACTTAGTTAATGCAATAGACCACAGATGTTTCCTGTAAGATACAACCTGGGAGTCTTTAAGTCAAGAGTGAATAGGTTACTTCTAGGCAAGCGTGCTCCATCTTCGACCACATCATCGCTTACCATCAGGTGAGATAGTGGTCAAACGCGAGCCTATCAAACATAAAAAAAAAAAGATTAGCGAAGTTATAAAAACTTGTGTGGGATAATAAGCAGTGGATCCAGTTTTGTACTGCCTTTCTTGGTGGGCTGCAAATAAGCAGCCATTTAGTTCGATGACACATTGATTGGACAGAACTAGGAATCAGGTTTGTTAAGTCATCAATTCTAACTTAGGACACGCATATGTTTGCAATTACTTAAGTAAGAATAGTCTAGAAATATGAAGGTAGAGAACAATAACGAACATGAAATTCGAATGTATTAAGGCGTCGGTGTCGGTGTCGGTGTCTGTGTCGACATCAGTGTCGGTTTCGGTGTCGGTGTTGGTGGCGAGTTTATTAAGTTAATAGTTAATAAAAAAACTTTTTTACAAAAAAAAAACAACCGACTTCCAAAAAAAAAATGCACTAAAAGTTAAAAAATAACTTTAATTTCGGCAGTCGGTGTTTGTATTTTATTTCTTTGTTATTTGACACCGACTTCCGAAATTAAAGTTATTTTTTAACTTTTAGTGTATTTTTTTTTTGGAAGTCGGTTGTTTTTTTTTGTAAAAAAGTTTTTTATTTTTCACTTTTTAGTTGTTATACCCCAGAACTAAAAACCCCAATAACATGGAACGTGGAATTTAAACATTTGGAGAACACCAAAACGTTTCGTTTTGGTTCAGTTTCTCAATAAGCGCAGAAGCAATTTCGATAAAATTTGTATGGGACCACCTCGGGAGTATATTTTTTCGGATAAAAAAAGAATTATGAAAATCGGTCCACAACTGACGGAGAAACAGGCGGACATACATAAAAAAAAAAAAAAACAAACATACATACAGTCGAACATAGAACCTCCTCCTTTTTCGAAAGTCAGTTAAAAACATTTTTAAAACAAGCTTTTAAATAAGCTCTTGTCCTAAAAACATCTAATTAGTCCGTCTGTTAGATTACTAAAACATATTGGACACGTAAACCAAAAATGAGGACAATAAAGTGCTTTGAAATTTCGCGTGACGTCATGTATCGTATCGTATTCAATACACTTTGTAATGATAAGTGACGTAACAAGCCCCCACTCCTGAACTTTGATGCGTTTTTTCTTTGTCATTTTTATTGGTTTGGTTAAGCTACAAATAATTGTCCAATAGTTTTTGATAATCTAACTTACAGACTAAATAGAATTGTTATTTTTATATCCAGAACAAGACCTTATTCATACACGATATTTAGTGTTTGTGATATTGACCGCTGAAGAGTTCCTCTAATTGGAAATATTAATGAATGTTGATTCAGGTCATAAACCATAAAAATCATTGTTATCGGGACTGACACAAACACTTACACAATATACTCGTATCACAGTGGTTCTAATTCATCTTGCAAGATTTGACCCGAACAAACCAATATTGCAAGTTAATTATAAGCTTGTAATGTAATATAGACTGCTTTTTACCATAAAAAGGTAAACAAAAAAGTGTTCCATCAAACTAAAAAACAAAACATTTCTTCCCTATAATCAGTACTTGAACCCCACAACACAAACGTATATGGCAAACAAAAAATTACCATGTTACACTTTCATCCTAACTCTTTCTTTTTCCCATATAGATAAGGTTGCTAATCAGCACACTTATTGCCAATGGTATTACGGCACAATGGCCGCAGTTCCGGACATCAGAAGTCTAGTAGTTCCCGACAAGACAAGTTGCTATTTAATTCTGGACAGGGGTGCTGAAGCGTTGGTATCGATAGCTTTGGTATAAAAGCTTAATATTGAAAACGTGGGCTTCTTTTCCTAGGTTTAAATTTATTTATTTAGTAAGTTAGTAATAAATAAAACTTTTGAACGTCAATCGATGTTTCCTAGCTGACAACCCTATTTTTTTTTGGAGTGTGGGTTATCATCCAATGACTTCTTTCGCTCTGGGTGGAGCTAAGGCGTGTCATACTTTTACTGACTAAAACCCAACCTTGTTCCTTCAGTTGTCTGTGTGCCCAGGGTCGTGGTAACTCTATTGCGAATTTATCCGCGACCAAACTGACAACCCTGAGAAGAAACACCTCAACAAACTCAGAGGTCTATCTCTTTTAAAGTCTATACTATCCGTATAGATCAAATCATATGAGAATCATGTAGGTTAACGCTTTTTTTTTTTTTGTGGGGTGGGAAATCATCTAATGACTTCTCCCGCTCTGGGTGGAGCGGGAGGGCGTGTCAGACTCTTACTGACTAAAACCCACCCCTGTTCCTTCCTGCCCTGAGTGCCCAGAGGCGAGGTAACTCTGTTTCGAATTTATCCTCAACCCCCGAGCAGGCATCGGCCATGACAGACTCCGTCTCCATTGCTGACAACTCTTTGAGGTGCGACTGGAATACTACGCGCCGTCGACTCTCGGGCCTGGTGCTGATCGGACGGCGAGCTACCCATTACTCGCCGTCCGCAGGCCCGTATATGTAGGTTAACGCTTGAGGTGAGTTTTTGAGGAAAGCACCACAATTTATGAGGTGATCAGACAGTGCAAGCATTTATTTTGTCAGTTGTCGTCTAACTCAACTCAGAACAATCACGTCAGGCCACTCGCGTCTCCTTAGGGAGACGCGACAATAGGTTTTTAATTGTGTCTGCTAATGAGGGGCTTGACGGAGCTCAACTTTCTGACGAACAATACCAAAGTAAGGACATTATAAGGTAGACCGTATAAACAATTAAAACTGCCAGACAATCAGGAAAACTATGTAAATAATTATAACGACCTGCATAATCCTCTTATTCACCAGACGTTATTAGAGGACCACGCAGATTTGTGTAATGGTCTTTTGAGGAAAAAACCCTACAAATTTGAGTGGACCTGACCAATTGGCGTTTAGTTTTACATCATCAAGGATCCCGGTTACTAGATGTTTATCAGACGCTGATGGAAAACTACTTATTTCTCTCTTTCTTTACTCACCTTCTGTAGTCATCTGCCTTTAGTCACAAGTCTGCTACAATTTTTTTTGTTAAGAAAATACTTGAAATCCTAGTTAATATCCTTCGTCCAAGGGGTCGCAGTTCTCTGAGATGGTTGGACCAAATTCGCTCATCCCTGGATACATAATTCCACGAAGCGCTACACAATGCCAAGAATAGGCACAGATGGCGAAACATCGTAAAGAAGAAAATAACTTCACGTCGTCATCACAACCCTCACTGATGAGGGTTGTGATGACCAATGTGTTGTCCAATTTCAGATCAAAGACGATCAAGTACAGTATCATCTAACATATGATTACGCTGGATGACCCGCACCTGATCCGAAAATCGTTGGGCCGAAACGTTGACGGGTGGCTCAAACACCTGGAACAAAGAGAGCATCCGAACACGGTACGCGGTCGGGTAGTAACCTCCCTCTGTAGCCCCATAGTATGAGCACATGACGTTTTCATTGATGGATTGCGTCCATCGCATGCGCTGCACACTTCCGCCGGGAGCTGGGACCCTATCAGAGGCCGGTGGGCCTCGAGATCCTAAGCCGCTCGCGAGGAGGAAGAGGATGAAATTAAGAATAAAATTAAGCAATGATTTAGCACGGACATCGGACACAACAGCAACAATCACATGAAACAGAAACGAACAACACAGAAATACATTACCAGTTTTCAAAATGAACCACTCTAACGCTTTTCAGTGGCTTAATTTTTTTTAGGTTTTGTCAAAAAATCGTGGATAGTTTCTCATTTTATTTCACTGTTGGTTAAGACTAGCACGAGAAAGGAGAGGCATACGCTTCTAAGCAAGCGTGCTCCATCTTCGACCACATCATCGCTTACCATAAGGTGAGATAGTGGTCAAACGTGTGCTTATTAACAATAAAAAAAAATGCTCAGCTGTAGGTGTAGTTAGGCTGTGGATGATGATGATGATGATGATGGTCATGGAACACTCGAATTCACCCCAAGAGATGTAAAATGTAATCAAATAGATACAGCCTGGTATCCATATCAAGTTTGCCCACCCCTGCCTCAGTTCAGGCGAGTTCAGTCAACCTTCCAAGCGCTTCCCGGTCGCATCCACTCCTGCGCAACTAGTCGCTCCGTGAACGCGATCCGCAGAACACTATCAAGGTGAGTCATTATTATTACCCTTATTCCTGTGTAGTTTAGATCTCCAATTAAAACTTGGTTACATTAGAAAGTGATGAAACAGATTTGAGTGACACTCAATGAATTTCCGTGTACAATAATTCAAAGATCCATTGCTACCTTTGTAATGGATTATATGATTTAAACTTATTAAGGTTGCCGCAATCTGATTTTGATTGATCTAGCAACAGCCAAACCACACACCAAAAGAAATGCCTAAAGAGTGTGTTATTTAACTTTTTAAGATAAAATACATTTTTAATATAACGTGTAGATGTTTTTAGATTTTAATGGCATTCAAGCAAAATCAGAATAAAACTATTGATTAAAACATGTGTTATGTTTTGTCTAAGACTAAAAAGCTTTTTGCGTATCCCCAATTTTCACTAAATCTTTTCAATGACATCGATAAAAGCTTCAACACCTGATCGCGTGGTTTTACAACAAAAAGCCAAAGAAAGTAGATATCTGAAGAAAGTTAGATTTCTAAGACTGCGGGTTTACTATCGTCGTTTAGCTTTGTTCAAGTATATGTACTTGTTCTCCGATCCAGCACTTCTGCCGACCACAAACCGGCTTGTAGGTCAAATTATTTAAATACGTAACTTCATTGTCACTGCGATAAAAAGTTTTATAAGTACCATAGGAAACATTTGTTTGTATAAACCATTTGGTAAGAAAAAAGTGAATAGGTTTTAATTTGCCATAGAATTATGAAGTAAGAAAATGTTTTTTTCTCTCTTACAGATGCAGTGTTTCATCTGCGTCACGTACATGATCATTTTATGCAGCTCAAGTCCAACAAAGAATCGAGAAATCGCCACAACCCACGAGAAGCGATCCTTGTTCCGTGATGTCATAGAATCTCTGAGAATCCATTCTCAGCTTCCTGAAGATATAAATCAAAACGACGAAAATAATTTGTCCCAAAATTTTATCAGATACGGATATGAGAATGAACCGTCTTTACCCAGTGACGCTGACTACATCCCAAGAAGAAACGATAGAATTGAAATGCCATCGATGAAGTATCGCTTTCCAAAAAGCATCAACACTAGCACAAATAATGAAAATGTGAAGTCTAGAGAAGAAATAGTTGTATTTATAGACACTAATAAACATAAATCGACCACCTCAAAACCTAAAAAGGGCAAGCAACCGCGGCCAACTTATAATAAAACCAAAAATCCGAACAAGAATAAAGAAAACGAAGACGTCGTTGATTCAGAAGCTGATGCTGATTATGAGCCTGAAAATTTCACACCTTTGACTAACACAATGGCTGGACAAAGCCAGATTGGGAACCGAGAATCGCAAACAGTACTAAAACCAACAGTAATTGTCAATATCCGAGGCTCAGTTACTCATCGAGATAGCGATATCAGACTTGAGAGCAGAGAAGTGCCTAGTAACAGAACCGAACCAGTCCAAAATATATTCAACATTAACCAAGAAATTAAAATTGAAAGAGAAGGAAACAAGAAAAAGCCATCAAATGTAAAACAAGAAATCAAAATGATTGCTGCTGACGAAAATGCTAAAATTGAAGAAGACATGATGATGTGCGAGACTGCTACTTGGAAACCCGACAAAAGCCAGGAGACTCGAAAACTCGACAGTGTTCTGCAAATCCTGTTTTCCATATAGAATTATAATTTTTGAAAACATATTGTAATTTTAAAATTGAGTAATAATTGTGATAGACTGAAAACTAGTGATAAAATACTCAAAAACACTTAAGCCTTTTAACATTTAATGAAGATAAGAATCAATCAAGTAAAATCTTAATTACTGTATTGTATTTAATTATATTGTACGAGTATCTTATAGCTGTGTTTCATTGAAATACATAATTCATCTTAATAATAATCCTTTACATTGATTAAATTCTATTAATTTATAGGTTCAAGCTTTTAACATTATTATTAATTACAGTTATCTTTTCATCGTGCCTTTCACTCCTGTATATACAATAAGTTAGTTTTGAACCATCTCTTCATGGTTTTTAAGATTTATAGAATGATGTCTCATTTGGCTATACAAAGACATGAGCCTAAATCTATATGTAGAATTTGCATGTTTATTTTAGAGTCTTATGCCATTTTGACCGTGATTTTGCATTAAATAGCTAACTTTGGCGTTCTTATTCAGGTAAACTAAAAGACTCTGATAAGTTTGACTTATTTAATGGTGAAAAACAATTATTATTATAGTTTACAGTGGCCTCACATTTCGCATTTCTTCTTATGACATAAATCCAAAATTCCGAAGCGTGTTTTTCATAAAATGCGCGACAGCACTTTTTCAAACTCGTGGATGGCGCTACTGTACTAAGCAAATTAAATGAAATATGCATTATAATATCTCTAATAATTATAGTTTTTGATTTTCCAAACTGAAAAAAAGCTGCGTATTGGTCATAGTCGCAAAAGTAAGTCACACGGCGCCCACTGACGACACGCGGTTTGCTGTTGATGAGAAATCGCCTTATGAGCGAGTAGAGTAGTTGGCAATGTTAGTAGGTATATGTATAAGGCTATGTGGGTCGACGACCTGACGAAAACAGTGGTGAGGAAGGCACTTGTTTAATACTACAGTGTATTATGGAAGATGATGTGGTCCTAAGGATTTCGGCGAAAACAGTGTTTTAGAAAAACCAACAACTTGTTTTCTTTTAAAGATCTTGCAAACGCTTGGTAGTACTAGTATTAATGTAGTTTAAAAAAAAACTTTTTTACAAAAAAAACAACCGACTTCCAAAAAAAAAATTGCTCTAAAAATTATAAAATAAGTAACTTTAATTTCGGAAGTCGGTGTCAAATAACGAAGAAGTAAAATACAAACACCGACTGCCGAAATTAAAGTTATTTTATAATTTTTAGTTATTTTTTTTTTGGAAGTCGGTTGTTAAAGTTTTTTATTTAAGTTAAACCCCAGAAATAAAAACCCCAATAACATGGAACGTGGAATTTAAACATTTGGAGAACACCAAAACGTCATCGAGGTACGCGTATTTTTCGTTTTTGTTCAGTTTCTCAAAAAGGGCTGAAGCAATTTCGATAAAATTTATATGGAACCACCACGGGAGTATATTCTTTCGGATAAATATAGAATTTTGAAAATTGGTTCGCAGCTGACGGAGAAATCGGCAGACATACATAAAAAAAAAAATTAAAAAAAAAAAAACATACAGTCGAACATAGAACCTCCTCCTTTTTCGAAAGTCGGTTAATTATTGACAGACTTTCACAAGTTTATGATCAAGAAGGGCAAGTCGAAAGAATTACAAAATAATTTCCTGTATTTAAAAAAAAACTAAAAAAACACTTTTATTTTTAATTTTTCGCATTATTCTCAGAAAACGTTATAATTTCGTACCTACATATATCAGGAGAATAAGTACATCGGTTAGGTGGCGAGTCTCCTTCTCGGATTGCCACCATGGGATCTGGAGGCAAAAGTGGCGCAGCGGACGGAGCTCCAGCGTGATCTCATGGCGATATGGAGAGTGCGATTATCACCACTGCTGTGCGACCAGCGCTGCGCACGCCACTATCGGTTTAAAGAATCTTTATTCTCACTAAAAAAAACTACACTATTGCGGCGATAAGTCCCCTCTTTGAGGAGTGGATAGAGAGGAGCCACGGCTTCCTCACCTTCCGCCTTACGCAGATCCTCACCGGACACAGTTGCTTTGGGAGGTTCCTGCTCCGGATAAGGCGGGAGGAAACGCCCGGGTGTCACCATTGTGTGGATCGCATGGAGGACGAGGATGTTAGTTGAAGGTGAAGTTAATAATTATAATACATAACACAGCACTGCATTTTTGCACATGTAAAAGAAAAGAGACTTTCGCAGAAACATCTGCTTCATTACGTGTACATTCGAAGTTCAAACGGCCGATGCGTCGCATAATGTAGCATTTTCGCAGTTGTAATTACGTTAATTTAAAGAATTCGATATTAATCAACTGTTTCTAAAAATTTAATAAGTAGGTATTTTCAAAAAACCCGACTGTAAAAAACAAATAAAAAGCTCCAAACAAGACACTTTTCAAGCAGTCTGATGAAGGTGGTGGCAGTTATTTTAGTTCTCATATTGATTTCATGCCACCAACTGCATGTTTGTTTGAAACTACTTAGTTGTTTTTCGCAGTCGGGTTTTTTCTTTTCTTTTATACATTTTCGTGAGTTATATTTTTGGAATCGCCTCCTCGAACCCTTTATTTTGATACCCCACTTAATACAGTTCGTCGACTTTATTTTTTTCTTTTTCATAATACTGTCATGTATACAGGGTGTAACGGAAAGGTGTGGTCATATTTTAAAACCTGCATCTGACCATCGATATGAACAACTTTCTTCAAGAAAACCTGAGGAAATTCTCAAAAAAAAAATTAACCTCCCATACAAATATTGCTCAGCTGATGGTAACTTTTTATGGAAAGTACGATTTATTTTTTTTGGGACTTTTTTTGACTGACGCACCCGTTTTCCTTCAATTGCCCTGTGTATTCCAGGGTCGCGGTGACTTTTTGGAATACTCCCGCGACCCTGAAATTCGCAGCTTTGGGCCATAGACCGATTAAAGGTTTGCTTTTGTAAAAAAATCAGAGATTTTAGTTTTGAATAAGCAAAGAAGTAATCTCTAAGGCTTTAGGTATTTTTTATAAGTTTATTTAGAATCAGCCCGATTTTTAAATCTTTGAATCTCAGCTTGGCCAGAAAGATTGCGATGATTTTTTTTGTAAATCATCTAATTATTTCTAAAAATCTCCATGATATAAATTAACAGAAAATCGTTTCAATCTGATTGACTTATGGCCTATAATTCCGACAATACTTTTTTCATAAAGCTAAAATGTCCTATACTCAAATTAAAATTTTCCTATTATGATACCTTAATAAACTCTTTTTAGAAAAATGTATTCAATTCGTCATTACAAGCCCACTGCCCAGCTTCATTCGTTAGTATTTATTACAATGCACCGTTACCATCCTACGCTATCGTGACCAAAATGTCACAAACTATTATAATATTAGCCTTATTTAGAGTACAATCATTCTTGAATATATTTTTGCCTTTTAAATTAACGTCACAACATTTATTAAGTTTAATATTAGTTAGACTTATTATTTTATGAAAAATTTGTCTAACTTTTTTTTGGTGTTCTGAGAAAAACCTTCAAATGACGCCTGGACTTTGTGGGAAAAACCAGGGAGTGTGGGGATTCTTACCTCAATAAAACTACCCCGCTGATCACCATCACCACACGGAAGGGGCCTGGTACCTCTTTAAATACCACTTCGGATCCTCCTCTGTGCACACCTGAGGATCTGCTGCCGCATGACACAGTGTTAGTGAGTGTGTCCATGAGGATGTGCTCTAACACTTGAGCAGCGAGGCTCAAGGGGTCTCCCCCGAGCCTCACTGTACACGGGAGCACGCAATCACAATGCCGCCGTATTCCCAGGAATCACTCGGTGAGTAATCAGTCCCCAATCTGAACAAACGAGTTTTCAAAGTCCAGCTTTAGTCTACCTACATCTGTACACGTATTTACGATTAATTAAAGGTACGAGTATAAGTTCCGAATTGACCGAAATTGATTCTAAATGCCGAATTAATTGAGCACATTAATATGCTCAATTAATTTGAAAATATTATAAGGAAGTGTCCAAGACATATGTATACCTATTTTGTCTAAACACTTTAGATAAATAGCTACATTCAGACGTAGATAGATAGACAGTTAGACATACTTTTTATTGTACACTATAAAAAATTACAGAAAGAGCTTATAATTAACAGGGTGTAGTAATGGCGGTCTTATCGCTAAAAGCGATCTTTTACAGACAACCTTTGGATGGATTTAACGGAGAAGGAGAAAAGATACGCGGATATTCCGTACTACACTATTTACATATATACAATACATTACTAATAAAATACTTCGAAACGTAATCAATCAAATAAACTAAAACATAATAATAAAATATACATATAAATAAAAGCTATTAACATAAGAACATGCTCCACGTGTAGTTAGCAGTCACAATTGATTTTTAATTGTATACGGCCTATGCGCTGTCCACCAGGCACGCAATAGTTTAATAATCCAGGTCCAAAACAGAATTTAACGCGTCAGGCCCCTGTGCGGGTGGGGCCGGACCTGGCGGAGAGCCAGTACGGCTTCCGCAGGGGGCGCTCCACGGTGGTCGCTGTCATGCGCGTACGAGCCCTCACGACGGGGGTTGCAGTGGCCCGGGGTAGGGTCGTCTTGGCGGTGTCTCTGGACATCGCCAATGCCTTTAACACCCTGCCCTGGAGTTGCATAGTGGAGGCACTCCGGTATCACCGGGTGCCGCCCTACCTCCGTCGCGTAGTCGAGGCGTATTTGACGGACAGAGCCGTCATCTACCCCGGTCATCAGGGAGTATGGAACCGGCGAGAGATGTCGTGCGGTGTTCCACAGGGATCGGTCCTGGGGCCGCCCTTGTGGAACATCGGATACGACTGGGTGCTGCGCGCCGACCTCCCCATTGGCGTCAGCGTAGTGTGCTACGCTGACGACACGCTAGTCTTAGCGCAGGGGAGGTCGCACGAGGCGGCGGCCGACCTTATGACACGCGGGGTTGCGACAGTCATAGAGAGGATCCGGCAACTGGGACTCGAGGTGGCATTGCACAAGTCCGAGGCCATGTGTTTTCATGGTCGTCGGAACGCGCCACCGTCGGGTTCCCAGATCACGGTAGGAGGGGTTCGCATCGGCGTCGAGGGTACGATGAAGTACTTGGGACTCGTCCTCGACAGCCGGTGGAACTTCGTCGAGCACTTTCGACGTTTGGCTCCCAAATTGGACAGGGCCGGGGCCGCCTTAAAGCGGCTCCTACCCAATCTGAGGGGGCCAAACGCCTCCTGCCGTAGGCTCTACGCGGGGATCGTGCGCTCCATGGCCCTCTACGGAGCGCCGGTGTGGGCGCGTTCGTTGAGGCAGCGATCAGCTCGCCAGATGAACGCGTCCCAGAGGGTCATGGCGATCCGTATGATCCGAGGATACCGCACGATCTCCCGCGAGGCTGCGAGCCTCCTTGCCGGACTTTCACCATGGGATCTGGAGGCAAAAATCCTCACGCACCTGTACGAGTGGCGCGAGGAGGCCAAACGCCGGGGCGAAACTCCGCTGCCGCGACAACTCGCGGCTCGGCGGACGGAGCTCCGGCAGGATCTCATGGTGACATGGAGAGAGCGACTGTCGCAACCCAGCGCTGGGCACGCCACCATTGAGGCGGTAGTGCGCCCCTCTTTGAGGCTTGGCTGGAGAGGCGCCATGGCAACCTCACCTTCCGCCTGACGCAGGTGCTCACCGGACACGGCTGTTTCGGGAGGTACCTGTGTCGTGTCAAGGCGGAGGTGACCCCTGAGTGTTTCCACTGCGAGGATCGCCCAGAGGACACGGTGGAGCATACGGTGGAGGTTTGCCCCGCTTGGGCAGAACACCGCCGTGTCCTCGTGGATGCGATAGGCGACAGCGACCTCTCGCGCCGTGCCCTGGTTCAGGCCATGGTACGGAGCGAGAGGGAATGGGAGGCCGTCTCCTCCTTCTGCGAAGCAGTAATGCTCGCGAAGAGGGAGGCGGCATACGTTAGGGAGGCTCAACAACAGCCGAGTCGCCCTAGCGCCCCCAGCCGCGACCGCCGCAGGAGACGCCAGGGGCCGCGAGACGATCTCCGGCCACCGTAGACCCGGGCCTGCGGACGGCGAGTAGTGGGTAACTCGCCGTCCGATCAGCACCAGGCCCGAGAGTCGACGGCGCGTAGTGTTCCACGCGCGCCTCAAAGAGTTGTCAGCCAAGGGAAGGGGCCTGCCACGGCCGATGCCTGCCCGGGGGTGGAGGATAAATTCGAAAGAGTTACCTCGCCCCCGGGCACTCGAGGCAGGGAGGAACAGGGGTGGGTTTTAGTCAGTAAGAGTCTGACACACCCTTCCGCTCCACCCTAGAGCGGAAGAAGTCATAGGATGATTTCCCACCCCCAAAAAAAAAAAAAAAAAAAAAAAAAAAAAAAAAAAAAAAAAAAAAAAAAAAAAAAAAAAAAAAAAAAAAAAAAAACGCGTCAGGCCCCTCGCGTTGCCATAGCAACAGGTTTTTAATTGTGTCTGCTAATGAGGGACTTGACGCGTTAATTCATTGATATCATGATCCTGCTTTGCTTGACCAGTTACCTTTCAACCACAGATCTATGAGACACCTCGGCAGCCACTACTGAAAATGAGTTACCCCATTTCTTATTTCTTTTTGATCGGTCTGTACTACTCCTGGCTAAAAGCCTTTCTCTCTGCTTCTTCACGCCATTTCTCGAAGAAGCCATCCAGGGTGTCGCGCCATCTTCTTTTCAGTCGGTCCAGTGGCATCGTTTACTTGAAAAGAAAAATTTAAATTTAAAAAAATCCAAACTAAAAAAAACAATTAAAAACGTTCGAAACAAGTCACTTTTCAATAGTCTGATGCATTTCATGGAATTTATTTTAGTTCAATTACAGATTTGATGATTTGTCATATTTTTTGGAATCGTCTCCTCGAGTTCTTTATATTGAAACCCCACACGCCCACGTCACAAAAAATACGACTACACTTATCTAACGGCGGTCGCCATTGATTGTTTCTTTCGAAAAACAGTACCCTCCTTCTGGGGCATTCAGGACGGTCGGTTTTTTTTTTTTTTTTTTTGTGGGGTTTGGAAATCATCCTATGACTTCTTCCGCTCTAGGGTGGAGCGGAAGGGCGTGTCAGACTCTTACTGACTAAAACCCACCCCTGTTCCTCCCTGCCTCGAGTGCCCAGGGGCGAGATAACTCTTTCGAATTTATCCGCCACCCCCGGGCAGTTACCGGCGAGTTACCCACTACTCGCCGTCCGCAGGCCCGGGTCTACGGTGGCCGGAGATCGTCTCGCGGCGTCCGAACCCCCTGGCGTCTCAGGCGGCGGTTGCGGCTGGGGGCGCTAGGGCGACTCGGCTGTTGTCAAGTCTCCCTAGCGTATGCCGCCTCCCTCTTCGCGAGCATTACTGCTTCGCAGAAGGAGGAAACGGCCTCCCATTCCCTCTCGCTCCGTACCATGGCCTGAACCAGGGCACGGCGCGAGAGGTCGCTGCCGCCTATCGCATCCACGAGGACACGGCGGTGCTCTGCCCAAGCGGGGCAAACCTCCACCGTATGCTCCACCGTGTCCTCTGGGCGATCCTCGCAATGGAAACACCCGGGGGAAAGACGGTCGGTGACAATTTTGACCAAAGCAATGACATCCGACATGTGTGCTCAGTGAACATTACGTGGCTACGATTATTCATTGTGATGGCGTGTCTAGTCGCCGCCAGCGCTACGACTCTGTGCTCTGTGCTTCCAACTATAAAGTTGTCATATATTTCGTCAAAATGTCAACGAGCATTAGTAATATCTTCCTGATGTTAGTGAAGTCCAGTCTCTTTGCAAGGCCGGTTACCATCAAAGACCGATCTAATTCCTTGAATGTCACTAATATATAGAGCAGGCTCTGAATCAGAGATATCATTACAGAAAGAGAATAAATGTCAAGGTATAATATCTTGTCCGACAAGATGTTTTTTTTTTTGAGGTTGGTATATTATCAAAAAAACAAGGTGGACCGATGACCTGGTTAGAGTCGCGGGTAGCCGATGGATGCGAGACGCACAGGACCGATCATGGTGGTGACACTTGGGGGAGTCCTATGTCCAGCAGTGGACGTCTTTCGGCTGAAATGATGATGATATTATCAGATGACTTCTCTCTCTCTCTGGGTGGAGCGGGAGGACGTGTCAGACTCTTACTGACTAAAACCTACCTGTGTTCCTTCAGTTGCCTCCAGGGCCGCGATGACACTTTCGAACAATTCTTTTTTTTTACCATTACCTTAACACTGATCTTTAGAAAAGTTTTAGAAAAGAACCCCTTCCTTTTTGTCTACAGAAACAGTATCTTCAAGCCTGATACAAATTGTGAACGATCATTCCACTAAATTTTTTTTTTTTTTTTTTTTTTTTTTTGTTGGCAACACTGGCAGCCGGTTGTCATAAATTTTCGTGTTAGAATTAAATTGAAACACTAATATTTTTCGTGCTAAATTAATGTTAAATGTGCCTAAATACGACAGATTTAGTTATAAATAATGCGCACCAGTGTTTGTGAGTTGTTTCGTTGCAAAAATCAATGAATAATCATTAAACTAGTTCCAGCTGTCATCAAACGGTCGGATTTGAAACCATCACATAACCCGGGGAGTATTTGATATAATTAGTTTTTGATTCTAAGCCATTCCTTTTATACATATTGCACATTATCGTGTCAAATCCCGCCTCAGCGAGCTTAGTGTTAAATAACCCTTTTAGTGTAGGTGTAAAATTCATGCAGAAACATTTACAAAAAATAAAAATAAAAATCGTGAATTACTATCAATACCTTAGATTAATCATTGTAATTAGTGTAGCTAATTAAAATTGAATGTTTTCTTGTAAGTCTAATAACTGGTTATAGTCAAAACAATCAAAAATTTGAGAAAGAAACCAGATTTAATAAAGAGTAGTAGTACCCTCAAACTTATTTTATGTCTTTTCCCCTTTAATTTTTTTATTTTTTTTTCGTTTACTAATATTAAAATATCAATTTAGTAGGTAATACATATTTATTTAATAATTAAATTAACATTCCTAATTGAGATTAATTCCCTTTTTGACTTTAATTTCTTTTATTTTAACCTTCTATTAGAAGACTACCTTCTGTTAGAAGACTTTCACCACCGACGCTTGATGACACAATAATGTCGATTGACGACCAGCAGGATGACAAAAGTTTACTGGGAGACACCAGAGTGTATGACTCATCCCGCATACCTACAGATAGCCCTACAGTTAAATCACCGACCAAATTGCTACAAGAAACACGCTTGGACACAGTAATTCCGGGGGAACTGACATTGCATAATCTGAGCGAAATGATAATTCTTCGTCTACAACAAAACAATAAATCTATAATAGCTGAGATTCAAAACACTATTCAAACCGAAATAAACAAGGCAATTACCAAAGTTAGAGAAGACATTGAAAGGAAAACAAACTCACTTTCAAAGGAAAACGAAAAAAGACGAGAAGACATAGAAACGATAAATAAAAAAATAGAATATTTAACCACGGAAAACGCGAAACTTGCGAAAGAGGTTAAAAATTTAAAAACAATAAAACCAGCAAAGCACTCAAAATGTACTGAGAGCAACTGCAGGAAAATCGTACTTTACGGCTTTACTGAATATTATAACGAACCAGATTACAATCAGCACTGTAGATTGATTGATATTTGCTACGAAAAACTAAATATTGATCTTACAGGGTATATTGAGGAAACATATAGGCTAGGTAGAAATTATAATAACAGCAGACCTCTAGTAATTGAGCTCATTAGTAAAAGAATGGCTAAATATATCATACAAAATAAGCATTGTCTTCAAGGAACAAGTTTGTTTGTGTCCGAATTTTTAGATGAAAATGCAAGAATGGAAAGAAAGCAAATGCGTGAAGAAATGTTGAAAGCTAGGAAAATAGGGTTGCACGCAATAATAAGAAACAATCAGTTGTTTATAGAAGGAAAAAAAACGGATATACAGACGAAGCAAATCAATACAAACACTAACAATAATCAAGTACAGGAAAACGAAAATCATTCTCATTACTACATGAACGAAAATAGCGACAATCGTACATTTCGTAACTCCAGGCCAACAATTTAAAATTTTGTTTCAAAACTTCCAAAGCATTAATAACAAACAACATCTTCTAGAGGCTTTCATCAATGATAACCCTACCTACAAAGCAATATGCATGAGCGAGTCCTGGCTAAACAAGGATAAATTGGATACTCTGCAATTTCCTGGATGTAAAGCTGCAGCATCTTACTGTCGCCGCTCTCGAAGTGGTGGTGGTGTCTGTATTATATTAAGGGACGATATAGAATGTATAGAATGTTGTGATATTAGAGATATGACTGTTGAATATTGTATTGAAGTATGTGCATGTAAGCTACCAAAACAAAACCTAATAATAGTTACCATGTACTGGAATAGAAGAGAGGAAGACATTTTTATTAGTAAATTAAAACAAATAATGCAGTATATAAACAACAAATACAAAACATATAAGGTAATAATAGGAGGGGATTTTAACACAAATATTTTAGAAAATAATGTAAAAACGAACCAATTAATTGATCTCATGCTAGAGTATAAATTTGAACAGCATATAAAGGAACCAACGCGTATGTCACAAACCACGTCAACATGTTTAGATCTGATCTTCACAAACTTTAACGATAATAAAATGTATTCAACTGTAGATGAATTAGGTTTTTCAGACCACTGTGGAACAACTATACATATTATGATACCGAAACAACAAACTAATCAATCAATTTGGTTTGCCAATAAACGATTGTTTAACAGAAGTAACATCCTAAAATTCAAATCCAAACTTCAAACACAAAACTGGAATAATACTATACAGCCGAATAAAAATGTAGATGAGAATTATGAGTCGTTCCACAACACATTGACAGATATTTTAGATGAATGTATACCTATACGTCGACTTAAATTAAAAACAAAAAATAATAATTATTGGCTAACCGTTGGCATAAAAGAATCCTGTAAAAATAAAAGACTATTAAAAATCCTATCCCTAAAAATTAATAATCCAATACTCACGAAATACTATAAAAAATATGAAAAAATCCTAAAAAAATCTGTAATAATGGCAAAAAAAATACATTACATAAATAAAATGAATAAATCATCAAATAAAGTTAAGACCATGTGGAGCATTGTAAAAGAACGAACTAACAAAAAAATTAAAAAAGACAAACAAAATATAACATTACAGACGACAAACCTACTAAGTGAACCAAAACAAGTAGCCAACCTATTTAATGACTTTTTCGCATCTATTGGAGAAAATACCACCCAAACTCCCAGTGTCGAACCAAGGAAAACATCGGTGATTAAGCCCACCGAAAACACTATGTTTGTTACCCCAGTCGACGGATACGAAGTAAACAAAATATTAAAAAGCCTAAAAAACAAAAATAGTCACGGCATAGACGAACTCCCACCAACTCTTTTTAGACAGTGTGCTGATGAACTAACCTTACCTTTTGTCAAATTAATTAACCAATCGTTCGATAAATGCACTTTCCCCAGTCAACTAAAAAAAGCTGTAATTAAACCAATTCACAAAAAGGATGCAAAAACAGACCCAAGTAATTATAGACCAATTGCCCTTCTTCCTACAGCATCTAAAGTCTTTGAAAAAGCAATGTGCGATCGCGTATATTCCTTTTGTGAAAAATATAAATTATTCGATGACTCCCAAAACGGATTTCGCAAAAAAAGATCTACAACGCTAGCTGTTTATAAGTATATCCAAGAAGCATTAAATATTTTAAATAATAAGCAATACGCAATAGGAATATTACTCGATATGACTAAGGCCTATGACAAAGTCCAATTTAAAATATTATTAAACAAGTTATACGGGATAGGAATACGTGGAAAAGCCCACGACTGGTTCGCATCATATTTGACGGGTAGAGAACAATTAGTTGAGATTGAATATTACAATAAAAAAAACAAAGAAATACAGCTTATAAGATCAGACATAAGACCGATACATGCTTCAATTCCCCAAGGAAGTGTGATAGGGTGCCTCCTTTTCCTCATATATATAAACGACCTCCCCAAAATCATAGACGAACCATGTGTACTGTTTGCGGATGATATTTCTATCCTCACCTCATGCCAAACTAATGCTCATTTAAATGAAAAACTTACCACTATTCTCAATAAAACCATAAAATGGTTGAGTGAACATAATCTCGAAATTAATTTTACCAAAACCAAATTAATCACCTTTCATCCTCGGCAAAAAAAACAACTAGATATAAATTTTACATTTAACCAACATAAAATAGAAGCAGTGAACGATTTTACTTTGCTAGGTTTGACAATAGACACACACATAGACTGGAAAGTACACATACAGCAAGTTAAATTAAAAATTTTAAAGTTCTCTTATGCCCTTCGTGAAATTAAAAAGACTACAAACTTGCAGACCGCACTAGTCACATACTATGCGTATGCGCACGCTTGGTTCAGCTATGGCATTATTTTATGGGGAAATAGCACAGACGCACCCTCCCTATTTACACTACAAAAGAAGCTCATACGAATAATAACCAACATAGATCAAACAGATAGTTGCAAGCCTCACTTCAAGAAACACAAAATCCTTACGTTAATTGATATTTATATTTTAGAATTATGCAAACTAGTCCGCAAACACCCAGATTTCTACACCACCCGGGCAGAAATACAAACAAAATATTCGCTGCGCCATAAAAACAGACTTAATTTACCTCCATCCCGCCTTAAATTGCACTCTTCCAGTCCATATGCTATGTCAATAAAAATATACAATAAATTACCGGAACACTTAAAAAAAGAAAATAAAATAAGTATATTTTTAAATAAACTAAAACAATTTTTAATTACTAAAAACTATTATACAATTGACGAATGTCTAACGGATAAATTCAATAATAAATAGATAAAACAGTTTACTTAATAAATAAAAAATAAACGAGTTAAAATAGACGAACATATTAAATATTAATTGAAATAATAAATACAATAATAGATTTACAAAATATGTAAGCGAATGGATAATAATATTTAATTTAATATAAAATAGATAATTTATAAAATAACATTATAATAATTATATAATATAAGTAAAACAAATAGTAATATTAATAAGACAGATATGAAAAACTGAAATTGAATTTAGTACATAAATTAAAAAGGATAATATTAAAGTGGTCTTCCCCTCTCCTACTTTTAAATTTTGCTGTGCCCGACAGGGTCCATAATTGTTTCAGTAAATATGCTAAAAAATTACCATCTCTATGTACATTATGGATGCAATAAAGAATTTGAATTGAATTGAATTGAATTCTAATCTACTTGTCATCCTAGATACTTATTATATTTATCTGTCCCTTCCTCTTTTTTCTTTCACATTCTTAGCTGTCTCTTCTCTCATTCCAGGGTGCCTCTTGGGTTGGCCTGTCAACATGTTGACCCGTAGAGCTGCATCCTTTGAGGAAAAACTGAAGGCTACGTTAAAAGAGTTAGGATCTATTAAGGAGCAGTGCAATAAGCTGCTTCAGGAAAGGGATGATAGTGAGAAGGAAATAGAGCTTATTAATCAGAAGAACACTGATCTAAAAAAGCAGTTGGCTGAACTTCACACACAGCATATGGACGTACTTGACCAGCATCAACACCTCCGTCAAATTGTGTCAAATTTCCAGCAATGTAGTGACACCCATGAACTGGCTTTGAGACGCATATCTGAGCTTGAGCTTGAATTAAGCAAGGCCCACAACACTTTAAGCCACTTAAAATCTCTTAAAGCCGGTGAAGAGTCTGCGAACACCTGCAGCCTATATGATGAGTTGGTTGGTAGCGGGTCCGGTCCCATATGTGTTGAGCCAATAGTAACAATAGATTTAACTGATGACACCATCACCAAATGTAACTTGTTAAATAGCCACAACAAAATAAAGAAATATATTAAAATTAATAGATTAATTAGAAAAATTAAAAAATCATTAAAACATCAAAAATTAAACAAAATAAATAATAAACTTAGACAAAACAAACTTAATTTATTGCAAGAATTAAAGGATTGCAATAGTGAATTAGAGCTTTGTAAAATAATGTATGATAATGACACTCAGCGCCTTCAGAATGAACTGTTTGTTAGGGAATATGCTCTAAACGATATTTTTAATAAATATGAGGCTTCTCAACAAGATCTGAGTAAGCGCATGCAGGAGGCCAATGAATTGGTTGACCTGGTTACGTACAATGCAGAGAGGTATGAGTCTCTGACAAATAACCTGTCTTGTAACTGTGCATGCTCTCAGGCACCACAGCCTCAGCACATAGCACCCAGACCCTCAGCGGCTCAGCCTGTCGATAGCTGTAGTGATAATCTTAATATAAATAATGTGAATACCACTACTTATGTTTTTTCTGACAAATTTGGTCAAGGTTTTGGTACTGTTTTGAACCAGTGTTCACAACATAGTATAATAAATAATTGTTTACCCGGTGCCAGTTTTAGCCAATTAGTAAATAATATTAGATTGACAAAAATACACCCCAGTTCAACTATTATACTATTGTGTGGGGACAGTTTAGCTATTAAGAAAAAGGATGTAATTGATTGTGTCAATTTGATGTTACATCTCAGTGAGACAAATAAGATTAAATTTATTTTCTGCGCTTTGCCTTATTCAAATTATTTGTCTGATGAGCAAAATAGGCACATCTATAATTTAAACTTGCTTTTTTATAATAGGACCTATCGTCACAGTGACGCTATTTTATATTTTGATTGTAATCAATTTATTACTGATTACAAACTAACCAATACTAATATGTATTTATCACCTAGTAGTAGGAGACAAATTGCTAATCTTTTAGCATACAATATACAGCGTGACACAGGTACATGTTGTGTACCAATGATTACAGTTAGTAATAATTCTAAAATTTCAATTGATACCCCTAGTTCTTTAAACTATTAGATGCGACAACGGGTAAGCCTCATAATATGTTGAATGTTGTACATCAAAACATGCAAGGTCTGTCCGGCAAAGAACTAGAGTTATGTTTATTTATAGAGAACTATGACGTTCAGGTTTTATGTTTAACTGAACATTGGTTGAAAGAACATGAAGTAGTTTTTATTAATGATGATTATTTTACTGTACAAAGTGCATTTGTAAGAAAAAATATAATTCGCGGTGGATCATTAATCCTTGTTTCAAATAACTTGAAATGCAAACAACGTTTAGATTTAGTTAATCTTTCCATCGAGCACATTGTTGAGTTGTCTTGTGTTGAACTTGAGCGATACGTTATAATTTGCGTTTATCGACCCCCTTCTGGTGATTTTGGCCTTTTCGAATCGGTAATGGAGGATTTAATTAATAAAATAAAATCAAGTAATAAAAGTATAGTGATATGTGGAGATTTTAATGTTAATATTTTAGATGATACTTCATTAAGTGTCAGGTTAATCAATCTGTTTAGGTCTTATAATTTAAACAACTTGTTTTATGAACCTACTAGGATTACGGCATCCTCATCGACTTGCCTTGATAACTTTTTTAGTAACTGTAATTCAGAAAAAAATTTAGTGTTAAGTGACTTAACGTCTGACCACTGTGGACTATTAGTTAGCTTTCCTATGCCACAAAATAAAAAGCCGCTTAAAATAGAATGCAGGCCTTATACGGTAAGCCGTTGTAATAAGTTTAAAAATAATATAGCAAATAAACTTACACCATCTTTAGTAGACAACGATAATCCTAATGAAATCTATAGAGCCCTTTTTGATGTTGTGCAAAAAGCCATTTTTAAGTCTAAAACTATAGACGTTACGGGTACCTCCATTGGCTTCAACCAATGGGCCACTGCTGGTATATATAAAAGTAGAGCGAGACTATACGAGTTATACGGTTTAAAAAGATATAGGTTCGATACTCCTTTTCTAGAGTATGTTAAAAAATATTCTAAATTGTTTAAGAAGATTTGTGTTGCTGCTAAATCAAAATTCTTAAGCGAGACAATTAAAAATTCTGATAATAAAATAAAAGCCACTTGGAAAATAATAAATAATGAAACGGGAAAGTCGGTTAAAAAAGTAAATCAGCTAGAGATTCTATTCGAAAACAAATTAGTTAGTAAACCAGCTGACGTAGCTCAGGCATTTAATGAGTTTTTTGCCAACATACCTATAACTACAACTCGCTTCTTAAATTCATCCCCGTCTAAAGCTGAAAGTCTTTTGAACGGTAGTGTACCTAAGTGCAATCAATCATTTAGTTTTGAGCATGTAACACCACTTGACGTAGTTAACGTTTTTAACTCTCTAAAATCAAAAAACACAGGTGATTACTGGGGCATCTCAATTAAACTTTTGAGTGATATAATAGGCATCGTAGCGCCTTATCTTGCTGTAACTTTTAATAAATGCGTGGACTCAGGCACTTTTCCTGATCTCATGAAGTGTAGTAAAGTCATACCTCTATTTAAATCAGGCAATAAAAATGATATAGGCAACTTCAGGCCTATTTCCATCCTGCCTGCATTTAGCAAAATTTTTGAAAAGTTAATACTGAAGCAGTTGCTAACATATTTTAATGTAAATAGCCTCCTTCATAATGATCAATATGGCTTTACAAAAGGTCGATCGACTACAGATGCGGGTGTTGCTCTCCTAAAACACATATTCAACGCATGGGAGAACTCGCAAAATGCTATCGGAGTTTTCTGTGACCTCTCCAAAGCTTTTGATTGCGTACACCATGACACGCTTTTGCGTAAGCTGCGTCATTATGGTCTCCAAAACGAAGCTCTAAATGTAATTGATTCATATTTATGTAATAGGTTCCAATGTGTAGATATCAATGGTGTTAAGTCTTCCGGGCTACCAGTTCATTTAGGTGTGCCTCAAGGCTCGATATTGGGACCATTCTTGTTTTTGGTGTATATTAATGATTTACCATATTTTTTAAAGGGTATCTGTGACGTAGTACTGTTTGCAGATGATACCTCTCTTATCTTTAAAGTAGATAGGAATAGAAATGATTTTGATAACGTAGATAGCGCTCTCACAATGGTTACGGATTGGTTTACGACAAATAACTTGGTTCTTAATGCTAAGAAAACTAAATGTATAAAGTTTGCCTTACCTAATGTTATAAATCTAGGACCTAATGTCATCTTAAATAAAGAAGTGCTTGAAACTGTGGACTCGGCAGTTTTTTTGGGTATAACTGTTGATTCCAAACTTCAATGGGGCGCACATATATCAGGCCTATCAGGAAGGCTCAGTTCTGCCGCCTACGCCGTCAGAAAAGTTAGACAATATACTGACGTTGACACAGCACGGTTAGTCTATTTTAGTTATTTCCATAGTGTTATGTCTTATGGTATTCTTTTGTGGGGTAAAGCTGCGGACATACAAAATATATTTGTTTTACAAAAACGTGCTGTACGAGCAATCTATAGGTTAAGGTCAAGAGTTTCTTTACGAGAAATTTTCAAAGAGATTGGAATTCTCACGGTGGCATCTCAATTCATTTTTGCAAACATATTATACATTAGACAAAATATACATTTGTACAAAAAGACCAGTGATATCCACAATTTTAACACCAGAAATAAGTATAAACTTCATGTTCCTTCCCACCGTGTTCGTAGGGTTCATGGTTCGTTTGAGGGTCTCGGTATCGAATTTTACAATAAGCTACCCCGTTCTTTTCTTGACTTGCCTTTTAATGCATTTAAAACTAAAATTAAATCTAGTCTCTGTTCGAAAGCATACTATTCCATCAACGACTACTTAGAAGATAATAATAGTTGGTCGCTGTGTTGAACGCAAGACAATGTTACACTTGATGTTCTTTCTCCATATTTAGCTTATGGTTATAACAGATTATATGAGTTCATATAATAATTGTCTACCAAATTTAGTGTGATGGCCCTAGTTCATCACTTGTGGCTTCGAATCACAGCCCTTTGATAGTTTCAATCTTTGTTCTTGTAAGCAGGCACACCAGTTATGTATGGAGGCTTCTTTAATTTGGTTTAGTGTTTATGCTTGAGTTGGTTTTTAATGGCATGATTGAGTGTGCTAGCTGGCAAGTGGCGGATTATTTTATTTAATTTTATGATTATATTTTAGACGGCATATATTTATTTTTCTGTTTTACATAATGTTAAGATTGTTGCTTAGAATTATATAGATTCCAGTTCTTAAAACTTAACAGACAGATGTGTTGCTGGGGAGTTTGTTGGCCACTTCTTCTTCACAGCTAAAACACTAGGAAGTGGTGACGGGCGGGCGTTTTTTGGGGGACTGTCTTTATGTAGAACTTTGACGTTCAAAAAGTGCTGGTTCTCAGCCTAGTTTGAATAAATGACTTTTGATTTTGATTTTGATTTTGATTTTTTTTGATTTTGGTGTCCTATGTTGTAACATATAGAAAATTCTGTATTTCTGGAAACTTCTTTTGAAGAATCTGAAGGAAAGTTAGATCAAAGTTGTTGTTAATTTACGATCTAAATTAACAAGCAACGGATCGTTTTATAGTTTAATTTGTGATAAATTAGAAGCTTATTTATTTGATTTTAAGTCGAAATTCTCATTTGATACTAATTATACAAAACAGGATTCTGCAATAAGAAGTTTTATTACTTAAAATCGACCGTAACTTAATTTTTAACGTTGTATTAAAAACTAAGGTTAAGAGTACTACATATAACCTAAGAATTTAGCCCTAGAAGATAGAGACGCAGTTAAATTCTCAAATAAAATAAATAACGTAGGTATCATGTTTTAACTACATGTAAGGAGCTAGTCCCTTAAAATCTTTTACCGATCTTCTTTTACTGGCCTTCATCTTCTTTTCTATGTTAGTTATCGCGTTACATCTCTTCTATATTAGTCACTCCTTTTCTTGCCACACTATCTTTCACAGAGTCCCCTCACTCCTCTTATAGACATCCATATCTGTACTCAATCCTCTCCTCAAATTTTCTTAATTCCTCCACCTCATATGCTTTTTTCATTGCACGAGTATTTAAAACTACAATAAATTAAGATCATTAGCCTAATAAAATTACGAGTTACGGAAAAAAGCAATAAAATAGGTGAGGTATCATAAAACTCATCACTCTTCTCTAAGCATTCGATTTAATCACCAACAATGATGAATATGTATGAAGACTAGAAAAAATCCATTGCGATCCGTCATTCAATTACAATGTCCTGTTAAAATGATCTAATTTCCTGTTTTGGAATATCAAAGCCGTTAATGGGAAAATATATCAAGTTTGTACCGTAGTTGTAACCGAATCCTGATGTACAAGATCATCAAAGTTAATAAATTGTCTAAAGAGCAGCTTGATCGTCGTTATACTTAAATGGAAAAGTAATCAATTTATTAATCAATCAATAAACTCTACAATATATTTTTGATATCTTTAGGTAGCTATGGGTTTGACTCCAAAAAAAGTATGAACAGATGAGTATGACGATGCAAGACTTTTATCGGTGATTCTGTAGCCACATATGAACTAAATACATAAATTCTGCATCGCGCAATCAGAGTTCTCCATGCGATATTAACATATAGATACAACAGTCCGAAATCCACCATCGGGCAGTTTTCCAGACCAGACAAAACACCCGTCTGGTCGTAGGATCCAACACTTTTTCTCCTATGACTTCTCCCGCTCTGGGTGGAGCGGGAGGGCGTATCAGACTTTTACTGACTAAAACCCACCTCTGTTCTTTCAGTTGCCTATTCCAAGGGGCGTCGTGACTCTCTTTCGAATTTATCTACGACCCCTAGGCGAGGCGGGCCCCGTCAGTTACTGCTGACATCTCTTTGAGGCGCGCGTGAGAAACACTATGCACCGTTGAAACTCGGGCCTGGTCCTTGTAGGACGGTAAGCTACCCATTACTCGCCGTCCGCAAGCCCGCGCCTACGGTGGCCGGAGATCGGCTTGCGACACCCGACATCCAGGGCGTCTCTTGTGGTGGCTGCTAAGGGCGTGAGGGCTTCGTTGCGTCTCCCTCAAGCGTTCCGCCTCCTCCTTCGCGAGCATTACTGTTTCGCAGAAGGAGGTGACAGCTTCCCATTCTCTCTCGCTCCGTACCATGGCCTAGACCAGGGCTGGACACGAGAGGTTGCTACCGCCGATCGCCTCCGAAAGGATCCTTTCTGAAATGAACATTTGTGGAACTCAATACTTTGTTCCGCATACCTACCTCTATAATTCTGCTGAAATAGTTGCTGGTCCCAATCATCCACCCCAGACGTCATTTGGCCCTGACAAAGCTTTTTCTCTTCCCACTTGAGCAGCTCACAGCTTTTTCTCACATGAGTCCATCTCTCTGCGCCTCTTCCAATAAATTACTAGACAAACACTCCTCCAGATATTCCGGATGATCTGCTCTCCTGCCCATCGCGTCCTTCAACCAAAAACCTCTACAACTTAAATATTGCTAACGAAGGAGCTCACAGGTTACTGCATATGTGATAAAATACATATTCGAGCTCTAACAGATAAAGAAAGTGGCTAAACGAGAAGCTTGTGGAAAGATACAAATCTTAACGATAAACATTGCACCTAACACGTGTTTGACACAGAATGAAAGTATAACGTAACACACGCAAACGGATGAAGCACTGAAAGAGAAAAATTAAATAAAATTCTTATTGAAATAGAAAAAATGTAAGTAATTCATATTTGTTTTTATTGGAGAAATTCCGATTTCTAACAAGATATTTTATGTAATCTTCAAAAACCTCAATTTTTTTTAACACCTACTTAACTATGTCTTAAGTTTTCTAACACAATTTTGCGCCCAAGATTAATGTTTTGTTCCATTCAAATGTCAAAACCCATTCACTAGTCAAACAGTATATATTGGAACCTCAGAACAGCGCTGCTTGCAAAGACTAAATAACAATTTATCTAATTCTGAACTTATATATTTAGTTCTCTATATGTCCGTGTCTCAAGATTAATTGGCCATCATTTTTAAGTCCCTCTTATAAACCGCTACATGGCTTATAATTAGCTTTACCTAAAGAAAGACCAACATTTTGATAGATCATAACCAATAATTTATAATAATTACTATATAAACAAAAACCCGACGTTGATATTTGGGTCAGCAGTCTTTAAAGTTCAAGGTCAAGTTCATGTTAAGTTAATTTAAAAGTGATTGTAATACGGTACTCGATGCTCTCATAGTGGTGGGCGGGTGCGGTACCAGAATATCGATGTTTTTAAAACAATTCCGTCGTGGACCTCATCGATCGCTTCTCATCAGATGACATCGATGTCAAGAGCGGGCTTATTAGGTTATTTTTTTTTAATGGGATGTTTGTTGCACATTTCTCAAGAATTAGGTTGTAATAAGTCTAGGCTAGGCTGGAATATTTTCCAAGCTTTTCAAATAAAAATACAGAGAAACATGGAATTTGAATGATATCGGAATTTAAATCTTTAGCCCAATACAGCTCCCTGATCCTAAGCTAACAGTCATTTGGATCTATCGTTTGGAATCTTTGGTTTTACAGTAATTATGAACTGTCTCTTGGAAGCTGAATCAGGCTTCCAGATTAATTGTTTTTCCTATTAATAGGTACAAATATTTATAAGTTGATTTAATAGCTGGCTGTATTAAAGCACGCAATAAAATTTAATTGGTAAAACTTCGTGCTATAAAATAGCTAAACATAATAAAAATAAAACACTCACGAAATTGATCTGATTAGTTTTTATCAAACATGATTAATGTAACCGCTGTCAAATCATTAAAAAAAAACTAATTGTTTAAGTTTTATTACCTACATCTCATCGCAATTAAAAAAGGTACGATCCTTCTTGATTGACTTAAGATAAATATAAATTATAATTAAACCTACATTTCGCACATTAAAAGACATAACATTGATTACAACATGTTGACAATTAAGGATGAAAAAAAGT
Source organism: Polia nebulosa (assembly GCA_951329385.1). Taxonomy (NCBI): domain Eukaryota; kingdom Metazoa; phylum Arthropoda; class Insecta; order Lepidoptera; family Noctuidae; genus Polia; species Polia nebulosa. Next base: position 31,712,165 of record OX589595.1, read on the forward strand.
ATGGCAGGTTTTATCAACTAGTCGAAAATGATTTTAAATGTGAATTGCTGCGGATATTTTAGCGAAACATCGACTAATTTGTAGTTTAAAGAATCAATTTAAGAGGTAGCTACTTTCACAATTCGCATCCCTGTTTCGTGGTACTAATGTAACTCGAAACTTACGAGTATCGATAACATCTCAGTTGTTCACGTATGAAAGACTGACACTATCTTTTGTTTTAAGCTTGTAGGATAATTCTCTTTTGTTTTATGTGACTTCAGGGGTAATTTGTGTGCTACGTAAAGGTCATCTAGGAATGGAGGGAAAAGTTTTAATGAATATAAACAGGTAACTGTATTAAATGCGAAATGTGTTGTGCCTAATTGCTCGTATTTAAAATGCGTGATAATTATAACATAAATATTTTTGAGTATATTTTTGTTTTAGGTATATTTGGATTTGGAACTTTATCTAGGTGTGTACTGATTGCTGTAGGGTGCCATTAAAATAGACTAAGTTAATCTTCCAATTCACATGGATATATAGAACAAAATCAATGTCTCAAATTTTATTAGTTAACTACTAACTAGACTTGAAAACTTATAGAAATGAATAGAAGAAGACATGTTGCGGCGACCCACATAAAAATAGTACAAGGGGAATAGAATGATCAACTAGGCTTAAATACACCTGTGTTTAAAAAAAAAAAGATAAAATACGATACGTTCTCATATCAAAAAATTAAGAGTACATAACAAAAAAATCTCACACTCACTCAAACACTTTAACATTCGAGATTCAAACACGTAGTAAAATCATTTTCATCGTGAAGCAAAAAGCTGGCGACTCGCTTCAAGCTTCGAACTCGCCAGTGGACAGCGTGAGTGACCGCACGTGTTCCAAATTCAAATTTTTAAATACCTATACTCGAATATTTGGACGTAACGTGTTTTATTTTTATCGATATTATTATATCTGGGAAAATGATGCGTCCTTATCTTTTTGGAATCTTGGTGAGTACCTTTTGATTTTTTTTTCTGCGACTCAAGCCTTCATTTTAATCAATTAAGTAACATTTTTAAAATAGATAAGTGTAGGGTTCATAATAAAAACTTTGTTAAACGTATGATTTAAATAATTATTTCTAAATCTATACTAATATTATACAGAGGTAAAGTTTGTGATTTTGTGAGGTTGGGTAATCTCTGGATCTACTCAACCGATCATCATGAAACGTTGTACACATATTCTTGGAGGTATTAGAAGTAACTTAAATATGATATTTTCATAGTAGTAGTTCATATATCTTATATATAATTTTAATCTTCGTTATTATTACCTGTTTTATACAAAAAACTTTTTTACAAAAAAATTAACCGACTTCCAAAAAAAAAGCCAATAAAAATTAGAAAATAACTTCAATTTCGGAAGCCGGTGTTTGTATTTCGTTTCTTCGTTATTTGACACCGACTGCCGAAATTAAAGTTATTTTTTAATTTTTAGTGGTTTTTTTTTTGGCATCTGTTGTTTTTTTGTAAATAAGTTATTAATTTGTCACTTTTTAGTTGTTATACCACATAACTAGAAACCCCAATAACATGGAACGTGGAATTTAAACATAGTCGTAATCGGAGATCACTAAAACGTAATCTAGGTATACGTATTTTTCGTTTTTGTTCAGTTTTTCAAAAAAAAAGCGCTGAAGCAATTTCGATAAAATTTATATGGGACCACCTCGGAAGTATATTCAATCGGATAAAAGAAGAATTTAGAAAATCGGTCCTTAATTGACAGAGAAATCGGTGGACATACATAAAATAAAACATACAGTCGAACATAGAACCTCCTCCTTTTTCGAAGTCGGTTAAAAAAGGTTCAAAGCTCATTAAAAACTACAACTGTTAATCTACTGTAACCATTTAAACTGCAAACAAAATGAAGTTACTAACTTCATTTAGGTAAAAAACGAAAGCTCGAATTAAGTACATAACGGTTAACACTTGTTTGAACATAGATGTAAGTATACATGTCGATGTTCACAATATTTGTCAGCATACAACACTCGAACTTGACCGTTTTATTTAGAGAGGAAATTCAAGTAAGTACTCTACTTATACTGTAAGCCCCGAAACTCACCGGTGAGTCGGACCAAAAAAAAAAAAAATTAAAGAGAATAATAAAAATAAAAAAATCGGCTGTCAACCCGGGTTGTCCTCGGGGTTTAATTTGACAACCCGGATTTTGCCATGGGGCTTCACAGGTTAAAACGAAGTTTTCTAAAAATGAAAACTAGCTACATCGATTTATCGCCCCCGAAACCCCCTGCATACTAAATTTCATGAAAATCGTTGGAGCCGTTTCCGAGACTTAGATTATATATATACATATATACAAGAATTGCTCGTTTAAAGGTATTAGATCATATTTGTTTCTTACAAATCAACTAAAATATTATTGATTTACTTTGTTTTAAAAAGTGCTTGTCATATCTATCTAGAAAAGCACTTTATGTTTAAGTTTAAAACCGAGCAAAGCTCGGTGTTCCAGGTATTTTTTTTAATTCGGGAAATAACTGAAAATGTACAAAATCAATGAACCTAAAAATAAAAAACTTTTTTACAAAAAATACAACCGACTTCTAAAAATTGCAAAATAACTTTAATTTCGGAAGTCAGTGTTTGTATTTTTTTGTTTCTTCGTTATTTGACACCGACTTCCGAAATTAAAGTTATTTTGCAATTTTTAGAAGTCGGTTGTATTTTTTGTAAAAAAAATTAAAAAAAAAAAAGTTATGCCCGAATGGATAAACCCTAAACATGAAATTTGAACATTTGGAGACAACCAAAACGTCATCTGTGTATACATATTTTTTGTTTATGTTGATTCTTTCAAACAGTGCTGATCAATTTCGATGAAATTTATATGGGACGACCTCTGAAGTATGACGTACCAAACAAAAAATGAATCATCAAAATCTATTCACAAATGGCGTAAAAAACATACAAAAAAAAGAAAGAATTGAGAACCTCCTCTTTTTTGAAGTCGTTTAAAAATGCTTCTTTATGTTTGACAAAAAGTCGAGGATTCTGGTTATGTCAAGCTTAACACTAAACAAGACACCTTTAGACGCATCTCTTCTCTTCTCCACACAGTATAAAACTAAGTCAATATCCGCGTCTGTCTGTTTCTGCGCTAAATCCTCCTAAACCTCGCAACGGATTTTGATGCGTTTTTGACTAAAAGAAAGAGCTATAAACGATGAAGGTTTGTGTATATAATCTGTACCCGTACAGAGCCGGGGCGGTTCGCAATCAAAATAATAAGAATCACTCACAAAAACAAGAATTTATGATAATCATACAGAATACACGTTAATTGCCGCTAAGACTTAATACTCTGAACGCTGAAAAAGTAAAAGATTAAAAGCGTAACAGAGCAATTCTCGCCCAACTCTAATTAGCTGGCCCTGACAAAGTAGTAATCAAGATTCAAGACTGACCATTATCTAGGACTTAAAAGTAAACGTATAACCAATTTGTAAGATAATGCAGCAACACTGTAGTTGAAGGTAAGCCTTATTTACATGAAAAAATTAAACCGGCAAAGAGCGAGTTGGACTCGCCCACTAAGGGTTCCATCGTAGGAATAATATTTGTCGTGAAATATTAATTTTGTGCTACCATAAAAGTAAGTTAGGTGGTAAAGTGTTTTTCTGTCAAAAACTGTGCTGGATAGTGACAACGGTGCGGATTCTGTTGTGCACAAGCTAAACTTAAGTTGGCTATTCCTATCTTTTTCTCACTAATAAAACAAGAAAGGGACAGACGTAAATTAGAGTTGTCAAATTTAGTTGAACGGATATTCCCATACAAATTTAGGGTACACGTAAAAACATGTCGATTAAAAACACGGTGAAGCGCAAGGCATAAACTAGTTTGACATCTCTAACTTAGTTCATAGCTATAGCCGTCCTTTTCTCGCACTGCCTTTTAGTAAAAGATAACGATTCTCTAATTTTATTTTAGTTATTGAATAAGAGAATCGACACCAATGTTTCGTTTTTACATGAATCATCAACTAAACATATTGCAGTGTTTTGCTTTGTAAACTTCAGAGATATTATGTTGTGTGTGAAGTTCGCTGAGAAGTTTTGTTGCGACAGTTCTTCTTTCCAGCTAAAACACTAGACAGTGAAGACGAGCGGTCATTTTGGGGGACTGTATTTATGCAGAATATTGACGTTTAAAATGTGCTGGCTCTCAGCATAATTTGAATTAATGAATTTTGTTTTTTTTATATTTTTTTTTGTATTTTATAAATGTATGTTTTTCAACATCAATCCAAAAAAGTGAATAACATTAGTAATTTCTGAATTAAGCAGCTGTGACAGACAGAGCAAAGTCGCTTTTAAAGAGTCCAGTTAAAACCATTTCGGTACAGAATCCTAAAAAACAGAAATACATAAATAAGTGAAGGTATGTCATCCTGTTTAACCTGTAAAACAGCTATATTTAAAAGAACAGGTTACTTAAAACATCGACTAGTATGCAATGCTTATAAAAATAGCAAATGTCACTATTGTATCTACTAGGTAATGATATTTTTGTAATTGACGTTCGAAACTGTGCATCTTGTATCTTTACTAGCTTGTGACAGCGGCTTCATCCGCGTGGTATTAGTACTCCCCGCGTTATAAAATTGCAACCCCTTTTTCGCCCTTTTTTTGCTTAAGGGTTGAATTTCAAAAAACTTTTTCTTAGTGGATACCTACTTTTTATAAAGAATTAACACACCCTCCAAATTTCATGTTTCTAAGACCAGCGGATTAGGCTGTGCGTTGATAAATCAGTCAGTCAGGACTTTGAATTTTATCTTGTATCTTTATTTTCAACTCACTGATCTGGCGATCTTCGTGTCGCCTCAGAATCAATAAATGAATCCGTTCTCGAGATATCATCAAAAAAGCCATTCCATAATGTATGAGCAAATTTGCTTCATAATTTTTATTTTCGTGAATTTTTCCGATGTTTTAATACATACTCGTATTCTGCTATCCGGGGTGAAGACAAATCCAACAAATCAAAGTTCATACAAATCGGTCCAGCTGTTCTTGAGTAATTAATGGTGTAACTAACCCGACTTTGTTTTATATATTTAGATATCATTTGTGTACCTACCCAACTATGCCCCTAGTAAAGTACTTATGAACTTTGATTAAAAAGTAAACCACTGTTTTAAATTTACTTCATATCGAACGTAAAAACCGACTAGAACTGTACATAAAAAGCTTTAAAACATAGAAAAACTATGAAAACAACATAACCAATTACGTTACTATTATCTTTAACTCTTAAAAGTGTTACCTCCGAATCTATAAAGACCTTTCCATAGGTAGACCATTGTACGTGCCTTTAAAGACCTCTTTGGAGTCTATAAAGACATCTGTACGATAAACAACCAAAGAGGTCTATAAACTCTTTGACTTTTTTCCGTACAGTGAGGAGCTCGAGGCTAAAGTAATAAGCCGCACAGGTTAAGCTACGCTTGCCGGGGTGGTTGGTCCATGCATGGGTGACCATCTTTACATACCGAGACTCCTCCGTGCCTCGGAAAGCACTAAGCCGTTGGTCCCGGCTGTCAATCGTGGATCTTTGACAGTCGTTACGAGTCGTCAGAAAACCGAAAGTCTGATATCCCGTCTTACCAAAGGGTTATCGTATTACCCAGTAACTGGGTTGTGGAGGTCATAATATTTTACATGTAACGATTGCCTATATTATAGGCAATCGTTACATGTAAAATACTGGTATTCAGCTGCATCCGGTTAGACTGGAAGCCGACCCCAAGATAGTTGGGAAAAGGCGCGGGCAGATTGATTGATTGTCTTTCGTACAGATATACAGAAGTTATACTTTGGAAAAAGGAATATTTACTTTGTAAAGTATTATATTTTATTTTGATTATTTTTTATTGTAAATATGAGGACTGTCTGGGTTATTTTTTTTCATTTCTCCAGTTTTCTTATAACGATATCTGACAGTTTGAGTACTTTTGCGGCCTACCCAAATGTCCTTACTTTGATATTGTTCGTTGGTCCGTTGAGCTCCGAATGCTTGCACTGTCTGGACAGGTCTACTCAAATTTGCGAGGTGCTTTCCTCAAATCTCATCTCAGACATTAACATACACGGTTTCCAAATGATTTGACCAGTACATATTGTATGAACATTAAAAGAGACTTTAACCTCTGAATTCGTTTCGATGCTTCTTCTCAGCTTTCTCTTCTTCATCTAGCTTAAACTGACAAACATGTTTTTGACATGTAATAATGTTATCTATAACCTAGTCACAAAATAAAAATAATTTATCATAATTAGCATTTATGATTTAAAACCAAAAAAGAAAAGAGTGGCACTCCGGGAGTGCCGACAGAAGTGAAAACTTGAACAAAAATGCCCAACGCGCCTAAAGAAGTTTTCACTTCAATTCGCTACGAGTGCTACTACGCTACTCGTCGTTGCATTCGTAGCAGTGTCGGTGGCGCGCTAGTTTAATAGCAACGCGCCTAAAGAAGTTTTCACTTAAAAAAAGCCTCTAAGCCCTTATCATGTTTTACGCAAAAACACTTTAAGATAACTGCTTAGGAAAAATCACAAACCTAAAATAAACTTGTGTACAAACACACTTATACTCGGTCTTTGTTTTGAGCTAAATTATATTTGTCAAGATCATTGACATGAACAGGAAACAAAGGTTTAAGACATTTGACCGTTTGACCTACAGATAACCAGCTTTTTCATTGTTGCATGTAAACTTCACCAGTAATGTTAGCAAACCTGCATAGCTTAGTAAAGGTCAAAATTTCTCGCTATACATCAATATTACTTTTTTGTAATAGTCAAAACTTCTTGCTATGCATCAATGTTTTTTTTTGTAATAGTCAAAATTTCTCGCTATACATCAATATTACTTTTTTTGTAATAGTCAAAACTTCTCGCTATACATAAATATTACTTTTTTTGTAATAGTCAAAACTTCTCGCTATGCATCAATATTTTTTTTTTTTGTAATACTTAGTCAAAATTTCTCGTTAAGCATCAATATTACTTATTTTGTAATAGTCGTAATTTCTCGCTATGCATCCAAATTACTTTTTTTAAATAGTTAAAATTTCTCGCTATGCAACCAAATTACTTACCTACTCTTTTTGTACATCACTATTACTTTTTTTACAAACTTCCTGAAAAAGTGAATCATAGTGCACCGCTTGCGTTTTACTCTTCTTCTGTTTTTCGTTTCGACTGTATATTATATTTATCATACAGTTTGGGCCTGTGGGTCCAGTAGGTGGCCACTTTGCTTCTCAGGTCCATTTCCTACGGCCTCTCTTTTCAGCTCGGGCGGCAATCTCACGTAGCTTGCAATACTTAACTTTGTACACTTGCATAAATTCTATAATAACGACGAAATTTTAGTACAATTTTAGTAGGCTCGCTCCATCGTCAAGTCTGTCTCTGTCACCTCTGACCTAGACTAGAGTCAAGAGCAAACCCATCAATAATAAAAATTTAAAAAAAAACTAGCTTCTGCCAGCGGCTTCGCCCGCATGGAATTAGAACTCATCATCATCATCTCAGCCTTTTAATGTCCCCACTGCTGGGGCACAGGCCTCCTCTTCGTGAGGGTGTGGGCCGTAATCCACCACGCGGGCCCAATGCGGAGTGGTGAATGTCACATGTCTTCGAATGTTTGGTTCTAGAACATGCGGCATTTCCTCACAATGTTTTCCTTCGCCGTTTTGAGAGCATTAGTAGTTACTCACCCCATTATAAATCATAGCTGGTGCCATTCTGTTGTGCACAAACTAAACTTAATTTAGGCTGCTGCTAACTTTTTCTCTTCAATAAAACAAGAAAGAAACTGACGTAAATTTGAGCTGTCAAATTTAGTTGAACTAATATTTCCATACAAATTAAGGGTACCTACACCTAAAAACATGTTGACTAAAAACACGGTACAGTAAACTAGTTTGACGTCTCTAACTTAGTTCATAGCTATAGCCGACCTTTTCTGGCACTTCTCTGTCGTAAAAGAAAGCGATTTTCAAATTTTTGTTTAGTTATTGAACAAGAGAATCGGCACCTATGTGCTATTCTAGACTATAATCTACCTTACAGCTGTTCTGACGGATTGAGTAACAAATATCCAGCCAAACTTTCGCATTCATAATATTAGTAGGATAACAATCCCACGGACAAGTCGACCTCTGACCAGATCACGGAGTCCATCACTGAATAAAGATCTTTACTGACCCAAAATATAAAATAAACGCAAAATTCACACAAACAAACACTTTCCATCTATTATCTCACATCATCATAACTTCACTTACACTGGTTCTACGACATTATGGACATAGCGTGCTTAGATGTTGCCCTCATTACCGTCCATTTTCAACTTTCCTATGTCAACGAAACTTGTTTTCAAAAGAAATGTCGTAAGTATCACTTTTACTAATCATTTTCTAAATAAAAACAGGCTAAGTGCGTGTCGGACCACTCACAAGGTAGGGTTCCGTAGTCGCTCGGATCACAGAATCGAAAAATGGTCTTCCCAACCCCTCAATGTTTTTAAAAGACCTATACAACAATATAATCTATTTATTTCAGAAATAAAATTGCATATCCATACAAAATTGTTAGTATCACAACAATTTACCAACTATCATAATGTTAATAGGTACACAAATACAAAGATGTTAGTAACATAAAAACTTAACAAATAAGTTAGTAAACATTAACAGTAACAGGGGCATGTAGCTGGCTTAAGTACATAACAAAAGGACAATCCAGCTTGTTGGCAATGACACTCAGGCGACTGTTGGTACTGGCACGCACCCTGTGCAACAAGGATGCTACTCGCTTGCGCCTGATTGCAGCAAGGCTGTCAGTCTGGGCGTCCGCGAACATCCCTGAGGCACTACAGAAGCGTGGCAGCCCCAACAGCATCCTGAATGCATTATTGTACTGGACGCGAAGAGCATTAACGGCTTTTTGAGTGTAGTTAGTTGAGAGGCTACACGTGTAAAACACCTGACAGAATGCTTTAAACAGTGATATCTTAACAGCACCTGTGCAGCGTGAGAACCTTCTTAAATATGCCACGCGATAAGATAGACGAGAAAATTTTGATGAAAAAAATTAAAAAAAATATAACCAAAAAACCAAAAAAAATAATATAAAGATGAAAAAAAATTAACCCCAATTTACGTATATAGAGATACTCTAAAAAAAGTTTGTTGGCGTGATTAATATATTACTTTCTAGGACTACGAAACCTATTTTTTAAATAAAAAGATAAATTTAAACTAATTTTGAATACTGAACTTGATTAGCATATCAAATGCCAAATAGCGTGGAACAATAAATTGTATTCTTGCTAATCATGGGTTATATAACAGTGATGTTAAGTTGCTGTGGTTATAAATATTGATAACTTTGAATAAATTATACGGTGTTAGTAGAATAAACATAATTTAATTTAAATAATCGAATAATCACGTTTTTCTTTTTACGACCTATCACAATAATTTGGAAATTAAGGATATATATCGTTTTGATTATAGGGTTAAATATGTAGGTCACTGTGAAAAGAATAACACTAGCTTCTGTTCGCCACTTCGCTCGCGTGGTATAACGCGATATATAAATATCATTCTCCGGCCCTTATATTCTCAACTTACTTGGGGTCGGCGCAACATGTCTTTTTTTTTCATACTTTTCTATTAGTAGTTATCTCTGTAGTCACCCCCTTTTTACCCATATCCTCTTTTACACAGTCCATCCATCGTTTCTTTGGCCTTCCTCCACTCTTATAGCCATCCACATCCATACACAAGACTTTCCTCACGACATTTTCTTCATTCCTCCGCAACACAATATCACGACAACCGATTTCCACACAACTTTTCAGTCACCGGTGCCACTTTCAGACTTCCTCTTATATACCTACTCATTCCTAATTTTATCCATGCGCGTAACACCACTTAGCATTCAGACTATAATCTATCTCAGCGACAAATTTAATCGAGATCCGTTCAGCCGTTCTGGCATGATTATGTAACAAACATTCATTCCTTTATCTAAACTTTCGTATTTAAATTATTAGAAGGAATTTTTTATAGGGTTTACAAAGGCTATGTATGTAAATTGAATGTTTTCTGTTCATAACAACAAAACATCATTTATATTCAGATCACTCAAAAAGTAATGGCCGAATTTTGCTACCACTTTCACCGTTGCCAAATCAATTCTGCCGCCAATGTTATTGATGTTTTTCTGCAATAATACGTGCAGAAAAACATCAATAACATTGGCGGCAGAATTGATTCTCTTCTCTCTCATAACTCGGTTTACAAAAAACGTAAACAAACCTTTTAGTTATTTCTTAGAGAACCAATATCCATTGTAAATTAAATGAAACAAAATGCTCTACCCTTTTTATTAGGGTTCCGTACCCAAAGGGTAACCAACGGAACTCTATTACTAAGACTCTGCTGTTCATCTGTCTGTCAGCGGGCTGTATCTCTTGATCCGTATAAATTAACTGTTTATAATAAAAAACTGAAAAAAAAACAAAAAAAAAATACGTTTCTGAAAATGTGTATTTTTTGTGTTTTTTTTTGGGCTGCATCTAATAATCCGTAATAGGTAGACCGTCGAAATTTTCAGTGAATGTGTATTTCAAGGGGGCTCTCAGATGCTCGCGAAGAAGGAGGCGGAACGGGTGAGGGAAGCTCAACAGTCACCCTCACGCCTCCAGCAGCAGCCGCCGCAGGAGACGCCCTGGGCGTCGGAGGTCGCGAGACGATCTCCGGCCACCGTAGACGCGGGCCTGCGTACGGCCAGTAGTGGGTAGCTCGCCGTCTGATCAGGATCAGGCCCGAGAGTCGACGGCGCGTAGTGTTCCAAGCTCGCCTCAAAGAGTTGTCAGCAATGCATGACGGGGCCCGTCATGGCCGATGCCTGCCCAGGGGTCGTGGATAAATTTGAAACAAAGTTACCGCGCCGCTGGACACTCAGGGAAGGGAAGGAACAGGGTTGGGTTTCAGTCAGTAAGAGTTCGACACGCCCTCCCGCTCCACCCAGAGCGGGAGAAGTTATAGAATGATTTCCCACCCCCCAAAACAAATAGAAAAAAAAAGAAAAAGGGAAGCTCTCTCCCTATATTTTTTTATTATTATTTGTTGTTATAACGGCAACAGAAATACATATTCCGTGAAAATTTCAACTGTCTACATATGCATCATCAGCCTCTAAATGTCCCCACTGCTGGGGCACAGGCCTCCTCTCTGTGATAGGGTGTGGGCCGTAATCTACCACGCGGGCCCAGTGCGGGTTGGTGGATGTCACATGTCTTCGAATTTTTGGTTCTAGGACATGCCGGTTTCCTCACGATGTTTTCCTTCACCGTTTGGAGAGCAGTGGTGTTGAAAGAATTTACAACTTGTAAGTCGCGGCCTTTTACCACTGGACCACCACTGCTCTCTACATATAATACAGATCATAAAACACAGCCCAAAAAAAAACCCAAGAAAAAACATGTTTCTAGAAACGTGTTTTTTTTCAGTTTATGGTACGAGAAATACCTATGAAATTTGGTACAGTGATAGATTATAGTCTGGAATAGCACATAGGCTATAATTTATAATGGTAGAAGTACTAACTTCACACGGGCAAAGCCACTGGCAGAAGCTAGTACCTATTTATATAAAATTGTGTCTGACAAAAAACTCATTTACATTTTTGCTAAACCTTAAATTACTTGAACATTTGCAAGTAATTTAAGTATCCAACGCTTTGCAGTTTCTACAAAAAAAATCGGCCAAGTGCGAGTCGGACTCGCACACGAAGGGTTCCGTACCATAAGGGTTCAGTTCCGTAAAATAAAAAAAATCTGACAAAAAAAATAAAAACAAGTTTCAAGAAAGGTGTTTTTTTTGGGTTTTTGTTTGGGCTTTATCTCATGATACATATTACATATTATTTGTTGTGTAGCTATTGCGGATCGTGAGATACAGCCCGCTGACAGACAGACGGACAGCGAAGTTTTTTTTGGGCACAGTTGAAATTTTCACACATCGTGTAATGTATATTATATAAATATAAAAAAATAACTTCAGTGGATGCACTATAACATAAACCAGTGAACATTTTTTCTAACTTTACGCTCAACACTACTCAAAATAAGTGAATGTCTCTAAAAATAACAAGCTCTTGGACACTTGATATTCATCGCCTTCCAAAACTGAGACACACAATAAAACAATTTAGATTTATAACCGATAAACGCTTGACGAGTAAGATCTAAGATTAGCCACCAATGTGGTATACATGTTTAGATATGACCGATTTGCCCTTTTAAGTTAGCCGGAACTAAGTTTAAAAGTTCTTTGTGTTAAAGAATTTAGTCCGTTTGAAAAGGCTCTATGCCTTTTAAATACCTAAACAACATTTTTCATGGGCACCTAAAAATATGCAAGGTTTTAAATTAGCATAATCAGCCAATAATTTTTCCTACGGCTAGGACACAGGCCTTCTCTCTGCGAGAGGGAGTGGGCCGTAATCCACCACGCGGGCCCAGTGTGGATTGGTAGATGTCACATTTGTTTAAATTTTGGTTCTAGGACTTGCGTTCCAAACGGTGTTTTCTTTCACAGTTTTAAAAGTAAACATGATTCGAAATAATTTACTCAAAGTAAAGGGCCTGTCTAGGTTCAAACCTACAACCTAAAACTCGTAAGTCGCGGTCATTACCACTGGGCCACAACTTGCTCTCTAATTGAGTCATTGTGAAAATAATAAATAAATGATTTATATAATAATTGATTTATTTGAACACATTTACACAAAATCAATGTTGCCCTATCTCTTTAGGAGATCCTGCATATATAAAAATGTTCCCGGGCCTTTTGGATGAATTAAAATACTGACTCTTACCGCGGCTTCACTCTCGGGGTAGGTTTTCCAGGATCGGTGCCTATTTCTGGGATAAATAATAGCCTTCTCTATCACTGTTTTCTTTTCTAAATTTAGTAACAGATTACCTCCAAGAAATATTTGAAACATAAAAAATTTATTACCTAAAATATAACTCAACACCAACGTATGTTCACTTCATCAATCAAACAATATTATTCAGAACTGTTGAGATTTAGGATAGCAATACAAACTAACTATAAATATAAAAACACTTTAAAAAAACTTTTAAGTAACTAAACTAAAATTAATCTAAAACATTGCGTTGAAAAATTTATCCGCATCGCTGTCGAATGGTAATGTGCCCAAAAGACTGGCAGCATTGCCATAACACAAATCAATGTTAGATTCTAATCTGAAATGCGATGTAGGTTTTGAGGAAGACATTTCAAAAGATATGTGAGTGTGGACCTTATCTAAGTGCCCTGTTTCATATTCTCTATGCTATGGTTATGTGAATTTCCAAGCGAGATCTTAGATAAGAACTAGTTTGTATGCATAGTATGACCTCTAGCCCTTTGTAGGTTCAAAGTAAAACATTTCCTTATATGGAAGAGAAACGTCTTGTTGAAAAGTACATAAGTCCAGAAATAATATCAACGATTTTGGAGTAGTTATAAATATTTAGATCCTTAATGAATATATTTCTTAAGTCACATGGAGTGCCCAAATGCATATACAACTGCACTTCTGAGGACTTTTTTGTTGCTAACGAGGGGAACCTTCAAAAGGCGCAACATTATCTGTTAGGGACCATTCCTTTTTTTTTTTTTTGAGGTGGTAAATCATCCAATGACTTCTCCCGCTCTGGTTGGAGCGTGTCAGACTCTTGTGCAGTAATTCTCTATCAAATTTATCCGCAACCAGGATACCTCTCTGCCCAGGGGTTGTGGATAAATTCGAAACAGAGTTACCGCGCCCCTGGGCATTCAGGGCAGGGAAGGAACAGGGGTGGGTTTTAGTCAGTAAGAGTCTGACACGCCCTCCCGCTCCACCCAGAGCGGGAGATGTCATTGGATGATTTCCCACCCCCACAAAAAAAAGGTACACTAGCCGTGCATTGGTAGTGCAAACAATAAAATTACGATCTGTAGATACGTAAAGATGCATATTACTCTCCGATCTTGTAAATTATATAAAGTGCTATATTTATAATCAGTAGAGACTTTTGAGGACCTTGAGTGGTAAGCTTGCGTGTTCTGTGCTGAGCACACGTAACGCGTCGTACGTCCACCCAGTAATAGGACTCGCGCATCAAGGAGCGTTGTTCGAAATTAGATGCATTATCAATTAATTATACATAAAACAACAAGTATTATACTAAAACACGTATATTAAAATATAAGTAATTAAATGATCTATAAAATGGTGAAAGTTTCATAAATATACGCTGTAAAGTTTTTGCGTGATTCTCAAATTTTTAACCGCGTTAGACATAACTTTACAAATTAATTACACTGTGTAACATTTTTTTTTTCAAAGAAGTAAAACTAGTCGTTTAGACTTGATCTTCAATTAAAAATCATATAACTGCGCCTTTTAAGAGTTAACCATCGCCTCGAAAAGAAGAAGTAAAATAATGTTATGTCTAGTCATGATTTAGGATTTTATTTACAGATCAATGATCAATCCTCAAAGATCAATGAGTGATCTCTACAAACAAAACGTGAAGTATATTTTTTCCTATAAAAGTTATAACCTTATGACCGATCCATTAAACAAATCAAATGTAACCCGTTAATTAATTAACCGACTTTCGAAAAAGGAGGAGGTTCTATGTTCGACTGTATGTATGTTTTATGTATGTCCGCCGATTTCTCCGTCAGTTGTAGACCGATTTTCAAAATTCTTTTTTTATTCGAAAGAATATACTCCCGAGGTGGTCCCATATAATTTTTTTCAAAATAGCTTCAGGACTTTTTGAGAAACTGAACAAAAACGAAAAATACGCGTACCTCGATGTCGTTTTGGTGTTCTCCAAATGTTTAAATTCCTTGTTTCATGTTATTGGGGTTTTTAGTTCTGGGGTATAACAACTAAAAAGTGAAAAATAAAAAACTTTTTTACAAAAAAAAACAACCGACTTCCAAAAAAAAGTACACTAAAAATTTGGAAGTCGGTTGTTTCTTTTTGTAAAAAAGTTTTTTATTTCAACCGTCAAGAATGATCATCATCATGACTGACATTTGACTAACTACTGAAACCAATGAGTATTCTGACTTCATAACTTTAACACGTCAATCAAAAGAAATAAAACAAATAAAATGAAAGATGGCGCCTCAGGAAGGCTCTTACTTCGAAGAAGCATTTACACAGTCGTTCAAAGATACCGGCCCAATTTTTTTACCACCAGTTGGCAATATGTACAAATAAGTAAAGCTAACGGTACTACTGCCAAATACCAACACAATAAGTGTACGCGACCCAGTAATTTCCATCTTGGGTGTTCGCTATTTGAAATGAGCTGCGGTCTCGACGTTAACGCAGCGAAAACATTTTACTTAGGCACAAATAATAGCGTAAATTAGGATAGGTACTGGTGAAGCGTCAATTGCCTTGTTTAGTGTTCTTTGTAAATAAATTAGGAACTGAAATCAAGTAGGATTTTTTCCGTACTATCTACTATATATTTTTGCTTATACTTTATAAAAAAGGGGACATAGTTGAGTGTTTATTTGATGAATTCATAAATCTATGTATTTTCAAAGATTACAAAAACTTTATGGCTTATCGAATCTTTATGAAATGGTAAAATCCAAATAATACATCAGCAACATTATTTATTTTATTATATTTCTTAAATTTGTAAACTGAAAGACGTTAGTTGTAAAAAGCCTATTATAGATTTTTAAGTACTTCTCAAATTGGCCTATTTGATGTTTTCCAAAAATAAATAATGTCGTTAAGATCTTATGCAATACTTTTTTTTACTTCTTCTGTTATCGCTTGTATCTAAGTCACCAGCTGTTGTCAATTTTTTCTACTAACAAAGTAGTGTTTTGAAATATTTACCGCTGTTATATTGCTAACATACTCCAAACTTTAGCTCTGAAGTTTAGTTGGTCGGTTTATAAAATCACACATTTCATAAAACCTTACCATAGGTACCTTAAACGCGGTAACAAAGCTACTGTGTGCTTTCTCGCCGCATCTTCGCTCAGCTTTCGCCACGACCTCGCCTTTCTTGGGCCGATCGCCAAAACAGTAGGTATCAGCGTTTGACACAGTTACCTTTATCGACACATTATCCGTATTTGTTTTCCGTTATAATTTATACTGTCACGGTAATTTAAACTCTCTTTTACGATGTTTCTAAAATTTTACGATTGAAAGTTGTTATGAGGCAAATGATGATTAGTTACATCGTGCCGTGATGGCTTATTGGTTTATTCCACAAACATACACATAAATAGGTATGTGTGTGTTTGAGCATTTTTGGCATACAGCTACTAATGTTTCGATCACCTAAGATTGATTTCACTAATGTCTTATATACATTTTATTTATTATCGTGTTCGCCTAGATACATTACCATTGATTGCTGTCATTATTTTATCAATCAGCTTTTCATTCCAATAAAAATTCTTCTTGGACCAGAAACCAGACTAATTTAAAGTCACACACTTCCAGCTTCATTACATAGCACTTACTTACAACTACATACACGGCAAACAAGCCATCATTACAAAAGCTACCATACAATTGTTTGTACAAACATCAGAGAACCGGTAGGTGCGCAGGCGCCGGACGCCGGTTTCACTTCGATCTCAAAAGAGTTTCACTTTCTTTTAGTCTAGATTATAAAAACACTTAAAAAGACCACATAAATTTCTGCTACAGTTTTCAAACCAATGTTAAAGACAATTTTCTAAAATGACTTTTTATTCGTAGATTTGTTTCGGATGTGCCTCACAAAGTCCGTCCCTACATTTTTACCTTGTTCGCCCTACTCTTTTTTGTTCCTTTTGCGCCCCGAATATCTTTTGTTTGATTTATTAATTAATTTAGCTCTGATTAGACCCAGTTTTTTTCTGATAGATGTATAAGTACTGCCAAATCATAGATTCTATAGAGAATAATGCTAAAAAGCTACTTAGATGTGAGCAAACAAGAGTATTTTTCATAATTCTTGTCGTACTAAACTCTTTAAACAGTTGAAAAGCCAAAATGCATTGAACTGTTCTATTCATAGTTTTTAAATTCAACCTTATTTCAATGTCCTATGTGATTTTTTGATTTGTAGGTTAAGTTAATTTAATAGACGGTTATGCTATTCTAATATATCATCGAAACTTGTATTTATGGCTTATTCATGCAGTAATTTCTCTAGAAAGTGTATCGGTTGTGATACAAAATAGAACTAATGAATGCTTGTTTGTCATACTGATATTTTATGACTGGCCTATTTTGTTGTCATTAAGCTTTTTTAAGTATATATTTTTGGGAAAGCAGTATCTAAACCACTAAACGTACTTTTAAGATTCTTTTTATAATTAATTAGGTGCTTTGTGTTGAACTTGGTTCTGCCAGCGACTTCGGTCACGTGGAGTACTTCTCTAACTATAAATTAAAGGATGATTCACGTTACACCGTGTCGGCACCGTGACCCTGCCGGGGCACGGCCGGGGCACGTCCACCGGGCTAGTCATTCATGCTACACCGGGCTGTCACCGTGCCGCCACCGGCACGGCCAAGCATGGATCGCTTCATACAAAAAAGTATACTATAGATATTTGACCGTGCAATTTTTTGACCGGCAATTGTTTCCCGGCCGGGGCACGGCCGCCGGGGCCCGCTCTAGCATGAATCACTTCATACAAGACGTATGCAACAATCATTGACCGTGCCACGGCCCGGTGGCGACACGGTGTAACGTGAATCATCCTTAAGGCGTATATAGCCGGCAGTGGCGCCCTTATTGAATAAAAAATCGAATCAAAGCGAAGAAAATAAAGATTAAAGAATCCTATGTTCCGTTTGTTACAAATAGAATAAGGTATTTTTACGTTGTTAAAACAGGACTCAAAATGTTTCGTATCCAAAGTAGTAAGCAGAAGTGGCAAAAGCGTCCTTTTTTGGTACTTTTGCTTACTACTTTGGATACGAAACATTTTGAGTCCTGTCTGTCTTTAATCTTTATTTTCTACGCTTTGCTTCGATTTTTTATTCAATGAGGGCGCAACTTATGCGGAGGTAGGCCCTTAAACTCTATGTGCTATTCCAGACTATAATCTATTTCTGTGCCAAATTTCACCCAGCTCCGTTCAGACATACTGGCGTGATTGAGTAACACACATCCATCCAATCTTTCACATTTTATAATATTTGTAGAATTACTAGGTTGAATTATTTCTTTCACATTTATGATATTAGTACAATTACTAGGATGAATTATGTCTTTCCCAGGTATTCTTTACTAGATTTGCCGTAAGAATAAGCTATTCTTAATGTCATTGTTTTTTTTTTAATTACAGGTGTTACTCGCCTGTTCTTGCCTGGAGGTGTCGTCTCGGCCGTCAAATAATGAGTAAGTTTAATTGTAACCAAAAATAACAAACTACTTTAAAATATTAACCGGGTAGATAATGTAAAGTACCTTCATAACTTTTTAGCGATACGTTTACTGCATAATACATATTTGATACGAACTAATCATTAATTTCAACTTCGAAACTGATTTCATTGACTGTCATTTTCCATGTTCATTTCATTCATTTAGTATTTAATTATACAAAAATTTACCCGTTAAACGTATAATATGCATGAGAGCAAATATACAAATATATAATTTTTTTTCAATAGTGTTAAATAAATTGAATAATTAATTAAAAGTGTATCATTCCTGAATGTAGAACAATTTCTCGTCAAATAAATACAATGATTTCAGTTTCTTATAAAATTCTAACGCGTATTTTGAGTTTTTAAAATTACTGAGAAATATGCTACGATTTTATTAAAAATATTAACGACACCGGTTTTACAACCGTAGAAATGCACATCTATGTAGAACCAGCACAACTAACAAAAAAGTAGAGCTTTAAAAATATTAGTGAAAAACCTACACGGCACCAGCAGTAGTTCAGGTATGGTTCACTTTAATTATTATATTGTAAGCTTCAACACCGCTTTGTGATTTACACGCTAAAAAATAATGCTAATGGATAAAGGTAACATATTGAAAAATAAAAAACAGAGGTACAAAAACTAACAACAGATGATGTACATTTCAGACCGGTGACATCTGAGGATGATTTCAAAGAAGCTCCAATAGAACAGGAGAGATCACTAGCTTACGATGACACTAATAGAGAAATCGAAGATATTAGTAAAGACATATTAGAAAAAATAAAAGCCATAAACGATGCTCTCAAGAAACCAAGCAAGAGAAATCAATACCAATGGAATGCCCCGCATCAGACGGGAGGAGAATACGTCCTTGATAAAGAAATTCTTGAAAAACTTCAACAAGTTATAGCTTCCGGCAAATTGAACCAAAAACCTAACAATGTACAGCAACAAGAAAGTAATACAATCTACAATGATGATTTAGATGATTCCAGATATTCAAGACAGCTGGCATCTTTATTATCTGGAAATCAAGCACAAATGGCAATAGCGCCTGGTCCATACATCACCAACATGCCTGTTCTTGTCATGCCATCCATGAACAACATGCAGTCCATGTATAGTAATTACATGAATCCGATGGAATACGCAACGAAAATTCAAACTCGCCAAGAAGGTCCATCGCCTTCTCCGTTTCCAACGTTTCCATCTTTGCCAAGTCTACCACCTTTTCAATGGCCCTTCGCGTCATTCTTTCCAGTTCTTATAAGAGACCCATTACTCAGTATTATGAATGGCGGAGGATGGAGCAATTTCATTGAGTATGGTCAAAACGCCGATGTTTGCAGGAAACAAAAATCGAATGAGCCTATCATTGAAGATGTTACTCAAAATCAAGATGAAATTGACAAAACTGGAAACTTAATTGTGCACCCAACTAGAGAAAGAAAGTCAAGGCAAAAGAGAGCAGTCAAGAAACGCACTGTAGCTCATTCAAGTCAGTTACAAGAAATTGACCCAGTAAAACTAAATAAATTCTTTTCTCTCAAACCTACCACTACGACAGCAAAACCAACGAAGCGAGAGCCTGCTAAAACCCAAGACACTAAAACCGTTGGTGATAATGATGGAGACATGAGATTTCATTTTCTAGATCTGTTTGGTCACAAACAATCAAACAGACAGCCAGCTGGGCCTGGATTCTTCATAAATAGACTGAAAGTTAGGCGAGGCGGAGTCGCCATCGCTGGGCCTGGAGGAGTGGCGACTGCTGGAAGAGGTGGGACCGCCATTGTAGGCCCCGGTGGCCTAGCTTACACCCAACCAGGAGGACTCGCTGTTGCTGGACCTGCTGCACGAATTGTAGCATTATCATCGGACGCCGACCTCACATCAGTCGCCCATCGTCTACAAGAACAAAGTAAAATAGATGGTTCTATTGCACAATTATTACAAGCTATACCTGAAGGAAAAGTTGTTGCTACTGGTCCTATTATTTATTACCATCCTAACAAACGATAATCATTTCTAACTAACCCACATGTATCATGTCTTCCTTCTCATTAAACTATTCTCTTTCTCACTTATTAGATTCTACGGACGAGGAAGGCGACGAGACGGAGAGTGGAGCAGATCAGTGAAGCGTTCAGATCAGTACATATACGATGGCATGAATTTTCAGGAAACGCCATTGACGTTAGAAGATACAACATTCATGCTGTTTATAAAGCCGATAGCTCATGCTCTTAACTCTAAAGGGATAGCTTTGGCCAATCCCATATCACAAGTTATAATTGCGAGGAATCAGAGCGGAACTATATTCCATGCGCCTCTTGCAACGGCCGTGGCAGGCCCTGGAGGCATAGCTCATGCGCAATCAGACCTTTACCTATACGAATTTGTAGATCAATGATATCGGTTTATCACTAACTAGGAAGTAAGAGTTATAATAAAATTAATTGATTTGATTTCGAAAATTACTTTTGACTGTGAACTTAAAATTGATTTTCGAATTGAATGGTAGCTTTGAATTACATAAGATTGATGTAAAAGGCACGAGTATAATAAATGTTAATTTTATTTGAAGTCATGTTTGTTTTATTTTATCTGAAACACTTCTAGTAATGTCATGGTCAGTCGTATGATGTTATTGTTAAAAGATTAAATATCATAAATTTCTCAAATCAGATTAAAAATAATTCTAAGTAAGATGTAGATGATTAAGTGAATTTACTATGTATCTAGATCGAAAAAAGAATTAATCTTTATTATGATTTAATAACATAGTCAAATCTTACAAAAGTAAAAATTCATCCACCACCAGACCAGTCTAACGACAGAATTATTTATAAAGATATGAATAGTAAAGTTCAAGCTAGTAACATTCCTGTAATAGGTCACTATCCTAAATGGATTAGACGCAAACATAACGGACACGCTCACGAAAACTACAGGAGAATTGAGTAAATTATGTAGAATTGATTTCCTGTACACCCACAACATACCAAATGTGGAATTACTGTTAGACTTTTGAGACTATGATTCATTGTCTTGTCTAGATAATATTGTTATGGTTATGTTTATACACACCTATACAAACAAGGCAAACAAAACAAAAAGTCTACATAATTAATTCAGTAGAGATCTACATAAAGATTTACCCATAACTTTTAACCTTTATAGGGCATCAGTACATTATGTACCATTCTACGGTGGAGCCAAGGGCCAATACTTGGAAATTAAAAAAGATAACCTTGGCAGGATAACGGGCGAGAAAATAGTCTCAGAAGAAAACATCAGCAGCGAAAATATCATGAAAAATGGCGATGAAAACCTCATTGCTAAAGTCATGGCGAAAAACTTGCAAAATCTTAAGACGCTTTCAACAAATCTTTTGAAATTGCATAATCTTGGTCGTAAGACTGGGTCCTTGGGAAACGTTGAAAAGACTAGATTTAAGGCACAGTTGGCGTCGTTGGGGGAAGCAGCTTCAAATATGATAAAGCTGATAGAAGAGGTCGATGATGTCGATATGCTGTTTAAGAAGAATGCAAACAAGAGGAACCAGGAGGAAGAGGATGATGATTATGTGAGTTTATGTTGTTCTTTTAAATATTAATTAGACCTGGAAGCACTTAGAGGAGGCTTTTGTCCAGCAGTTGGTCAGCCTGGAATAAAAAAGATCGCAATATTTTCTATCTTTGACGAGAAACCAGAAACATTATGTTCTATGTATCAAAGAGATGGGCAACATCATCCTTCTATGCGTTGATAGCAACATGTGGCATTACACGATTCATTTGCTTCACGTTGTTATTCAGGAATCGTTTATTCTAATAGACGCTCTAGTTTAATCCAGTTAATGCCTAAACGCTAAGAAGAAAAAATATTGAATAATAAACAAGTTCATTGTGAAGTTGAACCATGTTTTATGGAACTAAAAACTAAGTACAAATAAATAACAACTTCCGTCTAATTCAGATTGCAGAAGAGGGCGTTGGCATCGATTCTTCGAACGATGGATACGACGATGAAAGCGGTGGTGCTGAGTTCTTAGAAAAGGGAACCATTGCTGAAGCCAAACCTGTTGGTAAGTCCACTTCTTTGTTTTACAAATAAATTAAATTCTTGAACAAGAACGACGACAGTGCTGCCAACGAAATACAAAGGGAACTAAGTAGCTGCTACATAAAGTTAGGTAATGTACCTGTAGACAGCGCATGTAGAAAGTAACACATTCAGCTTCGTAGTGTTTAGTATCGCCGCTAGATGTCGCTACTTGTATGTCCTACTTGACGAACTTTTCAAGCGTTATTGGTCTATATGAAACTGAGAACTTTGACCACGATCATTTGAATCTCAAGACTTGTAATAACATTTCCAAATGTGGCTGTCCCTAAATTAATAGAAAAAATAAAGGATTCTTCTAAATAAGCATTACTGTAATAGTATTTTCTTTACTTCCAGGTCTAGCAGTAATCGGTGAACACGGTCTAGCAGCTTCAAGACCCATGGCCACAGCTGTAGCCGTAAATGGCGTGGCACTTGCCAGGCCCATAGCCACGGCCATCGCGGGTGTAGATCCGTCATCCATTAACTTCCAGCAATATTCGAAGAAGTCAAATCAGAACTGAATGCATAATACTCCAAGTCTGTTAAGAATTTTAAAAAGCAAGAGAATGTGATTTTGTGCCTATATACTTTAATATATAATTCAAAATAATTTTAATCCATCGCTACCAACTGGAATATCGTTTTTAGCGTTACGTATTTTGGGTTGTTTTTTAAGTGAACATTTGTTTTATAAAGGTCTAAAATAAGTATGGGTTGCAATGGCATTTGAATTTTGTTATGTATTACATAGGTAGAGTTTGTACTTCCAGAAGACGAAATATCTTAAATTCTAAATTCAACTAGAGAAAATTGTTTTCCTTTTTTTATTTTCAATCTGTGCCCATAACTTCACTAGTAAAGTTTAAATATTCTGAAAGAAAACCAGATGCCCGAGAAACAGAAAGATGTTGGAGGCCATTATAAGTTTATCAACCCACCATTCAACAAAAATAACGTAATGAAATTTCAATTTTGCATCTGAGTGTCAAATATTTACGTCAATGTAAATTCGCCCTATTAAAGGACTACAAAATAGTTATGTCTTTTGCGTGGATGGTTATTTAAAGGATTCTTAGAAGAACACAAGTTACAGTCAAGAAGTATACATGGTATGAAGGCACACATTTTTATAGGAGCGACGAAAACTAAAGTAAGATCTAAGTTAGTTGATCATGACTTTATTGGTCATAAATGACTTTAGGTAAGCACTAGGCAGTGAAGCTTTAGTTATCAGGTTTTACCCACTGATACAAAGTATCATTGTAAGTAATTTACCAGGTGACCTTGTTTACCCTTAGAATAGGACTAATTATATGCAGATGTTACAATTTCAAACCTATTGACATTGCGGTTTTTTTCGCATCCCCCGATGACATCAAGACCACTTACAAAAATAAAAATCTTATAAATAAAAATTGAGTCAAACAATTTAGACAAATGTGGAACAATCAGAATGTTATTCTGCAAAGGGAATGACAATTGTATCTCTGCAGCTGCATAGAATTAGATCTGCCATAACTGTGTGAATGAGTGTGATAGTAATGTCTTGTGAAGACAAAAAATGTATTTATTATTTATTTATACTTAATGCTAATAAAATTTGCAATGCGATTGTCATTTTATTTAATGCTAAAAGCCGTTCAACGAAATATTTATTTAGTCAATTTATCTTGATGCTACTATATTTAATATGCACAAGAGATTCCCAAGGTTTTCATCCGACAAAAAACAGAGGAAGATTTTGGTTTTTCTGATTAAAAAATGGGGGGTGAGTGTAGGAGGGTGAAAAATACGACCTATCAAATATACAAAAAAAAAGCATTCAAATCGTTTTTTTTTTTTTGTGGGGTGGTAAATCATCCAATGACATCTTCCGCTCTGAGCGGGAGGGCGTGTCAGACTCTTACTGACGGTTGAGCCGTTTCGGAGCAGTGCAAACACAAACACGGACACAGATCCGAAGAGAATCCCAGAAAGTACTCGTCGGCTTAAAAAGAGGCGAGACATCTTTGACCAGGGTAGTCGGCACATAAGCTGACTACACGAAGAAATGGGATGTACCCCGCTGGGGGTAGCACCCGCCTCGAATACCACCTTCATCACATCTGTTTTTAGCCGGGCCCTTTTTATAACAGGGCTGATCGCAGGATTTCGATTAGAAAGAAATTTAAAAAAAACCGTACCAAATATTGGTATTTGTTAGTAAAGTATACGTAATAATAAATATTATCACCAAACTTCAAGTTCATAGGTCAATGGGAAGCTAATGAATTCATGATAGACGACAGACGGACAGACATAGAGACACGTGAGTGACAACATATACTCGTATTTGTATGACCTGCAGATAGTTGTTCCGGGTCTGGGTGTCTTGTGTATGTGAATCTACATGTTTGTGAACGCACCCACGATACAGGAATAATTCCTAGTGTGGGGCAACGTTTTTTTATATAAAAAAAAAAAAAAAAACAATAGGGCTCCGTTTCTATCCTTCGGGCATGGCACCCTATGAAAAAAAAAACGAAGACAGTATATGTCTAAAATCCCTACTTCTAAATGAGTAAGGGAGTGAGTGCATGAGGCTGACGAATCAAATATTATTATAGTAACAATGAATTGTCAACACACTGTAGGTGTTTGAAGACTCCCAATACAATCACAACTAAGGTAAACCGCATGTTTCCCTGTAATAACAATGCAATTGGACTGAAATATTGTTGTGTGAGAAAACAATTAGGAGCGAGTCACATGAACCACATCATAGTCGAACACACTAGGAAAACAATACACTTTTGGGAAAGTTTGTGGTAACTATGACTGCTAAATCTTATACTTTTCGTGATTGGAACCAGAAATTTTCAAAGAATTCATTTAAAAAAAATATTGCCTACCGCATACGAAAGACAAATACAAACGACTCTGATTTTGGAAACCTAGTATGTGTAAAATTTAAAACCTAGTATGTGTAAAATTGAAAACCTGGTATGTGTAAAATTAGGAAATCCCCAGTTATTCGTTTGGACATTCCATGAGTCAGCTCCTGTTTATCGTATGAATTGCGTTAGAGTTGATAGCATCACATTATTTAGATAATCTTGAAGACGCGATCAGAAATGTTTTAATAATGTAATAGGATATGTCGGGTGTAAAAAGACAGTTTCCGAGGCCAAAAGCCACATATTCTACCCATTATTTGGATCATTTCTTTCCACTAGACCATACCTGGGAATCCACTGGTTCTGGAGATATTGAAGGTCATAATCGCAATTTTTTTTTAATACTTTTCAACGAAAATTAATTCCAAGTACTCGTATTCCTACTAAACCTACCTAACCTACCTACCTACTAAACTTTTTTCCAAACAAACATTCATTTTCGATTTTTTTTTTTAAATTACGCATTTGCAGTTATAAAAACGCAAAAACGCAATGAATATCAAACGTATCCGACAAGTACCTACGTGGCTTAGAGCGAAGGCGCGGTGTTTAAGTCCACTTACCTGCGTCGCGATACATTGCGTGCAATAAAAAATTGTTTTTTTTCATACCTAAAAATAAAAGTAGTTTCCCAGCAATAATTTTTGCGCTAAGCTCATTTTTTAGATGTACAGCATGCGTAGTTGACGGCTATGTGATGTGTCTTTTTACAGCCTGTATTTATTTTTTTAATGAAATGTGACGGAGAAGGATAATTCACTTATTTACACTACGATAAAAATTTAAAATACTAGCTTTTACACGCGACTTCGCTCTCGTGACCTATCCCTTAGGAACAGTACATTTGACTGGGATCAAAACGAGCCTACAACGCTCAGGGATAGTGCAGCTGTCTTCTCTCAGAATTTTTGTAATCTGGTTAGTGCTTCTATAGATTACAAAACATTTTATTTCTTTATAATATTAGTTTAGATAGAATCTGACAATTCATCATCATCATCATAATTTCTGCCGAACGACGTCCACTTCTAGACTACCCTAAGTGTTGTCACATCGAGAGGGTGCCCGGCCCTGGTACAGACCAGGGTACGGAGCGAGAAGGTATGGGAAGCAGTCTCTGCCTTCTGCATAGCAGTAATGCTCGCAAAGGCGGAGGCGGGACGCGTGAGGGAAGCTAAACGGAGTGGCCCTCATGGCCCCGGCCGCTACCACCGCAGGAGGGGCACTGGGCGTAGGAAGTCGCGAGACGATTTTCAGCCACCGTAGACCCGGGCCTGCGGACGGCAAGCAGTGGGTAGCTCGCCGTCCGATCAGGGCCCGTAAGTCGACGGCGCGTAGTTTTCCACGCGCGCCTCAAAGAGATGAGTGTCAGCCACCACTGACGGGGCCCATAGTGGCCGGTGCCTGCATGCCTAGGAGTAGCGGATAAATTCTGAACATGAGTTACCGCACCCCTGGGCCCTCAGGCAGGGAGGAACAGGGGTGGGTTTTAGTCAGTAAGAGTCTGACACGCCCTCCCGCTCCACCCAGAGCGCGAGAAGTTATTGGATGATTTCCCACCCCACAAAAAAAAACAACATCAGGGTGGCAGAAATCCCATCAGCCTAATGCAGCGTTGGATGGGCTCCCACAAGGTGAACACTACGTCTCCTATACGCGGTCGCTACTCCAGAAACTTTACCTCCCATCGACCATCAGCACGTGTATTCGCTAACTCAGTTGACATCAATTTGATAGGCACTATGCGGTACATTGCTCGGTGGACATTGATTATAATAGGCTCTACGGTTTCCCTATACGTCAAAGCAGCAATGTACTACATAGTCCCTATCAAATTAATGTCAACCGAGTTAGTGAATACACCTGTTGCAGGCGTATTCGCTAACTCAGTTGACATGAATTTGGTAGGCAATTTGCCGTACATTGCTGCTTAGACGTATAGGAAAACGAAAATCTACTACGTAGTGCCTATTATAAATCGATGTACACCGAGCAAAGCAGCGATGTACTGCAAAGTGCCTATCAAATTGATGTCAACTAAACGAATACACGTGCCCATTGCCACTTCAGTTCGGCGATTCTTCACACACAGGACGCCCATACAGTGTTACTACTGCTGTAATGTGGTACGGTATTCTCATTCCTTACTCGCAATAATGTTATGTGAAACGACAGCCAAAAGTTTGAAAATATTTAGAACATCTTTCAAACAAACTTAGCTTGTTTTGAGTAAGTAGTATTTTTGTGTGTGTCTGTCTGTCTGTGGCACCGTAGCTCTTAAACGGCTGACCCGATTTGAATGCGGTTTTTTTATTTGAAAGAAGGTTTTCTAGCGATGGTTCTTAGATATGTTTTATGAAAATCGGTTCTGCCGTTTGAAGGTCAAGGCACTTTTGTGTTTTATAAATGTTCGCTTCTCTTTGCTGCGTTGAGGGGTTTTAAATTTTTAATTTAATTGTTGTCTTGTAACACGCTTTTATTAGCTTCTCTAGTAAATATGTAAAAAAATCTTCGAAATAAAACATAAATTTAAAAAATGCACACATGTTTAGTTTGGATGACAATGCATGGTTAGCTAAGTGACGTCATTCTGCAAAATTATTGCTGGGAAACGACTTTTATTTTTAGTATGAAAGATAAAAATCCGACTTTAACCTTCAATATCTCCAGAAGCAGTGGTTTCCCAGGTATGGTATATAAATGAATGTTTGTTTGGAAAAAAGTTTAGTAATAATACTTGGAATTCATTTTCGTAAAAAAGTATTTAAAAAAAATTGCGATTATGACCTTTAATATCTCCAGAACCAGTGGATTCCCAGGTATAGTCTAGTGGAAAAAAATGATTCAAATAATGGGTAGAATATGTGGCTTTCGGCTTCGGAAACTGTCTTTTTACACCCGATTTTACTGTGCAACTTAATCCGCAACCCGACACACACACACACACACACACACACACACACACACACACACACATACACATACACACACATACACATACACACACACACACATACACACACACATACACACACACACCCCAAATACATTCAACTGCAAATAGGCTCGACATCATATCAGTGAAAGGTTCAAGTGAATCAAGTCTAGTTTCTGTTGCGCGTCTATTAAACACACACATACAACATATAGCAATTAGTGAAGTCCGACTCGCACTTTGCCGGTTTTTTTTTTGTGTGAAAACATGCGTCACATCTGCGCAAACCGACCGTCGCTCAGCATAATTCTGCGACCCTATGCGAGACAGAGCCCCAGAGCTGTTTTCCAGCGACAGCCGGCGCTGACGTGATGACGTCGACCGGTGCAGCAAATAATGAGTAATCACTGCACAGTCAAATGATATTTTTGTTACCATATCCTGTAATAAACTTTCATTTCCATGTCACTGGGAAAATCACAATAAGTACAAATCTCTTACAGGAAATAATTTGCATACAATGCCTAAGCCTATACGCAGTGATTCAAGGATTACACTCATATGGGGAAACCCTATGTATTTGAATTTCTAAAAATTGCATTACCAACCGATGATTATCTGGCTGTGTCACTTTATTTTATATGAGCCAAATCCCAACTCTTGCAATTTTTTGTTGCCCCACACTAAGATTTTTTCCTGTATCGTGGGTGCGTTCACAAACATTTAAACTCTCATACACAAGACACCCAAACTCGGAACAACTATCTGTAGGCCATACAAATATTTGATCCGTGCGGGAATCGCACCCGCTACACGCAGTGCAGCAGCCAATCGTTCAGCCACTGCGCCAACCGTGCCATCTAATAGAATGCAATGGACATAATAGGAAAATCATTAAAATAATAATTATGTAAGTTTTCCTATTTCTAGCCCGTCATTTAGCAAATATCCTTGTCTTTATTACTCTCAATATTCAATGTATAACATTATTTTTTTGGGTTCCGTATCCGAAGGGACCAAACGGAGCCCTATTGTTGTCACTCACATATCCATCTGTCTGTCTGTTCGTCTTTCTGTCTGTCCATCCGTCTGTCTGTCCGTCGTTTATCACAAAATTTTGTTCCAAAGAATTTTATGACTTCCCATTGACTTACGAACTTAAAATTTGGTGATAATGTATGTTATTACGTATATTTTACTCTCAAATACCAATAAATTGATAAATCAATTATTTCTTTGATAATTCCCTCATTTGGTACGGAACCCTAAATGTGCAAAGTCACCCGGGCCTGCGGACGGCGAGTAATGGGTAGCTCGCCGTCCGATCAGCACCAGGCCCGAGCGTCAACGTCGCGTAGTGTTCCACGCGCGCCTCAAAGAGTTGTCAGCAATAATGACGGGGCCCGTCAGGGCCGATGCCTGCCCAGGGATTGTGGATAAATTCGAAACAGAGTTACCGCGCCCCTGGGCACTCAGGGCAGGGAAAGAACAGGGGTGAGTTTTAGTCAGTAAGAGTCTGACACGCCCTCCTGCTCCACCCTAGAGCCCGAGATGTCATTGGATGATTTCCCACCCCACTACAAAAAAAAAAATTGCAGTCCGTCACGCACTTTGGCGGTTTCCGCATATATCTACTTCGGAGCGTAGAAAAGATTCCTTACACCCTTAGTCACAGCCTCCCATAATAGCCCACGCCTTGTTTATTCAAAAACCCTAGATTTAGTGCGTAGTAAAGTGAATTAATAAGCTGTTTATCAGACAAACTATTACCAATACCACGTGTTTGTAATATTTACATTTCCACATGGTCAGATGTTATGGATATAGCGCATGTTTCACTTTTTTGCAAACGCTACTGATTATAAATATAGCACTTTACATAATTTACAAGATCGGAGAGTAATATGCATCTTTACGTATCTACAGATTGTAATTTGCGATGCGCTAAGGGTCTTGACTACTTTGTTTTCTCTACTCGATAAACCCACTTCTCCTTCTTATCTGACTTCGCATTTTCAGTTTCTGTGCTCGACTCACGCTAAAAATCTTCGATCAACCACTAATCGTCTTCTGCGATGTCCCTCTCACCGCTCTGGGTTTGTCCATTCTTCCTTCCGTGTCCAGGCGGTCTCCCTATGGAATGCGCTCCCTCCGAACATCAGGACGGCAACCAGTCGGTTCTCTTTTAAGTTGAAGGCGCGTGAACACATTCGCAAGGAGTTCGAAAAATCGTCACAACGCTGATTTGTTGTTTTCGTTTTTCTCAATTACATTTTTAATTTTGTTGTATGTATGTATTTAAGTATATATTTATTATTGTATTTTTATTTTCCGTTTATTCTTTCCCTTAAGTTGCACCTGCCACGTTCCGTCTCTGCACCACCCTAAGGTCGACTGGTAGAAAATGCCTAAGGCATTAAGTCCGCCATTGTACAGTAATTTTTACTTGTGCATTAAGTTTAATAAATAAATAAATAAATAAAATAATTTTGTCTTCACTAGCAATGCACGGCTATAATGTACCTTTTTTTTGTAGGGGTCCAATCATCCAATGACTTCTCCCGCTCTGGGTGGAGCGGGAGGCCGTGTCAGACTTTTACTGACTTAAGGCCACCCCTGTTCCTTCAGTTGCCTGAATGCCCTGGGGCGCGGTAACTCTGTTTCGAATTCGTCAGGCATCCGCCATGACGGGCTCCGTCACGTGTTCCTTTTTTTTTTTTTTGGCGGGGTGGGAAATCATCCAATAACATCTCCCGCTCTGGGTGGAGCGGGAGGGCGTGTCATACTTTTACTGACTAAAACCCACCCCTGTTCCTTCCCCCTGTAACTCTGTCTAAGAATTTAGCCGATATCCCTAGGCAGGCATCGGCCATGACGGGCCCCGTCACGTGTTGCTGACATCTCTTTGAGGCGCGCGTGGAACACTACGCGCCATCAACCCTCGGGCCTAGTGCTGATCGGACGGCGAGCTATCCATTACTCGCCTTCCGCGAGCCCGCGCACGGCTAATGTACCTACCTATTCATTTACAGGGTATAACGGAAAGGTGTGGAATAACTTTCTCTAACGAAATGAAACTTTCTTCAAGGAAAAATATTGATCTTTCCATACGAAGTAATCATCAGCTGCTCATAACTAATTATGGAAGGTATATATTTTTTTATGGAGTTGACTATGGCTTCCTTGAAGAAAGTTTTTCATTTCGATGGGAAGTAGTATCTAAAATATGACCCATTTCCGTTACATTCTGTATAATGTACTAAAAGTTGGATCAGAGATAACCAATTATTTTCCCTTTAACTTTGCTTCCTGTTCATCTCGGTATAGTTCTTCTACAAGCATTAGAAAAAACCGGCCAAGTTCGTGTCGGACTTCGTATATTTTGGGTTCCGTACCATATGAGGGAAATCAATTATTTGATATTTGTTAGTAAAATATACATAATAATAAACATTACCACCAGATTTCAAGTTCATAAGTCAATGAAATGTTAAAAAATTCTTCAGAACATAATTTTGTGACAGACAACGGACAGACGGACAGACATACAGACGAACAAAGGGACAAACGGACAGACGGACAGACGGACAGACAGACGGACAGACGGATAGATGGATAGACGGACAGACGGACAGACGGCCAGACGAACAGATGGACAGACGGACAGACGGACACACGGACACACGGACACGTGAGTGACAGCAATAGGGCTCCGTTTGGACGTACGAAACCCTAAAAATAAAATTGTTTACAAGAAAAAAAAAAAGACTAAATTGGTTTAGAATAATGTACGAATGTTTGCAAAACTTATTTCACCAAACAAGTAGGATTAGTCTTAGCTGAACAACTTTTCAAAGACCCTCTACTTAGTCAAAGACCACACGGAAAACATGCAAATCCCTTTCTGGAATCCCCAGTAATCCAAATTGATTCAGGTCAAACAAATCCTCTTGACGCATACACACATACCTACGTCATTTCAAACATCCAACCCATTGGTTAGGACGAGGTAGCCGACCGCAAAACGAGTAAAAATATAAATTTCTCGCCAAACTTTGTGAGTCAACATTGAGGAGGTTCAAGGGAATGCTGACTTGCAATAATATTCTAAGAAAAACCTTTAAACTTGCGTTACTGGTTCGCCTACATAGGTACAAGTACCTACTCTTTTTTACATCCCTGTCTAAGCTGATACATTCATTTAATTCCTTGGTTTCCACATCATCATCACCAACAGCCGTCTGCCCAGCCAGCCACTGCTGGGGCACAGGCCTCCTCTCTGTGAGAAGGTGTGGGCCGTAATCCACCACGCGGGCCCAGTGCGGGTTGGGGAGGACATGCCGGTTGCCTCACGATGTTTCCCTTCACCGTTTTGAGAGCAGTGGTGATGAAATAATTTACACAAAGTAAAGTTTCCACATAAGTTTCTCATCTTATACCTAATTAACAGGCTCGCGTTTGACCGCTATATCACTTAATGGTGAGCAATCACGTGTTTGTCGTTGACAATGAAGCACGCTTGTCTTTTTTATCTTTTTGATGTCCCCATGGAAGTCCTTCGCACGGAGCGGGCGCAGGTGTCTCTGTCAGACTTACTGACTATAATCACACGGTTTTCTGTTCTATCTTTGGCCGGGTCTGCAGCATGCATGCCGCATGAATTCATGCGGACCTCGTCACCCTCTGCGGTCGCTATTTTCTCTTGTCTTAAAGACAAGAGTGAATATCCTTCAGCCTCTATCCTTCTAAGTATCTTACTCAGGATATCCGACATTTACACAATCTTGTCATTGTTCTTCTTTGTTTATTTTTCCGTCTACTTTTGCAATATTATGATGAATCTATCTAACAGATGATCAGTTAAATGCTCATAACAATTAAAGTGAACAACGTTTACACAGTACATAGAAGTGTAAAATCGTTTGCGGTATCTGTTCATCATCATTGCAATTTAAGAGAAGAGCGTAAAATGCACTTGTTTGTACGTTTATGAATCGTTCCCATGTAAAATACTGGTAGAAACTGTAAGCCAACTTCAAGGAGGTAGAATATTTGAGTATAGAGAGTAGATAGGTGGAAAAAGGTTAAGCATACTCGGACGGAAAGTAACCCAGGATCTTATGAACAGTAGTACTAACTGCTTCTGGTCACTTGACTAACTAGGCAGTCAGTTTAGGTTAGAAGTTATCCATAGCATATAACAGCATAATCAGCAGTATAATGTTCCCCGTGCTGGGGCACAGGCCTCCTTGCTGAGAGAGGGAATGGGCCGGAATCCACCACGCGGCCTCAGTGCGGAGTGGTGGCTGTCACATGTCTTCGACTTTTTGGTTCAAGGATATGTCAGTTTCCTCACGAAGATTCCCTTCACTGTTTTGAGAGCAGTAGTGATGAAATAAATAACAAAAAATTAAAGTGCCTGCCTGGGTTCGAATCCACGACCTACGACAGGTACATAAGTCGGAATCGGTACCACTGGGCCACCGCACTTCTCTCGATGCTGCTTTAAAAAAGGTTTTGGGAACACATTCACTGTGCGTACAGCTAAGGAGTGGAATTCCCTGCCAGCGTCTGTATTTCCTGATAGCTACACCTTTTTTATGGGGGGGTGGGAAATCGTCCTAAAACTTCTCCCGCTCTGGGTGGAGTGAGAGGGTATGTCAGACTCTTACTGACTAAAACCCACCCCTGTTCCTTCCCTGCCCTGAGTGCCTAGGGGCGGTAACTGTTTCGAATTTATCCACGACCCATGGGCAGGCATCGGCCATGACGGGCCCCGTCATGCATTGCTGACAACTTTTTGAGGCGCGCGTGGAACACTATGCGCCGTCGTCTCTCGGGCCTGATCCTGATCGGACGGCGAGCTACCCACTACACGCCGTCCGCAGGCCCGCGTCTACGGTGGCCGGAGATCGTCTCGCGACGTCCGACGCCCGGGGCGTCTCCTGCGGCGGCTGCTGCTGGGGACGTGAGGGCGACTCTGTTGAGCCTCCCTCAGCCGTTCCGCCTCCTCCTTCGCTGATAGCTACACCTGGGAGTACTTAAGTCGAGAGCTAATAGGTTACTTCTAGGCAGGCGTGTTCCATCTTCGACCACATCATCGCTTACCATCAGGTGAGATAGTGGTCAAACGCTAGCCTATTAATGAAAAAAAAAATGCTTGGATGACAGAAGTTACATGAATTCAGTCGCTCCATGCAAAATACAGGTATTTAGCAGCATCCAGTTTATATGATTGGGGAGAGGCAGATGAGAACGATGACGGTATAAGTTCATGAATCTGGAGTAAGTCCTATATAGGGCTAATTATGAACTTGTTTGGTGATAAGTTACGTTATACTTAACGTAACTTATCACCAAACAAGTTCATAATTATGTCAATGGGAAGTTAAAAATTCTTCGGAACAAAATTTTGCGACAGACAGACGGATAGACGGACACATGAGTGACAGCATTTTTTTTTTAGGCCCTCAGCCCTTATTATCCCAATTATTTCAGCGCTATTACTATCCCTACCTTATGTCTTGAAAGACATTCTTTTGACTTCTCCCATAAAAGAGTACAATGAAATACCTACATTTAACCGCTTATTACCGTTTCCATTATCTGTTAGTCCACAGAACTGTCTTTTTACTAGTGTCAGACTCGGTCAAAAAATATTGTTTCGGCTAGAATTTCGGTCCCGGCCAAAAAGTGGCGGAATGTTCGCCCCACCGAAACTAGCGTTTTAGAACTGACGGTTGTGTAACTCCTAGAAAGGTGTATCATATTTTAAGAACTGCATCTGCCTATCTTATATGAACAACTTTATTAAAAAAACTGACAATATTCTCAAAAAAAATGTTACTGCCCAATTCTACATATTGATCAGCTGATGTTAACTTTGTATGGAAAGGCCAATTTTTTTTTAACTGAAAACTTCTGTAGGTGCGTTGGGCATTTTTGAGATGGGAAAAACTATTGAACTCGCGCATCACCGTCACTGAACGTCGTAGCACTCGTGGATTGTTTTCATTTGAAGTTAAAAACCGACAGCGACACCGCTACGCGATCCGCTACAGTTGGAGCCACAGTCTTCAAATTTTCACAGTATGAGCATCTTTTTGACCCAAAGCCATACATCCGACACGCACTTGGCCTGTTTTTTTCAATGGCCTCATAACTTTCGAAGACTTTTTTTTTAATTTTGGCTTTATTTTAACCGACCTCAAAAAAGAGGTGCTCAAGTCTTCTGTATGTTTTTTTTTTTTATATGTTTGTTACGCGATATCTCCGCCATTTGTGAATCGATTTTGATGATTCTTTTTTTGTTTGGTAGGTCATACTTCAGAGGTGGTTCCGTTTAAATTTTTATCAAAATCGATTCAGCACTTTTTGAAAAAATCAACATAAATAAAAAAAATGTATACACAGACGACGTGTTGGTTGTCTTCAAATGTTCAAATTCCATGTTATTGGTGTTATCCATTCGGGCATAACTTTAGTTTTATTTAGTTTTACTTCTGGTGTACAACAACCAAAAAAAAAATTAAAAAAAAGAACATAAAAGTGACAAATAAAAAACTTTTCTCAAAAAATACCGACTTCTAAAAATTGCAAAAGAACTTTAATTTCGGAAGTCGGTGTCAAATAAATTAACGAAGAAACAAAAAATAAAAATATACACCGACTTCCGAAATTAGTTCTTTTGCAATTTTTAGAAGTCGGTTGTGTTTTTTGAGAAAAGTTTTTTTTCTATTACCACGTAAGTGTCGGTTTCGGCTAACAATCCTCGAACCTACACTACTTTTTACGCAATTTCCATAAACGTCCGGTAGAGAAAGACACACGGACTTCGTATTGTCTAAACAGCGGCGGGTCAATGACATAATATTATGTCATACGAATATTAGTTGAAAATGTATGTAAATGAGGCAACGAGGCTTGATTCTCGCTTTGAAAATGTTTTTGTTATGAGGTAACTTATCATGTTAGTAGATGATTGTATCAGTTTCCACAAGCTTTATAAAGAAACAAGCTTCTCCTAGCGTCTTTGCCTGCGTGGAATTAGTACAAATTTTAAGCTATTTTTTTTTTTTTTTGGATGGGTGGGAAATCATCCAATGACATCTCCCGCTCTGGGTGAAGCGGGAGGGCGTGTCAGACTCTTACTGACTAAAACCCACCTCTGTTCCTTCCCTGCCCTGAGTGCCCAGGGGCACGGTAACTCTGTTTCGATTTTATCCCCTGGGCAGGCATCGGCCATAACGGCCCCCGTCATGATTGCTGAAAATTCTTTGAGGCGCGCGTGGAACACTACGCGCCGTCGACTCTCGGGCCTGGTGCTGATCAGACGGCGAGCTACCCACTACTCGCCGTCCGTAGGCCCGACTCGCCGTCCGCAGGCCCGAAATTGTAACCTATTTAGGTATTCCAGAATATAATCTATCTCCGTGTCAAATTTCATTCAGATCCGTTCAGCCGTTCTGTCGTGAGAAATCATAGTCTATCTCTTAGAAACATTTTCACCCTAATGCATTTTTGCAAAAGCCTCTACGTACAGCCAATCTTTCAAAGCAAAGCGTAAAATTAATATTTTTTTTTTGATTAAGATCTTCAAATCTCGAAAGCTTAAATCTTGAAGCTGTATAACTGTATCCATCAAGATCAAAACATTGCTACAGTTAATCTTGTAAAAGTTAAATACTAGTTCTGTACAAGCAAGCAAAACAGACAGTAGATATCTAACAAAGTGGGTGAATTAGAGCTCAAACAGACAGTAAATATCAAACAAAGTGGATGAATTAGAGCTAAATCAGACAGTAGATACTCGTATCTAACAAAGTGGGTGAATTAGACCTAACACAGACAGTAGATATCAAACAAAGTGGGTGAATTAGATAATCAAATCAAATCATTTTTTTAAATCAAATCATTTTTATTTGAGGCCTAATGACCCACATAAAAAAAATATTAGAATTTTTACAAAATTATTTCAATTGCATAATAATAAACTTTGATAATAGTTTATAACGACACGGCGCAGTGGTTGAACGTTCGGCTGCTGCGCTGCGTGTCGCGGGTTTGATTCCCGCTCGGAACAAATATTTGTATGACCTACAGATAGTTTTTCCGGGTCTGCATGTCTTGTGGATGTGAGTATACATGTTTGTGAACG
The DNA here is from genome assembly GCA_951329385.1 of Polia nebulosa. Classification (NCBI taxonomy): domain Eukaryota; kingdom Metazoa; phylum Arthropoda; class Insecta; order Lepidoptera; family Noctuidae; genus Polia; species Polia nebulosa. The sequence continues at coordinate 31,749,889 of OX589595.1, forward strand.
CACCCACGATACAGAAGTAATTCCTAGGGTGCGGTAACTTTTTTTTCAAATAAAAAAAACAAGATAAAAATAACTTAATCAACACACAAAAAACGTTTTGGGAACACATTAATTATGCGTACACCTCAGAAGTAGAATTCCCTGCTGAAGTCTTGGGGTCTTCAAGACAAGAGTGAATAGGTTACTTCTAGGCAAGCGTATTACAATGACGACCACATCATTGCTTACCATCAGCTGAGATAGTGGTCAAGCGCGAGCCTGTGTTACACCTAGGCTTTCCTGTTGTTAATTGGAAATAGAATTATCCCAAATAGCCAGAGACAGTCTTTATAATCCAGGATAGGGTTTATGACTTAAGAGGGAACAGGGGCTGCGATTCTCCATACAAATGTATTCCCCTTTTTCCTTCCTGAATAATGGCTCTAGAGCAATTTTTTTTTCATAAATTCAAGGTCTGCTGTTGACACGTCCCTGTCATTTTCTTTTTTTCAGCAACTAATAAGTAAAGAAAATATGACCCTCCAAAAATGACAAAAAAATTACCCTATTTTTACCGCCGTTCTTAGAAGACTACCAGACAAATTAGACAGGTTTTAACATAAAACATTTAATAGGGTCCTAGACATACTCCTTCTTATAAATTTGGTGCCAAAAATAATTGAATCGGCTCAGTTTTCGAGGAGAAAAAAGGGGAAAACGAAACGTCAATCTTGTCAAAAATTTTGTGATAAAATCGGTCTGAGTTGCAGCTGTCGGGATATCACACTCTACAGGGGCAGGCTTGAGGAAGCACGATGGCAATAGTTTTTTCAAATACCTTTTTTGTAAATTCCTCGCAGGCCCTGTTCGCTCTTAAGCTTTTACGACAGACATCCCAAAGTTGTCTGGAAGACCTCGCTACAAGCGCGGATAAAACTGCCACTGACCCTAATTTTCAATTTAGGAAAGATATCTGTATTTACTTACAAATTTTAGTTTACAATAAACTAGATTCTGTGTAGGTATCTATCTTCATTGTCCATTATTGCGCGACCCCCGGAGGTCCACTGTAGTTTAAATGCGAAATTGTATTATTTTACTCTCCACAAAGTAATATAAGATAACAAAGATGTAAATAATAATGCCTTCCTTAGCTTCTGACTTACATTTTAGAACAATAACTGTTATATTCTCCTATTTTGGTATCCTGCCAAGTACAGCCATACATAGAACCAAGGAGCTTGTTTGTTTGTTTGTGCATATAATCATTCGTCAACAGTCATCGCTTACTTATCTTTTAATACATCAATGTTTCCTAGCTCTTGTCAATGTTGTGATGAAGATGTATGGGAGTCATGAGCCAAGAATTTATTATTAGTACCTGATTAATAAAAAAAAACAAACTAGTTACTTTTCTTTTCTTTCATTCTTTTTTTAAAAACTTTGCCCCACACTAGGAATTACTGCTGAATCGTGGGTGCGTTCACAAACATGTATACTCACATACACAAGACACCCAGACCCGGAACAACTATCTGTAGGTCTTTTGAAGCAGTCTAATGCAGTTGGTGGTACTTTTTAGTTCAATCGCAAATTTACTGCCACCAACTGCATCAGACTGCTTGAAAAGTAATTTGTTTTGAACTTTTTAGTTGGTTTTTGCGTAGGTGTTTTTTAGGGTTCAATACCCGAAGGGTCCAAACGGACCCGTATTGCTGTCACTCACGTGTCCGTCTGTTGGTGTTTATTATTACGTATAATTTACTAACAAATACCAATATATTGATAAATCAGATTTTTTCTTTGATAATTCCCTCATTTGGTACGGAACCCTAAATATGCGAAGTCCGACACGCACTCTGGTTTTTTTTTTCCTCCATTTTAGTGACATATTTTTTAAATTCCCTCCTCAAGCTCTTTATTTTGATAACCCACATGACCATGTCACAAAAAAGACCACATTGACCTAATACTGGCCGTTTTTTTTGCAACTTCATATAGCCTATATCACTTCAGTCTAACCCAATCTAATTATATCTCATTTGTTGATATCCATTCAGCTGTTTAGGATACAGGGCATGCCAAAGAAACAGACATACCTACAAACATACATACATACCTACTCTTGAAAAACATTACCCTCCTTCTGGGACAGTCGGATAAAATGTACATCGACTGATTGGGTCATGTTGCTCTTAAGGCGCAGTTATACGACTTCTAATGATTTTAATTTGAACATCACGTCTTAACTTGTTTCTTTGAAAAATATATTTAAGTTATTCTAGGCAATTTTTGTTCGGTGTGTGTGTGTGTGTTTTTGTGTGTGTATTTGGTGTGTGTGTGTGCGTTTTTTTTTATTATTTTACATAGTGTAATTAATTTGTAAAGTTATGTCTAACGCGGATAAAAAATTGAGAATCACGCAAAAAATATAAAGCGTATTTTTGTTAAACCTTCACCATTTCAAAGTCATTTAATTATTATTTTTTTAGTATACGTGTTTTAGTATAATATTTGTTGTTTTATATATTATAAATTAATAATGCGTTTAATTTCGGACAGCGCTCCATGATGGGTGAGTCTTATTACATGCAAGCTCAAGGTTTTTTTTTTGCCAGTTAAGAGCGCCTTAAGGTTTATTATAAAACATCTATCATCAAAATATTAAAAGGCCTATTATATAGCAGCTGGTTTGCAGATCTAGTGCGCCTAGATTATCAACCCAGCTCTCAAGTGAATCAACCTGAATTTCTTGAACGGGTTTTGTGAGTTATTTAGATCATCTTTATGGACATTGCTAAATATTAAAAATATTTGAACTATTGTTCTAGTCTCTCTTACAAACTGACCTAGTTCCATCTTCTGTAATGGCATTTTTGTAAATGTGCACATCAAAAATACCTTATATGTTTTGTGTTACAGTAGCAGGTTATTTTGGTTACTATACGCTTCGTTGAAAAAATCATCCATCGGATTTCCGCGACCCTCACCAGGTCATCGGTCCAACTGGGGGGAGACCTTCCAACGATGCATCTTCTTTAGCCCCATCGATCATCGAGAAGCGAGCAATGTTCCCTGCCCACTGCGACTTAAGTTTGGCGATTTTTCAGGCTATGTCGATAACCTTGGTTCTCCTGCGTACATCTTCATTCATGATTCGACCACGCAAGGAAACTCCGAGCAAATCCGTCTCCATTACACTTAATAGTCTAAACCTTTTTTTTTTTTTTTGTAAGTCATCCAATGACATCTCCCGCTCTAGGGTAGAGCGGGAGGGCGTGTCAGACTCTTACTGACTTAAACCCACCCCTGTTCCTTCCCTGGCCTGAGTGCCCAGGGGCGAGGTAACTCTGTTTCGAATTTATCCTCAACCCCTGGGTAGTATATGAAGTTGAGTATTTCAAGCTCTACTTTAGCATGAAAACCTACAAATATTTGGCACTAAAGTAGGTTTAGACACGTTTTTAACTCAAAATACTCAGTTCAGAATCCTGCCCTTAGTACTTAAGGTTTTGAGGGATATAACAATGGTAAAATTCAGGAGAATTGAAAGTGTTTTTCTAAGAATTTTGTATGAACTATTTGAACGTGACAAGTTTGTCGAGTCAGCTAGTTATAAATATTTTCTGTATAAATTACTGTTTTACCGCTTCACACTTCGTATTCTCTTTTCTGTGTAAAAATAGAGTTTTATTGTCATTGGTTATTGGCCTGAGAGCACCACAGCAACATATCCGACGCAGTTGAGTTACGAACGCGGGATGAAAAGCATGATCTTAACTAAAGTAAAGAAAATGTTTACGCGTGTTTCTAGTTAACGCATCAATATTTTACAAGAACCTTTGATTTTTTGATTGGTGGTCTGTTTTTTAGTAATTCTTCTGTTCTGATCTGTCTCTGTGTTTCTTCAGTTATGTAGCACCATTTATTTTGTTTTTGGAGGGAATCCTTCGAAAGGCGCCTGAGTTTTTGGGGAAATGGCCGGGGAGTGTGCGATTCTTACCTAACCAAAACCACCTCCGTAACCACGGAAGGGCCCCGTTATCTTTTAAAAGGCCACTCCGGAACCCCCTCTGTCCAATGCCTGTTAGAGCACATATCCTTAAGGAGACTGCCATGTTTTTGCCTATGCTTTACTCTTAAGATTGACTAGTAGAAAATGTTTAAGTCTTTAAGTCCGCTTTTAAACTCGTTCATAATGTTTTATTTCATAAACAAATGTATAGAAATATGTCGTGGATTGGGATATGCTGTGATGAACAAAGCATCGACCCTGCCTAGTTTGAATATAAATAGACATCGTCGTTATTTTTATTATTCATCTCTATATAGATTTATAGCCTATTTATCGCTAACCATTTGTGGTTAATTTAAATACTGCTTAGCAGATTCAGAGAATTTATTCAAAATTCTACATTAAAAAAGATTCAAAACCCTCCTGTATTTTTAAGGATGATATCTTTTGCAACATTCGTTACGTATGAACTTATACACGATAAAAAACTTTTTTACAAATAAATAGTACCGACTTCCTAAAACAGTAGAAAATAACTTTAATTTCGGAAGTCGGCGTTTCTGGTTTTGTGTCTTAATTTTTTGACACCGACTTCCGAAATTAAAGTTATTTTCGACTTTTTTTGGAAGTCGGTTCTATTTTTTTGTAAAAAGTTTTTTATTTTTCAATTTTTAGTTGTGTTAACCACCATTAAACTGTGTTAACAATTCATAGATATACGATCGCAGCAATCGCGGTTGATTTCCTGTCAATTTTTAAAGAGTTCCGTTGTTTATCTCCGAAACGCATCATCAGATCTTTATGAAATTTAAATGTGGTCCCATTTAAATTACGGAAAAAAACTCTTTCGAAAAAAAAAAGAATTTGGAAATCCGTCTGTAAAAGACGGAGTTATGTCCGAAAATACATTTAAAAAAAAAGTCAAACATCCGAATTGATAACCTCCTTCTTTTTGAAGTCGGCTAAAAAAATACAAACATCCGAATTGATAACTTCCTTCTTTTTGAAATCGGTTAAAAAAAATTCAGTTGAATTAAGTAACAGCTAATCAGTGTTCAAACTAACCACATGGTTATTTTTATAGTTATGGACCTTAGATCCTCTAAACCACATCCGACTGTCCTAAATGTTAATGTAAGTACAAACATTATAATTTTTAAGGTATAATCACTTAGTCTTCCTGAGGATATTCAAGTAGATCCTATTCGGAAACTGATTTTTTCCAAAAGTTCGTAGAGATGTGCCCATAAAGCCTGGTGTGTACTTCCCTACGCGCGCACGCGATCCGCGACACTCATATAAGTGCGTGCTAGTCGGCGTGCGCGCATTGTTTCAGTGATCACTATAGTGCACGGGTCAAGTCAAGACTGACAAATATGGCTGCATCTTTTGTAAGTAAATTTTTGTACTAGTTTTTTTTAGTGTATAGATTTTAGGAAAGGAATTTAAAACTAAAAAAAAATTGTGCTTTTCTTTTTGCTTAATCAGAAGTTTATTTTAATAAATTAAAATATATATCAATGGACTCACGATAGGCTTAAGCATAGTTAAAAAAAATAAATAAAAACACCAAACAAAAATTAAAACCATTTTCAACAAATAATAAGTAAAGACATTAACTGTAACTAATATTAATTTACATAACATGAACGTTAACGGTATTTATTTCAGTGAAAAGGTTACTAACCCAAGTGAAGCTAGAAGTAGGTACCTGATGGTCAATATTCTGATCACATAGAACTCATTCCATTTTATGTGAAATATATATAACAACAGTATGTATTAGTCACCGAATAATTGTAAACGCCGTAAAATTGTTATAAATCTTGCAAAGATATTTTATGAACTGGCTTCTGCCAGCGTGGAATAAGTACTTCCCTCATTATAATTATATATCCAGACTATAATCTATCTCTGTGCCAAATTTCATCCAGATCCGTTGAGCCGTTCTGACGTGATTAAGTAACAAAGATACATCCTCAAAAAACTTTCATATTTATGATATTATTAGAATAGATCATTTCGATAGGAGCTCGTGGCTAAAGTAATAACAGCCGCACGGGTCGATCCATCAGGTTAAGCTACGCTTGCCGAGGTTGGTCCATGGATGGGTGACCATCTTTACATACCGAGACTCCTCCGTGCCTCGGAAAGCACGTTAAGCCGTTGGTCCCGACTGTCAATCGTGGATTTTTGACAGTCGTTACGGGTCGTCAGAAGCCCGAAAGTCTGACAACCAGTCTTACCAAGGGCAAGGGCTTATCGTATTACCCAGTAAATGGGTTGTGAAGGTCAGACAGACAGTCGCTCCATGTAAAATACTGGTATTCAGCTGCATCTGGTTAGACCGGAAGGCGACCCCGAGATAGTTGGTAAAAGGCTAGGTAGATTGAGTAGGATAGATCATTTCAAGTAGAAAAATCCCATCCAAATTTGATGATTTACTAAGTAGCGGGGTCTTTTTGAAAATAAATAGTTTACAATAAATAAAATGATTTTTCAAAAACACACAGTGTTTGCGATTATACGTTGACATGACCATAACATGAATGATCGCTTCGTTAGTGCAGTGTTCACAAGATCGACTACTCCATGAAGGGCCCGGGTTCAATCTCCGATCCAAGCATAATTTTATTGCCTTTTCCCTTCAGCTTATTCTCAATAGCAGTTAACCTGAAGTTGTGGCCAGTCAATAGCATTAGAAATTAACGACAAAATGTGTTCTTTCTATACGCCTAGTCACTTCAAATAACACAGGCGTGGTGTGTTATTTTCATAACATACAGATAAACTTCAACAAATCCGTGTTTGGTATAGGTTATACTCACATTTAAGCGTTTCCCGGATGCATTTATCAACGATCTGATTGCTGATTTCAATACATAATATCTGCATAGATTTTAAAGATCTACCACTAGTCTTTTTTTTTATTAAAATAGGCTTCTCTAACCACCTCCTCAACAAAGCGACAGTTAAATACAAGCTTGCCCGGCTTTTCCGGCTCTTCTATCATTTACGTGTGGTTTATGTTTCAGTTTTCTTGTTAAATAGACAGTGGTGCCGATTCTGTTGTGCACAAACTAAACTTAATTTAGGCTATTGCTATCTTTTTCTCTATAATAAAACAAAAAAGAGACGCACGTTAAATAGAGCTGTCAAATTTAGTTGAACTAACATTTCCATACAAATTAAGGGTACACGTAAAAACATGTCGATTAAAAACACGGTAAAGCGCAAAGCGTAAACTAGTTACCCGGGCCTGCGGACGGCGAGTAGTGGGTAACTCGCCGCCCGATCAGCACCAGGCCCGAGAGTCGACGGCGCGTAGTGTTCCACGCGCGCCTCAAAGAGTTGTCAGCAAAGAGAAGGGGCCCGTCATGGCCGATGCCTGCCCGGGGGTTGAGGATAAATTCGAAAGAGTTACCTCGCCCCTGGGCACTCAAGGCAGGGAAGAACAGGGGTGGGTTTTAGTCAGTAAGAGTCTGACATGCCCTTCCGCTCCACCCTAGAGCGGAAGAAGTCATAGGATGATTTACTAACACCAAAAAGTTCATAGCTATAGCCGTCCTTTTCTCGCACTGTCTTTTATTTTAGTTTAGTTTAGTTTAGTTATCGAATAAGAGAATCGGCGCCAGTAGCATAGAAATCATAAATATACTATTCGATTCCGATTAAACAAATTTGTTTTAAACTAGTAAATTGAACATTTTCATTTTTTTTTTTTTGTTATTTCTCATAATGAAAATACAGAGTGTACGAGTATCTCTATAAAGGTAGAACGTGGACACAGAAGTTTAATAGTATTATTAATTTTAACATTTTTAACTCAAAGTTTATGTAAAGGATTGTTTTTAAGATGCATTTCCCAAGATTTCTTGAAAGCTTAATTTTAATAAGTATGTAAATTACGCAAAAAAATATTAAAATCCAAAAAAAAAGTCCCAAAATGACCCCACAAAAAGACATTTAGCAGAGCGTGGTTTCGATCCACGGACCTCTGGGTTATGGGCCCAGCACGCTTCCACTGCGCCACTCTGCTCATGAAATCTTTCGCTGAAATATGCGACCGTTTTCAAGATGACTCAACGGCAAGCCGCATTTTAGCAGAGTACCCATAACGGGTTGTATAAAAGACTAAAAGTGGTACTCAAATAAATATTTGAATTTAACGAGAAAAAATGTTTATGATTTGTAATGAATATGAAACATTGATATTTGATAAATTAAACAAACGTAAAAACACGTAGACCAACCCAAATTAAACAAACAAAAGACGATCTAACTGAAAACAATGACTTTTTGTAGGTACGTACACAATATGATTACCACTCACTACGAGCTTCCTCTTTCTTTTGATTTTTATTACAATCAAAATGTAATAACAATCTAATGACAGACATTATTATATACAATACACAATGCAATGAAACTACTAAACATTCTTATAAAGACATTAAACGTCCACTCATTTACCTAGCACGAACTTCCTTCACTCAAACCAGGTCGCCTAAGAGTAGTATATACTCGTAGGCACAGCCAACGACGCGCGTCCCTAACCGTCCCCACACATAATTACGACCAAATTACACTTTTGAGCTTGCGTTACACTATGGTGCAATAAAAGGAATCATTCAGACACTTACTTACCTCCATGCCTCGTGTTTAAGTGCGTGTGACAGTTTTGTCATTGTTCATTTCGCAATATTTTCGCAAGACTGTGACCCATGTGTTAGGGAAAAACTACGGTGGTCTAAGTTATCTGATGAATAGAACTGGTTAGGTAGTTATGTCGTTTTAGAGGACGATTTGGCGAGGATTCTAGTTCAGCTATTTTTGTTATGCTGTGGCGAAATATTACGAAGAATTTTATGAGATTCTGACTGGTATGTGAGTGGCATATAAATTGCCATAGCCACACCACTGGTCAACTTAACTCGTGTTTTCCAAATTTCTTAAGATTTTTCATTTTTACCGGTTTCCACATATTTTATAAAAAATTCAGTGATTTACGAATTTGCATCTTAGTTTTCCCATGTTCAGTAATTTCAGCTTTTACTAAAATAATTAAGTGTAATAAAAGAAAATGTCCATAAATAAATTTATTATTATGTAAGTTCTGTATGTAGGTCATTTACATATATGCAGGTAGATTAGTTTTACACAGTTTTAATTTTTTTTTTAAATAATTGCGTTCTCACGCAAAAATCTTCAAAAAAATCTGCAATATTATGAAAACAATGCTTTTCTGAGACAATGCTCCGATACAATTAACTTATCAACCTTGCGTGGTTCTCACTAGCAGCGAACAACTGTAGGACAGAGTTGAACGATCCCTTGATGTGTCACTCATATGAAACTGGGGCTCCAAGGTCAAGGACGGAGTTTATGAATTTTATATCACATAAAAGTTATGTCAACTTACGAGTTCGCGGAAAAATGGTTTGAGGAATCAAGTTCAATGTTTTTGTTCAAAATTGTTTCTGGAAATGCGTTACAAGCAATGTATTTCAGTAATCTTTTGAAAGCAATGTATTTCAGTAACTTTGTGTGGTTCTAATATTCAAGCTGTTTCTACATTGAAAATATAGCTTTTTAACCAAAGAGAAATTAATTACAGGCACCGGCGTTAAATAATGCATATCAACTTTTGAAAAAATAAGCCAATTTTGGCTTCGTAGAGCGTTATCTCTGTCACATAAACTTTGTGACGTTTGTCGCTGGTCCGTCGTCCGTTTGTTGGTTAGGGCTTCGTGCGACAAAGATCCTCTACGAAGCTAAAACTAGCCTACCTATTTATAAAGGTCGACGTGCATTGTTTATCGCCGGTACCTGTAATTTTATCGTAATTAAAAGATACTATTTATTGAACCCAACTTCTTTAAATTATGTGTGCTACAAATTAGTAGTAGTGGATTATGCCATTCCTAATAATTATCCTTTTTAACCGACTTCGAAAAAAGAAGGTTCTATGTTCGACTGTATGTATGTTTTTGAAGTGAAAACTTCTTTAGGCGCGTTGGGCATTTTTGAGATGGGAAAAACTATTAAACTCGCGCGTCACCGTCACCGACCGTCATAGCACTCGTAGCGGATTGTTTTCATTTGAAGTGCAAACCGACACCGACTTCTGTCGGTACTCCCGGAGTGCCAGTTTTTTTTATGGATGTCCACCGATTTCTCTATCTGATGTGGACCGATTTTCAAAATTCTTTTTATATTCTAAAGAATATACTCTAGAGGAGGTCGATAAATTATATAAAATTGCTTCAGCGCTTTTTGAAAAAATCAACAAAAACAAAAATATGTATATACGAGTACATACATAGAGTATGTTTAAATTGTATGTTCCATGTTATTGGGGTTATCAATTCGGGCGTGACTTTAATATTTAGTTTTAGTTCTGGGGTATAATAACTAAAAAGAGAAAAATAAAAAACTTTTTTACAAAAAAATACAACCGAATAAAATACACTAATAAAAAACTTTTTTACAAAAAAAACAACCGACTTCCAAAAAAAAAATACACTAAAAATTTAAAAATAACCTTAATTTCGGAAGTCGGTTTTATTTTTCGCTTTTTAGTTGTTATACCCCAGAACTAAAAACCCCAATAACATGGAACGTGGAATTTAAACATTTGGAGAACACCAATACGTCATCGAGGTATACATATTTTTCGTTTTTGTTCAGTTTCTCAAAAAGCGCTGAAGCAATTTCGATAAAATTTATATGGGACCAACTTGGGAGTATATTCTTTCGGATAAAAAAAAGAATTTTGAAAATCGGTCCACAACTGACGGAGAAATCGGCGGATATACATAAAAAAAAAACATACATACAGTCGAACATAGAACCTCCTCCTTTTTCGAAAGTCGGTTAAAAATGGAAATATAACTTTAATTTCGGAAGAGAACTTTTAGTGTATTTTCTTTTTTGGAAGTCGGTTGTATTTTTGTAATTTTCTTTTTCTTTTTATGTTTTTCTTTTTACTCATCTTACCACATAAAATCAAGACTTACTCCCAATACCAGCAAGGCCGTAACGTTCATCGCATGTGACAAATTCCGTTTACGATTGCAATGGCCACGACTATCGCTGTATGATATAGTAAGTGGGTGAAGGTCCGGACGTCAGCCACATACTAATGTGACGGCTACTTACTTAGCAGCTTCCTTCCGTTTCGTGTCTTCAAATTACGCAGATGTGATGGGCGTCCGGCGGGAGGGTGATGGGTATTGTGGAGGTAGGATGCTGTATCTGGTTGTTTAGCTCTGCATATCTATATATACAAAATTCAAAGTCCTGACTGACTGATATATCAACGCACAGCCTAAACCGCTAGCCCTAGAGACATGAAATTTGGAGGGTGTGTTCTTTGTGAAGAGTAGGTGTCCAATAAGAAAAGGTTTTTGAAATCCAACCCTTAATCCGTCAGGCCCCACCCGTCTCCGATCGGAGACGCGACCAATAGGTTTTTACTTGTGTCTGCTACACCGGGGCCTGACGGGGGGGAGGGGGGGGGTATGAAAAAGGGGTTGAAAGTTTATTTCGGGGGAAGTACTAATTTCACGCGGGTGAAGCCGCTGGTAGATGAAAAAAACTAGTAGATAAACTGATAATAACTGTCTATTTCATTGACCAGAATAATAGGTAGTCAAATCAGTTCAAAACAGTCTCAACATGTGATGACCACTAGGGTCAGGGTAGGGGGATTTGCTTGAATTTATAATTCATTTTTTTTTTTATCCATCGCCACAAACTCAAGAATCGCCTTTAGCGCTGTTGTGATTTTTAAGTGACCATTTTTAGGGTTCCGAAAGTTTCAATGAAAAAACGGAACCCTAATAGGATCACTCGCATGTCTGTCTGTATATCACAGCCAATTTGCTTCTAATCTACTGGACCTATACAGGGTGTAACATTTTTAAGAACATGGTCATATTTTAAGAACTGCAACTGCCCAGCGATATGAACAACTTTATTCAATAAAACCTAACGAAATTCTCAAAAAAAATGTTTTGCCCTTCATACAACTATTGATCAGCTGATGATAACTTTGTATTGAAAGTCCAATTTTTATTTTTGGCAATTTTATATTTTTCTTAGCGAAATTGTTCATTTCCATGGGTGAAAGTGGTTCTGAAAATTTAACCACACCTTTCCGTTACACTATGTAGAGTTGAATTTTGGTACGCACATGAATATCTGGGCCACAAATACGGACGTGCAACGTAAATTAATTAATTTAGAATATGCGTGTCACTTTTGGAGTGAAATCGAAAAAAAAAGTTTATCAAACTGTACCGTGCGACTTATCAAATGAAGGAGTACACTGTGAAGGTCTCAAAGAAGGCCCTAAAAATAATATGATTAAAAAAAATACAATTGAATTTGAATTAGATGGTAGCAATGGATTTTTTATTTTTTTTTTGATCGGCACGCGTTTGGCCACTATCTCACCTGATGGTAAGCGATGATGTGGTCGAAGATGGAGCACGCTTGCCTAGAAGAATTTAAACTGTGCTTGGTTTGTTCTAGAGTTTGTTGTTACATTATTTGATAATCATCTCGAATTCTTAATAAAATATACATGGTCTCATTGCGACTTAAATTTTCATACAATTCAGTTAGTTTCGGTTCCCTCTGTGATGCTGATGATAAATATCAGATTTTACGTAAATACATACACTCACGCCATTTCCCATGGGGGTAAGCACGTTCTTTACATATCCCTTTTGTTTTACGCTCGTTATTAACTTGTTAAATGCATATAAAATTCTGGTAGGCTATCATACTACAACACTGACTTTGAAAAGGAGCTCAAAAATATCTTAAAATGTATAGAGACCAAAATCATTATTCATTGTCGTATTGTGCTCAAGAAAGCAAACAAAGATCTAACAATCTTAATTAACTTCAATTTAAAATAGGAAGCACCTACATCAAATTACATAGTTCAATTAACTTTACATTTAATTACAAGACATTTAAATAACACAAACCAATTAATAAAAAAATAACAACACGTACCATCAATAAAGATGAGTTCAATACACCAAAAAACTTCAATTACTTAGAAAAATCAACAAAGATCGGTCTCATAACAAACAAACTGAATATGTATGATCGGTAATTAATTCGAATGAACCATACCAGTACACATACCTATGGTAATTAAGTAAAGTTCATTAAAAATGACGTGGGTTTATCAATAGAAAACAACATCGAAGTTAGACTTGTTATGGCGCAGTTGACGACTTTTAATGTTTTCTAATTGAAGATCACGTCTAAACTACTAGTTTTATTTCTTTAAAAAAATATATGTTATTTATGACATTTTTTTTCGTAATTTGCTAAGTGAATATTTGAAATTATATTTTTATAACATAGTGTAATTAATTTGTAAATTTATGTCTAACGGGGATAAAAAATTGAGAATCACGCAAAAACTATAAAACATATTTTCATTAAACTTTCATTACTTTGAAGATAATTTAAATATTTATATTTTAGTATACGTGTTTTAGTATATTTATTATTTATTATATACTTTATTGTAAACCAAAAAAAAATACACACATTAAGGAAAACTAATACTAAAAAACATACAATTGGCGGCCTTATCGCATTCCGCGATCTCTTCCAGGCAACCTGGAATGGACAGAGATTTCCTGGACACAAAATGGGGCTGCACTTGGTGCAAATATAAAGAATACAATACAATTATAGATACATAAATACATACATACTAAAAATATAGGCAAGAAACTAAGTGACAACAATTTAATACAATTTTTTTTTTTTTTTTAAATGGTCACAGTGACAAGTAATGCTCCCTTACTAGTCTTTTAAATATTGGTAGCGATGGCGCGCGTTTTACTGCAACTGGCAATGCATTCCACAGACGAGCGGCTTGGACTGTAAAGGATTTATCTTGGAAAGTAGTGGAATGCATTGGCATTTTAAGTCTCAAGTTATCCGATGACCTAAGAACTTTCGTGTGGGAGTCGCAAAGAAACTGGAAACGTTTCTTGAGGTAAAGAGGGGTGAAAGGCGAAAAAAGCACATTGTACAGAAGGGCAAGAATACGAGCATTTCGGCGAAGGCGGATTGGCACCACTTGAGTTTCAGGCGGAATTCGGAAACATGGTCATACTTTCGCAAACCAAATATGAACCTTATGCAAAAATTTTGAAGTCGCTCAAGTTTATCAAGTTGCATTTCAGTGAGGTCGAGATAGCTGGCATCAGCATAATCAAGGATGGGTAGAAGAAGAGATTGTGCAAGCGCAATCTTGGTAGCAGTCGGCAGGAAATTACGCAGTCTTCTCAAAGATGCAGCAGATGCGAATAGCTTACGGCTGACTTCCTCCTGAGTATAGTACCTGATGTTTTATTATAATAAATTAATAATGCGTCTAATTTCGGACAGCGCTCCTTGATGGATGAGTCCTATTACTGGGTGGACGTACGACGTCCATTCAACTGTCATACCATTTGCCATCAGGGAGTTCCAGTCCCTACATCCCGGTGCCATCATCAGATCAGCTCGATCTAGGGTACCACTTACTGTATACGAACATTGCAAGTTAAATAAAAGCTTGTAAAAATAACTGACCTTCTTAGGATTCCGTACCCGAAAGATCCAACGGAGCCTTTATTGCTGTCAGTTACGTGTCTGTCTGTCTGTCCTAAGAATGTTCCTAAGAATTTGTTAACTGCCCATTCCGAACATGAAATTTGGTGTTTTTTTTTTTTTTTAAATTTGGTGTGTTAATGTTTGTTATTACGTGGTGTGTCAGACTCTTACTGAATAAAACCCACCCCTGTTCCTTCCCTGCCTTGAGTGCCCAGGGGCGAGGTAACTCTGTTTCGAATGGAACACTACGCGCCGTCGACTCTCAGGCTTGGTGCTGATCGGACGGCAAGCTGCCCATTATTCGCCATCCGCAGGCCCGGATGTACGGTGGCCGGAGACCGTCTCGCGGCGCCGGAAGCCCCTGGCGTCTCCTGTGGCGGCTGCTGCTGAGGGCGTGAGGGCGACTCTGTTGTTGAGTCTCCCTCACCCATGCCGCCCCCCTCTTCGCGAGCATTACTGCTTCGCAGAAGGAGGAAACAGCTTCCCATTCCCTCTCGCTCCGTACCATGGCCTGAACCAGGGCCGGGCGCGAGAGGTTCACGGGAAGGTGTCCCGATCAAGCGCTCCGCGCCGGTTCCAAATCTAGTAAACTAGGTGCTGAGCCTATACACAAAAAAAATACGTGTGTATAGCTGAAAATATAGAGAATAGACATACAATATACATACATATATAGGTACACGCATACTTACATACTTTCGAAAACCATTACCGTCCTTTTGAGATAGTCGGGTAAATAGTCTTGCCGTCGTGCGTGATTCCCATTATGCAGTTTGTGAACGCAAGCGTTAGTTCCGACTACAAAATGATGTAAATCACAGAGAAATCATGTTATTTCCCTGTCCACTGTACTGGAACCATTAAATAATATGTTACGAATAAATTGGTAGTGCGTAACCGAATTATAGGCTAATTTCAATACCTGCACGTGTAACTTTACGGTTGTTTGCACCTGGTATTTTTTTTGTCAGGGCCCGTAGTATCAACATTGATAGCGAAACTTACTTTAACTAAATTACTAGCCGTTTAAAAATTTCCCGCATTGTGAGGAAAAAATTTAGATCTTAAACTGCAAAAATAATTGATTTTCTTGAAATGTGTACAGAGAAGACGTAAATTTTAACTTGCAAGCACTATTTTTCATGAAAATTAATTGATTTAAATTTTCAGTTCTTCTTCTTCTTTCTTAAGAACCTTCTCCTAACTATAACAAACACAACAAAAAAAGAATTAGCGAAATCGGTCCAACCGTTCACGCGTGCTGCTGTGACCAAGGAAATAGCGATTTATTTATATATATATATATGTATATATATATATATAAATAGATATGTCAGCCCTTCCATAAATATCAAGTCAGTGCCATGTGTCTTTTCTTCTACAATTTTCTAATACTTTTCATTTCAGTACTCACAATATTATCTTTCACGCAATACTACGTTTCAAAAGTGATCTCCAATTTTGATAGCCAACCATATTCGCACCCAAAACTTTCCTCACAAAATTCTTCTTCATTAATTTTATTTCTTACTGTTCTGCTTTTCCATTTACTGCAAAGTTAATCCCAATGAGTCTTATACTGTCACCGCCATTAATGCCTCAGCTAATCTTAGCTAACTGCACTTCTAACGATCATGAATAAGGGATAAGCCAATAAAAGTCCATACAACTTGTATGGCATGTCAATCGGTTGACGTATGCATGTTTTTCTTTGTACTTAGCATCTTCATTTAAATCCGCTAGTTAAATGATATAAACAACACAGTCATGATCATCGATTGAACGAACTCTGATGATTAAGTGCGATTGATATTTGTTTCTTAATACAGGTAATCCTTTTGAATTGATTTACAAGTCATTATTTAGTGTTTTTTTTTTCATTCTGATTTCATCGACATCACGATTATGACCCTGTTAATAATGGAATGCATTATTCGGAGTCATCAGAGGAAACTCCAATTCATCGCATGAAATCTTAGACACTTTGAAAGTAAAAGGGCCTAAACGGTAGATTTTCTGAAGATTTTATCTGACTTCAAAAATGATCAGGTTCTCAATTCTTCTGTATGTTTTTTTTTGTATGTTTGTTACGCGAGATAATTCTTTTTTTGTTTGGTAGGTCATTCAGCACTTTTTGAAAATATCACCAAATATACGTATACCACAGATATTCGATATCCGTAGTATTCAAATTATGTTAATTAAATTTCAATTATGTTCAATTTCCATGTTTTATGTTTAATTAGGGTTATGCATTCGGACATAACTTTAATACTTATTTAGTTTTAGTTTTGGTTTAACAAGTAAAAAGTGAAAAACAAAAAAGATTTAAAATAATTAAAAAGTTTTTTTTTTATACTAAGCCGAGTCTAAAGTCTCTGCTCCTTTAAAAACAATATGGAATCTTTCAACCGAAAGTTAAACTAAAATATCCTATGCTGAGCTATGAAAACCATAATCCAATGTAGGCGTAAAGAAGATGTAAGTACAGCTAATTTTGACCTTGGAGGTGTTCTATACACTAAATACCTTCTTCCATAAATGGACACCACGTTCAAAACTATACCCTTCTCTAATTGCATTTCAACCGACACAGGTTACAAAACATGCAGTTTTAAGGAAACAAACCATAACTAACCAAAACAAGGAAAACTTCAAACAATTATAATTCCCAATACATAGTTACTAATGACTAATGAATGTCGAATTTTAAGACTGGGTTACGATGACGCGTCCACCGTTCATGTCATGTACATATATATGCAATAAATTGACCTTAGGCATGGCGACCTATGCGAAGGCTGGTCAAGAAGACATATAGAAGGCCACTGCCCATACGTCTACATACCTAGGTAGACGTATGGAATCGTAAATGTGTTTATAACGGTTAAGATGGAGTGTTGAGATAAAGATGTGATTTGAAATTGTCCTTCGTTTTGAGGTAGAGATCTAACGTTGCGAAATTCTTTTCCAATGCCGAACATGGTAGCCTTACTAAAGGTTTTTATTTTTTTACTAACGACCCACCCTAGCTTCGCACGGGTTCAAAATTATAGAACCAAACCTTCCTCATGAATGACTCTGTCTATTGGTGAAAACCGCATGAAAATCCGTTCAGTATTTTTAGAGTTTATCGCGAATAAACAGACAGTCCCGGCGGGGGAATTTATTTTATAATTATGTAGTGATGATCCCCATAAAAATAACGAATATTTGCACCTACTTAATAAATGATATTATTTTTTTTCAAATTATCTATATATATATCTACCTATAAATAGGGTGTAACGGAATGGTGTGATCATATTTTAAGAACTGCATCTGCAAATCAATATGAACAAATCTCAATTTTTTTTTTTTACAAATATTGATCAAGCCTATGATAACTTTGTAGGGAAAGTTCAATTTTTTTTTTTGGGATTTTTTTTATTTTATCTTAGTGAAATTTGTTCATTTGCATGGGTAGAACTGGCTCTTAAAATATGACCACACCTTTCCGTTACACCCTGTATAAAAATGTATATCTTTATATATAAAACAAAGTCGGGTTAGTTACACCATTATAACTCAAGAACGGCTGGCCCGTTTGTTCTTTGATGTGTTGGATTTGTCTCCGCCCCGAATATTAGAATAACTATTAAAACATCGGCAAAATTCAAGAAATAAAAAAGTGAAGGAAAACATTTCGTATGGAACGGCTTTTTTATGGATTCTGAGGCGGTACAAAGTTTGCTGGGTCAGCTAGTTGGATATAAATAACATTTTTACACGTAAATTGAAGCATTGGGTGCAACAAGGGCGTATCTTGTAAAACAGAGTTTCGAGAAAATTGATATTGAAAGTTTTAATATCTTATATTATTTTAATACTTATAATTTGACTTAAATCTACTTTACTATTTATTAGTCCCATGATTTAGCAAAAAAAATCTGGTATCATTATTATTTTAAAGCAATTAGAAACATCTGAAAACTAAGTTTTTTTTACTTGTATTATCCGCCCTTGTTGCACCCAACTGGTAAACAGATAGGACGTTAATTTTATTATTGGTTTTTAAGGAAAATAAATAATAATTTGATTAATTATGTAATTACTTTTAATTAAAATGTAAGTTAAACATGTGTATTTATTACAATCATCGTTTAAATATTCAACAATAATTACAGTCATGTAAGGTATACATTAATATCAACCTCTGACTTTCGTCTTTTTAATCAGATTCATCAAAATATTCACTAGACTGACGGGAATCTTCCGAATCAGCTGCAACTGGCCTCCTGGACGGTCCAGCCTGATCCTCCAGGCCTGCCTGGAAGGTCAGGACCTGTTTCAACCACTCAGCATTTTCTGGTTTCATGAAAGGCGTCAAGGATAAAACGTCCCTAATCTTTTCGTCTTTTACTCCAGCTTTATACAAAAAAGTCTTCTCTGTGCATTTTGATCGAGCTTAATACAACATTTTTTGGAACAACACGTGGTGATATGTTTAAAATCCTTTTTAGGTACCTTCTTTCCTCGAGCTGATGTGTATTCTTCACCCAAACTTCTCTTTAACTTTCGCACATTTTTTTTCCACAAGTTTTCATCCTTTAACTTCTTTTTTCCTTTTCTTGGGGGGGGCTCATATTCACTCTGGTCATCATCTGATCTAAAGTCACTTAAATCACTTGTTTCACTCATTTTTACATTAATAAGTTTTTATAAACTGCTTAAAGGTCGTAACGTGTTCGAATTTAAACGCACTTTTGTTATCTATGCAACAAGGGCGTAGCGCCACCTTCGAAATCAATGATTCCCACGCCATCTAGGAGCGGCCAACCGAAACGAGTTTTTGGTATACGAAACTAGATAGTGCTGTGCATGTTTTAATGTAATAACATCAAAACGGGCTTTGGGTACCGAACGCCCTTGTTGCACCCAATGCTTCAATTACGTTAGTTAAAACTACATAGATGAGGTGAGATAAGGCGAGGTGCTGGATGAGGTGTTTCCTAGCTGACTACCCTCAGAAGAAACACCGTAACAAACTCAGAGGTCAAAGTCTCTTTTAAAATCCGTACAATAAACATATAAGCCAAATCATACGAGAACCATGTAGGTTAATGTCTGAGGTGATCTTTTGAGGAAAGGACCATACAGATTTGAGTGCACCTGTCCAGACAGTGCAAGCATTTGTCAGATATGGTGTAGGTCAACTTAGAGCTTTACTAATTATCTGTTTTTCATCTATTTATAGTACCTGGTGGCGGCAGCGGTGGCGGCGGTGAGCGCTGCTCCTCCTCCAGCGCAGCAACGTTACCCGCAGCAAGCGGGGCTCCAGCAGCTTAACCCGTAACTACCCTTGCTATACCTCTCTTTGCTCCCTTGGATGGCTACAAAAGAACCTCTATGCGTGACGACACTATAGCACACAACGAAATACGCATGTGAACCAGCTAAATTTGCCTACCTACCAATTTACTTCTTATGTAATAAGCATAATTAATACAGTGTGAGTCTCTATAATGTGCACGTATCAGAGGGAACCTATGCTTAATTTTATCGACGGAAAAATATTTAAAAAATAACAATTTTTTATTTAATTATGTATTT
The DNA here is from genome assembly GCA_951329385.1 of Polia nebulosa. Classification (NCBI taxonomy): domain Eukaryota; kingdom Metazoa; phylum Arthropoda; class Insecta; order Lepidoptera; family Noctuidae; genus Polia; species Polia nebulosa. Next base: position 31,770,113 of record OX589595.1, read on the forward strand.
TTTTAATTTGATGAAAAAAAACAGCTTTTTGTTAAAAAAAAAACGTGTATTTTCAATTGAGGGTACATATTTTTCAATATTTTCAATATTATTATGAGGACACCTAATTACTTCCAATTATTATGGAGTTTGTTTCATCGCGATAAATCATTTAGTCCTGTGAAGCCCCGAAACTCACCGGTGAGTCGGACCAAAAAAAAAAAATTAAAGAGAATAAAAAAAATAAAAAAATCGGCTGTCAACCCGGGTTGTCCTTGGGGTTTAATTTGACAACCCGGATTTTGCCATGGGGCTTCACAGGTGAAAAGTTACACCGGTTTGTTTTCGTTTGTATATTTTTTTTTTTTTAATATTTTTTCCATCATTTCGATATGTGCACATTTTATGGACTCACACTGTTTAATCAGCCTTTATTATGCTCCCACTGCTGGGACTCAGACCTACTGTCTTAGCAGAGGGAATGGGCGGTAACTACGCGGGCCTAGTGTGGGTTGGTGGATTTCACATGTCTTCGAATTTTTGGTTCTTGGATGCGGTTACTGATGCTGGTTCACGATGTTTTCCTTCACCAATTTGTTGACAGATTTTAAATACCTATTTTTTAATAAATTAATTTTGGGAAAATCAGAATCAGCCGAAACAAAAAAACCATGGCAAATCTGGAGCTTTCTAAAGAATTGTTGATTATGCAATCGAGATTTGGATAACGACCTATACATATGTATTTCTAGTGCTTCTACGTTAACGTCTATTTAGGTTATTCATTTATTTTTATTTTGTTTTATGTTATTAGGATCTTACATGCTTGAATGTAAAGGAGTAGAACAAAATGTTATCTAAACCATTTTATTTTCTATATTACAGACTGGATTACTTTTTGGAGCAGCCAGTAGATAACTACTACAGACCAGCTGAACCGAAGCAAGGTTAGTTTCATGCTAAACACATCCTCCTCCTCGCACCGTTTTCCTCATTACTGATGGACGTGATCCCCTCCACCTGATTCCTTCCACGGCCATCATCTTTTTGAGGGGATTTAGGTTCTCAGTTCTCACAGCTATGAAACCGTTCCAGGCTATAAACACCTAAACCTAGCTTTGTTCTGTCTCCTGCTTGAGTAGGAGGGCAGTGGAAATTATATTTTTCTTACTTCTCCGCTGTTCTTTTCTGTTTAATTTCGTAGCTGGGACTCGTCGAACTTCATTGTCTCGGCGTTTTTTTCTGATGGTCGCCACTGTTGATTCTGGCTTACAGGAGTTACAATGGTTTGGAAAACGTGTGGCGGGCCTGTCCCAAAAAAAAAACACCTAAACCATAAAATAACTAAAATAAGTGCTAACAAAATACGTCAAAGCTGAAGGACAATTTTTTTTTCGTACTTTCTGATGGTTGATGTTTCGGGAATGCCGAAGAAAATATTAGGAGCACACAATGAAAACTTAACATAAAGTTTCATCAACATCGCATAGGTATTCCTTATAAAATGACTAACTACGTATGAATAACTCTCTGACGTACCTATTTAACTAGAAATGCATGCTGGAACAAGTCACTTTTATTAGAAAACTAGCTTCGCCCACGCAGTATTCATCCTCCGTTATAAATTATAGCCTAGGTGCTATTTCAAACTTGAATCTATCTCTGTGCCAAATTTCATACAGATCCGTTCAGACGTTCCGACGTGATTGAGTGACAAACATCAATCCAAACTATCGCATTTTAATATAAAGTTGGAAAATAATGAAATACGTACCCTAATAGCTTTATTGTTGGGTCAACAATAAAATGATAGCATTTATTGTCGGCCCAACCAAATGCCAACAATAAATGCTATTAGGGTAGCATCGAAAAGGTCCTGTTCGAAAATATGAGTAGTCCTTTAAAATACCCGTACCCAAAGGGTTCAAACGGAGCCCTATTGGTGAAACTCACGTGTCCGTCGGTCCGTCTATCCGTCTGTCCGTCTATCCATTTGTCCGTTTGTCTGACCGTCCATCTATCCGTCTGTCTGTCTGTCCGTCGTCTATCACACAGGTTTTACAACCAAACGGTTGGAGCTACAGTCTTCAAATTTTCACAGTATACGTACAGTGACGCACACAAGGAGTATTCCTGTATCGTAGGTGCGTTCACAAACATGTAAATTCACATACACAAGACACCCAGACCCGGAACAACTATCTGCGGGTCATACAAATATTTGTTCCGTGCAGCAGCCGAACGCTCAACCACTGCGCCAACCGTGCCGTCTCTCTTGTTCTTCTCTCTCTTGTTGACCAAAAGCCATGCAAATAGTCAAATATACATTTGGTACGGCTCAGTGATAACAGCCGCGACTTACAAGTCGTGAGTTCAAACCCAATCAAGAACTTTACTTTGTGTAAGTTATTTCATCACCACTGCTCACAAAATGGTGAAGGAGTCGTGAGGAAACCGGCATGTGCTAGAACCAAAAATTCTTAATTCTTCTTCTTAATTCTTCTTAATTCTAAAATTCGAAGACATGTGACATCCACCAACCCGCATTGAGCCCGCGTGGTGAATTGCGGCCCACACCCTCTCACAGAGAGGAGGCCTGTGCCCGAGCAGTGGGGATATTAAAAAGCTGATGATGATGATGATGATATTTGGTACGGAACCCTAAATTTGCGAAGTCAGATACGCACTTAGCCGGTTTATTTAAGATCTATCTAGTCCTATTAGGTATTCACTGCTTAGGTGTCAAACCATGAAGGAAAATCTGCCGGAAAAACTAGCAGGTGGACAGTAAAATGTTCAACGTGTGTGATGCATTGGTAATGATGATTATCACGACTATGACATCATGACATGTCTCTAGATAAAAGTATATGTGTGATAGAGAAGTCAAAGAATAGACTAGAAACCTTCCTTAATTTGTAAGGAAAACACATCTATTCCTAACTTATCACTCGTGCAGTCTGTGTCCTTTCCTTAGCTCCAATGAACTGACGTACGATCTGTTGAGACGAGACTGCTTTTAGGGTTCCGTAACCTCTGTCATTCACATGTCCGTCTATCCATCTATCTGTCTGTCCGTCGTCTGTCACAAAATTTTGTTCCGAAGAATTTTTAGAACTTCCTTTTGACCTATGAACTTGAAATTTGGTGATAGTGTTTAATATTGGGTTCTCACCTATGAATTTGGCGATTTTTTCTCACAAATAGAGAACATCGTCACCTCTATGAATTAAAATATTCATCAACTGCTTGACATATCGAATAATGACTGTCATAGACAACTGCTAATAGCAAAAAAAAACCTTATTACTTATAGTTTTATAAACAAAAAAAAAACCTTAAAAATTATTCCTCTTTTTGTTAGCAGAAATGACCACTATTTGTTTTTTAAGTTAGCCAACACTTATTTTTGTTGCTTAATCTTAGTGGCATACGTTATCTTAGTTTTTAGAAAATGTTAGTATGAAAAATGCAACTTCTATAAAATTCTCCATACAAAACGCTGATTTCATAGGTGGGGACCCAATATTACGTAAGTATATTTTACTAACAAATACCAAAATATTGATTTCCCTCACATGGTACCGAACCCTTAATCTGTGAAAAGTTAACATTGGCCTTCTTTCACAATTGTTTTAAATATCTGTATCACATCTGTAAGTAATACGAATAAATAAATGTATTTTGTTATGTTAATTCCAGTAAGTGCCAACGGTCCAAACGGTGCGCCTGCGCGGCTGGAGTCTTTGGAGCCGGACAGTGAAGTTGAGCTGGTACCAGGAGTGCAGCAGCCACAGCAGCCTCCACAACAGGTACCTTTATTTTTTTGTTTTTTTTTTTTGTGGGGTGGGAAATCATCCAATGACTTCTCCTGCTCTGGGTGGAGCGGGAGGACGTATCAGACTCTTACTGACTAAAACCCACCCCTGTTCCTTCCTGCCCTGAGTGCCCAGGGGCGAGGTAACTCTGTTTCGAATTTATCCTCAACCCCCGGGCAGTACAACAGGTACCTAAGAAATAAATATAGGCTTCACGCCGATATGCTGAGAAGGGTTGAGCAGAGGAGTAGTTACCTATTCTCGACCCGCATTTGATCAGTGCAGATATAATAGTAATGAAACAAGCTTATTGCGATCAACAGAGTACTTTTAAAAACTTTACTTAAATCCTTATACTCAGTTGTACTCGTATCTGGGCTAGTAAGTACAGTCACAAATCAGTTATAAATAAAACTAACTTCTGCCAGCGGTTTCGTTCGACTTACTTCCCCCATTATGAGTTATAATAGCCTATGTGCTATTCCAGACTATAATCTATCTCTGTGCCAAATTTCATCAAGATTCGTTCCGCCATTCTGACGTGATTGAGTAACAAACATCCAAACTTTCGCATTTAAAATATTATTAGGAAGATGAAGTGCCTTTAGAAAATAAATAGCAATAAGATGTTAGAACTCGTTATTAGAAGTAATGGTTGTTGTTAAGGCACTAGTGTTGTTAGAAAATAATCTAAACTGTCTTCTATTCTATTTTTTTTTATGATTTCTAGAATCCAGTAGCGCCGAATATTCCTGGATTATTGCCCGGACAACGAGTGTTTATAGTCCACATGCCAATACCCGGATACAGGTAAGAATCTATCAATTACGAAACAATATTATAAATGAACAACAAGGAAATGGAAGAAAGTTGAGACCTCCCTGAGAAACACCACTTACATTGATTGAATACGAGGCTTTTAGCATTCATGTATGTTTCCGTTATTTAATCCATTTTTCTGTAATGTGCGTTAAATCTGTGCAGAATAAATTATTTCTCTTTCTTTTCTTTCTTTAGAAAGAGTCTTGAAGTAGAAGATTGTATTCTTATACTACGTAACAAAATTATCAAAAATGTTATTAAATCCGTAACTCACTTGCTCGTGGCTAAAGCAATAACAGCCGCACGGGTCGATCCATCACGTTAAGCTTCGCTTGCCGGGGTTGGTCCATGGATGCTTAACCATTTTTACATACCAAGACGCCACTGTGCCTCGGAAAGCATGTTAAGCCGTTGGTCCCTCATGCCTAGGGGTAGGGTAGGCGGATAAATTCTCAACATGAGTTACCGCACCCCTGGGCACTCAGGCAAGGAAGGAACAGGGCTGGGTTTTAGTCAGTAAGAGTCTGACACAGCCTCCCACTCCACCCAGAGCGGGAGAAGTCATTGGATGATTTCCCACCCCACAAAAAAAAAAACAGTAAAGGTACCTGTTGTGGAGGCTGCTGTGGCTGCTTCACTCCTGGTACCAGCTCAACTTCACTGTCCGGCTCCAAAGACTCCAGCCGCGCAGGCGCACCGCTTGGACCGTTGGCATTGGATGATTCGAAACTGAGTTACCTCGCCTCTGAGCTCTCAGGGCAGGGAAGGAACAGGGGTGGCTTTTAGTCAGTAAGAGTCTGACCCATACCATGAGAAGTCTTTGGATGATTTCCCACATCCCCAAAAAAAAAAAAAGCCTTTTGTCCCTGGTTGGTCGTTAGAAGCCCTAATGGCTGACAACCAGTCTTACAAGGGGTATCGTATTACCCAGTAATTGTGGGTAACTGGGTTGTGGAGGTCAGATAGGCAGTCGCTCCATGTAAAATACTGGTATTCAGCGGCATCCGGTTAGACTGGAAGCCGACCCCAAGATAGTTGGGAAAAGGCTTGGCAGATTGATTGAACTTGAAAAGAACCAGGATTCCTTTTATGTATGATCCATTACAAAATATGAAAACTGATATCTCCAACCTTACAACTATTAATCTATTAATCGTTTCAGTCCTGGAAGCATAGGAGGATACCAACCAGTATACATTGTAGCTGCAGGTCCTCAAGGAAACGGTCGATTCCCTGGCAACGGTACGTTTATAAGACAATAACAATAATAACAATCTTTGATAACCATAAAAAAATCTTCCTCAAAGACGATTTCGTATTTTGATTGTTTTGTTCAAGTACTTCCTAATATATCGGTGAAACTATGGAGAGAGAGTTGGTGATCAACTCACCAGCAAGAACAAATCATCTGAGAGAACTATTAATTCCTTTTTCTACTTTGGAAAAATTACAGGAACTAAATCGTCGTACTTTATTGATAAGAAGAGGCCGTTTATGTCGTTCGTTTTAATCATATTCCGAAATTTCTCCAGGTTACCAGAATGCAGTTCTTCTGGACCCATCAGGTCAAGGCGTCCTTAATCCCTTCGGAGCTTACCCCAGAGGTTTGGTTCAGCCCCAACTGGGTGCTCCTCTCGCCTACCCAAACAGGCCTTATGACCTGGTATACCAGGACCCTGGACTAGCTAATCCGTGAGTACCATTAAGTTTCTAGTTCACCAGACGTTTTAAATAAAACGACGATGAATGAACTATTAAAAGAAATAGCAATTTTATTGATTGCAAACCAATTTTAAGAAATAAAATTGATATTGAATTTATGATTTTGAAACTTTTATTTTCGGCGATAGCTAGTCTATCACTTTCTACTTTCGATTTTGATTGTTATAATTTCGTTCGTTTTTCTCTCAAGAATGTTTTGGATACCGTATCTTGCAAGCTCATGCCTGATAACAAACATTTTGTACTAAAACAATTTTACCCAGTTTGCCTCTTCACTCTAATTTAAGTTTGTTTGTTTATAATATATATAATTAAATTGCTTAATTTTTTTTCTTCTACAGCGCTGGCCAACAAATCCGAGGAGATGCTGGCAGAGGACCTATCCACTTCTTACAAAATGTCGGACTCCAGGGACCAGTCAATCATGCTGGCTATCAGGGACCAGCTGCCCAGCTTGGCCACCCAGGTGCTCAACTTGTTCACCCAGGTGCACAACTCGTCCATCCAGGTGCCCAACTTGATCATCCAGGCCAAGCTAACACGAGAGCACCTAACGGTAAAAACCTGTCTAACCATCATAATTAACAATCCCTCATTATAAAATAATGTGATGTCTCAAAAACACAATGTAAGAGTTGCTTTTAAAAAACTTTTTACAATAAAAATACAACCGACTTCCTTAAATAATACTAAAAAATGGAAAATAACTTTAATTTCAGAAGTCGGTGTTTCTGGTTTGGTTTCTTTTTGTAAAAAGTTTTTTTTTTTTCACTTTTTAGTTGCTGTACCCCATTCTAAAACTAAATTAATAGTACAGTTATGCCCGAATTGATAGTCCCAAAAATAGGGAATTTGAACATAGTTGGCGAAATTAGGGTGTATCAGGATTCAAAAACACTAATTTCTTAACAATAGAAATTAAAACGCTCGAAGAACTAACAATAGTGAACATGATCTAGAATGGTTAATGCAATGTAGATCATCATCATCATCAGCCTTTTGATGTCCCCACTGCTGAGGCACAGGCCTCCTCTCTGTGAGAGGGTGTGGACCGTAATTCACCACGCCGCGCCGGCCCAATGCGGGTTGGTATAAAATGGCAATGAGGACATAAAGTTCATTCTTAGTGTAGTAATTCACGAGATATAATCCTATTTAATAGTAGAAATGTGAAAGTCTTGATAAATGAAAACATCACCCAGAACGGCTATAAATATCTGGATGAAATTTGGCAATGAGATAGATATTAATCTAATTTATAATAGGGCAGAATTAATTCTACGCAGGCGAACCCGCTGGTAGTAGCGTGTTTTACAATGTCCCCACTGTTGGGACACAGGCCTACTAGGTAACAAAAAAGAAATAAAGTAGAAACTGATAACGATTTCTAAAATTCCAGGTGCCCCAGCTCAACTGAAACAAGGAAGTGAAGAAACCAAAGAAGCGGTCGAAGCAAAGTCGAACCACCGAGTTCAAGCCCTCACACGAAACAAAGCGTAGCTCAACGAAACCTTAGTTTAATGTAATTAAACAAATTGATACCACGCCAGCTCAAATATTCGATTCGGATGTAACAGTACCGAATCAAGTGATTTTAGTTTTAGAACTAGTATTCGATGCAATGATTGTTAAAGTGTACTTTGATGTAGGTAATTTTATGTTTGTTACCAGTTTTTAAAATAGCAATGCAATTATAGTTTCTTATATTTATTACGAAAATTAAATGTTTGAAATGATACAATTACCAGCTTTTATTTAAGGGCCTACCTCCGCTTTAGTGGCGCCCTCTTAAATAAAGATTAAATAATAATAATAATATTGATGTTGATTCTGTTGTGCACAAACTAAAATAATTTAGGCTATTTCTATCTTTTTCTCTCTAATAAAACAAGAACGAGACGGACGTAAAATAGAGCTGTCAAATTTAGTTTGAACTACTAATATTTCCATACAAATTAAGGGTACACGTAAAAACATGTCGTCTAAAAACACGGGGAAGCGCAAGGCGTAAACTAGTTTGACATCTCTAACTTAGTGCATAGCTATAGCCGTCCTTTTCTCGCACTGCCTTTTAGTAAAAGATAGCAATTTTCTAATTTTAGTTAGTAGTTATTGAACAAGAGAATCCGCACCATTGCGTTTTTTACAAAGAGGATAAGGTATTTTTACGTTGTTAAAACAGGACTGAAAATGGTTTGTATCCAAAGAAGTAAGCCTAAGTAGTAGTTACCAAAAACGGCCGTTTTTGACTATTATTTTCAAAAAGCATGTAACAGCAGTACGCCTTAATTTGCACTGTTCGTATGTTTGTAAGTCGTCCGTTAAAGTTTTCAAACTGTTTTAGGACCATTTGTTAGTATCCAATTGAGTTGAAATTTTACATACACCTCTATTTCTAGCGACAATGCATTTTTATGATAACCATGGCCTGAATCGACATTCAAGATTGCATGGACATGAAATTTTTTGTACACATTTATTTGAGATAGCCGGCAGCTTGTTTAGAAATCAATCATTCAATTATGTTTTTAACTATTAAATTATTATTTGGTTTCTTCAACTAGCGACTAACCCCGGCTTCGCTGAGATGCAATTTAATTTCCAAAAATATTCTTTACTATCCCGTTTCTTCATTTGTATAAAAAAGATAAAAAAAAACAATTAAAAATAGTATCCCATAAGGGCAGGAGAATGATGATCCCACCGGTATCGGGAACAGGGTCCGAGCTATCGGTGGTCAGGGCTCCAACCGTGTCCAGAAGTACAGCATTCTGAATCAAGCCCTTGATCCATCCGCCTAACGAGAGCCTCCTGAGGTGTGAGGTCGAGGTTCGTGGCTATAAGGCCATTGGCTGACACGACTATCAGCACCATGATCGCTGAGTCCACATCCAACATGTCGACAATCTCGCGAGCCAAGTCAGTTTATTTTATTATTACGAACACAAAAAAAAAACAAATCGGTCAAGCCGATCAAGTCATGCGCCACCGATCTCATACATGTGTTCATTGATATTTATTTACATAGATTGAATCATTTTTAGGTTACCATTTTCTTCTACCTTTATTTAAGTTTCTGCATCCTTATGTAACACAAAAGTATGTTCTGTTCTGCCTAGCCTTTTCCCAACTATCTTGGGGTCGGCTTCCAGTCTAACCGGATGTAGCTGAATACCAATATTTTACATGGAGCGACTGCCTATCTGGCCTCCACAACCCAGTAACTGGATAATACGATACCCCTTGGTAAGACTGGTTGTCAGACTTTCGGGCTTCTGACGACCCGTAACGACTGTCAAAGATCCATGATTGCCAGCAGGGGCCAACGGCTTAACGTGCTTTCCGAGACACGGAGGAGTCTCGGTATGTAAATATGGCCACCCATCCATGGACCAACCCCGGCAAGCGTAGCTTAACCTGATGGATCGATCCGGGCGGCTGTTATTACTTTAGCCACGAGCTCCTCAAAAGTATAAAAATAAATCAAACTATTTTATATTATGAAAACATTGTAATTTTATTGGCTAAATAAATTATTATTACCTATATAAGAATATAAATATTTTTTGGTCATTTGATCCGTATATCGGAACGTTAACTGGACTTCTTTATATTCTTTTGTAATAAGGTCAGATTCGTGTCCAAACCTCATCAATTCACTGTAGAGTGATATTGCAATAAATTAAATTCAACCCAGCGTGTACTTGTCGACCTTTATTTTATGGGGCATTGGATTGATTTTTGGCATTAGGTCAAGGATTTATTTATTTATTTAGACTTCATGCACAAAGGTAGAAAGGTTTCTCTAACAGTCAACCAAGGGTGGTGAAGAGATTATACAGCAAGTGCATTGTTAATCTATTGGAACTATAAAAAAAACCGGCTAAGTGCGTGTCGAACTTGGCCTTAGATCGCACGTTTAGGGTTCCGTACCAAATGTATTTTTGACTATTTGTATGGCTTGGGGTCAACAAGATGCTTATACTGTGAAAATTTTATGAGTGTAGCTCCAACCGTTTGGCTGTAAAACCTGTGTGACAGATGACGGACAGACAGACAGACGGACAGACTCCCGTTCCTGGGCTCCGTTTGGACCCTTCGGAACGGAACTATCGGAATCACAAATTATACAGGGTGTAACGGAAAGGTGTGGTCATATTTTAAGAACCGGTTCTGCCCATGGAAATGAACAACTTTGTCTAAGAAAAAATAGATTTAAATAAAAAAATAGATTATTAGTTTATTATTAGAAAATCATCAGCTGATCAATATTTGTATGGTAGCTAATTTTTTTTTTAAATTTCCTCCGGTTTTCTTGAAGAAAGTTGTTCATATCGATGGGCAGATACAGTTCTTAAAATATGACTACACCTTTCCGTTACACCCTGTATAGGTATATATTGTCGTCGTATACAAGGACTAAGGGCAACGCTTCCGAAAACGGATACAGGTGATAATGCTAGTGATTCTCGATACCTCATACCATCAAAAAATCTGGAAAAAAATAATATAATTTTACCTATATTTTTTAGCATTTTGCATACACTATGCTGTGAGAACAGTTAAATGAAACCGTTATTTGCTGTTAAAGACATTTTTTTTCATTCCAACTTTAGCATGCAATGTAATATTTGTAAAATGTCAGCTGACGCTCGAGCATTCGTCGAGTTCAAAGAGCGCGCGCGCTTGCCGATTGCCGCGCGGCCAACAACGTCGCGTGGACATGAGGGCCCATGTCCACGCGACGCCGATGTAAAGCGAAAGATTACTGGTATCCGTTTGCATTTAGGTTGTATAATAATCTACATTCTGGCTTCAGAAGCGTTCCCCTTACACCCTGTATACATATATACGACGACGATATATTTATAATTTGAGTTTTGGTAAAATATGAATGGCCAAAAAGGACAAAATTGGCCCCTCTTACGTAATGAAACTCGTAGACACGAGAAAAGACATTGGAAAAATATAGAGAACAGATGCAATCAGAGAAGTAAAATACATACAAGCCAAAACACATATACTCTCAATTCTATTACCTCGTTCTCCCTTAACTTACAACTCTTAAGTAAACAGCAATTTCCAGTAAATTCCTTAAGAAATCAGTACTAGCAAAGCAGCAACTGTACAGCTAATATGGGGCGACATCGCCCTACTACCGCCTGGACCGGTTGCTTTCTCCTATAATAAATTAACAGCAACGCGAATTACGGTGCTATCTATCAGATAAGTGACTAGTACTATCGAGGCGTTTATACCTTCGACAGTTTTCAAATTCTGTCCTTCATCGAGCCAGGACACATAAAACCTTTTAAAGAAGACTACTTCATCGAAAATTATTAAACGCAATGATTTCTTCAATCTCTATAAAGTTACCATTTAACCTTTTTAGGCTTCCGTACCCGAAGGATCCAAACGGAGCCCTATTACTAACTCTTACGTGTCCGTCTGTCGTCTATCACACAGGTTTTACAGCCAAACGGTTGTAGGTACAGTCTTCAAATTTTCACAGTATAAGCATCTTGTTGACCTAAAGCCATACAAATAGTCAAAAATACATTTGGTACGGAACCCTAAATGTGCGAAGTCTGACACGCACTTGGCCGATTTTTTTAATGGACTTCCAATTTTACAAGAAGATTGAATCGGTTTTTAGGGTTACGAACATGCGAATGAAAAAACGGAACCCTTATAGGATCACTCATGCGTCTGTCTGTCTATCCGTCTGTCACAACTAATTTGCTCCGAATCTGCTGGAACGATTCAGTTGAAATTTGGTACACACAAAGAACTTCTGTGACCCAAACACGGACGTGTAACGTAAACTAATAAAATTTTCACTATGTGAACCCATATTTTGCGGACAAACTAGAAAAGTTTTTCAAATTGTACCGTGCGACATATCAATTAAAAGGGTCTCAAATATATTTTGTCATTATTTTAAAATAAATGATTTTTAAATAGTTCAAGAAAATAAATGAAAAATTACCATTCCTCCCACCTAAAATTTACTGAAAAATTTCACTACATATGGATTCTAAGAAAACCTATAAGAAGTTTACAGTTTGTTTTTTATTTTCAGTGTCATATTGTTAATTAGGAACTTAGTGTCATTCTGTGACATTGATATTATGACAAAAAACGTAGGTAAGCAAAATCAAAAACAGACCTTAAGGTGATGAAACAATTTTTACAGTGACAGTATTCCTGGTAAGATTGCCCGAGATTTATCATCAGTACCATATTCTTTTATACGGTGATAAACGGTTACATTGAATATGTCAGCTCCGTTCATGCATGCAATAAGATTAATGGTTTGAGTGGGTTTTCATTCTCAAGCTGTTGTAAATTATCGTAAAGGGAAAGCCCACTCATGCCTGATGCCTGCCCAGGGGTTGAAGATAAATTCGAAACAGAGTTACCGCGCTCCTGGGCACTCAGGGCAGGGAAGGAACAGGGGTGGGTTTTAGTCAGTAAGAGTCTGACACGCTCTGCCGCTCCACCCAGAGCGGGAGATGTCATTGGATGATTTCTCACACAACAAAAAAAAAAATTGAAAGCCCATCTCATCATCAACATCATCTTCTCATCAGATGAGCTAGTGGACAAACGCGTGCCTATCAACAATAATAATAATAATAATATAGCTTTATTCATTCTATACAACATGCTACAAAATAATTCAAAAAATAATAATAACATTAACTAATATTAAAATACAAATAATTAGTATTGAATTACGTGCAATACTCGTATCTATATTTTCATTGTTGTATAGACCCCCTTCGGGTAAAAGCCTCCTCCAAAGAGTCCCACTTTTTTCTGTCTCTCGCTATATTGTGCCACTGTTCCCCTGCAACAGCTACTATGTCGTCTTGCCAACGGGTATTTGGTCTGCCTCTTGCTCGAGTGCCTTGTGGCCCTTTCCATTTTGTTGTTCTAATTGTCCATCTGTCGTCAGAGTATCTAGCAAGGTGGCCAGCCCACTTCCATTTCATAGTCATGGCAAAGTGTAGAGCATCAGTTATCTTTGTTTTGTTTCGTATTTCTGTATTACTCTTTTTGTCTCTCAGTTTGATGCCTAGACAACTCCTTTCCATTGCTCTGTGTGCAGTCTGTATTTTTGTTCTTGTCTTTTGGTTGAATTTCCATGTTTGGCATCCATAAGTGAGGCATGGTAGAATGGTAGTATCCATGATGATTTTCTTTAATCTCATTGGTTGTTTGGATTTGAGTATATCTTTATGGGCCCAAAACTTCTTCCAAGTTATTGCAATTCGTCTTTCTAATTCTTCCATTTGTCTCTCCGGTCTGAATGAGATCTGTTTTCCTAAGTAAATATACTCTTTAACATACTCCAGTGGAAGGTCGTTCACCAAGATGGGCGTTTCCTTGTTGTTTGTCATTAACTTTGTTTTTAACCGACTTCGAAAAAGGAGGAGATTATCAATTCGGATGTTTGTATATATATATATTTTTTTTTTTTTTTTTTTTTTTTTTTTTTTTATGTATGTTCGGGCATAACTCCGTCATATATTGACGGATTTGCAAAATTCTTTTTTTGTTCGAAAGGGGTTTATTCCGAAATGGTCCCATTTAAATTTCAAAAAGATCTGATCATGGGTTTTGGAGACAGACAACGGAACTCTTTAAAAATTGACAGCAAATAAACCGCGATTGCTGTTATCGTATGTCTATGAATTGTTAACACAGTTTAATGGGGAACCACAACTAAAAAGTGAAAAATAAAAAACTTTTTTACAAAAAAATAGAACCGACTTCCAAAAAAAGTGCAAAATAACTTTAATTTCGGAAGTCGGTGTCAAAAAACGAAGACACAAAACAGGAACACCGACTTCCGAAATTAAAGTTATTTTGCACTTTTTTTGGAAGTCGGTTCTATTTTTTTGTAAAAAAGTTTTTTTATCCATATTCATTTCAAGTCCAATATTTTTACTCACTAATTGTAACTGACATATCATTGTTTGTAATTCCTTAGGACTCACCGCCATCAGGACAATGTCGTCTGCAAATCTCAAATGGCTCATAAACTTTCCATTTATGTAAATTCCTTGTTTTGACCATGGGAGATCTTCCATAATATTTTGTAACACTGATATAAATAATTTAGGTGATATTGGATCTCCCTGTCTCACTCCCCGGTTTATATTAATGTTTTCACCGGTCCTGTCTAGCTTTATTCTACTTGTGCCATTTGCATAGACATTTTTCAAGATGTTTATGTACTTGCTATTTATATTTTGTTTCTTCAAAGCTTTCCAAATGCTACTATGTAAAATAGAGTCGAACGCTTTTTTTATAATCTATGAAAGCCAAGTAGACTGGTTTGCGGAATTCTGAAAACTTTTCTATTATTTGTTCAAGCACTTGTATGTGATCTGTTGTACTGAAGCCGCTTCTAAAGCCTGCTTGTTCCCAAGGCTGATGGTTGTCAATTTCTGTTGTGATTCTGTCCAGTAAGCAAGAAGCAAATAGTTTATATAGGCAAGGCATAAGGCTGATAGGACGGTAATTTCCTATGTCAGTGGGATCTCCTTTTTTATACAATAAAATAATTTCCGATTCAGTCCAGCTTTTGGGTACATGTTCCAAGGTTAGGATTTTATTGAATAAAATTTGAAGTGGTGTTAGTAACAGTGGCCCCGCATATTTGATAAGTTCATTTGTAATACCATCCGGTCCAGGGCTTTTTTCAGACTTCATTTTCATTATTTGTTTTTGTATTTCAGGTTCACTAAACATAGAAATGGTGGATATTGTAGGACTTAATTGATAGTAGTCTTGTGTGTTATCAGGTGAATCATTACAACTGTACAGCTTTGAATAGAAGCTGCATCCCGCACTGACATAATCAAGATCAACAATAAAAGAAATAAAAAACCATTCTCCTGCCCTTATCCCAATTTATTTGGGGTCGGCGCAACATGTCTTTGTCTTCCATGCTTCTCTATTCGTCATCTCTGTAGTTACCCCCTTTTTACCCATATCCTCTTTCACACAGTCCATCCCCTGCCCGGGGGTTGAGGATAGATTCGAAAGAGTTATCTCGCCCCTGGGCATTCAGGGCAGGGAGGAACAGGGGTGGGTTTTAGTTAGTAAGTCTGACACGCCCTTCCGCTCCACCCTAGAGCGGAAGAAGTCATAGGATGATTTCCCACCCCCATACATCATAATTGAAATGATGTTTCATGTTGTGTATTAAAAATTATAAAAATATTTTATTTTAACTGTAAAATAACGTAAATCAGCTACGCTCCGTCCAGCACAGATCCAGATCCAAAACCTCGAAAGCTTTCAGCTCGAACTTCAAAATCGTTTCGAGTGCCTAGTGAGCTCCGTGGACAAATACAATGATGGGTTCGTGGAAACTGTCCATACGGTCGGGTCTAAGTTCTTCAAGACTCGCCGTACCGATAAGAACAGGAAGCTCTCTGATCCTACTCTCGAACTCATGAAGGAGAGGCGAGAGATGATTCTGCAGTCTTCAGACGATGCGTATAAATACCGGCAGCTTAATAGAAGGGTCTCCAAGTTCTTAAAAAAACCTTTTTACAAAAAAAAAACAACCGACTTCCAAAAATAAAATTACTCTAAAAATTAAAAAATAACTTTAATTTCGGAAGTCGGTGTTTGTATTTTACTTCTTCGTTATTTGACACCGACTTCCGAAATTAAAGTTTTTGTATTTTACTTCTTCGTTATTTGACACCGACTTCCGAAATTAAAGTTTTTTTTTAGTTTTTAGAGTAATTTTATTTTTGGAAGTCGGTTGTTTATTTTTGTAAATAGTTTTTTATTTTTCACTTTTTAGTTGTTATACCCCAGAACTATAAACCCCAATAACATGGAACGTGGAATTTAAACATTTGGAGAACACCAAAACGTCATCGAGGTACGCGTATTTTTCGTTTTTGTTCAATTTCTCAAAAAGGGCTGAAGCAATTTCGATAACATTTATATGGAACCACCTCGGGAGTATATTCTTACGGATAAAAAAATTATTTTGAAAATTGGTCTACAACTGACAGAGAAATAAAATATAAGACATACATAAAAAAAAAAAAAAAAAAAAAACATACAGTTGAACATAGAACCTCCTCCTTTTTAGAAATTCGGTTAAAAAAAAATACCTGAAATGGACAGAAACTACTTATTAATAGTCCTTAATTCTTTTTAGAATATTTTTTTTTTATTGTTGGTAGGCACGCGTTTGACCACTATCTCACCAGATGGTAAGCGATGATGTGGTCGAAGATGGAGCACGCTTGCCTAGAAGTAACCTATTCACTCTTGACTTAAAGACTCCCAGGTTGTAGCTATCAGGAATGTCAACAACAACTCAGCCTTTCGCAGTCCACTGCTGGACATAGGCCTCTCCCAGGCTGCGCCACAACACCCTGTCCTCCGCCTTCCGCATCCAGTCTATCCCAGCCCCCTTTTTAAGGTCGTCGGTCCATGTAGCTTGGCTATAAAATATGTATAGTGAAATAATTCTTGAGTTGGTTTCTAGGGTAAAAATATAACGATAACTTAAATATTTAACTTGATATCCGCCTTATATTTTATTGGAGGTCGTGTTTATTTGACATTAGTAAGTGACATTCAGCCAAAGAGGAATCGTCAAATAATCCATAACGAACTATTTTTATAAAATTAGTTCAATTTTCATTAATTTAGTAAACTAATTCGAACTATATATACCGGTAAAACGTGGTGAATAGGGATGTATGGATGAGTCGGGACGAAACTTTAAAAGGGATTTTAACGTTTAAAAAATTGTAATAAATATCAGTAGGTAGCAGAGGTTTCTCACATATCAGGGCCAACTTTATCAGTGTTCACTTCTAAAATACGCTCAGAAGTAGTGTATATCTTGCATTGGTCACTGGACGTCGTCGTTTGACTAAAATGATGATCATGTTGTTGAGGAGCTCGTGGCTAAAGTAATAGCACGGGTCGATCCATCAGGTTAAGTTACGCTTGCCGGGGTTGGTCCATGGATGGGTGACTATCTTTACATACCGAGACTCCTCTGTGCCTCGGGAAACTCGTTAAACCGTTGATCCGATTGTCAATCGTGGATCTTTGACAGTCGTTACGCCCACAAGTCTGACTACCAGTCTTACTAAGTGGTATCGTATCACACAGTAACTGGGTTGTGGAGGTCAGATAGACGATACCAGTATTTTACATGGAGTGACTGCTCGCTCCAATGTAAAATACTGGTATTCAGCTGCATCCGGTTTGACTGGAAGCTGACCCCAAGATAGTTAAGAAAAGGCGCGGGTAGATTGATGTTGTTATGATGCATCACCTGATGGTAAGCAATGATGTGGTCAGAAGTATTTTTTATAGCTAACGGATTTTCTTGTCGCCAGAATCAGATATTTTTTTTTTTTTTGAAACCACACATTTACACACACAGAAAGGCACAGAAATGTTATTAAAAACAAAACTCCGTACAGGAAGTTTAACTTTCCTTAAAGCCTCAAAAATCGAAAGTATCGAAAAACTCGTTTGTGTCAAAAGATAAAGATTCAACCAATACAAAACAGACATAAAACAATTAATTTTAATCAACGCTTCCTGAAGTGAAATTACTATCATTAACAATATTAATACTTCCTTGTGGAATCTAAGTTTTATCTGCGAAACTGCTACCGTTAGTACTTAAGCTGCATTTTATCGTCTCTAACGGAGCCTCATCCTGTGGTAGCGTCCAATCCTATAAAGTATAACATGCACTAACTTATTCCTACCATCCAGAATCTACTATACCATCCCTATCCCTTTCATATATAATTGAGTTTGCAATGACAATCAATTCGGGGACTTCATTTCTAAAATTGTCAGGTTCCAAGAATGGTTTCCAGTTTATGATCTCCAAAGGAATCGGACGTATAATTATGGCCAATTGGAAATGTGATTGGACATAAATAACGGATAATTGACTCGAGATAGACGTGGACGGTTTAATTCAATTAAATTGTAATGCTGTTTCAATTATTGTGTGTTGTACCATTACTCTTTCGCACTAGTCAGTTATTTTTGAATTATGGTGGTTTATGAAGGATGTGAATCATTTCGTCGGAAATGATGTTTTTGAAGTTTAATCAAATGCTATCTGTCTATAAGGATCAACAAAATAATCTATTAGGACTTAAAAAACTTCGGCACTTTTCATATTATAATAGGTTTTTAATGCTCATTGTTCTCCACTTTGAATTAATCAAAAGTTTATCCTTTACCATTCTCTAAACATGCAATTTCAATAAGATAATAACCGTAAACATATCAAATTACTCACACTTATCATTTTGCTTAAATAAAAAATTCACAATTCGTTCCAACTAATAGTCCATCTAAAATTTCTATCATTAAAAACAAATAAAAGCTAAGAACAATAGCAAAAAGCCCACAAACCGCATTTTGTTTATTTTCATTGACCTGCATTGTGGTGACCTTGATACTGCATCATTATATTACCATCAATCACGT
This sequence comes from Polia nebulosa, assembly GCA_951329385.1. Classification (NCBI taxonomy): domain Eukaryota; kingdom Metazoa; phylum Arthropoda; class Insecta; order Lepidoptera; family Noctuidae; genus Polia; species Polia nebulosa. The sequence goes on from OX589595.1 coordinate 31,788,973, forward strand.
ACACGAGCTCCTCATGATGGATGCCCATAAATATGATTTAAAACTACAAGTGCAGTAATGTGCAAATTATATCACATTCAGCACAAGCGAATCTGGTCCTTAGTGTCTACGAATTAAGGTTCACCACTTCAGCACATCATTGACACTATGGCAACAGTATCTTTTTATTCGGACTTTAATGGTCGACTCAAAACCAATCAAGCTTGAACTGTCTCTATATTCTCAGATACCTAGCTCAAAACCAAATTTTGTGAACATCACAAGCCAACGAAGATCATTAAATTTTGGGCGTCTGATAATGATGACTCACTTGAATTAAGATGGAATCGCTTTCCAAAGGAAAGGTGTCGAGAGATCGCTGCAATTATCAGACGTTCGGTACGATGCGAGGCAATTATGATCTTTTTGCCGTGGACCCGTTATCTTGGCTTAGATGCGCGGCAAAAACGCAACTGGCGCAGTGAGGAGTCTTTCGCCGCCGTGGGCGCACGCTACCGCCTCGCGAACTCTCCGAGACACCATGTCCCCTCGCGCGCTGCTCGCTCTCGTCGCTATAGCCTGCCTCGCACAGGCAGCGGCCCGCCCGGTCAAGAAGACCCTAAACTTCAACATGTTTCTGCTCCGACCCAAAGAAGGAGCGTCCGACAGATTCTTACTGTCGACCGACGGGGTGTCCCGGTTTGGGCCAATATTAGAGATGTTCGTCCAACGCTTCCAAGGGTTGATGTCCGTGAAGCTGCCACAAGACCAACTTAACGGTATATCTGTTCCTGACGCGGCGTCAGGAGTGAAGGGTGAGGTGCCTATTGGTAACAATGCGGAAAACGAAGTTGATGGTGTGCAAGAATCTAAAATGCCTGGAATAGTGGTGAGGCCATCACGCACGAAGCCTGGGACTTATGAAGTTGAGATAGACATGGTTGTAGACGACGGCCAGCCTGATGAGAAGACAACGTAGCCAGCGGATGCGTTATGTGGTAGATCGGGTCCAAAAAGTACAGACGTTGTCGCAAGGAAGTAAGAAATAATTGAGTTCGACTTTATAATTAGAGCACGTTCGATAGTTGCGGAAAATTACAAAATAACATTATTTTTATATCAATAAGTAGTTGTATAATCTCGGTGTATGATATAACATGTTGAGCAAGTATTGGTAAACAAGAATGTTGTTGGAAAAAGTCGTGTCGTCATAAAAATGTCACTTTCGTAGATGTGTTTGGTCTTAGTGTCGTGATATCTTTGTTTCTGCATTTATTAATTTTAATTTAGATTTAAGTTGAAGTCGTAATATTATTTATTTTGTTTATTCTTGCCATATCATTAAGGTTTAGAGTTCGTAATAAATTATTTTACAATTTTTGTGCTTCGTTTCCTTTTCTGGTTGTTAGCAAATCTGTATTATTTCGTTATCATGTTAGACTTATGTAATTTATTGTTCATTGAATAACTTCACTCTGTACTTCATCGTTATCGATTCAATGCGCCGTTTGAAATCTTATTTTGTGTGCATTCATTTAAAATCCATTTTCCAAAAAGATATCCTTAAACATAAACCACCCGCAAGTTATTATATTTCAACTAAACCACACAAATAGTTCAAAGTTCAACGAAAAAGAAAAAGTGGGTCCTTAATTTATTATCAACATTTTTGTATCCCTTATCTGTCTAAATAAAATTCGACTGACTGATATATCAACGCACAACCTAAACTACTGGTCTATGGTAATGTATTTCTTTTTTTTTATGTTTGATAGGCTCGCGTTTGACCACTATCTCACCTGATGGCAAGCGATGATGTGGTCGAAGATGGAGCACGCTTGCCTAGAAGTAACCTATTCACTCTTGACTTAAAGACTCCCAGGTTGTAGCTAACAGGAAACACAGACTCCGGTAGAGAATTCCACTCCCTAACTGTACGCGCAATGAATGTTTTCTATATATATATATGGTAATTTGGTGGGTGTGTTCCTTGTGAAGTGTAGGAAAGGGTTTTTCGAAATTAAACCATTAAGGGGGTGAAAAATGGATTGAAAATTTATTACAGGGGAAGTACTCATTACACGCGGGCGAAGCCGCTGACAGAAGCTAGTATTTTATAAAAATCAGGCTATAATTTTTTAACTGTAGTCGGCACTAAGTTTTCCCATTCAACTAGCCCCTTTCAGAATCACAAACTAGTCTTTTTCATTTACAAATGATCTGACAGCCAAATTTATGCGTCACTGACTGAAATATTCTTTCAAAATGCCTGAAATGACTTCAATTTTGACATTTTAAACATTGAAGAATGGAGGTTTTTGAACTCCAGTAGCCGTCATAATTTATTGGCATTACTTACTACTGTCAGGACCTTTCTTGATGACTTTATTGTTCGTTCATAAATACCGTTAGTAAGTATATTCTTTCAATAAATAAATATACCTGCTATTTTCTATTTCTTGGGCCTTTGTCCATTATACGAATGCACCTATCTACCTTTTTTTGTGGAATGCACCTATCTTTACCTATAGATCGGTAAGTATAGTTTTTTTTATTAGTTTATTAGTGCTTTTCTAGACCTTATTGTCTGGTTACAAAGGCAGTGTCCACTTATTCTCTTTGTTTTGTTTCTAGCCAATATAATCAGTTATCAGTGAATGCTTTCCACCAAAACAAAAGATTGAAGTCAGTTCATCTTTTTCTTTGTAGGTTAAATTGAAAGCAATATGTCAATTTCGTATAAATTAGTATGCTTTCTTTGCTTTAAGAAATCAGGAAGACTATTAAAGAAAACTTTGAAGTTGTACGTAATGATTTGAAAACAACAGAATAATTTATTGCAAGTGTGATAATCTATCTGTGTGCAAAATTTCATTCAAATCCCTTCAGCCGTTTTTGCGCGATTGAAACACAAACATACAAACTTTCGCATTTAAGTATAATATTAATAGTTTAGGATAATGCATGTTCCATCCCTAAAATAGAAGAACCCTGTTGAACAATAGCAGATATATCTTTTAAACATATTATGTAGACTAGTCCTGTACCATTAAAGACTAGAACCATAAGTTAAAACCCTAGAACAGTTAGTAATAAATAACGAAGTAACAGCGTTGCGGCCGCAGAGATAAACTAACGCCCAGCACATTAACGGGACGCGCGGTTACAAAACCGCACGATTACTGTCGAGTACTGATTGTGTTGTACACCTTTATTTATTATTATTTATTATATACTTTATTGTACACCGAAAAAAAAAATACACACATTAAGGAAAACTTATACTAAAAAACATACAATTGGCGGCCTTATCGCATTCCGCGATCTCTTCCAGGCAACCTGGAATGGACAGAGATTGCGTGGACACAAAATGGGGCTGCACTTGGTGCAAATATAAAGAATACAATACAATACAATACAATTATAGATACATAAATACATACTAAAAATATAGGCAGGAAAATAAGTGACAACAATTAAAAAAAAAAAAAAAAATGGTCACAGTGACAAGTAATGCTCCCTTACTAGTCCTCCTTTATGTGAGTTTTCTAAGGTTGTCTTCTATTTTAATGTAATATTTTGAATATCTTATTATAGATTCTGCCCTTAGACTATGAAAAGTTATAGACGGAGTGTCAAAAATCCAGCAATCTGAAGTACCAGAATGAGAAGCCGGCTTTTATCTGTACACGCGAAATAAGCTCACATAGACAAAATGAGGAGCCACTCACACATTTTAACGAACCTGCTTCATTTTATGTCCAATGACGTTCCGTCTATAACCTTTCATAGTCTAAGCTTCTGCCCATAAAACAAACCACTTTCCTGAAGGAAGTCATACAATTCTCAGGTAAAAATATTGATCTTTCGGTACAAAATTATCATCAGCCAATCAAAATTAGAACGGGAGGTCCAAAAATAATTTTATAATATCAACTTTCTTGAAGAAAAAAAAAACCCAAATAAATATTTAGATTTGCCATATAAAGTTGGAACGGGCGCTATTCCTGACTCCGGGCGGCTACTGAATTCCAGATTTAAAAAATAAAAAACTTTTTTACAAAAAATATACAACCAACTTCTAAAAATTGCAAAATAACTTTAATTTTGGAAGTCGGTGTCAAATAACGAAGACAAACTAAATACAAACATCGACTTCCGAAATTAAAGTTATTTTGCAATTTTTAGAAGTTGGTTGTATATTTTTTGTAAAAAAGTTTTTTATTTTTCACTTTATAGTTGTTGTACTCCAGAACTAAATCTAAATAATAAAGTTATGCCCGAATGGATAACCTCAATAACATGGAATAATTGGAGACAACCGAAAAGTCATCTGTGTATACGTATTTTTTGTTTATGTTGATTTATTCAAAAAGTATTGAATCTATTTCGATAAAATTTATGTGGGATCACCTTTGAAGTATGACCTACCGAACAAAAAAGAAATGTGAAAATCTATCCACAAATGGCGGAGAAATCGTGTAACATACATACAAAGAAAACGTACAGACGAATTGGGAACCTTCTCCTTTTAGAAGTCGGTTAAAAAACCAATAAGAATGCATAATTTGGGAATTGACCCTAGTACCTCATGCTCAGTACTAAACATTAGTAGTGCAACCTCGTCGGTAGTTATATTTTCGACCCGTTTTGGGTTGAAACTCTTGGGTCGTGGAGTCCGAGTGCTCATACACTATTTAAAGATTTATCCAAACGCTTAGTTGTCACTTCATGTGACCCAAGGACTGGCTTTTACCTCGGCCAGAGGTATTGCTATAGAACATGGTGATGCCGCCTGTGCTGGTTACACTTCCAATCGACAGTGATTCGGAGGATTTTTTTGACGCCATATTTTTTATTATTAAGGAAGATTTTTTATTCAGTGTTTTTATAGTATAATTAGTTATTTATTTTAACTACATGTGTGTATATTTCTCTGTAAACAAATAAAAAATTACAGGTTTACACCTGTACCAACCTCCAACCTTACGGTTGTAACCACACTAGCGAAAGTGTACTAAACACGGAAGTTACACGCACATTTCAAGCATCCTAATTAGGTGCATCTCTGGTCGGACATACTCGCCAACATCACGAAGGTATGATTACGCAGTCGCCGTAATGTATGCACAACGGTGCATGTAGCATCTCTCTTGTTACAGACTGGATTCTTGGAAAAGACAATGGAGCGTAGGCTTTTTTATTTTGACCCTTTTTTACTGTATTCAATTCTTAGGAAATGTTCATAGTCATTTAGTTCTACTTGTAACCATCCCGCTATTTGCTTCTAATTTTCAACAAACCAAGAAAAGACACCAGAAATAATCTTGCTTAGGTACCTACTATTATAAATAATCTTGCTTAGGTACCTTCTATTATAAATAATCTTGCTTACCTACGTGTCGGTTTTCACTTCAAATGAAAATAATCCACTACGAGTGCTACGACGGTCGGTGACGGTGACGCTCGATTTCAATAGTTTTTCCCATCTCAACGCGCTTAAAGAAGCAGAAAATACGTTTAAGAAACTTAAACATAAAAAAATCTCGTATTGTCAGATTTTCACCCGTTACCTTTCGCCTGTCGATCTTCCCCAGTTCTAAACCTACTAATTGGGTCCACAGTACCTACATAAATAAAATAGGTCGTGACTGATAATGTTTGAAGCAGAACGCATCATAGAAAACTATTATATGAAACCCATTCACTGATTCTAATCAATAAATCACTCGCCCGGAAGACATAACTATAAAAATGTGACCAATAGAACAGAGTCTAATAGTAATACCATCAGTCATCATCACACATTGACAAATACGCAACGAGCGCGAAAGCTGTACGCAACGCGCATTTTAATTCTGTTAGACATATTTTAGCGAATCAGGGTGAGCAAAGTTAGCCGCACATCATTGATAAATGATAAGTGATTTTATTTTTAACCGACTTCGAAAAAGGAGGAGGTTATCAATTCGGATGTTTGTATTTTTTTAACCGACTTCGAAGAAGGAGGAGGTTATCAATTCGGATATTTGTATTTTTTTTTTATGTATGTTCCGGCATAACTCCGTCATATATTGACGGATTTGCAAAATTTTTTTTTTGTTCGAAAGGGGTTTATTCCGAAATGGTCCCATTTAAATTTTGAAAAGGTCTGATGATGGGTTTTGGAGACAGACTACGGAACTCTTCAAAAATTGACAGCAAATCAACCGCGATTGCTGCGATCGTATGTCTATGAATTGTTATCACAGTTTAATGGGGTACCACAACTAAAAAGTGAAAAATAAAAAACTTTTTTACAAAAAAATAGAACCGACTTCCAAAAAAAGCGCAAAATAACTTTAATTTCGGAAGTCTGTGTCAAAAAACGACGACACAAAACAGGAACACCGACTTCCGAAATTAAAGTTATTTTGCGCTTTTTTTGGCAGTCGGTTCTATTTTTTTGTAAAAAAGTTTTTTTGTAAGTAGGTTTTAACAACACTTTTACACGTCAACATTTTTTTTTTAATCTAGATGAGGCCGGTGTTTCCCAGCTGACTACCCTGAGAAGAAAAACCGAAACAAACTCAGAGGTCAGTCTCTTTTAAACTGTTCAAATCCATACAATATGTACTGGTCAAATCATTTGAGAACGTAGTACGTTTATGTTTGGGATGAGCTTTTGAGGAAAGCAACATAAATTCGAGTGGACCTGTCCAGACAGTGCAAGCATTTGTCAGTTATCGTGAAGCTCAACTCAGAACTTTAAGGAGCTTAACGAACCGACGAACAACACCAAAGTAAGTGTGTGGTAATCCTACTGATATTAATAATGCGAAAGTTTGGTTGGATGGATGTTTGTTACTCAATAACGCCAGAACGGCTGAACAGATCTGGATGAAATATGGCACAGAGATAGATTATGGATTGGAAAAACACACTGGCTATATTTTATAGTGGGTGAAGTACTAAAACCATGCGGGCGAAGCCGCTGGCCGGAGCTAGTAAGTGATAAAACTGCTCTACAAAAATTGCCCTTTCCTCTACGATAGGTTCGCTTACCGTACATTTTTGCTTAGTATTAATTTTATTGACACAATGTGAAGGAATAAATGGAAGCCTTTACTCCCGCTAGGTATAAACACCTCAGAGGGGGTTCCGAAATGCCTAAAAAAAAAAAAAAAGGGGTAGTGGATAAATTCGTAACAGAGTTACCGCTCCCCTGGGAACTCAGGTAGGAAAGGAACAGGGGTGGGTTTTAGTCAGTAAGAGTCTGACACGCCCTCCCGCTCCACCCCGAGCGGGAGATGTCATTGGATGATATCCGACCCACAAAAAAAAAAATGGGTGTTCCGGAGTGGAACCTTATTTTCTCTTAAGGCACTATTAACTTGCGTGCATTTGTTAGCTTGCTTGTTCTATGCTGAGCTCACATAACAACGTCGAACGTCGTACGTTCACCCAGTAATAGGACTCGCCCATCAAGGCGCGCTTGCCGAAATTAGACGCATTATTATTTTTACTATACATAAAACAACAAGTATTATACTAAAACACGTATACTAAAATACAAATAATTAAATGATCTTAAAAATGGTGAAGGTTTCAAAAAATACGTTTTATAGTTTTTGCGTGATTCTCAATTGTATAACCGCGTTAGACATAACTTTACAAATGAATTGCACAATGTTATAAAAATATAATTTCAAATATTCACATAGGTACTTATTAAATAACGACGAAATTTTTTTAGAGTAACATAATATTTTTTTCAAAGAAATAAGACTAGTCGTTTAGACGTGATGTTCAATTAAAAACCATTAGAAGTCGTATAACTGCGCCTTAAGGGCCTACCTCTGCTTTAGTGGCGTCCTCATTGAATAAAACATCGTATCTTATCATAGAAAATAAAGATTAAAGAATCCTATGTTGCGTTTGTTACAAAGAGGTAAGGTATTTTAAATAGTAAGCAAAAGTGTCAAAAACGGCTGTTTTTGGTACTTTTGCTTACTACTTTGGATACGAAACATTTTGAGTCCTGTTTTAACAACGTAAAAATATCGTATCCTCTTTGTAACAAACGCAACATAGGACTCTCTTTATATTCTATGCTTTGCTACGATTTTTTATTCAATGAACGGGGCCGCTTCCATATACTGATGGTGATCACCGGGATAGTTTTAGTGAGTTAAGAATCCCACACTCCCATGGTCTTTTAAGCAAAAGTCCAGGCATCTTATGAAGGATTCCACCCAAAAAAAAAACAAAAGGTATAAATACTTGTGTTCTAAGAATCAGAGCAGCCACTGTGACTACTTACTGATGTGCAGTCCACTATAATACGTACCTTCCTAAAGTTTACGAGTTAAGGCCCTACTACCGGCCAAGTGGCGCCCTGACGAAAAAAAACAAAAACGGCCGTTTCTGACACTTTTGCCTACTACTTTGGATACGAAACATTCTGAGACCTTTTTAACAACGTAAAAATACTTTATCCTCATTTTAACAAACGTGACGTTGGATTTTTTAATATTTATTTTCTATCCTATGCTACGATTTTTTATTCAATTGCAAGCCTATAGCGTTCATTTTGATAATCTGTAGGAACCCATAGTGTGGTCCCGGCATTGTACAGAAAATATTTATGAGTTCATCCGGCAGTCTGGACAGACTTATGTGCCCTATACATAATTATTCTAAGACGCTAATGGGTACAAGCATATTTTATGATAACACTATGCTAGAATTATTGCATTCTAGCCAGCCTATTAGAGTGAGTAGTGAATATTAAATGAGGCTATTTATGCAATACTAGATTTATTTTTTTTTCTCTCTTTCATTTATCCCACAGCTTCGTCCATGTTGCCTATCCGACAGTAACCATACATTTTTAGGGTACCGTATAAAGAAAACCGGACAAGTTCGTGTTGGGCCACGTGCAGTGATTTAAAACTTACATTTGCATGTTTTCAACTACAAAGTTAAGTTTGTTATCCTACGATAGTACGAAACCCTTAGTGTGTGAGTCTGACACACTTGGTCGGTTTTTTTTTTCTATAAAAGTAGCCAATAACACTCAGCGATATACGACCTTCTATCAAATCTAATGATTTTTTTTCAATCGTTTCATAAATGTGAAAATTTGGTTTATTTTACAAACATAAGGTCAAATCAACAATTTCACCAGACATTATGCTAGTTTTTGATGAATATACATAAGCAAAACCGTTTCTACATATTTCGTAATATTTAAACACGCATAATTAAGGTGTTGGAAAATGAGACTGCCAACATTGGATGAACAAAGACCGAGAAAGAAGATCATGGTGTAAAACTGCTCGTTACGATTTAGACACAGTTGCAATCCGTTAATCCCTATTTTCCCTTAAAAAATACTCAAAAGAAGAAGAAAGAAGAGTGCCGCAAAAGTGGCGATTGCGGACCAAGGTCGCTGTAGAAATAGTCTTGCCAAATGGCGTATGCTTGACCCATCCCAAACTCAGTGCCAATGTGGAGCCCCTTTACAGGACATGCGCCACCTCCTTGCTTGCCCAGCATACACAGCCACCTTGTATAATTTTAACGAATACAATGACAGCTATCCAGGTGGCATATTGGTCGGACAAAATTTGAGTCAAAATCGACGACGCCGCAGTGCCAAAAAATATCACTATAATTAATATCTCTCAACTCGAAAATTTTTCTCTTCCTTTATCCAAAAGCTAGCTACGATATTAAAAGTAAAAGAGACTGAAATCATTTTCTTCCCACCATCACTTTAAATACGCAAGTAATGTAAAAACCACAGGTTGTTGACCTGCCGCCAGTACCACCCAATACCGCAATAATCCTATACCAGCAATTAGCTATAACGACTCACGGAACTGACAAGTTACGGGTGCTTGCCAACTGATCATTTTAAGGGATCCGTACCCGAAGGGTCCAAACGGAACCCTATTCCTGTCACTCACGTGTGCGTCTGTCTGTCCGTCGTCTGTCACACAGGTTTTACAGCCAAACGGTTGGAGCTACAGTCTTGAAATTTTCACAGTATAAGAATTTTGTTGACCCAAAGCCATACAAATAGTCAAAAATACATGTATGCATGTGGTACGGAACCATAAATGTGCGAAGTCCGACACGCACTTAGCCGCTTTTTAGAATTCCGTACCAGAAGGGTCCAAACGGAGCCCTATTGCTGTTACTCACGTGTCCGTCTGTCTGTCGGTCCATCCGTCGTCTGTCACAAAATTTTGTTTCGAAGATTTTTTAACTTCCCATTGACCTATGAACTTGAAGCATTTGTTGTTGGCATTTGGTTGGGCCAACAATAAATGCTATAATTTTATTGTTGGCCCAACAATAAATGCTATTAGGGTTTTTTTTAAGATGTTTCTTTGTTAGGGTTTAATCTTGGAAGCTGAATAAGAACCACTTCCTCATATCCTACGGAGTTGAATTTTACATGTTGGTTCAGTTCTGATGACAATGCGTTTTTAAGGCGTATATAGAAGGCAAGTGGCGCCCTCATTGAGTAAAAATCGTAGAAAAGCGTAGAAAATAAAAATTAAAGAATCCTATGTTGCGTTTGCTACAAAGAGGATAAGGTATTTTTAAGTTGTTGAAACAGGACTCAAAATGTTTCGTATCCAAAGTAGTAAGAAAAAGTACCAAAAACGGCCATTTTAGACATTTTTGCTTACTACTTTGGATACGAAACACTTTGAATCCTGTTTTAACAACGTAAAAATACTTTATCCTATTTGTAACAAACGCAACATAGGATTCTTTAATCTTTATTTCCTATGGTAAGATACGATTTTTTATTCAGTGAGGGCGCCACTTATGCGGAGGTTAGCATTGACATTCAGAAATAGTTCCAGATAGAAAAACTCTTTACCCTAGTAGCATTTTCTGTTGGCATCAAGTGGCCAACAGTGGGGAATCCGTTGGGATATAGTTAGTTAGATTCCCTACATCAAACTTACAATGACCCAACGCAGTAAATTATTATCATTATACCAACCATTTACCAACGATGGGCCAAAGCTACTACTGCCTACCTTTACTTAAAAGCTGTTGGCGTTTTTGCAGTGCTTATAACGTAGGCCCTACAAATATCAACTGCATTGGGCCAATGACTGCCCAATGCAGTTAAATATTACATTACGCCAAAGTTTTTACAAAACGCTCCATATTTTCAAAATGGTTGCTCGGATGAAAATCTTTTCAAGAAAGAAATTGTTGCTCTACTCGAAAACCATGAGATAATGAAAAAAACTCGAAAAATTATTAAGAAAAAAAAATTATTGCAAAATTCTTCTAAGTGTCGGGCCGGATCATCAAAGGACTTGGTAAAATTTTCAGAGATTTTTTTTTAATAGATTTCTGCCCTTTTTATTGTAGCACCTTACTAACCTTGTCCATAGAAACCATTTAGGCTCTGAGAAGGATGGCCCTCCGACGCACCGTTCCCGAGTTATGGGCCTCCAAATTTTATTTTATATTTTACAAAACGATCCATATTTTCAAAATGGTTGCTCGGATGAAAATCTTTTCAAGAAAGAAATTGTTGCTCTACTCGAAAACCATGAGATAATGTAAAAAACTCGAGAAATTATTTAAAAAAAAAAAAAATATTGTAAAATTTTTCTAAGTGTCGGCGATCATCAAAGGACTTAGTAAAATTTTCAGAGATTTTTTTTTAACAGATTTCTGCCCTTTTTATTGCAGCACCTTATTAACCTTGTCCATGGAAACCATTTAGGCGCTGTGAAGCATGGCCCTCCGACGCACCGTTCCCGACTTATGGGCCTCCAAATTTTATTTTATTTTTTACAAAACGATCCATATTTTCAAAATGGTTGCTCGGATGAAAATCTTTTGAGAAATAAATTGTTGCTCTACTCGAAAACCATGAAATAATGTAAAAAACTCGAGAAATTATTGAGAAAAAAAAAAATGATTGCAAAATTCTTCTAAGTGTCGGGCCGGATCATTAAAATTTTCAGAGATTTTTTTTAACAGATTTCGGCCTGTTTTATTGCAGCACCTTACTAACCATGTCCATAGAAACCATTTAGGCTCTGAGAAGCATGGCCCTCCGACGCACCGTTCTCGAGTTATGGGCCTCCAAATTTTATTTTATTTTTTACAAAACGATCCATATTTTCAAAATGGTTGCTCGGATGAAAATCTTTTAAGAAAGAAATTGTTGCTCTACTCGAAAACCATGAGATAATGTAAAAACTCGAGAAATTATTTAAGAAAAAAAATTTACTGCAAAATTTTTCTAATTGTCGGCGATCATCAAAGGACTTAGTAAAATTTTCAGAGATTTTTTTTTAACAGATTTCTGCCCTTTTTATTGCAGCACCTTACTAACCTTGTTCATAGAAACCATTTGGGATCTGAGAAGCATGGCCCTCCGACGCACCGTTCTCGAGTTATGGGCCTCCAAATTTTATTTTATATTTTACAAAACGATCCATATTTTCAAAATGGTTGCTCGGATGAAAATCTTTTCAAGAAAGAAATTGTTGCTCTACTCGAAAACCATGAGATAATGTAAAAAACTCGAGAAATTATTTAAAAAAAAAAAATTATTGGAAATTTTTCTAAGTGTCGGCGATCATCAAAGGACAGTAAAATTTTCAGAGATTTTTTTTTAACAGATTTCTGCCCTTATTATTGCAGCACCTTACTAACCTTGTCCATAGAAACCATTTAGGCTCTGAGAAGCATGGCCCTCCGACGCACCGTTCCCGAGTTATGGGCCTCCAAATTTTATTTTATTTTTTACAAAACGATCCATATTTTCAAAATGGTTGCTCGGATGAAAATCTTTTCAAGAAAGAAATTGTTGCTCTATTCGAAAACCATGAGATAATGTGAAAAACTCGAAAAATAATTGAGAAAAAAAAATGATTGCAAAATTCTTCTAAGTGTTGGGCTGGATCATCAAAGGACTTAGTAAAATTTTCAGAGATTTTTTTTTACATATTTCTGCCCTTTTTATTGCAGCACCTTACTAACCATGTCCATAGAAACCATTTAGGCTCTGAGAAGCATGGCCCTCCGACGCACCGTTCTCGAGTTATGGGCCTCCAAATTTTATTTTATTTTTTACAAAACGATCCATATTTTCAAAATGGTTGCTCGGATGAAAATCTTTTAAGAAAGAAATTGTTGCTCTACTCGAAAACCATGAGATAATGTAAAAACTCGAGAAATTATTTAAGAAAAAAAATTTACTGCAAAATTTTTCTAAGTGTCGGCGATCATCAAAGGACTTAGTAAAATTTTCAGAGATTTTTTTTTAACAGATTTCTGCCCTTTTTATTGCAGCACCTTACTAACCTTGTTCATAGAAACCATTTGGGATCTGAGAAGCATGGCCCTCCGACGCACCGTTCTCGAGTTATGGGCCTCCAAATTTTATTTTATTTTTTACAAAACGATCCATATTTTCAAAATGGTTGCTCGGATGAAAATCTTTTAAGAAAGAAATTGTTGCTATACTCGAAAACCATGAGATAATGTATAAACTCCAGAAATTATTTAAGAAAAAAAATTTATTGTAAAATTTTTCTAAGTGTGCGCGATCATCAAAGGACAGTAAAATTTTCAGTTTTTTTTTTAACAGATTTCTGCCCTTTTTATTGCAGCACCTTATTAACCTTGTCCATGGAAACCATTTAGGCTCTGTGAAGCATGGCCCTCCGACGCACCGTTCCCGACTTATGGGCCTCCAAATTTTATTTTATGTTTTACAAAACGATCCATATTTTCAAAATGGTTGCTCGGATGAAAATCTTTTGAGAAATAAATTGTTGCTCTACTCGAAAACCATGAAATAATGTAAAAAACTCGAGAAATTATTGAGAAAAAAAAAAATGATTGCAAAATTCTTCTAAGTGTCGGGCCGGATCATAAAAATTTTCAGAGATTTTTTTTAACAGATTTCGGCCTGTTTTATTGGAGCACCTTATTAACCTTGTCCGTAGAAACCATTTAGGCTCTGAGAAGCATGGCCCTCCGACGCACCGTTCCCGAGTTATAGGCCTCCAAATTTTATTTTACTTTTTACAAAACGCTCCATATTTTCAAAATAGTTGCTCGGATGAAAATCTTTTCAAGGAAGAAATTGTTGCTCTAGTCGAAAACCATGAGATGATGTAAAAATCTCGAGAAATTATTGAGAAAAAAATGAGTAATTGGAGGGTAGTCCCAAATAATACAGTTACAATTTTGAGCTCTCATATAATTAATTTAATAAAATATTAAAAACAACTTTTAAATGCAAGAAACATAATAAAGTAGTACATTAACCTCTGGTGCACTCAGTCAGTTTATCAAATCTCCTTGACACCACTTCTCTACACTGCAAGCACTGTTCTTTGCTGAAATGGACCTGTACTCCAAATCGTCAAGCACTGTGGAGGAGCTGTCTCCTACATTTGCTTCAAGAATGTCACAATATGAGGAAGACTTGAAGAATGCCAGTGGTGAAGCTTCACATAAGACTATTGCCAGCCTATCCAAGGACTTCACTGAGTTGAAGACCCTAGTTTGGAAAACATTGAGTTCACTGAAATCCCAGATGGAGTTGCTTGTGTTTGGCTGGATAGGCACGAAATGACAACCCGTGCTAAGGTTCTTCTGTTGCATGGCCTGAGTGAGGACAAGGGAGCAGATCTAAGCAATGGTTTCCTGAAGGTTTTGTCGGAGCGTCTGGAAATGGCCAACGTCGCCTCTAAAGATATAACAGCCTGTCACCGCCTTGGAAGCAACACCAGCAAACCTCGTCCCCTCTTAGTTAGATTTGAAAATCGCATCCGCATCGTAAGGAATGAGGTGTGGCGAAATAACAACCAAGCTAAAAGGCTCTGGTTTAATGCTTTCTGAGTTCCTGACTAAGCTCAGACACGATATTTTTATGAATGCTCGGAAGTACTTCGGAATACATAAGTGTTGGACGTCTGAGGGGAAGATTGTCATCCAGGTTTCCGAAAAATCGCGACGGAAGATTGAGTTTGCTTCGGAATATCAAGAACTTGTTGCTCAGTTTCCCGTTGCTGAGCCCTCAGCCGTAACTTCGAAGCCAGTGCCCGATAAGAGAATTTGCTAGACAGTAAAGTGATGAGTCTTCGTTGCGGGTCTTCCATTTTTCTGAGTATATAATATACTAGGTACTTATCATTTTTATGTTTTATGTCGTTCATGTGTCGGTCATTCAATTTTTTTAGTTTTTTGTTTTGATTTGATTTTTTACTTATGTTATTATTGTCATTTGACATTTAGACCGTTCGGTGTTACTCAAAGTTTTCGTTCGGAAACATACTAACGTGTATTTATTTTGTTTGGACTACAGGCTTTTTATCTTTTAATTATAAAACTAATGTAGCCGGCGAGTGCATCGAGGTTTGAGTGCTGAAATTATTTTTTTCTTGTTTATTGTTAGATTACTTAATTTTTTTTAAAATTATTTATTTATTTTTATTGTTATTTGTATTTAGTTAAAATGGAAATGGACTGGTCACATGATGAGATCAACAACAGGAAAGTGGACTAAGAAAGTAACAGAATGCTACCATGACCTCATTTACCTTTCCTATAAAATTTGACTTCCTCAACGCAAGGCCAAATTTCTCTTTCTTCGCAGTTTTAAAAACGTTGATTTGGAGCGTTTGAGGGCTGATGCGGGTGGGATTGACTGGTCTTCTGTGTTCACCGGCAAGAATATGGACTCTATGGTGTCAGTTTTCAGCAGTACTATATTGAATTTGTATGATGCACCCCTTAAAAAGGTAAGAGTCAAACACCTTCCTGCACCATGGCTTTCCCCAGCTATAAAAAACCTGATGGCGAAACGTGATAAGGCCAAGCGTTTATACAGGAATCGGGCTACTGAGGAAAACTGGGACCTTTATAAGAAGATGCGAAATCGCTGCAGTTGTTTGTGTAGGAATGCCAAAAGGCATCACATTCACAACTCAATTGAAAACTTCAACCCGACACAAGTATAGCAATTTTTAAAGACTATTGGTATTGGCAAAGCCTCTAGCAAGAGTACTTCTGATAAAATGGACCTCAATGCACTTAATGCGCACTTTTCTACATCACCAATTATACTCGATATCGATGTTAAATCTTCGACTCTCAGTGATCTTTCCAATCTTCCTTTACCAGCAAATACTTCTTTCACTTTCCACCAAATTACTGAGCTAGATATTAAGAAATGTTTTCAATCCATCTCCATTAAGGCGTTAGGTGACTATGGTCTTC
Organism: Polia nebulosa; assembly: GCA_951329385.1. Lineage (NCBI taxonomy): Eukaryota > Metazoa > Arthropoda > Insecta > Lepidoptera > Noctuidae > Polia > Polia nebulosa. The sequence continues at coordinate 31,805,221 of OX589595.1, forward strand.
AGTTCCAAATGTTCCTACCTATTTTGAGTGAAATAGTTCCTGTTGTAACTCACATAGTAATTTTTTCTCTTTTCACTAACACGTTTCCTTCTGCTTAGAAGAAGGCTCACGTCTTACCACTTCCTAAAGTTTCAAATCCCTCTTCTCCATCTCAGTTCCGTCCAATATCCATCCTCCCAATCCTTTCCAAAGTTCTCGAGAGCGTTGTTCAGAAGCAACTGTCTTGTTATATATCCTCTAATGGCATGCTGAGTAACTGACGATATAAGACTGGCTATGGAAAACAAATGCTTGACAGTGTTGGTTTTACTGGACTTCAGCAGTGCCTTTAATTCAGTTTACTTTGACATTCTCTTAGGAATCCTTTCCTCCCTTAATGTCTCTGCGCCAGTAATTGAGTGTTTCAAATCTTATCTTCGAGGCCGCTCGCAGTATGTTCGGTCTGATGAGGATTTCTCTGAATGGTGTGATTTGGCTGCGGTTGTACCTTAGGGTGGCGTCCTCTCTCCTCTTCTTTTCTCAGTTTTTATAAACGCTATCACTGAGGTCTTTACTTCTAACTATCATCTCTATGCAGACGACTTGCAGTTATACCGTCACTTTAGAATGGGTTAACTCGCTGGCGCTGTGGATGCCATCAATGATGACCTTGAAAATATCAACAAGTTGGCTAAATCCTTTGGACTCTTACTGAACCCAACTAAGTCGCAAGCTACATGCTCAGCCTTTTAGATCATCAGTCTCGCCCGCCAGTAGTGTATGATTCGGTGCCCATATTGTACTCGTAAAGCGCTAAAAACCTAGGCGTCCATATAGACACTAACTTCTCTTGGGAGGTTCATAATGCTGACGTTAGTAAGAGGGTTTTCTACTCTTTTCAGTCTCTTAAACGTCTCCAAAAATTCTTATTATTCTTCCATTTCACACTAAGGTCACTCTTGCACAATTTCTTCTCCTACCGCTAATACACTATGCGGATGTCTGTTTTCTAGATGCAACGGAGGTACTCCTTAACAAACTCGAGCGGCTGCAGAACTTATGCATCCTTTTCATTTTTGGCCTCCGCAAGTACGACCATGTGTCGAAGTTTCGGACCAGATTGAGGTGGCTGCCAATTTGGCATCGCCGAGATACCCTTATCCTATCTCTTCTCTATACTATCCTGCATAATCCTAATTCTTCTCAATACCTTCGTGAACGGTTTGAGTACTTCGTTCCGAGGGGTAAACCCTATCGCACTGCCAATTCTCTTCTCCTTCATATTCTGCGTCACACTTCCAGCCGCTATAATGGCTCCTTTTCTGTTACTGCATTGCGTCTCTGGAACTCTCTCTCACACTCCCTACGCGACAGTCCTTCTCTAGATGTCTTCAAGAAGAAAATAAAAAAGCACTTCCTTTCAAATTGACATAATATTAGTATTATATTGGTATTAATATGTATAATATATATTTAGAATTATTTATGTAGGTTTATAAGTATTGTACACTGGATCCTACCCTCAACAGTGATCTCTCTCTATCACTCAAAGGTTTGCTGGGAGAAAACTCAACATTGAGTTAAGCTCGCCTTTGTACATGAATTGTGTAACCATATGTAATATGTAAAATTTTTGTGTACAATAAAGAATTAAGAAAAAAAAAAAATTGCAAAAATATTTCCAAGTGCTCTTCAAAGGATTTAGACAAATTTTCGGAGTTTTTTTTGACGTGACAACGTCTTATAAATTGGTTTGCCGGGTGACACTTCAAGAAACTGCGTTACGCTCCGCTCACGTTATGCGCTCACAATGAGAGCGAGTGAGAGGCACGCGTCCCTTCCACTCGGGCATGGTTAGCCCGCCTAAGAGCGAGAGAGACAGACATAAAAAGTGAAAGGCACGCGTCCCTTCCACTCGAGCACAGTTAGCCCGCCTAAGAGCGAGAGAGACAGAGCGAGAGAGAGAGAGTGAGAGTATACGAATGAATGAATATTCACATTAAAATTATTTTACCACTCAAAGTCGTTGTCACGTAAAACTTTCGCCCGTATACCGACTTTACAGGCAACCAATTTTTTTTAACTGATTTCAGCCATTTTTATTGTAGCACTTTATTAACCTTGTCCATAGAAACCATTTAATTTAAGGTCGGAGAAGCATGGCCCTCCGACGCACCGTTTCCGAATTACGGGCCTCCAAATTTTATTTTATTTTTTAGAAAATAAATTAAAGTTTGGAGGAAACAGTAAGAAAAAAGGAGTCTAAACCACCACATCTAGTGGAAAATCCACTGAGTTGGCAACACTGTGATGTGATAACACTTTTAAAATGGCGTCGTTTCACGTTTGGTTTCACTTATCGGCAATAGCCGGTAAATTATTGTAAGTGTTAATTTAAATAACACTTATTTATATCAGCGAAAAATATGTAATAATAATAAAATATGCCTAAAAATGATCTAAATCACTAGATATACACAAATCAGAAAGACAAAAAAAAAAACGAACTAACTGATGACTAGGCAGCATGGTCTCTGACCGTAGTCTGTTCCACAAGGAACAAAAGCCAAAAAAGTGACAGACGTCAAGACGAGACAGTTATTTTTTTCTTTCGGAATGGTAGTTTTTGCTAGAAATAATGTTCCAACTATATAAAAATACTTAATAGATACTAATATCCGTTTAGTGTGTATAAAGTGCATTTTTTTGTGTAACACGAGTTCAAAAAGCTTGTGAGAATTGAACCTTTGTGGTATGGATAAAAATAGAAGGAAATGTTTAAGTGTGACTGTTCACCAGCCAAACAAAACGAAAAACTGTTCCGCTTTCCTAAAACCCGGAGTTTGAAACCTTCGTATTCTGAGGCTACTGCAAACAGATTGTAAATAAATCATTTGAATACATGAACATAATATGCAACTTGGAGAGACTGTGGTGAGTGCCCTCAGAGATGTTGTTGTTATTGTTAGGTGACCTTAAAAAGGGCTGTTGTACATGGCTCTGAAGAGAGCTGTTTGGATTTACCATTGTGGTGAAAGGAATGATCAGCTAGACTCTGCGTTACCAGCTGCTAGCCATCCAGGGTGTGCAGGGCGTTTGGAATGGCAAAACGATATAGTTAACACCACTCGGGAAGGCTCCTTTAATGCACCCCTGAAAACCATGGGAAGACCAATACCACCCAGCTCCTGACTTCTTAGAACCCAGGGAACACCTGCCACCTGGACGTGAACTGCAGTGGCCTATATGGAAATCACTCAATGGGTTGCAAATTTAGGTAGGCCGCTGCAAATACAACTTGGTAAAATTCATAGACTGGTCTGATACCCAATGTGAGTGCGGTGCCCCTGTCCAGACCATGAATCACCTACTGGGTATCATCAACGACAACAACAGCCCCGGTATCTGCACACCTTAATAATAAATGATTATTTTACAGATCGACTCTAAAGTCAGACAAAAATGTAAAAAGGCTGAAAGTAGATCGGAATTGGCTTTAACCGTTATAGGAGTAGAAACCGAAAAATGGACAAGGAAGTTCGTCCTTTCCAAATTGACAGTGATGGCCATCTGCTGCCAAAAATAATTTTACCACAAGTATGTATATCTACACCTAGTTCATCACCAAATCTTATACAAGATTTTAATGTTGGTAAGTAACAAAGTTTGTCACTTGTAAGAAAATATAAGATTTCAAAATATTTGTCAGCTAACTTTTACTATGGGACCAACCTCAAAATAAATAAAATCTATGCATATAATATTTAATATTATTTATTTATTTAATCAGACAATTAAGTTATTATTTCAGTAACAATAAGTATTCACAAAATTATTACAATACATAGAAATATAAAAACTTAAAACTTATCAGCCCGGGATTGAGTCTGACAATTACTTGACCATTTTTTACCCGCAATTTTGAGGTTGATTCTTTAGCAAAAATTGCTTGTGTTGGTAGGTTATGTCACCCCCTAATATAAAATACGACAATCCTACATCTTACTAATATTATAAATGTGAATGTTTGTATGTTTGCCTGTCAATCACACAATAACGGCTGAAGGGATTTGAATGAAATTTTGCACACGGGTAGGTCACAGCCTTTTTATTTTTGAAGTTATAATAATAATAATAATATGATTATATTATATAATATTGATATGGGTATCGTGTAGGTTTTCGGGGGCGCCGATTGCAAATCTGACAGTCATTTTAAAATCAAAGATGGCGGATGTCACTTTTTCTCAAACATTCGATATGGGTATCGTTTAATAGGTTTTTGGGAGTGCCGATTACAAATCTGACACTTATTTTGAAATCAAAGATGGCGGATGCAACTTTTACTCAAACATTCGATATGGGTATCGTTTAATAGGTTTTTGGGAGTGCCGATTACAAATCTGACACTTATTTTGAAATCAAAGATGGCGGATGCAACTTTTTCTCAAACATTCGATATGGGTATCGTTTAATAGGTTTTTGGGAGTGCCGATTACAAATCTGACACTTATTTTGAAATCAAAGATGGCGGATGCAACTTTTACTCAAACATTCGATATGGGTATCGTTTAATAGGTTTTTGGGAGTGCCGATTACAAATCTGACACTTATTTTGAAATCAAAGATGGCGGATGCAACTTTTACTCAAACATTCGATATGGGTATCGTTTAATAGGTTTTTGGGAGTGCCGATTACAAATCTGACACTTATTTTGAAATCAAAGATGGCGGATGCAACTTTTTCTCAAACATTCGATATGGGTATCGTTTAATAGGTTTTTGGGAGTGCCGATTACAAATCTGACACTTATTTTGAAATCAAAGATGGCGGATGCAACTTTTACTCAAACATTCGATATGGGTATCGTTTAATAGGTTTTTGGGAGTGCCGATTACAAATCTGACACTTATTTTGAAATCAAAGATGGCGGATGCAACTTTTACTCAAACATTCGATATGGGTATCGTTTAATAGGTTTTTGGGAGTGCCGATTACAAATCTGACACTTATTTTGAAATAAAAGATGGCGGATGCAACTTTTACTCAAACATTCGATATGGGTATCGTTTAATAGGTTTTTGGGAGTGCCGATTACAAATCTGACACTTATTTTGAAATCAAAGATGGCGGATGCAACTTTTTCTCAAACATTCGATATGGGTATCGTTTAATAGGTTTTTGGGAGTGCCGATTACAAATCTGACACTTATTTTGAAATCAAAGATGGCGGATGCAACTTTTTCTCAAACATTCGATATGGGTATCGTTTAATAGGTTTTTGGGAGTGCCGATTACAAATCTGACACTTATTTTGAAATCAAAGATGGCGGATGCAACTTTTACTCAAACATTCGATATGGGTATCGTTTAATAGGTTTTTGGGAGTGCCGATTACAAATCTGACACTTATTTTGAAATCAAAGATGGCGGATGCAACTTTTACTCAAACATTCGATATGGGTATCGTTTAATAGGTTTTTGGGAGTGCCGATTACAAATCTGACACTTATTTTGAAATAAAAGATGGCGGATGCAACTTTTACTCAAACATTCGATATGGGTATCGTTTAATAGGTTTTTGGGAGTGCCGATTACAAATCTGACACTTATTTTGAAATCAAAGATGGCGGATGCAACTTTTTCTCAAACATTCGATATGGGTATCGTTTAATAGGTTTTTGGGAGTGCCGATTACAAATCTGACATTCATTTTTATATCAAAGATGGCGGCTGCCACTTTTTCTCAAAAATTCGATATGGGTATCGTGTAATAGGTTTTTGGGGGTGCTGATTGCGAATTAGACATTCATTTTAAAATCCAAGATGGTAGATGCAACTTTTTCTCAAAAATTCGATATGGGTATCGTGTAATAGGTTTTTGGGGTTGCTGATTGCAAATTAGACATTCATTTTAAAATCCAAGATGGCGGATGCAACTTTCTCTCTAAAATATGATATGGGTATCGTGTAATAGGTTTTTGGGGGTGCTGATTGCGAATTAGACATTCATTTTAAAATCCAAGATGGCGGATGCAACTTTTTCTCAAAGATTCGATATGGGTATCGTGTAATAGGTTTTTGGGGGTGCCGATTGCAAATCTGACATTCATTTTAGAATCCACGATGGTGAATCATTGTTTTTCTTAAAATTGTGAATTTATTTTACTTTAAATCTATCAAAAGAAACAGTAGTAGGCATACTGTTTTTGAAGTTATACTTCTTTAGGTACGTTAGGGCAAAATGATGAGAGTAAATTTTTACGATGCTCGCGCACACCGTCACAAAAACCTACAGCCTGAAGTTAGCTAGAACCGACACCGTTAAGTTAGCTATGGTCTGTGGTTCATGAAGAATGATTGTTTTCGTTTTGTAAACTTTGTAACAGTTTGGTTTTTTATCTGGTTTTGCCAAAGAAGTATAACTTCTTACGTGCGTACATAAGTACACACACACTTTTTTATATTGTTTTGGAATCTTCTATCTAGGAAATGTATTACTTTATTATTATTGTTATTTTAGATGTCATTGCCCAATGTCTTGGACACATTCAAACCGCAATGGAGGACCTGAAGCAAACTCAAAATGATATTTTACTGAGAATATCACTCTCCTTCAACACATGTGTCTAGTGCAGCCACTTTGCTGGTAGATATAGACATACCATTAAAATCACTTGACGATATTAGATAAATAGAAAATTGGCTTGAAGATGAAGAACACAAAGAACAATTGGTAAGTACAATATTCTGATAGAAATATACAAGCTTTACAAGCAAGCAAGACCACTGGACGTACTGATGATATACTATGTAGTTATAATACTACTATTATATGAAATTTAATAGATGAACGAGTATACATACATTGTTTTACGTTTATTTATGATTGCTTATTGACTATGAGCCGATAAATGTTTTGGCCTATGTTGGTGGCAAAGGAACTGCCACAATTACCAGAAGAAATCTGGAACGGGTTTTCAGCAACTCTCTGGCAATTCACTGCAACTGGACTGGATAAAATAATAAATTTAGTTTGAAAAATTTACAATTATTGTCAAAAGTCATTGTAAGTAGGTATGACTATGAAAATTACAGATAATATTAGATATATTTATGTAACCATATTAGATTCATTTATTTATGGAGAAGCTCGTGGCTTAAGTAATAACAGCTGCACGGGCCGATCCATCAGTTTAAGCTACGTTTGCCGGGATTCATAGATGGGTGACCATCTTTACATACTGAGACTCCTCCGTGCCTCGGAAAGCACGTTAAGCTGTTGGTCCCGGCTATCAATCGTGGATCTTTAACAGTCGTTACGGGTCGTCAGAAGCCCGAAAGTGACAACCAGTCTTATCAAGGGGTATCGTATTACCCAGTAATATTATTTGTGGTTTATTATTACTTTATCGATTGTGTTATTCTAAATGAAATGCTAAAGTACTGCTTCGTAATATTTACAGTTGCAGTGTGAAGAAACAAGTTGGCAGAGACAGCAACTGATGCTGGAATCACAGGTGTCATAACAAACTGGTTTAGATTTGCTAGAGATCGAGATGGCGGAAGAGATAACAGAAGAATATGATGAAGCTAATAACAGCAGCTCTACACGACAATATTCTGGACTATCTGCAAGAACAAAGAGGCGTCATCAAAATGCAATAAAAACTGAATTAAGAGGTAAATTAAGGATCAACGATAAAAGTAATGTTACTAGTAATAATGCAGGTACTAATTCATCATTTATTAATGAACATCATAATAATTGTATATCAGAAAATTATACTGATGATTTTAATGCCGAGGAAATCACTTTCACGCGTAATATATCTACTGGTAAAATTGAAAATGCTGATTTTAAGGATACTGATCTTACCTGTTTGATCTATAATTAAGGAGGTGGTAATTTGGAGGTAAAATTAAACACTGCACCCGCGGGTTTTAATGACTTAGCGTCATATTAACAAATGGCAAACACAAATGACTCATTGTCCTCAAAATTAGGTAGAACTAAATGATGCCCTAAAAATCTAGAAAAAATATATGTTTAAGTGTCAAATAGGTACTAATTTTTTAAAGGCGAATTGAAATTTTGGAGCCCTTACGTGGAGATTCTAAATGTGGGTAGTCATCTTGACATCAGAATGACTGCCCAATTTTTGATTTCATTTTCTCAGTTATTAATTAGGTACCAATTATTTAAACAAACGTATCAAATAGTAGCAAATAGGCATTAGATTTTAGTAATATTTTAAAGCTGATCGGTCATTTTGGCCAGTCATTCTGATGTTCACAAGTGTCGTTAGTCACGTTTTGGTCTGTATTAGTGTCAGCCACTATTTATTTTTCTAATAAAAAAAATTCTATGAATGTATGATTTTCTGCATTTTGTAATTAAACGCAAAAATAGCATTTTTTTCTTTATACGAGTAAGTTTATTTTTGTAAAGTGTCATTCTTATAATTGTGCTGTATTCGTTTCTGTTTCATTTAAAAAATACGACTATTTTGAATTTCAAAGTGACGTTTGTCAGTCACGTTTTGGTCTGTATTAGTGTCAACCACAATTTATTTTTCTAATAAAAAAGTTTCTATGAATGTATAATTTTCTGCATTTTGTAATTAAACGCAAAAATAGCATTTTTTTTTATTTATATGTTTATTTTTGTAAAGTTCCTATGCTATGATTGTATTGAATTCGTAATGTTTCATTTAAAAATACGATTATTCTGAAATCCAAAGTAACGTTAGTCAGTTTTGGTCTGTATTAGTGTCAGCCACAATTTATTTTTCTAATAAAAAAGTTTTTACGAATGTAAGGTTTTCCATTTCAACACATCCCAATATTTTTTTTCATGTACAAATACAAACACAAATTACGACTACTATTACAAATTAGTTATAAAACATGCATCGAGAAAGATCTGTAGTTCAAAAACACTTCATCACGAGTTCATTTTGCATGAAGTGTCAGTCACATTTACATTTGTTTAAATAAACCTTAACTTTTTTAACCTCTCAAGCCCGGGACTTGTCACGTTTCAGCATATGTCAGTCCCCGTTGACAGGCGGCCATCGTGTAACTACAGACTTGGTCAGGTTCCGTGTGTATGAACCTTGTTACAGGTCTAAAGACCTTGGCTAATAGTGATAATAGCGGTTTAAAACGCGTGAATCGGGTTTTTGGCAAGGCAAACTAGCGGAAAACTAGCGGCACACATGAGAGCCACCGGGGTTATAAAGTACACATTTATTACCACGGAGGTTTAATTAAAGGATATTTATACAAAATTACTGAAATTAGTACTATAAAAATAGTGGAATTCGTAAAACAATGCAAAATAAAACTCAAATCGTGTCAAATGTAGAGTTATTCACATATGGCATTACCCTAACATATTTTTTGGAACAGTGGTGGCCCAGTGGTGACTGTCGCGACTTACAAGTTGTAGGTTGTGAGTTCAAACCCAGGCAGGCGCTTTACTTTATGTAAATTATTTCATCACTACTGCTCTCAAAACGGTGAAGGATAACATCGTGAGGAAACTGGCAAGTCCTAGTACCAAAAATTTGAAGACATGTGACATCCATCAATCTGCATTGGGCCCGCGTGGTGGATTACGGTCCACACCCTCTCACAGAGAGGAAGCCTGTGTTCTAGCAGTGGGGACATTAAAATGCTGATGATGATGATTTTTTAATTCTAATTATATTTGTACCACAGCTGTAATTCTAAAATACTACACTTAAGGCTAGCTTCACAGCTATCCGGGAGACCCGTACGGGCCGCCTGTAAGGCATCCCAGAACGGAGACTTACGTAGGCGCTAGAACATCGTTTCACAGCGACGCGGATTGGTCCGTATGCGACCCGCTCCGCGTCGCTGTGAAACAATGTTCTAGCGCCTCACGTATGTCTCCGTTCCGGGTGCCAGTACGGGCGGCCCGTACGGGTCTCCCGGACAGCTGTGAAACCAGCCTAACCAAACCCTAACCATTTGTCAACTGTAGGATAACTGTCAATATTGTATAAGAAGGCCGCACAATGCAAAACAACCAATGGAATAAAAATCTACAATGGCCCCCCCCAGGCCCAGTTGTTGGCCCCCCCCCAGGCCCAGTTGTTGGCCCCTTTTTGGCCATTTTTTGTGGGCCCTTTGATGTAGGCCCTACCTCTATTAGATGGCCAAATCTAACAGTTGGCCAACCCACGAAGTGCACGTGGCCCAACTGAATGCCCACAATAAATGCTATTAGGGTAGTGGTCAACTGCACAGATACGAAATGTTGTGTATGAATTTAAAAGTTTGTTTAAAGAAATGTTTTTTTACTATTAAATTTTTCAGATTATTTTCACAACTGCTGAGCGTGAGTTCTTGGGTTCGATTGGTCGTGCGGAAAGCGTTACTGGATTTTTTCCATTAGGAATTATTCTGTAGCAGCCCGGCGTTTGGAAGCTGGTGATGTGACACCCCCGTACCTCGGAACGCACGTAAAGTCGTTGGTTCTGCGCCTGATCTCTCCCCGGTCGTGTCGGATTGCCGTCCCATCGAACTATGAGAGTTAAGGACCAGAGAGTGTACCTGTGTTTGCGCACACGCTGGTGCACTATCGTTTTAAGTTAATTGCTGCGTCATAACAGTACTCTGTTGTGTGTTGATGTACAGTCACGAGCAAAAATATTTACACAAGCAAACTTTACTTGTAAGTTAGAGTATCTTAAAACTGTCCATCTATGACACTCGAGCTTACAAGTAAAGTTTGCTTGTGTAAATATTTTTGCTCGTGACTGTACGCGTTGTCTGTAACTGTACCTATATAAGTAGGTATAAAATAAATATCTCCTGCGTCTTTGGTCAACTTCTGTTGAGATTTGCCAACATGATTGAAATTTTGTCGGAACGATTATTTTTATTTTTCAGACGAAATCAACTTATGACTTTTCAAAAACCTAACATTTAAACATTTCAGTCATTTTAATAGCATAGAAGATGACATGTTGTTAAGCTCAACATAATTTGGGATAATGATGACTAAAACCCACCCCTGTTCCTTCCCTGCCTGAGTGCCCAGGGGTGCGGTAACTCATTTTCAGAATTTATCCGCTACCCCTAGGCATGCAGGCACCGGCCACGCTGGGCCCCGTCAGTGGTGGCTGACACTAATCTCTTTGAGGCGCGCGTGGAACACTACGCGCGGTCGACGCATGGGCCTGGTGCTGATCGGACGGCGAGCTACCCACTGCTCGCCGTCCGCAGGCCCGGGTGAATAACTAAGCTGGCTTATCATAAAATAATAATTATCATAATTTTTAAACGAATTAAAAAAGGAGGAGATTATCAATTAGAATGTTTATATAATTTTATTTTTTAATGTAGAAGGATTTGCAAAATTCTTTTTTGTTGAAAGGCGTTTTTTCCAAGATGGTCCCATTTAAATTTCATATAGATCTGATGATGAGTTTTGGAGACAGACAACGGAACTCTTCAAAAAATAACAGCAAATCAAACGCGATTGCTGCTATCGCATAAATATGCATTGTTAACACAATTTAATGAGGAATCACAACTCATCATTCTCCTGCCCTTATCCTAATTTATTTGGGGTCGGCGCAACATATCTTATGACTAATCACAACTAAAAAGTAAAAATATTTTTTTTTTACAAAAAAAAAGAACCGAGTTTCAAATAAAAACAAAGAAGGGCAGGGAAAGTAACTTTAATTTCGGAAGTTGCTGTCAAAAAACGAAGAAATCAGAAACACCGACTTCCGAAATTAAAGTTATCTTGCCCTGTTTTGTTTTTTTTTTTTTAAAGTCGGTTCTATTTTTCATTATGTGTCAGTCATCAAATAGTATCATAGATCGCTAATTAAGTGTTCGGAATTTTGCGATTTTTTAGGCTTTTGGTACTACCAACTACCTTACCGCCAACATAGGCTATAACGTATCCCGAAATGTAAGTAGATAGTTGTTACTTAACCGAATCAGCCAGCGCGGGCAACAGCTAGTTATTAATGGCTATTGATTTCAATCCGTGTTTATTTGACGAGTACGAGCGAGTTGACAACAAAAAAAAATAGGTAAAATCGGAAGGTGCCAACTCGCACGAACGGGCGAGTTTAACGCGTGCGAGTTGACGAACAAGTCAAGGGTTCAGAAGCTTCTGGAGTAGCGACCGCGTACCAACACCTGGACTGATAATTTGGTGAAGACCGCCGCAATGTGCTGTATGCAAAAAGCTCAGGAAAAATCAATGTGGTAACTTTGGGAGATGCCTATTCCATCCAGCAGACGTCTTTACTTAACTAAACGTCTTAACTTAAACAACATAAATCATAACCTACTTTTTTTTTGGGGTGCAAAATCATCCAATGACATCTCCCGCTCTACGGTGGAGCGTATGCGTAGCTTAACCTGATGGATCGACCCGTGCGGCTGTTATCACTTTAGCCACGAGCTCCTCTCTCTCTCTCTCTTTAGATAGATTACAGTCTGGAATTATAGCACATAGGACATTTTTATCCCAGGATCTTGTTCCCTTGGGATGATTTTTGATAGAAGCTAGTTACATAATATATTTCAGTCTGTGACTAAAAATGAACAAATTTAAATCTTTATTAAAAAAAACTCAGTGCTAATGAACTGCAAAATGTAATATAACCTAACGGCTCTGTAATGATTACATGTTCGTATGTAATGAGTGTAATAAGCACTTAGTTGTTTTCGTGCAAAATTAATGAGACAACATTAAAAGTTATGCATGATAATATTTTAACTAGGATTAAAAAAAAATACCCACATAATGTTCTACAGCAGTTTTTTGTGTCTAATATTTGCAAAGATAAACCTTTGTTTTATACATACAGGCTGTTCGAATTTCGTCTATGTAATAACATGACGTCTCTATTCTCCGAAGGGTAAAACAATGGTGTGCCTGTAATACACCCTAACTAACCCTTCTACTGATGGAATTCGAGTTGGAAAAAAACCCAATAACATTTCAATGGAATCGAACTCAGAACCTCACGCTCAGCAGTAGCGTTTACAACTGCTAGACCAACGAGGCAGTCTTGTCGATGAATCATTTTAGTTAGGAATCAACCAATGTTGGGTAAAGGCTTCCTTTTTGTTTCTTCATACTTCCTGTTCATGCGTCCTATGGAATATTCTAGGAAGGTATTGGTGCCGATTCTGTCGTGCACAAACTAAACTTAATTTAGGCGATTTCTATCTTTTTCTCTCTAATAAAACAAGAAAGAGACGGTCGTAGATTAGAGCTGTCAAATTTAGTTGAACTAGTATTTCTATACAAATTAAGGCTACCTAAACGTAAAAACATGTCGACTATAAACACGGTAAAGCGCAAGGCGTAAACTAGTTTGACATGTCTAACTTAGTTCATAGCTACAGCCGTCCTTTTTTCGCACTGCCTTTTAATAAAAGATAGCGATTCTCTTATTTTAGTTTAGTTGAACAAGAAGTGAGGAGCTCGTGGCTAAAGTGATAACAGCCACACGGGTCGATCCATCAGGTTAAGCTACGCTTGCCGGGGTAGGTCCGTGGATGGGTGACCATCTTTACATACCGAGACTCCTCCGTGCCTCGGAAAGCAAGTTAAGCCGTTGGTCCCAGCTATCAATCGTGGATCTTTGACAGTCGTTACGGGTCGCCAGAAGCCCGAAAGTCTTGTGGAGGTTAGATAGGCCGTCGCTCCATGTAAAATACTGGTATTCAGCTGCATCTGGTTAGACTGGAAGCCGACCCCAAGATAGTTGGGAAAAGGCTAGGCAGGCAGGCATGCGTGTGGGTGAAGAATAGATAGAGGGCTTTCTTTTCATCACCCACACGCACAAAACATTTTGGGAACACGTTCATTGTTCGTTCAGCTAAGGAGTGGAATTCCCGGCCCGAGTCTGTATCTCCTGATAGCTAAAAACTGGGAGTCTTTAAGTCAAGAGTGAATTGGTTACTTCCAGGCAAGTGTTTCCATCTTCAACCACATCACCGCTTACATCAGGTGAGATAGTGGTCAAACGCGAGCGAGTGATAAATATAAACTTACTGTTCAATGCGTTCCTATGGAATATTCTAGGTAGGTGTCGACTGGTAGAAAATGCCTAAGGCATTAAGTCCGCCATTGTACAGTAGTTCTTACTTGTGCATTAAGTTTAAAAAACAAATAAATCAATAAATAAATCTCATCATCATCATTAACAGTCGATTTACCCCAGTCTAACAGCTGTTTTCAGTGTCAGTGAAGCCCAAGCAAGTCATCACAGCAGCTAACACACGTTTGTCAAATTGTCACATTAATTTGCGATAATTTTCGTTCCAGACACTGGACCATGGTCTCACCCACGTCTTGCAACTGTAACAAAGTTATTCGTGGTATTCCAAAACCGTGATTAAAATCTTAATTTACGGCTTAGCAAAACAAAAGAACTTGCCTCCTTACCCGTAATGTAGATTCCTGAATTGATTTCTATGACAAACTGATTGTGAGATCTAAGTAAACGGGTCGATATTCTCAATATGTTCGATTGTTCTAGACAATCTATTGACATTCAATAGGTACCTAGGTACGTCAACGAATATAAATGGAGCTTTCACGTTACTCTCATGTTTTTAAACATTTTGACACCCAAAATGATGAAGTGGAGTGTTCGATTACTGCAACGCAAAAAAAAAAAGAAAAAAAAATGTGTGGGGTTCGCGTTACATTAAAGTTATACTATTACTAATCTGTATTTCCACATATGGGCAAAGGTCCGTCTACGCTCCTTCCATGATATTTTTCTTTTTCGCCGGCGATGTATCCGAAACTCGAAGTTAAGAGTCAGCTCTTGACTTCAAGCTCGCCTGATTTTTATCGATGCATGGGGTCTACGATGGAACGAGTGAAAAGATGCTCTTGGTTTTCAGCCTGAAGAGTTAAAGGGTGGTAGGGAACACACTTTTGTCATAATATTTTGTAAAAAAAGCCTTTTTTCGGTGTATACAAACGAAAGCATAAGCAGAAGTTTCTACTTTTAGGTACATTTCCCTATATTCGAGTCTCATGTCACAGCGGGAGTAATTAGTCTTTGAGCCGTGACTGAAAGTATCTTTGTGCCCAATGAAAATGCCTAAAGTATGCCAAATTCAGGCATCGAACCTAGAACCCAATACTCAGCATATACGCTTGCGTCCATCAGACCGAAGAGGCAATCATTTAAAAAATAATGACATTAAAATAATTAATAAATTTTGAACACACCATCTATAATTTTTGGAAACAATGAACCCCAAAAAAGAAAGCAATGCCCGCCGTAAGGTCAGGGCTGGAAGAGTAGGTCGTTGTCACAGCTTGAATAATAACACAGCACCGAACGCACATACAGACATACACTTCCTTACCGGCAGACAAACGGTCGCTCTGCACTTCCTTGGCACACGAAAAAAATAAATAAATAAAAAGTAAAAACAACAAACTGTCAAAGTTTTCCCGCCGGAACATTTATTGACGTTTATTTTTTTTATTCGCGGAAGGGAATCGGTGCATTCATCCTGTGTGTTGTTATCGAAGTTTGAATTCGCAACGCTCACGTGTGACATAGAAACTTCAAGGGCCTTTGACTTGGAAACAGCCAGATATACTCTTGGTTCTCTAAAGTAGAGGACTATAGAGCTTAACCTACGGCTTTTTAAAACAGAAGATTAGTGCTCAACAGTGCAAAAATGAATAGCCAATTGGTGGTAGTGTTGTATCTCTGCATCGCTTCGGTGTTTACCGCGCCAATGCAACTGCCGTACCTGCCAATGCAGTACGGGATGCAACCGCAGCTTCCATTCTTGAGGAATATGGCTCCAAATTTGCCAACGCCCCCGATGTGAGTACTCATTGTTTAATATTTTGCTTATCTACACACTGTTCTGTAGGCTTGATTCTCAATGGAGCTATTCTGATATGTGTGTTATTAATTTTTGTTACTGAAACTGTAACGTAACTGTATGGAGCTGATATTTCTAATAATGTTACGTCTACCTCGCCACCATATTACCACCAGGGACTACCAGGGACACTTTGGGCCTTCATTCTCGAAGAATGTCAAGACATAACATGTAACTTACATAACATTTGTGTTTTTAAAGTATTCCTATGGTTAGTAAATTTTGACACCCAAATTCTGCGAAATTCTGAGTGAGTTTTATGTTTACAGAAGTCACTGTTATTTAGATGGCAAATATGATTCGAAACAAGTTAGTCAAAGTGAAGTTACCAGTTTTACGGTTTTGTGTACATTTGTCTTTCTCGAATCGAGCACACTATACTAGTTTACAATTTGATCTTATATTCTCCCAGACGATCTGACATACATATTACCCTAAAGATAATTGGAAACCTGTGTAGAGTTAGTATTTAGAACTAAAATTGAGTTTAAGTGCAGCGTCTTGGACACAAAGCATGAAATTCACAAATATTTTGATTAATTCCAGGTACCCACAGCAGCAGCCATTGGTAATCGTCCTCCCAAACACAGCACCGGCAGCACAGAATCAAGAAGCTGAAGACAGATTCGTGAACCTCAACGAGCAAATCGCAAACGCCAACCTTAAAAGTAACAATGGACACATTGATGAGAACAAAGATGCCATCGTTGTTGATGCTAAACAAGAAACTCAGACTAAGAACGCAGTAGTATATCTTCCTGATGAAGGAAGATACTCCATTGGTCAGATTATCACGTACATTCCGTTTCTGCCATTTGAAATCAATGTTCCAGACACGATCTCCTGGATAACGAACTTGATCACTGGGGGATGGTTCAGACCTCAAGGACAGGTGCCTATTGGAAATATGAAGACGCTGCCAAACAGAAGTCAGATGCCAGTTTTAGTGATGCCTTACCCAGGACCCATGCCTGGTTTGAATCAATGAGTGAATAGTGATGTTGAGGAGTGAGGAAGACTGATTGTAAACTTAGAGACAGTGCTATTCGGCATAGCTGCTGTTTTAGTAATAGGAAGTGGTGGTAAAGAATGGTTGTGTCCATAATATATTTTAGTTAATTAATTAAAAGATGAGTGTTTATTTGACTAATGACTATCTACTGCAGCTTTAGGACGTAGCCTTTTAATTTTTAATAGAGTTACCCTTTTTGTCTAAGATTAATCGAGAAAATCCGGCCAAGTGCGGGTTGGACTCGCGCATGTAGGGTTGCATACCATCGTACAAAATTATACGCGTCTACTTAATGCCATGATTTAGGTCGAGCAAAACATAGCGGAGGCTTAGTAATAGGGACCCGTTGGTTACCCTTCGGTTACGGAACCCTAATAAGTAATACAGTAGTAGTAGTAGATGGTGAGGTTGTAGAAGTAAACTAGACACAATTTATGCAAAATGCTTTATTATCATAAAATAATAATTATTACAAATTGCTGTCATAAACTGAAGCCTTAAATAACATACATAAAATATTTTACATTACATATATCTAAGATGGTATGGTAACAAAACTTAACTTTTAGCAAGGCTGAGTTCAAGAGTCTAACCATTATGAAATCAAAGTAAATAAATCGTAATATAAAAAAGCTGACTTAGTGCTGAAAAAGTTACACTATCAAACTCTAACCTTGCTGTTAGAAATTAAAATCAATCCAAAGTAGCATATAAAGGTATATATATCAAAGAGTATTAAAACAACAAACAAAAAATTAATATACATATTCATAAATCATATTCCACTTTCAATCATGCTACTTCGGATCCAAAAAGGTAAAGCAATAAAATCGCTCCTAAAATGGCAACGTATATAGTACAGGCCGATAATCTAACGACAAACATATAGTATGTTCTTAATTAGGTTACCAGTGTCATACTAACTACCTCATTAGACTATCGGCTAGCTAAGGCACTCATAAAACCAATAACTTCACGACCGTTTTCGGTTTTAACCTACTGAACTATCAGCAGTCGAAATCAAAACCATCGAAGGCCTAGAAAGTTTTCTACTAGTTATAGATTTGATATGCAAAACTTAAAATTTTACATCAAATTTCGTTTCTACAAATTGTCAAAACTTTCAGACCTCAACCTAACTTAATAATCTAAACATTTTGGACAAAATCACAACTATAGAAAACCTAAACTTTAACAAATGAGTTTCTATCCAAAAATGTCAAGTGTGACTTATTAGTTGCTGACTCCGACGGTGTCGTCGTCAATGGGATTCTGGGGGTTCAGTTCGTTCTTGGGGACGATGATGGAGACTGGGTAGTTGAAGCTGTAGAAAAATCCGTGAGGGGGACCCTGGAAACGGAAGAATATAATTAGTGTGGCACTAAACTCGCCTGGACAAAGACACCGAGCAACCATCTGACAGCTAAACAATATTTCAGTGCAGGGAATCGAAACTGCAAATTAGCGAAGGAGCAGAAGTCACTGCATTATCTGTGTTACCAGTAGTTCTTTCCAAGATTTTATTTATTTATTAAACTTAATGCACAAGTAAAAATTACTGTACAATGGCGGTGGTGTGTTATGTAGTGGCTTCGATTATAAATTTTCATGGTTCTTTAGTATCAATCTTCTCTTTAAGAATAACGTCTTTAAATGCTCTAATTTAATTATAATTACTTACAGTAGGTTCCGGCTCTTCAAATTTGCCATCAGGTCCGACCTGTTTCTGTTGTTGCTGTCCACCATACTTCTGTTGCGCGTATTGCTGTTGTTGGTTGTATTGCTGTTCTTGTCCGTATTGTTGTTGTTGGTTTCCTTGGACGCTTTGTGCCTGAGCATAAGCTAGGGCTTTGCCATCACGAGCTTGGTTCTGCTCTGGGGCTGGGGCGGAGACCACGACGCCTTCGGGTTCAGAAGCTTGAGCTTGGTAGTTGTTGTATTGCCTGTGGAAGAAAAAGATTATTAAGCATGAAGGTTTTATTCAGATCGTCTTAAATTTTGTGTTATTTTAGTAAAAAAAAACATATTTTATTTTTTTCATTTTTTTAATAGTCCCAAAGTGTCTAGTGTCACACAGATCAGCTCCTCTCTGTAAGGGGGAGCAAAAGTCACAATTATGATGGTACTACGTACTGTGTACGTATACTGAGATATTCTGTCCTTCTGTGATTTTCAATTCAGTACATTATTTATAATCGTTAGATCACAATTCTTTAATATTGTTACTTTCCGAGAAACTTAAATTCATCAAGACATTAAAAAAACTTTAAAGTTACTCACTGGAAGTTGTTAACTGGGGGCTGGACAGTGGGTGCGTGGCGGTTGGCTTCAGCTGCCTCATTCCATGCCTTTTCGAAAGCCAGACGAGCAGCCAACAGTTCAGGGGTCTCTTCTGCGGGCTTCAGCACGACCTTGGGGAGGTTGTCCTCTTGGTGGAAGCCTTGGCTGTCAGCGTAGTACTTGACCTGAAAGTTGGAACATAGGTTAATTAATGCATATAGTTAAGTGCACTGTTTTAAATTTACATCAGGTCTAGGTGAGGTTAACCAGGAGACTTCCTCGTTGGTCTAGCGGTCGCATGAGGTCCTGAGAGAGGGTTGGATTCCCGGGTCGGGCAAGGTGAAGCGGGAGGGCGTGTCAGACTTTTACTGACTAAAACACCCACCCCTGTTCCTTCAGTTGCCTGTGCCAAGAGGCGTGGTGACTCTCTTTACTTAAACATAAACATTACTTAAACATAAATGGCGAGAGTAGATTTACATACATAATATAGATAGTTTATCTCTACCTAACCTAGTGATGCTGTTTACATGTAATATTTACTTTACATAAATTTAACAGATTTCATTCTTAAACATCATTTTTAAATACTATTTTGTTGCTAAATTATCAATCACAATTACCTTGACGAGTTCCCTCCGGCCAGGAATCTGGTAGACGTAAGATCCAGAGACAAGTCCAGAGCCCTCACGGTTCTCAACCTTGGAAGACTGAGGAGTCTCGTAACCGTAGGCGTATTGACCTAGACCGTCTTGGCCGTGGTACTGGGCTGCGTTGTAGACCTAGAAAATGTGAACTACTTTTTAGTATGTGCTAGGTATATTAGAAAATCAATAAATTTGAAAGTCTGGATGTTTGCATGTTTGCTAATCAATCAAGTCCCAACGACTGAAACTTGGCAAAGGGTAGACCAGGACTTGGACTAGGACATAGACTATACTTTATTATTTTGAACGTGTAATGCGTTCCCTTAGGATAAAAAAATAAAAAAAATCACGCGGGCAATGACTCGGGCAGAAGCCAGTGAAAATTAAAAAGTTACGTATAAGACAAAATTAAACCTCTGAGACCAATCGGCATTGTTTCGGAAACATTATTTTGCATCTTTACTCTCTAAAGTAAAAAAAAAAGCTAAAGTAAGAACAGCCGCACGGGTCGATCCATCATTCAGTCTTTAAGTCAAGAGTGAATAGGTTACTTCTAGGTAAGCGTGCTCCATCTTCGACCACATCATCGCTTGCCATCAGGTGAGATAGTGGTCAAACGCGAACCTATCAAACATAAAAAAAAAAAAAAAAAAAAGGTTAAGCTACGCTTGCCGGGGTTGGTCCATGGATGGGTGACCATCTTTACATACACAGACTCCTCCGTGCCTCGGAAACCACGTTAAGCCGTTGGTCCCGGCTGTCAATCCTGGATCTTTGACAGTCGTTACGGGTCGTCAAAAACCCGAAAGTTTGACAAACAGTCTTACTAAAGGGTATCGCATTTCCCAGTAACTGGGATGTGGAGGTCAGATAGGCAGTCGCTCCATGTAAAATACTGGTATTCAGCTGCAACCGGTTAGACTGGAAGCCGACCCCAAGATATTTGGGAAAAAGCTAGGCAGATTGATTGACTGTCTCACAAAGCGACAGGTGAAAATATCAGAACTGCATTACATTTTATCAAATACTAGACAAGTTTTGACGTCACTTTTGTTAACGATATGCGCAATAAAGAACCTTCGAAAAGCTTATAAGTTAAAGTAAGCAATATTCGATATAATAAATATATCTATTTACCTCCTCAACATAGTCGTCAGTGTTCTCGATCTCCTTTCCATTCTTCCAGTAGTGGCCAAGGGTTGGGCCAGCCTCAGCGGAACGAAACCCAGGAGAATCGAAACGGACCTAGAAAAAAAGATATAAAGTTTATTTAAAATCTCAACATTACGTTAGAAATGATCTTTACAAGTGCTCACAGTTTTAAACTGTATGTGAATAAATGAATCACACACGTGAGTGAACCGTTACAATCATATTAAAGGAGTTTGCTCACTACACCGTAACACACCATGACCGTGCTAAGAACGTGACTGGCAGTACTGCCACGTTGAATGCCAATGCTAATTCTTTGGGCGAAGACCGAGCCAGCCCTTTGGTCACGCAAAGTATAAATCAGTCGGTGAGAAATATCTTTGAAAAGATAACGTGCACTCGTATTGATTAATATGTGTCGCAAATCGGCGACCGCCTTGAACAATCTTGGCTATTAGTGCTCGTACCTTCTCTGTATGAGAACTGACCTCTGCAGTGGGACAATGATAACCTGGTATTACAAGTAACTCACCAGAGGCAATACAGCGGTACGTCCGGATAGCTGGGGCTCATTGAACGGCAGCTGCTTGAGGTACGACTGCGCCTCTTCAGGAGTGATGTCGTTCTTGAAGATGAAGTTGGACTGGGGCGCGCCTGAGGCGAAGACCACCTGGAAAATAAGAGAAAAAAATAACTATAGGTTTTATTAAAGCAGATTATGAGAAGAATTTCGATGCTAAAGGTAAGACAAAACAAGACACTCAACAGTTTAGCAGTTGCTAAAAGAAGATCATTAATTCACAATATACTTAAAGGCAATATATAATATGTTTGTCAAGGTATGGCGAGGCGATGCCACCGGAACATGGTGGATATCCAAGCCACACGCACAAAACGTTTTGGGAACACATTCATTGTGCGTACAGCTAAAGCGTGAAATTCCCTGCCGGAGTCTGTGTTTCCTGATAGCTACAACATGGGAGTCTTTAAGTCAAACGCGAGCCTATCATTGATATAGAAAAGGTAGTCAAGAGACTGAAGAACTAAATGCAATTAAAAAATATATATAATTATATGGACTTCAAGCTGATGGTTTAGTAGATTCGTTACGGTTTTTTCCGAGGCTACAACTTTGCTCAACAATAGCAAAACTGTTTCCAATATTACAACAAACGCGAGTGCATGATTAATTTCTTTACTTTTACATAACAATGAAACAAATAACCAAACGCTTACCGTTTTCTCAATTACACTCAGTTTCATCATCCTAACTTGCTAATAATATAATAAATCACAATGTTAAGCAGGATCCTAATGTGTTTCAAGGTTAAAGCATAATAATGAGGTAAAGATTAAAGATGATCCCAAAATAATAAGTTACTACAGAACTGAGTCATCAACGGGCTTAGAGGCCGGTTCATTCAAAACCGGACTTCGCAATGGGTACTAGACGGTTAGCTGTTTACTTTTGGATGATGATCTTATTTATTTTGTCAGACACCTATATTCGCACGAAAAATATGATACATCAAATCTTGAGACATGAATGAAGAGTGTCCGCTACGTAAGAAGTGGAATGATCCGACTAGTTTTAAAAAACTGGATAGTAGAATGAAGTGTAGTTTTTGTAAAAGACAACACTCAAAACTTTGTAATGATGAAAGTGCATTAATATTGTCAGCAACCGTTTCTTTACAGGCATCTCTTTGCAAGTATTATTCTTGTCGCAAAAGTATTGTTCAAAAAGCAGTAAAGATAAAAGATACTACTACGAGCATCAATGGCCATACCGTGGCCTCAACATAATTCATGTTTATTTCACATCAACATGCACAAAGATGACGTCACAATATTCATATTGACACTAACAATTTTGAACTTGCGGAGGTAGATTTAACCAGTTTATTCAGAGAATTTATGATGGCTTTACTAGACAAATATGATACAGATAAGGTAGCCAGAGGTGTCAATATGGTGCAGGACTATTTCACTGCTAATTTCTCAGTAGAACAGCCTACGAAGTTACGGACACATATTTGGAGTCCAGGCTACTACAGAGGTGTCGTGGGAGGAATGCAAAAGGCAACTGAAGGAATATGGGTGGGTTTTAGTCAGTAAGAGTCTGACACGCCCTCCCGCTCTACTCAGTGCGGGAGAAGTCATCTTATGGCTTCCAACATTGAAGGAAACACAAACACTGTCTGACGTGGTAATCAAACCTAGAGTCCTAAGCTCGGTAAAAGTTTGGTACTTATATAATAAAGTAAATTATACTTACGAGTATCTACGAGTATCTATTGGATATTATATAAATTTTGCTAACGAACACAAGATCATTACAATATTAATGATGGTTCCAACAGTAATAGAAAATATAAAGATGCTATATTGATCTGTGCTGCTATATCTGCCAAGAAATTTATAATGGTTAGCAGTTTCACTAACAAGACGAATAAATATGATGATGAAGGGAATTAATTAAGTACTTCTACGTCTAATTTTAAACACGTGTTCCTTATGTTAATTTCAAATGCAGGATGTTTTAATACAAAGTGTATTTTGATAAATATGTGGTGAGATCAGCGCCCTGTTCGTTATTTATTCATCTGTCTGTCACATTTGTTTATTACCTACATATATTGCTGTTTTCCTGAGTTAAGTTTATTTCTATTTCTAACGTCTATTAATTATTGATTTTGCTCATGATTTTTTCTTTATTGTATATTCTTATCTTCTAAACTTGTTTTTGTCTTATATTCTAAGCCTGACCTGAAAAACATGTTATTCAAGTTCCAACTTTTAGGTTCTTTACTATCAACTTAATATGGTTCTACAATAAAATCTTCTAATAAATTAAAGAAAAGGCACATGGTTGCCTCGTCGATAGATATGGAAATACACGATGCAATAGATATCTAATATCTACTGATAATAAAGCTTTGAAGTTTATGCGTTACAGCATCATGTTAGTTCATGTCCATATTTTTATCAAATAATAAGGTATCTTCACTAATCATACTTTCATTGTTGTCATAATTTATTTCCTAGTCTTCATCAATTAAGTTGTTTATTGCATTTTCTCTTCGATGAAAGAATTCTATAATTATAATTTCTAGAGAAAACTCATATTTCGTTTAGTCTATCGGCTTTTCATATACTAAGAGTACATATTGGCAGATATTCTGGATTTATCATTGAATCTTCAATGGCATAAGTATTTTAATAAATATTTTTTTTTTTATCTTAAACACATAATTATGTAGACTTTAATTTGGCAAACTACTTTTGCATACTTTACTTTTACTATTTTTATCCCACGCTAGGAATTATTCCTGTATCGTGCTGCGTTCACAAACATGTAAACTCACATACACAAGACACCCAGACCCGGAACAACTATCTGTAGGCTGTACAAATATTTGTTCCGTGCGGGGATCGAATCCGTGACACGCAGCGCAGCAACCGAAGTTTCAACCACTGCACTTTTACACTTGTTACGCCATTACATATGGCAAAACATACAGGCCATTTTTCAAAACAAATCATCCTTTATCTTTAATTAAAATCGACGGTACTTAGCTTTACCGTATCCTCTTCTTTGGAAATAATATAAGGTGTTTCCTTGACATTAATTTCAAAACTAGGCTGTTATAGCAGATTTACTTAATGTGTTCGTTTTATGGCTTGTTTAAACCATTAGTTCAGTTTTCTCAAACCACTAGACATCAACAACGTAACTGAACACTATTCACAAGTCATTTTTATGGTCATGTTAACAACGTCACATTGTTTTCAATGTTATTTATTGTACGTCATTCATAATGAAATTTGATTTGCATCTTAACAGCTTTTACTCCTCACGCTATTTCATACCAACTGCCAAGTCCTTATACTTGGAATTTAATGAACCGATTGTTATCAAACTCGGTACGTAGACTCAAGGTACCCAGATCTAAAAAGTTAGTTACGAACATTTTCGAAAAAGATTTCAGAGAGACATTGAGTGCAATTATAAGTTTCCTATAGATTGTGAAAAATCACTCTCTCTTCCTCTCTAAACTCTTTTTCTTAAATGTTAATATCTAGTTGTTTAGACCTAGGTGCCTATTTGTACCAAGTTTCATTAAAATCGGTTCACTCTTTACCAAGAATAAGGACTTGCTAGTATGTATGCAATACCGTGAAGAGTAAACGCTCTTAAGGCCTATAAAATTCAAATTCTGCAGAAGTTGAATGAAAACCGAGAGACAATTTGTTTCCCGAAATATCACAATTAGCATTGTTTTTAATTATTATCGTTTGAAATATGTAGTTGAACCATTTTGAGACACCCTGTGTTCAATCCAATTATTGTATTATTTACATTTTTTTTTTACTTTGCCGCACTCTAAGAATTACTCCTGTGACGTGGGTGCGTTCACAAACATGTACACTCACATACACAAGATACCCAGACCCGGAACAACAAAAAAATGTAAAAAATGTAGTGGTAAATCTTCATGGATGGGCCGCCTTGGGGCGAGCGGAGGAGTCTGTCAGACTCTTACTGACTAAAAACGACCCCGATGTTCCCTTAGCTCACACACTTGTGTCGGGGCTGCGGCGCCTGCGGATGAAACACTCGACCACTGCACCCGTCAAATTTACAATATTATATAAGCAAGCATTATAATTAATTCATTTATAACCTTTGAATGTCAAATTGTTTATGATTTATTCCATCACCTTTGATTAAGAGACGTTAAACAACTGTACTTTTAAGGTTCCGTACCTATAACCCCTTCGGGTACAAACCGAAGCCTATTGCTGTCACTCACGTGTCCGTCTGTCTGTCTGTTCGTGCGTCGTCTGTCACAAAATTTTGTTCAGAAGATTTTTTTAACTTCCCATTGATCATAAGAACTTATTACGTATATTTTACTAGCAAATACCAATCACAACATAGTAGGTATAAAACAAAGTCGCTTTCTCTGTCCCTATATCCCTATGTATGCTTAAATCTTTAAAACTACGCAACGGATTTTGATGCGGTTTTTAATAGATAGAGTGATTGAAGAGGAAGGTTTATATGTATAATTTGTACCCGAGCGAAGCTGGGGCGGATCGCTAGTATATTAATAAATTAGTTTTTTTTATTGATAATTCCCTCCTTTGGTACGGAACCCTAAATGTGCGAAGTCCGACTCGCACTTGGCCGATTTTTTTTTAAATATATTATCTCGGAGGTATTCGTACAACAACCTATTTGAACCTTTTTAATTAGGACACAGACTTTCTTTTGTAGCTATATCACGATTTATGCAGTCCTTATTACATTTATTGCTGGATCGCATATCTTATCCTTATAAATCTTATAATTATATCATTACTATGTTCTTTGCGTGCAAAGAAACAACATAATTATACTGTTCATTATTTTCATGTGTATCACGTCCGATATACGATTTGTGGGAGAGATAGTTACTTAGATATTATTTTGTATAGTCTTTAGGAATTCCACTTTTACTAGATATTAGTGTGCGTCGGAGTTATTTCCCTCTGACAGCGACGTGGATGATAATTAGGGTTTCGTATCCGAAGGGTAACCAACGGCTCCCTATTATTAAGCCTCCGCTGTCCGTCCGTCCGTCTGTCTGTCAGCGGGCTGTATCTCATGATCTGTAATAGGTAGACAGTTAACATTTTCACAGAATGTGTTTCTGTTCCCGCTATAACAAGACATAATAAAATGGGGGGGGGGACTAGAAACGTATTTTTTTACGTTTTTTTTTTTTTTTGCTCGATCTAAATAATGTCAACAAGTAGTCGCGTATAATCTTGTACGATGGTACGGAACCCTTCATTCGCGAGTACGACTCGCACTTTGCCGTTTTTTTTTTTTCAATGAGTTGAGTGTACCTATATAATTATATACGAGTATCTTTAAAGTATTTATTAGTTTAGTTGTGCACAAGTATATTTTAGTTATCTCTTTCGTCTAAATTACTACCACAATAATGATTGCCACATGACATATTCTTGCAGTGCTAAAATACTACTCTAAATGCAAGTTGTATTTAGCACAATAGTATCTGTGACAAAACTGGCCCACATCGTTTTGAACACATGAGGCAAAGGAGATTCGCCACACATCGTGACTCCGAGATTTAAACACTATTGTATACCTGCAGGATTATTTTCTGACATTTGAATTTTATTGTGTGAGTAGCAAAACATTAACATGTATTTTAGTTAAGATTTGTATGTGTTAAGAGTCACCTAAAATTAAGAAAACTGGACGTAGGTAATGCAAAGACACGTTTATGCCAAATACTTAGATATTGATAATTCCTCGTTATAGATCATTTTATCTAATAATAATTATCTTCTTTTTTTTTGTGGGGGTGGGAAATCATCCAAAGACTTCTCCGTGAGTCAGACTTTTACTGACTAAAACCCTCCCAGTCCCTTCAGTTGCCTGAGTGCCCAGGGAGGGCGCGGTAACTCTGTTTCGAATTTATCCGCAACCCAATTATAATTATGCTTTTTTTTTTCTTTTTTTTTTTTTAATGCTGTGTCATTGATAATAGTGGGTGGGGTAGAAAGTCCATTTTTTTTAAGTGAAATTTCTTTAGGCGCATTGGGCATTTTTTGAGATGGGAAAAAACAATTGAACTCGCTACAGTGTTACCGTTACCGTACACCGTAATTATTCAAGTTTTCACTTCTGTCGGCATTCCCGAAGTACCACTGATTTTTTTTTTAATAGAACTAGAACTTTCTCGAAGGAAATTGCTAATTGGTCATTTTGTATGGACACTGTATAGTGCATAAGTCGCACTATAAATTTCCTCAACTATTTTTACTAAATTATTCACAAGTTGCGCACTCTATGTTTTTTTTGAAGATTCTAACTCACAAAACACATTTTTAGAAAAAAAATATTGTGCGTATCAGTTTACAATAATGATTTGTTTTTGTCAGTTTTTCTTTACAAATGTATTTATTTACAATGACGTGGTATTTTATATTTTTTTATTTTATTTGTGTAACCGATATTATGTCGGTATTAAGGATCACAAACAAGAGATCGTTAGCGAAGTATAAAAAATAAGATAATTACAGGCGTTAAGATCAACGGAATATTATAATACCAATTTAAAAAAAAAACATTGACTAAAAACCAATTTAATAGCTGTTTCCTAAAAAAGCTGGCAAAGAACCATCTGAAGACTTTTGATTAGATTATTACTAAAACATACATAGTACTCAAAATGATGCCTTGTTATATATGTACGAGTACATTGAGGTTATACGAGTATGTACGTACGTAGTACCTAAAAACCGTTTTACAATACTGAAAAAGCGCGTGACCCAAGGGCTGGCTTTTCCTTGGACAGAGAATAAGCATTGCCATACAACGTGGCTCAGCCGCCAGCCTTTTGGGCTCATTACCAGCCGACAGCGATGTGGAGGAATTTTTCGACGCCATATTTTAGATTAGTTTTAGTTAGGTATATTTTTGTTTTATTTCTTAGTGTTCATAGTTGTTCAATACTGAAATGATTAAAAAAAATCTTCACATTTTTTGCAAACATCACTGTGATTGTGGTTTACGCTATCTAGGATAATAATATCCGATCGTTAAGTTTAACGTGTTTATTTTTTACAAACATTAGCATATATAATGTGTAAAGTTTAACATAGAGATGACTGATATTTGTCTTCTCATCCGGGAGGTAAAATTATGAATCAGTTATTACTCAAAACATATTTGAGATTTTTTGCTATGTACCTAATAAATATTATTCTATATCACTTATCTATTCTAAAGTGAGACCTTCAACATGGCTAGAACAAACAAGTCCAGATATGCTTTGCTCAAAACTAGACCTGCGCTAATTGGCTTAGCAAATACATGACTAATTACTACGTCTACTAAATGGATAACTAGATTTTCTTATTCAGTTCGGTTACCAAGGTCCAAAAACGCAGTTTTGGTGGTTAATTTCCTCATTTATCGTTACCGTTTTCATATTACCACTTTACGAGATTTCTTTCTTTGATGATTATTTTGTCTGGTTTCTTATTACTCCTGTTCTTTTTTCCCCTTGGTACTTTCCTCTATTTAATATTTCATCAGACTGATAAAGTACGATAAATTACTTAGTTACTCGAGTCCTATCGAACCTTGCAAACTAGCTACCTCAAACGAACGGCTTTAGGGGGTAGATATGGAACAGTTGCACAAAATATGCTATTTCTCTTATCTCCCTCCTGTCCTCTCCCTCTGTGCCCCATAATAACCAAAGTGACCTCTGTTTTTTTTTAAGTTATACTTCTTTTGGCGCGTTAGGGAAAAATGATGTGAGTAAATTTTTACGATGCACGCGCACACCGTCACAAAAAACCTACAGCCTGAAGTTAGCTAGAACCGACAACCTGAAGTTAACTTTGGCCTGTGGTTCATGAAGAATGATTGTTTTCCTTTCGTAAACTTTGTGACAGTTTGGTTTTTTTATCTTGCTACGCCAAAGAAGTATAACTTCTAACGTGCGTACATAAGTAGGTACACACACACTTTTTTGTTTTTTTTTTGGGGCTAGAAGTCATCCGATGACATATCCCGCTCTGAGTGGAGCGGGAGGGCGTATCAGACTCTTACTGACTAAAACCCACCCCTGTTCCTTCCCTGCGCGCTGCAGCAGCAAAATTTTTGCTAACAAAATATGTAATTCTCCAATAAAAGTAATTTATATCACCAGTCTGCAGGCACAATCTGGAAAGGCTTAAATACTGGGCAAGGTGGAAAGAAAACACGCTCATAGCCGAGCACTGGAAAGATGGTCTGATGCAATAGAGAAAGCTGTTGGAGGTAGCATATACCAAGCGGTCTACATTGAAGAAGACCGCAAAGCTTGGATCCGAGTCGTATGTGGTCATGATCCTCAGCAGTGAGGAATCGACGAAGAAAAAAAAGATATCACCAAGGATACAACATGATGTAACGCCAGTCATAAACCCCACGTAATTAATAAAGCAGGCGGTCAAGGTTTGTTATATGAATAGAACTCGATACCACCACAAAGGCCGAGGAAGTCTGTTCCGTAATTATGAATACTATTAATGCCAAAACAGGCTATGATTACTTCTAGATACAATATATGGATAATCATTGACTATTATGCTAAAATAACAGTTACAGAAAATATACTACTGCTTCTGACTGATATTTTTGTATCCTTGAATTAATACAGTTTGATTTTGTGAATTTTCTAAAAGTATTTGAATTATGTTTTTTTTATTGTATTTTTTTGGTTTGGTCAGAGATCGCACAAGATAATCTAGAAGGAGAAAGGGGAAGCCTAGCAGTGGAAACAATATAAGCAACAAAAAAAATATGTCGTGTATTAGATTCTTGTCTCTATAGTGTATACTATAGAGATATAGGATAAAGGATAGGTGTAAACCTGTATAGGTCTACACCTATCCGAGTGCTATAAAAAATGCTTCCAGCTAGAAATCTATTTTTAACAAGTTTCTACAGTTGCTTTTCATCTTCTACGAGTACTTTAATTAATTTGTCGTGTCGTGTCCAAACATGTTCTTAATGGTGAGATCAGACCCTAAAAATAGTTACTTATTGTTATTAAATTTCGGTAAAATGCATTGTGACCAATAAAATTGACAAATAAAATAACTATTAAAAGAAAGAACAAGAAAATATACAGCGTCTAACGAAAAGGTGTGCTCATATTTTATTTAAGAATCGGTTCTACCCATGCAAATGAATAAATTTCTCTACGAAAAAATAGGAAATTCCCAAAAAACAAATTGTACTTTCCATACAAATGCACATCAGCTCATCAATATTTGTATGAAGGTATATTTTTTTTTGGAAATTTCCTCAGGTTTTCTTGAAGAAAGTTGTTCATATCGATGGGCAGATGCTGTTCTTAAAATATGACCACACCTTTCCGTTACACCCTGTATAGACATTTAAGCGTAATTCAACATAATTTACTATTTTTAACTATTGGTAGAGATAACTATGAATTAAAAAACTGGCCCTTAGGCCTCCTTCAAGATATCAATTTGTTTTACTCCCCGCTTCTACTTGTAAGAACTTGTAGACGCTGCGCTTACATATTTATAGTTTTATTATCTTCAACACGTGACTTTAAACAAGGAAAATTTATTAACACAAAGATGTATAAAAACTAAAGATTAATTCAAACTATTGAAGGTATATTTCACTTAGCGATGACCTAAGATACGGTCAAAGTAATTTAATTTTAATAGGTTTGTTTATCTTTTATTTTGCGTCTTCATGCCTTTCTAATCATTTTAATAAATCGCGTGGTATACTGATTTAATTATTAAAAACATATACCTACCTAAATTAAAATTCGCCATGGTAAAAATAATACTGGAATCATTAACTCCAAATTTACACCTGTGTGCACCTGTTTGTAAGTTTATTTAAACCAATTAGATTTAAAATCTAATATAAGAATTTTCGTTGGAAAACCCACAACCACGTGTTTCAACACGTGTATAATAAACCAACGTAAAAACTGCTAAAGAATTGCAATTAAAATAATCTATTCTTATCTGACCTTACGCAAATTCTTGAAATTGTTTCTTTGATTTATTCAAGATCCGAAATCAACAACAGAAGTACCTAACCAATTATTCCATTTTGAAACTCATTTAAAAGATCTAAGACAAGTAGATGCTAATCTTTGATTGATTAATTACCCTGCAGTTGGTCTTGATTCTCTCTTGATCTTTAGGTGTTAACTTCATACGCACAGTACACCTTTCAGACTATCAGAAGCCAAAGTCATTTGTATTTTATCTATTTCTGCACCTTACTTTTTTAAGTTTGTTTGGCACGCGTTTTACCTAAATCTGATGGTGAGCAATGATGTGGTCGACGGTGGAGCATGCTTGCCTAGAAGTAATCTATTCACTGTCAATTTTAAGATCAGGAAACACAAACTCCGGCTGGGAATTCCAATCCTTAGCTGTACACACAGTGAATGTTTTCCGAAAAGTTTTGTGCGTGTGTGTTAGTTTTACAAAATCCTGATCATTAACCTTACCAAGTCCTGCATCACTAATTTTATTAGGTATCAAAGCATCTTTATCAAACTCTTTTCTTCATATAACTGAATTGATTATGAACTCATTTACATAATTGTCGACACGTTTGACCTTTGAATTTCGGAAATATACTGTCCACCTATAATATAAATTAGTGGTTTGTATTGTATTGTAAAAAATAAAGCTGAATTGATTGTTGCTTCATTAATAGAACTGGTAATCCAAAGAGATATATTTATTTCTATTTTACTACTAACTATAGTCCATCTTGATTATTATGTTCTCTATCTAAAGGTTGTCTGTAAAATATCGGTTTTAACAATAAGATCGCTAATTGTTACACCCAGTTAATTATAAGCTCCTTCTTTAATTTATTATGCTATGCAATAAAGAGTATATCTATCTTCTACTTTCTTATTTTATGCACCTGCCATGATATCTCTCCACCACCTTTGGTTGACTGGTAGAGAATGCCTAAGACATTAAGTCTGCCTTTGTACACTTGTGTTGTATATTCTTAATAAGTCAGTAAATCTATTACCTATCTTGCACATTCAATATGCTGTACGATATATGAATATAAATGTGAATGGATAGAGAGGGAGATGAAGGCCAAAGAAAAGATGGATGGATTGTGTGAAAAATAATATGAAAGAAAAGGAAGTAAGTGATAGCGTGACGGCTGACAGGACAGAATGGAAGAAAAAACGCTTTGCTCCGACCCCAAGTAACATGGGATAAGGGCAGGAAGACTATAAATAATCGATATATCGCTTCATAAGATATGAACTAGTAGTAATTTAACTGTGATAGTACTTGTCTTGGTCTATCACACGTCATCTTACGATGCCGCCGAAATTGCCGGGAGTAGGATGCTCTATTACCGGTAGCATATATCCAACTACAGAACAGCACCCAACCAATTACGATATTTCTCAACCAAAAACGTGCATCCCATGAATCAAAAAACTGCCTCCAGTAAAAAATACTTACACAAATATACGTAACAAGTTTGATTTAGAGGCTGTGACGTAATTTCTTGAGAGAGGTGACTGGTGCCACAAAAAGCACAAATCACTGCTTGCGAGAGCTTCAAACTGGTTTGGAGCCATGAACTTGAACGGGCAGTAATGCAAGCAACGTTACGTGTGCAGCTACGAGCACAGCGGAATGTGTGGAGCGGCGTTTAATTTGCAATTATTCGCTCAACAAAGGAACAAAAATTTAGTACAAACGATGTTGAAAAAATCTTTATGTACTAATATTATAAAGAGGAAAAATTTTTTTGTTTGTTAGTACCGCATACGCTCCGAAACTACTAGACCGATTTTAACCATTTTTCACCAATAGAAGATATAGGAGATAAATTATTAGCGAGTAACATAGGCTACTTTTTACCCCGGGAAAAGTAACAGTTCCCGTGGGATAGGTTACGGGAGCGAAGCAGCGGGCAAAGTGCTAGCATAGCATACGTAGCATATAAAAGAAGAGAAATTCTCTAAAATCAAGCAGAATCCAGACTTTAGTTATGGTGGTTTTTCTATACCCAATTATTTTTTTAAAACATAATTTTCTTTAAAATTATGGACAAAATAGGAACCTAACCAATTACTTCGCATTACTGCAGATTTGAATTTACCAGTCCCAATCAAATATTAGAAAATAATATGAGCCAGACAAAAAATACTAGATATCTTCGTGGCTTAAGACCGCCAAAAATTTGACCTTGCATAATCAATTAGCATTCAATGTAAGTAAACGTAATTCTAGACCGGACCGTTTGGAACGGTTTACGCAGAACGTGGATTTTCAATACGGAACGACATCGACTTCCAAATAAGTTTAAGTTTATTTGTTCACAGTTTCAGCATGACCTTAAATCTACTACAAATATACATACTAATTATGGCTGGACTGTGTACTAAGAGTGATAAAATTTTACATTGATGTCTTGAAACTAACATTTGAGCATTGGAATCTACTGCAAACGAGATTATGGACGAGGCTTAGGTAATCAAAGGTGAAGAGATCTTTGCAAAATAGCCTTAAATTGTTTTATCAATGGAGTTACTTTGAATAGAATGACAGTGGAAAGTGTTAGAACAGGGACAAACATTAGTTTGTAGCAAATATTGTATTTAGCATTAGCTATATACATTTTGAGTACCAACTACAAATTCCACTACACAACTTATTGCAAAAACATCGTACAAGATTATACGCATCTATTTGGTGTCATTATTAAGATCGAGCAAAAAAGCAGCCCCCTTTCCTTTTTTATAATTTATTTTTATTATTTGTTGTTGTAGTGGCAATAGAAATACACATTCTGTGAACATTTCAACTGTGTAGCTATTACGGATCGTGAGATACAGCCCTCTGACAGACAGACGGACAGCGTTCCTTCGAGCAACCTTCGGGTACGGAACCCTAAAAACGCAAAATATCATTGGTTGAACCTTTTAAATATCACAGACGTAATAACAGGATCGAACCACCCACTAGCCACAAGGTTCGTCCGAAGGTCTTGAGGAACAGAACGATGACACTCATGAATATGAATGAGCATCAAGAAATAAAGAGCTGTCTCCTCCATCGCGTTTATCATTTCAACACTTAGCATGATACTGTGGATAATCAGTCTGTGATATTTTCCTGTTTCCTGTCTTAAAATAGACGTATTGTGTCGAAGACATGCTATGATGTTATTCAAAATTTATATAGTGCTGAGAATCTGCAGTTTTGAACGGTGCAACATCAAAAATAGGGGTTGAGTTATGAAGATCTGCTTGGGTAGCTGAAATTGGTTTCCATACTTGGTCCATAGTGCACCATTGTACGTGGGTCGTAGCTGCTTTTATTCCAACTAGCCTACCTCTCTCCAGAAGCAGATTAGGCATCGGAAAATCGGTGATCTTAAAGTTCGTATGCGTATATCGGTGACATCCGTGCACTCAAGGAGTACGTTTCGATCACACCAAAGAACATAAATATAACTCTTACTGAATCTTCGAAGCACATGTCTAATAGGAACTCACGTATACTATTGAAGAACATGGCTCTCCCGGATAAACTGCCATAACTAATGATCTCAGTAATATCTCACGACAAAGATTCATCGCAAATAGATAGCCTTTCTCTTCGATAGAATCGCTTACTTATATATCTGTCACTTCCACTTCAAAAACACATTTAAATTGCATGAAACAAAGAAACAATTTCAATCCAATACCATTATGTTCAAGTAAGATAAATTATATTTTTTGTTTGAAAAGTGATATAATTTTATACATACAAAGATCAATATCATCTATATACAAAAGATTGAGAGCCAATACTGAGTTAGGCTTTGCAAAAACCTAATTCAATTCTAGATTTCGAGGCAAAAAACTACTGAGAATCGTCGTGATTTACATAATAAGGTGTTTCGTACAAATCTACTATCACTAGTTCATTTATTTTAGTCTTATTTTATTTTTAGATACTAGGCTTTTGTAAATTAATGTGCGTTTGTAATCTGTGCAAATTAAATAATTTTTCTTTCTTTCTTTTTTCTATTCTCAATTTGGCTTGAATCTGCAATTCTTCGGTTGTCATTTCAAACTCAAAGATTATATTTAAATTGTATGCTATCAACATTACCTACTATTTATTTTTCTAAGTAACTTGCTAGCGGCTTCGCCCGTGTAGAATTAGTACTTCCCCCACTATAAATTTTAGCCTATCTGTTATTCCAGACTATAATCTATCTCTGTGCTAAATTTCATCCCAATCCGTTCAGCCGTTTCTTGAGTAACAAGAAGAAGAAGAAAATCCAAACTTTCGCATATAATATATATAAGAAAGATTGATTCTTACCTAAACTCGTACAACTAATTTTATTTGCTCTGTTTTAATTAGTTTACATCGCCTTGGGAATTCCTGATTCTTTTGACTGACAGGTTGACATGTTGAGTGTCTAGAAAAGACTGAAACTGACGGTATACAGAAAACAGAATAAAACATTCAATATTTGTGTGCGGAATTCTAAATATAATGAAGCTATATTCGATATTATTTTTTGTTGCTAATGTGATTAGTTTCACGGATATCCCCAAAGTATTGATTGATGTTCTTATTATTGTAACGCCCATTATTTATTTTTTCGTTGTAAGGTTAAATTCGTGTTGTTTTGATGACACGATAATTATAACTTGTGTTTAAAGTTCGATGACGTAATAACTTTATATCCAAAACTACGACACGATTTTAAGCCTTGGAAATCGTGAAATCATAATTATAATGTTGAATCCTCATCTCTTTCTAAAATGCTACATAAATAGCTTTGCAAACTCGATCATATTTTTCGAAATGCAGAAATTAAAACTAATGTAACGGTATATTTTACAAAATAATAGAATACAATAAATTACGTGTATTTAATGTTGAACCTCAAGAAAATCGAAACTGCTAGAAAAATAAAAGCAGAACATACTTCTGCTTCTTTTATTGAAATATGAATAATTATACTCTTCATAAAGTAACATGACTAAATATAAGATAATGTAAGAACTGCCACACGGGAATTTAAAATTCACAGTGTTTGACATCAAGTGTCTCTTACTTGTGAGTACAACTTAAAAATCCTTTTCTACACAAGTTACCAATTCAATTTAAAAGTTTAAAAACCCCCAACACTTAAAACAAAAGCGAACATTTAAAAAACTTAAAAAACCTTGAAACGGCTCAACAGATTTTGATGAAATATGTCTAAGAACCATCGCTAGAAAACCTGACTTCAAAAAAAAATGTAATTTAAATCGGTTCACGCGTTTAAGAGCTACGGTGCCACAGACAGACACACACACTTAGCGGTCAAACTTATAACACATAAAGTTTTTGCGTTTGGGGTTAAAAAATTAGGTGCAAGTATCGTCCTTAACCGGAACTGTTCATTAACACAAAGAAGAAACATTTATTCATTCTTCCAACCTCTGAGTTATTAGCTCATTAACACTTTACCTTCAAAGACACTTGTTTTACAACAACTCCAAGTAAACAAAAGGATAAATTTTAAAATAAAAACGTGTTTTCTGAGGAAAATATTAGAAGAACAGATGGTATATTCTTGAAAAATATACTTTACTAGAATATTAAGGAAACGACAGCTAATATAATATTTGGTTTATCTATTTATTCCAAGGATCGGAAGTAATACTAGCAGGTTTGTTTGTCCAGTCTGTGTATTTCTCAGTAATGGCTGAGCTGTTTTAAGTGCGATTTCGTGCTAATGAATTTGTGACATATTGGATATATTATTTGGTCATAACAAGGTCGTGGTCGGTTTGAATTTTGTCAGGTATTTTTTATCATTTCTGAAGTTAGTTATTTTTTGTTATTTTTAGCTTTAGGAAATTGTTTTGTATCAGAGAACCAAACAGACTTTTTTGTATAATTTTTGAATGTTTTATTGGTATCTTTTTAGATTTCTCGGGACCCTAAGGTCCTCTACCTTTGGAAGGCGTACAAAGGACCGAAGCCAACTTACAGAGGCCCCTTAGACGCTTTTTATGGAATGAGGCAGCAACCGACAATTATCCCTATACAAGTGCACCCAAGGACAACCCCCGATTGGTGTGAAACTATTACGAGATAAGGAAAACAAAGATACTGGGTTCTGGTTTTGCGAGGTTAAAGTGGACTGGTTACCAAGAATTATGTAAACTCTATGGTCCCTGCCTGAATAATGCCATTAGGTTTTATTATTCACCAAGACACAGGATCTGCCGGGGGTTGCAGATAACCGCGGCCTTTTGCACTTAGGCGACTGAAGGAACAAGGGTGGGTTTTTATCAGTAAAAGAGGAGAAATCATTGGATGTTATCCCAAACTCCAAAAAAAAGGCTTGATTCGGTAGATGTTTTGGTAACAAACCTCCAAATTCAGTATCATCATAAAGTTTTATATTCTTTTTGGTTTATCCAGTGTCTATTGATCTAGTCTTGTCAATCTTGACATTCGATCACAAGCAAAAATGTCAGAATTCAACCCAAAATTATTGTGAGACAAATCTTTTGTTACTGGTTTCTTTTGAAGATTAATTATCAGGTGAGTAAAGAATCTTTTATATCTAAAAACGTATCGCAGTTTACTAATACAAATAGAAAGCTTTATGCCACATGGACTA
The DNA here is from genome assembly GCA_951329385.1 of Polia nebulosa. NCBI lineage: Eukaryota > Metazoa > Arthropoda > Insecta > Lepidoptera > Noctuidae > Polia > Polia nebulosa. The sequence goes on from OX589595.1 coordinate 31,843,479, forward strand.
TTGGTTTGAAGAAGGAGATTGAGGGAGACTGGATGCGTAAGGAGGAGAACTGCGACCCAGGCCTAGAGGAGTGCGCCAGATCATCTTGCAGGCCCACAGTGGCTTGGATGATGTTACAAATCCTAAATTTGTATGTTCCATAGCATTTAGGTTTTGCACACGATGTCCTTTACCGTTTTTTAGCTCGGAATCGGGTTTTGTCGCGCAATTTTCGTCCTAACGGTTTGCTTGTTGTTGCTAGGGAGTCTTAGGAAGTACTGATATGATTTTGAATATTCTTTCACTATAAGAAAGTATACTATCGCTTGGTGCCTAAAACTAATTAAGGGAGAGATCAATAGATGCATGTCAAAGAGTACAAAGACCATTCTTAGTTCATTATTTCTATGAATTATTACGTTAATTAATTCTATTGCCTTGACAAGCGAGTCAGTGATCGCTGTAATAAATGTTAATTGACTTGAATAGTAATTATTAACAAATAGGATGTTATCTGGCGATCCGATATTGGTACGTAAGCCGTCTTTTGATGCCGCTGTAAAATATTTTTTTATTAACAATACACTATGTGAAATCAAATTTAATTTTGCTGAATCGACTGCTAGTTTCTTTCATATGTCGCACACCCCAAAAGTGACCCCCATATTCCAAATTAATTTATTTAGGGTACCTACACGGTAGTGTTTGGGTCACAGATGTGTGTACCAAACAACTCTATCGGTCCAGCAGATTAGGAACAAATTGATTGTGACAGACGGACGGACAGACAGACACACGAGTGATCATGTGTGTTCCGTTTCTTAACCGACTTCAAAATGTATGTATGTATGTCCGCGATTTTCTCGAAAACTACTGATTTAATTTGGAGGGAATTTTCGTTATTCAAATGCATATTTTTCAAGGAAGGTTTTAGTTTATAATACATAAAGGCTTTGAGGATCCTTGAAGTCAATAAGTTGAGATAATTTCTCATTTTATTATGTAGTTGACTAACTTCTGTCAGCTGCTTCACCCACGTGGATTTAGTACTTCCCCCGTTTATAAACTTTCAACCCCTTTTTCATCCCCTTAAGGGTTGAATTTCTAAAAACCCTTTCTTAGTAGATACCTACTCTTCACAACGAACATATCCTCGAAATTTCATGTCTCTACGACCAGCGGTTTAGGCTGTGCGTTGAAATATTAGGTCTCCACCTATGAAATCAGCGTTTTGTATGGAGAACTAGAAGTTGTATTTTTCATACTAACATTTTTTATAATTTATTTAACAACTATGACCAATAATGTTTTATAACTTTTATTAAATAATATCTAAAGACTAAGATAACGTATGCCACTTAAATTAAGCAACAAAAATAAGTTTTGGTTATGTTAAAACAAATATAGTGGTCATTTCTGCTAACAAAAAGAGGAGCCATTTTTAAGATTTTTTTTTTCGTTAATAAAACTATAAGTAATAAGGTTTTTTTACTATTGGCAGTTGTCAATGACGGTTATTATTCGATATAATATCAAGCAATTGATGAATATTCTAATTCATAGAAGTGACGAGGTTCTCTATTTGTGACAAAAAAACGCCAATTTTATATGTAAGGACGCAATATTAGTCAGTCAGTCAGGACTTTGAATTTTATATATATATATACAGAAGATGTACCTATTGTGTTTAGTTAGGTATCCACGTCAGAAGACGTTAACCTAGACTCTTGTATGCGATGAACTATCACAGGGTCTAGGTAGGTTTTGTTAGAAACAATAGGAAACTTCTCGCTTAATAAAACGCCTGTCTCCTATTATATTATTTCAATAACGATCCATAATTAGATACAACCAAGAGAAATGTTCTGCCCTAGAGCGCCGAGTGTGCGTGCGTGTGATACGATGGAAAATTGGTTTCCGGCCGCTAGATTGTTTTAGTTCCAATTTACATAAGACATTTAAATTTTATTTTATTGTATAACTAGCTTCTGCCAGGAATTGTATTCACATATCACGTTACGAAGAAAATTGTGTAAAGTAACATTACATTTTTTTCAAAGAAATAAGACTAGTCGTTTAGACGTGATGTTCAATTTAAAATCATTAGAAATCGTATATCTGCGCCTTGAACTATGCAGAGATGGAATATTGATCGTTATGTACCTACATAAGGTTTCATAACATGGTTACCACTGGATTCAATTTTGTTTAAGGTGGATGCTCCAGGGTAGTAGGTATTTCATGGAATCATTACATTTGGCATCAATTCTAACTGAGAGAGATGTATCGATGATTTTAATGATGATAATTCTATAAATACATACTTGCTACGGTTGGGATTTAAATTTTGACCAAGATACAACCTGACACTGACCTTCAAATTGCAAAAAACATAAGAAAATTTGAATTTCGCGGGCTACCCTGGAGCTTCCACCTTACCAAAAAATAGAAGTGTTTGAATTTATAGCTTAATAAGTGTATAAATAACTAGCTTACGCCCGCGGCTTCACTCCTGTATTCTCCACTTCCTGTCCCAACCTAATTGGGAACCGTGCTAATTTCTGTGACAAAAACGCCGCTCGTGCGTAGGACGCCGTGATAGTGTAGCTTATTACAGGCTTGTAGGTTTAACTTGCACTGTCCGTATGTATGTTTGTAAGTTGTCCGTCAAAATTTGCAAACCATTTTTTGGTATCCGATTGAGCTGAAATTTCGCAGACACGTTTAGTTCTAGTGCCAATGCATTTTTATGACAAGCATGACCTGAATCGACATCCAGGATCAGCTCCAGATAAAGGAACTCTTCAATGCTTGGACACGAAACTTTGTGTAAACATTTAATTAATACAATTGAGATAGCCGATATAAAAGCTTGTTTAATTTTTTTTTTTTAACTGTAATCTTAATATAAGTGAAAACAAATTGCAATCAGATCGGTAGGCAGGTGCTTCCCCGGCCGGAGGAGGGTGATGAAATACGCAAGCACTCCAGAATACCGTGTGGTTTTAAGTCTGTAAGAGTCTGTCAGACCCCGGCACGTGCCCAGGGCGGGAGAAATCCATGAAGATTTCTAAACGATTCAAGGAAAAGGTAGGTGCTTCCGGAGTTTACCTCACAAACAAATATTGCTAATAATACTCGAAGTTTCAATGTATGATTTTTTCTGTTGTATTACATCGTATTAATCCGATTGGATTAATACGATGCAATGTCATGTAAAATCATTATCATCATTGTGATGTAAAATCATTAGCATTTAAAATTGAAAATAAATATTTACCAATCGAAAACCGAGAATTCTACTTACGATTCAAATAAAAGACCCCAAGGTCTTGTAGAACCAATGAGATGGTTCTAGAAATTCACACTTGAGTGTGTCATAACGACGAATAAGTCGCATTCATAATAATTTTAGCCCTGACATTGATTATATTCAAATGCCAGTTTTATTATCACTTGATATTGAAATAAAAAGTGCAAAAAATGTATAATTCTACTAGCTGACCCGGCAAACGTTCCGCGATTATAAAATTGGTGTGTGGAAGTAGGAGGGTGAAAAGCACTTTATACCTACAAAATATACAAATCGGTCAAGCCATTTCGGAGGAGTGTAACCACAAACACCGTGACACGGGATTTTTATATATTAGATTAATGGTCTACTTGACCATTTAGTCATCTGGAAAAAAATAAAATACGAGTACCTACCAGGTCTTCAGACATTTTCGTTTTCGTTTAGTAGGATTAATCTTGATTCATTTTTCTTTGCTACGTTAATTGTTCTAGAATTATATAAAATTAAACAGATACTACTGCAACTTCTATGTAAGTAATCATCAGCTTAATCCTTTGATTAATAAGGTAAGCAAGCAGTCAATCGACTCTTCACGTGACTGGCTGGCCTTTTTTCGGCCAAAGAATCAGAATTGCCATTCAATGTGGCAATGCTGCCAGTGTTCTGGGGACTTTTCCCATTGACAGCGATGTGGACGAATTTTTCAATACCCAATAAGTTTTCGGCCTCCCTTTTTTATACCGCTTTTACATATTTTATTAACTTGTATATACTTTGTTATTTTACATACATACAGATCGAATACAGGACTTCCTTTTTTGAAGTTAGTCGATATTTGAGTTGGTGCAATTGATTTAAATTATCGCGAATTATTTTAACATGCATAGGTATGATTAATGAGAACATAACAGTGGCATTATATTCTTATAAATCATGCATTATTTTATTAATACATACAAAGTGTAAACAGCATAATAGTCGTCAACAAAAACTCATCGCAAATAATTTATATCAAAATCAATTTACCTCTAATCACCATGATCACGTTTGTTATCACGTGTGATATGCAAATATACAACTTAAGAGTACTACATAATAGATACATTTGCGTGCAAAAAACTGTCTCCCTCGTGTACCTAAGCCATTTTTTCATTGGTGTCTTCTGAGAGGATGCAAAAATTCAAAAACTGGCTAAATGCGAGTAGGATTTCGCACATTATGGGTTTCGTACCATATATTGGTATTTGTTAGTAAACTATGGTAATAATAAACATTTTCACCAAATTTCAAGTTCACAGGTTAGTGGGAAGTTAAAAAATTCTTCATAACAAATTTTGTGACAGACGACGGACGGACAGACAGACAGACGGTCACGTGAGTGACAACAATAGGGCTTCGTTTGGACCCGTTGGGTACGGAACCCTAAACAACAGCTTAATTTTGTTTATTGTTGTTCGATTGTTAATTTTAGCTGAGTTTTTGACCAGCTCAAAAAAAAGGTTCTGTATGTGATCTATCCTACTAATATTATAAAAGCGTAAATTTTGTTGGATGTTTGTTACTCAATCAGGCTAGAACGGCTGAACGGATCTGGATGAAATTTGGCACAGAGATAGATTATAGTCTGGAATAACACATAGGCTATAATTCATAATGGAGGAAATTCTGATTCCACGCGGACGAAGCCGTTGGCAGAAGCTAGTTTGTTAATATGTGTGTTCCCAATTTTCTCAAAAACATTTCAAATTCGAACGTACAATTATGATATTTACATACTTTCAGAAATTATGTAGTATACCTATATAATAGATTAGATTATTGTTAAAAGAGATCGGTATCCCAGCAGTGGGGAAATTTATAGGCTAATTTTATTATGCTATGCTACGTTAATTGAACTTTTTTGAAGTATCTTGAGGTTCGACGATGTTTTTGCACGCAAGTGTAACTATGTATGTGTTGTATACACAAATGAATCTAACTAAAATTGTCAATAACTCATCATTTCGATATACGTCAAGTGTAGTAAATATAGTTACCTACTTGTGTCAGATTATATTGTCAATACTAATATTATAAGGAGGTAAAATTTGTTTGTAATTTTGTATGTAGGGGGTAATCTCCGGAACTACTGAACTGATTTTGAAATTCTTTCACCAGCAGAAAGCTACGTTATTTGTGAGTGCTGTAGGCTATAAATATTTTTGAAATTCACGCGGACGAAGTCTCGGGCGGAGTGCTAGTCTATATATATAAAAATGAACCCCTATTTCTTCTGGTCACGCTATAAATTGAGTACGGCTTTACCGATTTCGCTAATTCTTTTATTGTTGTGTTTGTTATTGTCAGCAGAAGGTTCACAAGAAATAAAAAATTAGGAAAGTAGCGCAGAAAATTGAAAATTTTTAGTAAACTTAACAACTATTTAAACTTCGCGCTCAGAACAACGTCTGTCGGTTCAGCTAGTAATTCATAAAATCTATGAATAGAAGTTGATTGGTTATTTTATTGTAGACGGCATGGCGGCATTATCACCCACGTTAGGACCGTAGTACGTTATTCTTAGTATTTTAGTAATATTTACAAACAACTGGGTTTATTTAGATTTTTTTCACTGAAGCTTCTTCAAGCAATTTTAGCCATTAAACAATCCTGATCAGGACAACTTTACCTTTAATATCCCGCTTTACTTATAAGTAATGGGTATTTCATTTATTTTATTTTTTAATTAAATTTTAAAACATTTTTTTAGACTATCACGAAAATCAAAGAAAAATCTTAATATTTCAAAATAGTCAAACGTAAATCCCCCAAAATACTCCAATACTCAAAATATGTTTAATTTTTCATCACTTGCTATCATAACTTGCGAAAAACTGAAAATGAATTTTCCATTCTAACCATATTTAAATCCTTTTCCCATTTAATAAAAAAAATCCTGAAAACCCAAGTACAAAAATAATAATAATCAAAAGATCAAACTCACCACTGCGGCTAATATCGTAAAACGTAGCATATTTATTCCTTCAGTGCTCACAATCAACTTGCTTCTCACACAATTCAAATATACTAATATACAACCGTGTGATGCGCTCGCTCATCTCCTATATATCGCAGCCTCCTCTGACGTCACTCCTCCCCCCTCCCCCCACTCCCCGCCGAACTTGTTCTGAGACATCTTCGCGACATTTGACCTTCGTTTCACTTACATCGACGTTTTTACACCAAACCTGTATTTGTTTGTTTTGAACGCAGCGATGTATGACGCTCTGTGATAACTAGCTTTTAGACTATGACTCCGTCTGGTATATTTTTTTTAAGTTTGTATTGCCTTTTTTTTCTAGTCAGTTTTGGTTTTGTACTTAACTTAGTAAATGATCTGCCTGAATGCTAATGTTGTGGTTCATTGGCTTGGCTCAAAGATGCCGCCCGAGTTAAATTTATTTCATGAAGATAACCCCAAAAATATTACACGCAAAATAATATATCTTGCTGATTATTTCAAGTAATGGCTTGAAAGGGTATCGTGTAACTTAAGATTTTTGGAAAAGATGATGTTTTCTTAGTACCGCTTGCTCACAAAGTTTTTGGGGTACAAGGCTGCCTTGTGCTGTCTTCCAAGTTTGCTCATTACGCTATCTTCACAACAGTTAGTATCCTCTTATCATTATATCCTAATTAATTCAAGGTAGACTCAGTTCTAGCTTGCGTTTTTTAGGGTTCCATACTACAAACAGAAAAAAGGAACCCTTATTGGATCACTTTGTTGTCCTGCCGTCCGGCTGTAAAGACCCTTTTTCTCAAAAACACGTGGATATATCAAGTTGAAGTTAAAATCAAATACGCAAGTCTGTAGACTGTGAAAAAATCAAACTTTTAGAAGTTAACGCAATCAAAAGAGACAGCTGGTAAAGCCACATGTTACCGCATTTTTTTTTTTGGATATTCGTTAAGGAATCAAAACCTAAATGCAATTTGGCAAGAAGCAATGTCTGGAACCCAAGTTAAGGGAAAAATCTGAAAATCGTAATTTTTTATTACATCACAAAAAATATGGTGCCGTGTACAAGGAATTCCAGTCCAAATTTTATAGTGAAGCGACCGTATCATATGGTGTATTGTATGAAAGGCCTCCATTAGCACAAGCTAAATCAGATTGTTAATTATTTTTTCGACGTCTAATTTTCAAGTTTGTTCTCGGAATCCTTGGTGCACGACTCCGACTCGCACTTGACCGGTTTTTCTTTCAAACATCACTATCACCCCACTTACTAATACCGTATCATGTCTCCAGAATCCACACAAATACTTTTGGTTTTAAAAAAAAAAAGTTTGCCGATTTTATGACACAAAATTGAAGTTCTATCATCAAAAAAAAAACCGGCCAAGAGCGTTTCGGACTCACGCGCAAAGGGTTCCGAACAAAATTTTTTTTTCAGGATTAACCTGATAGTTATTTACTTCTTATAAGTTTTCCTGTAATCTTAAAATCGTTAAAAAAAGTACGCGTATTTTTTTTTTAATTTTAGAAGAGGAGGGAGGAACGGTGATTTTTGGTATGTTGTGTTAAATAACATAAAAATAATATATAATATAATTTATTATTTTTATAATTTTAATATTTTTTACAATATTATCATATTATTTGATTATATGTAGCACAGCACAGTTTGAAAAACTTTAATTATTTTTTTGTGATTTGCATCCCAAAAGTAACCCCTATATGCCAAATTCATTTATTTATGATACATGTCTGTGTTTTGGTCACAGATATACAAGTATGAATCAAATTTCAACTCAATCTGTCATCTAGATTCGGAGCAAATTGGCTGTGACAGGCGGACAGACAGACACAAAGTGATCCTATAAGGGTTGCGGTTTTGACTTTGAGTAGGTTTCCTTTCGCCACCACCAAAAATACCTAATCAGGACACAAATTCAGTCACACGTGTTAAAGACATACAACAGGCTCACAAGGCTTCCTGAAAAACCGTATTTCATATTTATTTATTCTAAATACAGACTCATACAAATTGAAATGCTATTTATAACTCGCAAGCTGCTCTATGAATGGATGGTTTGTTTTAAAAATTCTCAATGTACCTCTATCTACGTAACGATTGTTAATTCATTTTTATTTGTATTGGTTTATTTTCAGAGTTCGACATCGTGTTACCATTTTAGTCTATGGACAATAATTATCTATTTTACAGTAGTCTGTAGACTGCAAACAGGAGTCTTCTGTTCACAGTCTTACGTAATCCAGTAATACGTAACTCTGTCCAGCAATAGGGAATATGCATGTCTTTTTTTATTTAATTAATAGAAAGAATTTTTAAAATATCTTCTTCAGCAACGATTTTATAAAGCTTTATAGTCGATAATTAGAAAGAGAAGTTCAACATGGTTTCTGACGTGAAAGGCGGTGTCGCCAATACAGCTGGCCCATATAAAACGGCGTTTTTGAGAGATGGACAGATATATTTGTTTAGATAAATTTCATTTTGTTTTCGAACAATTTTGATTCTTTTTTCACTGTCGCTATTCTATTTTTGTATATTTTAAAAGTGCATATTCGCTATTCTACTAGAGTAAAACGTTGCTCCACGTAAAATACTGGTACTCAGCTGAATCCGGTTAAATTGAAAGCCGACCCCGAACATAGTTGGGCAAAGGCTAGGCTGCTTGTTTGGGTTCTTCAATGAGCTACTTTGGTATTGTTCGTCGGTTGGTTGAGCTCCTCAAAGTTCTGAGTTGAGCTTCACGATAGCTGACAAATGCTTGCACTGTCTGGACAGGTCCACTCGAATTTGCGTGTTGCTTTCCTCAAAAGCTCTTCCCAGACATAAACGTACATGGTTCTCATATGATTTGCCCAGTACATATTGTATGGATTTGAACACTTTAAAAGAGACTTTGACCTCTGAGTTTGTTTCGGTGTTTCTTCTCAGGGTAGTCAGCTAGGAAACACCGGCCTCATCTAGCTAAAACGGACAAAACAAAAATTATGACGTGTAAAAGTGTTTTTAAAACCTACTTACAAAAATAAAATCATTTATCATCAGCTGTGACTTAATTTGGATTAGACCTCTTAGCTTACCTGTCCTCAAGTTTGGAAATGTCGCTCCGCATTTCAGGCCCTTAAATACCCAAAAGTTTCATTATCATCATCATTATTATTTCAGTCGAAATACATCCACTGCTGGACATAGGCCTTCTCCAAGTGTCGCCACAATGACCGGTCCGGTCTTGCATCCATCGGCTTCCTGCGATCTTTACCAGGTTTACTTCACCAAAAGTTTAGGGCATATCTATTTGGAACCCTCACTGCTCCCAAGTTATCCAAGATATTATCCCTCAGTCAGGTGTCTGATGCATCAGCTGCGTCTTCAGGAATGAGAGAGATACCTATCGTCCTTGGTTGCCTCGCACGCCCACGGATTGGCACGGCGGGCTTTTCAGATATCTTTATACTAAATCAAGTTAGGTTAGTCGTCGGTAGGTTTTGCTGTTATTTTAACCACGGTCAAGGTTGTGACTGGTGGATAACCTCAGCACCATCATCACCTACATCTTTTAATACAGTGAGTTATGGTTGCATGAAAAAATCTCGATAGGTACTTTGATTTTTGCATCTTGCAAACCATCACTCATGATTTTTGGAATTGAGTGACGCTTCCATGAACGAGACACCTAAAAGTGATTCAACTATAAAACCATGCCAAACAGACACAGAAACTCCCTTTTTTTTTACTTAGCAACAATTTTCGTGAGGATTTTTATTTCCATTCCCAGTTTAGGGTAGCAATTAATTTTGCCTATAAAAGTCCCTCAGTCACTTCCGCGTTGCTTGAAAATAAAAACCTGATGTCATAATTTATAATTAACATTCTTATGGTTTCGCATTATAAATCAGCATCGACGTGACTCACCAGTTGAGGAAGAAATTATTCTTCTGTGATGATACCGAGGGGCAGTGGTTCTTAACTTTGAAACCCTTTGTTTATATTTTGTCAACCAGTAGCTTTACTATTCCATAGCTGATCCTGAACTCTGTTTGCGAATGAATGGAAGATAATACTGTCAGAATATTTGATTTTTTGTGAGAAGAATATATGACTGTGTTAAATAAATTATTTATGTTTAAATAGTACAAAAAATAGAACCGAAAATAAAGCCGGTGTTTCTGGTTTTGTTTCTTCGTTTTTTTTGACACTGTCTTCCGAAATTAAAATTATTTTGCACTTTTTTTGGAATTCGGTTTTATTTTTCGTAAAAAAGTTTTTATTTTTACATTTTTAGTTATGGTTCCATTAATTTGTGTTAACACTACACAGACATACGATCGCAGCAATAGCAGTTGAATTGCTGTCATTTTTTGAAGAGGTCCGTTGTCTGTCTCCGAAACCCATTATCAAATCTATATGAAATTTAAATGGGACTATTTCCAAATAAAGTCCTTTCAAACAAAAAGAGAATTTTGCAAATCCGTCTATATATGACGGAGTTATGTCCGAACATAAATAAAAAAAAATACAAACATCCGAATTGATAACGTCCTCGTTTTTGACGTCGGTTAAAAAAAAAATTTCTGGGATAGATCTCCCGCATAGCTTTCTACATAGCGTACCGGAAGATGCAGCGTTGGAAGGCCTTGTGGGAATCCGATGTATACGAGACGCAAAGGACCGATCCTTGTGGTGACACTTGGGGAAGGCCCATGCCCAGCAGTGAGCGTCTTTTGGCTGAAATGATGGTGATTATAATGATAGGCTTCCATACTTCTCTACGTGGTGCCCTTTTCAGACGAATATGCCATGAAGCATGAAGCTCAGTAATCACGCCAGATTTTCTGGACATATTTCCTTCCAGCACACTTGACGTGACGCAAATGGACCGCCTAATCCCACTGCGCTTAGCAGATGCATTCCCCACAACCGCAATAATTTAGGGTAAATGAACTTAAAAATATTTTATAAGATCCAAATAGTAACCTGATAACATTCTATTAAAAATGGAAGTGGGATTCTCTTAACTTACATTTTTTTTTATTTTGCATGCCTCTTCCTCAGGGCAAGGTTCCTTTTGCCACGTAAACAAAAAATGAGGACGATACACCTAAGAAAAAAATGTACCACTTTTTATCTATAAGTGAAGTAACAAGCTCTCACTCCTGAACTTTGATGCATTTTATGTATTTTTTTATTGATTAAGTAAAGAAAAAATACGTGTCCAATAAAATGGTTAAAAGGTTTAGTTGTCATCATCATCATCATCATCAGCCTTTTAATGTCCCCACTGCTGGGGCACAGGCCTCCTCTCTGTGAGAGGGTGTGGGCCGTATTTCATCCACCACGCGGGCCCATTGCGTTTTGGTTGTGGTTATTTTTAGTTGTCAGACTACAAAATAAACCTATAGAATTAATACGGGCTCTGATGCCAATGGCCTGGCAATCCACCTTTAAAAACTGTTATAACGATATCCTATACGGGCACAAAATCCATTAATAAAACATACGTATTACGTTTCAATTATGAATTTGAATTTATTATTCAATAAATCTTTATTCGGTAGGTATATTGATTTTGGTGATTTAAATAGACATTTGAACTAACTTAAAAATATTACCTGGTTTTTGGAGAAGAAAAGACATCAATGATTTTTATTCGTTTTTTTATTTTTATTAATAAATTATCGTCGATATTTAACTTTGTTAACATACATAGTCATGTTTTAAGAGGAGTTCTTAGAATAGTAACACATAAATTTAAAGATAACTCCGTTGGTTCTTTCAGTTCACTTATGAAACAGAGTAGCTGCGATTTTCCTATTTCATTTTGTAGTTTTCCGATCATGCGCACAGTAACATAAACACATCTACCACTAGTACTACTACTAACCAGTGCTCCCTGATAAACCTTTCTCATGGATCACTTTGTAGTTTTTTGAGTTTATAACGAACAGACAGATACTCGCGGTGGGGTAGGTACTTTGTATTATAATATTTATTATTCCGTTTATTCATCTCTTTTTCCTATTTAGTAATTTTTTTAATATTTCTTAAAAGACATGAAATTAAAATAAAAACATTTAAAAATAAAACATTTAATAATATCTTTATTTAACATTTATTTTCGAAATTTTACCTTAAAAGTTTGAGAAGCAATACATCCGGGTAGGTACTCTTAACACTGTTTTATGTAAAACTGTCGACGCCATCTTTTTTTAAAGGGCTGCAGGTGCAGGTACCTACTGACAAAGTTCTGGTGTTATTAATGCAAAATGCCAATTTAATGCACATAGTTCGTTTAAAGTTTTTTGTAAAATAAATTCAACATGTCCATAAAGTTAAATTTAATAAAAATAAAGCCATTGTTATTTTCTTCTTCAATCTTTGAATTGTACTTTTTACTACAAAATGTGCGTTTTTTTCAGGTCGTGTTATCCCTTTGTAACGTTGTGATCTGAACTTTCATCATAATTATTTTTATTTTTTTATTTATTACTAGCTGACTCGGCGAACTTCGTACCGCCTCAATATCAATAAACGAAACCGTTCTCGAGATATCATCAAAAAAGCTGTTCCATATTTTTTTTTTGTTTTTCTTAATTTTTCCGACTTTTAACCGACTTCAAAAAGAAGGAGGTTATCAATTCGGATGCTTGTATTTTTTTTTATGTTCGGGCATAACTCCGTCATAATACATAATATATTGACGGATTTGCAAAATTCTTCCTTTGTTCGAAAGGGGTTTATTCCGAAATGGTCCCATTTAAATTTCATACAGATCTGATGATGAGTTTCGGAGACAGACAACGGACCTCTTCAAAAATTGACAGCAAATCAACCGCGATTGCTGCGATCGAATGTCTATGTATTGTTAACATAATTTAATGGGGAATCACAACTAAAAAGTGAAAAATAAAAAAACCTTTTTTACAAAAAAAAAATAGAATCGACTTCCAAAAAAAGTGCATAATAAATTTTATTTCGGAAGTCGGTGTCAAAAAACGAAGACATAAATCCAGTCCAGCCGTTCTTGAGTTATAAATGGTGTAACTAACCCGACTTTGTTTTATATACATAGATTGAATTGACTTGCGACCCGCCCCAGCTTCGCACGTATCAAAAGATACACCTAAACCTTTCTCATGAATCACTGTCTAAGAAAACCGGGTGAAAACTACAAGAGAATTCATCGCTTACATCAGGTAAGATAGTGGTCAAGCACGAACCTATCACTACATAGTTCAGTAGTTTTTGCGTTTATCATCAACAGACAGACAGACGCGGTGAGGCACTTTGTTTAATATGTAGTGATAGGTTCGTGCTTGACCACTATCTTACCTGATGTAAGTGATGATGTGGTCGACGATAGAGCACGCTTGCCTAGAACCTTTTCACTCTTAACTCCAAGACCAGATCAAATAAATAAGATCTTCAGCATTGGCAGCCTTGTTCCACACTGCTGAGTTTAGGCCTCTTCCCTAATGTGCCATGGTTATCTGGTATGTGCCTGTCTCAATCTCAACATGAACTTTTTTCCCCACAGCTAGGCAGCCCTTCCTATTCTCCTTCCATCTCCAGTTGCTAAGGAAACATATCTTTGTCCGCCATCTCTGTCTAGGCCGAATATACTCCCGAGGTGGTCCCATATAAATTTTATCGAAATTGCTTCAGCGCTTTTTGAAAAACTGAACAGAAACAAAAAATATGTATACCTAGATACGATTGGTTTTCTCGATACGTTTTGATTTTCTCCAAGTACGAGTATGTTTAAATTCCACGTTCCATGTTATTGGGGTTTTGAGTTCTGGGGTATAAAAACTAAAAAGAGAAAAATAAAAAACGTTTTTACAAAAAAAAGCAACCGACTTCCAAAAAAGAAAATACACTAAAAATTTAAAAATAACTTTAATTTCGAAAGTCGGTGTCAAATAACGAAGAAATAAAATACAAACACCGACTTCTGAAATTAAAGTTATTTTTAGCTTTTTTTTTTTTGGAAGTCGGTTGTTTTTTTTTTTTGTAAAAACGTTTTTCTTTATTTTAAAGTGATAACTTCTTTACGCGCGTTGGGCATTTTTGAGATGGGAAAAAACTATTGAACTCGCCACCGACACCGACACCGACACCGCTACGCGATCTGCTACGAGCACGTAGCGTCGTAGCACTCGTAGCGGATTGAAGTCAAAACTTCTTTAGGCGCGTTGGGCATTTTTGTTCAAGTTTTCACTTCTGTCGGCACTCACGGAGTGCCACTCTTTTTTTTATGGGGATGGAAAATCATCCAATGACTTCTCCCGCTCTGGTCAATCTCCTAGGCGACGTTTACACTGAAGCGGAGCTGGGCGGAGCAAAGCGTAGATATGCAAGGATTGATCAATCACAGACGAGACTAGCGACGCAATGAGGATTTCAACCATTGTGATTGGTCGATTCCTGCACGTCTCCGCTCCGCTCCGCTCAGTTCCGCTTCAGTGGAAACGCACCATTACTGATTAAAACTCATCCCTATTCCTTCAGTTGCTTGTGCCAGGGCCACGGTAATTCTCTTCGGAATTTATCCGCGACCGAGACAAGAATCGGTCCTGGTGGACCTCGTCAGTTTTAGCTGACAAACACTCTGTATCTGAACTTTATCTACATAAATTTAAAAAAAAAAAACTTCAATACAGCGTGGAAAAATTAGTCCGCATCGCTCGTAATACCAAACGACTGGTGCTACCACGTTTTAAAGCAATATGTATGCTAATCCAAGATTAATTTAAATAAAGAACATTGGATCAGCAATATTGTTTTACAAACCATAAACGTAGGTTTATTTTATATATAAACCTGTATGAGTATGTTACGTATTATAGTCTATTTTAAGTTTCCATTTCTATTTATACACACTGTGTCTACATTTCTCATCCAACTTTCCTGTCGCAGGTCTGCTGGAAGAAATTTCTTTTGAAATAAACAGCACCTTTGTT
The DNA here is from genome assembly GCA_951329385.1 of Polia nebulosa. Classification (NCBI taxonomy): domain Eukaryota; kingdom Metazoa; phylum Arthropoda; class Insecta; order Lepidoptera; family Noctuidae; genus Polia; species Polia nebulosa. Next base: position 31,858,730 of record OX589595.1, read on the forward strand.
CTCTTCTATCTGTATTTGTACTTTTCTGTTCTAGTGTTTTGTGTATCCATGAAATTATTAAGCTCGTCATCAGTCTTTTAATCCCTCACAACAATTTTTCATCACTTTTTAAAAAATTGTATGACTCCAATCATTCTTAATCTATTTTTTAGCTTATTTTTTTTATTAATTTCAATGGAAATACATTTTTGGGTTATGACAATGGGTATACATGACTGGTACAGTATAGTAAACATTGTGAAAAAAATATTATTTTAGCGTACTCTATTAGTATTACAGATTATAGAGTACACCTACATGAAATAGAGTACAGTACTCTATTTTAGAGTACGGTTGGCAACCCTAGGCACAGGCCTCCTATCCGTGAGAGAATGTGGGCCGTAATTCACTACGCGGGCCCAATGGTTGGCGTATGTCACATGTCTTCGAATTTTTGGTTCTAGAACATGTCGATTTTCTCACAATGTTTTCCTTCACCGTTTTGAGGGCACTGGTGATAAAATAATGTAAGTACCTACACAAAGTAAGTAAATAAGTTACATAACTCACACGAATGGAAATTCTATGTTAAACGGAACCTAAGATCATTGCCCTCGGTCTTTGTTGCCAAAAATAATGGCGGACCTCCTGTGGCACCTATACATCATATTTGAACCGTATCATCTTCTATAAATCTTTTAGGTATTATTTACTATTCAGTCTGTGACAAAAAAGACAATCGAGTATATCTAATAATGTCGTGCACAATAGCTTAGTTTAAGTTTGGCGCATACAAAAAAGTATTTGAATAATTGTGTGATGCCTATCTATGAAAAGCTGTGTTTCCGTGTGTCTAAAACTACATTGGCTAATCTAATCTACAGTGTTCAAGGCGGATCAATCTGCCTAGCCTTTTCCCATCTATCTTGGGGTCGGCTGCCAGTCTAACCGGATGCAGCTGAATACCAGTATTTTACATAGAGCGACTGCCTATATGACCTCCACAACCCAGTAACTGGGTCTTACGATACTCCTTGATAAGACTGGTTGACAGACTTTCGGGCTTCTGACGACCCGTAACGACTGTCAAAGATCCACGATTTACAGCCGGGACCAACGGCTTAACGTGCTTTCCGAGGCACGGAGAAGTCTCGGTATGTAAAGATGGTCACCCATCCACGGACCAACCCCGGCAAGCGTAGCTTAATCTGATGGAACGACCCGTGCGGCTGTTATTACTTTAGCCACGAGCTCCTCTCAAGGCAGATGCCAGGTGTTAATGGTTGAAACGGCAGAATGTATAGGTTATATACATGCTGGCATGGTGGCTTTTTATCCCGAAACTACACTTGTGATAGTTGTTTAAGCCAGCGGTTTTGCTCGCGTGGAATTTTATTATTAATCAGCTACCTGCCAATAAAACTTATCAGAATCGGCCAGCCGTTTCGAAGATTAGCTGGAACAAACAAACAAACATACAAAAATTTTATAAAACTGATTTTTAGGCCTAACTACGAGTATAATGTATGAGCTTAAAAAAAACTATTATTTTTACATTACAAACAGACACTTCAATTTTATTTATTTGTATTGATTACTAGCTTCTGCTAGCGGCTTCACCCGCATGGTATTAGTACTTCCCTCATTATAAATTATAGCCTATGTGTTATTCTGATATATAAGCAATATTACTGTAAAGTTTCATCAAAATCCGTTTAGTAGTTTTTGCTTGAAAGAGAAACAAATATACATCCTGACAAACTTTCACATTTATAATATTATTATATAGTACGATTTTTATATCTTTAATATATCTCAGAGTTCAGTGGGCCTCTTGGCCTCTTGATAAAGACATCCTCCAACGATTTCCATTGCTTCTTGTCTCTTGCAATGCTTATCCAGTTTGGACCCACTGTGAGATTAAGTTCGACCTCCCATCTTTTGCGCTGTCGACATCTATTTCTTTTGCCATTTTGGGTACTATTCATAGGAATTTTGCTCCATTTATCCTGGGAGCTCCGTAACATGTAACCCGCCCATCCTCACTTCATTTGGTCTATGTTAGTGAGGATGTCAGCTGTTACTCCTGTCCTAGCTCTTGTAGACGGGTTCCTTTCTCTGTCAAGTTACTTGGTTCCTAGCATGCTCCTCTCCAGGTATTAGATTACAGCTAGGCCAATGTTTAGATCGAACTCTACTAATCCACTGAAAAGTGCATAATTATGGATTTTAACATTTTTTTCTTGTTCAGAAGCATATGTTTTCATAATGTAGATTGATGAACATAAAGTCTCTCAATGCGTTATTCGATATCATATTATGTATCTTGACGAGTTTGCCTAATTTATTCAGAATGTCATCGATTCCGCAGTCACTCCTCAATACTGCGAAAATATTGTGTCAAAAGTTAGTCCTGGTTCTAAAATTCTCTGAAATAATTAAGAGTCACAATAACACCGTCATGTTGTGTCAAGCTCTATTTAATAATACAGTCATAGTACCTATATGTACGTAGCATAATGTGACAATATCATAGCCGGTACCAAATTCATTGCAACTTGCATGTTTTTAGACCTTGAAACCACTATAAAGTTGACGCAGTTTTCCGGTAGAAAATACTTAATGTCTGACGTGGCACCCCTAACCTACGTCGCCGTCTCGCCGTAAACCGATTACACCGGCTAGCGTAGTGATGCTACTCTAAAGTTCAAGGCCACTATGTGAAAGACCGCGACAGGACAGTCAATGATTAAAAGCCACGTCTTTTAAATCAATAAAAGAGTATTGTAATCAGTCTCAAGGTTAGGGGGGAAAACCACGTTGTTTCTAAGAAAATCTATAACGAGCAGCTTTAGATATGGTAGTTATAAACGAAACAAATGAAATATAAAAAACTTTTTTACAAAAAAAACAACCGACTTCCAAAAAAGAAAATACATTAATAAATTACTTTAATTTCGGAAGTCGGTGTTTACATTTTATTTCTTCGTTTTTTGACACCGACTTCCGAAATAAAGTATTTTTTTAATTTTTAGTGTATTTTCTTTTTTGGAAGTGGAAGTTGTTTTTTTGTAAAAAAGTTTTTTTATTTTTCACTTTTTAGCTGTTATACCCCAGAACTAAAAACCTCAATAACATGGAACGTGGAATTTAAACATACTCGTAATTGGAGAAAACAAAAACGTCATCTATGTATACGTACTCGTATTTTTCGTTTTTCTTGAGTTTCTCAAAAAGCGCTGAAGGAATTTCGATAAATTTTATATGGGACCACCTTGGTAGTATATTCTTTCGGATAAAAAAGTATCTGAAAATCGGTCTACAACTGACGGAGACATCGGCGGGCATACATACACAAAAAATAAAAAAATACAGTCGAACATGGAACCTCCTCCTTTTTCGAAAGTCGGTTAAAAGAGAGCCCCCATTAGATTGCACAATTGAGTGTAGTAAATCATAGTTACCGCGAAACTTTACCATCGCGACGTTCGTTATTACGATTGCGAAAGTTCTTTACTGCGATGTACGTTACTGAGAAAGTTTACCATTGCAACGTACGTTGTCCAAGATCGAGCGAACCGAGCTCGGGAACTTATGGCACCCCGACACGGACAGGTTAGGTTCGAAGGGGATGACGGGGGCTACAGTGAGCGAGCAAAGCGAGCAAATGCGGTCCCCGCCATTCCGTAGTGTTAGGTTCATTTAAGCCCTGCAGACAGAAATAGAAGTCCGGAGTAGCGGGGCTCCATCAACCTTCCTTAAGTACGACTTTAGTTAGCACATTTCCGGCCGACCATTCGGCATTGTATAGAATGCCTGTGTGCCAAGGGAACTGAAAGAACAAGTGTAGGTTTTAGTCAGTAAAAGTCTGGCACGCCCTAGCTCCACCCGGAGAAGTCATTGGATGATTTCCAAACCTCCAAAAAAAAACGGTCTACATACATCTTGCGGACAAGGTCGAGAGTTTGTTTGAAAGAGTCACCACGTCTCCTCGCACAAGCAACTGAAGAAACAGGGGTGGGTTTTAGTCAGTAAGAGTCTGACACGCCCTGCCGCTCCACCCAGAACGGGAAAAGTTATTTGATGAATTCCCACTCAAAAAAAAAAATGTAACAAAAATTCCCATCGTTTTGAGAAGCTTTGGATTTCTGCCGGCAGTAGATTTATTTCTGTTACTAAACTTGACCTGACATTCTAAACTTCTTTCGTATGCCAATAACATGGGCGCCGTCGACAAAGTTCAAGGTCTACGATGAAAGATCGCGGTGCGTCCGCGCAACGCGCAGCGAATCACGCCGGAAGACAGAAAAGTTACGACGAAGGAATAAATTAGAAGTAATACGATAATAATTAAGTTGCGTTGTGTTGAACGGAACGGACAAATTAAAAAATAAGTACCTAATTAGGTTTAGAGAAAGGCCTGTCGGTCATCTACCGATTATATTTCGAGGTATATGCATCGGAATTACATAGTTTAATTCCACCAAGCCCGTTCCATCACCGGACCACTAGACGTACTGCGATGCGCCACCGGCACATGGTGCACATCCCACCAACACGCACAAAACGTTTTGCGTACACATTCGCAACACACATTCAAATTAGTTGGCAAAATTACCAAAAACGGCCGTTCTGACACTTTTGCCTACTACTTTGGATACGAAACATTTTGAGACCTGTTTTAACAACGTAAAAATACTTAAACCTCTTTGTAACAAACGTGACGTTGGATTCTTTAATATTTATTATCTATGCTATGCTACGATTTTTTATTCAATGAGGGTGCCACTTGGCCGGTAGTAGGGCCTTAAGGAGTGGAATTCCCTACAGGAGTCCGTGTTTCCTGAAAGCTACAACCAGGGAGTCTTCAAGTAAATAGGTTACTTCTAGGCAAGCGTGCTCCATCGTCGACAAAATCATCGCTTACCATCAGGTGAGATAGAAATAGGCCCTCTCGCGATCAGATCTCATCGCACATGTATCAAAACTTCTGAAAGAGACGAGTGCCTCGTTTGTGTAGTGGTCACAAATGCTAACGCTGACGCTGATCATGAAGTTGGTTTCCCGGGTCAGGCAATGTGTTATTCGGGTTTTTCCATTAAGAATTTCTCAGTGGCAGCCCCGGCGTCTTCCTCGTGGATGCGATAGGTAGCGGCGACCTCTTGCGCCCGGCCCTGGTTCAGGCCATGGTACGGGGCAGTGTACATGGTAGAGGGAATGGGAAGCAGTCTCCGCCTTCTGCGAAGCTATAATGCTCGGGAAGGCGGAGGCGGGACGCGTGAGGGAAACTCAACGGAGTGCCCTCACGGCCCCGGCCGCTACCACCGCTGGAGAGGTACTGGGCGTACTGGGCGTAGGACTTCGCGAGACGATCTCCGGCAACCGTAGACCCGGGCCTACGGACGGCGAGCAGTGGGTAGCTCGCCGTCCGATCAGCACCAGGCCCGTGAGTCGACCGCGCGTAGTGTTCCACGCGCGCCTCAAAGAGATTAGTGTCAGCCACCACTGACGGGGCCCATCGTGGCCGGTGCCTGCATGCCTAGGGGTAGCGGATAAATTCTGAAAATGAGTTACCGCACCCCTGGGCACTCAGGCAGGAAAGGAACAGGGGTGGGTTTTAGTCAGTAAGAGTCTGACACGCCCTCCCGCTCCACCCAGGGCGGGAGAAGTCATTGGATGATTTCCCACCCCACCAAAAACAAAAAAAAAAAGCCCCGGCGTCTGGATTCATGTCCAGTTGTCATTGAATCGTCACTATCAACACAATACACCCAAATAGGACTTAAATATTAACTGCGAAATGTGGTTCGTCGATACTTCGATAGTCTCCTCGAGGTGGAACCTAACCTAACCTAACCTAACCTCTGGAATAAACTCGACATGTTTTGTACACTACGTTACTAACTAAGTACCACGTTTTGTCCCACTGCTGAGGAATGGCCTCCCTCTCCCCATTCCACACAACTCTGTCCATTGCTAGTCCGGGCCAGTCCTTTCGATAGGAGTCGAGCTCGTCCCGCCATTGTCGCCTGGGTCTGTCGCAATGTCGTCTAGCATTTAATGGGACCCATTCGATGGTACTTTTTGCTCATTTCACTTGCGGCTGACATGTCCGGCTTAGTGTCACTTAGTGAGTTTACACTAAAGCGGAGCTGGGCGGAGCGGAGCGGAAAGCGTCCGCTCCGCTCCGCCCAGCTCCGCTTCATTGGAAACGCACACAGCTTGGAGTAGTCTTTTTGGATAACGTTCATGATTTAGGTGGGATGTTATGTTAAAACATCCGCGTAAAGAAAAATAAGAGCAGTTTATAAGGGTCTCGTATCGACCGCGCATAAATTTACCTACCTAACGTTATAAAGTGATCATCGCCCAAAATTACACCAAAAAAGGTCGTTATTAAAAAACTTTATTTACCTCAAGGTGTACGATTATTCTGCGAAACAGCTTAAACTAACATTAGACCACGACAGGTAGGTACTTGTGTATCTACTTAAAATCAGTTCGGTATGCCACAGATAATTTTACATAGATCATAAATTACTTATGTAAACAGCCTATTTTTCGATCAGAAACTAGGTACCTATGTATGTTGTAGACTTAAGTGGATGACGTGAGTACCTTTTTAGGGCTCCGTACCCGAAGGGTAACCAACGGGACCCTATTACTAAGCCTCGCTCTCCGTCCGTCCGTCTGTCTGTCTATCAGCAAGCTGTATCTTATGATAAGTCTTCTGTTGCCGCTATAACAATAAAAATAATTAAAAATTAAAGGGGACTGCCTATTAGAAACGTGTTTTTTTTGTTTTTTAACCGACTTCCAAAAGGAGGAGGTTATCAATTCGGACGTTTGCATATTTTTTTTTATGTATGTTCGGGGCGTAACTCCGTCATTTATTAACGGATTTCCAAAATTCTTTTTTTTGTTCGAAAGGGGTTTGTGCCGAAATGGTCCCATTTAAATTTTATATAGATCTAATGATGCGTTTCGGAGACAGACAACGGAACTGTTCATAAAAGACAGCAAATCAACCGCGATTGCTCCTATCGCCTAGATATCCATTGTTAACACAATTTAATGGAGAAACACAACTAAAAAGTGAAAAATAAAAACTTTTTTACAAAAAAATAGAACCGACTTCAAAAAAAACAAAAAGTGCAAAATAACTTTAATTTCGGAAGGCGGTGTCAAAAAACGAAGAAACAAAACCAGAAACACCGACTTCCGAAATTAAAGTTATTTTGCACTTTTTTTTTTTTTTTGGAAGTCTGTTCTATTTTTTATTTTTTAAGTTTTTATTTTTTGCTCTATCTTAATAATGGCAACCAGTAAACGCGTATAATCTTATACGATGGTACGGAACCCACCATACGCGAGTTCGACTCGCACTTGGCTGGTTTTATTTCATCGTGTGAAAATTCTCATGGATATCCTCCGCCCGGGGCACAGGTGTCTGTCAGACTCTTACTGACTATTACCGACTAAAACCACATGGTGTTCTGCAGCTACCTTTAGCCTTGGGATGTTATGGATATGTTTCGGATCTGTATACGGATACGGATATAGGAATAATATTACACCGGTTTCAAATACGGTTACGGATATGCTATTATTTTGTATTTTCTGCTAGTTTCGGATAGATTCGGTTAGGTACGGATATATAAGATTTTTAAAGAATTATAATTAGGAATTATAAAAGTAAAATATGACAAAGCAATAAAAATAATAAACAAAATAAGGGACGCGCGCTGTTTGTGTGTCGACTCGGCCGGTCAAAAACAAAATCCTGTCATAACATGTATCATTTAGACTCCACCCCTATCCTAAATTATTACAAACTTTCATATTTGTTTCGGTTACAGTTACGGATATTTTTTTATTTCGGATATCCGATAGTTTCGATTACGGTTACGGAGCTCCATAACATTCCTGCTTTAGCCGGGGCGCTAGAGTGTTTGCGCATTTCATCACGCTCCTCCGGCCTGACATGAAGACCTACCTACCTACCTAAGTACAGTCGACCACATGTTGATACTTATACTTTGCATTGCTCTGACCTTGCCTAGCGTAATACGAAGTTTCAATAGAATAAAAGACCAGCTTTATCATACTGGTTTTTTTAACTACTGACATGCGGTCGTCTGTACCAGTTTCACCACATTTACGATACGGGTTTCGAAAACACTTGTATCATCATTTTAAACCGAATTCCGCGGTTATTTTTCACAAATAATTCTGTGACAAACTTAATTTATAAGTACCTAAGGAACAAGCTTTTGAAAAAAACTGCCAAGTGCGAGTCGAACTCGCGCATGAAGGGTTCCGTACCATCGTACAAGATTATACGCGTCTACTTGTTGCCATTATTAAGATAAAAAAATCCAAAAAAGGCCCCTTTCATTTGTAAATTATTTTTCATATTTTTTGTTATAGCGGCAAAAGAAATACATATTCTGTGAAAATTTCAACTGTCTACCTATTACGGATCATGAGATACAGCGCAAAACAAAAAAAAACAGGTTTCTAGAAACGTGTTTTTTTTTGGGTTTTTTTTTTCAGTTTATGGTACGGAACCCTTTGTGTGCCAGTCCGACTCCCACTTGGCCGGTTTTTTTTAATCGAAAGCTCGCGCTTGTCCATCTCACCAGCCTGATGGTGATGTGGTCGACGACGGACCACGCTTGTACCTATTTACTCTAAGTAACCTAAGTAACCTATTTACTCTTGTCTGAATAAAGAATTTACGAAGGCAAGGTAAGTTTTAAGTTAGGCAGTTACCTAATTTTTAGCGACAGATACATAGACTAGAGCTATCAACTTCCGAGATCTTTGGCTAATTTGCGTTCTAGTAATTATTATTGCCTACAACAATAAAATAAATTTACAAAATGTTGTGATTGTGGGACACGCATAAACTCAACACACTCGACACCGCCAACCTGCAAGCATTAAACGACCGCGCGGCACGGGCGCGCGGCGCACACTGTCGGTGTGTGTCGGTGGAACAACAAGCTCGCATCGAAGCTAATGAGAGACTGCTCGCCGCACGGCGGCGCTGTGCGTATTTATAGTTGGCGCACTCTGAACATGCTCCAAACTCTAGAAGCCCGGGAAACCTATATCGGATTGGCTGAGCAATTTTGAGTATGATTCCAAACCACGACTACGTCAACTATTCATTTGTATATATTAGAAGTTAGGATTTTGACAATAAATAATTCCCATTTTGAATCTCCATCGCTTGTTTTATTCTGACTCCAAATTACCGAATACAAGTGTGGCAGATACCCCACAATTGGTGACCCCGAGAAAAAAATATCGCAAGAGAAGATGAACACGAATGAAGAAAGCAATCCCATGAAGATGGACTCCGACCTAGCTGCCATATCGGTTCAGTCTAGATTGTTGCCATTCTGGCGGGAGATTCCTCGAGCTTGGTTCATCCAGTTTGAAGCTGTCGTAGACCCTTTGAAGACCTCGGACGACCAGAAATTCCGCTACGTGTTGCAACAGCTGCAAACAACGGACCTTCAACATCTGACTGACATTTTATACAGTCCACCCTCCACGGAAAAATATAATGCTGTGAAGACTCGTCTGCTCGCCGTGTACGACAAATCTGACGTCAAGAACTTCCAAAAGCTAATCAGTGGCCTAGAGTTGGGTGATCAAAAACCCACACAACTGTTGCGCAGGATGAGAGAACTAGGCAGTGGCATGATCACAGATGAAGGATTAAAAATCGAGTGGCTCAACCATCTACCCACACAGATGCGCGTTGTGCTTTCGGTCAACACGGAATCATCTCTAGATACCCTCGCTGCAATGGCCGATAAAATGGCAGAATACACCGAACCAACAACGGTTGCCGCAGTGGCCACGACCTCGCAAGATACCGTGACGTCAACTCAGCTAGAAGTCCTATCAAAGCAAATGGAGAAATTATGCCTAGAAGTGGCTGAGCTACGCGGACGAACAAGGGAACGCCATCAAAGACCCCGTTTCACATCGTTCAGGTCACGGTCACGATCACAGTCTCGCCGGCATAGCAACAAGACGTCAGTCAAACCCGGCGATCCTACATGGGAGTGTAGATACCACTTTCGTTTTGGCGACAAGGCGAAACGTTGCGAGTCACCGTGCTGTAGGAAAAACAAAAATAACACGTCGTTAAACTAGCTACGACATCGACGGTGGCGGAAGTCGATGTCCCCTGCACCACCAACCGCCTTTGTCTCTTCGATCGCGACACTCGACAGCGTTTCCTCGTAGACACCGGCGCCGAAATTTCCGTGCTAGCCGCCACAAACAAAAGAAAAATGAAGACAAGCGCCTACAAATTATTCGCTGCAAACAATACACCAATCGAAACTTATGGTGAAAAAACACTAAGGCTAAATCTTGGCTTGCGACGCAGTTTTCTATGGACGTTCATCATAGCTGATGTGAAAACCTCGATCATAGGGGCGGACTTCCTACGTCACTTCAAGCTGCTTGTCGACCTCCACAAAAAGAAGCTCGTCGACAATGTTACCGACATGTCAATCGACGCCATTGAAGTTGCAACGAGTGAACAAACCATACATGTCATCAGCTCCGACCAAGCGTACTATGACATCTTGAAGTTGTTCCCAGAGGTGCTGCGACCTATGTCCTTGAAGGAGCCAGCAAAACATGACGTCGTGCATCATATTGAGACGACAAGCGCTCCAGTCTTCGCACGAGCCCGTCCCCTGCCCCCCGACAAATACAAGGCTGCAAAGGAGGAGTTCGACCACATGCTGGAACTTGGCATATGCAGGCCGTCAAAGAGCCCGTGGGCGAGCCCCCTGCATATTGTGAGAAAGAAGGACGGAGGCCTAAGAGTATGCGGTGACTATCGACGGTTAAACTCAGTCACACGACCAGACCGCTACCCTTTACCACGAATACAAGACTTCACGTACCAGCTGCACAATATGAAGATATTCTCGAAGCTTGACCTCAAAATGGCCTATTATTGGATCCCGATTGCAGAGGAAGACGCCCAGAAAACAGCAATTATCACACCATTCGGGCTGTTTGAATTCAAATGCATGACGTTCGGCTTACGTAACGCCAGTCAAACGTTTCAAAGGTTTATGCATCAAGTACTGCGGGGCATAGACAACTGCTTCTGCTACGTCGACGACATACTTCTGTACTCGAAAAACGAAGAGAGCCACAGACAACTTCTACAGCAAGTACTAGACCGCCTAAAAAAGTACGGCGTCATGCTAAAAGTTGAGAAATGTGAATTCGGCAAGGACAAGATTGATTTTCTCGGCTACGAAGTATCAAGCAACGGGATCAAGCCCACTGAAGAGAGAACCCAAGCAATATCAAGTTACCCTAAGCCAAAGACAATAGCAGAATTACGACGTTTTCTGGGCATGATCAATTTTTATCGTAGCTGCTTACCCCGTCAAGCTGAACTACAGAACGAGCTGAATAAATATCTACATAACCAGAAACGGAACGACAAAACGCCCATCGAGTGGACGACGCAGGCAGAGTTGGCTTTTGAAAAGTGCCGTCAAAGCATTTTGGAAGCCACACAGCTAATTCACCCATTACCTGGAAGCCCCCTCGCCTTGATGACAGACGCGTCAGATTACAGCCTTGGCGCTGTTTTACAACAGAGAATGGAAGGCAAATGGAAACCTCTCGCTCTTTTTTCAAAAGCGATGAGCATGACTCAGCAACGCTACAGCGTATACGACCGCGAGTTATTAGCGGTTTATACGGCTGTCAAGCATTTTAGAAACCTTATAGAAGGAGGCGATGTCACAGTGTACACAGACCATAAGCCGCTAGTAAATGCACTAACACGCCCACCGAGTAGCAGCGACACCCCGCGTCGAGAACGGCAATTAAATTTTATCAGCCAATTTTGTACGAGCATCAAGTACGTGCAAGGCGAAGATAACTCGGTGGCAGACGCATTATCACGCATAGAAGACATACAATGCCCATCCATCATCGACTACCCAACGTTAGCCAGCGAACAAGGAAAAGATCCAGTTTTGAAACAGCTCAGAAGTCAACCAAACTTGAAGTTTACCGACGTCACAATGCCCGGGATAAACCAGCCAATCACGTGCGAGACGTCCACCGGCACACCTCGACCGTACTTACCCACCACTTATCGTTTTGAGGCATTCAAAGCTCAACACGATTTGTGTCATCCCGGCGTAAAATCCACTAGAAAACAAATGTGCTCAAAATATTTCTGGCCCAGCATGAATAAAGAAGTTAGCAACTGGACCAGATCATGTATCAGCTGTCGGCGAGCGAAGATTCATCGTCATGTTGTTACGCCACTGAACGAGTTCCCACCGTCGGCGCGCTTCGAACACATTCACGTGGACATAGTGGGACCACTACGATTGTCTAATGACCAACGCTACTGTGTAACTATCATCGATCGTTGCACCAAATGGCCAGAAGCCGTTCCTGTACCCGAGATTACCGCTGAGCGAGTCGCAAAAGCCGTTTACGAGAATTGGATTGCAAGATTTGGTTGCCCACTAAGAATATCAACAGATCATGGACGGCAATTTGAGTCAACATTGTTCCGATCACTCATGAAAAAGTTTGGTATATCACGAATACGGACCACGGCATATCATCCGCAGTCCAACGGTATGATCGAGCGGTGGCACAGGTCATTGAAGGCAGCACTCATGGCGCGAGGTACTACTACACAGTGGACAGAAGAGCTTCCCACAGTACTATTAGGTTTACGTGCGGCGCTGCGAATCAACAACAGTTTAAGCCCAGCGATGATGACGTATGGCACTACGCTTCGCTTACCATCGGATTTCATCGTGCCAACCAAGTCGAACATTGATGAGAACGACTATGTACGCCGCCTCACAGAAACCATGGCATCGATAAGAAGTGCGCCTCGATCAAACAACAGTCAGACAAAGCCATTCATTCATCACGACCTCGTCACGTGCACACATGTTTTCGTTCGCAACGACACTGTTCGTTCCCCGTTAACACCGCCGTATGAAGGTCCTTACGAAGTAATCGAGCGCTATGACAAGTGTTACAAAATAAAGTTACCGCTACGCACACCAGTAGTATCAATGGATAGGCTCAAGCCAGCCTACATATTCAACGAGTCTGAAGATGTGGATCATCGCACCCCTAGTCAAGCAAACCAGTCATACATCACAAGATCTGGAAGAACCGTGAAGCCCGTTGTTCGCTTCGCTTAGGGGAGAGTGATGTGGGACACGCATAAACTCAACACACTCGACACCGCCAACCTGCAAGCATTAAACGACCGCGCGGCACGGGCGCGCGGCGCACACTGTCGGTGTGTGTCGGTGGAACAACAAGCTCGCATCGAAGCTAATGAGAGACTGCTCGCCGCACGGCGGCGCTATGCGTATTTATAGTTGGCGCACTCTGAACATGCTCCAAACTCCAGAAGCCCGGGAAACCTATATCGGATTGGCTGAGCAATTTTGAGTATGATTCCAAACCACGACTACGTCAACTATTCATTTGTATATATTAGAAGTTAGGATTTTGACAATAAATAACCCCCAACACCCCCTTCACATACTCCCCTGATGAGAGTGTAGCCTGTACCATCTTAAGGGCTTACTCCATCTTCCTCACCCCCGAGGCGAAAGCACTTGACGCAGTGCTTAAACAAGCCTTCGCGTCAGGCAACTACAATTTAATGTCGGCCCATAAAATATGGTCCGACTTTGCTGGTATTGCCAAGTCCTTAGATAACATGAATTGCGCACCGTAATGGATAAGCACGCAAAAACATGTTCCATCAAACCCCGATCCCTTAGGTTAGCTACATTTAATGCTAACGGATATAAAAACCAACGTGATGAGATCGCGAAATTTCTTCGCGACCATCAAATAGACATTCTCCTCATACAGGAAACCTTCCTGAAGCCCTACCGCAGTGACCCTAGAATTGCCAACTATCGCTTAGTTCGCAATGATAGACTGCAAAAACACAAGGGAGGCACACTAATTTACTACAGGAAGGAACTTCACTGTATTCCTCTCGCCCCTCCCGCCCCCCAATCTCTCCTTGAGTACTCTGCCTGTCGGCACACGGCGGTGTTTCACATTGTCGGCACTATAGGTCTATTGTAAGGAACCAATTGTCTTAAGAATTATAATATTTGTATATGACTGTTTGATGCCAAAATAAAATAAAATAAAAAATAAAACTGTCGGCTAGGCATGACTGGCCATCAGCCAATCACAGTCATTTCTGCCTATATCCCACCTGACTCAGCATCCTCTCCTGATGAGATTGATGCCATCTCCAGCGACCTCACTAAACTCTTCGGCATGAGTAGTTCCGTCATCTTAGCAGGTGATCTCAATGCCAAGCACCCTATATGGGGCCACAATTACTCCAATTCCAAGGGTAGGCTCATACATAATCTGAGCTCTACCCTCAACTTCGACGTCATCGTACCGATGAGCCCCACGTATTACCCCCACACCGTTAGTTATACTCCCAGTGTCCTAGATGTGGCACTTCTAAAGAATGTAAACTTACGTTTGCATTCGGTGGAGGTGTTGCATGAACTGGACTCTGACCACCGGCCGGTGTTCCTACACCTGGGCTCCCGCTCAGGTGAGACCGACCCAAATCTCCCCCCCCCCACCCAAGTAATCACCGACTGGAAGAAAGTAAGCGAAAGTCTGAAATCTACCACGTCGGCTCACTTGGACTCTATCCCTGACCACATAAGCTCAGTCGCTGACACGTCAGCGGCGATCGACTCGCTTACGGATCACGTGCGAACCGTCTTGAACGACTGTTCAAGAGAGGTGCCAGTGACGGAGGACCGTCGCTGGAAACTCCCAGCGGATGTACGGAGTCTGATAACTGAGAAGAACGCTGCCATTCGTGCATACAGCAATTTTCCCTGTCACGCAAACAAGGTTCACATGCGTCGCTTACAGCGTGCTGTAAAGAGACGTACTGCTGAGCATCGTTCTGCGAACTGGGAAAAGACGCTGAGTGAACTCGAGCCCAACCACCTGGCTTTCTGGAACCTCCAAAGAAAGCTACGTTCCAAGTCTGAGGCCTCAATGCCTCCTCTCATTCGTCCTGACAAGAGTGTCGCTTTTGATAATGACGAAAAGGCGGAATGCCTGGCCGACAGTCTAGAGTCCCAATGCTCTCCCAGCTCTCAACCAGTAGACCAGGCCCACCTAGACATGGTAGATGCTGAGGTCGAAAGGAGAGCTTCCCTCCCTCCGGTCGAAGATCCTGATGACCCGCTACCCCCCGTCACTCCCGAAGAGGTGGAGGATGTCATCAGGAAACTTCAACCCAGAAAAGCCCCAGGCTCTGATGGAATATCCAACAGAGCTATAAAACTATTCCCAGCCCAACTTATTATGCTTTTGACCGCCATCTTCAATGGCGCCTTAAGTAATAATATGTTCCCTCAAGCGTGGAAACAGGCCACTGTCATTGGTATTCCAAAGCCAGGCAAGCCAAAATCCGACCCCACTAGCTACCGCCCCATTAGTTTACTCAATGTTCTCGGCAAGATTTACGAGAAGCTTATTCATAAGCGACTCAAAGATTTTGCTGAGGCTAAGAGTCTCATTCCCAACGAGCAATTCGGATTCCGCTCCGAACACTCGTGCGTCCAACAAGTATACCGAATGGTCGAGCATATGAGCGCTGGGTTCCAGCGTAAATACACGACCGGTGTCTTGTACTTCGATATAGCGAAAGCGTTCGACAAAGTCTGGCACAATGGCTTAATTTATAAGCTGTATCAACTAGGTGTGCCAGATCGTCTCGTACTCATCTTGCGAGACTACCTGTCGGATCGCACCTTTCGCTATCGCGTAGAGGGCGCTCTATCCTCCCCCCATCCTATAAAGTCTGGTGTCCCCCAGGGCTCTGTGGTATCCCCCCTAGCCTTCACGCTGTTCACTAGCGATATCCCTAAACCCAAAAAGGCCCAGTTAGCATTATTCGCTGACGACACGGCCATCTTCTACTCGGGTCGTTCACCCGCTCAGATAGGCCTCAACCTCCAAACCTACACTACCCAGCTGGGCCAGTGGTTCCGGAAATGGAGAATTGAGGTCAACCCTGAGAAAAGTCAGGCTGTCCTCTACTCTAGACCGCGACATACGGTCAGACCCCCTCGTCCGATCACCATGTACGGCAGGCCGATCCCTTGGGAGAAGCAGGCCAAGTACCTAGGCGTAATCCTAGACCAGCATCTCACCTTCGTCGAGCACATAAAGCAAGCTCGCTCGCGGGCCGCCTTTGCTCAAGGTAGACTCCACTTCCTCCTAAATGGTAAAAGCAAATTGTCACTCAAGTGCAAATTGCGTACCTACACCGCGGTCATCCGACCAATCATGACCTATGCTTGCCCAGTGTTCGCACATGCCAAGCCCCGTCACCTCCACAAGATGTCGACACTGCAGCACCGCTTTCTCCGCAAGGTGGTGGATGCCCCCTACTTTGTGAGGAACGAGGAGCTGCATGTTGACCTCAAAATCCCCACCCTGCAGCAGTTCATGAAGCGCTCCACCAAGCGCTTCCTAGAAACTGCTGCTAAACATCGTAACCCCCTTATCGCATCGGCTACTCGATACGTTCCCTCTCAAATTTCTAGGATTCGCCGCCCCCGGCATACCCTCCAAGTCCCTGATGACGCCACAACCCTGCGCCAAGAGAGCCGTAGGGAAACCAGCACTATCAAAAAACACTACAGACCGCCGATTTTCCGACCTCGCCGGCGAGGCCCGTCGCGAAATCTAAGTCATTGCCCTCCCCGTCTCTCGCCAGCACGTGCCGCTGAGCCAGTAAACTCCCCAATTAATGGTAACCAGATCCAGCCTTCCCTTGCTGCCCCTCAGTGACGCCCTAAGCCGAGGCCCGTACTCCGCAGGGAGTGCCCTTAGCGTGGTCACTTAGTTTTGTAAGTTTAATAAGTCCTGGCTGGAGGCTTTAATATATTAAAGCCTACACAGGCAAGCCCGGTTAAGCAGACGACAGCCTCAGAGGCTGACCTGCAAGACGCCCCACAAAAAAAAAAAAAAAAAAAAAAAAAAAAAAAAAAAAAAAAAAAAAAAAAAAAAAAAAAAAAAGACAATAAATAATTCCCATTTTGAATCTCCATCGCTTGTTTTATTCTGACTCCAAATTACCGAATACAAGTGTGGCAGATACCCCACATGATAATCAAATCGCCCAAGAAGACACGCAGTTAAAATTATTTCAATAGAAATCCGGGCCCATAGATATCTTACCTCTTTGGAAATACTCCCCCGCGGCCATCTTTGAGTCTGGAATCTGTGGTCCCTATAATTACGTCATTGACTCAATGATTGTAGCTTTTAGCGATGAATAATGATTATCGCTTGTTGATGAAATCGAAAAGCATTTGGTTTGTAACTATAACTTCCGACTCGGGTATTCGTGTTGATAAATGGAATAGGAACTAATTTTTTTTTTTTGCCTATGCGGTCATTTCTGCCTTGCCAGCTATAAAGTTCCCAGAAATATTATTTTATTATTAGTTTATTGAATTATTTGATTTACCTA
The DNA here is from genome assembly GCA_951329385.1 of Polia nebulosa. NCBI lineage: Eukaryota > Metazoa > Arthropoda > Insecta > Lepidoptera > Noctuidae > Polia > Polia nebulosa. The sequence continues at coordinate 31,876,308 of OX589595.1, forward strand.
TACATTTATAAATTAAGGGCTTAGAGTTAAAGTTACATTAATTTGATTCATCTGGAACTAAAGGTTGTTCCAAATAAACGTGCAATAACGGTCATTGACCCACCTACATTTATTGACATTTTTAATTTGAAAAACGGAATTAATGACTCAAAGCTGTCCCGAATCAACATCTCTCGTGATCCTTAACATTGTCTAATAATGAAAAACGATTTATATTTAATTGTTCAGGTACCTACGAAGAGTTATTAGGGAAAGGTCAGTGTACTTTATTGCAAATTTATCTGAAACATAGTATAGGTATAAACCTGTATCGCAGGTATCAAGTAAGTGCTTATACATGAATAAATATAAACTAAAATTCCTTTAACAAAATAATAAATAACTATTGTATGTACTCGTAATATTAAGCACATACCTAACTCTTTATTCGGAGCAATACCTACTTTGGTTAGTCAGCTTTGCAACAAACTTGTGGTGTTTTATATTAGGTTTTTACTTTGTTATTCTCATAAGTTATGTCAGTAAAATTAAAAATTGCTGTACCTATATTATTTATTAAAATATCCTTGTCAAGATCAAGTTTAAGCGGGGAAGTACTTCCATCAATAAAATTTTTATTATATCTATCCTCAACTTGAGCAGTTTCCTCTGCTACAGAGAATAAGAGTGCTGACGAAACAAGAGGGCAAAAAAAAATGTTTACCGCTTTATCTTTATCTTTAACTAGCGACCAGTGCGAACCCAGTTCGCATGGGTGCAATATTTTTTTATTCGATTTCACATAATTTTCTTTTATATTTAAGGGTCTACTACTGGCCAAGTGGCGCCCTCATTGAATAAAAAATCGTAGCATAGCGTAGAAAATAAATATTAAAGAATCCAACGTCACGTTTGTTACAAAGAGGATAAAGTATTTTTACGTTGTTAAAACAGGTCTCAGAATGTTTCGTAGCCAAAGCAGTCGGCAAAAGTGTCAAAAACGGCCGTTTTTGGTACTACTACTTGGATACGAAACATTCTGAGACCTGTTTTTTTATCCTCTTAGTAACAAACGTGACGTTGGATTCTTAAATATTTATTTTCTATGCTTGCTACGATTTTTTATTCAATGAGGGCGCGACTTGGCCGGTAGTGGTAGGGCCTTAAGTAAACCTTATTTTGTGGTGTTGGGAAATCATCCAATGACTTCTCTTGCTCTGCGTGGAGCAGGAGGGCGTGTCAGACTTTTACTGACTAAAACCCACCCCTGTTCCTACAGTTGCCTGACTGCCTAGGGGCGCGGTAACTCTGTTTCGAATTGATCCGCGAAACCTGAATAGATTTAAGTAAACCTTGTCCTGACAACTACTACATACACAAAAAAATGAATTAATAATAATAATAATAATCGTTTATTGCAGGCTAAACACCCATATACAAAAATAAAATAAAATTGTAAAATTAAAACATGGAGGTACGAGTATGTATAGGTACCCATAGTCTTCTAAAAAAACATTAAGTAGCCAATTAGGTGCAGCCGTACACTGAAGTGATGCGCTTACATGCATTCTGCAATTGATTTTTAACCGACTCGACTTCAAAAAGGAGGAGGTTCTCAATTAGTCGGAACCCTTTTTTAATAATTATGTATTTTCCCCGATTACTCGAAGATGGCTGTACGGATTTGGATTTTTTTTTGTTTGATAAGGTATTCTACCCAGGTGGTCCCATTTAAATTTTATCGAAATTGCTTCAGCGCTTTTTGAAAAACTGAACAAAAACGAAAAATATGTATATATAGATGACGTTTTGGTTTCCTCCAATTACGAGTATGTTTCAATTCCACGTTCCATGTTATATTGGGGTTTTTAGTTCTGAAGAAACTTTTTTCAAAAAAACCAACCGACTTCCAAAAAAGAAAATACACAAAAATTAAAAAAGTACTTTAATTTCGGAAGTCGGTGTCAAATAACGAAGAAATAAAATACAAACACCGACTTCCGAAATTAAAGATTTTTTTTTTAATTTTTAGTGTATTTTCTTTTTTGGAAGTCGGTTGTTTTTTTTTATTTATATACAGGTACCTAGATAAATGTTGGCAATGCCTGGGCAACACTGTTGGTGTGTGCACTATGCAGATTTGTTTCTAACTAAATATTAATATTATTATTATTATTTTCCGTCTTCTTTTTCTTCATGACGATGATTCCAATATTAATATAGATGTAGCTCAACTAGAACTCGACCACATTTTATTTTATTTATTTATTTAAATTGCACACAATGTCGACATCGACAGCGTTAGCTTAGTGGCTTCCGATAGATTCCTCAAAATGCAGGTCGAGTTGTACAAAAACCAGGACAGCTCTCGGAACATCGTTTGCCGGCATGGGCTTTTTTTTTTAGGGTGGTTCATACCACTTCATTTGGACTAAAAGAATCTGTAATTTTTTTTATATATTTTTTTTTTTGTATTAGACGCCGAGCTAGCCTGTCGGTTTTCTATCATTTTGGGGAGTGTGCGACGGCATTGCATAATTTGATTCCGCCAAGCCCGTTTCATCAACGGACCACAAGATGTACGGCGAAGTGCCACCGGTTCATGGTCGACATCCCATCCATACACACAAAGCGTTTTGAGAAAACATTCATTGTGCGTACAGCTAGGGAGTGGAATTCCCTACCGGAGTCTGTGTTTCCTAATAGCTACAACCTGGGAGTCTTTAAGTCAAGAGTGAATAGGTTACTTCTAGGCAGGCGTGTTCCATCTTCGACCACATCATCGCTTACCATCAGGTGAGATGGTGGTCAAACGCGTGCCTATCAATAATAAAAAAAAAATGTTTGTTGCTGATACAAATGACCTGGCACAAAACACATCGAATGTTATGTTCTACTCGTTTTTCCGATCAGTTTTTTTACTTGACAAACGTCACATCTTTATAATTATTGTCCGACCCATTCACTAATGAACCCGGAACTGTTCGATGCAAATTATAAAAGCTGTTGGTATTGCCAGTATTATAAATCACTTTGTCATTCATGAATTATATTATCCCTACCTTATCAAAGATACATCACGATAACACGTTTATTTTTAAAAAGTGTGACTCTATCAATTTTCTCGTGAAAATGAGAATGATGCAATTTTACAATGTTTACGAAAAGAAGTTGACATTTTCTTTTTTTATGTTTTATATTGCTAGTTTCTTGGTAAATAAGATTGTTTACAAATAATGATTCACTTCATTAATAATAGATTTGTAACTCTTATGTAGATATAATCCTATTAATACACATATGACATTGTATTATTAAGATATTTGGTACGATTATAATTAATTTAATTTTGATAATTTTAGAATTTGCTGACATTGTATTTTTCATGACAATTTGTACTATTTAAATTACTTAATTTAATTTTGACAATTGTAATATTGCTGGCATTGTACTGTATGAGATTTTGTACTTTTATAATTAATTTAAATTTATATATTGACATTAAAAACACTATTTTGTATGCCTTTTGGCGGAACATAGGATGGACTAAACATTTTTTATAAAACATCATTGTACCCTATGTTCACGAAATTAATAAATTAATGAATGAATGTTATAAATGTGAAAGTTTGTGAGGATGTATGTTTGTTACTCTTTCACGCAAAAACTACGGAACGGATGAAACTTTACAGTAATATTGCTTATACATCAGAATAACACATAGGTTATAATTTATAATGGAGGGAAATACTAATACCACGCGGGTGAAGCCGCTGGCAGAAACTAGTAATACTTACTTCTTGACATGTCCTACTACGATCAAAGTTTTCTTGAGTACCCTAGCTCTATGATAGGATAGGTGACAATCGTTTTGATGCCTTTTTTGAATTAAAAACTTCTTTAGGCGTGTTGGGCATTTTTGAGATGGGAAAAAACTATTGAACTCGCGCGACTACGCGTCGTAGCACTCGTAGCGCGTCGTTGTAACGGATTGAAGTGAAAACTTCTATAGGCGCGTTTGGCATTTTTGAGATGGAAAAAACTATTGAACTCGCCACCGACACCGACAAGGACACCGACATCGACACCGATACCGCTGCGCGATCCGCTACGAGTGCTACGTACATTTTCAGTTCTGTCGGCACACCCGGAGTCAATCAATCAATCAACTCAGCCTATCGCAGTCCACTGCTGGACATAGGCCTCTCCCAGGCTGCGCCACAACACCCTGTCCTCCGCCTTCCGCATCCAGTCTATCCCAGCCACCTTCTTAAGGTCGTCGGTCCATCTAGCTGGGGGGCGTCCCACACTGCGCTTGACGATACGCGGTCTCCACTCCAGGACTCGTCTGCTCCATCGGCCGTCGGTCCTTCGACAAGCATGACCAGCCCACTGTCACTTCAATTCGTCTTCAATTGTCGGTTACACCGGTTCTTTTCCGAACTTCATTCCTGATTTTAACCTTCAAAGAAACTCCTAACATAGCCCGCTCCATAGCACGTTGAGCGACCTTGAATTTGTGGACCAGCCCGACCGTCAGTGTCCACGTTTCGGCACCGTATGTCATAACGGGCAGGACGCACTGGTTGAAAACCTTAGTCTTCAAACATTGTGGGATAGGCACTCGGAGTGCCATTCATTTTTTTTCGGGAATCTTAATAACTTCTCCCACTCTGGGGAGCGGGAGGGCGTGTCAGACTCGTGTTCCTTCAGTGGCCTGTGCCAGAACCGCGGTGACTCTATCAAGCACTCTCACGACTCAAACACTCCCGCAACAGCTTTTGATACCTACAGATGGTAACGGGAAAGGGAGGAGGAACGGGAGGAACTCGTGGCGAAAGTAATAACAGCCGGACGGGATGATCCACCAGGCTAAGCTACGCTTGCCGGGGTTGGTCCATGGATGGGTGACCATCTTTACATACCGAGACTCCTCCGTGCCTCGGAAATCACGTTAAGACGTTGGTCCTGGCTGTCAATCGTGGATCTTTGACAGTCGTTACGGGTAGTCAGAAGCCCAAAAGTCTGACAACCAGTCTTACCAAGGGGTATCGTATTACCCAGTAACTGGGTTGTGGAGGTCAGATAGGCAGTCGCTCCATGTAAAATACTGGTATTCAGCTGAATCCGGTTAGACTGGAAGTCTGGAAGAAGGAAGATGATAAGAAGGGAACTGGAAAGGCTACTTTTCGCCAGATATCAAAAGCATCATCTCCATTTTGGTCCTATATACGCAGCAGGATAAAAAAATGATATGTTTATCTATTTACATTTCTCATGTCTCCACCAGGTATTCTCCCCAGCATGGGTGCCACTCAGTCAGTTCGTACATCAGCCTTCCAGCGACCTAAGCCGCAATCGTCTGCCTCGGAGCCCTTCATTGATGATGAGCCTGATGATCATCACATCAGCATCTCGAACAAAATGGTTTGTAATTGATTTTGGCTTGCCTTGTAGCATAATCAACTTATATCGAAAGTACTGCTGGGACACTGGCCTCCTGTCTGTTAGAGGGACTGCAGACTGCACTGGGCTCGCGTGGATTTTGAATTTATGAACCATGGGTCATCCAGGCGGGCACAGTGCGATTTGGTAACCTATAACGAGTACAATTCCGACACGTGTGCCCGATGAGATTGAAGACGAACTCTGATTCCCTTTATAACCCTATAGGGGATGATTACAAAAATCGGTTCTTACTTTCTTAGAAATTGTAGGTAAGTAATAAATCTTGTGGGAATGGAAGCTCTCGATATTTATGTATATTATGTATTCTGACTAGCCCCCCTAGCCAAATAACTTTCATAATAGCGCTAACGCTTCGTGCAAAATGTATGGCAACGACATTACCTGCGCTGCGGAGAGAACTGTCACGTGACTCACGCCCAGTAATGTCGTTGCCATACATTTTGCACGAAGCGTTAGCGTTAACGTTAACAGAAAAGTATTTTGTCTAACCCCTCAGATCATTTTCAAATACAATAAGTCTCATCTAGGTATCGGAGTCTTTTTAAAATTAAAGTAAGTGTAAGTTTAATTAGTTACGTGATTTTTAGGGTTCCGTACCCGAAGGTTAACTAAGCCTCCGCTGTCCGTCTGTCTTTCAGCGGGCTGTATCTCATGATTCGTAATAGGTAGACAGTAGAAAATAAGAAATTTTTAATTTCATAGAAGGTGTATTTCTGTTGCCGCTATAACGACAAATAATAAAATCGTACGGAACTCTTTCAAGTGCGAGTCAAACTGGCACTTAACCGGTTTTTTTTTTCATTAACTAACGGTGTTTGCAGTTATAGATAGTGCCATCCACGAAGACGCGCCTCACTCCTCTTTATTGCTTTGTAACCCTGAAATAACCTAGTGGTGGAGCGCGACTTTGTGGATGACACTACCTATGTACGGTGACATGTACAGACTGTTGTCAACATTACCTGACCCACCCTAAAATCAAACTACTTTGGACCTTCTGCATGTAACATTAAGGTTTATTTAATTTATATGAGCTTATCAGACAACTGCTCGAGGATTTGATGAACAAATACAATAATAATATAGACACGCAAATTTGATCTTTAAAACGTTAGCATTAGGTTACATTTTATAACTATTTGTTATAATATGATAAGTGTAATAGCTTATTTTAATGATTGAGGTCAAGTAATTCTGGTCTCGTGGTCTGTGTGTAAGACTGAGAAAAACAAGGTTCGAGATCAAATCCTGCGACAAAGATATTGTTTTGCTTTCAATATAGAATTTATATTCCAAAACGATTTCTTGTATTATTGTAAAGAACTACAGACTATACATAAACTTTTTAAAATGGTAATATTTTCACATAACTTGTAATAAGTGGGTAGTTGAAAAATAAATATTCGTATCCATTATAAAGAACTGTGAACTTAAAGTTTTTTAAATTACCCACCCGTTTACAAGATAAGTTATTAGGCGAAAATCATATTGGTCGTTCTTTTAATTTAGATTTTTTTTTTTTAATTTTCGTTTATTGTAGAAATGAAAACAAATTAAAAAAGAAACTGATGTATAGGTGGACTGTGTTTTAGAACCCACATGCTGTTCGTCGTCAATCCAGCATCAAACCGCTAAGCCACAAGAACTTGTTGGGAATACGCGAAATTAAAGATTGGGTTGTAATTATGTAGTGTGACTTTAAAGCTTTTCAACTTTAATGTTAACGAGATAATGATTAAAATAGCTTATCAAAAACATATATAATGCCGGTGGCTCCGACTATGTTGGGTGGGTTTACCTTAACGTTACGTGTTAAAGATCAAATTTGAGTGTCTGTGTTATTATTGTATTTTTGTTCATCGAGTCCTCGTGCACTTGTGTGATAAGCTCATATAAATTAAATAAACCTTAATGTTACAGGCAGAGGGTCCAAAGTCGTTTGATTTTAGGGTGGGTCAGGTAATGTTGACAACAGTCTGTCTGTACCTAAATAAAAAATTCTTGAGCAAAATTTCAAGCTTCGAGACTCAATAGTTTAGGCACTTGCCCCACCGCCAGCGATGAGCGAGTAGCGAGTAGGTAGAGCTTCAAAACAAAAACGAATCGGCGAGCAGCGAGTAGCGAGTGATAGCTCCGATAGTTTTATCGCTGGGCTTTAAGTGAGTATTCGAGTGCGACGGACGGGATTACTCACACTACTCGCTCGGGTTGGTCTCTCGGCGTGAGATCTGACCGCCGAGCGAGCGTCGCTGAGCGAGTAAGCTTTGATTGGTCTTGTCACTCAGCGACAACCCTGTGGAGCGAGTCCTCGCCGGCATCGGCAGTGTGAACAGTCAGCGATCAACTATTAATATATGTATCTCTTTTGTTTACACGGAATGTATATCTATTGTACGTTTCTTGAGTGTCAAAATAGCCGAGAGTTAGTCGCTTACTCGCTGGCAGTGGGACAACTGCCTTAGGTAGGCTGTGCATGTGTCAGTAAAGAGTTTGATCAAGTAGCCTCAGGTTGGTAGAGTGACGATCTTCTCAGGGCGGCTAGCAGCAGTTGGATGAGTGTTACTGAACATCGAGATAAATGAGGTTGGGGAGACCTTAGTCCAACAGTCGACTATTGTAGACTGATGATTATGATAATTATGCCAAAGATGAAACAATAAAATAAAATTATGACACATTTTTTATGACATCCTAAGCACAACAAACAAAAGATCATCATCTTCCTGCCCTTATCCCATGTTACTTGGGGCCGGTGCAGCACATTTTTTTCTTCCATTCTGTCCTGTCAGCCGTCACGCTATCACTAACTCCCTTTTCTTTCATATCACTCCTCACACAATTCATCCATCTGTTCTTTGGCCTCCCTTTCCCTCTACATCCATCCACATTTATATTCATAACTCTTTTGGTTACATGTGTTTCATCCCATCTCTTCACATGACCATACCAAGAAAAGCGGTTCCCTTTCAACTTTTCTGTGACTGGCGCCACTTTTAAACTACTTCTAATGTACTCTTTTCTCACTTTATCCATTCTCGTTACTCCGCCACATGCAATCTTTTTTCATCCGTCTTTTAACAGCCCATCATTCTGATCCATACAGTACAACAGGTCTAATCACGGACTTATAGATTTTCTCTTTTAACTTTTAACACACAACAAACAAAAGATAACAAAATAAAATAATAAATAAGAATAAAATTATTTAACCCAGTAAATATCCTAGGTAGTATTATATTATCTATGCCTAGGTGGAAAGATTGGTGGAAGATGCGACCCTGGTCGGCGGGGCGGCTATTTCTCAAACTACACTACCTACGCCTCGCGGTGACTACCGGGACAAAATCTACATAGAGAAGCTCAAGTGCATGGACGAGAGCCATTCGGAGATAACGGGGTACGTTCCAAACCACATTCGTGAAAGACTTGCCACAATGCGCGGTCGCCCGCACATCCGTTCATCATCTGCCTAGCCTTTTCCCAACTATCTAGGAGTCGGCTTCCAGTCTAACCGGATGCAGCTGAATACCAGTATTTTACATGGAGCGACTGCCTATCTGACCTCCACAACCCAGTTACTGGGATATACGATACCCCTTGGTTAGACTGGTTGCCGGACTTTCAGGCTTCTGATGACCCGTAACGACTGTCAAAGATCCACGATTGACAGCCGAGACCAACAGCTTAACGTGCTTCCCGAGGCACGGAGGAGTATCGGTATGTAAAGATAGTCACCCATCCATGGACCAACCCCGGCAAGCGTAGCTTAACCTGATGGATCGACCCGTGCGGCTGTTATTACTTTAGCTACGAGCCCCATAAATCCGTTATATTTATAATTTTATTCTTATTCTATTCTATTTAGTTGATTCTTCTTACGGTGTCGGTTACCATGGTTATTTTACACGTCTATGTATCGTTCCTATAGGTACCGTTTTAGCTAGGATCTATTATAAGCAGAGATCGTAATCCTGGGCGTCATTCGAGGGCCGTATAGCTATGAACTGTCAAAGGCGCGAAGGTTAAATAGTCGTTAAGTTTTCTGAAATTTTCTAATTTTCCGCGCAACTTTCTTAATTTTTTTCTTTCATAAGAACCTTCTCCTGACAATAACAAACACAACAAAAAAAGAATTAGCGAAATCGGTTCAACCGTTCATTTTTATATAGACTTACAGATTGAATAGATTTACCAATAAAAATTTGAATCCTACTATATTTTTTTAAAATAGGTAGTCTTGTGTATGTAGCGACATCTATGACGCCACAAGATTCTGATCTCTGATTATAAGCTGTTATTATACAACAATAATGTTTTCATATTCACTTAATTCGACGCCAACGAGGCTACGAAGAGTTGGTGACACGACTTAGACGCTTACCGGGCTCGTGAATAGAATATTTGGAAGGATTTGGGGGAGGTCTTTGCCCAACAGTGGGACTTAGGTCTTTTTAGGGTTCCGTACCCGAAGGATCCAAATGGAGCCCTATTGCTGTCACTCCGTCTGTCCGTCGTCTGTCACAAAATTTTGTTCCGAAGAATTTTGTAACTTCACATTGACCTATGAACTTATAATTCAACAACAAATACCAATATATTGATAAATCAGATTTTTTTCTTTGATAAGTCCCTCATTTAGTACGGAACCCTTAATGTGCGAAGTCCGACACGCACTTGTTGGTTTGTTTGTTTTTTTTTAACACTTAATTTGGTAACTGGTGTCGTCAGCAGCCAGCCAGAGGCGAGGACATAGAGCGAAACTGTTGACATGCCATCTCAGTAGTCCCACCATTTCTGGACAAACTAACATTCACGCAGTCCATCTATAGTTTCTATGGTCTTCCTCTACTCTTAAAGCCATACAAGGCAAATCTAACGATTTAAATGTTTGATGTCAACAGCTTAGCTTTCTGTCGCCGCCTCTCGCTGGGTGCTGACGGTAGCAGTTGCCTTCAACACGCCGCCCGCCGCCCCTCATCCAGTCCCGCCATAAGGAAATCATGGACTTATAACCATACATGTCAGGCACCAGAGCATCAGCTTAAGTACAATTAGGTTGGTGATATAAATATCTAGGTAATTAAATGAAAATACCTTAGTAAGTAGGTAGATATGAAGACGAACGAGATTGAGATGACGCAGTGTGTTTTGTAAAACAAGCCAGGTGGACAAAAGTCATTATCAATTCCCGGAAATTGGCAAAGAATTAGAGTAAACAATACCCCCAACCTCAGATTCCGAGAATTGTTTGTGTCTAGCATTATATAAAAATGAGTCATAAAGTGAACGAATGAGAATGAAATGACACGAAATTTTTAACCTATTGACTTTTGATTTATTGAATTGAACTTTAACATTTTTATATTATTTTTAAACTTATTTATAAACTGATAAAAATAACATAAATATGTACAAATCCGTATATAAACAACTCATAGGACATCAAAAAATTCATCCACATCGCAATCAATGGAAAAAGTAACCAGAACGCTGGCAGCATTGCCACATTGAATGGCAATGCTGATTCGTTGGCCAAAGAAAAGCCCAGCCCTCTGGTCACATGGAGAGTCGACTAAGTGCTTGCTGATAATCTCGAAAAACTTATTACCTTAGGTTTATTATCAAAATCTATGAATGTTTGCATTCTAATATGGGAAAATAATTTAATTTTTGTCACTGATTACAGTAACAATAAGATACATAACTAAACTAATAAATAACTTGATAGGATAAACAGGCTAAAATAAAATAAATGAAATATATACAAGCGGCATTAAAGAGGGAGGAGTAGGTACAGCTCTTTGGGCATCGAAAAAAAAATATTACTTACCTTCTATATTGATTTTTTTTCAAACTTTGTTTATGGCTTTATTTTTGGGTGTATCATTAAAAAAATACCCTAAAACTATCTAATTCTATAATCAAATCAATCTGCCTAGCCTTTTCCCAACTATCTTGGGGTCGGCTTCCAGTACAACCCGATGCAGCTGAATACCAGTATTTTACATGGAGCGACTGCCTATCTGACCTCCACAACCCAGTTACTCGGTAATACGATACCCCTTAGTAAGACTGGTTGTTAGACTTTCGGGCTTCTGACGACCCGTAACGACTGTCAAAGATCCGCGATTGACAGCCGGGACCAACGGCTTAACGTGCTTTCCGAGGCACAGAGGAGTCTCGGGATGTAAAGATGGTCACTTATCCATGGACCAACCCCGGCAAGCGTAGCTTAACCTGATGAATCGACCCGTGTGGCTATTATTACTTTAGCCACGAGCTCCTCATCTAATTCTATAATAATATACTTAATTGCAAAAACAGCAATAAATAATAGTGACCACCTGGCTTTTTCTACACGACACACTGTGTGACGTGGTGATTTTCCTCCTCGATTTTTTTGTGAAAGCTGTTCTGAAATTTTAAGAAAAACTTTACCAATTTTCATAGTTTCATCATTATTCTGATACTATTTTTAACCGACTTCAAAAAGAAGCAGGTTATCAATTCGGATGTTGATATTTTTTTTTATGTTTGTTCAGGCATAACTCCGTCATATATTGACGGATTTGCAAAATTCTTTTTTTTTTTCGAAAAAGAATTTTGCAAATTTAAGTCCAATTTAAATTTCAGTCGGTGTTTCTGGTTTTGTGTCTTCGTTTTTTGACACCGACTTCCGAAATTAAAGTTATTTTGCACTTTTTTTGGAAGTCGGTACTATTTTTTTGTAAAAAAGTTTTTTTATGGATTTTAAAAGAGACAGACCTATAAGTTTGTTTCGGTGTTTCTTCGGTAGTCAGCAACGAAAGCAACGACACATCAGTCTCATCTAGTTTAAATATTATTTGACATTTGAAAACCATACCCATCCTTAATCAACTGTCTAGAACAGAATATATCTAGATAGGTGGATGACTGTTTAGAAAGGGGGTAACGACTTATAGAGAAGTATACCTAGAAGACACACAAAACAAAACACGGTCGCCAGGCGACTCGGACAGATACACAACAACACGCAAAGCATATAAAAAATAATATGCTTAAGAGGAAGAAACGGCTGGAGTCGTTTCTGTACCAAAATTGAAAATAGCAACCAGGCAATGAGGGTCAAAACCTGTCGTACCACAGGAACAGATCATTAGGATGTCTCAAAAAACCGGAGAACACTTACACAATAAACGACACAGAAACAAGCGAACTACTTCTTAAAACCTACTTCCCAGGCTGCCAGATTGCAATCCAACAAAGCTGGAAGCCTTATGGTGAACGAGCTACGAGCAGTCTGGACTGGGATGTGGCTTATGAAGACATTGACCAAGATAAAGTAACATGGGCTATCAACACCTTCTTACCTTTCAAGGCAGCAGGAATGGATGGAATCTTGCCAGCCCTCCTCTGATGGAGCGAAGACTCACTGGTTGAACACCCTCTCAAAGTCTTTCGTGCGTGTCTAACCCACCGCTACATCCCCTTGATCTGGCGCGAAGTCAAAATCATTTTCATGCCGAAACCTGGTAGGGGCGACAACACACAGCCCAAAACATTCTTCCTGAAGACTCTGGAGAGACTAGGAGACAAAACCATCAGAAACCAAATCGCAGTATTAAAACCCTTAGACCCCAATCAACACGCCTACTGCACAGGCAAATCAACCGAACCGGCACTCTACAATGTAGTCTCACGCATAGGCAGTGCTCTCAAAGTAAAAAATCCAACCCAGCACGCGTAGCATGACCACCATAGAAACGGGTTTTGTCGACGGAAGAATAGACAAAATTACAGATTGTAGAAAGATATCTACCGTCCTGAGCATCGCGATGTTAAAACTGAAGAGAAGATATGTTTCTATTCTTCAGTCGACAAAAGTCTACAATGTAAAGCATGACCACCAATTTTTCTCTACTTTTAACACTTGGGGGTAGAAACATTTCTTCTTAACAAGTGTCAAATAGTGTACATCATAATGGACCTAGACAAGATCTATATTGATTTTTAAAACGGATACCGGATGACGGACAGACGGACCGATGGACAGACGGACAGACGGACAGACCGACAGACTGACAGACGGACAGACGGACAGATGGACAGACGGACAAACGGACAGACAAACGCACAGAAGGACAAACAGACAGACGGACAGACGCACAAACGGACAGACAGACAGCAATTGGGCTCCGATTAGACGCACAAAATGTTGTGACAGACGACGGACAGACAGACAGACGAACAGACGAAATTAAAAGAATTAATATGTCTTTGTCTTTAACGCGAGTCCCGTGCTCGGGCAGAAGAGAACTCAAAGTCGACATTTTATTCTTGGTTGAATAGAGATAGAAATGGTCATGCTACCCCTGCTGGGTGCCTTCATTGACGTAGAAGGTGCCTTTGACAAAACTAACTTTGCGAGCATCGGACAAGCATTGGTCGCGCACGGTGTTGCACTAACCCTTATAGGATGGATACACAACATTCTAAAAAACAGAGCTTTTACGGTGAACACCACCACACGAAGCATTGTGAGCAGAGGTTGCACGCAGGGGGCCACTCCTGTGGAATTTAGTCGTAAACGAGCTTAACACAGAGCAAAATGCTAACAGCCTGTACTCGGTGGGTTACGCAGATGAGATACCTATCTTAATTTCCGGGCATTTTGAATAAGTCTTATGCGAACTCATGAGAAAAGCCTTCAGAATAATTGAGGGCTGGTGTGCTAAACACGAGCTATCAGTCAACTCCTGAAAAACAGAACTAATAACGTTTACCAACAAAAGAGTTCCAGGGCCCCATAAACTACCAAAACTCTTCAACATCGAACTAACACTCAAAGAAGAAGTCAAGTACTTAGGAGTGGTTCTTGATAGTAAACTGCTATGGAACAAGCATCTTGAACTACAAACTCAACAAAAGCACGATCGCACTCTACCAATGCAAAAAAAATTATAGGGCAAACATGGGGGCTCTCTCCAAAGATAACGTTGTGGCTCTACACAGCCGTGATCAGTGGGCCTAGTGTGAGTTTTTTAACGCGCTCGAACGCGTTTGCGTAAACGTTCGCTTATGTCAAATCGTATAGAAAAAAAGAGGTTACCCGCTATTGTCACCAGGCGGCGCTTATACAGTTTTAGTACAAATTGACGTTTACGCAAACGCGTTCGAGTGCGTTAAAAAACTCACACTAGGCCCTCAGACCAATGCTATGGTGTGGTGGACGAGGATGGAACTCTCGACCACCATTACCAGGCTCCAAAAGTTCCAGAGGCTGGCCTGTTCAGCTATCACTGCCTGCATGTAAACCACCCCAACAGCAGCAATGGAGATAGTCCTGAAACTAACTCCCCTTGACTTACTCATACAGCAGGAGCTTAATCGCTATCAGGCACCTAGGCATATGGGGCAAAAACCACACCAGTGCTCATGCGGGCATCCTGAACCGGGCGATTGAGTATCAATCACTTATCGCTGCCGCGTTTTGTCACACTGGGCAGCCTTCAACAAAAACTATCGCATATAAACAGCAGATCAAGTAAGAGACCAGTCAGGAGTCGATGAAGTACGTATCTACACAGATGGCTCAAATACACACAACGGTTCAAGGGCTGGTGTATACTCTCTAGACCTCAACATTAAATTTCAAATACCTCTAGGCGAACACCGCTCAGTTTTCCAGTGTGAGTGTGTCGCCCTGACGCAAGCAGCAACGGCCGCAAAGCGTCTGGGGATACAAAACTATGGTATCAGATTTGTGTCGGACAGTCTCGCAGTGTTCGAAGCCTTAGAAAACAGACAAACTAACAGAAAATTAATTCTAGAGTGTCACATTAGCCCTGGAGAGTATTTCGTTATCAAACCGAATCCCACTCCAGTGAATCAAGGGGCTCAGTGGATCCTTAGGCTGACGCCGCAGACAAACTTGCGAAGAGAGATTCCGATATGGTAGTGCTGGGCCCGTACCCACTCCTTCCCCTGGACCCCTGCCTTTCTCGCAGTTTCGTACATGGATACGCTAGAGATCAACTGAACTCCATAATAACCGATGGTCACTGGCAACAGACTATAGGCAGTCAAAATGGCCATGCCGAGCCTGCACCCGCGACTAACCAAACGATTGCTTAGACTCAGTAAAACTAACCTCAAAATAATAATAGGGACAATCACGGACCATTGCCTCCTAAACAAACATCTTTTCAACCTAGGCACCACGGACAGCCCTCTCTGCAGAGGCTGCTTTGACGCCGAGGAATCCGCTACCCACGTCATCTTGGAATGCGAGACCGTGACACAACGTGCACAAATACTCGGAACAGTGAGGTCGCTCCGCGAAGCCTGTGCCTGCTCCCAGGAAGCTTCTGTGCTTTTGGGCGGAGTTAGGCTGGCTATGTTAGCCACGCAACGGACCAAATGGGAGTCTAAGTGCGGACAAAGGAGTACCCATAATACTACTACTAATACCTAGAAGACGAAGACATGAGCGCCGGGAGGAAGGTACTAACGAGTGCAATTGCATCCCCGTGGCTTTTCAATAAAATATGCCAAAACATTCAAAAATAAATATCGACCAAATCTCATAACAATTTTAAAAAACCTAGCATTTCCGATGTGGGATGTAGAAAAAATCTTCTTCTTATGTTTTAAAACTTTTCTGCATAGTTGACAAAGTTACTTCTATCTTCGCACAAATGGGCAAAAGAAAACCTGCCCTATTGCAGGCGGGGTGCTCAAGCAGGGTGCATGTCCAGAAAATAGTGGTCTACCCTTTATAACAGAACTTCTTGTCGTAATATTATTTTGCATAACAGCGGATAGTGTAAACTCTATTTCGCAAAAAAAAATTGAGATGTCTGTTTGTAATGTCAAACTAATAGTTTATTTTTAAGCTCATTGAATACAGTTATTTGCACGATACCTAAGCCTAAAAATCAGTTATTAAAATGGTCGTCTGTCTGCCTGTCTGTCTGTTTGTTCCGGCTAATCTTCGAAACGGTTGGACCGATTTTGATAAGACTTACTGGCAGGTAGCTGACTATACAACGTGGCGCTACAATGGTGACATTAATTGAATACACGGATTAAAATAATTCGAAAATTAAAAATTTCATACAAACTGAATAGTAATGCAAACTTTTTTACAAAAAAATAGTACTGACTTACAAAAAACTTACAAAATAACTTTAATTGCGGAAGACGGCGTTTCTGGTTTTGTTTCTTCGTTTTTTGTAATTTTTTTCGTAAAAAAGTTTTTATTACTATTAAGTTTGTTTGAAATTTTTTTTTTTCAATTTTCGAATTATTTGAACATATCATTATTTTATATGATTAATGGGCACTAGCCCTACCCGTGTGTTAAATTAATTTCACCATTGTAGCGCCACGTTGTATAAGGAGTTACTTTATGTTAATAAAATTCAAGCTAATTCTAGCGAACCCAGACCAGTACAACCATTTTTTGGCATACATTTCATATCCATAATAATTGAAAGACTCATCTATTACGTTACAGAAAATTCATCATTTCATCGTTAGATAATTTTGTATTTCTTACCATAATGATAAAATTTATTGAACACTAATTTTTTTCGCCATGGACATACGACGATAATGTTTATTGCTACATCTTTCTGATCAGGCGTTAATCAAATAATTTTTACTTTTGCTTTATGAATGTAGTCATTATTATTTGTCATAACGTTTTATTGTGTTGAACAAAACAAATTTAAAGTTTATTAAATATGGAAATTCAGAAGAAAGTAATTTAAAAAGTGTTTTTATCAAGCAAAGGTGGAATTAAGTTTGAAATGGATGGATTCATTTACGAAAAAAAGTGACAAATACTATTGGTTGTGTAAATGAGACGGAACAAAAAATACAATGTTAAGTAAGAATAATCACCATTATAACAGAGAAATTAATATGCATACATTGATAAGAAAAATTACTTAACCATAATCATGATCATAACATCAGTGTTATACCTAAAGTCAGAAGTAGATAGCATTTTATGAAGAATTCATTCAATAGCATTGGTAAAAAACCAATGTCATGTAATAAACGATTGCTTATCTACAAGATCAGAAGTGATTTCAGGACATTTACCAACAATAAAAAATTAAAAGCAAGTTCTATAGAGAAATAAGAAAATTATTACTGAACCAGAAAAAGTAGATTTTCAACTCGATATGAATAAGTTACATTGTGACTATTTGGAGAATGATTTGATTATAAAAGATCAATTAAACAAAGGACGTCGCATTATGCATCATATAAACCGATCCAAATATTGGCTTGCAGACGACATTCATAATTGTTCCAAAAATATTCCATTAACATACATGATACATGGATCTCTATAATATCATAATGAACATTGCCGATGGTACGAGTACATGCATTCGTGACTAATACGGATAAAGCTAGCTATGAAACATTGTTATTGGAATGTTGTACATCAGCTGTTATAGTCCTATCATATAATGGACTTTGAGCAAGCGCCCCAAATTACTTTTAAAAATTATTTCGATAATGTTATAATCAAAGGATGCAATTTCTATTTAGAGCAAATCATATACCGGCAAATACAAAAAAGTGGCTTTCAAGAACTACACGGTAATGATGCTAAATTTGCCATGGAAATGAAATGTTTATTTGCTCTTTCTTACTTATCGCCTAGTGATATACCAAAGTATTTTGATGAATGGCGCAAAAATATATCCCCTGAGGTGGATACTTGCACAATGGTTTAGCGATAATTACATCTAGGGAACAAATTCTTCGCCACCAAAATATCAGCCTAGCCACTGGAGTAGGTACACAAGATTTAATCGACCAGGATATCCCTAGAACACTAAATTATACTGAACCGTGGCATCACAGGATAAATAGCGTAGTGAGCGCAAAACATGCGGTATTCTATAATATAAATATCAAATCAACTAATCAAAGAAATAAAATGCTCAATCATATAAATTAATAAACAAGGTACAGTAGGCGCCCCAGTACCTACCAGCAAAAAGAAAAAAGTTTTGGATAAAAAGTGTCGCATATAAATTTTATTATATAATCAGTTAGATTACACTGAAAAGGAGTTTATGAAGGCAATAGGAGCTCATTTAAGATTAGTTTAACGTAGGTACATTGTTTAGTCCGGTCAATTTAGACATTCGAAGGTACATAAAGTCCCAACAAGCTGAAAACCAGTAAAATTGTTCAAAACATAATTATAAACAATGTCTAAAAGTTCCCCATCATTCTCGTGTATGGAAAAAAAATTATTCAAGGTCAAAGGTAAAAAAAATGAGTTTTTCGCGATTTTCAGCAAAACGGTAAGTTTTATCATAAAAATACCTCAGACATAAATTGTAGATCATAAAATTATCTATAAAAAATGTATCATTACTTTTTCTTACGAGCCACCGTTTCTGAGATATAACGATTCAAAAAGTTATAAAAGTTTTAGACATTGTTTATAATTATGTTTTAAACAATTTTACTGATTTTCAGCTTGTTGGGACTTTATGTAACTTCACTCTTATTTTTCATTTCATTTTTCAGACTAGTTTATATATTTGGTATAATTCGTTATTTAATTATCTTTTTGCATGTATTAATTATCACTCAATAAAACAGTTGATTGTGAACGTATGTGGTTTTTAACCGACTTCCAAAAGGAGGAGGTTATCAATTCGGATGTTTGTATTTTATGTATCTTCGGGCATAACTCCGTCATTTATGGACGGATTTCCAAAATTATTTTTTTGTTCGAAAGGAGTTTGTTTCGAAGTGGTCCCATTTAAATTTCAAAAAGATCTGATGATGTGTTTCGGAGACAGACAACGGAACTCTTCAAAAAATGACAGCAAATCAACCGCGATTGCTGCTATCGCCTACGAGTAGATATCCATTGTTAACACAGTTTAATGGAGAAACACAACTAAAAAGTGAAAAATAAAAACTTTTTTACAAAAAAATAGAACCGACTTCCAAAAAAACAAAAAGTGCAAAATAACTTTAATTTCGGAAGTCGGTGTCAAAAACGAAGAAACAAAACCAGAAACACCGACTTCCGAAATTAAAGTTATTTTGCACTTTTTGTTTTTTTTGGAAGTCGGTTCTATTTTTTTGTAAAAGAGTTTTTATTATTTACCTGTAAGAAGCATGCAAACATGTAAACAAGCATACAGCATGCATGCATAAAACTTGCAGCATGCAGCATGCAAGCAATTATACAGTATGCATGCAAGCGAGCATGCAACATGCATCAGGCATGGTTTCTGTCACGGCTCCGGCGCTGCGGGGCTCCGGCGCGCGGCGGTCCTACGCGAACTTATCGTCACAGAGGTTTTAACGCTCGCCACCGCGACTGAGGCTGGCATCGCCGGCCAGCAAGCCGAAGACGCTCCTCAGCCTTTTAAATTATACGCGCCTCAGGCTTAAATTATACTCTAGAGGTAGGGCAGACAAGACTACGTGGAGTCGGTTTTGCAGCGATTCGTTTCTGTCATTAACTTTTGTAGCACAACATATTGAATTTTTAAGATAATAAATGTAAGTATGTCATGAAATATTACATTTGGAATCAATTCTAACTGAGGGAGTTGTATTGATGATTTTAATGATTATAATTCTATAAATACATACTTGCTAAGGCCGCGAATCAAATTGTGACCAAGAGTCCGTGTGGCTCCGGCTGTCCATGTAGCTCCGGCTTAAGAATGCTGCCACCCCATTTCATCCCATGGGTGTCGTAGGAGGCGACTAAGGGAAATTTTTAGACCATGCATTATTTCAGCACCTTAGGTCACCCGCATGGTGGCGGGTAAACCATCAGCAACCGCATTCCCAAAGAGGGTTGGTGTCAAGCAGGCGGCCGACCGTAAAACATTTCCCAAATCATTAGCAATATGTTAGGTATAAATGGATGGTGCGATAGGGCTAGGGCGTACCCCACAGGCGACGCGCAGGGGCAGCACCCGGCCGCTGTGGGAAATGGAATAGGGTTGTTGCACCACCCCGGGCGGGGGCAACGTAAGAAGCAAGCTCGGGAAGTGAGATTGAGGTATGCAAGTTGGAATGTTGGGACTATGACTGGAAGGGCCAGAGAGTTAGCAGACGTATTAAAAAGAAGACGAATAAATATAGCGTGTTTGCAGGAAACTAAGTGGAAGGGAGGGAACAAAGGCGAGGGAAATTGGTGAAGGATTCAAGTTTTTCTATTGTGGAAGTGACGGTAAAAGAAATGGCGTGGGAATAGTGTTAGATAGTAAATTAAAAGAAATCGTGATGGAGGTTAAAAGGATTAATGATAGATTGATAGTTGTGAAAGGTATGATGGACAATGTGATGCTGAATAAATAAAATGTGTATGCCCCGCAGGTAGGATGTGACGAAAGGGTGAAAGAGAAGTTTTGGGAGGATTTTGATACAACGGTAATGACCATCCCCGTGCATGAGGAATTGATAGTTGGAGGTGATTTTAATGGGCATGTAGGAAGAACGAGAAATTGTTATGAAAGAGTACACGGCGGATGGGGTTTTGGAAGTCCCAATAACGAGGGGAGGAGACGCTGTTGCAATCTGCTACCGCATTTGATCTGACAGTAGCCAACACTTGGTTCCAGAAGAGAGATGAACACCTAGTCAAACACAAAAGTGGTAACCACAAGACCCAAATTGACTATTTTCTAGTTAGGCGCAACCATATTAAGCACGTCAAAGACTGCAAAGTGCTGCCAGGAGAAGACTTAGTCTCATAGCACAGGCTCCTGGTTATGGTATTAGCGCTAAAAACACAGTGTACAAAAAGCAAAGAGCGTCCTCCTTCTAAAATAAAATGGCATATGCTAGAGAAGAATGATTGTGCGTAAGAATTTAGAGAGCGAGTAGTAGACAAAATGATAGAAATGGCAGACATGAATAATCGAAGTGTAAATCAAAGCTGGAATGAGATAGCTGGGTGTATTAGGGATGCAGCGAAGGATATTTTGGGAGAGACAAAAGGAAAGGGCATAATAGAGAGGGATACATGGTGGTGGTCTACAGAAATACAGGAAATGTTGAAGGAAAAAAAGAAGAAATTCAAGGAATGGCAGAGTGTAGAACTGGAAAGCGTTAATTTGAAAGCTGAAAAAAAGGGTGAGTATGATGCGTTAAAGAAAAAAGCTAAGAAAGCCGTGGCAATAGCGAGAGCAAAAGCTCAGGACAAACTGTACGATACACTGGACAGTCCAGCTGGCCAAAAAAATCTGTACCGGCTTGCTAGAGCCAGAGAGAGGAAGGCGAAGGATGTTAGTCGGATAAGATGTGTAAGGGATGAAGCTGGAATGCTTCTATCAGAGGATGAAATGATTAAGGATAGATGGAATGGCTATTTTGAAAGATTGATGAATGAGGAAAATATCTGAAGTGGTGTTGTAGAGAATAAACCAATGAATGAGGGGTTAGTGAGAATGGTCAGTGTGGATGAAGTGAGAATAGCAGTGAATGGAATGAAGAATAATAATAATAATAAATTTGTTGATCCATTGTTACAATTATTACCTTAAAATTATCTTAGCTTAGTGTCGGTCTGTAACTTTTAGTAACGACATTAATTATTCTTCCAGTGGTCCCCAAACTAGGCGGCGCCTGTATCTTGGGGACCGGTAATAGAATGGTAAGGCAATTGGTCCAGACGGAATACCAATTGAAGTATGGAAGTCATTACGGGTAGATGGATGGGGGTGGTTAACTTTGTTCCTCAATAAGTTGTTGCTGGAAGAAGCCATACCTGATGAATGGTGCAACAGTTCGTTGGTGCCCATCTTCAAGAACAAAGGTGATGTGCTGGAGTGCAACAACTATAGAGGAATAAAGCTAATGTCACATAGTATGAAAGCATGGGAAAAAGTTATCGAAAAGCGGCTGAGAGTAGAGAGTGAAATCTCACAAAACCAGTTCGGTTTTATGCCCGAGGTACAACGGATGCCATTTTCGCTATCCGCCAGCTATGCGAAAAATACAGAGCTGTGCATAAAAACTTGCACATGGTGTTCATTGACCTCGAAAAGGCATATGACCGGGTGCCTCGAGAGGTTTTGTGGTGGGCCCTTAAGGAGAAAGGTGTGCCTGGGAAGTATGTGCAGTTGATACGAGCGATGTACAGTCGATGCAGTACCCAAATCCGGTCTACAGTGGGCACTACTGACAGTTTCAGTGTAGCACCCGGTTTGCACCAGGGGTCGGCTCTCAGCCCTTACCTCTTCCTGATGATAATGGACGCTCTGACGTCGGACATCCAGGAAGAGGCTCCCTGGTGTATGCTGTTTGCTGATGACATTGTGCTGGTTGCCGAAAGCGGCTCAGAGGTCCAGAGCAGATTGGAGACGTGGTGGCAAAGACTGGAGGGTGTGGGCCTGAAATTGAGCAGAACCAAAACGGAATTTCTGTTCTGCGATTTCAGTGGTCTCTCCAGTCCTATGCCTGTAGCTCTCAACGGAACGCCTATACCGATCTGCTCCGACTTTCGGTACCTCTGGTCGCTTGTTCAGGGGGATGGCGATATAGACCGAGACGTAACGCACAGGATCAACTCAGGATGGATGAAATGGCGACAGGTCACTGGAACAACTTGCGACCGCCACGTGCGATGCCCCTTCAGTTAAAGGGGAAAATCTATAAGTCCGTGGTTAGACCTGTCGTACTGTATGGGTCAGAATGTTGGGCTGTGAAAAAGACGGATAAAAAAAGATTGCATGTGGCGGAGATGAGAATGTTAAGATGGGTGTGTGGAGTAACGAGAATGGATAAAGTGAGTAATGAGTACATTAGAGGTAGTTTAAAAGTGGCGCTAGTCACAGAAAAGTTGAAAGGGAACCGCTTATCTTGGTATGGTCATGTAAAGAGGAGGGATGAAACACATGTAACTAAAAGAGTTATGAATATAAATATGGATGGATGGAGAGGGAGAGGGAGGCCAAAGAAAGGATGAATGGATTGTGTGAGGAGTGATATGAAAGAAAAGGGAGTTAGTGATAGCGTGACGGCTGACAGAACAGAATGGAAGAAAAAAACGTGTTGCGCCGACCCCAAGTAACATGGGGTAAGGGCAGGAAGATGATGATACAACCTGACACTGACCTGCAAATTGCAAAAAACGTAAGAAAATTTTAATTTCACGGGCTACCCTGGAGCTTCCACCTTAAGGTTAGAAATGCTATTTTATAGAAATAAAATTATTCCAAATAAAATTCTGCCACCTTCATAGTTTGCCAAGTGAAATGGTTCCAAATAATCGTCGCTCTAAATAAACGTTATGCTAAACGAAATTATGCGGAATTTCAACTTTTGCCAAAGGTAATTTTGCCAAATAAAATTTTGCCATCTTGTATGCCTTGTAAATTCAAACATAAACATTCGGCCAAACAATAATTTTATCAAATAACTTTTATGCCTTAAAAATATTTGTTTAAAGAAGATTATGCCAAGTGTGTTATGCCAAATAAATTTTGGAGCATCAAGATTCTGCCAGATAGGAGGAACCCAGAAAATAGTCCTACCGGTGCCTATTGCATGGACTAAGACAAGCTGAGTCGACCCCAAATAAATTGAAATATGTAGATACGGGTAGGATGATAAAATGATGTCTTAAATGGAAGTTTATTTTTGTAATATTTTATACTTGGGGTCCGCGTCACCCGCGTCCGTAGGAGTATACCCATTGAGTCCCTACACGTGGTCCCCGGCTGGTGCTAATCAGGTGACACTAACTGGTGGTAGGTTTCGACCGATGGCTTGCGACCACCCACTGGGCAAAGACGTACCGCCAAGCGGCCTGGCCGTGTTCCGGTACGATGCTCAGTTTAGCCAATCCAGAGTTGGGTCGAAACAGTTGTTCAATTGCGGGCAGACCAACTAGGCTCGCGCGATATGGATGTATCGGGAGACTAGTCGCGGAGGGTAGCGGGATCCGAGGCACGGTGCGCCGCTGGCCGACCGCAGGTAGTTGGGGGCCCAAGTAGTGTGCTAGCCACACATGAAAGGCTGCCCCGCCAACTGTCGAAAAATCCCGGAATGCACCATCGTGCTGGTTGTCGACCAGACGAGAGGGCCCGATGGACATTCCCGGGGGGGCTCGGGCGTCCCCGCAGTCTCCAGACTAGTCCCTCAATGATACCGTGCTGTCAGTGCGTGCCTGAGGGTGGCCTGCATGGAACCTCATTTCACCTCCTTCTCCTCTCCCTCCTTCACTCTTCACAATAATGAAAAAAGGAATAAAAAAGAAAAAAGCTGTACAGCGGCAGCACTCCCTCTTTCACAAAGCGCACCTGTCTTACATACGAGGTCTGCACTCAAATCTCGCCGCAGTCCACCACCACTTAGAGACTGAGAATCCAGCTCTCTTATTCCTTTCGGAGACGCAGATCGGATGTCCGTCTGACGTGGCGTACCTATCCTACCCAGAGTTTACCCTGGAGCACAATTTTAAGCCACACGCTGGTATATGCATGTACGCCCGGGACGATATCTGCTATCGGCGTCTCCGTAACCTTGAGGACTCCAGGTTCTCAACTCTTTAGGTCTTGTGGACACAGGCCTAGAAAAAATTGTCTACGCCTGTGTCTACCGTTCGCACAGCGGTGATTTGGGAGACAACTAGGCTCACACAACACCTCAGTAAAGCGGCGGATGTGGCTCAGCAGCGGTACCCTTCTGCCCAATTGGTGTTACTGGGGGACTTCTACGCCCACCATCAGGAGTGGCTCTTCCCATACCAGTGCACAGACCATGCTGGACAAGAGACGTATAAGCTAGCGCTAGCGTTAAATCTCACCCAGCTGGTCCAGGGGGCAACGAGGGTGCCGGATGTCGATTCGCACACGGCCAATTGCTTGGACCTTCTGCTGACAACAGATCCAGACCGTTACTCAGTGTCGATTTCTTCACCATTAGGTACTTCCGACCACTGTCTGGTGAAGTCTGTATCCGTCTACTCACCGCCAGATCCTAGCCCTAGAGGCACCAGGCGGGTTTGGCTGTACATGTCAGCTGATTGGGATGGCATGCGATCTTTCTTCTCATGTCATCCTTGCGGCCTACTTGCTTTTCTTCGACTGATGTTTCGTCGTACGCGGACGCCGTGACGGATGTGTTGCGGAGCGGAATGGAGTACTACATTCCATTCTCTGACATAACAATGTCTGGCGAGGCTCGACCGTGGTTTGGTGCGGAGTGCAATCGCGCTGACGCGCTTAAACACGCGGCCTACCAGGCATGGGTCGGCGCTCGGACACGTAAAGCAAATGACGTGAGTCAGAAGAAGAGAGCCTTCAACATGGCTGCCAAGTCCTGCAAGAAGGTATTGCGGAGGGCCCGGTTTGACCACATTAACCGAATTGGGAACAAACTTGCTTCTTACCCAGCTGGTAGTAAGGCGTTTTGGTCCCTGGCTAAGTCGGTTGAATCGAACTTCTGCCGCCCCTCACTACCTCCACTCGGACGGGTCGCTGGCCCACTCCGCTGAGGAGAAAGCAAACTTGTTTGCCTCTCTGTTTGCGGAATCTTCGCATCTAGATCCTGGTGGCGCGAGGCCCCCTGGTACTCTTGGTGGATGCCAGTCGATTATGTCAGACATTCGCATTCATCAGAAGGATGTCCGAAGGATACTGCGTAACCTGGACGTGAACAAGGCTAGTGGCCCCGACGGGATACCAGCAATTGTGCTGAGGACTTGTGCGCCTGAGTTGTCTCCGATCTTGACACGCCTATTCCGCCTTTCGTTTGAGACTGGAAAAGTGCCGATGGCTTGGAAGCAAGCTAACGTGCAACCCGTGCCCAAGAAGGGTAGTCGAGCTGACCCAGCAAATTATAGGCCCATCTCGGTAATTACCGTACTCTGTAAGAGTATGGAACGTATACTGAATGGCAAGCTCCTGGCATACCTAGAAGCTAACGATATTCTCAGTGACCGACAATATGGCTTCCGCTGAAATCGGTCAACTGGGGATCTTCCAGCGTATGCCATTCACATCTGGAGTGAGGCCATCGACAAACAAGGGGAAGCCCTTGCGGTCTCCCTTGACATCTCGAAGGCCTTCGACCGGGTCTGGCACGACAGCCTAATTGTCAAGCTTCCTTCCTTCTGTCTGCCCGCTGGTTTGTGAGATTGGATTGCAGATTTTCTGAGGGATCGGTCTATCCGAGTAGTCATAGATGGCTGCTCGTCCGGACTGCTGGCTATTAATGCCGGTGTTCCTCAGAGGTCGGTGCTCTCGGCAACATTGTTTTTGCTGCATATTAACGATCTGCTAAAACCCGGTACCTTTGGGTATGCAGATGACAGCACTGTTGCTGAGAGATACGTGCCTGACACACGAGTTAGTGGGTCTCAGGTCCGGTCTCTCCGAGAAGCTATGGTTGGGCGCTTGAACTTGTCCTTACAGGCTGTCTCAGAATGGGGCGATGCCAATCTGGTGAGGTTCAATGTTGCTAAGACTCAGCCGTCTCTTTTTTCTGCTAAAAGGAGCCAATTTCACCCGGCTCCATCTTTCCGAGGTGTAACCGTGCCGATAACCGACCAACTTGATCTTCTTTGTGTTACTTTAACATCTACCCTCAATTTTGGTCCCTTCATAGAGGCAAAGGCTCAAGTGGCAGCCAAAAAGTTGGGGATCCTCGCAAAGGTGAGACGGTACTTCACGCGGGAACAGCTGCTCCAACTCTATCAAGCGCAAGTTCGATCGTGTATGGAGTACTGCTCTCATCTTTGGGACGGATCTGCCAGATACCAGCTTGATGCCCTTGAGTCAATTGAGAAACTTTACTTCTAGGCAAGCGTGCTCCATCTTCGACCACATCATCGCTTACCATCAGGTGAGATAGTGGTCAAACGCGTGCCTATCAACAATAAAAAATACTTCCAACCGATAGATGCACCAGCCATATAATCTCTTCACCACCCATGGATGACTGGTAGAGAATGCTTAAGGCATTAAGGCCGCCTTATGTATCTTTGTGCATGAAGTCTTACAGCATCAGCATCTGCCTAGCCTTTTCCCAACTATCTTGAGGTCGGCTTCCAGTCTAACCGGATGCAGCTGAGTACCAGTATTTTACATGGAGCGACTGCCTATCTGACCTCCACAACCCAGTTAGTGGGTAATAAATACGATACTCCTTGGTAAAACTGATTGTCACTTTCGGGCTTCTGACGACCCGTAACAACTGTCAAAGATCCACGATTGACAGCCGGGACCAACGGCTTAACGTGCTTTCTGAGGCACGGATGAGTCTCGCTATGTAAAGATGGGGACCCATCCATGGACCAACCCCGGCAAGCGTAGCTTAACCTGATGGATCGACCCGTGCTAAATCAATCAAGTAAATGACGTATCTTTCCATTGTTCCAGAATCACAGTAAACGATCTGAACGCTATAGCAGCCCGCATCGACATGCGCACATCGAAAATGGTGAGCGTGGACCCGATCTGTGGGGAGTGCAAGCAGAAGGTCATCCAGTGCTACGACGACGCCAAGCTGGGCACCGACATCATCAAGTGTTGGGATACTGTGGGTAGGTTCACATACATAAACGATCTCAGCGCTATAGCAGCCCGCATCGACATGCCCACGTCGAATATGGACCTGATCTGTGCGGAGTGCAAGCAGAAGGTCATCCAGTGCTACGACGACGCCAAACTGGGCGCCGACATCATCAAGTCCTACGATACTCTTTCGTAACATAAGTGGTCAGATGTTCGCGCGCACACGCCTTGTTGGTCTAGAGCTCGTAAGCGTTGTACCGCTGAGCATGAGGTCCTTGAGAAATCATCAAAGAACTTCTCCCGCTCTGTGTGGAGCGGGAGGGCGAGTAAGAGTTTTACCGACTAAAACTCACCCGTATTCCTTTAATTGCCTGTGCCAGGGGCCGCGATGACTTTTACACACCCACGAACCTGGCAGGCATTGGACCACGTCAATTGCTGCTAACATCTCTTTGAGGCGCGCGTGGAGCACTACGCGCCGTCGACTCAGGCCTGGTCTTTATCGGAACGACGAGCTACCTAACTCGCCGTTTGCAAGTCCGTACCTACGGTGGCCGGGAATCGGCTTACGACTCCCGACGCCCAGGGCGTCTCCTGCGGCTAGGGACATGAAGGCGCGAGGATTGCCTCTCCCTCACGCATCCCGCCTCCTTTTTTGCGAGCATTACTACTTCGCAGGAGGTGTCAGCTTTCCATGCCCTTTCGCTCCGTACCATGGCCTTGACCAGGGCCGGACGCGAGAGGTCGCCACCGCCAATTGCCTCTACGAGGACACGACGGTGCTCCGCCCAAGCAGGGCAGACCTCAGACGTGTCCTCCGGGCGATCCACACGGTGGTGGCACCCAAGCGTTTCCTCCCTTATTATTACATGGGATTTCTGTTTAACTGGTTAAATGTGAGAGTACTATATACCTAGGTAGATACACCTCTGCTTAACCATTCGGGAAATACAACGTGACGTTATGTTAAAGATACATGTGTTATTTCCAGGAGCGTTCACGAAGTGCGTGCAGGACGCGGCGACGACGCGGCTGCGCGCGCGCACCATGCGCGACGCGCGCGAGCGGGCGCGGCGCACGCGGCACGTAGCGCACGCGCGCGAACACGCGCTGCGGGACCTCTCCTCTAACTGAACCAGCTGAGCCCGGGCTCTCCGTGCCGGCACTGCATGATGGCATGTAACGTTTGCACATTTGAACGATTTTTTGCAAAAAATTACTGTTGTGAGAAAACAGATGCCACACTACTACCTTTGTTGTGGGTACGAGCCGCAAGGATAAACCGCTGGAATTATAATTTATCGAATAGACATAATATCTGTCACATCGCCATCATACAGAGCTGCTGGTTTAGTCTACTATTACGAAATTGAATATGTGAGGAAATGTAATTCAAACAGGCAATATTGTAACCATCCACTCGTCTCATGAGCTCATCTCATGATCTTGACGCGACCAAGGCAGAGATTCACACATCTACTTTGATGTGTAAAATATGAGTTTCTACGAATATGCACGCTATTCGTATTTAAATAAAGTACATAATTATTCGTTTGAAATTTGTTCATATTGCTATACGAATATGGAGATTAACATACTAAAATACGGTTTATATTTGAGTGAAACGCTTACTTAGTTACGTCGAAGTGCGATCATTGAAGCTTGCCGTAGTGTTAGTTGATGAGAGTAAATGCGGCCAAAATGGACGGAAACAGTATGAAGATTAAGTTTCTTCACATCATTATCACAAGGAATGTCTACTACAAAGTCTACATTACAATATAAATGTCATCGGATAATTGCAAAACACCGCAAGATTGCATAAATCTTGTGAGAATGTAAACTCTCGATATATTATGAAAAGATCATTTGAAATACAAATCTCATCCAAATTTGATAATTTAATCAACTCAAAGCATTTATTTCAAACAAACCATTTACATGAACTTTTGAATTGTCAATTCGGTCAGTCTAAATGGGGTAAATCATTAATATATATTGAAAAGAGGAAAGGACCCAATATTGAGCCTTGTTATACTCCTATATGGACTTTTAAACTCGGTGAATTGACATCATTTATTTTGAACTTGCACTGTTTTCCATTTAAACAAGACTTCACTAAATTGAGTGCAAGTGTACCTAATCCGTAATGTTTTAGTTTTAGGAGAGAGGTTTCGTGGTTAACGCAATCAAATGTCTTTGAGAGGTCACAAAAAAATCCTACCGCATCTTGGGCCTCTTCCCAATTTTCTATTTATAATGTATCTGAGTCCTATTGAAAATAAAGAGTTTACCATTTTAAATGATTTATTAAAAAGTAATGGTGTTTACAATCATCCGGTGATATAAATATAACAAACAGGACTATTAAACTAGTAAGTTTAATTTTACACTTTACGTGAATATTGAAGTAGATCGACATCGATGTTCAACCTTATTAAAGTATTTATAGTAGACGTTAGGTTTGGGTTTGGCTATGGAAAATTTGAATTTAGATCCGCTAATTAGTATTTCAACTAAGCATACGGTTAGCGAGTTTTATAAATAAGGCTGATGTCAAAGTAATAAACTGCCAACATTTTTGTATTCCCGTAGACATTGGATGTAAATATAAGGCCAGGTTCCCACTACGCCGGACCGGCAGATCTGCCGCGCCGGTAAATCTGCCGGAAGGGCTAGTGGCTGTACAATTTATATGAAGCTATTCACATTATCCCGGGTCCGGCATTTTTGCCGAGCCCGGCATTTTTGCCGAGCGTTTTGTCACTACGAATTGCCGGTAGAACGACCGGGCCCGGAGTAATGTGAACGAGTTTGTGCCGGTATCTGTCCCCCGCTCGCCCCGCTCTTGCTCCCCTCGCCCCGCCCGTGTTCCACTCACGTCATTCGGCTCGCATTTTCTGGTAAAAGTAGACGTTTAGCGTGGATATTCAAGCAGAAACTTTAATTACGCTTGTCCCAGAGACACCTATTCTGTGGGATAAGACCGAAGACGTCTATAAAGACAAAAGTTAGCAGCATGGCGTGAAGTATGTTTAATACTGAAACCAAACTTCGATGAACTGGATGAAAAAGGGATCCGATGTAATGTGAACACTCTGTCCGGTGTCCGGTTTCCGGCAGATCTACCGGTCCGGCGTAGTGGGAACGCTGCCTAAGTCGATTGCGTCTTAAATAAAAGTTTTATAATACTGTTGATATATTTATTTTATTTATTTAGATTATATTTTTTAGGCTGTGTCCAAATATGACCCAGAGAAAGTAAACAAATTAAGGCCGAAATACACATGCCTGTAACTTGCTTTAAAGTATGAAACCCACCAGTCAGAACTTGTTATGGCACAATGACATGCAAGCTATTCGCATGCTTTCGTGCAGTTACGGGTATGTGTTATTCCGCCTCAAAGTAGAGACAATAAGTTGAATAAAAAAAAAAACAAGCTTATGAACCTATACAAAATTTCATGTCTGTGCTGTTGATCACTGAAGAGTTCCTCTATCTGGAGCTAATCCCGAGTGTCGATTCACGCTTACTATAAAAATGCATTTTCATTGGAACTGAACAAACATATAAAAATTCGACTCAGAACTGTTTTCATTTAAATCATCAATACAACTCTCCCAGTTAGAATTGATGCCAAATCATGATTTCTTGAAATACTACATTTGACATCAATTCTAACTGAAAGAGTTGTATTGATGATTTTAATTATTATAATTCTATAATACATGCTATGGCCGCGAATCATATTTTGACCAAAATACAACCTGACACTGACCTGCAAATCGCAAAAAACGTAAGAAAATTTGAATTTCGCGGGCTACCTTGGCGCTTCTCAATGCGCGGTTTCATAGGAGGAAGGTAAATACAATTAACTTCATTCCATGCCAAAAATAAATTTAATCGACAGCGCCTTTATGTCAAAGCAGCAAGGGTGGTTTTCTTAGTTCTCCACCTCGGACCCATATCTTCCCACAGCCCTATTACTTTTATCCCTATATCAATTAAAAGAAACTTTCTTCTTAACATCATCATGAGTTATTTTACTTCTGGCTTGCACCGCAACCTTAGGCGTGCCAATATCGGTCTTATTATGTTCGTCGTTAGTGTCAGGTTTGTTTGCAGGGGAGCTGGTCTGTTTCGTGGCACTCGCGGTGAGAAAGGCGAGTTTTCTTCGAAGTTCTCTCACTTGTGCCGCGCTAGCTAGTTGT
This sequence comes from Polia nebulosa, assembly GCA_951329385.1. Classification (NCBI taxonomy): domain Eukaryota; kingdom Metazoa; phylum Arthropoda; class Insecta; order Lepidoptera; family Noctuidae; genus Polia; species Polia nebulosa. The sequence goes on from OX589595.1 coordinate 31,908,482, forward strand.
GCGGCGCCTCGCGATAGAACTTCGGCTCTTAGTTGCTCGCATTCGGATCTGGAAAGAAGGAAAAAGTGGTTAAAGGTATAGGGAATGTGCACGGCGTAGACTCTGCCATCTAGTGGCGCAATTCCGAAGCTTCTACCCTAAAAAAAATACTTGTCATTTTCGTGCTGCCTCCTATACTGGGTGTAACGGAATGGTGTGGTCATATTTTAGGAGCCGGTTCTGCCCATGCAAATGAACAACTTTCTCTAAGAAAAAATCAAAAAATCCCAAAAAAAAAATTGGACTTGCCATACAAAGTTATCATCAGCTGATCAATATTTGTATGGGGAGTAAAAATTTTTTTTAGAATTTTCTCGAATTTTCTTGAAAAAAGTTGTTCATATCGATGGGCAGATGCAGTTCTTAAAATATGACCACACCTTTCCGTTACACCCTGTATATTAGTTCCTACAAGCTTCCTTTTAGGAACGTTCCAAGGTGTAGACTCGTAGCGCAATTCCGAAGCTTTTACTCTAAAAAAAACTTTTTACAAAAAAAAACAACAGACTTCCAAAAAAGGTACACTAAAAATTTAAAAAAATTACTTAATTTGGGAAGTCTGTGTTTGTATTTTATTTCTTCGTTATTTGACACTGACTTCCGAAATTAAAGTTATTTTTTTAATTTTTAGTGTACCTTTTTTGGAAGTCGGTTGTTTTTTTTTTGTAAAAAGTTTTTTTTTGGACGTCGGTTGTTTTTTTTTTTGTAAAAAGTTTTTTATTTTTCACTTTTTAGTTGTTATACCCCAATAACATTAGTCCGGTCAATTTAGACATTCGAAGGTACATAAAGTCCCAACAAGCTGAAAATCAGTAAAATTGTTCAAAACATAATTATAAACAGTTTTTAAAAGTTCCCCATCATTCCCGTGTATGGAAAAATTTTTATTCAAGGTCAAAGGTAAAAAAAATGAGTTTTTCGCGATTTTCAGCAAAACGGTAAGTTTTATCATAAAAGTACCTCAGACAAAAATTGTAGATCATAAAATTATATATAAAAAAATGTATCAATACTTTTTTCTTACGAGCCACCGTTTCTGAGATATAACGATTCAAAAAGTTATAAAAGTTGTTATCGTTGTAGCGACATCTATGACGCTACATACGAACTATTACAGCAAAATTCTTACATCGCGCAAGCAGAGTTCTCCGCGCGATTTGAACATATACAACAGCCCGAAATCAACTATCGGGCAGTTGCCCGGACCAGACACAACACCCGTCTGGTCGGAGGATCCCCCCTTTTCAACGGAGGTTTGCGGGACTTTACACTTTGTTCCGCATACCTCCACACTGATGACCCTCGACTATGAACGTCAGCGCAGCCTTCGTGCAGCTACTCCAGCGTGACGTCATCATCATCACTTCCTCCAAGCTCTTCAGCAACGAGTCATACAGCCAGCCAGTACAACGATAACGCCGACAACGATAACGCCGACAACGATACGCCGACAACGATACGCCGACAACGATAACGCCGACAACGATACGCCGACAACGATAACGCTGACAACGATACGCCGACACCGATTACGCCGACAACGATACGCCGACAACGATACGCCGACAACGATAACGCCGACAACAAAACGACGCACCGCTCCGACTCACTGGAGCCCGCAGCAGTACTACGACTCACTGGAGCCTGCAACATCATCCCGACTCACTGGGATATCATCACCGCAGACAGTTCCGACTCACCGTGAACTATGCGCCTCTTCCGGTTCCGACTCACTGGAACCAGCCTTCCACTGGCCCGGCAAGCATCACGTATGAACGACTCATCGAAAAGAGAACAATCGATCTCCGATCTCTGGAGGGGAGTGATGTAGCGACATCTATGACGCTACATACGAACTAGAACAGCAAAATTCCTACATCGCGCAAGCAGAGTTCTCCGCGCGATTTGAACATATACAACAGCCCGAAATCAACTATCGGGCAGTTGCCCGGACCAGACACAACACCCGTTTGGTCGGAGGATCCTCCCTTTTCAATGGAGGTTGTAATGGAGGTTGTGGGACTTTACACCCTGTTCCGCATACCTCTATATCGTCATAATATTCACACGTTTCCACGCCACCTATGAGGTAGTGTACTTAGCGCGTTTTTTTTAACGTGGTTTCCCCAGTAGGCCTCGGGTCAGTTGTGATCCTGTATAATGTTACATCGACCGTATTACACTGGAACGTTCGAGAATGTGGTCGAAGTTTCCAGAAGTTTCCACTAGGTTCGAGAACATTCCATTGTGGTACTGTGTAGAAGTTCATAGATGTTTCTAGAATATTCCACTATAGGATAGTTCGACAATGTTCTGGAAACTTCCATGACCGTATAAATAGGCCGGACGGCGGTCGAGTGAGTCAGTCTGTTTTCGACTACGGATGCGAACGGAAGTGATTACAAGCGATTACGAAGAGAATAGTGATTATTAGCGATTTAGTATTTGTATAAATAAGTTGTTGAGTTAATAAAGAATATTTGGTAAATTAATTGGTGTAAAATAATTTATTCCATACCCAGCTCGTAACAATAATGTAAAACTATTGTAAAATAACGGAAATTTTCAAAGATTGGAAAAGATAAAAGTAATGTAAATTAAAAAAAAGTGGTGAAGTTCATTCGCCTGATTTGTAAGTTTCAAATTCTTCTTGTTCTTCTTCTTCTTGATCTTCTTCTTGTTCTTTTTCTCCTGCTTCTTCTTCATTTTCATTTTGAATGCAAGTAAATTGCGTCAATAAATGTTCCAACGAAGTGTCATGCGATGTATCGCCATGTTTTTTTAGGAGCTCCATATATGTTTTGTTCCTATATAGCCTATTCAAAAAGAAACACAAGAACATTTGGACATGGCTTTCCCCGTATAAGAATAAAAGCCAGATAGATTATATACTGTCAAACCTAAAAAATAAAATTACTAACGTTGAAGTGATAAGCAATCTATCGTTCCCGAGCGATCACCGACTTGTGAGAAGTACTCTATTGTTAACCAACACCAAAAAATCTAGAGCCACATATAAAAGTAACACATCTTCACTAAAAACTAAATATGAGCAAGAGAAATACATTGAAGCTTTAAAGTTGAATATTTCAAACACAAAACTAGAAGAAAATTATGACGTAGAGCCTTACTACGAGAAAATTAAGCAAGCAATTGATAAAAGCTTAAAGTCTATACGTCATATTAACACAAATACAAAACGACACTACATTATCTCAGACAGAACAAAAAGCCTCATAAAAAGAAGAAATGAATTAATAAATAAAAAACAATTAACATTAGAAGAGAAAAATGAGAGATGTTACTTGTTTAAAAACATTCACAAATTTATCAGAAAAGAATATCAAGACTACAGATTAACAACTATTGAAAAATATCTAAAGAAGTCAGGAAGTTTGAAAAAAAGTTTTAAAGAATTAACAACATCGAAAAAATGGATTCCTTGCTTGAAAAAGAACTCTACCTGTAACAAGGAAACATTCTCCAGATCGGGAATAGTAAAAGCTGCCACTGAATTTTATAAAGATCTCTATGCTTGCAAAATACCATCGAGTATAGAGACTCTACTACCTCTACAGAAAAATGACACTATATTGCAAAGATTCTCTGCTCAAGAAATTTTTACAAAAATAAAGTCTTTAAAGAATGAAAAAAGCAGCGGTCCAGATGGCATAACAAACGAAGCCATTTCAACAGGAAAAGCTCTCCTAGTACAACCTTTAACCACCCTGTTCAATAAAATACTTGACGTCAGAAAAATTCCTACTGAATGGGCAAAATCAGATATAGTGCTGCTTTACAAGAAAGGAAACCCTACCGACATAAGTAATTATCGACCAATTAGTCTACAGTCAAATCTCTACAAGCTACTTGCTTCATGCCTTGAGAAACGCCTTGCGATATACACCGAAGAGCACCAGCCAGTGGAGCAAGCAGGATTTAGAAGTACGTATTCAACTATAGACCACATTCACTCATTAGAACTGATTATAGAAAAATACGAAGAAATGAAACGCCCGCTCTACCTAGCGTTCATCGACTACGCTAAAGCATTCGACTCTATATCCCATATCAGCATGTGGAGAGCCTTACAGGAATGTGATGTACCATCAGAAACCATAATGCTTATACAAGACATCTATAAGAAAAGCACAAGTAGAGTAATATTAGACAAAACAGGCACGGAAATTGATATATGTAGAGGCGTTCGTCAAGCGGACCCCCTCTCTCCCAGAATTTTTGTTACTGTTTTGCAAAACATCATGAAGAAGCTAAAGTGGAAAAACAAAGGTATAGACATAAAAGGTCAATTTCTAAGTAATCTCAGATTCGCTGATGACATCATACTCTTCGCAGAAAATCCATCGCAATTAGAGTCAATGATAAATGAACTAAATTATATTAGCAATGAAATTGGTCTAGAACTAAATACAACGAAAACAAAAATTATGACAAACAGCATAAAGGCACCAATACACATTAACAGTGTCCTACTAGAATATGTCCAAGAATACCCTCCTTAATCTAGGCAAACAAATATCGTTTAAAAAGTCTAGACACCAAGATGAGCTAATGAGACGTGTAAACATGGCCTGGAATAAATTTTGGAGCCTGAAAGAAATTCTTAAGTCAAATATTTCAATGAAGCTGAAGAAAATTGTGTTGGACTCTTGTATCTTACCTTCTCTCACCTATGCATCCCAAACATGGATTTTCAACAAACAAACCAGAAAAAAAATAATAACAACCCAAAGATCCATGGAACGGAGCATCCTAAATCTAAAATTGAGACACAAAAAGAGAAGCACAGAGATAAGAAAGGCAACAAAGCTGATGCTCTAGAACACTGCAAAAGACTGAAATGGAAGTGGGCCGGCCATATCGCACGTATGAACGAAGACAGGTGGGCCAGAAAGATATCTTCATGGAAGGGACCTGCAGGCAAGAGAACTAGAGGCAGACCGGCGGAACGATGGCTCGATGAAATTTTGAAAACAGCGGGCAAAGATTGGATTGATAAAGCGAGTGATAGAAATGAAAATGGAGGAGGCCTTTACTCTATAGAGAGGTCCTTAATAAAAAAGTCAAAAAAAAATATACATATAAGTAAATAAATAAAATAAATTTAATTATGAAATAAAATTGAATTGAATATTCTAAATTTAAATTAATTAATACGTTAATTGCATGATCTTTAATCATATTGTCTCTGTAAAAATGTTTTTATTTTTTTTTATTAAGGAAATAAAAAGGCTTAATTATTATTATTCCATTTATTTTATAATATATACATACAATTTACATTTTTAAATATTAAAATATCAAAATATAAAAACATTTAAAAATATAAAAAATAGTAGCCCACCGGTATCGGGATAGGGTCCAAGCTACCGGTGGTCAGGGCTCCTGAGAAAGGAATCTCCTAACAATACGCGCCGTGTCCAGGAGTACCGCTTTCTGTATCAAGCCCTTGATCCAGCCGCCTAACGAGAGCCTCCTTAGGTGTTCGTCGAGGCTCTTGGCTATTAAGCCATTGGCCGTCACGACTATCGGCACAATGACAGCTGTATCCATGTTGCGTGTAATATGGTTTAATTTGGGTTGGCGAGTAGTTGTCTCAGTAAAACAAGCGTCTGTCTTCGTTGGTGTTTATTGGCAACTAAACTTAAAATTACTCATACATCATATTTAGTAGGGTCGGCGGCTAGCTACTTACTCTAATTAAACGTGGACTGTATGTACAACAAGTTAAGCCTTAAATTGCTTCAACATAAGCCGCCCACCAAAGGACTATATGAGTCCTTTCAAATTAATTACAAGCGCAATTATACATGCAAATAATCAAAATAATCAACACTAAACTTGGATTAATCAGAACCACTGTCCACTGGCAGTGGGCAGAGCCTAGTCACAGTTCTCTTTATTATATCGCCACCGCTCTTAACACTATAAACTCTTGTGCAGCCATCTGGGCCTGGATGTTTGCCTACTACTCGTCCCAGTAACCACTTCCCTGGTGGGAGGTTCTCCTGCTTGATCAAAACAATATTGCCAACTTCAAACTCCTTTACTCGTTTGAGCCATTTTGGACGTTGTTGTAGTCTAGATAAATATTCTTGTTGCCATCTAGACCAAAAATCATGTAACAGCTTTTGAACGTGTTGCCATCGTGACAACGTGTGTACCTTCAAATGTTGTATATTTGGACTAGGTATGACAATGGGCGCCTCTCCAATTAAAAAGTGCCCAGGTGTTAATGGCTCGATGTTTTCATTATCCAAATCATCTTGGGGGCACAACGGTCTAGAGTTCAAGCAAGCCTCTATCTCACACAGCACTGTCAATATCTCCTCGTAAGTTAGATTGCTAGTTAGTATTCGTTTCAAGTGATATTTCGTGGATTTCACTCCTGCCTCCCAGAGACCACCGAAGTTTGGGCTGTACGCAGGAATAAAATGCCATTGTGTGCCGTCAGATGCTAGCGTGTCTGCGATTGCTCCAGAGAACTCCAAACTTGCTTCCTTCCACATGGCTACCAATTCTTTATTTGCACCGATGAAGTTCCTCCCCTGATCACTCCATAAATGTGCACACTTGCCTCTTCGTGCACAGAATCTTTTATATGCGCCGATGAACGCCTCCGACGTCATATCTCCAACTAACTCCAAATGAATGGCCTTGGTCGCCATGCAAACAAAAATTGAGATGTATGCCTTATGTGTTTTGACTCCTCTTCCCTTGCTCCATAGAACTTGTAAGGGTCCAGCAAAGTCGACGCCGGAATGTAGAAATGGTCTAGCTGGTGTCACACGAACCTTTGGCAAATCACCCATTACTTGCGTTCTAGCAGTCGCATTCTGTCTAGCACATACTAAGCATCGCTGCATGTACTGTTTGACTTGTCTCTTAGCTCGCGTTATCCAGTACTTCGATCTCAAATAGCTTAACATTAGTTGGATTCCACCGTGTAGGGTTCTTGAGTGTGCATCGGCAATGATCAAGGGAGTAAGTTTGTTTCTATGACCCAATATGATTGGATGCTTACTTTGATCCTCGATATTAGCTAATCTTAGGCGTCCGCCGACCCGAAGCATCTGTAACTCATCTAAGTACGGATCTAAAGTCTTCAGTGTGCTAGTTCCTTTAACTTGTTTACCTTTTCTTAAAGACTCAATTTCTTTTGCATATTCTTCACCTTGTACCTTTTTTATGCATATGTTTAGTGCACCTTCTAATTCTTCCGTTGTCAAAGAACTATCTATGTCTTCTTTTAACATTTTATATTTTAAAAATCTCCTACAAAATGCAATACTTCTAAGTAATTCTTTCAATGAGTTGTATTCTTTAAATTGTTCTGACAATCTTCTCTCTTCTTCTTCATTTTCGGTCATTGTAAAGGTTTGTATAGTTGTCTTCTTTTCTAGTTCTGTAGGTATGATTTCTGGTTTTGTAAAATAAATATCTCCATTTGAAAGCCATTCTGGCCCCTTCCACCACAACTCACATGTTTTCAACTCTGATACTAGTGCACCTCTAGACGCTATATCAGCAGGGTTCTCTTGCGATTGTACGTGATACCATTGTTCTTTCGAGACATTGCTAGTTATTTCCACTGTTCGATTGGCAACGAAAGTTTTCCATTTGCTAGGCTCCTTTTCCAACCAAGCAATGACTATTGAGGAATCAGTCCAAGCAAAAACATTAGCTGATTGGACCTTCATCGCTGTCGAAATTTGTTTTAATAGTTTTGACACCAAAACAGCTCCACACAATTCAAGTCGTGGTAACGACACGGTCTTTAACGGAGCGACACGAGTTCTTGCTGCGATTAATGAGGTTTTGACTGTACCATTCAAGTAATGTACGCGACAGTACACCACAGCTGCGTATGCTCTCATCGATGCATCACAAAAACCATGTAGTTGTATGCTGCTCTTGTTAGAACTGTATGTGCCCATCCATCGATCTATTTTTATTCCATTAACGTTGGCCATATCTTCGCGTATGGTTTTCCACTCTTCTTGTATAGTTGGAGTGATTTCTTGATCCCAATCAACTTTAGTTTGCCAGAGCTTCTGAATCAAAATTTTTGCTTGTACGATGCATGGCGCTATCCAACCGAGCGGGTCAAAGAGCTTTTGGACATCTGACAGTATACTTCGCTTCGTAACGATCGCAGGAAGGGGAACTAGGTTCAGTTGGTATTCAAATTGATCGCTGCCTAAGTTCCATTGTACCCCTAAAGCCTTTACGGTACCATCTATATTTAAATCCAAATGTGCATTAATAGATCTGTCCTCTTGATCTATGGACTTTAAAAAATCTACATTGTTTGAAGACCACTTTTTAAGCTGAAAACCACCTAGTCGTAATAAATTCTTCAAGTCTTTGCCGATTTTAATGGCTTGCTCTAAATCGTCACATCCTGACATAACGTCATCAACATAAAAATCTTCTTGTAACACCCTTGCAGCTTCAGGATACTTGGCACCTTCATCATTAGCAAGTTGCATGAGTGTTTTTATCGCTAAATACGGCGCAGACGCTGTACCGAAAGTAACAGTTAGGAGTCTTAAATCTTGAATGATTTCAGATGAATCGCTTCGCCATAGTATTCTCTGGTAATCGGTGTCTTCTTGGGTTACCAAAATCATTCGGTACATTTTCTGTATGTCAGAAACAAAACACACTGCGTGTGTTCGCCATCTTACAATTAGGCTTCGCAAGTCGTCTTGTAGAATAGGACCTGTCAGTAACTCGTCGTTTAGGGAAACTCCATTGTAACCCTTGCAGGAGGCGTCAAAAACAACGCGGGTCTTCGTGCTTTCTTTATCGTTTCTGACTACTGCGTGGTGGGGTAAGTAGACAGACTCTTTTGTATTTATTTCATGTTGTGGTACCCTTTCTATGTGTTTTAAGTGTATGTATTCTTCAATAACCCTTTTGTATTCTTCTTTCAGATCAGGATTTTTGTTTAGTCTCTTCTCCAATTGCAGAAACCTGTTTAATGCAATCTCTCTTGTTTTTCCGTCGGGTGATTTTATATTGTTGTTTTTAAAGGGTAATTTCACTATGTATCGTCCTTCATTGTTTCTTGTATGTGTTTTTTCATATATCTCTTCGCATAATTTCTCTTCTTTAGTAAATTGCCTCTTTGTATCGGTTTCTAACTCCCACATTGTATTCAACAGTTCTTTCACATCGACTTGTTCATTTATCGCCATTAAACATTTTTCTTTTGCGTTTGTTCTTATACTTATTTCTCCAAATATTATCCAGCCGAGGTTTGTTCTCTGAGCTATAGGTGACCCCGGTGGACCTTTGATTAGACCTTCTTGTAGTATTTTTGCATATCCCTTGACGTCTAGAAGCAGATCAATGTTTCCTGACACTCCATACTTTGGGTCTGCTAAGTCTAGATCTGCCAAGTGTGGCCATTTGCTTGTTGGGCATGTATTTGCAGGTAATTGTACTGTCAAGTGCTTGGACATCACGTAGGCTTGTATAGGTAGAATGAAATTTGATTCCCATCGTGATAAAACTTCTATGCTTACTTCATACTTGACAGCAACCTTCATGGATTCCATTCCAGTTACTATGCAATTAGTTACCTGCCTTTTTAGTTTTAATAATTGAGCCGCTTTCTCACTTATAAAGCAGGCTTGTGATCCTGGATCTATGAGTGCCTTGAGCACAATGGTGTGACCTTGCTCACTCTTTACTGTCACCATTGCGGTTGCTAGCATACCTATATCTTTTCTGGCATTGTAGTACGACGCAATAATTGTATTAACTTGCACCTTTTCTTCTACATCTGCTTGGGTTGATACTGTCGGCAATGGTTGTACAGTTTCTAGTGACGCCGAGGGATCTGTCTTCTTTGTTAGATGTATGAGAGTATGATGGCGTCGTTTACACGTGCGACAGGACATTGGAACACGGCATCTGAAGACCGAATGTCCTGATGCCAGGCAATTAAAACAGAGCTTGTTATTTTTTACACAATCAAATCGTTCTGAAGGTTGCATCTTCGCAAACAACTTACAGTGAGACAGGGTATGATTCTCTTTGCACATTATACAAGTAGTGTTTTCTCTTTCGTTCGTTGAAACATGGAATGTACTTCTTTCTTTAGGGGGTTTTTCTCGCGTAGCTGACGTTGAAGAGGGTGCTATTAGTTCTAATGCACGAAATTTGCCATCTAGGAAAGTCTTCAACTCATTCCACGTAGGTAATTCCTCTGAATTACCCTTGTAGGCGTGCTCTTCCCAATCCTTGTGGGACTCCGGGTCCAGCTTCTGCACGACCAGAAATATGATTATAGGATCCCAGGAGTCGGTGTTCACGTTGGAGTTTTTAAGGTTGTCTAAGATTTCAGAAGTTGTATCCAAAATTGACTTCAGTTGACTGGCCGATTGAGCGTTCGCCTTTTTTTGAAAAACTAATCTCTTCAACATTAAGTTAACTATCAATCTTCTATTGCCATAACGATTCCTTAATGTTTCCCATGCTTGTACATAGTTACCTTCAGTTACTTGTATATGTTTAAGTAAGGTCGCTGCTTCACCGCTGATGCTGGTTTTCAAATAATGCAACTTTTGAACGTTGCTCAGTGATTTGTTATCATGTACTAACGAAACATATAAATCTTTGAACGCAGGCCAATCTTCATAGGTTCCAGAAAACGTAGGTATCGTTATACGTGGCAGTCTCACTTGTGTCTGTTGGTTATCTTCATCCGCGTTGTCGATGTTCATCGATTGTGATGATCTAGCTACCTTTTCTAACATGTCGCGTAATTCACCCAACAAACACAAATAAAGATCTTCGTAAATAAAAAACTCTTCATTAACGAAATACGATATCAAATTACGTTTATCTCTCGGTGTTAATCTCGCTAAGTCTTGATGCGCACCGTTAAATGTTTTCCAGTAGTCTTCGAGGCACTGAATTCTAGATTGAATGCATCCTTTAGTCAAACGTTGTTTAGGGCATTTTCGTAAGTTTATTTGTGTTTTCTTTAATAACTCTGCCGTATCTTCTAATACACCAAGTGCTTCTTCGGCTGATTTAGACATATTTCAATGTTAATTACGTAAATATTCAATAATACACGCACATAAACGCAAACTTTGATGTATTCAACAACGTTTTATTTGGTTAAAAATCACTAATTACTTGTTTACGCATAACGATTCACTCGCACCGGCTTCTTATCTCTGATGGAATGTGGTTCTTTTGTATTCACTTCACTAATGATGCGGCTCGATTATGACCATTATGTTGCGTGTAATATGGTTTAATTTGGGTTGGCGAGTAGTTGTCTCAGTAAAACAAGCGTCTGTCTTCGTTGGTGTTTATTGGCAACTAAACTTAAAATTACTCATACATCATATTTAGTAGGGTCGGCGGCTAGCTACTTACTCTAATTAAACGTGGACTGTATGTACAACAAGTTAAGCCTTAAATTGCTTCAACAATCCACCTCCCACATGTCGACAACCTCGCGAGCCAGATCAAGATATTTTGTTTGTTTATCTTTCTCAGCTTTCACGAGGTTCTCGTCATGAGGGACAGCTATATCAACAATCATTGTGCGACGCTCTAGTCGATCTATCACCACTATGTCAGGCTTATTGGCAACAACAGTCCTGTCAGTGATGATAGATCGATCCCAATATAACGTGATATTGCCATTTTCGAGAACTGGGTCGGGCTCATACCTATAGTACGGTACTTCAGATTCCACAAGATTGTATTTAAGAGCAAGTTGCTGGTGGATAATCCTGGCTACAAGGTTGTGTCTATGCAAATAGTCTCCGTTAGCTAGACGAGAACAACCAGAAACAATGTGTCGGATTGATTCCCCGGGCCGGTGGCATGCTCGACAGATGTCAACCGTACCGTCCTTCACAATGTATTTCCGGTAGTTATTCGTCATCATAACTTCGTCCATAATCGCACAGACAAAACCTTCGGTTTCCCCGAAGAGGTCACCAAAACGCAGCCAGGATACGGACTCTAAGAGATCTACATCGGGCCCATGTAGGATCCGGTAAAAGCGTCCGTGAAGCTCCTTGCTCTGCCATACTTCCGTGCGGTCATTAGTATCCAGTACTATAGGTTTGCGCCAGTTCTCGTTTGCCAAGGAGAGCGGGGTGAGGCCCTTGTCCACAGCGACCACATCTCGATGCATACCCACGTCAGCTTTGAGGAAGTATTCCCTAAGGCTGCATACCTCGCGGTTGTGTAGGGTCTTAGCGTTTAAGAAGCCACGACCCCCACACTTCCGCGGGATATACAGCCTCATCACCGATGATCGTGAGTGATGCATGCGATTTGCGGTCAGCAGTGTGCGGACCCTCCTATCCAGGACGTCAAGTTCGGTCTGAGTCCATTTGAGTATGCCGAAAGAGTACATCAATACCGGCATGACCCAACCGTTGAAGGCGCGCACCTTGTTCCCGCCTGATAAAAGACTATTTAGTACTTTATTCAGGCGGCCAAAGAAGCGCTCCCTCAACGACTGTTTCACGTCAGCAGTGCTGATGCCTAACGCTTCCGACATACCCAAATACTTGTAGGTTTCGGTTGAGCAGAGGGATCTAAGGTGTATGGAATCCGAGAGTTGAGTTCCCACGGATTCCATAATCTCCCCTCGCTTTACATGCATGACTGCACATTTGTCCACACCAAATTCCATCCTGATGGCGCTACTGAAGGTTTCTGTTACCTTCAGTAGCTTCATCAGTTGCAAGTTGTTGAAGTTGTTGGGGGCAAAGAGTTTCAGATCATCCATGTAAAGGAGGTGTGATATGACCTGTCCACCTCTTCTCAACCGGTAGCCTTGGCCCGAGCCCTCCAGTAGAGTACTGAGAGGGTTTAGGGCCAGACAAAACCACAGTGGACTCAGACTGTCGCCCTGGAATATGCCACGCTCGATCCTTATCGGTTCGCTGTTCTCCTGGATCTGTCGACATCCTGGATAGTGAAGGACCGTCCTCCACTGCCCCATACACGACATCAGGAAGGTGCGCAAAGTTGCATCCACTTTGTACAGCTCCAGCACCCTCATGAGCCATGTATGTGGCACCGAGTCGTAGGCCTTCTTATAATCTATCCAACATGTCGACAGATCTCTTCGAGAACGACGAACCTGTTGGCTAATGGCAACATCAATAAGGAGCAGCTCCTTAGTACCGCGGGACCCGTTCCTACATCCATTCTGAGAGGCAGACAAAATACAATTTTTGTCAATATGATTGTTAATTTTGGCTCTCAGGAAGGACGTAAGAACTTTATAGACCGTCGGTAAACACGTGATCGGCCTATAATTTTTCGGCTCCGCAGTACTACCTGATTTATGGAGCAGGTGGGTTACTCCTGTCGTAAGGAACTGGGGCAGCGACCCTGACTCTAGGGCAGACTGGAACGATATTATTATTATTATTATATGTTTTGTTCTTTGGCATACACAAATTGTCAAGGCCGGTCGAGCTCTAATATTGAATCACAAACAATGGAGGATTCGTTTGATTCCGACGAAGTGTCATGCGATACATCGCTATTGACGCAATTTACTTGCATCCAAAATGAAGATGAAGAAGAAGCAGGAGAAGAAGAACAAGAAGAAGAACAAGAGGAATTTGAAACTTACGAATCAGGCGAATGAACTTCATCACTTTTTTTTAATTTACATCGCTTTTATCTTTTCCAATCTTTGAAAATTTCCGTTATTTTGCAATAGTTTTACATTAAACAGGATCACAACTGACCCGTGTAGTAGGCCTACTGGGGAAACCACGTTAAAAAAAACGCGCTAAGTACACTACCTCATAGGTGGCGTGGAAACGTGTGGATATTATGACGATATAGAGGTATGCGGAACAGGGTGTAAAGTCCCACAACCTCCATTGAAAAGGGAGGATCCTCCGACCAGACGGGTGTTGTGTCTGGTCCGGGTAACTGCCCGATAGTTGATTTCGGGCTGTTGTATATGTTCAAATCGCGCGGAGAACTCTGCTTGCGCGATGTAGGAATTTTGCTGTTCTAGTTCGTATGTAGCGTCATAGATGTCGCTACATCACTCCCCTCCAGAGATCGGAGATCGATTGTTCTCTTCTCGATGAGTCGTTCATACGTGATGCTTGCCGGGCCAGTGGAAGGCTGGTTCCAGTGAGTCGGAACCGGAAGAGGCGCATAGTTCACGGTGAGTCGGAACTGTCTGCGGTGATGATATCCCAGTGAGTCGGGATGGTGTTGCAGGCTCCAGTGAGTCGGAGTACTGCTGTGGGCTCCAGTGAGTCGGAGCGGTGCGTCGTTTTGCTGTCGGCGTTATCGTTGTCGGCGTATCGTTGTCGGCGTATCGTTGTCGGCGTAATCGGTGTCGGCGTATCGTTGTCAGCGTTATCGTTGTTGGCGTATCGTTGTCGGCGTTATCGTTGTCGGCGTATCGTTTTCGGCGTATCGTTGTCGGCGTTATCGTTGTCGGCGTTATCGTTGTCGGCGTTGTCGTTGTACTGGCTGGCTGTATGACTCGTTGCTGAAGAGCTTGGAGGAAGTGATGATGATGACGTCACGCTGGAGTAGCTGCACGAAGGCTGCGCTGACGTTCATAGTCGAGGGTCACCAGTGTGGAGGTATGCGGAACAGAGTGTAAAGTCCCGCAAACCTCCGTTGAAAAGGGAGGATCCTCCGACCAGACGGGTGTTGTGTCTGGTCCGGGCAACTGCCCGATAGTTGATTTCGGGCTGTTGTATATGTTTCGCGGAGAACTCTGCTTGCGCGATGTAGGAATTTTGCTGTTCTAGTTCGTATGTAGCGTCATAGATGTCGCTACAACGATAACAACTTTTATAACTTTTTGAATCGTTATATCTCAGAAACGGTGGCTCGTAAGAAAAAAATATTGATAATTTTATGATAATTTTTTATAGATAATTTTATGATCTACAATTTTTGTCTGAGGTACTTTTATGATAAAACTTACCGTTTTGCTGAAAATCGCGAAAAACTCATTTTTTTTTACCTTTGACCTTGAATAATTTTTTTTCCATACACGGGAATGATGGGGAACTTTTAAATATTGTTTATAATTATGTTTTGAACAATTTTACTGATTTTCAGCTTGTTGGGACTTTATGTACCCTCACTCTCATTTTTTGGTCTAAATTGACCGGACTACATGGAACGTGGAATTTAAACATACTCGTAATTGGAGAAAACATTTTATTTCCGTGCTGCGACCTAGTTCTTGCACGCTTCAGTATAATTAAAAGAACCTCCTCCTTTTTCGAAGTCGGTTAAATAGGTTAAAGGCGTCTCCGAACGTTGTACGTTTAGATGCGCAGAACGCAATTTGAGGTATCAGCGGGACGCACAGGGACGTGGCGGCGTCATACTACTATCGCGATACAAGCGCGCTTTTATCGCGATAGTAGCGATGCAGAATCATGTTTACGTAGGCGAAGGTATGAGACCAGCGACTTTATCTTCTTGCGATTGAATCACTCTAAAATAGAGATTCAGATCACGCTGCGAGAACCATGGTTGGGATGGTTTACAAACCAATTAGCTTATTAACATAGGCTTAAGTTTCTGTAGATTAACACAAACTGTACTATAATATATATGTTATTTTGTAAGGTATTTATCTATGGGCCAAAGTAGCCTGAAAATAAAGAGGTTTATTATTGGGGCATCATCTACTATTGGGTGATCAAATACACAGTTGTTGTAACGTATTTCCTTTGTAAACGTCACATGTACAATATTTATTTCGTTTTATTGCCATTTTTTTGGACATATTTGTTGGAGTTGAAGTCAAAATTCGCTTCTGGCAACATTAAAATTCAAAAATTGCGTCTTAGTACGTTAGTTTGGTTACAACTCTACTTGATTTTTTATCGGTGGTGACAGGAAACGTCAAAGTTTGACAGTTCACTTTTTCGACTGGCAGGGTTCGAGGTCATATCGCTTCTTTGCAATATTTTTTACAGCGATGTAAATCCTCGTTTGTTGGTGCCCAGTTCGCATAATCCTGGCGGCTGGAGCCCTAATTTAACCTGGACATTACGTTCCAGAAATGATTTCGGTGGAATCATGAATATAAAATGATTATATAGGCCATGTGTCTAACATCATTTTTTTCCTTTGTTAAAAAGCGGTAAGTTATTTGATTGTCTTCTCACAAAGAGCAGTAGTGTTCGAAATCTGAAGTTCGCATTCCCTAACGTGAGATTTATTTTTTTCAGCTGTCCAGCGCTTTTTATTTTTGATTGATAGTTTAACTTTGAATTTGAAGTTTGGAAGCACCCCATGGAAAGTGGACAATAATAATAATAAATCATTTATTTCGGACTCATATTACATCCATATTTGTTAGTACAATTGCGAGCTTACAGACTAGTGTTAGTAATAATTGAAGGAATAACAAGTGGGAGGTCCCACTGGGCTCCGATGATGGTGGCAAATCACTATATGACTGCGTGCAGCCGTATCCAGCGAGCCAACATCGGAGAGTCCCACCGGTCCGCCAGCGCTCGCAGGATGGTGTTGGGACTGTCGCGCGTGCGGCGCATGATAGAAGCGCACCGTTTGCGCATTATGGCCGCAAAGCCGTCTGTGTCAGCCGCCGCGAACATCGCGGAGGCGCTGCAGTGGCGCGGCAGCCCCATCAGCACCCGGAACGCGTTATTGTACTGAACACGCAGAGCGCCGTATGTCCGCTGCGTATAGTTAACCCACAGGCCGCAGGTGTAAAAGGACTGACAGTACGCTTTAAAAAGCGCAACTTTGACAGTCCCCGTGCACCGTGCAAACCTGCGGGCCAACATGTTGCATCGGACAGACAGCGCCCTGCGCTCCCTTTCTATATCCACACTGTCTTTAAGGTCCTCGGTGACCCAGTGGCCCAAATACTTAAATTGCTCGACTTTGCTTAGAGCTGTGCCACATAAAGTGAAACTCGGAACGAATGTGTATCGCTTGTTGTCCGGCCTGAAAATCATTATTTCACTCTTCTTCGCGTTGTATTTGAGCCCATGAGCCACCGCGTAGGACTCACAAATTTTCAGGAGCCTTCGTAAGGCACCAATCGATGGGCTCAGCAGCACCATATCGTCTGCGTAGCTGATGTTATTCACGCACACTCCATCTATATGACACCCGATGCCGGTGCTGCTGAGCTCATCGATTAGCCGGTTGACATATAGGCTGAAGAGCGTGGGAGAGGTCAGTCCCCCCTGCCTCACCCCGCATTCCAACCCGTACTCCTCCGAGAGAGAGCCTGCCCATCTTACAAAATTCCTTTGATTGTTATACCAATGCATAAATAATAACACAATCTCCTTAGGTAGACAAGTTTCATCCCTTAATTTACCCCATAGAATATCGTACGATACAAGATCGAAAGCTTTCGATAAATCAAGGTAGCATGCATACACCGGAGTCTTTCTACTCGTGTAATACTGTACAGTCTGCTTGAGGCACAGGATAGCATTGTCGGTGGAAAGCCCGGGCCTGAAACCGAACTGCGCGTCGTTTAGCGAGACGTGTTTATCCAGGTGCTGACCAAGCAGACTGTCCAGCACTTTGGCGACCACTGTGGCCAGAGAGATCGGTCTATAGTTGTTTACATCTGCCGTATCACCAGTTTTATTTTTGATGATTGGTACAACTATAGTACGCATTAGATTATCGGGCAGATGGGAATGGCCCAAACACAGGGTAAAAAACATAGAAAGCACTCTGGGTAGGTGTACACCCGCGTGCTGCAGGTGCTCGATGCTAAGGCTGTCGTGACCCGGGGATTTACCCCTCACCATGCCTTTGATCACCGCGCCCACTTCCTTGGTAGTAAAATGAACACTACGCACACTACCCTCCTCAGCATCGGGCTCCTGCCGCGCTGGCCCCAGGGGAGAGTCCACCCTGAAATGGTGGGAGAACATCGTGGCGATGTCACCAGACTCGTGTACCCCCGCCACGCTGACGGGGAGGCCCGGCCTATGATTCATTTTATTGGTGTTTTTCCAGAACTGACCGAATTTCTTGTTTGAGTGAAGTTCAGCTATAATATCCATTCTTATCTGTTGTTGATTATTCTGACACCACTTTAATTTTGATTTTGACAATTCCAGACGGATGTTTCTTACAGGAAGATTTGGTTTATTTTTTTCCTTATTATAATTAGCATACAATAACAGGGTATGTAGTTAAAACCTTTTTCTTTTCACCTCACAACACGTGCTACGGTGCATTATTGAACAAAATTATTGAACTTAATTATTAACCTAACCAATAGACCAAACTTATAAATAAGTAACCTAAATAATTGTTGAATATACAGGAGAAATAATCTAAAATGTTGTAGTTTGAATTCTCTCTGTTATCACCTTCCCTAAGATTAAAAGCCATTTTTGCCGCTGTCTTCTATCCAGGTAATTACTGTGTTAATTTATTTATTGGCGCCCGAGGTTCTTTTTTATATTATTATTTTGGCGTTCAATAACCTAATTTTGTTTAACACAGATGAAATTTAAATTTTGTTACACACACTAGTGGTAAATCATACCCATATGGCAATTGGCCCCGACGAACAGGGACTTGAAACAATTTTTATTAGGTTTTCTTGGTCATTTTATTATTGGTTAATTAATGCACTGTTTATTATGTAGTACAGTTTTCAAACATACTTTTTGAATTGTAACCCTAACCTTTGAACTACAACTTATGTATAACTTATATATTTAGTTGTAAACAGTATTAACACTGTATTGTACTGTTATTTTTCTGTGTGTCTGTTTCAGCATTGTTTAAATCTTCCAAAATCAACTATTACATTGTGTAAACCGTCATTGTTATCTTAGTTAACCTAAAATTTGATAATAGTTAAAGTTAAATAGTAAATAAATACTTTTAATGTTTTAATTAAGTAAATTAAAATAACTAAATAACTGTTTTAAGTAAGTAAGATTTCTTTGTGAGTCAATACTGCACCTACTAGTGTTTCAATAAGTGAAATTAACTTTAAAAATCTTCATTAGTTCACAATAATAATTACTTAACTTTATTACTCTATAAATTTAAAATATTGCCTTTGCAATGGATAAAGCAGTTCAGTTTCCTCCACTTCCTGTGTTGAAGGACAGTCATGATCCTGTTGATGTTACACCGGTTGTTGAAAATCCTGCGGCACCTGAGATTGTTAATTTGACAGAAGTTCAAAATCCATTTGAACATAATGATAGAATTGCTCATTCTTCCTCTGCTTTTGCGGTTAATGCTTTGCCTTCTTTTAATTCTTTGAATGCTGATGTTTATGAACATATTAAGAAGAATATACCGTCTTCAACTAAGTTACCTGACTTGAAAAGGGGTAAAATTAATTTTGATGGAAAAACATGTGTGCGTGAATTCATAACTCAAGTTGAGGAATACTTTTTGTATAAGAATTTTGATGAATATGTACTGGTTGGTTCTTTTTCGGATTTGCTTAGTGGCATTGCGACTAAATGGTTTCGCACAGTTAGAATTCGCATTAACTCTTGGTGTGAACTTAAACTTGCATTATTAAAGCGTTTTGATAAACCGGATTATGATTACTTTTTGGAATATGAGTTGCGGACTAGGAAGCAACAATCTTCTGAAACTCTTCCAGATTATATCACTGAAATTTTGGACATGGCTAGTAGACTTTCTTTACCGTTGTTTGACCCAGTTTTGATTAATATTATCAAACATAACATGCTACCACTTTACTCACCTTTCTTATTTGGAAAACGTATTGATTCTGTTGAACAATTTTTGGATTTATCTAGAGAACTGGAGGTTCTTGTTGATAGGAAACCCAAGGTAAAATCAGAAAAACCTTCTGTTAAATCTAATGCAGTTTCTACTAATTTAGTTTGTTTAAAGTGTAAAAAAGATGGTCATACTTATAAAAATTGCCCTACAATTTCTGGAGTAGTTTGCTTTAAGTGTTTGAAACCAGGTGTTATCACCAAGAATTGTGATGTCTGTTTGGCAACTCCAAAAAAACTAATTAGGTCCCATCGATTCCCAGTTTCTGAGATAACTGAGCGTGAATCGATCTCAAAAGGTCTTAAACCTGATGGTGATACTCAGAAAAAAGAATTTTCAGACTGGTTAGGTTATTTAAAAACATTTTTTAAAATTTATAGTTCTGCTCCAATATTATTTGTTAAACGTAATGATAGTAGACCATATTTGGAATTCTTAGTTAACAAAATTAAATATTCGGGTTTGTTGGATACCGGTTCCAGTAGTTGTGTTTTAGGTTCTAATAAACATAAACATTTTTTGAATTTAGGTTATAAAATTAATACTGTTTCTAATGCTAGTTCAGCTTTTACAGTCGATGGGTCAGCTCAACAGATTATAGGTACTATGACATTGCCAGTCACTTGTGATAATTTAACTAAAAATATAACTTTTTTAATTATACCTTCTTTTAAACCTGATATAATTTTAAGTTTTGATTTTTGTTTAGAATTCGAACTTTGTAAGGATTTATGGAAAAATATAACTCTGGTGAAGACACGTGATCCTAGAGTTTGTTCAGTTACATCTGTTAGTGAACTTTCCTCTTCTGAAAAACAAAAATTAATTGATACCATTGCACTTTTTGAAGATATTTCTTATGAGAAAAAAGGCTTAGGTTTTACACATCTTGTGGAACATAAAATTAATGTTACTAGTGATCCTATTAAGCAACGGTATTGGCCTTTGAGTCCCGCTAAACAAAGAGAACTTTTTGATGAGGTAGAAGTTTTATTGAAGGAAGGTATTATTCAACCATCGAAATCTCCTTGGTGTTCCCCTGTTTTAGCCGTGGAAAAGAAAGATGGAGGAGTTAGATTATGTTTGGACTCAAGACGTTTAAATTCTGTAACTGTCAAAGATTCTTATCCATTACCTTATACTTCTAGAATATTAGATAATCTTAGAGATGCTAAATTTATTAGTGCTATAGATCTTTCTAAAGCATTTTTGCAGATTCCTTTGGAGAAGTTTTCTCGTGAAAAGACTGCTTTTGTAGTTCCTGGAAAAGGACTTTACGAATTTGTTCGAATGCCATTCGGTCTCACCAATGCACCAGCAGAGTTGCAAAGATTAGTTGATAAACTTTTTGGTCCTGAATTTGATAACGCTGTATTCGTTTATTTAGATGATCTAATTTGCGTAACTTCCGATTATAATTCACATATTGAATGCTTAAATAAAATTTATAAAATATTGAAAGATGCTGGATTAACTGTAAATTTGAAGAAATGTCAATTTTGTAAAGATAGACTTCGGTATCTTGGTTATATTGTGGACAGTAATGGTTTGCATACTGATCCTTCTAAATTAGAAATTATTGAAAATTATCCTCGCCCTGAAACCGTTAAACAACTTAGAAGTTTTCTTGGCTTATGTTCTTATTATCGTAGATTCATTTGTAAGTTTGCAGATATAGCTTCTCCTTTAACTAAATTAACAGCTGGTAGTAAGAATTCTAAAAGATCCTTAATTTGGAATGATGATGCTGAGAATGCATTCATTAGATTGAAAGAAACTTTAATTTCTGCTCCTGTTTTACAATGCCCTAATTTTGAAAAACCTTTCTTTTTACATTGTGATGCTAGTGCTGTAGGAATAGGTAGTGTTTTGAGTCAGGAGGATGATAATAGCGATCAACATCCTATTGCATATTATTCTAGATCTTTAAATAAATGTGAACGTAACTATAGTACCACAGAGCGTGAGTTATTAGCTATGTTAGATTCAATTGAACATTTCAGACCTTATATTGAGGGAATGAAGTTTACCGTGGTCACAGATCATGCTAGTTTGAAATGGCTTTTAGGTCTTAGTAATCCTAGTGGACGTTTAGCACGTTGGGCCGCTAGAATTTCCCAATTTACTTTTGATATCATACACAAAAAGGGTTCTTTACATTTAGTTCCTGATGCTTTATCTCGCCTTGAAATAGCTGCGATTGATGTTACTCAGAATGATTTAATCTTGCCTGATGAAGATATTCATGATCCTTGGTATAGAAAAACATTTATTAATTGTCAAAAGTATCCTTGTAAATTCAGAAATTTTCGAGTTGAGAATAATATTTTGTATAAATATTGTAAAAATAAATTTGATCTTAACAGTAAACTTAACTGGAAAATTGTTATTCCTAAAGAACATATTTTAGATACTATTCGTTCAAATCATGATAATTTAAATTCTTGCCATCTTGGAATGCATAAAACCTTAAATAAATTAAAACAACACTATTTTTGGAAAGGAATGTTTGGTGATGTTCAAAAATATATTTCTTCTTGCGATATTTGTAAAGCATATAAACATAATACTTCACCACCGCTTGGTATGATGATAAATCCTAAAAAAGTTGATCATCCCATGCTTATGCTTTCAGTTGATATTATAGGAACTTTACCTAAATCTTATTCAGGTCATAATTATATTCTTTCAGTTGTAGATGTATTCACTAAATATTGTTGGATATTTCCCATGGTTAATGCTACTTCCAAAATAATTTGTAAACTTTTTGAAAAGGAAATCTTTCTAAAGTTTGGTTGTCCTAAAATAATAGTATGCGATAACGGTTCTCAATTTATCTCTAAATATTTTGTAGAATTTTTGAAAGGATTTAATATTACTAATATTTTTTATAACACTTTATACACACCTCAAAATAATCCGGTAGAACGATACAACAAGACGGTTGAAACTTGTATAGCGTGTTTTGTTAAAGATGATCAAAGAACTTGGTCAAAATTTTTGCCTCATGTTCAATTAGCTTTAAATAATAGTGTAAATCTAGCTACAGATTTTACACCAAACTTTTTGATGTTCGGAAGAGAGCTCATTTTCGATGCTTCTCTACATCATTTTAGTAGTTCTATTGATAACTTAGAAAATCTCGAAGTTGGTGATAGAAATACTTTTGCTGTTTCTTTAAATTCACTTAGTGAAATTTTTGTTAGGGTTCAATCTCATTTATTAAGAGCTTATAAACGTAATGCTCATTATTATAACCGCCGTCGGAAAGTCATTTCTTTTGATGTGGATGATATTGTGTGGAGAAGAAGTTTTGTTCAGTCTAAGGCTCCGGCTTTCTTTTCTGCTAAGTTAGCACCTAAGTTCATTAAGTGTAAAGTAGTCTCAAAAGTTTCACCTAATGTGTACGTTTTGGAGGACCTTAACAAAGGTACTTCAGGTCGTTACCACATTAAGGACATCATTAAATATTAAAATTATTTTGTTTTGGTTTCTCAAACTTTAGTCTTGATATTTATAACTTAGTTTGAAGTGTTTACCAGTGTTTGAATGATGAATGAAAGGGAATGGTAATGTGAAAGTAAGCAGTATGATAGGTAACTTCACGACAGGTTCTATAAATCGATTTCTAAATCTTGTCAAAATAACTTAGGTCATTTTTGGATTTTATAAAATTGAGCTTCAGCTTCATGCATATTTTTTATTGTTCCATATCAAAAGATCTTATTGTATATTGTTTTTATAATAATATATTGATATTATATTATTATATCTTTTAATTTTAGCTAATCTTTATTATATTAGTTAAGATTATTATTTACTTTAGTCTTTAATGTTCGAGTAAGTGTATTATAATGCTACTTAGCTTGTAAGATTCTCGGATTTGACATTTTTTTTGCGTTTCGCTTCAGTTTTGGATGGATGCTTTTGCTAGGTCTTTCCTACGACTTTCCTCGTGGAATTCCTATTCTTTTGATTCGGTTTTCCCCCGATATCATATTTTTTGCTATTGTGCCCGGAAGATTGGTGGTGTTGAGCCGATCACAATATGCGACCTTTTTTTTGATTATTCGGTTTTCCCCCGAAGGTCATTTTTTTTTGTTTGCTATTGTGCCCGGAAGATTGGTGGAGTTGAGCCGATCACAATATGCAACTCTTTTTGACAGCGATTGTGTTCGGGAGTTCGGTGGAGTTGTGCCGATCACAATTTGCTTGTTTTGCTTTAGGTCGTTTTCCACGTCCGTAGTTATGCCTTTTATGTTTGCGTCTGGAAACGTTGTTCTGTTGTACCAGACACGAACTTAGGATTTTTGCATACTTGCTTAGTATGAATTCTTACGCTCTGTTAGTCAGTGGCGAAAGCGCCTAACTGCACTTTCTATGGGTTTTAAGTGTTCTTCTGAGTAATTAATTTTGATCAGCTAGTCAGTGGCGATGGTGCCTAACTGCACTCTAATTTGGATAGGTGTTTTGGGTTTCTTTTGTTAGTTAGTCAGTGGCTATGGTGCCTAACTGTACTCTAACTGAACCGTTGTTTGGAGGTTTATCTCTCAAATTCTTTTCGAATTTATTTATGAAAATCTTTTTTTTGATTTTGATTTTTTTAGATTCCTATGGTTTCTTGACCTAAGTTGGTTTCTCTTGTATGTTTCTTCAAGTATCTTTCAAACATAAAAGAAAGTTCCTTTCTTTTATTTTTTCGGGGAGGGATGTAATGTAACGTATTTCCTTTGTAAACGTCACATGTACAATATTTATTTCGTTTTATTGCCATTTTTTTGGACATATTTGTTGGAGTTGAAGTCAAAATTCGCTTCTGGCAACATTAAAATTCAAAAATTGCGTCTTAGTACGTTAGTTTGGTTACAACTCTACTTGATTTTTTATCGGTGGTGACAGGAAACGTCAAAGTTTGACAGTTCACTTTTTCGACTGGCAGGGTTCGAGGTCATATCGCTTCTTTGCAATATTTTTTACAGCGATGTAAATCCTCGTTTGTTGGTGCCCAGTTCGCATAATCCTGGCGGCTGGAGCCCTAATTTAACCTGGACATTACGTTCCAGAAATGATTTCGGTGGAATCATGAATATAAAATGATTATATAGGCCATGTGTCTAACATCATTTTTTTCCTTTGTTAAAAAGCGGTAAGTTATTTGATTGTCTTCTCACAAAGAGCAGTAGTGTTCGAAATCTGAAGTTCGCATTCCCTAACGTGAGATTTATTTTTTTCAGCTGTCCAGCGCTTTTTATTTTTGATTGATAGTTTAACTTTGAATTTGAAGTTTGGAAGCACCCCATGGAAAGTGGACAATTCCAGACGGATGTTTCTTACAGGAAGATTTGGTTTATTTTTTTCCTTATTATAATTAGCATACAATAACAGGGTATGTAGTTAAAACCTTTTTCTTTTCACCTCACAACACGTGCTACGGTGCATTATTGAACAAAATTATTGAACTTAATTATTAACCTAACCAATAGACCAAACTTATAAATAAGTAACCTAAATAATTGTTGAATATACAGGAGAAATAATCTAAAATGTTGTAGTTTGAATTCTCTCTGTTATCACCTTCCCTAAGATTAAAAGCCATTTTTGCCGCTGTCTTCTATCCAGGTAATTACTGTGTTAATTTATTTATTGACGCCTGGCGCCCGAGGTTCTTTTTTATATTATTATTTTGGCGTTCAATAACCTAATTTTGTTTAACACATGAAATTTAAATTTTGTTACACACACTAGTGGTAAATCATACCCATATGGCATTGTCCAGTATACATACTTCAAGTGGTCCAGCACTCCCGGCAGCCAGCCGTTGGCGGTGGGGTCGCCCAGCTTGCCGAACCAGCGCGCCAGCTCGCGCCGCTGCTTCTCGCACTCGCCTTCCAGCTGAGTGATGCGCTCTTCGTAGCCTTCTGTGATTGACAAGTTATAGGATGTGATTAACAAGACTCTTGGCTCACTGGTTGGTGTCGCTACTCCTGCACATTTGACGAGGGAAAGAACGCCACTGAAGGTGTTAACAACGCAGACACCTGATAGTCGACCTTTGGTTCATTGTGGCTTTCAGTAACCTAGTTATCAAGACGAACCCTGTACCATTTATTTGTTTATTTTTTTATTCGTTTATCGAATACAGAGGAACAGATTTTAATGACAATGCAGAATGGAGATTATTATTTCTGTAGTCTATTTCTGATTGAATAAAACTCTGATTCAGGAAAGATATTACTGTGAAAAAGTCACATATTACACAATTAATTTAGTGATCCAGTCAAAACTAATTGTTTTTAGAACCCAAAGTGAATTTAAACTTGGCTCATCAATAAATGGCACAATGTTTAGTGTTTTGAGAGTATGTGTCTTCTCAAATACTTAGCCTCAATTTGCAAAACGTAAATATTAAACCCATTTGGTAGGTAAAATATACTTAGCCCAGGAATGGATTTTCAAATATTCTACTATCCTACTTAACACGTCGCTGCACAACGCCACACCAGTGAGGCAGGACGTAAAAAAATATTAAATATTAAAAATTATAATTATTAATAATAATTCTTAATTATTATTAAAAACGCAAAAAATATATTAAAAGCCGCGATAAATGTGAATTTGTGAGAATGAATGTCTGTTTGTTACTCTTTCATGCAAATCTACTAAAGTGATTTTGATGAAACTAAACAGTAGCTTATATATATTGATTATAATGGGGGAAATACTAATTCCATGCAAGTGAAGCCGCTGGCAGAATCTAGAACCAAATAATATACTTACCAATGAGTTCTTCATCATAATGTGCTGCAGCCCCTGCTTGCTGCTCCCAAACTGTCTGTTTCTCATGCAGTAAGGCATCTACTTCAGCTTGCTTGTTAGCCAACTCTCTTCTCAACTGAAATTTAAATAATAAATCTTTTAAAACTTTGTTGGTGCTTAACTGACTGGTAAATTACCTTACATGACACAGAATGAAAAAGAGAACAATAGTTGCCTGTAAGCTAATATAGAATAGAGCCTTACGACTTTTCGATCAAATTGCATTAAATGCCCAACTTGGCATTCTCTGACAACTCCATGACTATTGAATGTTGGAAAATATTGAGTCTTGGAAAATATTGAGTCTCAAAAAAAACTAATATTTGTAGATGCAATAAATTAACAAATATATTTATAACACACTATCATATTACAAAATCAGAAACTGAAGACATGGGAAAATTACTTTTTGATAATAACATTATTCAAATGTCGTCCTTTGCGGCTCTTGCACTCTTCAAAGTGATCTCTAACATTCATGAAAAAGCGCCTCAGAAGATGAGTAGGAATGTTGCTGATTTTGTGTCTAATGTTTTCCTTCAATTCAGATAATATGTTTGATGAATTACTGTTGTAGACCCAAAGAATCTTCAGTTAACCCCAGACGAAAAAAATCTGGAGGTGTAAGGTCTCCTCGGGGCCATCTGATATCACCTCTCATCGAAATCAGCTTCGTTTTCCTGAATGTTAGATATTGCTTTAAATGTTATTTTGAAAAAGTTTTCCCATGTCTTCAGTTTCTGATTTTGTAATTTAACCATGAATACAGGGTATAAGGGGAACACTTTCGAAGCCAGAACATAGATTACATACAACCTAAATGCAAACGGATACCATTAACTTTTCGCTTTACGTCGGCGTCGCGTCGCGTGGACGTGTGGTCATTGGCCGCGCGGCTGTCGGCGCACTTTGAACTTGAGGTAATGCGTTAGCTGTTATTTTACGAATACATTGCATGCTAAAGTTGTAAAGAAAGTGTCTTTAATCGCAAATAACGGTTTAAATTATCTGTTCTCACAGCATAGTGTACGAAAAATGCAAAAAAAATTGGTATTATTTTTTTTTTTCCCGATTTTTGTTGGTATTGTATCGAGAATCACTAGCCTTATCACCTGTCTCCGTTTTCTGAAGCGTTTCCCTTACACCCTGAATATAAATACATTTATTAATATTTAATGCATCTACAAAAGTTAGTTTTTTCTGAGACACCCTGTAGTTATTAGTACCGTTCAAAACTGCTTCGGTTTTCGCGATTTCTGAAAGCCCACAAATCGCCCACGACAGGAGGGAGAAAGGGGAGGCCTTTGTCCAGCAGTGGGACTTCATGTAGGCTAGCAAGAAAGCCTAAATTCCAAAGCATGTTTCTCATAACGTACAAATACAAATATTCATATCACACATAAAATGTTTTGTCTTTTCAACCATGAGATAAGCATCTTTTTTTTATTGTGATAGTAAAATCTATTTTAATTTTTTATCACAACATTGAGAGTCCACAATGACATTCGCCATCTGTATGATATTGTTTTTATTTGAATTATTAAATTATAATTAAAAATATTTTACCCTAGAATTGGTTTGTTTCATTTGAATAAGATTCTTTGCCATTTCCTGCCTCTTGTCTTCAACTTCAGCAAATATAGAATTTCCTTTAGCAGCTGAAAAGCACAGAAATTTTATTAGATTATTTAGTTCCTGTTTTAGTGTCAGTTTGAAATTAGTAAATATGGCCCAAGATCTGAAGAAAAAATAAAAGTAGGATCATCATTATAGCCAAAAATATTCACTGCTCAACATAGACTTTACCCAAGCTTTGCATTGGTGCTGGATATATTGTTTTCCTTGTTGTCCTGTGTAATACAGAGAGACCCGATGTGTGTCATACCTATAAAGAAACAAAGTTTTTTTTACCATGAGATTGCAAGTCCTGTTGAGTGTCTGTGCACTGGTGCAGTATAGCTTTGGTTTCTGCTAACTCAGCAAGCGCTGTAGCTTCGCGCTCATTGGCTGCCCTCAGCTCCTCCCTACGTAAATCAGCCGCTGCACGCATTTCGCCCATCGCTGAAACCAACTCTTCAGCTTTTAAGCGCCAGGAGGCTATTTCCATCCTCGCTTCCTCAAGCGCTTCTTTCGCTGCAGCCGCATCAGACAATGCGCTGTTCACAGTTTTTCGTGCCTCTTCCAATTCCGAATTATCCCGCTCCGGACTTTCTCGCACTTTTAACGACTGCTCCTCTTTCAAAGTTCGGATTTCTTGTTGGAACTTTTTTACTTCTGCAGCATGCTTTTCTGTGATTTCAGTGCGCTCTTCCCGCAACTGAGAAATTTCTTCTTGAAGCGTTGATAGACGCGACGTGAAGTCATTCTTACGACGAGCTTCATCGGCCTGATAACTTTCTAACTCTGCGTTCAAATGTCTCTGTACATCCAGTGCTGTCTGATAACTTCGTCGCGCATCGTGTAGCTCTTGTTTGGTCGCTTCATAGCTGCTCGAAAGGTTGTCGTATTGTTTCTTGAGTAAATAATACCGTTCACTTAGCTCGCCGTTTGTTAAGTCCTCAACTTCTGTGCAATTATTGGTCTTGTTGCTGATAGTGGAGTAATCCATGTTAAAGGTACATAAATGTTGATTTCAGCACGTACGACTAATCTTCCTCTTTGTTTTATTCAGTTCAGTTAAGTTACCCAAATCACGAGACGATTTTCTCGATTGATGTAAACCAAAGAGTAAAATAATATATGTAAACAAAACGGACTTTTCGAATTCAAAAACTGACTGACATCTGACATGTAAAAAAAGAAAGACGTCAATTTGTTCGTCTTGAAACTTTGATTTCCTTTTTGTTCCTTTTGGATTAGGTTAAGTTCATAGAAAATGCTGCCTAGTCATCAGTAGTGTATTTTTATTTTACTTTTCATTAGAATGCAGATTTAAGGCTCAATTACACGTTCCGATGTCAAGGGACCCAATTTAGGAACAAACTAACTAGGAAGCAGGAAGCGAGCAATTACTCTATCCTAAATTGAACTCCTAAGTCGGCAGTGTTGCCAACTCTTACAAATTCGAGTCCCTAAACAGAATATCAAAAGTCGCTCTAAAGTCTCTTAAAAACTGATTCTACCAGGAGCAGACTTAAAAATAAAAAGAGCGGACTCAGATTTTTTTTCTGGGAAAGGGACTTTGTGAAATTTAATTTAATTTTAAACACAAACCAAAATACTACTACCCCATTTGTAGCGACAAAGTCTCTAAATTGGCAACACTTAGCTCTAAATCGGGGTGATGCGATTACACTATCCTAAATCGTACACAATTTAGGAAGTCAAATCGGGACGTCCCAATCTCACTAAATCGGACACTAACTGCTCTAACTGCTATTACACCTTCCTGTTTCCTAAATTGGGTCCCTTGAAATCGGAAGGTGTAATTGAGCCATTACCCACTGGCCCGTCGAGTGCCAGAATTTCAAAACTTTTAAAATGGCTCAGAACCGTCACTACCGAAATTATGGTAACCGCGGTGTGTTCACATTAAAATCGGTTTTTGTCTATGGTCCTCAGCTTTTAGTCGGTTTTTCTCTATTAGAGACGTTACTCAACTAAATTTTGCGTCAAATAACACTGGGTGCACTGTTTTGCAAGGATCGAGAATATCAAAAAAAAAAGTTGAAAGTTGATTTTCTGTGGTCATTTTCTGTTGTTGCCAAACTGACAGGAGCTCTGTATTTAAAATGTAAATACGATTGTATTCAAAACCCTGTGTATTCTATCTATAATAATTAATCTCTAGATCTATAGATATAATTATATCAAATCAATAAGAAGAATCAATAATAAGACATATCAAATCAAGGAGATCGTTTGATCGTCTTCTACTAACATTGAATGGATCTCTAGCGTGTTTACCTAAAATGCAATCTTCGCATGATCCGGATCAGCTGTCAAACCAGTTGACATTTGTTTCAATAAGCGCATAGACTTACGGTTCAAGTGGCCAAGCCTCCGGTGCCAAAGTATCCCATCGTTCTCAACTACTACAAAAGCTTTTTCATTTGTAGGGGAATTTATTTTATAAACGCCTTTCACTTCCGATGCTGTAGCAACTATTTCACCTTCATCGTCTTCTATTTTGCCTCAATTTTTGTCAAATGTCACAGTGTGACCTTTTTCAACTATCTTATGCACGGAAAGCAAGTTTGCTGATGCTTCCGTCACGTACACAACTTGTTGTACTTCAACGTTGGAATTTTCAAACCCATTCGTTATTTGAATCTCAGTATTTCCAACAGTTTTCGGCAATAATACGTTATAGCCAGCAGTAGTAATTTTAACGTTCGTGTTCGAAATATCTTTCAATAATGAATTGTTACCAGTTTTGTCAAGAGATGCCCCTGAGTCAAGGTACTAGGTTTGTTGTATTCTCAGTTGCCATAAACACTTTCGTCTTTTCAGCAGTTTGATAGTGGACGTTCTTCTTTTTGTAACGACATGTTTTCTTATAATGTCCAAATTTGTTGCATTTATAGCATAAGAGGACCTGTTCTTTTGTTCTTCGCATATAATGCGGTATCATTGTCCATTCTTGCCTCATTATGTGCAGTGACCTCTTGTAACAGCTTAACTTTGATACTATCTCAGGTTATTTTACACCCAGAGCTTTCAATGCCCATGATCATCGGACGATACTCTTCTGGCAAACCTGCGAGTAATAGGGTACCGATCCATTCTTCGTTCACTATGAATTTTATTTCTTGTAGCTTATTAGCAGTGCTAATAATGGTGTCGACATACTCTTCTACACTTTTACAGTTGCTTAATTGAGTCGAGATAAGTTTGCGTAGGAGTCCTACCCGGCGTGTGAGACCGCTGTCTTCGAAAGCTTCAACTAAATTTTCCAGTGCCTCTTTGGACGTTTTTGCAACCCGAATTTGAGAATAGTTTACGGACTCTACACATAGGATGATTTTTGCTAAAGCTTTTTTGTCTTTCTGGGCATCTGTTTTATCTCCAGAAACAACTTCCCATAAGTCTTCCAATCGTAGGTAAGCCCGCATTGCAAACTTACATGACGAAAAATTTTCTCTACCTCGCAACTTCTCAATTGAAATATTACTTGCCATTGCAGCTCTGGGCCCATAACCTGTCAGCAGAGCTTGGTGCAGAGTGGTCTTGATGATCTATACGCGACTAGTTACAAGGAAAACAAAATGTGAAGCGTAAAACAAAGAATTGTATTCTTTTGAACAAAATTAGTTTGTAGACATTTTTGATATAACAAACTTCGTTGCCAAGGTTACATTCAGATCATAGATGATATCCAACACCTAGGCATGGAGTTGACATCCAGTCTGAACTTCTAAAAAGCTGGGCATCCTAAATAAACAAAATCAGGCTTAACTTTACGCCCCGCAGCATGGTGTATTCGATAACTCAGTTGACATCAATTTAACAGGCGAGTGAATCTCCAGGCGTTTTGCAGAAAATAATGACAGAGTGCTGCCGACAATGACGAATCGTGGGACTTTCAACTTTAATACACTAGTGTTAAAGTACACTTGGCAATGAATACTACTAGTGTACTCTAATAATAGCGAATTAAAGTTTAATTTCCCATGTTTCGTCACTGTCGGCAACACTTCCTCATTATTATCTGCAAAACGCCTGGAGATTCACCCAGGCACTATGCAGTAAATTGCTGCTTTGACGTATAGTAAAACAAAAATGTACTACGTAGTGCCTATTATAATCGATGTCCACCGAGCAAAGCAGCAATGTACCTACTGCAAAATACTGCAAAAGTGCCTATCAAGTTGACGTCAACTGACATCAATAATGATAATGTTTAAAAACTTAAACTTTACAAATACGAATATTTGGTACAGAACCCATAAAGTGCGAAATCCGACACGCACTTGGAAATACCACTCAATTTACAATTACACTTTGCACGCGGGCGAAGCCGCGGGTTGAAGCTAGTACTCCAATAAACGTCAGAATGTGTTAGGTTTCGAATTTACGTGCTGTACAGTTGTCGGTTTTCATTTTTAAATCAATAGCAACCTGCTAAAGTGGAACGAAGAAGCGGTGACGTAACTTTATTTGTGATACGCAGATAAGTATCAAACGTAACGTGAAGAAATTATATACTCTTTGAACGTGAACTGTCTGGATTTCTGAACGGTGCATGTTGCTGTCATATTTTGTTAGACGTTGACATTGACAGATAACACATTTACGTTTTGACAGCTTTGTTTCAATACAAGGGGCGGAGTGTAATCGTACAATTTTATTACTAAAATAAGGAAAAACACCGTATTTTAATCCATAAATAAACACAATGTCCTCTCCTCCTCCCACCAAGCCCCCTCGGGGGGTTAAACAAGGAAAAGAAACAGTGAGTATTACAGTATTTCAGCGTCAATCATGTATCCACGGTATTCACGAGATAAAGTAAGGGATTTCTAAGTTTCTATTGGCATTGGCCTATTTTTTTCTGTTTTATTTAAGAGAAAAACATTCACTGTGGTTGCTTCATAAATCACGTTTATATTGCGAAATAGTTAAGTTTTTGCCAGTAAATAACCAACTTCTTACTAATAATTTCTGCATAACATTGAGACCGATAATGGTTACCAACATTTCCGGCAAACGTCAACTGATATGTAAATTCGGAAAGTTATTTATTATAATTTACAACAGCCAAAATAAACCATATTCAGTACAACAATAACAAATTCTCTTTTCCACAGAGCGGTTTGCTTATGTCAGTGATCCGCACACTTTCAGCAAGTGAAACAAATGAACAGCGTGAGAAAGAGAGAGCGAAACTAGAGAAGGAGTATAAGAAGAGTGATGCAAGACTTGATGAACTGGTGGAACAACATGCTCAAGAGATAATGGAAGTTATGCAGGTAAAGTAAACATAATAATTGTTATTGTGTAGAATTAGTGTAGCCCTGTTTCAGTAGATGTTTATTATTATAAATAGAGATGTCTACAGGGTGTAAAAAGACATCACAAAGCCGTTAACTGTGCATACTGTATGTCTAACAAAGTAGTTTTGTGCAAAAATTATTGCTGGAAAACGACTTTTATTTTTAGGTATGAAAAAAAAAACTATTGCCTGGGTTTGCGTTACATTGCGCACAATAATGCGCGCAATGTAACATGAACCCAGGTAGGTGGAGTTAAACCCTCTAAGCCTCGAAGGTACTTGTGGAAACGTTTGATATTCATTGCGTTTTTGTAACTGCAAATGCGTAATTTCGATATTTCGAAAAAAAAATTGATAACTCAGGTAATAATAATAACCCAATTCATTTAAAAAGTAAAAAAAAAAATGCGACTTACCTTCAATATCTCCAGAACCAGTGGATTCCCAGGTATGGTCTAGTGACTAGTGGAAAAATGATTCAAATAATGGGTAGTATATCTACACCCGGGCTGAAACAATGAGTTTTACTTTCAATATATTATTCTAGCCCCAAACTGTTTCATTTTGCGAACGCAAACGACGTTGATCGACCATGAGGGTGCCTGACATCACTCAATATAATCGCGGGGACGGTATGGCCGACCAAGTGTCCTGTGGGCCTAAACTCACACTTATTTCAGCCCGGGTGTAAATGGGTTTTCGGCTTCGAAAAATGTCTTTTTACACCCGCAGGCTATAAGCCCACTTGCAGTCTAACAAACCTGTTTAAATATAGGTTTAACTTTGTTCATACTTTTTTATATGTATAAGTTTCAATTTCTTCACTTAGAGACACAATTGCACTCACACTTTATAGGCATTCACTGTAACATGCAGCTGATTAACCTACTTATATTATAAATGCACGAGTTTGTATAGATGGATGGATGAATGTTTGTTACTCAATTATGGCTGAATCTAGATGAAATATGGCACAGACATCGATTATAGTCTGAAATAGCACATTGGCTAGTACTAATTCAACGTGGGTGAAGCGGCAGAAGTTCATAATTTCAATCTTCTTATGAACTGAGAGAATGTACTTCTAACAACTATTCCTAGTAAATTGATACTTCACGAAGTTTGAAACTATCTAACTATCATGTAGACTTTTGAAACTATCTAACTGTCATGTAGACTTTTGAAACTATCTAACTGTCATGTAGACTTTCGAAACTATCTAACTGTCATGTAGACTTTCGAAACTATCTAACTGTCATGCAGACTTTCGAAACTATCTAACTGTCATGTAGACTTGAAACTATCTAACTGTCATGTAGACTTTTGAAACTATGTAATTGTCATGTAGACTTGAAACTATCTAACTGTCATGTAGACTTTCGAAACTATCTAACTGTCATGTAGACTTTCGAAACTATCTAACTGTCATGTAGACTTTTGAAACTATCTAACTGTCATGTAGACTTTCGAAACTATCTAACTGTCATGTAGACTTTCGAAACTATCTAACTGTCATGTAGACTTTTGAATCTATCTAATTGTCATGTAGACTTGAAACTATCTAACTGTCATGTAGACTTTTGAATCTATCTAATTGTCATGTAGACTTGAAACTATCTAACTGTCATGTAGACTTTCGAAACTATCTAACTGTCATGTAGACTTTCGAAACTATCTAACTGTCATGTAGACTTTTGAAACTATCTAACTGTCATGTAGACTTGAAACTATCTAACTGTCATGTAGACTTTCAAAACTATCTAACTGTCATGTAGACTTTTGAAACTATCTAATTGTCATGTAGACTTGAAACTATCTAACTGTCATGTAGACTTATGAAACTATCTAACTGCCATGTAGACTTTCGAAACTATCTAACTGTCATGTAGACTTTCGAAACTGTCTAACTGTCATGTAGACTTTTGAAACTATCTAAATGTCATGTAGACTTGAAACTATCTAACCCCGCGTTCCGAGACACGCCAACATCGCTATTAGCGACCACAGCGCTAAAAAACGTTCCTAAATATCTAAGTCGGAACAGCTGTTGACGCGCTAACAGCGATGTTGGCGTGACTCGGAACGCGGGGTAACTGTCATGTAGACTTTTGAAACCATCTAACTGTCATGTAGACTTTTGTTCAGGGCTGCCAGATTGTATAATTGGATGCAAAAACTGTATATTTTGGTAACTGATTGTATCCTCTTTGTATCCTGGACCCTCATGTATAATTGGATACATAAAGCTTAGATTCTATTATCTGAGTTTAACACAAAGATTTTTTTTAAATTTCGGAGTAAAACTATATAAATTATTATTTACTCATCTATGGTGATTATTTTTGAGTTGCCGTATGGATGCTTGTGAGTACCATAATAAATAAATAAAATAACTTATGTAAATTCAGGTGATTAATCATTATTGGGTATGTTTAAAAAATGTTAAGTGTTGTTTGTATCCTGACATTCAATTTTGTATAATTTCAGAAACATTGCCGAATAATTTCAAAATATCTACTGGCAGCCCTGCTTTTGTTTTATTATGTTCTAGCTACTGCCAGCGGCTTCGCCCGCGTGGTATACATTTATAATATTAGTAGGACAATCACTTGTCACACTCCTTTGTAATTGGCTATTCTCTCTTGAGATGACCAGTCATCATGAAAATTAAGTCAGGTGTTATACTTGAAGAAAAATTTAAAACCCATAATATTATAAAAAATACTGGTATTTTATCTACCTATATGAAACAAAAATATTCATAACTAACTATTACTATACATTGCACTTAACCAAAGAATAAAGACTAATTAAAATATAATCTATAAATGGCATTGAAAAATTCTTCTGCTTTGCTGTCAACTGGTAATGTGCCCAAAAAACTTTGCATGTCGACTCGACATTGCCACTCGGGAATGCTCATACTTCGTCCAAGGTAAAAGCGAGCCCTTGGGTCATACGAAGTATCAACAAGAAATTACAACAATTTGTGAGCAAAATGGTTCAAAAATAACCCAACCAACAAGGTTATTATATTTCCGTTGCTTGAGGATTTCCGCAGCCGTAGTGGCAGTGCCAATAATTAATTAATTAATAATAATAATGTAATTTTCTCTCTTATCTCAGAAATTCGGCAGCGTAACCTCCGCACTCTCAGTGTGGGGACAGCACTGTGATGCGGTGGTGGCACGTCTGGGTGCTTGTCGTGGTCTATTGCGACTGCGGCGAGATGACCTACGGAGACTGTGGGCAGATGCCAGGACACATCACTATGCGCTGCAGATGTTGACTGATATGTGAGTGAATATAATAACAATGATGATTAAGAGGGAACAGGGCCTGAAAGGAATTTACAAATTAGGTATTTGAAGAAACTATTGCCGTCGTGCTGCCTCAAACCTGCCCCCGTAGATTGTGATAGGGACAGCTGCAGCTCAGACTGATTTTATTACAAATTTTTTGACGAAATCGATGTTTCGTATTCCCCTTTTTCTCTTCGAAATCTGAGCCGATTCAATTATTTTTGGCATCAAAATTTTAAGAAAGAGTATGTCTAGGTCCCTATTAAATGTTTTATATTTAAACTTTTCGAATTTGTCTGGTAGTCCTCTAATAACGATAGTAAAAATAGGGCCAGTTTTTGTCATTTTTAGAGGGTCATATTTTCTTTACTTATTATTTGCTGAAAAAAAGGAAATGACAGGGACGTGTCTACAGCAGACCTTGGCTTCATGAAAAATAAAAGTTTGCTCTACAGGCTTTATTCAGGAAGGAAAAAGGGGAATACATTAAATTTGTATGGAGAATCGCAGCCATGTCAAAAATTTTAGAATATGAAGCTCAAAAACATGCCAACTTTCAGTAAAGAACACATAACATTATATCGCACCCGTATTCCCTATCACTTTCAAGCAATTAAATCAAGTGTTGTACTAACAGAGGTCAGGATTAACTTGCACTAAGGACTAAAGTAATAAAATCTCGCCCACAGTGAACGCGTAGTAGTGTCAGAGCGAGAAACCCGCGAGTCGCTCTCCGCCGGCCGCGTGCTGGCGGCCGCGCAGACACTGAAGGCCGCGCTCGACACCGCCGACACCACGCTCTCGCATGTCGACGCTCTCAACGGCACCAGGCAACATCTACAGGTAATATGATGATAAACTACGAAGTTACGAAGTTACTTCACGAAGTACTCTTTGAAGTTGACAGAAGCATACTTACATAAAGTATGTGAGGCGAGGTGGCACGAAGCGAACAGAAGCTGCGAAGTGCCCCTCTACACTATCGTGTTCGCTCAACTTCGATCAACTTCGCGAGTAATGTAGTGCAGGTTTATGGTTTTTATTGGAGTTTGGAAGTTGGTGTTGTGTCACCACTATGCCTTCTGCCCGGGCGTTGTGGATAAATTCGAAACGGAGTTACCGCGCCCCTGAGCACTCAGGGCAGGGAAGGAACAGGGGTGGGTCTTAGTTAGTAAGAGTCTGACATGCCCTCCCGCTCCACCCTAGAGCGGGAGATGTCATTGGATGATTTCCCACCCCACACAAAAAAAAACCACTATGCCTTGGCAGCGGTCGCGGAAAAATTTGAAAGAGAGTTATCGCGGCCCTGGACACATACAACTGAAGAAACAAGAGTGAGTTTAAGTCAGTAAAAGTCTGAAACGGCCCCCCGCTTCACCCAGTTACGAGTGCTACGCGTAGCGTTGTAGCACGAGTGCTACGCGTAGCGTCGTAGCACTCGTAGCGGATCGCGTAGCGATGTCGGTGTTGGTGTCGGTGTCGGTGTCGGTGACGTTGGTGAAAAATGCCATTGATAGTATCTATGCCAGCTGTAAGGGTGATTTTTTTAGTACAAATTTTAGCAATGTTCTGGACAACATTGCTAAAATTTGTTTGAGAGATCCAAAAACCGGTTAAGAAATACATATTCTGTGAAAATAGCAACTGTCTACCTATTATGGATCATGAGATACAGCCCGCTGACAGATAGACGGACAGCGGAGTCTTAGTAATAGGGTCCCGTTGTTTACC
Organism: Polia nebulosa; assembly: GCA_951329385.1. NCBI lineage: Eukaryota > Metazoa > Arthropoda > Insecta > Lepidoptera > Noctuidae > Polia > Polia nebulosa. The sequence goes on from OX589595.1 coordinate 31,947,107, forward strand.
CTTTAGCACGGAACCCTAAAAAGAAATTTGTTTTATTTGATTACAAAAAAATTATGCCGGTTTTTTCAAATAATTCTTTGAAATTATTATTAAACTAAATATTTTCTTTTTCCAGCTAAAGAAACGCGAGCTAGTGGAAGTGATAGTTCGTCGTCTAAGCGAGGCGGTCTACCGGGATGATCGAGCGCCTCTGACGCGTCGTGTTTCGGCCAGAAGACGAACTGCCCTGTTACTAGCTGGTGAGAATTGAAACTATACTGCTCCACTTAGAATATCTTATTCGTCGTCGTATCGATGATTCCAAAATTAAATCTCTTTTGACCAAAATTCAGCCACCTCGACAGCGTCTGCATTTATCTCGTAAAAGTCTTTCTAAGTTCAGATGTTATTGCATGACAAGAGGTGGCATTGTTCGGGGCATAGCTCCGCAATCGCATTATGTCTCTTTTGGGTACCCCCAGAAAATCTTGAAATCAAAGGACACAGCCGTTAGTCCGCCCTGTCGTAAGGGCCTACCTCCGCATAAGTGGCGCCCTCATTGAATAAAAAATCATATCATAGCATAGAAAATAAATATTAAAGAATCCTATGTTGCGTTTGTTACAAAGAGGATAAGGTATTTTTACGTTGTTAAAACAGAACTCAAGATGTTTGGTATCCAAAGTAGTAGGCAAAAGTACCAAAAACGGCCGTTTTTGACAATTTAGGCCGCCACTTTATTCTCTGTTGTGACGTTGAATATTTGAAACACGATGTGATTCCGTTACTTAAAGAGACATATTCGATATTTTTTAATCACATTACGTCAGGTTTTGTATGGTCTACGAACATGTTCGATGTCACTTTATTAGTAACTTATGCTTTATTACGCAATATATGTATTGTCTTTGGTTGTTGGCGGACTCTGACATTAGGCAATGAACAGAAGACTTACATTGATTGAATACGAGGCTTTTAGCATTCATGTAGGTTTACGTTATTTAATCCATTTTTCTGTAATGTGCGTTAAATCTGTGCAGAATAAATTATTTTTCTTTCTTTCTTTTCTTTTTCTTCGCACGGGACAAAATTATTTGTAAGACACGTAGCGCCATCTAGCTTCCTAAAGTAATTGAGACCGTCGAAAGTTATCAAGACGAAAGTCTATGACCAGTGCGTGTTGCCAGTGATGACTCATGGAACCGAAACGTGGTCCGCTCACAGAATCAGAATCAGAACTTTATTTGCTATGAATGTAGGTACAGATATAAGATGTTGTACATAAATTTATGAGACCGGCTACATCCCCTTACGGCGTGCAAATTATTACATAAATTAAAACAAGGGGCCTCATCAGAAGGCTTAAAGTCGCCTAAAAGGCAATGGAGAGGGCAATGCTCGGAGTTTCCTTGCGTGATAGAATCAGGAATGATGATACCCGCAAGAGAACTAAGGTTACCGTAGAATCGCCAAACTGCAGCGGCAGTGTGCAGGGTACATTGCTCGCAGAAGTGATAGTCGATGGGGCTAAAAGTTCTGGAATGGCGACCGCGTACCAGGAGACGCAGCGTTGCAAGGCCTTCCACAAGGTGGCCCGATGACCTGGTGAGGGTCGTGGGTAGCCGATGGATGCGAGACGCATAGGGCCGGTTGTTGTGGCGACACTTGGGAGAGGCCTATGTCCAGCAGTGGACGTCTTTCGGCTTAAATGATGATGAAAGTTATTTTTTCCTCAGGAACAGTATTTTTTTCCTGGATGACAGTTACCCTAGTTCCTTTTTTGTACCCAATCAATCTGCCCGCGCCTTTTCCCAACTATCTTGGGGTCGGCTTCGAGTCTAACCGGATGCAGCTGAATACCAGTATTTTACATCGAGCGACTGCCGCACACCCCAGTTACTGGGTAATACGATACCCCTTGATAAGACTGTCTGTCAGACATTCGGGTTTCTGACGGCCCGTAACGACTGTCAATGATCCACTATTGACAGCCGGGACCAACGGCTTAACGTGTTTTCCGAGGCACGGAGTAGTCTCGGTAGGTAAAGATGGTCGGTCACCCATCCATGGACCAACCCCGCTAAGCGTAGCTTAACCTGATGGATCGACCCGTGCGGCTGTTATTACTTTAGCCACGAGGTCCTGTTCCTTTTTTGTACCACTTTTTTTTTTTTTTTTTGTGGGGTGGGAAATCATCCAATGACTTCTCCCGCTCTGAGTGGAGCGGGAGGGCGTGTCAGACTCTTACTGACTAAAACCCACCCCTGTTCCTTCCTGCCTCGAGTGCCCAGGGGCGAGGTAACTCTGTTTCGAACTTATCCTCAACCCCCGGGCAGGCATCGGCCATGACGGGCCCCGTCCTTATTGCTGACAACTCTTGTTCGTCGCGCGTGGAACACTACGCGCCGTTGACTCTCGGTCCTGGTGCTGATCGGACGGCGAGCTACCCATTACTCGCCGTCCGCAGGCCCGGGTTTTTGTACCCCTGACATCGTATATGCAAAATTTCATGATGATCGGTTCAGTGGCTTTGGCTTGAAAAGTTAACAAACAAACCAACTTACTTTCGCATTAATAATATTAGTTAGGATCTTATGAGGTTCTCATTTAGTGCATTTAGGACTAAAAACTCCCAGATTTCTATGCTACCTCACTAACAACTCCCTTCTTTCAGAATTAACCAAAACCGAGGAAGTTACTGACGCCTACTTACAAGAAGTGACTCCTGAATTCGAAGCTTCTCTATCAGAGGAGGATAAGACCTTTGAGACCACAGTCATGATATCGTTGGAGGCCCTTGGAGTATTGGAACAACTGAAAGAGGCTACTGAGGTAAGCTATAGTATAACGGCTCCGTCAATACAAACAGAAATCTACTGATTAAAAAATGAAATGGGCTTGAATTTTATTGAATTAGTTTATGTAATTCCTGGTTAATCGTTAATTATATTATCCCGCTTAATATTGAGACTCGGTCTTGTTATTATCCAGACATATTGTAGTTGGGAAAAAGTTATCCCTACTAGGAAAACTATTTTTTTAGAAATGCCTCGGCGATTTTTTGCAAATTGTCTCGCATCCTTAAATGAAGTAAATAGGTTACAAGGAACACTTTTACACGTCAATTTTTTGTCAGTTTAAGCTAGATGAGGCCGGTGTTTCCTAGCTGACTACCCTAAGAATAAACACTGAAACAAACTCAGAGGTCAAAGTCTCTTTTTTAAAGTGTTCAAATCCATACAATATGTACTGGTTAAATCATATGAGAACCATGTACGTTTATGTCTGGGATGAGCTTTTTGAAGAAAGCAACACACAAATTCGAGTGGACCTGTCCAGACAGTGCAAGCATTTGTCAGTCATCGTGAAGCTCAACTCAGAACTTTGAGCAGCTCAACGAACCGACGAACAATAACAAAGTCAAAGGACATTTGAGTAGGCCGCAAGAATACTCAAACTGTCAGACAATCATAAAATCTACATGAATATAACGACATACATAGTTCTCGCATTCACATTATTCTATATGAGGACTATGCAGCTTAGTGTCTGTAGTGGTCTTTTGAAGAAAGAACCACACATATTTGAGTAGACCTGTCCAGTCAGTGCAAGCATTTGTCAATAGTCGAATAGCTCAACTTAAAAACCACTAAGGAGCTCAATGACTTGACGAACTATACCAAAGAAAGGACATTTGGGTAGGCCGCAAAAGTACTCAAACTGTCAGACAACGAAGTTACTGTAAAAAGGAGGAGAATATAATAATAATAACCCACATAGTCCTCACATTTACAATAATTAAGTAATCAAAAAAATAAAAATATAATAATCAATCCTTCATCTTTACATCGCTAGTCATTCTATCCACGAGCTTTCTTTCTTATTTTATTATATTTTTTGTTCCAGAAATTCAGAGTCCAGATCCAACACGAACTGCTAGAAGTAATAGACTCAGTTTCCCGTCGTATCATCGAAGAGGGAGAAGTAGAGGCCGATGCCGATGTAGACGAGGACGGCGAGATACCCGACAGTGAAGGAGTGACAGAGACGGGGCGACCACTCGCCAGGCTGGTCACGAGTCTCGGCGAAGAGTTCCGAGCTTGCGCCACGAGGAATAAGAGGTTGGTGTTACAAATAAAACAAATGAGTGGTGTGTGAAAAGGACAGAGTTATGGATAGTGAAGGACTGATAGAGACAGGTTGATCACTTGCTAGACTTGTCACGAGTCTTGGCGAAGAGTTCCGAGCGTGTGCTACGAGGAACAAAAGGTTGGTGTTGTATGATGTGTGAGCGAGGGTGATAGGGATATACAGGCTGTAAGGAACAAGATTACAAGATACCGAATACTTCGCGAAAAGGTTACACCTAATGCCACTAAAAAAATTATGATAGTCATTAATCTCGGTAATGATCGGTTACAGAAATTGACATTTTTGAACGCGCAATATTACTTACCTACACTCGCGCCGGCCGAGCGCAGCGCGCGCCGTAGGTATTGTAGGTATTCGGCCGGTGACGTGAATGAACTCTAGCGAAACAGCTGTTCGCATTTTATTTACATTGCTGTTTTAGTGTAATTAGCGATTTAATTAAATCTCTCATTGGGTTGGATAGGAATAACGATTTTGAACAGTCTAAAGTAAAAAAAAATGCAGAAAAAATTAAAAATTAAGGAAAACACCGACGAAAAATTCCAACGCTAGGGGCTCCAGAATCATGTACTGAATCACTGGAACACGTATGTGCGTTTATGTGCCTTACACGGCGTATACAGGGTTTAAGGAATACACTTCCGAAAACGGATAGAGGTGATAAGGCTAGTGATTCTCGATAGGATACCATCAAAAATCTGTTTTTTTTTTTAAAATATTCTTTAACATTTTGCGTTCACTATGTATGCTGTGAGAACAGTTAAATGAAACCGTTATTTTACAACTTTAGCATAAAATGTATTCGTAAAATATCAGCTGACGCTCGCACATTAACACGAGTTCAAAGAGCGCGCGCGCTCGCCGACTGCTGCGCGGCCCACGACCCCACGTCCACGCGACGCCGACGTAAAGCGAAAGGTTACTGGAATCCGTTTGCATTAAGGTTGTATGTAATCTACGTTCTGGCTTCGGAAGCGTTCCCCTTACACCCTGTATACAGGGTGTAACAGAAAGGGGTGGTCATATTTTAAGAACCGGTTCTGCCAATGGAAATGAACAACTTTGTCTAAGAAAAAATACAAAATTCTCAAAAAAAAAAAAAATTGGACTTTCCATACAAAATTATCACCAGCTGATCAATATTTGTATGGGAGCTAATTTTTTTTTTTTAATTTCCTCATATTTTCTTGAAGAAAGTTGTTCATATTGGTGGGCAAATACCGTTCTTAAAATATGACCACACCTTTCCGTTACACCCAGTATAAGATATGACTCAGTGATAGTGAACAAACCAAATAGTGAAATTACGACAATGTTGATTTTTAACAATACTGAGAAAAGTAAGAAAAATGTTTCTTATTATGTTCTTTATTTAAGTTTTCTTGTTTTATTTTATTTCAGACTTCTACAACTATGGCGGGCTTCGTTACAAAAGTATCGCTTGCCCGACTCCTGTCTGCACACAGAGCAGCATTACTGGAGCGCCGTGCAACAAGTCGTGAGTCTTATGATTTCTTAGTTTTTAACCGACTTCCAAAAAGAGGAGGTTATCAATTCGGATGTTTGGTTTTTTTTTATGTATGTTCAGGCATAAATCCGTCATTTATGAACGGATTTCCAAAATTCTTTTTTTGTTCGTAAGGAGTTTGTTCCGAAATGGTCCCATTTAAATTTCATACAGATCTGATGATGCGTTTCGGAGACAGACAACGGAACTCTTCAAAAAATGACAGCAAATCAACCGCGAGTTCTGCTATCGCCTAGATATCCATTGTTAGCCGTCACGCTATCACTAACTCTCTTTTCTTTCATATCACTCCTCACACATTCCATCAAGAACTAACATTTTTAAAAAAATTACACTAAAAATTTAAAAATAACTTTAATTTTGGAAGTCTTTAGTGTAATTTTTTTTTGGAAGTCGGTTGTTTTTTCTTTGTAAAAAAGTTTATTATTTTTCACTTTTTAGTTGTTATAGAAGAACCAGAACTAAACCCCAATAACATGGAACGTGGAATTTAAACATTAGGAGAACATCAACACGTCATCGAGGTATACGTATTTTTCATTTTTGTTCAGTTTCTCAAAAAGCTCTGAAGCAATTTCGATAAAATTTATATGGGACCACCTCGGAAGTATATTCTTTCGGATAAAAAAAGAATTTTGAAAATCGGTCCACAACTGACGGAAAAACAGGCGGACATACATACAAAAAAAAAAAAAAATAATAACATACATACAGTCGAACATAGAACCTCCTTTGTTTTTCGAAAGTCGGTTAATAAGAAAATATAGTTTTTACCATATTTATTTTCAAAATATTAATATTACTCAAACTTCAATATGAAATCGATGCATATTATGCCATCTATTGAGATTTATTTGAACTAAATTTTCTTTGTTCGAGATGAGACCCCGTGGTAATAGGAAGCAATGACTCCTTAATTAACTAATTAGTCTAGTCTAGTCTAATGGAGGCATAAGGTTTCAGTTCAATCGTAATTTTACTACACGTGATGACGTGACGCAATAGTTGCCTCATTGACATTGAATACACAAGTGTCATGAGTTGTGTGACGTCGAAAAAAAATTAAGTTAAAAAAAACCTGCCAAGTGCGAGTCTGTCTCGCGCATGAAGGGTTCCGTACCATCTCGTATCATCGTCTAATTGTTGCCATTATTAAGATGGAGCAAAAGAAGTAAAAAAAAATATATATATACGGTCGAATTGAGAACCTCCTCCTTTTTTTTCGTCGGTTAAAAAAGGAAAACAATCATTCTTCATGAACCACCGCTAATGATGACCATAGCTAACTTCAGGGTGTCGGTTCTAGCTAACTTCAAACTGTGAATTTTGTGTGACAGTGATGCGCGCGCATCTTAAAATTTCACTCTCATCATTTTTTCGTATCGCGCGTAAAGAAGTATACCTTCAAAAACGTTTCCAGAAGGGGAGCCCCTTTAATTTTTAATTTATTTGTTTGTTATAGCGGCAACAGCAATACACATTCTGTGAAAATTTCAACTGTCTACATAATACGGATCATGAGATACAGCCCGCTGACAGACGGACGGACGGGCAGACAGACTTTTTTACATAGTTACAAGTGAATAAAACATGATAGAAATCTTTGATTTTGTTAAAAGAGCTTTTTTATTTGGCAAATAAAAAATATATATCTATTACGAATCATTGTGTAACACGCATCAAAACCCGTCTGAAGCTAAATAAAAGCAAATTAGTTCCAACCTCCGCTAACAGATGTCGCTGTACGGTAACGTCACGTTCCTGAATCGCGGTGTTAAGATTCTCCGCCGTTTGGTTGGGTCTCACGTACACCACTAGAACGGTATCTCTGGTTTCCCTTCAAAACGCATAAATCTTTCGCCTTTTACTAAAGATTTCCGTGGAGGGGAACACTCAAATGAGTCTTATGGATTTTTGAAACACTTCGCTTCGGCGAAGTTTATATATTTGGTAATGACAAGCTACTCTCTCTGTAAGTCTGTAGAGGACATTGAAAAAAAACCTAGTTTTTTTTTTTTAATGTAATGCATGAATCCATGGACGCCGCCGCCGGGGTGCACTAAGTGCACTTCCCCTGGCTTTCAATATTGTATGTAATATAAAACTTTTTTTACAAAAAATACAACCGACTTCTAAAAATTGCAAAATAACTTTAATTTCGGAACTCGGTGTTTGTATTTTTTTGTTTCTTCGTTATTTGACACCGACTTCCGAAATTAAAGTTTTTTTGCAATTTTTAGAAGTCGGTTGAATTTTTTGTAAAAAAGTTTATTTATATCGAATCAAATAAAATCTCACTTTTATTATTGTAAGCCACTTCGCGCCCTGGTTACGGTTAAGAATATTTTATTTCTCAAAAGAATTACAATGTACTTCACTTACATACATCAGAAACTTACATTAACAACTTAGGTATTATTGAGCATAGTACAGAGGGTACATATACATTAACAACTTAGGTATTATTGAGCATAGTACAGAGGGTACATATTAATATATTAAACTCTTACAAACAGATATATAGTTAATCTGCATTTAGCCGCAATTCAAAATGTTGGCAAAACAAAACTAAAAAATTATACTAAGTTTGATTTGAGCTTCCTGAAAACCCTTTCCATGATCCACTAAATATCAAAATTGACAATCTATTAAGTATGTCGTTCTCATTTTTATGGCTTAGCCAGCATCTTTTTTACAAACTTTTATTTAGTTTCACCTGGACAGGTGAAACTAAATAAAGACGTTGTCTGTCTGTCGGTCTGTAATCAAATCTTGCAAGCTAAATTAGAGACACTTTCCGATGTCCGATTGGACACAAATTTGGTGTACTTATGTATCTTCGATGACAATACAATGATATGGTACCATGGAGCTGGTCGGAAGATGGCCATAGGAACTTCTGAACTAAATTAGATAAACCCATCGAGTTTGGGCTCGACTGTGTCGTCTTCAGGAGCAGTTTACGCCTAGAAGATATCCAGGGTCTGATGATGAAGCTGGAAGGTGGCCACGGCATCTCTGTGATAAAACAACATAACCCCACCGAGTTTGAGCTCGATTGATTCGTCTTGAGGAGCACTTTACTCCTAGACGATATCCAGGGTCTGATGATGAAGCTGAAAGGTGGTCGCGGCATCTCGGGTGGTGAGGAGCACTTTACATCACATCATAATATCCGTAGAATATTTTAAAACATCACGCCTACTCGCAAATACTTACCTACTAAAAAGATACAAAAAATTAAAACAATATTTTTTTTCAAGAAAACAAGCTCTTGTCTGCGACAATGGACCAAAAAGTTAAAAAAAAAGGCTAGTATAAAGTATTTGGCGTGTAGGAAAGCTTGAGGCACAGAAGTATAGCAAGTACCTAACCTGTAACGGGTAGTGCCTCAAGCTTTTAAGAATATAGGTAATAGTACCTACACGCCAAATACTAACTAGAGTTTATTTTTAACGTCTTACTTCATTGTCTCAGATAAAAGCTTGTTCTTAAAAATATTTTATACTTTTTTTCAGTCTTCCAAAGCGAAAACTATGCATGAATGTTCTCTGCCAAGTTGGTCTGCACCAAAACATAAAAAAACCGGTCAAGTGCGAGTCGGGCTCGCGCACGAAGGGTTCTGTACCATTATCTATAAAAAAGGCAAAACAATCATGTCTGTTGTATGGGAGCCCCCTTAAATATTTATTTTATTCTGTTTTTTAGTGTTTGTTGTTATAGCGGCAACAGAAATACATCATCTGTGAAAATTTCAACTGTCTTACAACCACGGTTCATGAGATACAGCCTGGTGACAGACGGACAGACAGCGGAGTCTTAGTAATAAGGTCCCGTTTTACCCTTTAGGTACGGAACCCTAAAAATGATAAAGAAAATTTTACTTAATTTATTTATTTCGTTCACAGCTACAACTCCTTCTAACTGAATATTTAGAGATTGAGAGCGTAAACTTGGCAGCTCAACGCTCAGTGGGCTCAACTGTGACTGACACTACAGAACTGCGCATAGCCGACTACTTCGCGAAGAAGAGGCCACAAAGACGGCGGGCGAAGTTGTTCAAACTATCTGGTAATTACGTCACTATAGCTCAACACTCAATGGGCAAAGTTGTTCAAACTATCTGGTAAGTACGTCACTATAGCTCAACGCTCGGTGGGCAAAGTTGTTCAAACTATCTGGTAAGTACGTCACTATAGCTCAACACTCAGTGGGCAAAGTTGTTTAAACTATCTGGTAAGTATGTCACTATAGCTCAACACTCATTGGGCAAAGTTGTTCAAACTATCTGGCAAGTACGTCACTATAGCTCAACACTCAGTGGGCAAAGTTGTTCAAACTATCTGGTAAGTATGTCACTATAGCTCAACACTCAGTGGGCAAAGTTGTTCAAACTATCTGGTAAGTATGTCACTATAGCTCAACACTCAGTGGGCAAAGTTGTTCAAACTATCTGGTAAGTACGTCACTATAGCTCAACACTCAGTAGGCAAAGCGGGACAAGCACTGGGAGCGCAGGGGACCCGCGCTACCAAGTACGATTTAAAAAATTAGTAATATTTTATCATAATTAGGCCGCTATCCCACTGGCATTTTACGAGCGTTGGCGCTTCTCCAACGTCTGCGCAGCGCCAACGTCGCGCAGACGCGACGCTAACGTCGCGAGTTTCTATTGGCAAGCGTTACCTCCGCTGAACGCAACGTTAACGTCGCACACATGCTGTGATTTGCGGTGTAATCAGAGACAAAATGGATTCCGACGAGGAAACACTACTGTTGGCTTTGCTACTTCGACGAAAACGACGTAAAAGAAAAATAAAGTCTCATCGTCAATTTTGGGAAAATCCTTTATGGTCCAATCGATTACAAGAAAGTGAATATTTCGCACTGTACTCTAATAATATTAAAAATAATGAATCGGAATTTTATAAATATTTGCGAATGCCGGAGACTACATTTAACGAACTTTTAGAAGTGATTAAAAATGACATACAGTATTTAGACACTAATCTCAGAAATTCAGTGTCACCAGAAGAGAGGCTTGTTATAACTTTGAGGTATGTAAGAAAAATAATACAATTAAATTTCTCATACAGGCTGTATATTTATTCAATGACACTGTCGTAAGTTTTACAATAATCAATATTTGTTTAGACACTGATTTCAGCCGCGGAGACATTTTCGAATCATATTTAAAATAAATTTTCGTATGTATACAATACCTGATTTCGTTAATCGTAGTTATCGGTAAATAGGTCGCTGTACACTGACTCTTGTGAAGTGTCATCGCTCAGCAGATGATTAGGAGTAGGAGTATTGGCACAGGTTACTGGAGTACTTTGAGTTAATGGTGGTTGAAACGAACTGGAGGCAGACGATGTTTCCACAGCTGTAAAATACCCCTGTTGGTTATAGTTTTGGTAGGAGTATTTAGACATTTGTCTATATTTTTTAATGACGCTCATTATTTCCATCTTGGCGTCCATTTTGTAATGCGGGTGTATACCAGCAAAATCATCTACAAGCGACGTAAAAAAATTAAAATCAGGTCTGTTCATATCCTGATTTTTCGTCTGCATTCTTTCAGATAACATTTCAATTAATGTATCCTCACTCGTAACCTTTGCCTTTTCCTTTGCTGATTGTTTGCCTTCTGTCGGGGATTTTGGTGGTCGTGTGCGTGATAAAGGATTCAAAAATTCCATCAGATGAGAATATAAGTAATCCTTGCTTGTGGATGCACCGGAGCCGCTTTTGGACTTTTTGTTTCTGTCTCTTGTGTAGTTGTCTCTAATATGCTTCCATTTTTTTTTGTATTTTTAATCCTGAAACATATAAATACTTTCAGATATTTGGCAACTGGGGCTTCATTGACTGATCTGCAGTACTCATTCAAAAGAGGATTTTCAACCATTCAACGTATAGTGCGAACAACGTGCCAAGCCATTATTATTAACCTATTTCATATCTGCAAACCACCCACACAAGGTAGAGATTGGATTAATATCGCCAAAGAATTCAAAGATAAAAGCAATTTTCCGAACTGTATAGGAGCTATAGACGGGAAACACGTTAGAATAATAAGATCATGCGAGAGTGGATCACTTTACTTCAACTACAAAAAGTATTTTTCAATAAATTTACTAGCAATATGTAACTCAAATTATGAATTCATTTATGTAGACGTTGGGAGTTACGGAAAAAGCTCTGATTCAACGATATTCTTGAACAGTAGTTTCAAAAAGGATTTAGAAGAAGGAATATTAGACATCCCTCCACCAACTCCAGTAACAGAAAACGGCGACCCTCTTCCTTTCGTGCTAGTAGGTGATGTGCATTCCCTTTGTCAGCATATGTGCAACGGCCTTACGCGGGTAATCATTTAACACACAAGCAAAAAGTGTATAACTATAGATTAAGTCGTGCAAGACGCTACATAGAATGTAGTTTTGGAATTATGACCAGCAAATGGAGAATTCTTCAAAGACCTTTAAATGTGGGACTTGATTTCAGTGAGGAAATTATAAAAACGTGTTGTATCTTGCACAATTTTGTTAGAAGCAAAAACAAACACACACAAGAACAATCTAACGTACCACGAGATTCATCACTTGTAGACAATTCACATATCGACCTACAAGAAACCGCACACTTATCGAGAGGTGTCTCTGAAAGAAATAAATTTGCCGATTATTTCCTTTCCAGGCAAGGAGCACTGCCTTGGCAAAATAATAAAATTTAAAGTTTTTTACTTGCCTTCTTCATTTTTTTGCTTTGTTGTTTTCAATTCGAAATCAGGAATAAATAGAGTACATATTTCCTCCCATGCCTTTTTTTTTAGCAACACGATCACTGTATTCTCGTTTTGACATATCCCATAACACAGGTCGATTTTGAATTTCATTTATAAATAGTTCGATATCGAACTCGTTTGCTGATAGTGACTGCATTCCGAATCGTGCCAGTGCCTACGTCCGTGCAAATGGCCGCCTGCCATAACCTCCACCCGCGCCCACACAGATACAAAGAACGGGACGGCGTGGTTGTACCTGTTGCCAAAAAACGCAAGAAACTCGCGACGTTAACGTCACGTCGGCGCAACGTTGGCGCTTTACCACTAGAAACTCGCAAAGTTAACGTCGCGTCTGCGCAACGTTGGCGCTGCGCAGACGTCAGAGAAGCGCTAATGCTCGTAAAACGCCAGTGGGATAGCGGCCTTATATATCATACTTTCTTAAAATATTTAGCAAAGCCACAGACCAGTATTTTATAGATCACATTATAACCAAATCGCATCGGTGTGCAGACAATAAACGCGATCACCCAAACTACGACGAACAGCCCCCTAATATGACGTGCCAATGACATCATCATTCCGTTTTGAAAGAGAGACGGAACTATTCAGGACGAATAGCACTATTCCTTCCCACATCGGAATCATGTTGGCATCGACACGTAGTAGAGAGGCAGGCATTTTTTTTATGTGAAACATTTATTGACTCGGCTTGGTAGTCGTGGCACGATGCCCCGCTCTCGACTCCCTTCACCCTAGAAACATCTATGCGAAAAAAAGTAACACAATAATAACAACCAACAAAAACAAACAACAACAAGAAACAACAACAACAATAACAACAAAAAACTACAACAATAAACACAACTACTAATAACAACAACAATCTAAAACAACAACAACCAACAACAACAAACAACAACAACCAGCAAAAACAACCACAACTAACAACAACAACCAATAACAACAACAACCCACAACAACAATAAACACAACAACCACCAACAACAACACAAAAAACGCACAAAATAGATGTTTCACATCTGCCGGGCGTCCCGGCCAATTTTTTTTTTAGTTTCAGTTCATCAAATAACTTCTCTCGCTCTACATGGAGCGGGAGGGCGTGTCAGACTCTTACTGACTAAAACCCACCCATGTTCCTTAAGTTGCCTGTGCCAGGGCAAGGTGACTCTTTCAAACACTCCCGTGACCCTTTTGGTGGGAGGGCGGGGGGCGGGGGGCGGCCTAAGATTTTTTTTTTTGGGACAAGCCCGCCACACTATTCCCAAACCACTGTAACTTCTGTAAGCCAGAATCAACAGTGGCGACCACCAGAAAAAAACGCCGAGGCAATGAAGCTCGACGAGTCCCAGAGAAACGATTAAACTGTCTTGGGTCCCGCAACGAAATTAATCAGAAAAGACAGCGGAGGAGTAAGAAAAACATAATTTCCACTACGGCCTAAGACTTCTTCCCGGGGGTTGAGGATAAATTCGAAAGAGTTACCTCGCCAGAAGTCATGAGATGATTTCCCACCCCACAAAAAAAAAAAAAACGGCCTAACACTTGATTATTGTTATCATCTATCTCTCTTTCTCTCTTGATTCTTTATTATACACCAAACAACTAACATAGAACATCCATGTGCCAGGTCCTCCCGCCGTATCGCCCAGTCTATCAGCGCGTCGTCACAACTACCCGCTCGTGTGTCGGCCCGACCCCGCTCACCTGCACGCGGTGCTGCCTGCGCTGCATCCGCTGTGTGCCCACATCGAACCAGTTACTGGGTGAGTAAGCTTTGTATGTAGCGACGACAAATTGTGTCAATAATGATTTGTAATTGAAACAGCCACGCTGAAGTGGGAATGGGCTGGCCTCGTTGCAAGAATGCACTCGGACAGGTGGGCATAGATCGTTACTCTTTGGAGGCATGGGTGGAAGGTATTCTACCTGTCTCCTCTTACGCGTATTGGAGATGAAGTTGTAATCGAAAAGCGGCAGTTCATCACATTCAGAAAAGTCCTTCTCAGGGCTACATTTAATTCAGTTGTTTCTTGATAAACAGAATCAGGTCAGGAATCAGGGTCACTATGCGTGTATGCCTACAATACAAAATCAACTGATACCTACGCGTAGGCATAACGTAGGTTTCTTTCGTCAGTTTGTTTAGCGTGGAGCCAATGACGCTTTTTGAAGTTTCCTACCAAGAAACAGGCTAAAGGGTATAAATTGAAAGAGGTCAGGTACTCACAGGATGCTGGGAGCCAGGAGATCACCACACTGTATCAGTAGCAGTTGTTTTAGTGGTTTTATCGCGCGCGTGTAATATGTTGCCGGCCTGCGTTGAGTTCAAACCGAATCTGCTTCTTCACGCCGTCAGATGGCGGGAGTGATGCGTTGTCGTTCTCACAGCGATGAACGAGTACAAGTGACGGTAAATTTAAAACAAGGAAGGGACTAGGGAAACAGTCCAAAGCCTGTTAAATATTCATTGGGGAAAAATAATCTTATATCGCATTAAATGGTTACGTATATGTGTACACAGTACAATACCAAATAATACCGTTCTGCAGATATATTTGCTAACTCAGTTGACATCAATTTGATAGGCACTATACAGTACATTGCTGCTTTGACGTATAGGAAAACAAAAATGTACTAAGTAGTACCTATTATAATCGATGTCCACCGAGCAATGTACTGCAAAGTGCCTATCAAATTGATGTCAGCTGAGTTAGCGAATATACCTGCAGGATCGGACAGGGTTTTGATCGTTACATGCTGTATGTATTTTGTAGCCACGCTCCACGCCACGTTTTCGACAGTTTCTTATAGAGGAATAATGAACCAGCACGTTTTCGACAGTTTCTTGCAAATAAATAATGAACGCAGAGCGCGTGGGCTCTCGCGGCAGACGTCGACACGGCGAAAAGACCGCACTGCGGGAAATCGCTGCTACCCCGTAAGGGGCGCGACGGACGTATAGGCATAGCCTTTCTGCGTGGTATCTGGTTGCCACCCGTAAATGCGGGTGCTTCCTTTGGGTTCCTACAACGGTGTGAATGCCTTGGGTGACTGCCATAAGAGCCTACTAGGCAGGCGATGGAACTACACCTGCCGATGCTCTCACAGCAATCGCCCATGTGTGATACTGCAGGCTCGAAACATGTGTTCACGGCAGCTAGGCGGTCAGCCACCGCCGGGTGAGACCCACAGTTCCCTGTGGGAGGCCCAGCGGATGACGACCAGCTCACGGCCGCCGGCTTACAGTGAGCCTACAGCATTTAGTGAGTGGCCCCCGTCCGCCCGGTTTCCAGATCTAGCCGGTTGTCGTCCGGACCGCAGGGCCGAAGGTGTATGTGTGGGCGGCATTGAATGTGTAACGCCGCCCATGTATGCGCTGTATATACATACAGCGCGTGGGTACACAGTGTGTGTGGAGTCATGTGTGTCTGGCTTGCGATACGCGACGTGCCTATATTAACTTAGAACACGTCGCGCACAGTGCATGTACTGCTTGTGTAGTGTTCCTGTTTGAGCAAGTCGCGTGTAGGTGAAAACGACTTACTCGGCGTCAAGTGCTGCTGGCTGGCTGCTGGCGGCGGTCCCGCCCTGGTAGAGGGCCAGGATGGCCACCATGCCCTCCAGCACGGTGATAAGCGGGTCCTGGCCCCTCCTGATGGCCTTAATCAAGTCCAGCAGGAGGCCAGTGGCCCGCTTATGGAGCTCCGGTCGTGAAGTGGCGGCCACACTGGCGCCTTCTGGCACCTGTTGCGGTTTGCGGGGGCACATGGTGCGAACCTTTACCGTAGGGACGACCTCTGTTACGGAGGCCGCCCCTGGCAGATTCACACCATGTGAGGAGTGTAGGGGTTGGGGTTGTGGTTGTACGGTGTCGGTGGGGGGAGGGGGCTTCCTCCCACGTCTCCTCCTCTTCCTCCTGCGGCTTGGCAGAGGGGCTGCTCTGGTACTGGGCCCGTTTGCAGCCGCCATCAGGGATGTGCTGCGGGCCTCGTGCGCGTCGACGTTTTCAGCCCGGACCGCTGCTGCGGCCGGGCGGGGTGCGGTGCTCGTCAGCGCCACCGTGCCCGCTCGCCTGTTGGCGGTCTCCCGCCGGAAGACGGGGCACTCGCGGCGCGACGCAGGGTGCGGTCCGCCACAATTGGCGCATGTTACCGGCTCCTCTCGGGGCCGGGGACAATCTCGTGCGGCGTGCCCACCCCCGCATCGCACACAGGCGAGCGGACGGTGGCACTGGTGGGATGAGTGCCGAAAGCGCTGGCAGCGGTGGCACTGGGCTGGCCCCCTCTTGCCGCGCCATCCCTCCACCACGACGCCACCCATCAGTAAGATGGTGGTGACGTCGTAGATGCGCCGGATGTCCGGCTGGTACTTGAGGGCTGCATAGTATATGCAGCCCGGACGTCCCCCGCGAGCCTTGATGGCCCGCACGTACTCGGGCTCGAAACCGAGCCCGCGCAGGTCCTCCTCGATGGCGGCCGGCTCGGTGTCCACCGGCAAACCGCGGATGGCCACCCTGAAGCCACGCTCCGCCGGCAGCGAGTAGGAGAACCATACCAGACCGGTCTCCCTCTCCAGGTCGCACAGATAGCGCTGGATCACCCTGTATTCCTTCTCGTCACCGGGAAGGAACCGAATGCCGCCCTGGTAAGGGCGGGCACTCGGAGAGCGACCCAGCTGCTCGTGCAGGACCCTGAAGTGGGTCTGCCAGTCCGGCAGCCTCTCCACTACCAACGGCGGGTAGCGTGTCTTCTTGTTTGGAGCACCCTTGGCGCCCCCGCCCTGGGCGGTGGCAGCCGTAGGGTGGGAACTCTGCTGCTGCTGAGGTGGGGAGCGGCTCGTGCCGCTCGTGACGCCTGCGGCGGAGGCGAAGGACGGCGCGTCAGCCCCGCTGCGCCTGCGCGGTGTGCGCTGCAGCTGGCGCCGCTTCGCCTCCTCCGCATCCTCTTCCTCGTCCGGGCTCCTAGGCCTCCGCTGCGGGCGAGCTGCGAGCGAGCGCTCGCGCTCCAGCCCCAACAGCGGCGGCAGTGGGAGCCGGGAGTGGCCCTCCTCCTCGTCAGACTCGCCCGACGATGCCGACATGTCCGACCACTCGCTCTCGCGAGGGGAAAAACACCCCGACACCGCCGGGGAATCCTGGGCGGAGACCCTTGGCGGTGATGGTGACAGCGCACCGCTACTCACCGCAATGACATGCGGCGTCAGCGGCGGCGGCGGCGGCGCTCGTGGCGGCAACGGCGATGGCGCCGGCGAGGGAGGCGGTGACACTACCTCCATCGCCAGGGGCGTAGTGGAGCGTGGGCGCGGCGCAGGCGCGGTCACACTCGGCACAGGGGCCGAGCCGCGCTGCACTGGCGCGGTAGGGCCCGCGGTCCGCGCAGCGAGGCGCGGTTCCCGCGGCCCTATATTGGGGCAGGATGTGGCTGCTCGGGGCTCCGAGCGGGCGGGCCCAGCAGGCGGCACCGCGGCGCGCGTGGGTGGCGCGGCGGCGCGCGCCCCCGACGCGACGGCGGGGGGCCGTGTCGCGCCCGGGGCGCGCGGCCGTCTCGCCAACGCAACAGGCAGCGGCGCCTGCATAGGCACGGGACGAAAGGCCGGAGGACGGACCGGGACGGCCGGCTGCCGGCTCGACGACGGCGCCGGCGAAACGCGTGCAGTCGCTGATGACGTCGGCGGGCCGGTGGCGGCCGTTCTTGCGGTGGAAGGTGGAGCGGCGGATTGTGTGGCCGGTGGTGCGCCGGGCGACGCACCCCCTCTTGCAGGGGGTGGCGGCGTCCGGCCCGTCACCGGACGGTCCGGCGGTGAGGGAGACGGCCCGGTACCGTGCTCCTGAGAGCGACGGGGACCGGACCTCCCCTTCGGCGGCATGTTTAGATGTCGAAACACGGTTTAAAAAGAGACTGAGTTGCCTCCGCGACCGCTACGGTGGGTTACCCTACCGAGTGGCAACGGGGCGGCTTCCCCTGCGCACTCCCGCAAGCGCCGGCCGAGACCAGCACCTACGACAGCACACAGGGAGAACCGGTGGATGTGAGCCGGCCGAACGGAGGAGCAGCGTGCGGACACGGCTGCTCACAGTGGCAACTGGCGGATCCAAAAAAGACCGCACCCTGCGCGCGGCTCCTATTTATAGATTCGCGACGGACAGTGCCGTGCGCTAAGCAGCGCCCCGCGCCCCGCACCCGTCTTGCTTACGCGCGACGCTATTGGTAGATTTATCGAAGTGTATTATTAATGATGTATATAAAAGTAGGGTGTTTTTAGAAAATATAGTCAGATTTTACCAGACCATCACGCCGTTTGTTTTATTTCGAGTCTAGTTAGCAATACCCTCAAAATTTCTATAAATTTATTGGTCTAAAAATTGTGTATAAGTGCAGTGAGGTCCTTTTTTTTTTTTTGGGTGGGAAATCATCCAATGATGTATCCCGCTCTGGGTGGAGCGGGAGGGCGTGTCAGACTCTTACTGACTAAAACCACCCCTGTTCCTTCCTTGCCTGAGTGCCCAGGGGAGCGGTAACTCTGTTACAAATTTATCCGCTACCCTTGGGCATGCAGGCACCTTCATTGTCAACATGCAGTACTGGTACTTCTGTTAATCCAGTCAGATCATTAAAGATCCTAGTGAGCCATTCTAGTTCTCTAGCAGCTCCACTTGCAGTGACAATTTCCGCTTCGGTCGTTGATATGGCGACTGAGACTTGTCTTTGACCCAGCCACGATACAATGCCTCCAGAATAGCAGCATACCAGTCCTGTGGTTGAACGTCCACTCATTTGACAACCCCCGAGATCAGCGACGCTATAGCCTTCCAATAACCCACATTCATGGTTGGTCTTGTACTTTATTCCAAAGGAACAAGTGCCTTTAATATAGCGCATAATCCGTTTTACTAGAAGACAATCTTCTTTAGTCGGTGATTCTAGTTTCCGGGATGCAACTACGACAGCATATGCAATATCTGGGCATGTTCCGGTCATCAGATATGCGAAGGACCCAACAGCTTCACGATAAAGAAAGTGTGCCTCTACTGCATCAACTTTCCCTCCCTGATTGAGCATTATTATCTATAGGCGTCCCAATTGAATTGCAGTTTCCCATTCTGAATCGGTCCAGGACCTCCTTGGCATAAACTTGTTTTTTGATGAAAATAGACCCGTCTGCTTCTCTGACTATTTCTAAGCCTAGGTAGTAAGACGAAGGTTTCGTCTTAATTTTGAGTCTCATCTTCAAATCATTTAGAAAGCTGTTGGCAAGGTCCTCATCAGTCGAACCATCATCAACATGTAACATAAAAAAATAGTTAGATTCGTGTAATGGAGCGTTATTTTTGCAAGATGACAGATTAGTCTGACGTTTCTTTTTCCAATTTGATCTGGAGCGACTCAGACTCAATAAATTAAAATTATTGGAAAAGAATTAATATAAATATCAAATGATGTCTCGAGGAGTTAAAGGCTTTGCCCTAGTGGTCGAACGGTTAAGTTTGTGTACGTATTTGCTCTTTGCTTAAAAGTAAAAAAAAAAATCTAAATCTGGACTTTATTTCCAAATAAACTGCCCAAAGTGGTTTAACATTCATGTGAGAAGTGATAATTCATATTAAAAGTATCTAAAGTGTGTGATTGGAACAATTTTGGCGTGAACTGTTTAAAAAATTTAAATCTCGACTGGTCTAACGGTGAGTGAGTGATTTGACATCTCACGCACAGTGCATGCTACTTTCGCGGTTACGCAGCGCGCATAAGTAACATACTGGCGTGCGCCTACGCTCAGTGACGTATGCGAGCGCTTACACCAAAGATTAAGTAACGGAGACGGCGCAAGAGTTTCTACCTAATTTACACTGCCTCTGAGAAGACGACGATTGAATTGATTTGTTTTTATCGCATGTATTTTAGCGAGTTATCTTTGGCATTTACATATTGTAAACAAACAATTTGACCTGATTTCTGGATTTTCACTTCAAATGAACAATTAAATTTTGGTAAATTTGATTTTGGTGGTAAATAATTAATTTTGAATAATATTAAAAAACCGTTACCTTATTATAAAATGCCACTAAAACGAACACCGCCTAAGACACCTATTCTGGAGTCTAAAGAGGTGCAAAATTCGAATCTGCAAGCCATCCCAAAAGCTGGACCTGGAGCTACCTCGAACTCTGTTGCCTCTCAGAATGATAATGTGACAAATCGAAAACGTAAACATGACGATGAAACCCGCGTTTTTATGGCGGAGATTCGGGAGTTGTTAAAATCCTATACGGTACAAACGGACTGTAAGTTAGAGGCTTTGCAAATAGCAATAAATGAAATTGTCGCTCAGAACGTCGAAATTACGAAGAATATTAAATTCATCTCGAAACAGTACGATGACATGGTTGTCAGGGCTGAAAAACTGGAAGCTGAGCGAAAATCCGATCTCAATCTCATCAACCAACTCGAGAACAAGGTAGAAAACTTGGAGAGAATTATTTGTCAGTCGAAGGTTGAAATTCGTAACTTACCTAAGAGCCAGAACGAAAACAGCGCAGATTTATACAAGTTGGTAACAGAAACGGCCTCAGTTTTGGAAGTGCCACTTCAGCAGAAAGACATTAAAGATGTTTTCCGCATAAATAAAAAGGACGGGGTACCAACAGTCATTGTTGATTTCATTAACACAAACACTAAACAGGAGATTGTTTTAAAAGCTAGGAAATTTAACAGGAAGAACAGTAACAGCAAACTGAATACATCACATGTTAAGATTCCAGGCCCTCCTAGACCAATCTTCGTATCTGAGTGCCTGACGCAGAAAGCTAAGCAATTATTCTACTTAGCCAGAACATTTGCTAAGGATAATTCCTATCAATTTTGCTGGACATCTTATGGGAAAGTTTATATGAAGAAAATGGAGGGTGAAAAACAAATATTAATAAAAAATGAAGCAAGCCTTGACAATTTACGTCGTGACAAATGACTAGGCATCTACTCGTATTATTATTCATTACTAATGTTTGCCGTTTTAATGCATGCTATGTTTCTTGCTATTATTGAAATACTGTTTTATACGTACAGCAAATTCATACAGTTATACTACACTAAACAACTGACAATAACACACACATTTTTGGGTGAAAGCGTTCAATTTTTACTCATACTGATTTATAAATTAATATTATACCTTGTACACTCAGAACTAACTGATTTAAATCATGCCTACTGCACTTGCATACTTACCACTCTTGCAACCTTTCTGCGATATAATATTAATTACAATTTATTGAATAATTATAATTGCATCATATGGAACTATATTTACTTAAATGGCTAATAGGGACCATCATATATTGTTAGATGTTGATAACATTTCTGTGGCTGGGCACTATTGCTGTGATACGGAAACCTGTAATTCTGTAATTAAAAACTCCTTACCATCGTTAAAAATCATAACGCAAAATATTCGCAGCTTACAAAAGAATCTTGATGGTTTCCAAGCCCAGTTAGCTAGGTTTTCTTTTGAATTTGACGTCATAATTCTTACTGAGTGCTGGCTCAGTCCTAATAGGCCTGTACCGCCATTAGACGGTTATGTCACCTATTCTTCAAAAACTTGGATTAACCAAAATGACGGTATTGTAATATACGTCAAGCAAGAAATCGACTGTAGCCTTGAAGAACCGGAAC
This sequence comes from Polia nebulosa, assembly GCA_951329385.1. Taxonomy (NCBI): domain Eukaryota; kingdom Metazoa; phylum Arthropoda; class Insecta; order Lepidoptera; family Noctuidae; genus Polia; species Polia nebulosa. Next base: position 31,969,251 of record OX589595.1, read on the forward strand.
CTATTGGCGCTAATTTTATGTTACTGAAAATTTATCCTGATACTTACATCTTGGCAACCTATAGATCTCCATCTAATCATAATATTGATAATTTTCTGAACTCACTAGACAAAATAATTCGACCGATCAAAGCGAACACTATCATCCTTACTGGAGACGTCAACATTGACATTAAGCCAACAAGTGCTGATAGGAACAGGGAATCATATCTGAATCTCACAGCTGAATTGGGGTTATTACCGGGTCACTCACATCCTACTAGGATACAAAATTGTTTAGACCATGCGATGCTCAATACGACTCGTCAAGCAAATGTTTTTGTGATTAACTCCACGGTGACCGATCACGCCTCAGTAATATTGAGTGTATGTCGATCTTATCAAAAAAGAGACCAAAGATCTACACTGAAAAGGATAAATTACGATGCGGCCGTAAAATATTTGGAGACTGTTGATTTCTCATTCATAAATCAGGATGCTGATGCTAATGACGCCGCCGCTCTATTTATTGATAAAATTGCCACGACTCTAGATTCCTACTCAACAGTACATCTAAGACCTAGTCGAAAAAGATTACTTAAACCTTGGCTAACTCCTGGGCTACTACGTTGCATACGACACAGAGATAGACTACACAAGGAATTCTCTTTAAACCCTCTAAATAATGTTATCGAAACATCTTATAAAAGATATCGCAACTTTTGCAACACGTTACTAAAAAAATTAAAAAGAAACTATGAAAAGTCCCTTATACTAAACTCAAAAACCAATAAAGATAAGTGGAACGCTGTTAAAACTATAATTCATCAGGAGAAACAAAAATCAGTGGCAGACACTCTCATTAAAAATACGTGTAGTAATTCCAACTCGATAGAGAACATAAATAATTATTTTTCTAATGTAGGTAAAAACCTAGCTGATGCTATCACTAACACTAATACTCGCATCACTGACCCATTATCACATGGACCGGGTATTACTTCGAATCTCAACTCAATAGTCCTGATACCCCCAGACGAGCATGAAATCGAAGCATTGATACTCAATCTAAAAAATGACTGTGCCGTTGGTTGGGACGCCATATCTGCTAAATTTCTTAAATTAGCGAGAAACGTCATCGTCCCCCCTTTAACAAAACTCATGGAATTGTGCATTTCTCAAGGAGTTTTTCCACAAGTGTTCAAAAAATCCTTAATAACGCCTATCTACAAGAATGGATTGAAGGACGATGTCAAAAACTACCGGCCTATCTCGGTTCTCTCGACAATGTCTAAGATACTGGAAAAGGTTCTGAACACTAGGTTAATCAGCTTTTTAGAACATAATAGGATATTGTCGGATGCACAGTTTGGCTTTAGGTCTGGAAGAAGTACAGAGGACGCCATAGGACAGCTTGTCGATTACATCACATCCCAATTAGATACCAAAAAAAAGTGTATTGGCGTTTTCCTTGACCTAGCCAAGGCTTTCGACACAGTTTCGATACCTTTGCTCGTAAACAAGCTTGAACGGATTGGTGTTCGGGGTATGGCCCTAAAGATTTATCAGGACTTTCTTAGTGATCGTAGACAGCGAGTAAAAATTCGAGAACATGTTAGCTCAGAAGCCCTGGTTACATTCGGTGTGCCACAGGGTAGCATCCTTGGCCCTAGTCTCTTCCTGATCTACATTAATGATCTGTGTCAGCTAGCTCTTGCTAATGGCAAGATTTTTACATATGCTGATGACACAGCTCTCGTATTTCATGGGGGGACCTGGGAGGAGGTTCGACAAAACGCCGAGTCTGGCTTGCTTAAAGTAAGCAACTGGTTAAGGTCTAACCTACTAACATTAAACCTATCTAAATCTACCCTTGTCCATTTTAGTTTCTCTAAAGCTAAACTGAAGCCGGTCAAAATTTGTGTCAAGTTACATGCATGTGACACCTCCCAGGACCACACGTCGTGCTCATGTCTAACATTTAGTGAGTCAAATACGGTTAGATATTTGGGTGTACTACTAGACGATAAGCTTACTTGGCGGCAGCACATAGAGTTAACCACTACGCGAATTAGAAAACTCATATGGGTATTTAAGGAACTACGACATGTTGCTGATTACGAGCTACTACGTACGGTATATTACGCATTGGCCCAATCGGTGATCGGGTATTGCATTGGTGTCTGGGGCGGAACATGCAAAACTCACTTGTTGCGGCTTGAAAGAGCCCAAAGATCTGTGCTCAAAGTTATGACGTTCAGGCCTTATAGATTCCCCACCGCAACCTTATATGATAAGTGTCAAGTTCTCACTGTGCGACAAATGTACGTTTTGCATATAATCATCAAACAGCATATTGCCACTCCATTCAATGAGCAAGTCTTGGGTAAGCGTACTGTCAGAGATGTTTGTGTACCTGTTAAATTTAGCACTGCAGCTGCGAGAAAACAACGCATGTATTTATCAGTTCACCTTTATAATAAGATAAATACAATCCTTAATATCAATATGGTGACGATCAGGGAAGCCAAATGTAAGACTAAGTCATGGTTGCTGACACGGGACTACAAAGAAATAGAAGCCATTTTAATATAGGTAAATATCTAGTTTAAATCAGACACCCTCGTATGTACCCTTGAGTAACCGAGATGCCTTCTACACACACTAAACATGCACTTGCTTCACATTTGTTTTGGTTGTGTTTGTTTCCTTTTGATTTTGATTTTGTTGTTGATGTTTAATTGTTAGATTGTATTATTTTAAAGATTTAATTGTATTTTATTTTAATTTTTAATTGTATTATTTTATAATTTTAATTGTATTCTTTATATTTTATTTTCATAATATCTTAATTTTAATCTAGTTTTCATTTTAAATTGAATTATTATGTACCTAACCTAATTTAATCCTAATTTAATCTAAATGGAATGTATTGCATTAATGTTTGGGTGAAGACACTGACTCCTGTAACACAGGTGTTCCCACCTAGCACAGGAGTCAGGGCCTCACTGTGTTTGTACAAAATTTTTGTTATGCCAATAAATTATCTTAAATTATCTTATCTTATCTTAAAAGGGACCAGAGTCAAGTTCAAATGCTTTAAGCATAAGAATGATAATGCCGTAAGTACTACTTTGGGATTATTTCTGTAGAGACGCGTGGTCTGGGTGTGGCATTCATGAGATTCACCAAGTTCCTTTCTTGTTGACAGGGTTCCTAGGTTCTACTTAAGATCTTAGACATAAACCTATTAGAAAAAGGTCTGATCTTGACCACACTATTTATGGAATTATTGGAAGAACAATGCGGTCTTAGCAAAGGGTTCTGAACACAGACGTCCACGTGTCCAAGGATAATCAGGATTGTATGGCCGCAGCTGCGATATTACTTGTGGAATCTCCTCTCTGGATCTGGATCGTTGATCTTCGGATGATGGGTAATGATTGTTTATCATCAATTGTAAGTGCTACTTAGATCCAACTTTTTATAGGACTATCATGAAACTTAATCTAATGTGACACAGTGTTCTTAATAAATGTGAGAAATGAAGACCTTGATGGACTATTATTTACTACAAACATTCCTCATGCAATAAACCTGTAGATTGGTAAGTAGGGTCTCATGCAGAAATCTATTCTATTCTATTTTTCTCTTTGGCAATCGTGCCGATGTCGACAATTCTGCCAATGTCAGATGTGCTATGAGAAAACGTGTGCATGCAGAGGAGAAAAAGAAATATATATATTAAAAAATCTGATAGAACTCTATTTGCTAAATTAAAAGTTGGATTTATGTGAAACTTGCTGACGAGTATTAGTAGAACACTGAAACAAACATATAAAAATATTGTTGGTTAAAATATTAAAATACATAAAATTATCAAAAGCCATACAAAAATCATCACAATTTGATGTCATTGACACGAATAAAAAGCATCAAAGCCTCAAAGAGCTTTGGGGAAGAATGTGTTAGTAGAGAAGGAAAGTTAATTGGAACAGGGATTTTTAAATTTGGATTGAGATGGCTATACAGATCAAGGGTTGGGTTATTATTGGAGCAATTAAAGAAGATGTGCTCCAAAGTACCTTCGTCCAACCCGCATTCGCAAAGCGATGAATCTCTGACCCGGATTTTGTGAAGGAAAACTGGAGACCAACAATGGCCTATACGGAGACGGCAAAGAGTATAAGAAATTACTTTCTTAGATATTTCTTTATAGAGAGAAAGCACTGCGTGATGAAAAGCACCTTTCCGTTTACTAGACATTTGCCACTGCACTTGCCATGAGATTTGCAAGCTCTTTTTTGGAAGGCTTAGCAAATCGTAGCCCTGACAATGAAAATGCTTAAGGTCTGCGGCTTGGGACGTTACAGCATCCTTAGCAAGAGCATCAACATATTCGTTTCCTCTTATGCCACAATTACTTGGAAACCAAACCAAGTGCACGGTTTTGTTATTCTTGGCACAAGAGAAAAGAGACTTTTTGATTTGGAGTAGAATTGGACTGTGCAGTTTACTCTTAAAAGGATTCTGCTCCAAAGCTTGCAAGCAACTAAGTGAGTCAGAAAAGATGACACCAAAACTTATGCTATGAGCTTCTATTTTTTCTTACCAATACTAATATTATTCGTACCAATACAATAAAATTGTCTGTTTTATATTTTACTAAGTTTAAGTACCCACATTTTATATTACTAAGTTTTTACTTTTTGTTTTTTGTTAGTACCTACTTATAAACTAATGTACAGAGTGGAAGGCGCTGACGACTGTGACACAGTTCATACTACTACGCTCGTCGACGTATTCTCTTGTTTACATAATCACCCATTGTTGTTATTATATTTTCCATACACTAAGAGATATTGGTAATACTTAGTTATTCAAATAAACTATTATTATTATTATTATAAATAAACACGCTTCTAAAATGGCCACGCATTCACCCGTAAACACTGATGATTGTACAGGGCATTTAAATTTTAAAACAATTTTGGAGTTTTGGTAGTAAACCGCAGCACCAGTGCAACTTGAATCTGATAATTTAGAGGCGTCCGTGAAAAATCTTTCGTAAATGTACCAACGCTCACCAACCGCCGCATTGAAAATAGAGTCCGCTGAAGGGGACCTTTTTGATATGCCAATATTGTAGAAAATATCAGGTTTATAACATATAATTTCATAGTCAAAACTGAAAATAGGAAGTTTCGGAAACTGAACAATGGGGGAATCTAAGTTTTTATTAACGCGGAAAGCTTCTATGACCAAGGAGACTTCTTTATGGTTCCAATAATTGGAACTTCGGCATGCATACTCCAAGTCGTCAATTTTTTGAACAAAAGGATGAGAGGATTTGGTAATGACTCTAGCCCAAAATCTCGATGTTAGGTACTGCCTTCTCAGGGCCAACGGTGGTTCTGCGCACTCTACTTGTAAGGCATTAATTGGTGAGGACTTCATACAGCCTGATACGATACGTAAACACTTAGCCTGAATTCCATCCAACTTAGCCAAAGCACCTTTGTTGCAGGGAATTAAAAGAAAAGAACCGTAGTCCAGAACGCTCCGGATTAAGGCATTGTATACCAGTTTCATGGTGTAGGGATGTGAACCCCACCAGACACCAGCAAGCACTTTTAGTACTGGGATAGCTCTCTCACATCTATTAACCAAATACTTTAGGTGATGTAAACCGCTCAATTTGGCATCTAAAAAGACGCCTAAAAATTTTACTTTTGAAGAAACCGGTATACAATGCCCTTGGATGTCCACTGAAATTTGTGGGATCTGCTTCCTGCAGGAAAAGACGACTACAGCACTTTTGGGGGCAGACAAACTCAAACCGTGGACGTTTAGCCATTGGTTTAGAGAGTCCAGGGATACGCAGAGAGATGATGCAGCGTCGCTAATCGAGTTGTTTGTGACATATAAAGCCAAGTCGTCAGCATATTGAAGAATCTGACAATCGTCATTGAGGCAAGAACCTATGTCAGCTGTATATAAATTATACAGTAAGGGACTAAGGACAGAGCCTTGTAGTAAGCCCTTCCATGACATCCTCACGTCAAATTCTTCACCTGGTACTCTCAAAACCAAAGATCTAGACATAAGCAAACTACATATACCTGGGAGTCTTTAAGTCAAGAGTGAATAGGTTACGTCTAGGCAAGCGTGCTCCATCTTCGACCACATCATCGCTTACCATCAGGTGAGTTAGTGGTCAAACGCAAGCCTATCAAACATAAAAAAAAAAAAACTACATATGCATTTTATCATTACCTCCGGGGTTCTCAGCTGTTGCAATTTTTGCCTGAGAATGGGAAGAAGGACATTGTCATAAGCAGAGAAAATGTCTAAAAAGGCAGCGACTACGGATTCTTTTTTTGAAAACGCTGAACGTATATCTGAGACCAAAATCCCAACGCTATCCATGTTACTAAGTCCCTTTCTAAACCCGAATTGAGACCTAGGAAGTAAGTTTCTGGATTTTACTATGAATTCTAGTCAGTTTTTTATGAGGTGTTCTAAAATTTTTGCTAGGGCTGATGACAACGCGATTGGTCTGAAGCTGTTTGGGTCATCAGCGTGCTTACCAGGTTTTAAAATAGGTATGATGTTTTCCACTGTTTAGGGACCCAGCCATTAGTGTAACAGAAATTTAAAAGGTCTAAAAATTTTTTTTTGCTTTTTGCCCTGCATGTGACATAAAGGAATAGACAATACCGTATATACCGGGGGCAGAGTCATGGACATCTTTTAGAACTGAGTCAAGCTCCTGCATAGAAAATAGTGCATCAAATGGGTCATCTGAATAAATGAGAGATGACTGATTATGTTCTGTTACCGATGGTACATACGGGGCAGCCAGTTTATCAAAGAACTGTTCAGCAATCTCTCTGAGGAGATGCAAACTCAACCGATACACGATTTCTACCGACTCGTTTGACTGCAGTAATATTGGATATGTTCTGATTTGCCAAAAAGCGTCCAAACGTAACTGGGTGTAAGGTGGTTCCAGAATTAGGTTGAGCTTCCTGACGGGAAACATGGACGATAAAAGGACCTTTATCTGTAACTGAATACCTAACACGGCCTATATGAGTTCTTGGTTGTTTGGTAGGGCGATTGGATACATCCTCTTCATTGCCGGGTCGTTTACGCATATTAGTTTGAGGAAGGATTTGGGACTCCAGATTACAGACTACATCTGCAAACTGGCTTAATGGATTGGGAGAGGGAGTTAGGTTAGACGGAGAAAAGCCGGATAAGGGGGTAGTAGGGATATCATCAGGAGGGTCTTTTTTTTTTTGTGGGGTGGGAAATCATCCTATGACTTCTCCCGCTCTGGGTGGAGCGGGAGGGCGTGTCAGACTCTTACTGACTAAAACCCACCCCTGTTCCCTCCTGCCTTTGAGTGCCCAGGGGGGAGGTAACTCTGTTTCGAATTTATCCTCAACCCCCGGACAAAAACACATGGATAAAAATAAACCTCCAGGAGGGTCTGGAGGTTTATTTTTATCCATGTTCAGATTGTTTAAGGATAATGGCGGCCAAAGCCGTGAGATAAAAAAAAACACTAGATTTTAAATTGTGTGTAATGTTATAGTAACAAATTATGGACTTTGAAATATAAGATTTTTTAAATTTGTTTTTTATTATGGTGACAGAAAATTACTCTCCTCTATGGAGCAAAGGGTCCAAGGAGTCTTCATTTAACACTACCGTTATCTGGGAAACCGACGGTGGCGCGTTCCGAGGACCATGAAAACACATGGCCTCGGACTTGTGCAATGCCACCTCGAGTCCCAGTTGCCGGATCCTCTCCACTACTGTCGCAACCCCATGTGTCATTAAGTCGGCCGTCGCCTCGTGCGACCTCCTCTGCGTCAGGACAAGCGTGTCGTCAGCATAGCAGACTACGCTGACGCCGCTAGGGAGGTCGGCGCGCAGCACCCAGTCGTAACCGATGTTCCACAGAGGCGGCCCCAGGACCGATCCTTGTGGGACACCGCACGACATCTCTCACCGGTTTCATTCTCCCTGGTGACCGGGGTAGATGACGCCCCTGTCCGTCTGCCAACGACCCCACCCTGGGCCACTGCATCCCCCGTCGTGAGGGCTCGTACACACATGATGGCGTCCACCGTGGAGCGCCCACTGCGAAAGCCGAACTGGCTCTCCGCCAGATCCGGCCCCAAGCGCACCAGCTGCCCGACGAGGCGGTCTGCAATTACTCTTTCGAAAAGCTTGCCCACCTCGTCGAGCAGCACGATGGGCCGGTAAGTGGATGGAGAGTCCGCGGAGTGCCCCGGTTTCTTAATGAGGAACAGCTTCCCTGTCTTCCAACGAAGCGGCAACTGGCCCCTCTCCATGCATGCGCTTAGGAGCTCTCTTAGTCGAGGCCCGAGAGCCTCCTCCAAGGCCAGGATCCAGGCTTTCCCATGAAAGCCATCGGGTCCTGGGTCGGTGCTTTTGGCATTTAGCCTACGCACCGCCACTATCAGCTCTACCTCGGTCACCTCGGGAGCATCATCGCCGTCGGGTTGGTCCGCGTCAGGCACCGCAGGAGGCGGAGCCATAGGCGGGGGAGTATGTTTCCCACTCGAAGGGAACAGATAGCTCATCACACCCTCCACGAGCTGCGGCCGGAGACTGCGTCAGCGGGGGAGCCCATGGGCGGTGTTTATCCCGCACTATTTAGTAGGGGCGCCCCACGGATCTCTGTTCAGAGCCCCCAGCAACTCCTTGCGGGCCAATGCCTTGGCCCGCTTGATCTCCACGCGGAGGGTGGTCCTCGCCGCTCTGTACCCTTCATACAGCTCGATGGCTTCCGTATCCGGGGGGCGGTTACGGAGCCTACGGAGCCTGCGGTGCCTTGTGTACCGGCGTCGCGCGGCTATGCACGCTTGGCGCAGAGCCGTAAGCTCCGGCGACCACCACTACATCAGGCGCCGAGCACAAGGCTAGACCCGGGGCATTGCCACGTCACATATCTCGGACATGGCCTCCTGAAACCACTCCGCCTCGTCATTTATGTCGGCAGGCCTGCAGGTGTCAGTGTCTTCTTTTTATTCCTATTTGACAGAACAAGGAAACAGCCTGGCTGCTTTTTTCGTGGAAGTAATTTAACCGATAGTAATCACGAGAACATATAATCATCGCTTGAGATAAACACCGTTTATCAATTGAACTCTTGACAATAGTCAATGTTTTCTTGCTGCATATCAAACGACCGCTATATCTAGGATACGCTGATGGGTACGCGGATAACAGTACATTCTTCAATACAACTTGGCAAAATGGGGTTTTATCGACTCGTCTGATACCCAATGTGAGTGGGATGCTCCTGCGGTGCAATGCACCTGCAGTATGGAGGACCTGATGAACGCTACTAACACTGAAATTAATGTGTGCAGCTTCTGGGCCCAAAATAATTAAAAAGTTACGAAACCATCGAAAGAAGAAGTAGATTCTCCGGTGCAAGCTAGCAGGGACTAAATATATCGAATTAATGTGACCTTGTCGATTCCCAATGCGGCGACGATAGTCGCGGACAAATACAACGCTCTGGAAACACAGTATTGTCTTTTCACTGAGAAAAAGATCCAGTTTCAACTGTCCTTTACTTTTTGAGGTACATTTGTACCAGCGCCATGAACTAATTCCACAATCTCCCTTTCAATACTGCACTACCAGAAGTACTGCAGCGTACGATCTGCACAAGGTTGATTTATTGACTAATCGCACTAAGTGTTTCTCCTCTACGTTATCGAAATCAAGAGTGAGCGGGCTCAATGGGGATAAAATTAAAAAAATGTCTTCCTTCTCTGTCAGCGGCGGCGAATGTTCCCTTCGCGCGTTCATAACGGACTACGTGCGCTGCGGCGAGAGCGAACGCCTCGCGTCGCAAGCGAGAGCGAGCATCGATGACGTCATGCGCGCTCCCTCTGCGTGGAGGGAGTGGGGACCTCCACCACCTACTCTCATCAAGTCTGGGTATGTAGACTTACATTATTACTTGTTTCTTCTGTGTACCTTTGTAAAATTACCATAAAAATGTTTTGTAAAATAACATACTTTCTCTAGCAACCGTCACCGCACAATCTTCACGTGTTGCGGCAGCGGCTGGCGCGCCGTGTGCGACACAGCGCGCGCAGCTCGGCGCTGCGGCGCGTGCGGCGGCGCCGAGGCTCTGCGCGCTACTAGCGCCGCCCTCGCCGCCGCCGCCGCGCACTGCCGGGCCGCACATGCGAGGTGCACTCCTACTACTGCACAAGGTGGGTTCTGTATCTATACAGCGACACAGTGGCTCTGCGCGCTACTAGCGCCGCCCTCGCCGCCGCCGCCGCGCACTGCCGGGCCGCACATGCGAGGTGCACTCCTACTACTGCACAAGGTGGGTTCTGTATCTATACAGCGACACAGTGGCTCTGCGCGCTACTAGCGCCGCCCTCGCCGCCGCCGCCGCGCACTGCCGGGCCGCACATGCGAGGTGCACTCCTACTACTGCACAAGGTGGGTTCTGTATCTATACAGCGACACAGTGGCTCTGCGCGCTACTAGCGCCGCCCTCGCCGCCGCCGCCGCGCACTGCCGGGCCGCACATGCGAGGTGCACTCCTACTACTGCACAAGGTGGGTTCTGTATCTATACAGCGACACAGTGGCTCTGCGCGCTACTAGCGCCGCCCTCGCCGCCGCCGCCGCGCACTGCCGGGCCGCACATGCGAGGTGCACTCCTACTACTGCACAAGGTGGGTTCTGTATCTATACAGCGACACAGTGGCTCTGCGCGCTACTAGCGCCGCCCTCGCCGCCGCCGCCGCGCACTGCCGGGCCGCACATGCGAGGTGCACTCCTACTACTGCACAAGGTGGGTTCTGTATCTATACAGCGACACAGTGGCTCTGCGCGCTACTAGCGCCGCCCTCGCCGCCGCCGCCGCGCACTGCCGGGCCGCACATGCGAGGTGCACTCCTACTACTGCACAAGGTGGGTTCTGTATCTATACAGCGACACAGTGGCTCTGCGCGCTACTAGCGCCGCCCTCGCCGCCGCCGCCGCGCACTGCCGGGCCGCACATGCGAGGTGCACTCCTACTACTGCACAAGGTGGGTTCTGTATCTATACAGCGACACAGTGGCTCTGCGCGCTACTAGCGCCGCCCTCGCCGCCGCCGCCGCGCACTGCCGGGCCGCACATGCGAGGTGCACTCCTACTACTGCACAAGGTGGGTTCTGTATCTATACAGCGACACAGTGGCTCTGCGCGCTACTAGCGCCGCCCTCGCCGCCGCCGCCGCGCACTGCCGGGCCGCACATGCGAGGTGCACTCCTACTACTGCACAAGGTGGGTTCTGTATCTATACAGCGACACAGTGGCTCTGCGCGCTACTAGCGCCGCCCTCGCCGCCGCCGCCGCGCACTGCCGGGCCGCACATGCGAGGTGCACTCCTACTACTGCACAAGGTGGGTTCTGTATCTATACAGCGACACAGTGGCTCTGCGCGCTACTAGCGCCGCCCTCGCCGCCGCCGCCGCGCACTGCCGGGCCGCACATGCGAGGTGCACTCCTACTACTGCACAAGGTGGGTTCTGTATCTATACAGCGACACAGTGGCTCTGCGCGCTACTAGCGCCGCCCTCGCCGCCGCCGCCGCGCACTGCCGGGCCGCACATGCGAGGTGCACTCCTACTACTGCACAAGGTGGGTTCTGTATCTATACAGCGACACAGTGGCTCTGCGCGCTACTAGCGCCGCCCTCGCCGCCGCCGCCGCGCACTGCCGGGCCGCACATGCGAGGTGCACTCCTACTACTGCACAAGGTGGGTTCTGTATCTATACAGCGACACAGTGGCTCTGCGCGCTACTAGCGCCGCCCTCGCCGCCGCCGCCGCGCACTGCCGGGCCGCACATGCGAGGTGCACTCCTACTACTGCACAAGGTGGGTTCTGTATCTATACAGCGACACAGTGGCTCTGCGCGCTACTAGCGCCGCCCTCGCCGCCGCCGCCGCGCACTGCCGGGCCGCACATGCGAGGTGCACTCCTACTACTGCACAAGGTGGGTTCTGTATCTATACAGCGACACAGTGGCTCTGCGCGCTACTAGCGCCGCCCTCGCCGCCGCCGCCGCGCACTGCCGGGCCGCACATGCGAGGTGCACTCCTACTACTGCACAAGGTGGGTTCTGTATCTATACAGCGACACAGTGGCTCTGCGCGCTACTAGCGCCGCCCTCGCCGCCGCCGCCGCGCACTGCCGGGCCGCACATGCGAGGTGCACTCCTACTACTGCACAAGGTGGGTTCTGTATCTATACAGCGACACAGTGGCTCTGCGCGCTACTAGCGCCGCCCTCGCCGCCGCCGCCGCGCACTGCCGGGCCGCACATGCGAGGTGCACTCCTACTACTGCACAAGGTGGGTTCTGTATCTATACAGCGACACAGTGGCTCTGCGCGCTACTAGCGCCGCCCTCGCCGCCGCCGCCGCGCACTGCCGGGCCGCACATGCGAGGTGCACTCCTACTACTGCACAAGGTGGGTTCTGTATCTATACAGCGACACAGTGGCTCTGCGCGCTACTAGCGCCGCCCTCGCCGCCGCCGCCGCGCACTGCCGGGCCGCACATGCGAGGTGCACTCCTACTACTGCACAAGGTGGGTTCTGTATCTATACAGCGACACAGTGGCTCTGCGCGCTACTAGCGCCGCCCTCGCCGCCGCCGCCGCGCACTGCCGGGCCGCACATGCGAGGTGCACTCCTACTACTGCACAAGGTGGGTTCTGTATCTATACAGCGACACAGTGGCTCTGCGCGCTACTAGCGCCGCCCTCGCCGCCGCCGCCGCGCACTGCCGGGCCGCACATGCGAGGTGCACTCCTACTACTGCACAAGGTGGGTTCTGTATCTATACAGCGACACAGTGGCTCTGCGCGCTACTAGCGCCGCCCTCGCCGCCGCCGCCGCGCACTGCCGGGCCGCACATGCGAGGTGCACTCCTACTACTGCACAAGGTGGGTTCTGTATCTATACAGCGACACAGTGGCTCTGCGCGCTACTAGCGCCGCCCTCGCCGCCGCCGCCGCGCACTGCCGGGCCGCACATGCGAGGTGCACTCCTACTACTGCACAAGGTGGGTTCTGTATCTATACAGCGACACAGTGGCTCTGCGCGCTACTAGCGCCGCCCTCGCCGCCGCCGCCGCGCACTGCCGGGCCGCACATGCGAGGTGCACTCCTACTACTGCACAAGGTGGGTTCTGTATCTATACAGCGACACAGTGGCTCTGCGCGCTACTAGCGCCGCCCTCGCCGCCGCCGCCGCGCACTGCCGGGCCGCACATGCGAGGTGCACTCCTACTACTGCACAAGGTGGGTTCTGTATCTATACAGCGACACAGTGGCTCTGCGCGCTACTAGCGCCGCCCTCGCCGCCGCCGCCGCGCACTGCCGGGCCGCACATGCGAGGTGCACTCCTACTACTGCACAAGGTGGGTTCTGTATCTATACAGCGACACAGTGGCTCTGCGCGCTACTAGCGCCGCCCTCGCCGCCGCCGCCGCGCACTGCCGGGCCGCACATGCGAGGTGCACTCCTACTACTGCACAAGGTGGGTTCTGTATCTATACAGCGACACAGTGGCTCTGCGCGCTACTAGCGCCGCCCTCGCCGCCGCCGCCGCGCACTGCCGGGCCGCACATGCGAGGTGCACTCCTACTACTGCACAAGGTGGGTTCTGTATCTATACAGCGACACAGTGGCTCTGCGCGCTACTAGCGCCGCCCTCGCCGCCGCCGCCGCGCACTGCCGGGCCGCACATGCGAGGTGCACTCCTACTACTGCACAAGGTGGGTTCTGTATCTATACAGCGACACAGTGGCTCTGCGCGCTACTAGCGCCGCCCTCGCCGCCGCCGCCGCGCACTGCCGGGCCGCACATGCGAGGTGCACTCCTACTACTGCACAAGGTGGGTTCTGTATCTATACAGCGACACAGTGGCTCTGCGCGCTACTAGCGCCGCCCTCGCCGCCGCCGCCGCGCACTGCCGGGCCGCACATGCGAGGTGCACTCCTACTACTGCACAAGGTGGGTTCTGTATCTATACAGCGACACAGTGGCTCTGCGCGCTACTAGCGCCGCCCTCGCCGCCGCCGCCGCGCACTGCCGGGCCGCACATGCGAGGTGCACTCCTACTACTGCACAAGGTGGGTTCTGTATCTATACAGCGACACAGTGGCTCTGCGCGCTACTAGCGCCGCCCTCGCCGCCGCCGCCGCGCACTGCCGGGCCGCACATGCGAGGTGCACTCCTACTACTGCACAAGGTGGGTTCTGTATCTATACAGCGACACAGTGGCTCTGCGCGCTACTAGCGCCGCCCTCGCCGCCGCCGCCGCGCACTGCCGGGCCGCACATGCGAGGTGCACTCCTACTACTGCACAAGGTGGGTTCTGTATCTATACAGCGACACAGTGGCTCTGCGCGCTACTAGCGCCGCCCTCGCCGCCGCCGCCGCGCACTGCCGGGCCGCACATGCGAGGTGCACTCCTACTACTGCACAAGGTGGGTTCTGTATCTATACAGCGACACAGTGGCTCTGCGCGCTACTAGCGCCGCCCTCGCCGCCGCCGCCGCGCACTGCCGGGCCGCACATGCGAGGTGCACTCCTACTACTGCACAAGGTGGGTTCTGTATCTATACAGCGACACAGTGGCTCTGCGCGCTACTAGCGCCGCCCTCGCCGCCGCCGCCGCGCACTGCCGGGCCGCACATGCGAGGTGCACTCCTACTACTGCACAAGGTGGGTTCTGTATCTATACAGCGACACAGTGGCTCTGCGCGCTACTAGCGCCGCCCTCGCCGCCGCCGCCGCGCACTGCCGGGCCGCACATGCGAGGTGCACTCCTACTACTGCACAAGGTGGGTTCTGTATCTATACAGCGACACAGTGGCTCTGCGCGCTACTAGCGCCGCCCTCGCCGCCGCCGCCGCGCACTGCCGGGCCGCACATGCGAGGTGCACTCCTACTACTGCACAAGGTGGGTTCTGTATCTATACAGCGACACAGTGGCTCTGCGCGCTACTAGCGCCGCCCTCGCCGCCGCCGCCGCGCACTGCCGGGCCGCACATGCGAGGTGCACTCCTACTACTGCACAAGGTGGGTTCTGTATCTATACAGCGACACAGTGGCTCTGCGCGCTACTAGCGCCGCCCTCGCCGCCGCCGCCGCGCACTGCCGGGCCGCACATGCGAGGTGCACTCCTACTACTGCACAAGGTGGGTTCTGTATCTATACAGCGACACAGTAGCTCTGCGCGCTACTAGCGCCGCCCTCGCCGCCGCCGCCGCGCACTGCCGGGCCGCACATGCGAGGTGCACTCCTACTACTGCACAAGGTGGGTTCTGTATCTATACAGCGACACAGTGGCTCTGCGCGCTACTAGCGCCGCCCTCGCCGCCGCCGCCGCGCACTGCCGGCCGCACATGCGAGGTGCACTCCTACTACTGCACAAGGGGGTTCTGTATCTATACAGCGACACAGTGGCTCTGCGCGCTACTAGCGCCGCCCTCGCCGCCGCCGCCGCGCACTGCCGGGCCGCACATGCGAGGTGCACTCCTACTACTGCACAAGGTGGGTTCTGTATCTATACAGCGACACAGTGGCTCTGCGCGCTACTAGCGCCGCCCTCAGCCGCCGCCGCCGCGCACTGCCGGGCCGCACATGCGAGGTGCACTCCTACTACTGCACAAGGTGGGTTCTGTATCTATACAGCGACACAGTGGCTCTGCGCGCTACTAGCGCCGCCCTCGCCGCCGCCGCCGCGCACTGCCGGCCGCACATGCGAGGTGCACTCCTACTACTGCACAAGGTGGGTTCTGTATCTATACAGCGACACAGTGGCTCTGCGCGCTACTAGCGCCGCCCTCGCCGCCGCCGCCGCGCACTGCCGGGCCGCACATGCGAGGTGCACTCCTACTACTGCACAAGGTGGGTTCTGTATCTATACAGCGACACAGTGGCTCTGCGCGCTACTAGCGCCGCCCTCGCCGCCGCCGCCGCGCACTGCCGGGCCGCACATGCGAGGTGCACTCCTACTACTGCACAAGGTGGGTTCTGTATCTATACAGCGACACAGTGGCTCTGCGCGCTACTAGCGCCGCCCTCGCCGCCGCCGCCGCGCACTGCCGGGCCGCACATGCGAGGTGCACTCCTACTACTGCACAAGGTGGGTTCTGTATCTATACAGCGACACAGTGGCTCTGCGCGCTACTAGCGCCGCCCTCGCCGCCGCCGCCGCGCACTGCCGGGCCGCACATGCGAGGTGCACTCCTACTACTGCACAAGGTGGGTTCTGTATCTATACAGCGACACAGTGGCTCTGCGCGCTACTAGCGCCGCCCTCGCCGCCGCCGCCGCGCACTGCCGGGCCGCACATGCGAGGTGCACTCCTACTACTGCACAAGGTGGGTTCTGTATCTATACAGCGACACAGTGGCTCTGCGCGCTACTAGCGCCGCCCTCGCCGCCGCCGCCGCGCACTGCCGGGCCGCACATGCGAGGTGCACTCCTACTACTGCACAAGGTGGGTTCTGTATCTATACAGCGACACAGTGGCTCTGCGCGCTACTAGCGCCGCCCTCGCCGCCGCCGCCGCGCACTGCCGGGCCGCACATGCGAGGTGCACTCCTACTACTGCACAAGGTGGGTTCTGTATCTATACAGCGACACAGTGGCTCTGCGCGCTACTAGCGCCGCCCTCGCCGCCGCCGCCGCGCACTGCCGGGCCGCACATGCGAGGTGCACTCCTACTACTGCACAAGGTGGGTTCTGTATCTATACAGCGACACAGTGGCTCTGCGCGCTACTAGCGCGCCCTCGCCGCGCGCCGCGCACTGCCGGGCCGCACATGCGAGGTGCACTCCTACTACTGCACAAGGTGGGTTCTGTATCTATACAGCGACACAGTGCTCTGCGCGCTACTAGCGCCGCCCTCGCCGCCGCCGCCGCGCACTGCCGGGCCGCACATGCGAGGTTCACTCCTACTACAGATTAGAATAAACGCTCCTTAACAGCATAGATGGTGCCTTTTCGCATCTTAATCTACTCCCCTCGTATACCGTTTTTGACGACACAGTTGGCGCAGTGGTCAAGAGATTGGCTGCTGCGCTGCATATCGCGGGTTCGATGTCCTACGCGGCGCCGCACGGGCTGTGTGACTGTGTCGCTGTATAGATGTCGCAGCCATCTGGTTGAATTCGACATTCAATTGCACGCCTAGGCCGTTCATTGAACGCCGGCATTCAATTGAATGATTGAAGGACAACCAGCCAAGTCGTTGAACGTGACAGATAATAATATATATATAGATATTTATATCTATGTCAAGCTTTTAAGTCTAGGTGATCACTAACTATGTACTGTGTATGAAAACTATGAATATGGTGTTTAAGGAAGGGGTTTATTAAGAAAAGCACAGAAAGACAAGACCATGTATTTATTTCCAATAGGCTTGTCATTTTGGGGGCCGAGTCACCCGCGTCCGTAGGAGTATACCCATTGAGTCCCTACACGTGGTCCCCGGGTGGTGCTAATCAGGTGACACAAACTGGTGGTAGGTTTCGACCGATGGCTTGCGACCACCCACTGGCAAAGACGTACCGCCAAGCGGCCTGGCCGTGTTCCGGTACGATGCTCAGTGTAGCCAATCCAGAGGAGTTGGGTCGAAATAGTTGTTCCATTGCAGGCAGACCAACCGGGCTCGCGCTGATATGGATGTATCGGGAGACTAGTCGCGGAGGGTAGCGGGATCCGAGGCACGGTGCGCCGCTGGCCGACCGCAGTTAGTAGGGGGCCCAAGTAGTGTACTAGCCACACACGAAAGGCTGCCCCGCCAACTGACGAAAATCCCGGAATGCACCATCGTGCTGGTTGGCGACCAGACGAGAGGGCCCGATGGACATTCCCGGGGGGGCTCGGGCGTCCCCGCAGTCTCCAGACTAGTCCCCCAATGATACCGTCCTGTCAGTGCGTACCCGAAGGTAGCCAGCATGGAACCTCATTTCACTTCCTTCTCCTCTCCTTCCTTCACTCTTCACAACAATGAAAGGTATTAAAAAGAAAAAAGCTGTACAGCGGCAGCACTCCCTCTCACACAAAGTGCACCTATCCAACATTCGAGGTCTGCACTCAAATCTCGCCGCAGTCCACCACCACCTAGAGACTGAGAGACCAGCTCTCTTATTCCTTTCGGAGACGCAGATCGGATGTCCGTCTGACGTGGCGTACCTATCTTACCTAGGGTTTACCCTGGAGCACAATTTTAAGCCACGCGCTGGTATATGCATGTACGCCCGGGACGACATCTGCTATCGGCGTCTCCATAACCTTGAGGACTCCAGGTTTTCAACTCTTTGGGTCCTAGTGGACACAGGCCTAGATAAAATTGTCTACGCCTGTGTCTACCGTTCGCACAGCGGTGATCTGGAGGCAACTGGGCTCACTCAACACCTGAGTAAAGCAGCGGATGTGGCTCAGCAACGGTACCCATCAGCCCAATTGGTGTTACTGGGGGACTTCAACGCCCACCATCAGGAGTGGCTCTTCCCATACCAGTACACAGACCATGCTGGACAAGAGACGTATAAGCTAGCGCTGGCGTTAAATCTTACCCAGCTGGTCCAGGGGGCAACGAGAGTGCCGGATGTTGATTCGCACACAGCCAATTGCTTGATTGAGAGAGATTACAGGCCCATCTCGGTAACTTCCGTTCTCTGTAAGAGTATGGAACGTATACTGAATGGTAAGCTCCTAGCATACCTAGAAGCTAACGATATCCTAAGTGACCGACAATACGGCTTCCGCCGAAATCGGTCAACGGGAGATCTTCTAGCGTATGCCATTCACATCTGGAGTGAGGCCATCGACAAACAAGGGGAAGCCCTTGCGGTCTCCCTTGATATCTCGAAGGCTTTCGACCGGGTCTGGCACGACAGCTTAACTGGCAAGCTTCCTTCCTTCGGTCTGCCCGCTGGATTGTGTGATTGGATAGCGGATTTCCTGAGGGATCGGTCTATCCGAGTAGTCATAGATGGCTGCTCGTCCGGACTGCTGGCTATTAATGCCGGTGTTCCTCAGGGGTCGGTGCTCTCGGCAACATTGTTTTTGCTGCATATTAACGATCTGCTAAAGCCCGGTACCTTTGGGTATGCAGACGACAGCACTGTTGCCGAGAGATACATGCCGGACGCACGTGTCAGTGGGTCTCAGGTCCGGTCTCTCCGAGAGGCTATGGTTGGGCGCTTGAACATGTCCTTGCAGGCTGTCTCAGAATGGGGCGATGCCAATCTGGTTAAGTTCAATGCTGCTAAGACCCAGGCGTGTCTTTTTTCTGCTAAAAGGAGCCAATTTCACCCGGCTCCATGTTTCCGAGGTGTAACCGTGCCGATAACCGACCGACTTGATCTTCTTGGTGTTACTTTAACATCTACCCTCAATTTTGGTCCCTTCATAGAGGCTAAGGCTCAAGTGGCTGCCAAAAAGTTGGGGGTCCTCGCAAGGGTGAGACGATACTTCACGCCGGAACAGCTGCTCCAACTCTATCAAGCGCAAGTCCGATCGTGTATGGAGTACTGCTCTCATCTTTGGGACGGATCTGCAAGATACCAGCTTGATGCCCTTGAGTCAATTGAGAAACGAGCCAAGGGGATCATCGGCAATGATAGACTCGTTGAGTCAAAACTCCAAAGTCTTGAACATAGACGCCGAGTTGCTAGCCTGTCGGTTTTCTATCGATTACATTTTGGGGAGTGTGCGACGGAATTGCATGATTTGATTCCGCCAAGCCCGTTTCATCTAAGGACCACAAGACGTACGGCGAAGTGCCACCGGTTCATGGTGGACATCCCATCCATACGCACAAAGCGTTTTGAGAAAACATTCATTGCACGTACAGCTAGAGAGTGGAATTCTCTACCGGAGTCTGTGTTTCCTGTAAGATACAACCTGGGAGTCTTTAAGTCAAGAGTGAATAGGTTACTTCTAGGCAAGCGTGCTCCATCTTCGACCACATCATCGCTTACCATCAGGTGAGATAGTGGTCAAACGCGAGCCTATCAAACATAAAAAAAAAAAACATTAATCGAAAATCTAGTTGCTTGTTCACAATACTAGGTCTTCATGGAGAAGAATGAGGCAAGAAACTCCGTGGTAGCTCGATTTTATTATTATATCGACACATCATAAATAATCGTGTATCACAATAAATCTAAATCTATGATTTATCAATTGTGCTATATTACACGATAAATATCTTGTCATTTAGAAACAATAAAAATGCCAAGGCCAAGAGCATGAATAAGTATTCCTTAATACTATTTACGAGTAACATAAGTAGAAACAATGATATAACATCAAATAACTTAAGTGAGCTTTGGTAGTCGATCTTTCATAATATTTATAGTTATAGCAACAACTAGCCAAAACACCGAACTATTTATGTAAATAATGGTACATGATCATTATTCTATTCAACATAATATCAATAGCAATCAAACACAATAACACAGTTAAACAACAAATATTTAGAGATAATAATCAAAAATATAATAATAACAGCAATAAAATAATGTTACAATATAAAAATGAAAATTTCTTTAGGCGCGTTGGGTATTTTTGAGATGGGAAAAAACTATTGAACTCTCGCGTCACCATCACCGACTGTCGTAGCACTCGTAGCGGACAACAAGAAAAACATTTTTTTTTATGAATTTAAATCTTATGGATCTTTCTACGGAAACTATTAAACTTGCGCGTCACCGTCACCGCCCGTAGTAACTTAGCACTCGTAGCGGTTTTTTTTTATGAATTTAGATCTTATGGATCTTTCTACGGTGTTTTGCAAAGGGAGCCCAAATTTTGGTTATTTTTGCGATTGAACTTACCGTTTTCGAGATATTTATAATTTTATATCTTAATAAACCCTATTTTTTTTTGTGGGGTGGGAAATCATCCAATGACTTCTCCCGCTCTGGGTGGAGCGGGAGGACGTGTCAGACTCTTACTGACTAAAACCCACCCCTGTTCCTTCCTGCCCTGAGTGCCCAGGGGCGAGGTAACTCTGTTTTGAATTTATCCTCAACCCCCGGGCAGGCATCGGCCATGACGGGCCCCGTCTCTATTGCTGACAACTCTTTGAGGCGCGCGTGGAACACTATGCGCCGTCGACTCTCGGGCCTGTTGCTGATCGGACGGCGAGCTACCCATTACTCGTCGTCCGCAGGCCCGGGTTAATAAACCCTCTAAGCCTCATCTTTCATCATTTTTCATTTAACTTGAAGTGTTGAATAACTTGGCTGAGTCTTGGTCAGTCATCTTCAAAGGGCTGACTTTAAACACGCCAGGTTGTAAAACGTTGAGTGATCCTAGTTGAATAAATTATCGACCTAGCCATTTAATTGAATGCCGACGTTTAATGAACGGCCTAGGCGTCCAATTGAATGGCGAATTCAACCAGATGACTGCGATATCTATACAACGACACAGTCACACAGCCCGTGCGGCGCCGCGTAGGGCATCAAACCCGCGATATGCAGCGCAGCAGCCAATCGCTTACCACTGCGCCAACTGTGTCGTCAAAATCGGTATACGAGGGGAGCAGATTAAGATGCGAAAAGGCACCATCTATGCTGTTAAGGAGCGTTTATTCTACCGCTCAGGAACTAAACTGACTTCACGTGTACTTTTGTACTTGTCACAGGGTCTTACTGAAAATTATGTCGAAATTAAGAGGAGGCCTATACTCGTCGAGAGGTCCCTAGTAATTGAAAATATAATAATGAAAAATATATACTAATGAACTAATTCACAATTAATTATAACTGCAATTCATTTTATTTACTATTTTAATGTATAATTGAACAATTATTATTGAATGTAATATGAATGTATTTTTAAATTATTAAAGAATTAAATGGCTTAAGTAATTGATTATTAATTATTATTATTATATCGGATACAAAATGTATTTTCCCTTATTGAGAAACTTTTGAGTAATTCTTATTCCATATTACTAACGATATATATTTTTAAAGGTATTCCAAGGGCTCAACGATGGTTGGCTGATGACGACATCGTCAGGTTCCTGCAGTCACTTCCCAACTGGACCGCTGCTATTCATCAAGATGCTAAACTTAGCGCTGAGGTAATTAAACATTTGCTGGTTTCAAATTTAAATATTTACAAAATACAATATTAACATCATTTTATCACATTCCTATGAATCAGGCCTTATGAACAGTATTTTATTTTTCATTTAAAAGTAACTGCAATTTTTCTTAAACCACAAACACGCCAGCGGAATTCAAACATCTTCATTATTCCATACATATCAAACATCAGTCATCTCAGAATTCACTAAGCTGAGTCAATTTAAAATTGATGGCAGAAATTTACAACTAGTGCTCCGTTACAATATCAAAAATAACATTCAGCATATCGCATCGCTAGGGTTGCAACACTGAACGTTCACTAGTATACCTGCGGTCTACTATACAAACTACATACAATCATCCATCCATAATAACACTCATTGTCACATCCCTACAGCCATCTAATTGGACTACTGAACAACATGACGCAAAGAATGTTGCAAACGTAAATATAAGTTTATTACTAAATTGGTAGAATCTCCTTTTGCAGGGATTGTACATACTATGATGTAAAATGCATGATTTAGTTTTGGTAATGTCTTGAAAATAAGCAAAACTGACTTAGGCCTCTTATTAACGGCTTCGGACACCGGTCTGTTTTTTTGCGACGGCCCGTTGCCCGTTGCGTTGCAGTGAACAGAGCCTTTAGACAAAATACATTTCTGTTAACGTTAACGCTAACACTTCGTGCAAAATGTATGGCAAAGACATTACTGGGCGTGAGTCACGTGACAGTTCTCTGTCTGACGCTTCGTGCAAAACGTCGCTGCCATACATTTTGCACGAAACGTTAGCGTTGACGTTAACATAAATGTATTTTGGTTAAGGGGGCAAATATCCATACTCACTTGAAGAACATTACGCAACGGGCATCGGGCCCGTTGCAAAAACGAACCGGTGTCCGTTGCCGTTAACAAGACGCCTAATGGCATCTCTAACTTAAATTACTAAATACTTAAAATTTGGCGGGCTATAAATCAGCATTGACTAGTATTGTGCCTATGCTGCACACTACTCAACATTTGCTGAGCCCGCTCCTTTTGCCCATCTGTAATCCAGTATGTCGTGTCTTTGTTTTGTTTGTGTCTTTGTAAGGTTTGTACAGTGCTTGCAATAAAAAAAATCTTTTTTCTTTATTCTCTATTTTCTTACTCTTTGCGCTTATCATAATTATCTTATCCGTTCAAAACGCGTGATCCTATTGAATTTGTTTAGCGCAATTTTTTTTTACGTTGAGGTGCAAGCTGGTTCTAAAAGCGTTTGCGCTTTGCATCCGATTCAAATACCAGAAATCTGGGTCCAAAGTAGCCGTTTGAGGAGTTATGCAGTTGATCTTACCTCCGTCCATCCGAATTCAGAACATTTTCCAATTCGGGTAGAGCTTGGGATTCAAATTTGGATTCAGATCGGATATTTATATTGCGCAAACGCTGTAATCATCTGCTGTACAGTACAACTATTTTCTTGTCCATCGGCAATCGTCGCATTTCCGAATTTGTATTCGAACGATTGCTGATTTCCATGTCCATCAATTATTAGATTTATCATGTGTAATCATTTGAATTCAAAACTAAGTACTTTATTGTTGTTTTGTTTTGATTTCCGTATGAACTAAGAACTTAGTTCTGAATTCAAATTGTTATAAATTACAGACATTAAGAAAATAGTTGTACTGTATTATATTGAGTTATTGCTTTTGCATCTGGTCACATCTATTCAAATGGTTGATCTGCCTGCCAGTTTGTTCACGTCGAACTCAGTAGTCCTTCACTACTAAAACTACTAAAACTATGGGCCTTGTATAAAAAAAAAAACCATTTGAGTAGTTTAATTTTTTTAATACTGATTAGCAGGTTCTTAATTCAAAATTTTCTATATATCATTTGAATTTGGAATTCGCCAACCAGTATTTAAACTAAGCAATATGGTTAGCGATTTTTATAAATGAGGCTGTATATTATTTCTGTTTACAGGATCTAAAGCAAGCGTATGAGCGTGAAGCTGAGATCCTAGGATCAAGCCTTGGGGACGGTGCTGTCACTCGCAAGGAAATCATATCTGATATCAACGCGTTGGCCGATCTAGCGGTGCTGTGTGAGACTATGGTAAGTAAACTTTATCATTCATTTTTTGGAGAAGATTTACCAATTGTAAATCATATTCAAACTCCTTTAAATCTGTGTCGGACTCCTGATTTTAGACCTAAATAAGACTAAGCGACAAAGAAAAAGTAAACACTGTTAAGCCAAACGACATTAGATATTCCAAAATCGCTAAGCTTCGATGTGCCATGTCATGCACCGTATTTGTTACATTACGATTTCATACAATGACGATTGACACGCAACGTTCATTGATGTAGTCAAACTCAAAGCATTTATTTCTTTACTTTCACTTTTGAATTGTCACGTTCCAAAGCGTAGATCTCTATGGAGAAGAATGTGCAAGAAACTCCATGGACACTTACCAAATTATGGTGACATCGTTACTGTTGAAATTCATCATCGTTTGTGGTCTTAGCCTACACCCCAAGTCCTCACAGAAACTCATCAAGGTCTTGTTCCTCGTTCTCAGGACTGGATGAGCGCCAACATCCGCAGCCTGCCGGGACTGCTGGGCGGGCCGGGCGGGCTCAGCAAGCTGCCCGACAAGTTCCTCAACGACATCGCCTCCGCCGCCATGATATTCGACGAAATTTCGCACAAATGTCTGCTGTTTCTTCACTTGGAGGTAAGTTACGTGTAGATTGCAGTTGTGAAACCGGGGCTTCACTCTTTGCATGATAACTTTTATTATACTACTAGCTTCTGCCAGCGACTTCGCCCGCGTGGAATGAGGGACTTTCATACAAACTTTCATCCCCTATTTTACCCCTTTAGGGGTGGAATTTCCAAAAACCCTTCCTTAGTGGATGCCTACATTGTATAAGGTATCTATGAGCAAAATTTCAAATCTCTAGGTTCAGCGGTTTGGGCTGTGCGTTAATACATATACTCGTATCACCCAGTCAGTTTACCATTTTATATATACAGATTTATTTTATACTAGGTTTTGCCCGCGACTTCGTCCGCGTAAAAGTCGAAAATGGTTCTAATAGGCTTTTTATTTGGTTTTTTACGTTTTTAATTTGTTATAACATATAAATTATTATGTTAAAATGTT
This sequence comes from Polia nebulosa, assembly GCA_951329385.1. Classification (NCBI taxonomy): domain Eukaryota; kingdom Metazoa; phylum Arthropoda; class Insecta; order Lepidoptera; family Noctuidae; genus Polia; species Polia nebulosa. The sequence continues at coordinate 31,994,593 of OX589595.1, forward strand.
TGAATACTTACACAATATAACAATCTTTAATACAATATAGGGATTTAAAGGTCACACCTTAGGAACCGTTCCTACCCACGGCTATGAACAACTTTCTCCAAGAAAAAATAGAATATGCCCAAAAAAAAAATTGGACTTTCCATGCAAAGCAGCTGATCAATATTTGTATGGGAGGTAAATTCCCTTTTTGTGAACTTCCTCAGGTTTTCTTGAAGAAAGTTGCTCATACCCACGGGCAGATGCAGTTCCCAAAACACGACCACACCTTTCCGTTACACCCTGTATATAATTATAAATATATGTATGACTTTATTAGCTACATTTAGGTTAAGCGATCGATACACGTAGTAAATCTTCAGTCTTATCGTAACTCAGTGGCAATAGCCACTTTGTGACCTTGGTCTTACATTCATTCAGGCACATGGGAGCAATGGTGCATATTTTATTTATTTTATTATATATATGGTTAGACAGGACATCATAATGACGCTGAGCATGCTACATCCGCGAGATGAGCATACTTCGAAGTATCTACGCTTTTTAGCAGCATTCGGCTTGTATACCACAGAGGGATGTTTGCGCAGAATAATGCTAAGAACAAAGAGCTGTCTCACAGTGAGGACCTGACATTCGGTGTAGAGAGCCGTGGTGGGTTTTTTTAAAGGCTTCGAGGTCATAACCTTGAGGACAGCTCTCTGTGCTCGTTCGAGAGGCAGTAGGGTTGTCTTGTGAGTCCCACCCCATACCGTGATGCAGTAGTTGATTATGCTTTGACACAGGGCATAATAAACAGTTTTAATGGTGCGGTAGTCCGCGGAGTGCCTTAGTTTTTAAAAAATAAATATACACTTGCGGACTCGCGATATGAGATTGCTAAGGTGAGGTTTCCAGCTCAAAGAACTATCTACATAGAGACCGAGATACTTGACAGACTCACACCTTGTGAGTTGTGGACAGCCGCATTGTGAAAAGGATAGACCAAGTGAGCAAGTATGAGCTCTAAGCGCCATTGAATCTAGTGGTTGGTGGTTGGTGGGTTGGGAGTAAATGTACCTATGTTCACAAATAAAAAATTCTGATTCTGGATAGTAAGGAGAAGGGTAAGTATATTGTTTTCTTAAGATTTAAGGTTAGAATATTATTTGATAGCCATTTCATCACTGAGTTTAGAGCGAGTTCCGCGTATTTTACTGTTTCAGGCCAGTCACTACCGTGAAGAAGCAAGGCCGTATCATCTGCGTAAGTATAAATTGAACAGTTAGTTAGATTCATTTTGCATAAGTTATTAATATAAACAAGAAACAGGGTAGGACCCAATATTGAGCCCTGAGGAACGCCGAAACTCAATGATTTAGTATCACTAATAACGTCTTTTATTTTGACGCATTGACTTCTATCACACAGGTAATCCTGGAAAATTTTCAAGGTATGGCCGCGTATCTCTGTAGCTTCCAGCTTAGATAAGAGGTGGGGAACAGACACAGTGTCGAATGCCTTGGAAAGATCGAGGAAAATAGCCAAGCATTTCATTTTACTATCTAGTTTAGATACTACATGATCTACCAAGGCAGCAACAGCATTTTCAGTTGACCTACCTCCTCTAAATCCATACTGGTTGTTACTCAATAATTTGTGTGACTCAAGATAGTCTACCAATCGGTTATTGAGTATCTTTTCTAATATTTTAGAGATGGCAGGCAAGACTGAGATTGGTCTATAATTATCTACACTGTGTCTGTCCCCATTTTTGAAGATTGGATGAACGACAGCCCTTTTAAAAACCCTGGGAAAACAGCCGGTGGAAATAGAGCGATTGCAGATGTGAGTGATGGCTGGGACAATCGCGGGGAGATAGGATTTTAACAGTCTCGATGAAATGCCATCCCAACCCACCGCAGTGTCTGTTCGTAACCCAATAATGAGTTCTTGCCAACATTGGCAAAAAACTCGTTAACCTTGTTTACCGAAGTCTTTTTATCCGAAGACATCCTTAGTAGCTCGTTAGGGGATTTCGCGCTAAGGCTAGTTCCAGTGATATTTTTAATGATCTTCCAAGTGGCTTTAGGGTTGTTCTTCGCCATTTGAAACTCCTGCCTTTCATAGGCACGTTTTAAATTTTTGAGAAGCTTGTTACAGAAATTACGGTATCGCTTATAAGTGACCATGAGAATGTAATTTTCAGGATCTGCCTTTAAGGTTTGAGCTATGCTATCTCTATTTCGGATACAACGTAGCAGACCATTGGTAATCCAAGGTTTTAGGATTCTGCGTTTCGACGACATGTGCACCGATTTGGAGTGATTAGCAATCACAGAGCTAATCATGGAAACCAGAGACTCGGCGGCATTATTTGCGTCTTCAATAGTCAATATTCCTTTAAAGTCCATTGAAAAAAAAGTACGAGTATACTAAAATAAGAGACATTAAGCCAATTATAGGTTTTCACGGCTAACTATACAGTAATACAACAAGAGATCTTATACACGACAAGTTATCAAGAAAAGAAGAGCACCAATCGCCAAATCGTCACCGCCAAACATAAGAAATAAACTACAGTAAAATTAAATTAAATAAGAACGAACATATACAGTAATAATATATCCTTTATCCAGCGTCTGAAGGCCTCCCACAAGGTGGACCATGCACCTGGTGAGGGTCTCGGGTGGCCAATGGATGCGAGACGCACAGGACTGGTCGTTGTGGCGACACTTGAGGGAGGCCTATGCCCAGCAGTGGACGTCTTTCGGCTGAAATATAACTAACAATGTTTGGAGACGCTTGTCCATGGTTTAGTGCAGAGTGCAATCGCGCTGATGCGCTTAAACATGCGGCGTACGCGCAAAGTAAATGAAGTGAGTCAGAAGAAGAGAACCTTTAACAGGGCTGCCAAGTCCTGCAAGAAGGTGTTGCGGAGGGCTCGGAGACCACATTAGTCGAATTGGGAACAAATTTGCTTCTTACTCAACTGGTAGTAAGGCGTTTTGTTCCCTGGCTAAGTCGTTTGAATCCAACTTCTGCCGCCCCTCACTACCTCCTTTGCTGAAGCCCGACGGGTCGCTGACCCACTCAGTTGAGGAGAAAGCAACCTTGTTTGCCTCTCTGTTTGCGGAATCTTCACGTTTGGATCCTGGTAATGGGAAGCCCCGGCTTCTTCTGATGAATGCGAGGCGAGTATGTCGAACATTCGCATTCATCAGAAGGACGTCCATGGGGTACTGCGTAATCCAGACGTGAACAAGGCTAGTGGGACATTGGTGGTAATTTGGTACAATTTTAGATCATTAGCATATTATATTAAACTTATATATATATTAAACTTACATTCTATTTTACTTGCTAAATCAATTATAAAAATTAAGAACAACAAGGGCCCTATGTGCGAGCCCTTTGGCACTCCTGATTGTATACCGTTAGTCTGAGATTTAAAACCTTGAACAAGTACCATTTGTGTCCGATTTTTCAAATAGGACTCACACCATCGCTGTTAGGAGAATTTTGTGATCAATAAAATCAAATGCTTTACTGAAATCCGTGTATACAGCGTGTACCTTTTTCGCTTCGTCGAGTGTGTTAGGATTATTGTATATATATATGTAGATATGTAACCAGATGTATGTAAATATTTAATATTCGTTACTTATCTATCTATTTACCTATTTATTGATCTTTTATTCACCTATTTATTTGCTTATTTACTTATTGTGAATGTGGTGTTTTAAGGAAGGGATTTATTAAGAAAAAGCACAAAGACAAGACTATGTATTTATTTCCAATAGTCTTCCATTTACTTGGGCAAATACCTTGACTTAGACTATAGTAAAGATACAGCACATTTTTTTTAAATATATTTGGTATTCCGCCCTGTCCAGCGCCCTTATTGACGTCTAAATCAGTGAGTGCTTTGCAAATTTCTGTATTAGGTAAAACAATATTACAGAGAGAAGGAGAATAATTACACGCATGATCCGTATTTACATTACTAAATTTGAGAGCAGTTCCTAACATACTAAACACCGAGTTAAAATGTTGTGCAAACAGTTCACATAGCTCTTGACCACTTTTTGCATGTTGGTTGTCTAATGTCATACGGTTGGGTAGTGAATTGCTATTAAACTTCAAACCATTAACATATGACCAGAAATGTTATATTTACGCAGGGTAACAGCTGCATTCTTTTTAAAATTCCTGAGACACTCTTTGATCATAGACTCACATCTATCTCTAAGCAACTCATACGTGAATTTATCCATCAAATTCCTAATTTTTGAAACGATTATGATGTTTAGCTTTTTCTTTTACACATTTAATCAACGGACTGCTATACCATATGGGATATCGATGGTTACGTATGCGCAAAAGGGGCGCAGTTCAATTCAGCAGTTATTTCTTTAATATTTTAAAGAAAATTTCTACTTTACTGTCATCATCCGTGTCTATAGTGTATTGCCACACCTCGTCCCAAGCTACAGCAGTCAGTTTCGCATTGACGGCATCGATATCACGTCTGTTAAAGTTTAACGAAGGAGTACGGTCCGACCGGAGACACTTACCATACACACACCACTTATTTTGTTAATAACAATTGCAATGTCAGTGCTCTCGGCAACACTGTTTTTGCTGCATATAAATGATCTCTTTAAGCCCGGTGTCTTTGGGTATGCAGACGACAGCACTGTTGCTGAGAGATACGTGTCCAACACGCGGGTTAGTGGGCCGCAGATCCGGTCTCTCCGACAGGTTATAGTTGAACGCTTGAACTGGTCCTTGAAGGCAGTTTCTGAATGATGATGCCAATTTGGTCAAGCTTAATGATGGTAAAACCCAGGTGTGTTTTTTCTTCGCTAAAAGGAGCCAATTCCACCCGGCACCATCTTTCTGAGGTGTAACCGTGCCGATAACTGATCATCTTGATCTTCTTGGTGTCACATTAACATCCACACTCAATTTTGGGCCATATATTGAGGTAAAGGCTCAACTGGCTGCCAAAAAGTTGGGAATCATAGCAAAGGTCGACGGTACTTCACGCCGGAACAGCTGCTAAAACTTTATCAAGCGCAAGTTCGATCGTGTATGGAGTACTGCTCTCATTTTTGGGACGGATCTGCCAGATACCAGCTCGATGCGCTTGAGTCAATTGAGAAACGAGCCAAGAGGATTATTGGCAATGATAAGCTCGTTGAGCCGAAGCTCCAAAGTCTTGAGCGTCGTAGCCGAGTTGCTAGCCTGTCGGTTTTCTATCGATTGCATTTTGGGGAGTGTGCGTCGGAATTGTATACTTTAATTCCGCCAAGCCCGTTCTATCATCGGACCACTAGACGTACGGCGATGCGCCACCGGTACATGGTTGACATCCCACCAACTCGTACAAAATGTATTGGGAACACATTCATTGTGCATACAATACAGCTAAGGCGTGGCATTCCCTGCCTGTTTGTGTTTTGTGTGAGTGTGTGTTGTTTGTGTGTTGTATTGGGATAAGGGCAGGAGAATGATGATGAGTCTGTGTTTCCTGATAGCTACAACTTGGGAGTCTTTAAGTCGAGAGTGAATACCTGTTACTTCTAGGCAAGCGTGCTCCATCTTCGACCACATCATCGCTTACCATCAGGTGGGATGGTGGTCAAACGCGAGCCTAATAATGTTAAAAAAAAAAATGATGATGATGGTGATCCTTTATTTTGTGACAGATGCGTATCGAATGCTTCCACTACCTGGGGCAAGAGGAGCGCGGCGCTGACGGTGCGGACGACGCCGAGCAGGCGGGCGGCGCGGCCCTGCTGGCGCACGCGCTGCTCGCCTTCCACGAGCAGGCCGCCACTGTGCTGGCACCACACCGGCTCGCGGTAACAATTACTTTTTTATATCCTGCTAATTCCTGCAAGAGCTAACACTAGCTGTTTAGCAAGCTAAGTAACAATATCAACAGCGATAGGCGTTCATTACATGCTCAAGCAATTCATACAGCGAAAGAATAAAGTGGATATGCCTCAAATTCCGAGATTAATAGTAAAGTAAAGAGCAGAAAAATCCCATGATTTATTAAATAAAAAAGCTATTAACTTTTACACAATTTAAACCACTGCACGCGTGACGTTCCCAAATTTATATCAACGACATCGGATATCCGAAGTTGCAAAATTCCAATGCGCAGACGCGCGATGTTGCCACATTTGTAGTTCACACAACATAGCTTGTAAGAACATAAGAAAACAATAGAGGTATTTATTATTATTTATTTGTAATATTGTTGGGCCCCACAGGGTTGTCCATTAGATCCCGGGAAGATCCATATTAATATCAACATTTCGATGCAAGTACATAAATAACTCTACCTAATTCCGACCTCTGGTGGTTGAGTGATGCAAAAATCAAAGTATGGAGATTTCTTCATTCAACCATTAGTCAACGTACTAGACGATCAGTTATCCGTCAGTCACAACCTTGACTGTGGTTAAACTGACAGCAAGACTTACCGTGTACGCTTAAGGTGGAAGCTCCAGGGTAGCCCGCGAAATTCAAATATTTTTACGTTTTTTGCAATTTGCAGATCAGTGTCAGGTTGTATCTTGGTCAAAATTTGATTCGCGGCCGTAGCAAGTATGTATTTATAGAATTACTAGCTTCTACCGGCGGCTTCGCCCGCGTGGAATTAGTACTTCCCCCGCTATAAATTATAACCAATTTATTTATTTTTTCATGAAAAGTATCCTATGTTACTTCTAATACCTCCAAGAATATGTGTACAAAGTTTCATGATGATCGGTTAAGTAGTTTTCGCGTGTATAATAATAATGTATTTATTGTTTCACAAACTAGTTGATATACATGCTTAGTACAAAGTTATGTGCAAGAATGGACAGATGATGTACTGCTGGTACTTAAAAAAGGAAACCCTGAGCTATAAGTACCAGCTGCCCTTAAGTGACACAGTGAGAGGAGTTCATGATATTACATGCAGACATGTTAGATGAAGTTGCCGTGACAGTAATAATACATTTAATAATATGGCAAATTTTTAAAGAGTAGAATCGCTTGACCTAGTAGTAAACTAAGCTTGCGGTTATTTGTGTATGTAAGTATTGCGTGTGTGTATTTATGTGTATGTGTAAAGATGTATGTGGGCGTGTATATGTGTTTGTTACATTAGTTACTTAACTGGCTGAAGGTGATTCTCTGTCCCATCATAGGTAAGTTTTAGTAGCCAATCAATCACAGTTTTTTTACATTATTAATCATTTGTTTGCCTTGGCATACAAAAATCGTCCGAGGAAACAAAAAAATCTCTGACTAAAGGAAGTCCTGAGAGTGACACCCACAGGAAGTTTAAGCCTACGAGTGGACTGATTATGGGAGTTTATAGAAACGTGGTCGCCATTTGTGTTTAATGAATGTTGCCTTAGGATAATTTGAAGAATAAAGAGTTGACGCACCGTTAAAACCTCACAGTATTCATAGAGTAGTGGTAGGGTAACGAAAAGGTTTAAAGGTACACACTTTTAATACTGCTCTCTGCGCGCGTTCAAGAACTATTAAATTAGACTTACAGGCACCGCCTGATGAGGAAATACAATAATTAATTAAAGATTGACACAAGGCATAATAAACCATCTTTAAAATCTTAGGGTCCGCGACGTGTCTCAAGATGTTTGAAAATATAGATTAGTTTCCGAATTCGCCCTGTCAATAGTTTAATATGCGGTATAAAACTTAATCTTTCGTCTAGGATCACTCCTAGATATTTGATAGTAGGTGCATTTTGAAGTTTTGGGCAGTTGCATATAACTGAAGTATTTGTTGTGTGATTATGAGCGGTAATGTAAAATTTACTTTTGTCGAATTTTAGTGGTTTTTTAATGTTGAATACTAGGTACTTGGTTTTATCTACATTAAGTAACAGGGTATTAGCAGATAGTCATTTAGTTATTTCATCAAATCCTACTTGTGCTGCGCTAAAAACTTTCTCCCAAGTGTCCCTTGGAAAAATAATTGCTGTATCATCTGCGAAAGCCAGAAGTTTGCCGTTTGTGATGTCTAATTTGCAAATTTCATTAAGGTACACTAAGAAGAGCGTAGGTCCAAGGATGCTCCCTTGCGGAACGCCATATTTTATAGGAAGATCTTTACTTATATGCTCGCCGATTTTCACGCACTGTGTTCAATCAGTCAGATAACTTTGAAACAGCTTCAGCTGTTTATCTCTGATACCAATCTTCTCTAATTTTAGAATGAGTTTGGGGATGGAGACCGTGTCAAACACCTTAACCAAATCCAGGAATATTGCCGAACACTTGTTGCTCCTGTCCAAGGCTTTAACAATATAATCAGAGAGATCATGAACTGCGTCATTTGTAGATGTATTTTTCCTAAAACCATATTGGTTTTTTGAAAGAATATTGTGTGCTTCAAGGTATTTATTGAGGCGATTGTTCATGATTCTTTTTTTTGACCACTATCTCACCTGATTCTCTCCAAGTTCTTTGACAGGGAAGGAAGGACGGATATTGGCCTATAGTTACCGACACGATCTGCATCCCCAGACTATATACGAGATGAATCAGAGCCTTCTTTAGCAAGTCCGGAAAGACTCCACTAGTTATACACAAATTGATTATGTATGTTAATGGAGGTACTAAAATGTTCTTATATTGCTTTAGCAGGCTAGATGAGATACCGTCAATACCAACCGCACAGTCAGAGCGCAAGGATAACACCCTTTGCTCAACTTCTTGCTCATCGGTTTCAAGAAATACAAAAGAGTCCAGTGAAGAGGCTGTCTGTGGGTCAGTGTGAGATCTGTGGTTATTAACAGTTGAATTTGCAACTTTGTCTGCCAGCTCTTTTCCAATATTGGCAAAAAATGAATTAAGTTCATTAATAGACTCGTCAACAGTTCTTTTAATTTTTAGCAAAGCACAAGCGGATGTTTTAGATTTTGTAGTATGAGTAACTTGTTTTATAACTTTCCACATTTTTTTGGGATTAGACCTGGCTTTGTCTAGTTCGTCTTTCTCGTATTGTCTTTTAAGGGTTTTTAGAATAGTATTGCAGTAATTGCGGTATCTTTTAAATGTAGTCCTGATGATTTCGTTATTGTGGTCATTTTTCATTTTTACATACATCCGGTTCCTATTTCTCATACATCTTAAGATGCCTGGAGTAATCCATGGTTTAATAATTCTCATGCGATGAGGCACAGCGACACACTTGTAACTCATTTTTAAGGCTCTGGTTCTGCTTCTAGTTCTGGTTGGGTGGTTCCTAATTTATTATAATCAATTTTGGTTTTAGTGGTTAGAGGGCTGTCCGCTTTAACTTTGTCAAGTGAAAGTAGTACAGCATTATGATCAGTGACCACAGAATCAATAACTATAGTTGTAGCTTTCAGTTTAGTTTTAAGTAAGACATGATCAAGGGAAGTTTTACCGTGCGTAACCAGAGTGTGTGCTGGTAGAAGACCATGACTAGCAGCAAGAGTCAGATAATCCGGAGTTTTGGCATCCATATTACCATCTGCAATATCTACATTTATATCGCCAATGATAATTATATTACTAAATGACGAATTTGTGGTTAGTACCTGATCCATGGAGGACAGAAAAGTTGATATTTCTTTAAATGACGGTGGCCTATATATTGCAAAGATGCAGGTGTCTTGTCCTATTCTTATTTCAATGCAGTTTTCGTCCGTAAATTTTGGTTCGATAATTGTTATATTAGTGATACGAGTACTACTTCGAATGTAAACCACAACTCGATCATTTTTGTTCAATCTTTTTGTAGTAAAATACGAATTAAATCCGTTCAAAGAGGGTATACTTGGGTTGCATGATAGCCAGCACTCCGTGAGAATAAGTATATCCTGTGAGCTGTCCCGAATCAACATCTCTCGTGATCCATAACATTGTCTAATAATGAAAAACGATTTACATTTCATTGTTCAGGTACCTACGAAGAGTTATTAGGGAAAGGTCAATGTTTAAATAAATGTTTAAGGTATTGCAAATTTATCTGAAACATAGTATAGTCCAGAATCATATTTTATACTGAGGTAAAAGTTTTTTTTACGATATACCTTCCATTGTGTATACTATTTTCGGTTTTTTAATGTAAGTGTTTGAAAGTAATAACGAGTGGTTTTAATGGAGTTTATGGCCTTCAAACACTTCTTGACTTTTTGTTCTGTCACCCAAAAAACGTCTCAGTATTAAATCTAAAATTATTTGAAAATACCTATCTAAATTGTTAAAAAGTTTTTAATATTCATTGTTTCTGAAATAACATCCTATCGACTAGATTTTTAACTTTTGAATACGCGCTTGTGGTATATTTGATTCTCAGTCAAATTTTAACAAAATAAATTGCATGTTCCAGTACATAATGTCAGGCGTGGGCGAGATGATGTCAGCCGGCGTGGTGTGGCGCTGGCAGGGAGAGGCAGGCGCTCGAGGAGGCGATGCCAGGCTGGCCACGCTGCGCCACTGCCTGGCCGCGCTGGCGCTGCCGCACCGGGGGCTGCACAGGGCACACACGTACCTGCACCTGCTGACCTGTACGCCTGAGGTGAGTGATGGGATAGTACGATAAACGAATATGGATGTTTTCTGGGTATAAAAATGATAATTCAAAATTAGTTTATATAAAATTTGATATTTTATGTAGGTAAATAAGCTCAATGCTCAAGACTTAAAATGTTTATTTATTTTTTGCTTTTTAGTTCTTTTTCGTCGGTTAATTTTTTTGTTAAAATGTTTTTTTTTGTAATCTAACTGACGGGCCAAAAAAAAAACTGACGGGCTAATAAGATTTTTTTTAGGAAATTGGCCTATTATGGAACTCAAATGGAGTTAGACAGGACACATAACAAGACGCGGTGATGACAGGTGGAGTAGGGCAGTGATTTAAGGTGGTTTTAAACCGGCGAGGCGAGGCGTGGATGGGATGGGCAAGAATTGAAATCACGCTTACCCTTTTTACACCGAAAGATGTCTCGCGATGGCCATCGCTAGGCCAGTCGTGTCTCGCGCGCCTCCTACGTTTTGTGGAGAAAGAGCCAGTAATGTGCATCAACGGTCGGCGACGTGTCGGCGCGTGCCGGCGCGAGACATCGCGAGATAGCGCTTGACCGAGAGAGACCGAGCGGGTTCTCGATGGCCAGTGCGAGATTAGTATATCCGTATTACAAAGTAAAAAAATACTCTATTCATAGAAAAATAAAGTTCAATAGTGTAGGGCAATGCAGATGATGATGATGAAGTGATAACAATCTGCCTAGCCTTTTCTTAACTATGTACACCAATATTTTACACAGTCAGACTGCAACTTCACGTATAACAAAGCAGGCTACTAATATGAATGAATATATATCGATAAAATAATGAGGAGCGCGTGGCTAAAGTAATAACAGCAAGGATCGATCCATCAGGTTAAGCTACGCTTGCCTGATGAAATAGTCAGAAGATTATCTTACCTGACCAAGACGAATGGAATAATTTCTGTTATGCCACGCCCTCCATCGACAAGAAAGAGACAACACTACAACAAAAATAACCCCACCCATTTTCATAAACGAAATTGTAACATCTACCTTTCCCACCCACAGGAAATCATAACTTCAGTCCGCGAGAAAGGTGCGCAGTTCACGGAGCTAGAATACTTGAACGCGTTCAAAGTGATTGAAACTCGTCGCGGCATATCGCCCGCTGATATGAAGATGCATCTCAAGCAATTATCTGCAGCTTTGGGTCATGTTGGAGTTACCGTATAGACCAGAAATAAAACTATATAATACGCCTTTAACTGTCTGTGTCGGGCAAAAACCTCTTCTCATGCAGATGGTCTTTAAGTCAAATGTGAATATGTTACTTCTAGGCAAGCGTGCTCCAATGTTCACCACATCATCGCTTACCATCAGGTGAGATAGTAGCCAAATAAAAGTAAAAAAAAGACAGCATTAGCGTTAATCATCACAATTGCTCACGACGCCGATGGGTTGGCGACTTCAGACTTATATTAACTAAAAGTCCAGGGTTCCTCACGATGTTTTCCTTCTCTAATGTTAGTGATGTCCAAGATAAATTTAGAAAGTACATATTAGAACCCATGATCTAAAGCATGAGAGCCGAGGTCGTAATCGCTTGGCCAACACGACGAGACGAGTCACGATATATAGCGTTGAAAAATAAAAGGCGAAATATTAAAAAAAAAAACTTGTACCACGTAGTTTTGTGCATGGCGTGCCTTAGCAATGTTATTTATAAAATATTTTATTTAAAAAGACAGTTATTATGTTTAGTTACTCATCAAAAAAATATTTAATAGATATTATGATTGTCATGTTTTATTATATATCCTAGTTTTTAAGTGCAGTTTACTTATTATTTGCAATAAAATATGATATAACTCAGACGAGTTTATTTTATTCACAACTACAATGCGACCTTTCTAAGACAGAGTTTGGGCCGTAAATCCCCTGAGACTCCTCACAAAGCTGACCAAAAACCTCAAGAAAAATCTCAGGAATCCATTGAAAGCGGGAGGGAGACACAGGACCAATCTGTGCTTGGAGGGAGCCATACAATTCCACAATAGGACGTTTTCTAGCCGATTTATGATTGCCTAGTTCTAAAGCGTGCTGTAGTATTAGGGAGCGTGCAGGAACTATAGATGGCGCCACATAAATGTCAATGTCAAGTATTTCGACAGTACAAGTTGCGGATTTCACTCAATAGATGGCAGTCTACGTTACGCGTGCTGCATGTGTGCATGATGCGTGTGTATATACATATATGACACGGAGTTTTTAAAGGGTAAAAGTTTCGAATTTACTCCACTAGATGGCACCGACTACGCCATGCACGTTCCCTATTTGTGCCGTGCCGTTACATCAAGGTTTTCCAACCTGTTCTTTAGGTTCTCATTTCCCATTTCTTTTGTGCATAGCTTCTGATCTGCCGCTGCTCTATTGTAGTTTCGTTTGTCAGTGGGGTGTCTACTGTCGTGCCACACAACACACTACACTTTCTAGTATTCTTTTTTTAGACCGTACTCCTTATGTCTTTAGGAATATTTTTGTTCGTTAGCTTCACAGATGTTAGTTTGTTACAACCATGTTGCAGTCTGTATCAGATTGGTAGATCATACTTAAAGATGCTTCATCAATGTCATCTTAGGTTCACGTTTGCCTCGATGCGTTGTCCGAATGTTTCTCAATATGTTCTGTTATTGTACCTACAGCTTTCTGTGTTTTTGCAGTAGTATAGTGTTTACTGTGGCTATCGGCGGTCTATGGTCTGATGAGAAGAAGGCTTGAGGAGAAGGAGGGTGTATGGGAAGGGAAGCACCTGCAGTGGTATTAGTCATCGCCGGTGCTGACGCTTGTGCGTGTGAGGAAGATCTAGTACTGGTCTCATGCAGCACCGTGGTCCTTCGTTTGTACTGGGACTTAGCTTTGGTCTTACCTGCGGTTTTCGCCACAGCCAGACCGGCGCGAGCGCTGGAGCCTGCGGCGTTAGCCAGAGGTGTATCAGGGGTGGATGAAGTGCAAGCACAGCGCCTAGCAGCTTCGTCAGCTATCGCCGACTCAACTATTGTGGTATTTTTTCATGGGCTGTTATTATCCATAACGTTACATGTGTTAATTGACAACTCATCTCTCTGGCTCCCAATCTCCATGAAGCCCGTGCCTAGGAACGTCGCACTATTCAATAGAGCTAGACGTTAGGATTACCAGAGGGATATAGGTGCGCAAGGCTGGTTTACAGTGCGATATTGGGTGCTCGGTTGGGTTGGCGTCGGAGGTCGAAAGGCCTACCCCTAACGAACTGATCAACCCTCACTTACACCGTCAGCATGACTTTTACCTACCGCTTCAGCCGTCCGAGAACGACTTCAGCGGAGCCCACGACCAGGCCCGTGGCCCTCTGACGGTACACTGGCCATTACCCTGCCCCTCGCTCCCCGTGGACACGGTGGAGCATACGGTGGAGGTTTGCCCCGCCTGGGCAGAACACCGCCGTGTCCTCGTGGATGCGATAGGCGGCAGCGACCTCTCGCGCCGTGCCCTGGTTCAGGCCATGGTACGGAGTGAGAGGGAATGGGGGGCCGTCTCCAACTTCTGCGAAGCAGTAATGCTCGCGAAGAGGGAGGCGGCACACGTTAGGGAGACTCAACAGAGACCGAGTCGCCCTAGCGCCCCCAGCAGCAGCCGTCGCAGGAGACGCCGGGGGCTGCGAGACGATCTCCGGCCACCGTAGACCCGGGCCTGCGGACGGCGAGTAGCGGGTAACTCGCCGTCCGATCAGCACCAGGCCCGAGAGTCGACGGCGCGTAGTGTTCCACGCGCGCCTCAAAGAGTTGTCAGCAAAGGACGGGGCCTGCCACGGCCAGTGCCTGCCCGGGGGTGGAGGATAAATTCGAAAGAGTTACCTCGCCCCCGGGCGCGTAGGGCAGGGAGGAACAGGGGTGGGTTTTAGTCAGTAAGAGTCTGACACGCCCTTCCGCTCCACCCCAGAGCGGAAAGAGTCATTAGATGATTTCCCACACCCCCAAAAAAAAAAAAAAAACCCTGCCCCTCGCTAATGGGCAGAGCCACCGTTTTGCCTGAAATCCAGACCAAAGAGGGCGTGTTGCCTCATGGAGACAGACACATAACCACCAGAGCCGATCGGCTCAACCCCCCAAGACTCCTTCATCCTTGCTCACGGCGCTCAACTACGCAGATGACTAAATATTCCTTCTCGTCGTCAGCTGATTTTAGTGACGGCCGAACCCGCAACCACAGATAACTATAATAGAACCGCAACCACCCAGTCACGAAAGGAGCACGGTTAGGAGAGGAGTTAGGTACTGGAAGGATGCGAATTATGCAAAATGCGACTTGTATAAATGGTCATGAACAAAAATTAAAAAAAAATGAAGTTTTTGGCGGGATTTTCTTGAGTGAAGTTCAGTGGTAAGCGATGGTGTGGTAGAAGATGGAGCACGCTTCCCTAGAAATAACCTATTCAGTCTTGATTTAAAGACTCCCAGGTTGTACTATGGAAACACAATTATTCGCTTATTGATTCCTAGTGGATATTGTGATTTAAAATTGGTGTGGTTTGGTGTCTCAAGTGTCTACGCAACTGGACACTATGCGGAATCATTGAAACAGGCGCGATTTCGGTAAAATGGAGCTGAGAATTTTATTGTAGTATTGACTACCTCAGTGAAGTTTGCCAGGAAGGCTATATCGACACATTTGTTACCAAGTACTGCAAAAAACATTAGAATGCGTTACATCTGCATTCTAATGGAAAAAAATAATAAAAAAAA
This sequence comes from Polia nebulosa, assembly GCA_951329385.1. Taxonomy (NCBI): domain Eukaryota; kingdom Metazoa; phylum Arthropoda; class Insecta; order Lepidoptera; family Noctuidae; genus Polia; species Polia nebulosa. Next base: position 32,009,905 of record OX589595.1, read on the forward strand.
CACTACTGATGACTAGGCAACATAGTCTCGGACCCTAGTCTGTTCCAAAAGGAAAAAAATAGTGTTTTTTTTTTGCGGGATTTTCTCGAGTGAAGTTTTGGCTTTTTTAATTATTCGCTTATTGATTCCTAGTGGATATTGTGATGTAAAATTGGTGTAGTTTTGTGTCTCAAGTGTTTACGCAACTGGACCAAATGTGGGATCATTGAAACAGGCACGATATAAGTAAAATGGAGCTGAGAATTATAGTGCAGTATTAACTACCACAGCGAAGTTTACCGGGAAGGCTAACTCAACACATGTTTTGCCAGATACTGCAAACAACATTAGAATGTGTTACATCTGCATTATTGGAGAAATATAAATAAAAAAGGACGTAAGACTAGGCAATATGGTAAAAAACTATAGCCTTCCATTCGGGGTGAATAGAAAAAGGATAAAAACAAAGTGTCAAAGTCAAAATAAATACAAAATGGCGGGAATTGCTTTTCATTGTTTGTGCTATTGCGTTCTTCTGATTCTTCTTTTGTAAATAAAAATAAACTCTGTCTGTTGTGATTATCAAGTACTTAAACGTTTTTGCTGTAGTTTTATAAATTATTATACGTAAAGATGGCAGATAGTGACTTAGCAGATCTAAGAAAACAGTGCATTACTAGCCTGTATTTGTGTACGGATAACGTTTCAAAATATTTAGATAGTGAAAAAGAAGCTGAATTTGATAAGCTGAAGATGTGTGTCCAGCAGTATTGTACCTTAGAAGCCCAGCAAGATGTTACTATTGAAGCTATGGAGAGAGCAAAGGTAAGAATATATCTTAAACATAAATTTTTGGGTTACGTTTTTAATTTTTTTTGTTGGTTTTCATGGTGAGATCAATTCATCCGTTTTCTAGACAATTTGAAAGACTTATTTAAATTTTATTTTAATTAACCATTAGATACCCATCCTAATATGTTATGTCGGAACGATTGAATTGATTTTGTGATAGACTGATGTGAATGTGATGAATCACTTGAGTTTTCTATAATTATGTAGTAGATCAAGCACCTCAACCTTACTTACTCATCATTGTTATTGGACACTAATCAACATAGTAACAAGTATGCGGAAGAGACTATAAGTACCATACCTACACATCTGGTTTGAATGTGAGTCATGCTTGAATTACCATTGATAAGGTATTTCAATTGTAACTGAAACATGATTGGGCTTAACAACCCAGTGCTTAAAACCGAAAAGCCGGACAGAGCAGCTAGTTTACCTGGCCACTTTAAAAGTAAAGCAAGACTTTTTATCATCACTACATAGTATAAAACAAAGTCGCTTTCTCTGTCCCTATATCCCTATGTATGCTTAAATCTTTAAAACTACACAACGGATTTTGATGCGGTTTCTTAGAGTGATTGAAGAGGAAGGTTTATATGTATAATTTGTACCCGAGCGAAGCTGGGGCGGGTCGCTAGTTTACCATAAAGTCTTCTTAAATTCTAATGAAATAACAATAAAATTGAATGAATTAGTCTTCTATAATAGGTCAAGGCCTGATTGTGTCTGGCTTTATCCGGACACCTGGTAACGATAACTGGGCTGTGGAGGTCAGATAGGCAGTCGCTTCATGTAAAATCCTGATACTCAGCTGAATCCAGTTAGACTGAAAGCTGACCCCAACAGTTGAGACATGGATAAGCAGAAGATGAATCTGACATCAAAACTATAATGAGATGACTTCCTTTTCAGCGAGAGACTGATACTTCTAATGTGGATTCCCTGGAAGAGAGATTCAAGTCCCACCTGAGCAACTTAGCAGGCAAACGACTCAGGGTCGACAATCATCCTTATATGATGGAATTCAACAAGAGATTCCAAAGAGGATCAGAAAGTGCTGCACGTAAGAACATTTTATTTATCTTTTGTCGGTGTAGCCACGAGGTATTTGACAAACCAAGAAGACTGCCTTTACACCCATAGAATTAGCAATATTGTGTGATTTTGGTGTGTAAAGTATAGGGTGTAAGGGGAACGCTTCTGAAGCCAGAACGTAGATTATATACAACCTAAATGCAAACAGATACCAGTAACCTTTCGCTTTTCGCTACGTCGGCGTTGCGTGGACGTGGGGTCGGTTTGCCCGCGCGGCTGTCGGTGAGCTCGCGCGCACTTTAAACTCGAGGTTTTTCTCGACTTTAAGCGCGAGCGTAAAATATCAGCTGATGATATTTTACGAAAACATTGCATGCTAAAGTTGTAAAGAAAAAAAGTGAATTCAATTGCAAATAGCGGTTTCATGGAACTGTTCTCACAGCATAGTGTATGCAAACTGATAAAAAAAAAATTGGTAAAATTGTAATTTTTTTTCCACATTTTTTCATGGTGTCGTATCGAGAATCACTAGCTTAATCACCTGTATCTGTATTCGGAAGCGTTTCTCTTACACCCTGTATATTCCATCTCACTACTGTGGACTGTGATTAAAGAGTATATTAGATTTGTACCATGTGGCAGTCCATAGCTTCTGCTCTCCTTATTCAGATACGGTATGCCAAACACTTCAGTAATTTGAATCTGAATCATAAAATATAGTGTATTGAATTATTACAAAACTCACTACCCATATACATATGCTAAGTTTAAACACTGATTAGTGAATTCTGAACTCAAGATAACATTCTATTCTATTTTTTGTTGATGGCAAGTAGAGCAGATGTGGACTATTCTGTCAATGTCAAGTAAATTGGATAAGCAAGTGTGTGTATAATTTCAAAAAAGAAAATTAAAAAAAATGGATAGCAACTGTAGACGTATTAGAGATCTTCGATTGATACAGTTGAACTTAATGGGTTAGTACTGGACTGGAACAAACAAAAAATTAAAATACATAAATATACTGATGGTTAGAACACTCAACATAACATATTATAATATGTCTCATCTGTCAAATTAAAACAAACCTTTAAATGATTAGACAGCACTTTACCGCCCACATCTACCCTCCTTTAGGGTAAATAAAAATCATTTTTCCAAAAAAAAACAACCGACTTCCAAAAAAGAAAATACACAAAAAATTTAAAAATAACTTTAAATTCGGCAGTCGGTGTCAAATAACGAAGAAATAAAATAATTTTTTAACTTTAAAAATAACTTTAATTTCGGCAGTCGGTGTCAAATAACGAAGAAATAAAATACAAACACCGACTTCCGAAATTAAAGTTATTTTTAAATTTTTAGTGTATTTTCGTTTTTGGAAGTTGGTTGTTTTTTTTTGGAGAAATGTTTTTTATTTTTCACTTTTTAGTTGTTATACCCTAGAACTCAAAACACCAATAACATAGAACGTGGAATTTAAACATACTCGTAATAGGAGAAAACCAAAACGTCATCTAGGTATACATATTTTTCGTTTTTGTTCAGTTTAAACATACATACAGTCGAACATAGAACCTCCTCCTTTTTCGAAGTCGGTTATAAATGTTGAAATAACAACCTGCTAATCAGTGTTTAGAGTAATCACATAGTTATTTTTTTTATAACTATGGTCTTTAATCTTTATTTACATTACAGGTAACTTGGATGAATCAGACTTTGCCATAACTGAATCACAGGACCAATATGTGAGTTTTAGTACACTCAACTGTTATTGACTTCAAATCAAGAAGATTAAATTTTTGTTTCATAATATTGTATTATTTGTGGCAATAATGGTGTTATTATTCTTTCAGTTGGACCCAATTACAAAGAGACCTGTGACAGATCCTGTGAAGAACTCTGTGTGTGGTCACGTTTATGAAAAGGATACCATATTGAGTCTAATTGCAACCAAACCGAGATCGAAATGTCCAGGTAAATGATTTAAACCAAACAGAACATCTATGACAAGGACTGTTCTAGAAAAAATAATATCCAGGAGCGTACTCAACTTGCTCTCAGGAATGTAGGATATATACTTGGCACTAGATTTTTAGGTTACACACAATAGATTCAGTTTATTCTTATTAATCATAGTCCTAACTATTAAAAATGCAAACTAAGTGTTTGTTACTTTTTCACTGTAATTAAATTTTGCATATACATTGTCAGGGTTACAAAAAAGGATATAGGGTACCTTTCATAGTACTGCTCCCGAGGGTAAGAGCAACGACAGTGTCAATTGGTTTAGGACGCTAGATGGCACTTTGTGTCTAGAATCATTTTGCTCCAGTGTGAACTGGGGCAGGTCAGTTGGTGGGCTAGTTTTTAATAAATTATGCTTTCTGTAGTGATCATAATCATATCAGAAACAGACATTCAGGCCTGCCTATAGTGTCGCGGATAAATTCGAAACAGAGTTACCGCGCCCTTGGGCACTCGGGCAAGGAAGGAGCAGGGGTGGGTTTTAGTCAGTAAAAGTCTGACACGCCCTCCCGCTCCACCCAGAGCGGGAGAAGTCATTGGATGATTTCCCAACCCAGAAAAAAAAAGGCTTTAGAGAAGTGTTAAATACCCTAATTTTTCAAAAAATCTCAGTTCAATAATCATACTTTTCCAAGAAACCAACTGGCATCTTCTGATTTTAAATGTGTATCTGACTAAATTATATTCTCATTACAGTGGCTGGCTGTGGCAACCGAGGCCCCATATTGAAAGACCACCTGATATCTGATGAAGAGCTTAAGTTCCGTATGACCATCACGAAGCACTCCACTATGATCCAAGAGAGATCTATCATGGACCTGGATGATACAATGTAGGCACATTCTACTTTATGACATGAGTCCCAGCCATGGGCTGTTGTCCCACTGCCGACGAGGAAGCAACTAACTATCGGCTATTTTGACGCTCAAGAACGTACATTTGCTTATACAGCATATAACACAAACCCTGTCCGATCCTGAAGGGTATTATTTGGTATCGTACTGCGTACGCACACACACACACACACACACACAAGCGTACACATATATATAATCATTTAAACTGTGCTAACAATTCATAGACATACCATCGCAGCAATCGCGGTTGATTTGCTGTCAATTTTTGAACAGTTCCGTTGTCTGTCTCCGAAACCCATCGTCAGATCTATATGAACAAACTCTTTTCGAACAAAAAAAATATTTGCAAATCCGTCAATATATGACGGAGTTATGCCCGAACATACATAACAAAAAAAAATACAAACATCCGAATTGATAACCTCCTTCTTTTTGAAGTCGGTTAAAAAATAGGTGACAGTGAAAAAATTTCGCTGGCCGGTGGAGTGTTGTCAACTTATGAAAATTTGCCATATTTAGAGTTAAATTTCGCATATTTTATAAAAATAAAAAATCTATAACTTTTGGTTTTTAGGACTTACATTTTTTTTACTATTTTTTCTATTACGTATGTTAAACCAGGAATACACCTTTATTGGATCGGACAGGGTTTTTGTTACATGCTGTATTAATAGTTGATCGTTGACTGTTCACGCTGCCGGCGAGGACTCGCTCCACAAGTTTGTCGTTGAGCGACAAGATCTATCAAAGCTTACTCGCTCAGCGACGCTCGCTTGGCGGTTAGAACTCACGCCGAGAGATCAACCGGAGCGAGTGGTGCGAGTAGTCGCACTCGAACACTCGCTTAAAGCACAGCGACTAAACTATCGGAGTAGTTCCGATAGTTTACATACATTCGCTACTCGCTGCTCGCCAACTCGTTTTTAGTTTGAAGCTCTACTCGCTCATCGTTGGCGGTGGGACAAGTCCCATAGGTGGCGTGATTCCACAGAGATTACATTTAAAATTATGTGTTTATTACAATGTGATTATGAAGTACTGAGTAATTAGTTTTTTCTTTTGTGAAAAGTGATTTGTTTTTTTTTTTCTATCTTCCATTGAATGTTGCTTACTGTATAGCTTACACGGGAACTTTAACTTCAAAACAAACACTAATTAGAAAGCCCTTCCGTTATGCAGACTCAGGGCCTTATTTATAAAAAAAATAACCATGTAATTAGTTTTTAAACACTAATTAGTGACTTCCTAATTCAAAATTTTCTAACCGTAAGGAGGATATATCAGGAGGTAATTTTCAATAGCAGTCAAATCCACTTAATGCCAAATTGAGAAAAGTGAACTTTTGTATGCCGTCATGATGTACGCTTTTGTGACGCTTTGGATGGTAAGTATTGATTACTATGGAGTTCAGGATTATTAAACAATAACATAAATAAAGTAAATGCTTCTATTTACAGAGAAAACTGTGATTAAAAAACGGATTTGACTTTTTTTGTTTCCAAGGTGTGGATTTGACTAATTTTGTTAAAAAGCTGTTAGGATTTGACTAATTTTGTTAGGAAGCTGTCAGGATTTGACTACTTTTGAACAATCCAACTAAACTATTCAAATAGGGTTGTCACTGGTTATATGTTTTAGGGAAAGTACTTATATAATAAATAAAACAGTTGACATGAAAATCAAGTGATTATTTATTTTAACAAAATTTAAGACGTTCTTATTGAACTTAGTAACTATTAGCATCAAATCTATTATCATCTATCTATTACCATCTTCATTCAAAATCGGTTTTCATTATATTAATGTTTTTATCTCACAATCATATCACACAACATATTATAAACAATAAAGATTTATATCTTAAATTAAAATCACTCCCACCCAATACTATCTTCACTTAAACATTACGATAAACATAATTTGATTAATGTTATGTAGTATCGAAATGCTTCAACAAATTTAATTTTAAGCATTGATCAATTTATGTTTATAAACAAGAACATTTTGTGAACACGAAATAAAGAAAAAAATATTTAATTTAATAAAATTGTTCCAAAAAAATGGTGAAGCACCTTGTGTTAGTGATATCTATATCATATCACCAACACAAGGTTCTTCAACATGTTCTTCGCACATTACCTCCTCATCATCATCCATATCATTAATATTAGCATTATTCCTGTGACAGTCTATAACAGTTTTGTAATAGTCGAGGTCCTCTCTTTGCATCCAGTCTTTACCAAAATGTTTCGTTAGTAGCTTATCTACGTCATTAATTTTTTCTTTTTTTAGTTTGGGAGAGGTGGTGATAGGTTCTGGGAATATGTCTGAAGCATATTTGCCTGGTTTAGTAATGGAACGTCGAGAACCGGTATCATTGTGGTAAAAAGGTTCACCTCTCACTATAACTCCTCGGGGATCTCCTTTCATTCTTGTGAATACGAACCTCTTACAAGACATTATTTTGAAGTGGAAAGCTTGAGTTCCCTTATGGATTTGTTGGCTTGCTGTCTTCCAATCACATACTTCAATGTCCTTCAGATGAAAAACAGTTGCATGCTTTTTTATTATATCAACATACTCGTTAGGTTGTACAATAGTATTTCTCTTCCTGATCTCTTTTTCAGCAACACCAAACACCCTATCGGTGGGAATAAATGAATGCCCCGTGACGGGGAAAATAAGTTCAACCTTTTTTAGTGATCTCGGTGCACTACTGCTGAACCATTTGGAAACCATTCCTATAGTAGTGGAGTTCTTATTTTGTCCAGAGCATCCATCAGCCATTAGTCGGAGTACCTCTACACCAGTGAAATTTACATTGTTTTGTAGGCAGTGATATAGCGCACTAGATAGTTCGTTTGACCCCTTTGCATGAACATCTTCGGTCCATACATAAGAAAATACATTTTCTTTTGTCAGTTCTGCATGAGAATGACCTACAACTATTGTATAGTTGTAAATGTACAACTGGCGGGAATAATAGGTACTTTGGTCAGGGACTTTAGGTAACGGTTAGTTTTTACCACAGTCAAAAGATAATATTTTTACTGTGGGGTCATTGTCTGCCAGGAATGTGAAAAATGATTTGCTTCTTTTTTCGTGAATTGTTAGTTCAACTTGGATTTGGGCCTTGGTTGAATCGTCCTTCTCAATTTTGATTTTTTCCTTCAATTCTATGCATGTCGAACACATATCACTTCTTGGATGACTGAAACTTATGTTAAATTTCGTGTTAAAAATTCTTCTAAAATATGACTCTTTGCAATGAGGGAACTGTGCATTTTCTTCGATGAACATTTTGAACATTGATGCAATGCTTAACTCCGATGGCAGATAGGTACGCCGACTTTTAGATCGGCAGTAGTGCGATTCAACACCCTTAAATTTCTTTATAAATGAGATAATTGCATCTTTCAATCCCACGTTTTTCATCGACTTTCTATCCCCACCGCGTCTTTCTACAGCCATCAAACCGGTATCTTGGTGTCTCATTAACACTCCTCTCACTCGACCCTTTTTAATCGATAGAGCATTCAAAAAAAAATTACGGCACACTGGTATCATCACCCCCTTAGAATCTCTTATCTTGTAAACAATGCTCATATGTTTCGCATTGCCTCTTCCATTTACTAATCTTTTACGGACAGGGATAACAGTTTTGCAGGATTTTATAATAAAATCATCTTGATACCGTTTATCAGAGTGAGCGTAGAACTGATCGTGAAATCGTTTGATATCTTGCATTGATATATTAATACATCTATATGCCTCACTGTTATGTCTACACGGGTATCTCGAAGGCAAATTGAAACTCGAATACCTGAAAAAGAAAAAAAGCCTACATTATAAACAATTTCTTTTGCTTGAAAAAATATTAACATTAGATACGAGTGAAAACGTTGCACAACCCTACCTTCGGTAAACAAACAAAATGTTCAAGAAATTACTGACCTCTTCTTCTTCTTTTCTCCGCGACTATTTGGTCCTGCGACAGATTTTCTCTTCTTGGCCTGATGGCTAGGCACTTCCTCAACACTTTTCTCCATTTTATTCACGTATCTATTCGGTTTTTCTAATAGAAAATCACTAATTAACACAACACAAAAAAGAAACGTTAGGTCCCCACGCGTCGCCTCAATGTATGGAAACTGCAAAATGGCGGTTGGGGTTTGGAGCGACGTGATTGGCTCATGCGGATTTGACTATGTTTGAAAGTAAGCTGGTCTGGAATAGGCTAATTTTGAAAGTAACGTTAGTTTTATTTCTTATTTTTAAGGGCTTTAGGCTGGATTTGGCTAGTTATGAATGTTATAAGGCAATGAAGAATTCTGTAAAGAAAAATGTTGTGTTCTTACTTTAAAATCTATGGATTTGGATTTGACCACTTTTGAAAATTACCTCCTGATATGTGGGTGATAAAGTGCTGACTAATAATTTGAAGGAGGTTTTGTCCTTTATACTGCTGGCTGAATGTGATGGTTTAGACGTTATTTTAAATTTAGAATCTGCTAATATCAGTATTTGAACTGAGTATGTTTATGGAGTTGATTGTCAATACCCAAAATATGTCAATGTGTAGGTACTTGTCTAGACATCCCATTATGTTATTACTTTTGTACATAGTTAATTAAAATAAACAATTTTCTAAACTTATTTTACGATTTTTATTTCATGCAAGACTTTGGGGAAAATAAAACATCAAATACATGTAGAATATAATGTATTTTAGCGAAAATCTATTAATATCTATAACAATGCATTTTGTTATTTCATATTTATCATCAAGATTAGCCCCAGAAATTATTTTTTTTGAGAGATTACACCACCAGTGTGTTTTTCAAGCCAATATAGTTTAGCTATTTGGGGGATGCCTAGGGGTAGCGGATAAATTCTGAACATGAGTTACCGCACCCCTGGGCACTCAGGCAGGGAAGGAGCAGGGGTGGTAGTCAGTAAGAGTCTGACACGCCCTCCCGCGCCACCCAGAGCGGGAGAAGACATTGGATGATTTCCCACCCAACAGAAAAATAAAAAACACCACCAGTGTAGGTGGCACTTTGGCATCGCGGTGATCGCTACTTTCAGCAAAGTATTTTTTTAAAATTTAGCAAAGTATTATTTACTTGTATGTATGTATGTCACCCGGGCGGGTGTCCGTAACTCCATGTCCAAAGTTACATGTTTACTTAATTTTATAATGTTCACATGGACACTTATCGTTGGCCTGTCGACGAGATCGGGATATCCTCCTGTTATTTTATCTGGTAGTAAGTGCAATTTTGGCAGCAAATACACTAACCCTGTTAAACAAGTGTTCACTGTATTTGCTTAAACTTAGAAAAAAAAATAGGCTCCAATCTTGATGACATTTTGATAATAATCATTTATAAATATTGGTCCATAAAACTATATCAATAAAAGTGCATTAACAAGATTAATGTTTAACACTAATAAACTATGAAGCTCAATATGCTAATATTTAAAACCGACCAGAAAAATATATGAGAGGTGAGTTTTACATTGTCTATGAATTTTAGCTCCAAAGCTATTTTTTTAAGAAATAAAATGTAAAAAATATCAAGACATTACAGCCTAGTTTTTCAGTTTCTAGCGTCAGAACGTCCTGTGTTGTGATTATTATTTTCAATAACAATTCGAATTACTTGACTTGCGGTTAATTTGTAATGCGGCAACAATTCCTTGCCAGAAACTGGGTATAAGACTTGTGCTTTGTCTTTTTTATGCAATTTTGCAAAGGATTACTTTTCCTGGTCGACCTACAATAAATTACAAAAAACTATTTCAAGTAAGTATCACACTAAATATGGCGTGTGTAAAATAATTGAAAACAGCACTTTTATTAATTCTAAAATTAATAATTATATTGGTGGTTTAATTACATCTATACAACAACCGATTTGTCACAGCGGACAGGTGATACATGTTTTACATAATGTTAGGCCAATTGGCTGAGCGATTCAATATTATCCCCTTTTCCATAAAAATAAACGGTTAAAAAATAAATTTTAAAATTACTTAATTTTCATATTTTAAAATGATTAAATAAATTTTTAAATTATAAAATTTATTTTTAATTTTTAAAATTTAATTATAAAATTCTAACTGCTATGAGCAATTATGGCTTTCATAGTATTTTTGTCGTTTATGAAAAAGGGGAATCTAGTCGAAACATGACTATTCAACTTGCAAATAAAAAGTGCTGCCACATTTGGTGACAGCCACATGCTTATAAATTATTCGTGATTGATTTGAATATACCTTGCAATATACAGTAAACTATAGTAACATCTATTAAATAAATTCTTAAAGTAAACTTCCCTACAAATCCTGTTCTGGGTAATATAAAGATTGACTTATAAACTGGGCCAGTCGTTAGGACTTCGTCATATTGAAGTATTTTTCACTGAACTGTAATTTGAAGGAGTATGATTATTCTGCTTGGTGCAACAAAGTTACACGCCAGCAACTGGCTCAGTTTGAACACATAATTACAATAATTAATAATATGTATAATAGAATTGACTAAAAGACAAAATAAAACGAATACATTAGTGAACACACATATTTAGCGTAGTCTAAACATTTCTAGGGTACAGTGCTACAAAGATCTTTTGGCGCTAAAATTACATTGTGAGTGGGTGTTTTACTCCAAAAACTCACTGCCAGGCGGCTTCGCAAGTCACCTAGCGTGTATAATGTAGGTACACATGTTTGAGCAAATAAATAATTATGTTATCTTATAATTGCAGCAACATGCAGTGAGCAGTGAACTTCATTGTTCGCCAGGTCACACTCTATGTATTGGTGAATGCGGCATTTTATAAAAGAGAATAATAACGTGGCCATCAAAGAATCTTGACTTAGTGATTTAATGGACAAAAATAAAACTAGATGCCATTTACTAAACTGTTTATTTGCAACCCGAAATTCGACAGTAGTCGTCATGTTTACTGTTTTAGGTTTAATTAAATAAATAAATAAATAAGTTGATTTTTACTGTTGCAAATAACTTAAATGCTAAATATAAGGATGCCCCAATTATTTTGTCGCGTACCACCACTGGCACGCGTGTCATAGGTTCACTATCCCTGCTGCCCTAGCCTCTAGTAGACGTTAATTAAACAAGATAAACCAGTGTGTTTTCGGCCCTAGTAATCATTTGTGAAATTGTCTACGAATGTTGTATTGAAAAAACAAGATGGCGGCTTTGATTTCGCGCCAAAAGCTCCTTGTACAGCTATATCTAATTGTACACTTTCACGAGTCAAGCGTCAATTCAAACTATCCAATAAGTGCACTATCGGATTATCAAAAATCTTACGATTAAAGTGAATAGGGTAAGGAACACGCCTCTAGGATTTGCTTTATTTGCTTAGGAACAGTGAATACTGTATTTAGGATATTTTTCAACCTATGTCGTTCCATTGCTGGGCAATTGAGCAAAGGTTTCCCACACAGTCTTTCACTCTGCCCGGTGTATAGACTCCAGGGATTTAGGATAAATGGTGTTTAAACTCATTATACAGAGACGGAAATAAGTGCAGGTCATATTTTTGATAGGTTGCTTCTGCCCATAAAAATTAACAATTTTCTTCAAGCAAGCCGATGGCTAATAGCAGTAAACTTAGGGTAGAGGTCGATGGGCAGGAAATACATTATGTCGATAGTTTCTTTCAAAAACAGGCAGGAAATTAAATCGATCGTCGAATCGAGAACGCCTGGAAAAGCTACTGATTTATGAAAACGCTAATGAAGGGCGATCTGCCGATCTCCCTAAAGCGCAAACTCATCGAAATGTGTATCCTGCCCATCCTAACCTACCCTACGGTGCTCAGACCTGCCCCCTTAGCCAAATGACTTTTATAATAGCGCTAACGCTTCGTGCAAAATGTATGGCAAGGACGTTACCTGCGGAGAGAACGTGACTCACGCCTAGTAATGTCGTTGCCATACATTTTGCGCGAAGCATTAACGTTAACAGAAAAGTATTTTGTCTAAAAGTTCTGATGGTCGCTCACCGAATCGCAAAAGTTCCACCTTGGGGTGTGCCTAAGAGCAATGGAGCGCAGTATTCTGGGTTTAAAAAGAATAGAAAGAGTACGGAACACCACGCTGCGCTCCAAAAAGGCTGCCAGGCTCAAATGGGATTGGGCGGATCACGTCGTCCGCATGCGTGACGACCGCTGGGGAAAAGTGTCCACGCAATGGGTGCCAGAGGATGGACCGCCTCGCCGAGGCCCAGAAAGTGGTGGCGAGATGATTTGGACGCGCAACTCGAAAGGTGGTATGAGGTAGCGCAAGAAAAGACTGTCTGGAAAGTTATGGGGGGGGGGGGGGCTTTGCCCGGCAGTGGGACACTATAAGCTAAAAAAAAACATGTTTCACACAAGTTTGAGTTGAGAAGCAATTTAGAAAAAAAAAAATTAGGCAAAGCAAAGTAATGCTTTTTCTTATGAATCGAAAAATTCATAATATTTTTCTTTTCTTGTTTTCATCAAAGATTTAAATAATTTTGCTAGTCCATACTTGGAGTGGAATAGGGAATATGCACGAAAAAAATATTTGTTATCTTACCGGTTTATCGATGAATATACTAAAATAGAGTACGAACAGCACAATCAAAATTGATCTAAAATAAAACGAGATTATATAACAATTTGAAACAAATATATCTGTCCCTATCTCGAAAACACTGTTTTCTATGGCAGTTGTATGGGCGTCATGTTCTTTGACGTCAAAGAAAACGTCGGACTTCTCTTTCTACTTAATTATCAACTTTAAAGCTTTATAACTTAGTCACTGATGATGATATTTTGAAAATTCCTTCATATTTGTTCACTATAGTTAATAAGTCTTTAATTGAACAAATAAAAAAGTATCATGCATGTTCCCTATTCCCTGACCGAGTGTGTTTCCTGATGTGTGAGCTACAATCTGCTGGTCAGACGTTAAGAGTGAATAGGTTACTTCTAGACAAGCGTGCTCCATCGTCGACCACATCATCGCTTACCATCGGGTGAGATGGTGGTCAAACGCGAACCTTCATCTTATCAATGGTAAGAAAAAATACTTTACAGGACTTGACTCCTGTTTTTTGGTTTTCAACTAGAGACGTGTCCTCACTGACTTCATAACTATGACGTATGGAATTAGGGGTAAGCAACATTTGCGGACTAAATACTTATTAAAAATTCAAATATTTATTATTAGGTACTGTAATTCACTATGTGAATCTACACATTGTACTTTGAGTATTTAATCAGTATTGCTATTATTTTATGTGATTAGTTTTAATTACAACCGTAAATTTTTAACTTGGTCAGAAATTAATAACAGTTTTCTTTGTTTTCAAGTATTGAAAAAAAAGTAAATGCATTCAATATTATGTAGGTATTTTTTATTTTTTCATAATACATAATTAATATGTCAAAATTTTCGTTAAAAATAACTTTAAATACTTACTAAAACATTAATTAGGTACCTCAAAAAAAAAATTAAGATGAATTCTGTCTTGTGATTAATTTCTGAGCCAGTTCACAAGCAAGCTATCATAAATTGATAACATTGACTGTATAAAAAGGCAAAGTTTAAAAAGGTTGGAATGTAAAAATTCGAGAGAATCGCAAAAATAAATGTCTTATGTACGAAAATACGCATAAACATTACACAGTAAGTTTTAACGCACAAAATTCTAGCATTTACCGAAGTAGAGAAAGTTTAAAACTATGACTAGAGAGAGTTTTAAAAAGCTTACAAAAATGTAGGAGGATTGATTTTTAATATCTCGATTCACTGACGCCCGGTCCCCAAAGTTACCAACCGTTTTGGATAAAGAGGAACAGTTTGGCTTCACTCATTTATAAAATAAAAATTGACGATTCTTTATTCAATATGGGGACCGAGCATAAATCCAATTAAGTATAAGAATAACAATTAAAATTAACCTAGCGATAATAACCACTTGATCTTAAATTAAATGTAATATTTTTATCATGATTATCACACATGCAAGTAGACTAAGAATTGATGAAATAATTGCTCGAAAATTAATATTAACTACAATTAATATTTTTAACTAGGCTATGGCAAGATATGCACTCAAAGGGCATAACGTGTTGGGACCACAGATGAATAAACGTATGGAGTGCCAACGTTCGAACAGCCCGCTTCAATATTTGGAGGTAACTCCATTTGTTTATGAATGTATGTATGGCTTCATCCCATATTTAGCCACAGATCCGCCATTTTAGTTTTGTTCCAAATTAGATAATTTAGAACAAAACGGACTAATATTAAAAAATAACACTTTCACATATGTCAACAGAACTGGCCAAAAATTTGGTGTTCCTTCTTGGAATAATCAGGTGAATCTGTCAACTTAATCAGCTTTCCCGTTGTTAGATATTGAAGAGAAAACACCATAAATGCATGCCTTCATGTCAGAGGTCAAATCATTTCTCGAATCGGAGAATTTCATCAAACATTCATGAACCTTCGCTTCCTTATAATCGAAGGCAACTTTATTGTTCTTAGATGTTATGTCTAAGAACGCGAGTAAATTCTCAGCCACTTCGATGGGCATCTTCGCGCAATTTGTGTCTACGAGTATTGTCACGTGCTTACCGATTTCCGACTTTATTAGTTGCGTGATGAAGCTCTTTTCGTAGTCGTATATTTGTTGGCTGTCGGGCGAGGGGTTTTTGAGCGACTCTATTGCGAGGAGCGTAAGGGCGAGGATCGCTTCGTTCTGCATCAGCGAGTGGGACGCTACTAGCATGTTTACTAGGCTTGATATGCAGCCGTCAACCTGAAAGAGGACGACATCAATTTATTTGGGAACTTATTACGTAATACTTAGTACACAATAATATCTCCCGCATCGATAGTTGATTGACGTCAAATCAAATCAAATAATTTATTTCAAATATACCATTTATTTGCACTTCTGAATTGTCAAGACAAAGATAGAAAACCAGAAGACCGAAATTCTGTTAAGAGGACGTCAATAGTCACTGCGGCCTTAGGCACAGGCAACTGAAGGAACAGGGGGTGGGTTTTAGTCATTAAAAGTCTGACACGCGCTAAAAACAAAAGTTTGTTTCATTATCTATTGTACTGTTTTCTCTCGCAAATGTGTTAAAAACGTTGTATGACACACGTGCGGAAATTGGTATTTACAAACTCGTGACTATGGTGTGCCCTCGACTTCTTCTCGGGCTTACTCGTTTGTAAAAGGAAAGTTACCGCACTAGTATGATAGATAAGTATTATCACGTCACCTCAACGATGTGTCTCCACTGGTAGTGGTGCCGCAGCTGCTTCACGGTCCAGGCGAGCAGGCGCGGCGCCTCGCCGGCGGCGCCCGCGTACTCGGCGGCGTGGCCCCACTTGGCCACCGCTAGCAGCGCCAGCGAGTTACTGGCCAGTATCTTTGCTGAGCCCTCTGATGTAAAAGCAGGGGTGGGATTAGTTATGCTCACGGAGATTATACTTTTCGGCAATTTTGTGAGTGTAAATGACCTCTCCATTTGCTTAATACTTCGTGTTATTTATTGATTATTTCGTACTTGTAAAATTTCGATTGCTAGTGTTGAGACTCACTATTTTGAAAAATTCGTCTCGCAAATTTTATTTTTCCGTAGTTTAGGTGCGCTTATCGACATAATCATAACAGAAACATACACTAAAGATCCAGTTCTAGGTCTGAAACCAGAAATACTCAAAATCAATATAGATACATTCATTTAAAGAACAATGCTCAAGTTGTATGGACGAAAAACCTTAAAAAATCTCTAACCTCGAAAATCAATCAACGTCGATCAGAATAATACCTAGATGCCAATCGATGAGTAATAATAAGCTATTAGATCAGTGTATGTGGTGTAGTGACATCTAACATCACACAAATCCTACATCGCAAAAACTAAATGTAAAATTACGGTAACAAAATGTCTTCTTAGTTCTTACAAGTCATAGTGACTTGACTGAAAACTTCTTATCCTTAAAAAAAAGCACGTAGCTCACTTTGAAAGGTACGAATACATTTATACAGGGTTTTAAAGAAATTGCGTGCCATAGCTTAGGGGTTAAATAAATAAAAATAAAAACATCAAAAAATTATTGCAAGATCAACCTAATTTATTACCTACTATTCTACTAACTTAAAATAGCATTTAAACAAATAACATAATTTTAATTCTAAACGATTGCTTTGCTTTGTTACGATTGATATTTTTTTTCCCTGTGTTCCTTTATCGATACTGAACCTAACCCTAAGCTATGGCACGCAATTTCTTTAACATCCTGTATATTTACATTTATTACTATATATATCACAAACTTCCAACAACAGGTATAACATTCAGACACTCTCACAACACTAACACGACTGTCTTAATTCATCCCTCAACACACACACACACACACACACACACAACATTCACACATATTTATTTATATTTTACTTTCAAGTATTAACCCATAGCAACATTACAATGCATTTTTTGTTAAAAATCATTACTTACATTGCAATACTTAAAATTAAATTAAATTTCATTATTAAAATTAAATATTAAATAAAATTACATTGTTAAAATCTTACATTATTAAAATTAGATAATGTTAAATTAAATTAAAATTACAATCAATAGTTTCATCATCTTTGCAGGTACACACAGCGAAATATTATAGTCACTATTTGATTAGTACATGCACATAATCGAGTCAGAAAAGATGCCTTGAGTCTCCTAATACAACAAAATGTGTGTATAAATATATACATTATACATGGGCAGGGAATCCTGGTGTGAGTTTCAGGAATTAATGCATTGAATGTAATTTCTTAAACAATAAATTATTCTTATTCTATTCTTATCGCGGTCTCAAAGTTCTTCGCGCGTTTTGAATACTCGTATATACAACCATCCGACAACAACCATCGTCTCGATCGTCTGATGACCCTCCCTTTTTACCCAACTGCCCTAGACGGAGGGTAATGTTTTCAATGGAGGTTTGCGGGACTTAACACCCTGTTCCGCTTACCTCTATACAGGGAGTAAGGTACATAAACGCACATACGTGTACCAGTGATTCAGTACATGATTCTGGACCCCCTACCGTTGGAATTTTTCGTCGGCTTTTTCCTAATTTTTGAAAAAAAAAAACTGCGTTTTTTTTACATTAAACTGTATAAAATCGTTATACCTTTCTACCTCAATATTTTTAATTAAAAAAAAATTAGTGCGCTTTTTTCGCAAAAACGCAATGTAAATAAAATTACAAGAAGCTCCCTGCTCAGCTGATTTCCTAAGTTCACCGGAGGTCATCGCGGGCCCAGTAGGTACGCACGCACAACGGCCAAAGACCGCCGACGTTCCTTTGTCGGCAAATGCTCACACAGACCTATGAATCTAACAGACGCGACACGTTAGGCATTTTAAGTGTCTACAATAATTGATATCCCATTGACTACTTTTATTTGAACTTATTTTGAGGGAAGGTTATTTTTATAAACCTTTATCGAAACAAGTGAAGAAGATCTAAAAAAATGTGTTACCGTTTACTGATAACGACACAATTCTTAGATACATTTTTGTTATCAACAAAGTTAAGTAAGTAATACAATAAACAACGTTACTTACTCATTTCGTTGAAACCACATTCCTACATTTCGTATACCTACATCAAAATAATTACTGAGTGAGTAGGTAGTAGGTACAACTTAATGCAATTGTACAGTCTATCAATTTTATTGATCTATGCGGTCTATGACCATGTCGGCAGTAGTCGGCACATTCAAAAGCGTACCTACACTAATAAATAAAATTTTATTTCTTTAGCATTTCGCCGACGACGAATTTTTGTTAGTTCCGTGTTTACCTACGTTCATCGCAAACGGATGTGCAGTTGGTCGCGATTTTTTTTTTTTTTATCCTAAAATTATCAAAAACATAAGTAATTTTTTTTGTGTTTGTTAGTGTGTGTGTTTTGCTTGTTGAGAGGTTTTGAAACAATAACTCAGTGCCCAGGAAAATGCTCATTCATGAAGCACGTAGGCGCCTCCCACGTAAGAAATGAACGAATTTTAAGGTGAGTTGGTTCATTAGTTAAGTACTCGGTTGTAAATCACCAAGGTCAATCCTGTAGGGACACGACTGGCGACCGTGTAGCAGGCGTTTTGTACCTACATTCCTGGAGCGCAATGTAGGTACTTACAAGCTTCTTTATTATTATCTATCCTAATCTTTATCTAACCTTATCTTCAGTATTCTTGAGGGATTAAAAATGAATGTGATATCAATGTAGGGATTAAAAATGAATGTGATATCTCAAATTACTCCATCCCCATTTCTTACTACACAATACACATCCTCCACATCCATACATCAAAATTTTATTCCATCGTCAAACTAAATGTGAGATGTATCCTTGTTTCCCTTAGAAATTGTACCCATACATACTCTCTCATACTTGCATTATTTGTTTTGGTACTGCTTATATACCTATAAATGGCTACTATAAACAATATAAATAATGAACTTGACCACATTATCGTAGGAAATTCTTTTAACTGCAGTCCTGAGGACTGCCCAAAGTTTGTCAAAAGGTCAGATAGCGATTTAATAATATTCCACATAAATATACGTAGCATAAATAAAAACTTTGACCAGCTTCAGCTATTATTACACTCCATAAAGATTAGTGTTGACGTGGTTGTCTTGACTGAATGCTGGCTCAGCAAAGTATCCAACCTACCAATATTGGATGGTTTCCACTCTCTCGCTACTAGTATTAACTGTAACCAAAATGATGGTGTTGTTATATATTCGAAACTTGGTCTACAGTGTACGTCATGGGAGCCAGAATTTAAGGGTGGAAACTGTCTGATTTGCCAATATGATAACAAACTAGCCGTAGTCGCAGTTTACCGCTCCCCCTCATATAAATCCAACGAGAACTTTGATAATTTTTTAACTAGTTTAAATGGTGTCTACGGCAAATTGTCTGGCTGTAGAAATATCGCGCTTGTCGGTGACCTTAACATTGATATAAGCCAGGGATATGGGTGCGACCGAAACGTTAATTATATCGCTTTAAATGCAGCACATGGGCTGCTGCCATCCCATCTATTCCCCACTCGGCTCGAAGGTTGCCTGGACCACACATTTCTTAAGACCTCTCTGTCAGCAACCACTCTCGTACTGGAATCGTACGTTACAGACCACAAACCAATACTGCTTTCTATATCCAACGCTTCCCTCGCGCACAAAGCTTCCTATATGTCCACGTGCATAAATTATGAAGCAATTAAAGTAGAGTTAGAAAAAACAGACTTTACGTTTATATACCGTGAAGAAAACGATAATCTCTTGATGACTGAATTTGTAAATGTTTTAATCGCAGTAATATCCAAACACACGCAACATATTCCAGTACCACGGCAGCGTAGAACCGTTAAGCCATGGATAACTCCTGGTCTTCTTAAATGTATTAGAAACCGTGATAAGCTACATATGAAATCCCGGAAAGCACCCGATGATTTAGTTCTCAAATTCACCTACTGTCGCTATAGGAACTTTTGTAATTCCCTGCTCCGAAAACTAAAAGTAGCCTACGAAACAAATGAGCTTGAAAAAGCTCATAAAAATCCAAAGGCCTTGTGGAGAACAATTAAAAATATTACAAATACAAATAGAACATGTTTTAGTCCTTCTGAGCTATTGGAAATAGGTGTGAGTCCCAGATCCTCCATAGACGAGGTTTGTGAGTACTTTACCAATATAGGAAGTAGCTTGGCGGCAAAAATACAATCCAACTCCCCTCTACCCATGTCCCCTAATCCCCAGCCCTCTACCCGAAACACTTCTCAGCCTTCCTCTGCTGGTCTCTCCTCGTTGAATTCTCTTGCTGTTTTAGAAGTAGATCAAGCGGAAGTTGAGATTCTTGTGATGCAATTGTGCAATGAATGTTCTATTGGATGGGACGGTATACCTCCCTTGTTACTGAAAAATTGCCGTCATGTGCTGGTGCCGCCAATGACTTACCTCTTCAATCTCTGCCTTCGTATGGGAGTGTTTCCGGATGTATTGAAAAAGGCCATAGTCCATCCTATTCACAAGGGGGGTAGCAGAAACTGTGTCAGTAATTATAGACCTATATCTGTTTTGCCTGCTCTCTCCAAAATCTTGGAGAAGATTCTGCACAAGTCTCTCGGAAACTTTCTGGATAAGTATCATCTCCTAGCTGGTAACCAATATGGTTTCCGGTCTGGGGTCTCGACAGAGGATGCCGTACTTGATCTCACGCAATCTATCGCTGGAAATCTTGACGGGAAAACAAAATGTCTCGGGATATTCTTGGACCTCTCCAAGGCCTTCGATACAGTTTCTGTTCCCCTACTTATTTCAAAGTTAGAACACCTTGGTATTCGTGGCAGCGCACTTGAGATTTATAAGGATT
This sequence comes from Polia nebulosa, assembly GCA_951329385.1. Lineage (NCBI taxonomy): Eukaryota > Metazoa > Arthropoda > Insecta > Lepidoptera > Noctuidae > Polia > Polia nebulosa. The sequence continues at coordinate 32,031,135 of OX589595.1, forward strand.
ATCTTAGAAATCGAAAACACCAGGTCAAAATTGACACATACCTCAGCGAGGAGAGACTTATGACGTTTGGCGTGCCTCAGGGTAGTATTCTAGGTCCTCTTTTATTCCTCATTTATGTAAATGACCTCTGCAATATGAATCTCCCCAATTGCCGAATCTTTTCGTATGCAGATGATACTGCGATTCTTGTCTGTGGACGTACTTGGGACATCGTGAAATCCAATGCTGAATTGGCGCTTACCAAAGTTATGGCTTGGCTCAATGAAAATCTACTTACACTTAATGTTCAGAAAACTGTTTACATTCCATTTGCGATTCGGCGTAACACCTCTCCGCCCCGCTCGTTCTCTTTAACAGCTCACACATGCTCTTATCCCTCTACATCTTGCCAGTGTCCAGCGCTCACTCGAACCGTCAGTGTTAGGTACCTGGGTGTCCATATAGACGACGGACTACGATGGGATAAGCAACTGGAAGCCCTTATCACAAGAACCATGCGGCTTATACATATATTCAAATCGCTCAGAGAAGCTGCGACTCATGAAACTTTAAAAATGGTTTATATTGCTTTGTGTCAATCAATCCTGGGATATTGCATTTCCGTGTGGGGTGGTGCTACAAAAACTAACTTTCTTCGAGTTGAACGTGCTCAGAGAGCCATTCTTAAGGTAATGACTTGGAAACCTTTCAGATATCCAACGACGGATTTATATTCTGACTGCAAGGTATTAACGGTTCGGCAACTCTACGTGCTTCGAGTTATCCTTAGAACACACTCTAAAACACCCCCTACTGATACTAACAAACGTAGGAGCCCTTCCACGTTTAAACAACATAAAACTAAGTTTGCTAAGCACCAATAATACATACTATCCACCCACATTTACCATAAAATTCACAAACAACTCAGCATACAAGACCTCAACAGACACAAACTGAAATGTAAAGTCACTGAGTGGCTTCTACACCAGGACTACTCTTACACCGAATCCTTACTCAACTACATCACCTAGATACATAGTACTCACCTTAATACTCAGACTCACCTCCCTCACAAAATTTTAAAGTGTTTGTTTACTGTTGCTAATTTTATTGCTGTCATTATTTAATGTTATAATTTGTGATTAATTTTATAATGGTACCTAATTAATTTTAAAATCTGTAATTAATTTTTTATGGTTATTAATTTTATTATTGTATTAATTATTGCTACATTTTTATTATTTATTAAACTAATTTTGAATATATCTTGGCGACAATATGCTCCACTATTGAGTGGAGCATATTGTCGCTAAGTCGCCCGTTGGGTTGTCTTATTGTCTTATTGTAAACTGTCTCTCAAGATACAGGTAACCCTAGTTTGAGAGACAGGGTTTGTACTCAATGGTTACATTCCTGATCTTTAGTACGTATAAGTAATAGTGTTAATGTAACCTTTTATTTTTGTGCAAATAAAAACTATTATTATTATTATAATGTTGTCGTCATTATAAACAGATAAAGGTATGGAACATTATACGTTTCGATGTGCAGCAAACGCAGCATTTGTCGTTTTAAACGTTTTACGCAGGTATGCGCTAATGAGTATTAAGTATTATCTAGTTATTGATCACATCAATCGGAAACATCAACGTAAATGCGCGTAGCGGCTCGACCACCTGTGACTGTGTGTATAAGACGTGGCAGGTAACTACGTACTACGCTTTCGCGCGCGCCTACATTCATTGCGAAGCGTTGAGATCGCATTGTTCATAATACATTGCGTGCTTGAAAATGTCAATTTCTGTAATCGATCATTACCGAGATTAATAGTCATTAGTCTCATAATTTCAATTTCAATTCCATCTCGGTAATCATAATTTTGTTACTGACATTAGGTGTAACCTTTTCGCGAAGTTTGCGGTATCTTGTTCCTTACAGCTTGTATATGCCATGGGGTCTAATGAACAAAAGTTGAAATGGTATTTTTGCTAATTTACACTAGTTTGAGATAATTCGACTAAATATTATTCTTTAGGTCTTTTCTACCACTGTCTTTAGACTAAACCACCCATAGGCCCAAATATTTAATCCAAGTGGGAATCAAACATCATGCTTTCGCCAAAGAGCAGTAAGCTCGAACTACCAACGGCTAGGAACTGGCCAAGTGCGTGTCGGATTTCACACATTAAGGGTACCGTACCGTGCCCAGGGGCAGCGGATAAATTCGTAACAGAGTTACTGCTCACCTGGGCACTCAGGCAGGGAAGGAACAGGGGTGGTTTATAGACAGTAATAGTTTGATACGCCCTCCCGCTCCAGAGCGGGAGATGTCATTGGATGATTTCCCACCCCCCAAAAAAAAGAAAAAATGGGTACCGTACCAAATATTGGTATTTGTTAGTAAAGTATACGTAATAATAAACATTATCTCCAAATTTCAAGTTCATAGGTCAATGGGAAGTTAAAAAAATCTTCGTAATAAAATTTTGTGACAAATGACGGACGAACAGACAGACAGATAGACACGTGAGTGAAAACCATAGGGCTCCGTTTGGACTCTTCGGGTAGGGAACCCTTAAAATAAAAAAAAAACGTCTCAAGAATTTACCTTGCCCATCCACCAACAATCGAATCGTCGCCAACAGCTTATAAGCCACGTGATGGTCCTCCGTGGTGGGCAGCGCGTTCATGAGCATGGGCGCCGCGCGGCCCTGCGCCGCCGCCACGCGCTTGTTGGCGGCCGGCACCGACAGGTTGCGCAGCGTCGACAGCACGGCGTGTAGGAGTTTGATCACTGTCACCGAGTCTATAGGGTGCGATTTCTCTGGCTCCTTTTGCATCTGTATGCTGAAGCTGTTGTAGATTTCGAATATGTCTGGCAAAAAAATATAAGATATAAGAATAATTCATCATTCTCCTGCCCTTATCCCAATTTATTTGGGGTCGGCGCAACATGCCTTTTTCTTCCATTCCATTCTATTAGTCGTCATCTCTGTAGTCACCCCCTTTTTACCCATATCCTCTTTCACACAGTCCAACCATCGTTTCTTTGGCCTTCCTCTACTCTTATAGCCATCCACATCCATACACAAGACTTTTCTCACGACATTTTCTTCATTCCTCCGCATCACATGCCCATTCAACATATAAGAATAATTAATAGTAAAAAAAAAATCATTTTTTTAATCAATCTTTTAAAAGTTCATCATCATTCTCCTGCCCTTATCCCAATTTATTTGGGGTCGGCGCAAGATGTCTTTTTCTTCCATATTCCTCTATTAGTCGTCATCTCTGTAGTCACCCCTTTTTTACCCATATCCTCTTTCACACAGTCCAACCATCGTTTCTTTGGCCTTCCCCTACTCTTATAGCCATCCATATCCATACACAAGACTTTCCTCACGACATTTTCTTCATTCCTCCGCATCACATGCCCATACCACGACAACCGATTTCCACACAAATTTTCAGTCAGCGGTGCCACTTTCAGACTTCCTCTTATATACTCATTCCTAATTCTATTCATGCGCGTAACACCACACATCGCTCTTAGCATTCTCATCTCAGCTACATGCAATTGCTTTTCATTCATCCCTTTTGTGACCCAACATTCTGAACCATACAAGACAGCAGGTCTGACCATTGTTTTATAAATCTTCCCCTTAAGTTTTAGGGGAATGCGGGAGTCACAGATAGTCCCGGTGACCTGCCGCCATTTCATCCATCCAGTGTTAATTCTGTGCTTAACAGTCCGATCTATTTCGCCATCTTTTAAAAGTTCATACACAAAATTTCGCGTCTGTTCTCCTGACCGTTGAAGAGTTCCTTTATCTGAAGCCAATCCTGAATATTGATTCAGGTCAAGTTTGTTACCAGAACCAACATGTAATAAAAAACCGGCCAAGTGCGAATCGGACTTGCGCACGAAGGGCTCCGTACCATTATCTATAAAAACGAGCAAAAACATCACGTTTGTTGTATGAGAGCCCCCTTAAATATTTATTTTATTCTATTTTTTAGTATTTGTTGTTATAGAAATACATCATCTGTGAAAATTTCAACTGTCTATCTATCACGGTTCATGAGATACAGCCTGGTGACAGACGGACTGACAGCAGAGTCTTAGTAATAGGGTTCCGTTTTACCCTTTGGGTTCGGAACCCTAAAAAATCAACTACGTAAGATAAGAGGAACTGGTTCTAAATCAGCTTGCAAGATTTCCCGATTGACCCAAACGAAGAAACATTGCAAGTTGAATAAAATCTTGTAAAAAATTAACTTACCCAGCAGTTTATCAAATATCTTATCCTGCATCATCTGAGTGCAGTAATCGTCTTGCCTGGCAAAGTTCCCAATGGCCAGCACCGCGGTGGTCAGTAGCTGATAGTTCTGCGAGTCCAGCCACTTGACTACTGTTTGGTACACCTCGCCCACCCCGTTGTTGTATAGGATGTGCATTGCTTCATCTGAGGGAGAACACATTAATAGTTTAGACAGAAAGAAAGAAACATTTAAGTATTGCCAACACTAAACAATCAAAACATCAACATCATCATCATTCTCCTGCCCTTATCCCAATTTATTTGGGGTCGGTGGCAACATGTCTTTTTCTTCCATACTCCTCTATTAGTCATCATCTCTGTAGTGTGACGACCTTATGTTGGCAACCTTATGGTGAAGACTGGCACGTTGGAAGTTTGGAACATTCTAGAAACTCTTGGAACGCCGATTGAAAATTAAGAAGAAGGAAGACTTTAGTTTTTAGGTTGACTTCACCTAGCCCGCTCGAAGAGGGCACATGTATTAATTTTATTATTCAATATAACATATTAGTGTGCCAGTCCTCTTTCTTTTATAACACAACACACATAAGCAGTCACTCTTATACACCACACTCTCGCACCGCCAGCGAGTAAGACAAACCCCCAGGAACGTAAAAGGAATCTCCAGGGACCAGCACTAAGAGAAGCTGCTCCAGGTCCCTATAGTAGTCACCCCCTTTTTACCCATATTCTCTTTCACACAGTCCAACCATCATTTCTTTGGCCTTCCTCTACTCATATCATCATCATCAGCCTTTTAATGTCCCCACTGCGAGGGCACAGGTCTCCTCTCTGTGAGAGGGCTCTACTCATGTAGCCATCCACATCCATACACAAGACTTTCCTCACGACACTTTCTTTATTCCTCCGCATCACATCCCCATACCCCGACAACCGATTTCCACACAACTTTTCAGTCAGCGGTGCCACTTTCAGACTTCTCTTATATACTCATTCCGAATTCTATCCATGACTCATTAAAATGTATCAGCGGCCTGCGACAAAATACTTTTCTGTTAGCGTTCACGCTAACTTTTAGTTCAAAATGTATGGCAATGACATTACCTGGACGTGAGTCACATGACAGTTCTCTCCGCAGGTAACGTCATTGCCATACATTTTGTAATAAGCGTTAGCGTGAATGCTAACAGAAAAGTAATTTGTCGCAGGCCCAAGCCCTTAGCCAAAATACATTTCTGTAAACGTTAACGTTAACGCTTCGTGCAAAATGTATGGCAACGACGTTTTGCACGAAGCGTTAGACAGAGAACTGTCACGTGACTCACGCTCAGTACTGTCTTTGCCATACATTTTGCACGAAGCGTTAGCGTTAACGTTTACAGAAAAGTATTTTGTCTAAAGGCTTTGAGCCTTTAGACAAAATACTTTCCTGTGTGTGTGTGTGTGTAATACTTTTCTGTAGATGATTTCAGTGTGGCAAAAGAAGGGGGCTCAGCAAATTTTGAATAGTGTGCGGCATAGCCACAATGCTGATAAACAGCCCACCCTCTTTCTCATTACTTTACACATAAAATACTTAACATAATAAACTTAGATACCTGTGAAAATATACGTTTAAACATGACACATTTCGTTCACTACTAAACATACAAACAAATTGAAGTTGCATAGCTTATATATTTCATATTTTATAAAGGAGCCCAGAATGGGAAGTCATTTTGGATCTGCAAGGAGTTTCCAGACAAACACTTTCTAGATGCTATAAGATTTTTTTCATTTGAATATACAGAGACATCCATTATAAAATATACAAGTCACATTAAATTAAAAATTTAAAAAACCCCAACGGTTCGAAGAAAAGCGAACATTTAAAAAACACAAAAGAGCCGAGCAACCTTGGAACGGCTGAACCGATTTTGATAAAACATGTCTAACAACCATAGCTAGAAAACCTGCTTTCAAATAAAAATAACCGCATTCAAGTAGGTCCACCCGTTTAAGAGCTATGGTGCCACAGACAGACACACACACACACACAGCGGTCAAACTTATAACACCCCTCTTTTTGCGTCGGGGGTTAAAAAAGAACCTGTTGACTTCCTTGATTCTTTATATTATAATGGGTTGTGTGTTTTTGTTTTTTCTCTTAACATCTTATTTTTTTTTGCGAACCTTACGTTTGCCCACCGCTGGGAAAAGGACTCGCACACATTGTTTCCAGTTTTCTTTATGTTTCATCTTCTTCAGCCAGCCAACCTGTCCAGATCGTCAAGGCAGCATTTTTTTAACTTGCCCCGGGGACACAGCCCGTCTTCAAGTTTTCACTGCTTCATACTTATAAAGCAGTGAGTACTTAAAGACGGGCCTCATCTCATTTATAAAAAAAACCTATTTCTCGTTCGTGCAATTTCCAAGCTCAATGCTCTTCTGACTTCAACACCGGAGTGTGACTTGTTTGCTGGGAGATGGATTGAAGTCTGTCATTTTTCACTTTTTTTTACATTTGTATTAATAAATGTTTTTATAATTAGCTATTAAATTATTTTTTTAGTTTGCATTATGTAACGCCTTGATAAATGATTTTATTTTTGTAAATAGGTTTTAACAACACTTTTTTTACACGTCACTATTTTTTTTTTGTCTGTTGGCCGGTAGATCTGTAATGTTGTAGTACTCATGTAATTGTACAATTTGTACATCTTAATATAAACAACTAAGTTGGATTAGTTACACCATTTATAACTCAAGAATGGCTGGACCGATTATAATTATCTTTGATTTGTTGGAGTTGACACGCCCTGAATAGCAGAATAACTATTAAAACATTGGAATATTAATGAAAAAAAAAATTATGATGAAATATAATTTTCCCAAAAATTTTGTATGGAACGGCTTTTTTATTAATTCTGAGGCGAAGCGGTAGAAGTTCGAAGTTCGCTGGGACAGCTAATGAAACAAATCTTACTTGCTACATGTTGACCTCCACCTCTGATTCATCAATGTTCAGCTCCCGAGCATTTCATAGATAGGAACTAATCTACCCACAAATTATCTTACCTCCAGTCAGCACAATGATGACAAGCTCACAGGCTTGCTTCATGATGGCCTCTACTTCTGAGTCATCAATATTCAGCTCTCCGGCATTATGTCGGTCGACAAACAATTCAAGGCGAGAACACACCAGTTGTACTCCACCTTCTTTGGCTATTAATGTCTTTACCGTTTCTGTAAGAGGTTTAAGGGTGATGTTAGTTTTTGTACATTTTATAGATGTACTCTCAACAAAGGACTGAGACGACTTAATGAACTTAACCCCTCAACGGCCACGGCCTCTTATCGCAGTTTGACATATTTACGACCGGGCTCATAAAAAACAACTTCCTGAGGTTTCTATTGGAGCGAGGCACTTAAAGTAAACTTTTTTGGGTTGTTGAATAAACAGACCTTAGAATAACATGTAAACAATACTTGTAATTCAAGAGTTGAATTTTATTCAAATTCTGTTATCAACGATTTGTCGGGAATAGTGTGTGTGTGTGTGTGTGTGGGTAGTTGTTAAAACCACTGTATCAATTTACATGAAATTTTGCATGTTGCACTATGAATAGACAAGTAATAGAGTTGTTGTGTTGGAGTTGTAGAGTCCGATATCATATTTTCGTATTATTCACACTCAAAACTTCAAATTACGAAATCAAAACAACATAACGGCTTTTTAAAATTGCGTTTCTGCGTTTGCGTTGCGTTTTGTGTTGCGTTTTTTTTCTAACACTATGTAATAACTATCTAAGAATGCATGTGCACCATGCCACAGGATATAAGATCTTTAGTTATTTAATAATAGAGGTTTAAGCCGCGTAATCGGGATCGGCATACTGGTATGCCCGTGGCCGTTCAGGGGTTAAAAAAATATGTATAAAGTTTAGCATAAGAATTGGTTGTGTGTGAAATGTATGAATGTACATAATAATAAGCATTCTTAGGTGATATAAGGCAAGCATAGTCCATTTCAAATTGAAAAAACAAGTCTCTTGATCAGTTAACTTTATGGTTAAAAAAGTAGGGTTGATTGAGGTATAAAATAAAATACTAATGAGCTACATTATTATAAGGCCAGAAAAGTTACCACAGGAAGCGCAGCTCTTATCTCACAAATTAAATGCTTCACATTATTATTCCAGTTTATCCTCAAATCACTCACCATGTTCAGCTTGTGCATGCAAATGATCCAGACACAATTCAGAGATCTCCACAGTCGACGTCTCCCTCAGAATCTGCAGAACTGTCTTATTAACAATCTCACTAAACAGCAACTCCGGAGTGTTATCATTTATAACACTCAATAACAACAAACAAGTTGACACAGTGTCATTATCAAATTCCTGCTTCTGAAGTTCTATACACATCATTCTTTGGACCATATCTACCACACCTCCAAGGAAAATTGCCTCTGTGAAATCAGCTCCACCAATAGCAAAGTTCAGCAGCGATTTACTTGACAGCATTTGTATTTCTTCAAACTGCATGTCTATACTCCTTTCAAGCAGCTTTATAAGTACTGCAATACCCTGCAGCTCGATAATTGTGCGTCTAGCAGTGTCACAGTCGCAGCATAAATTGCCAAGAGCCCTGCAACACTGCCTAACAAGCTCAACATTGTCTGAAGTGGTTTCTCTCCTCAATATATCCAATATAGGGCCTATTATATCCTTGTTAGCATATGTCTCTCGCTTCTCATCACATTTGACAAGCTCTGCGATCGCTTCTATACTTAACTGGGCAATTTCTTGATCACTGCTTGATATCAAAGTTTTTATACATGAGGAAACGTCATATTCATAATCTTTCCCGGTTTTAATGATGTCGTTGAGTTTTTCCTTCAATTCGTTTACATTAGTTATATTTTGAATGACCAACGTCTCTAAGGATGTTGATTTCTTAGGAGAAGGGCCTAAAATAACTATAATATTAAAATAACAATTAAACACAATTTATTACAAAAACCGATCAATTTTGTAAGCCGTCTTACCGTCCATTGTAAAGATTTAGCGAATTTATAAAAGAAGAAATTAAGCGCCGCAAAGAGTAAATTTTATAGTGTTGCAGTTTCTTTACACATAATTTAAGTTAATGAAATAATACAGAAAATACAAAGCAAGAAAATTGGTTGACAAGACTATCCACTATTATCCATCCAATCAATCGAAAATTGTCAATGTCAAAAACGTTTTGTTTATGCGGCAGAAATATTGCATTTACGTTTTGTGATCACACTTTTTGAAGGTATTTTCTTTCTAAGCAACACAAACAATTCTTAGATTTGGTCGACACAATACATTGTGTGCTTGTGCTGAACTTTACGATAAATATGTCAAATCCTTCCCACAGAATTTTGTTTGAAAAGTAAGCAGAGTAAACAGACCTTTTCAAGTTTCCACTGACACACAGTTATAATTTGGGAAGATATATATTATTTTAGTTTATTAATTTGATACCTAGTAAAACAGATCGGTTAAGTTTAGTCTATTGAAATATGAAGCCCTTATGTATTACAGAAGATCTCCACATTTCAAGAGACGCATTGGCTTCTGAAGGCGATCGAGCTGGTCAAGACCGTCAAACAATGATCGAAAATTGAAGTCTGGGCAAATTCATGAACGGAGATTTGCTGAGCGGTGGGATGATTTAGGCTGAATAACCAATAGAAGTACGAGTAGTACCAACCTATCTATCTAACTGAAATTCAGTACCTACTACAGTGCTGGAATTACTATTCAAGTACAGCATATAGTGTACCTTATATAAAAATTACATTTGACGCTGTTCATCGATTTCCCCGTCTCTCGCCAGCACGTGCCGCTGAGCCAGTAAACTCCCCAATTAATGGTAACCAGATCCAGCCTTCCCTTGCTGCCCCTCAGTGACGCCCTAAGCCGAGGCCCGTACTCCGCAGGGAGTGCCCTTAGCGTGGTCACTTAGTTTTGTAAGTTTAATAAGTCCTGGCTGGAGGCCTTAATATATTAAAGCCTACACAGGCAAGCCCGGTTAAGCAGACGACAGCCTCAGAGGCTGACCTGCAAGATGCCCCACAATTAAAAAAAAAAAAAAATGTTCATCGATTTTAGTGACTTCCTGCTATAAAACCGAGATTACCTGCGTAACGATTGCTGTTACGCTCGTGTTGAATAATAGGCAAAAATTAATTATGCAATGTTTTTATTTCCTCAAGAATAATTGTTTTTCATGACATGACCTTGGCGGAAAATTTTATAACTGCCATATGGTGGTAAATCGTAGGCGTACCTACCTATAAAAAAACTCGTAAAATACCACAGGGCATATTGGTCGTATATAATACCGCAGACTGGCAATATTTTACAATGAATTCATGTTTTTAACCGACTTCATTGCCATAAATATAGCAAGACAGAAAATAATATGATTATTTTCTAAGATCGATAAGAAGAATTGTTTAATATGAGAATAACCATGAATTTATATATCGTGTTTTGTTATTTAATATTCGGGCGTTTAGTTAGTGCTAAGCTTGCTGTTAAATTCTCTAAGAAGGAGACGGACCCTTCCGTGAATCTCACAGCTTTACGAAGTGAACCTATTAAGTAAGTACCTATTATGCATTCATTTGTATTTAAACAAATAGATTCACTTCGGTCGAGGTATGCAATATTTCGCGGATAAATTCGAAAGAAAGTTACCGCTGCCCTGACACAAGCAACTGATGGAACAGGGGTGAGTTTTAGTCAGTAAAAGGCTGACACTCCCTCACACACCGCCCAGAGTGGAAGAAGTCATTGGATGATTTCCTAACCCAAAAAAATTTACCTACCTACCTACAAGCAGTATTGGTTCTACACGCTCATATTTGCTGGACTGACATTTTTCAAACGCAGAGGAGCTATTAGAAAGTGCTAATGCAATCACGTCGTGAGAAAGGGATAACGCTATTCATCCTGTATAGCTCCGTCTCTCTCTTACATAGGAATCATGATGGTTTTAAGACGTTTTAGTAGGGCTCCAGGTTCCTGCCAGGGTCGCGGGAGTGTTTGAAACTGGCACAACTGATGGGACACAGGTGGGGTTTAGTCAGTAAAAGTCTGACACGCCCTCCCGCTCCACCCAGAGCGGAAGAAGTTCTTTGGTGTTGTCCCACCCCAAAAAAAGGACCCCAGGTTCTAATTCACAATTTTATCGTTAGGAACCGGAATGGTCAGGGACCAAAAGCGTAATTCTCCTCAATAAAGATTTATTTTCCAGGAAAAGCGATATAAAATTCGACAAGTTTGCATACCCGGAGCCTCTGCCCACCGTTCCGCAGAAAAACATTATGATGTCTTACACGAACCTCTACCAGGGGTTGAGGTACAAGAATGATACGAGGGTGTTTAGAAAGAAGTTCGATCATGAAGCGGAGCTGAAAGGGCAGCAGATTGTCTGCCAAGGGCTTTTTGATTGCGTGGTGAGTGTCTCTAATCGTTTTACGTCCATTTTTTGTATTCAGAATATTATGTTTTTCAACAATCAGCTTGTTGTCAGTGCCTCATTGACAAAAGGATAAATTAAGTACACTCACCTCAAAATAACTTGTCTTGTTATTTATAGCAATTACCAAGTAAGCAAAAATATTAAATATCATGTTGGAACAAAACAGTTCTAAAAGTAGCAATAAATTTTTTAACATGGACTACATAGAACGAGGCGCAATTTTTTCTACTTTGATTGAAATAGTAAAAAATATCTCCACAAGCGAGGAGAAAGGCAGTCAGCCGGGCGTCAAAGGGCGCAAAACGATCTCCAGCCACCACATGGAGATTAAGTCGTGGACTGACCAGTCAAGCCCAATGAGGCAGCGCGCAGTTGTTTCATGCGCGCCTTCATGGGAGTAAGTTCGGTAGTTTGGATCGGTCTCACTAGGTGATGAGGTCCACAAGCAATGGCGGGCAGATACCAGACAGTGGTGCGTGTAAATTTAATTGTATCCCGGGCGCCCAACTCATGGTAACGGAAGGAATTGTAGGGTTTTAGTCGGTAGGAGTTCAACATAACTATCTGTTCTCCCCAGACGGAGAGAATCCATGAGGATTACCCCACATAAAAAAGGAGAAAGGCATCAGTAGGTATTTCAAGTTAGCTACTTTTTATTTATCGATTACTTTTTATTGCGGTTGACAATTAATTGAATTTTCGCCTTTTTACGGAGTTAGGAACTGCACTTCAAATAATGAATTTCAGTTGAAAAACCACGGACTTTTTGTTTTCCTCTGTAACCGATCCTGTGTTTTCCTCCAGATCTCACACATAGCGATAGAATCTTCCGAAGCAATTCCCGTGCTGCTGAGAGGAGGCGCAGGCTACAGGCACTTTACGGCAGTCATCAAGGCAAAGCCTCACTACGACCTAAAGGGGCAGGTGCGGGCATACTGCAGGAGTAATTATGTCCCACTAGACGACGAAGTGCCCCAGAGGAGACGGAAAGCTCCCAGCAGAAGATTCTTCTTCGGAAAACTATTGGCTGAAGAAAATTGGGAGAGATAGCATTTTGGTAAAAATTACCCGTTTTGAGATCAATATTATTAGCTCTACACCAGCTAAGTGAGATAGTAAAAAATATAGATAACATTCTACGGTAAGCGTGAACAAAAAATGTGGCTATATTTACAGTAAAATACAGCAGTTTAGTCTTTCGATGAATTTGACACCATTTTTCTTGAAGTTTCACATAGATTCGGTTACCTAAATCAGTGTTATCAGTTTAGTTTACGAGAACCGGTGTTACGTAAAAAATAAGTTTTCTTCATCTCTTATGATTCAGTTTTTAACTGTAGCAATAAAATTACGAATACATTGAGAATTTATTGAAAAATGTAGACCAACCAGAGTAATTTTGTACAAGAAGTTGTTACAGTTGTGCAGTATGTCGATACTTTTGGCAGTGGCATAGGCTTTACTGCTTTACTGGCATTGTGAATAAGCCCTTTAAGCTCCAAAGTATCGGAATATGTAAGTAATGGGGCTTGTGGAATGGTATCTGGGGCTTTTATTCTTACATTTTTTTTAGGGAGTAAAAGGTTTGTCTTATTAAATTTTATTTTCTCCTTACCGTGTTTAATTGTTTTTCCTTGAACACCCCAAGACAGTGAAAACATGGTAGCAGTGTCACCATAATATTATCTATAAGTACTATCTATTATATTAATAATATATTATGTAAAAACATTGTTGCAGTGACAACATTTTATTATCTATCTTATCTAACAATGTGTGGTGTAGCGGGTAAAACATTTATTCTATAAGGAATATAATTAATATCATTATATTATCTAAAAACATGGTTGCAGTGTCACCATTATATTATTACCTGCCAATAAACAGTAAGTAACGGAAATGCGTGGTCATAATTATTAAAGATACCTACTGCTTCTGCCCAAGGAAACCAAAAAAAAAAATTGGACTTACTGTACAAAATTATCCTTTCTGATCAAATGCAAAGTTTCGCGTAGCGGATTGAAGTGAAAACTTCTTTAGGCGCGTTCGGCATTTTTGAGATGGGAAAAAACAATTGAACTCGCGCGACACCGACACCGACACCGACACCGACGCCGACACCGACACCGACACGTACCGACACTGACACCACTACGGGCATTTTTGTTCAAGTTTTCACTTCTGTTTTTTTTCGGAATTGACTATTATTTTTTTGAAGAAAGTTATTCATTTTTATGGGTAGAAGCTGTATTTAAAGTATGACGACGCATGTCCGTTCCACTCTGTAAACCTTAAATACTACTTACACTAGTTTCTGCCAACGGCTTCGCCGGCGTGGCGTTAGTAGATACTTCGTCCATTATAAATGATACCCTATGTGCTATTCCAGACTATGGAAGCGGAGGCATTGTGCTCTCCCATACTATGAAGAAGGAGCTCGTGGCTAAAGTAATAACAGCCGCACGGGTCGATCCATCAGGTTGAACTACGCTTGCCGGGGTTGGTCCATGGATCGGTGACCATCTTTACATACCGAGACTCCTCCGTGCCTCAGAAAGTACGTTAAGCCGTGGGTCCCGGCTGTCAATCGTGGATCTTTGACAGTCGTTACGGGTCGTCAGAAGCCTGGAATTCTGACAACCAGCCTTCAATAAAATACGATAATACGTAATACGATACCAAGAAACAAAATAGGGTAATACGATACTAAGGGGTATCGTATTACCCAGTAAATGGGTTGTGGAGGTCAGATAGGCGGTCATCATCATCATCATCAGCCTGCTGTGGCAGCCTCCTCTCTGTGAGAGGGAGTGGGCCGTAATCCACCACGCGGGCCCAATGCGGGTTGGTGGATGTCACGTGTCTTCGAAATTTTGGTAAGGACTTGCCAATTTCCTCATGATGTTTTCCTTCACCGTTTTGAAAGCAGTGGTGATGAAATAATTTACACAAAGTAAAGCGCCTGCCTGGGTTTGAACTCACGACCTACAAATTGTAAGTCGCGGCGAATACCACTGAGCCACCACTGCTCAAATATTGATAGGCAGTCGCTCCATGTAAAATACTGGTATTCAGCTGCATCCGGTTAGACTGGAAGCCGACCCCAAGATAATTGGAAAAAAGGCTAGGCAGATTTTTGTGCTGTTCTAGACTATAATCTATCTCTGTGCCAAATTTCATCCAGATTCGTTCTGGCGTTCTGACGTGATTGAGTTACAAACATCCATCCATTCATCTATTCATCCATAAGTTCGCATTTATAATATTGGATTGCCTTCCTACTTACACCAGGTGTATTCACTAACTCATTTGACATTGATTTGATAAGCACTATGCAATACATTGCTCGGTGGATATCGATTATAATAGGCACTATGGTTTTCCTACAGGTACGTCAAAGCACCAATGTGCGGCAAAGTGCCTATCAAATTGATGTGAACTGAGTTAGCGAATATGCCTTTTTTTTTTTTTTGTTGGGTGGGAAATCATCCAATGACTTCTCCCGCTCTGGGTGGAGCGGGAGGGCGTGTCAGACTCTTACTGACTAAAACCCACCCCTGTTCCTTCCCTGCCTGAGTGCCCAGGGGTGCGGTAGCTCATTTTCAGAATTTACCGCTACCCCTAGGCATGTAGTGAATACGCCTGCTGATCCAAACAAAATGAACAAAAAGACATCATGACTCATGAAGTCGTGTCATGAGTCATGACATCAATTTATATAATCGTTACTAAACTTACGTGTGACCCAACCCAGCTATCAGTGAACTAAATGCAACACTTACTCGTATCTTATGTGTTTACAATAATATTATATTGATCATAAAATTCGTCAGCAAATAGCAGGACGGACAGCCGTTACCTGTCAAAAGTTTATTAACACGAGTAATCTGCCGCCAACTGCATCAGACTGCTTCTAAAGTGACTTGTTTGGAACTTTTTAGTTTTATTGCAGTCGGGATTTTGAAAATATTGTTTTTTTTAACCGACTTCGAAAAAGGAGGAGGTTATCAATTCGGATGTTTGTATTTTTTTTTTTTTTTTTTTATGTATGTTCGGGCATAACTCCGTCATATATTGACGGATTTGCAAAATTCTTGTTTTGTTCGAAAGGGGTTTATTCCGAAATGGTCCCATTTAAATTTCAAAAAGATCTGATGATGGGTTTCGGAGACAGACAACGGAACTCTTCAAAAATTGACAGCAAATCAACCGCGATTGCTGCTATCGTATGTCTATGAATTGTTAACACAGTTTAATGGTGAGCCACAACTAAAAAAGTAAAAATAAAAAACTTTTTTACAAAAAAATAGACCCGACTTCCAAAAAAAGTGCAAAATAACTTTAATTTCGGAAGTCGGTGTCAAAAAACAAAGACACAAAACAGGAACACCGACTTCCGAAATTAAAGTTATTTTGCACTTTTTTTGGAAGTCGGTTCTATTTTTTTGTAAAAAAGTTTTTAAAATGTGAAATTATGACGCATATCATTCGGCTAGAGTAGGTTACAAAGTAAACAGAAAAATGTACGGCGATGAGACCGTACAGATGTCATTCTAAATTCTATATTATTATGGCGGACTCCCAAAGATAAGAATAGAACCTCGTGGAAGCCCAGAAAAATAAACAAATCAAGTATATTGACATGGCTCGCGAGTTTGTCGACATGTGGAATGTGGACTTAGCGATCATTGTACCGATAGTCGTGTCAGCCAATGGCTTAATAGCCACGAGCCTCGACCAACACCTCAAGATGCTGTCGTTAGGCGGTTGGATCAAGGGCTTGATCCAGAAAGCAGTACTCCTGGTCACGGCGCGTATTGTTAGGAGATTCCTTTCCAGGAGCCCTGACCACCGGTAGCTTGGACCCTATTCCCGATACCGGTGGGCTACTACCTACTTATTTATATTTCTAAATGTTTTTGTATTGATTTATGTTTTTCTAAGTACCTAAATATTTAAAAATGTAAAATTGTATGTACATAAAATTAAATAAATGGAAGAATAATAATAAAATTTATTAAAATCATTGTTTCGTTTACAAAATAAGAGATACATAGGTCCCCAAACAAGGCAGCGCCTGTATCTTGGAGCTCGGAGTTGCGATGACATATAAAAAGTCATGTTGTAAATAAAACAGTCAATAACTGTGATGAAGTATTTTAAGATACATAATATTTTGGCAATAAGGTTACCTTTTAAAATTAAGCCTAATATTAGCCTAGTAGAGTGGAAGTGGTGAGTGGTAGTGGTGTGTGGTGGTGGAGTGGTGAGTAGTAGTAGTGTAGTGGGTTTGCCTAGTATTTTTTTTTTAGATTTGGTGTATAAAAAAAATGGTGGCGGACTAGTTATTTGGTTTGCATTCCCATGATAATTATGGGTATCTAACGAAAGGGAAAAAGAGAAGAACAGGAAAAATAAAAAAATAAATTGTGTTTTTGTTTTTGTAAACTACAGAAAATTATTTTTTTATTTATTTTCATCAGCCTGTAATTTTGGTATCAATAGGCAAATACCAACCGTAAGCTTTTAACTGACTTCTTCGAAGGAAAAGAAGAAGCATTGAACAATGTGACTGCTCACTGTCTCTTCTCTTCTTAAACTTGTACCTATTTAAGTGCGTGTACTTCTCCTCTACTGCAAGCCACTTTACGCGGTCTTGGGTCTCCCGCATCCACATCCAGCATTACCTGCTACTTTGACCAGGCCATCGGTTCACCTGCTTCATGGTCTGCCTTAGCTTCCGTGACCGTCTGCGGCATAAGGCTCAGTTATACGACTTTTAATGGTTTTTAATTGAACATCACGTCTAAACGAACAGTCTTATCTATTTAAAAAAAAATATATGTTACTCTAAACAATTTCCTTCGTAATTTTATCTGTAAATATTTGAAACTATTTTTTTTATAACATAGTGTAATTAATTTTTATTTATTCGAGTTGGGTAGATCCCGCTTAATACCAGCCTGGAGCGACTGCCTATCCAGCCATTTTGGGGTCGGCTTCCAGTCTAACCGGATGCAGCTGAATACCAGTATTTTACATAGAGCGACTGCCTATCTGACTTCCACAACCCAGTTACTGGGTAATACGATATCCCTTGGTAAGACTGGATGTCAGACTTTTGGGCATCTGATGACCCGTAACAACTGTCAAAGATCCACGATTGACAGCCGGGACCAATGGCTTAACGTGCTTTCCGAGGCACGGCGGAGTACACTCGCAGACTGCCACGTTAAAGCTATTGCATAGCATTTTTTATCAACTTATGCAATTATAATTATTTATTTATTTTATTTATGTGTGTGTGTACTCATGTACGCACGTAAGAAGTTACACTTCTTTGGCGTAAAAAGATAAATATCATCATCATCATCATCACCATCATCGTCATCATCATCATCAAAAGTTCTGCTATTCATCGATAGATGGCAAAACTAAAAAGTATCACCGCTGTGCCGGTCGGAGAGGGGTGTTTTTTTTTTTTTTTTGTGGGGGGTGTTAGGTTATATTTTCGTTACGGAATTTCTGGCTTCGGTCTCCACGCTCAAGGCCCGCGATAGAAGCTATGCAATAGCTTAAAAAAAACACGCCTGCCTTGTCAAAAAGTGTATTAAGTATATAAAAATATGAACTAAAAAATGATGCGCAAATAATAACGCGAAACTATTTTGTTATGTTATTAATGAACGAACGTTTATTTAATACTACGCTTATATGTTTTTGTTATGTACAGACTGTTGTCAACATTACCTGACCCACCCTAAAATCAAACGACTTTGGACCCTCTGTTTGTAACATTAAGGTTTATTTAATTTATATGAGCTTATCACACAAGTGCACGAGGACTCGATGTACAAAAATACAATAATAACACAGACACTCAAATTTGATCTTTAACACGTAACATTAAGGTAAACCCACCCAACATAGTCGGAGCCACCGGCATTATATATGTTTTTGTTAAGCTATTTTAATCATTATCTCGTTAACATTAAAGTTGAAAAGCTTTTAAGTCACACATTATTACAACCCAATCTTTAATTTCGCGTATTCTCAACAAGTTCTTGTGGCGTAGCGGTTTGATGCTGGATTGACGACGAACAGCATGTGGGTTCGAAAACACAGTGCACCTATTCATCAGTTTCTTTTTTTAATTTGTTTTCATTTCTACAATATTGCTTGCAATATTAAAGAACGACCAATATGATTTTCGCCTAATAACTTATCTTGTAAACGGGTGGGTAATTTAAAAAACTTTAAGTTCACAGTTCTTTATAATGAATACGAATATTTATTTTTCAACTACCCACTTATTACAAGTTATGTGAAAATATTACCATTTTAAAAAGTTTATGTATAGTCTGTAGTTCTTTACAATAACACAAGAAATAGTTTTGGAATATAAATTTTATATTTAAAGCAAAACAATATATTTGTCGCAGGATTTGATCTCGAACCTCGATTTTCTCAGTCTTACACACAGACCACGAGACCAGAATTACTTGAACTCAATCATTAAAATAACCTATAACACTTATTATATTATAACAAATAGTTATAAAATATAACCTAATTCTAACATTTTAAAGATCAAATTTGCGTGTCTATATTATTATTGTATTTGTTCATCAAATCCTCGAGCAGTTGTCTGATAAGCTCATATAAATTAAATAAACCTTAATGTTACACGCAGAGGGTCCAAAGTCGTTTGATTTTAGGGTGGGTCAGGTAATGTTGACAACAGTCTGTACTAAGCAAGCTCTAGATGATGATAATATACGAACCTAGTCAAATTATTATGAAAAAAAAAAGAATATATCTCCACTTTTTTTTTCATGAACCGTGGTTGCTCCTTTATATTTTTTAAAATTTTCACCAGCCTGTTTTACCCGGGATACCGCAGCGCTTCTAACGATACCACATACATTGATATCGGTTAAGCCGTTTAGAAGTTATGGTGGAATAAAGAAACTCACAAACACAACTGAAAACATAAAACTACTTTTTTTGGGCAGTCGTGTAATAATAGATAGATAGATAATGAAGTTAAAGAGATTTTGAACTGGAACTTATGTGAAATGCTGTCTTGTCGTAAGTATTTCCAGAGGAATCTTGTTTTAGTTGAACGGCGTGGGATCGAATTCGAACTAAGGTGCACAAAGTGATGGTCCCAAGTTTGTCTACAGCACTAGTGTGTCTGTGTTTTTTTTTTTTGGGGTGTGAAAAATCATCTTATGACTTCTTCCGCTCTAGGGTGGAGCGGAAGGGCGTGTCAGACTCTTACTGACTAAAACCCACCCCTGTTCCTCCCTGCCCTACATGCCCAGGGGCGAGGTAACTCTTTCGAATTTATCCTCAACCCCCGGGCAGGCATTGGCCGTGGCAGGCCCCGTCCTTTGGAGGGTTTAATATTTCGCAAACGATTCACGGATTCGAAAAATAGTCTGTCTAACCCCACAACGATTTTGAAAGCCAACGATGTTCCACACAATGGATGGATATGCGAGAAAAAACGTACGGGAGCTACCATAAAAAAAAAACTTTTTCAAGGTCTTATTAATTTGTTATCGTGGCGTGATTAATTATATATCCATATGCAAAATTGCAGCTTTCTAGTACTAACAGTCTCTTAGCTATTATAAGCCTCATTGCAGACGGACATACCGAAACTCTACAGGCTTCTTGTCCTTGTTAGGACTGCGAAACCCTAATAATATTAAAACATTGCAGGTTGATTTTATTTTCCATTTCTATTAATAGGCTCACGTTTGTCCACCATCTCATCTGATGGTAAGCGATGATGTCGTCGAAGTTGGAGTACACTTGCCTATAAGTAAACTATTCACTCTTGACTTAAAAACCTCCAGGCTGTAGCTATCAGCAACCACAGAAAGGTTGACGAATGATCATTATAGACAAACAGCCGGTGGATTCTGTGGGCTTAGTGTGAGTTTTTTAACGCACTCGAACGCGTTTGCGTAAACGTTCGCTTATGTCTAATCGTATAGAAAAAAAGAGGTTACCAGTTATTGTCACCAGGCGGCGCTTATACAGTTTTAGTACAAATTGACGTTTACGCAAACGCGTTCGAGTGCGTTAAAAAACTCACACTAGGCCCTCTGTTCACAGCTCACCGTGAAAACTTTTAGCATGAGTTACCGCACCCAATTTTTTTTTTCTCATGCATCATCCCGCTCTGCGCACTCAGGCAGGGAAGGAACATGGGTGGGTTTTAGTCAGTAAGAGTCTGACACGCCCTAACGCTCCACCCAGAGCTGGAGATGTCATTGGATGATTTCCCACCCCACAAAAAAAAACCGTGAAAACTTAGGTGTAATGAGCGTGATGTGAACTGTCACTCCACCTTGATTATATGGATTGACAGCCCTCTTTACGTTCGCTTCGCCTAAGTTTTCACGGTGAGATGTTACAGAATGGCACTACAGGGGCTAGTCCTCACAACGCTTCTGGTCATGATCTACATAATATCTGCCTATCGTCCGGCAAGTATTATTTCTGCTAAGTCTCATTTATAGCATCACTGTTCCACTGTATTTGTGCGGATAGCGCAACAGTTTACAATTAGATACTAGTGTAGGTAACCTGTTCAACTCATTCATTCTGTGAATCAGCTGGCACTGGAATTAGGCGCGCAGCTGAGCAGTATTTATGAATTGTAATGTGTCTACTTACTAGCTATAACGCACACATGTTTAACACTACTTCAGCGTAGTATCTTGATCTATACAAATTCAGATTCTAAGCAATTATTTCAAATAAACCATTTACAGGCACTTTAGAATTGTCAATAAGTCGGTCAGTCAGAAAGATGAAGCTAATTGCACATTCCAAGGCGTAGATTTTGGGCACGCCACCATCGCTGCGGTAGTGCCCCTCTTTGAAGAGTGGCTGGAGAGGCGTTACGGCGTCCTCACCTCAGACTCTTACTGACTAAAACCCACCCCTGTTCCTTCCCTGCCTGAGTGCCCAGAGGAGCGGTAACTCTGTTACGAATTTATCCGGTACCCCTAGGCATGCAGGCACCGGCCATGATGGGCCCCGTCAGTGGTAGCCTGGTGCTGATCGGACGGCGAGCTACCCACTACTCGCCGTCCGCAGTCTACGGTAGCCGGAGATTGTCTCGCGACGTCCTACGCCCAATGCGTATCCTGCGGCGGTAGCGGCCGCTCCGTTGAGTCTCCCTCACCCATCCCGCCTCCGCCTTCGCGAGCATTACTGCTTCGCAGAAGGAGGAGACTGCTTCCCATTCCCTCTCGCTCCGTACCATGGCCTGAACCAGGGCTGGGCGCGGGAGGTCGCTACCGCCTATCGCATCCACGAAGACACGGCGGTGGTCCGCCCAAGCGGGGCAGACCTCCACCGTATGCTAAACCGTGTCCTCTGGGCGATCCGCGCAGTGGTAACACCCGGGTGTTTCCTTCCGCCTTATCCGAAACAGGAACCCCCTGAAACAACCGTGTCCGGTGAGGACCTGCGTCAGGCGGAAGGTGACACTCCTCAAAGAGGGGCACTACCGCCGCAATGGTTGCATGCCCAGCGCTGGGTTGCGACAGTCGCTCTCTCCATGTCGCCATGAGATCGTGCTGGAGCTCCGTCCACCGAGCCGCGAGGTAACGCGGCAGCGGAGTTTCGCCCAGGCGTTTAGCCTTCTCATGCCACTCCTAGAGGAGTGTGAGGACCTTGACCTTCAGATCCCATGGCGACAGTCCGGCAAGGAGGCTCGCCGCCTCACCGGAGACCGTGCAGCGGGGATAGGCTGCTTTTTATCCCGGCCTACGCGGGTGAAACCGTAGGGCTCAGCTAGTTAGTTATATTTTGTGGAAGTCCATTAGAAAGAATTATTAATTAAATTGAACATACAACCAATTTCAATCAGCCTGATTTTCAGTCTTCACTAGCCGCTGAAAGGTGAATAATATTTTAGGTAATGATCCGTCAAAATGCTAGTGCACGCAGACTGCCAAATATATCAGAATGAATGAATGCCAACAGGTGAGAGTGAAGTGGCTCGGTAGTTACCCAGTTGCATGAGTCAGTGAATGTAGGATTAACAAATGATCTAGGTACTATTTGTTCCTACTGAGAACAGTTACGATACCAATTTCCTGATCTAGATATTTGTTAGGCTCACTTATTTTGCCTAAGAGAGTTATTTATTTATTATTATTTTATTTTAGATGGGTTTGCTCTTGACTCTAGTCTAGGTCAAAGGTGACAGACGCCTCGATGGCGGTGTTCATTGCTGCCGGCGCGGGCGCAGTGATTTCGAGCTCTGTTGTTAGACCTTTAGCATGATTGGGAGTGCTCTCTGCTGGGCCCTATGCTTTTGGCTGTCTGGAGATATGTTTATTCTTTTTGTTTAGTTCATACAGGAAGTTTAATCCAAAATGCACTTGTTGCTTTCAACAGAACCAATTAAAATAATAATGTCAAAATGTTTTGGGAACATATTCATTATGGGTACCTACAGCTAAGGAGTGGAATGCCCTGCCGGAGTCTGCGATTCCTGATAGCTACACCCTTTAAGGCGTACATATCCGCCAAGTGCCGCCCTCATTGAATAAAAAATCGTAGCAAAGCGTAGCTCTTACTGACTAAAACCCACCCCTGTTCCTTCCCTACTTGAGTGCCCAGGGCGAGGTAACTATTTCGAATTTATCCTCAACCCCTAGGCAGGCATCGGCCATAACGGGCCCCGTCATGAATGCTGACAACTCTTTGAGGCGTACGTGGAATACTACGCGCCGTTGACTCTCGGGCCTGGTGCTGTTCGGACGGCGAGTTACCCACTACTCGCCGTCTGCAGGCCCATCAAAGGATGCGAAGAAATTATTGAGGTAGGGTATGTATTTATAATAGGTAATAAATTATTGAAAAATAAAATTCGCCACAAATCTTCATCACAAACGAACGATATCGATTACCGTTCAATAAAACAATGGCTCGTTACTCGTTATTGGCTGTAGTGTCGACGCGACCAAGTGGGACGCAGTACTAACAATTAATAGATAGTATTCAGTTCCTGCAGGATTGAAGCGGTTTTAATTAACGTGCTGTGTACAGCAGGTTTGAGTTTTTAAGCCCTGTAGTTTTGTTTAGAAAAGAATTTTAAGAAATAGGTACCGTAGTTGTTTCCTGACCGATTGGCCAGGGAGGAGAAGACATAAAGAGAGCTGGAAAGATATGGGGCAGGCCTTTGCCCAGCAGTGGCACAGCGAGGCTGAGAAAAAAAAGGTGGATTCAACATGGCAGTCATAGATATATTAGTGTCACGCCACGGACACGTTTTTCTTCGCTCGCTGTTGTTAGCCGACTAAATCAAATTGCAACAATTGTCTGTATATTTTGTCTGGAACAATTTGCGCGCGCTAGTGTGATATCTATCTCTTTTTTAACAGACTTCGAAAAAGGAGGAGGTTCTATGTTCGACTGTATGTATGTTTTTTTTTTATGTATGTCCACCGATGTCTCTGTCAGTTGTGACCGATTTTTGAAATTCTTTTTTTATCCGAAAGAATTTACTTCCGAGGTGGTCCCATATAAATTTTATCGAAATTGCTTCTTTATATCTACGCTATCGACTGCTTTGAAGCGATTTTTGAAAAACTGAACAAAAACGAAAAATATGTATACACAGATGACGTTTTGGTTTGTGTAAATTACACGTTCCATGTTATTGGGGTTTTTAGTTCTGGGGTCTAACATCTAAAAAGTGAAAAATAAAAAACTTTTTCACAAAAAAAAAAACAACCGACTTCCCAAAAAGAAAATACCTACACAAAAAAATAAAAAAATACTTTAATTTCGGAAGTCGGTGTCAAATATCGAAGAAATAAAATACAAACACCGACTTCTGAAATTAAAGTTATTTTTAATTTTTAGTGTAGGTATTATAAGGAAACATCAACAGTGTGACGTTAGCCGAACTGTCAAAATCAACTGACAGATCCAACATCTCATCGTCCGACTCTCACGCTACTCACTTTTTGCTCGGGACAGCTCCACGGACGGGCGCATCACATACGTATCGTATAACATTTAATATTATTTAGTAGAAACGTGTGCAAGAAAACCGAAATCAATAATCTTTTTAAATTAATCATTAAATTTGTTATTTCTTTATAGAACATTGTTTTATTTGCTTTTATCAGAAGTGGGATCACTACCCACATTTGATTGTAGTTTACGCATTATTGATTTCTGGTTATTTTGTTGTTTACTG
The DNA here is from genome assembly GCA_951329385.1 of Polia nebulosa. NCBI lineage: Eukaryota > Metazoa > Arthropoda > Insecta > Lepidoptera > Noctuidae > Polia > Polia nebulosa. The sequence goes on from OX589595.1 coordinate 32,056,146, forward strand.
TGCATTATCGTGTTGAGTGACGCAATAATGGGAAAACAACATCGTTCGCGTAGTGGTTCGCACAGTCGTTCGCGTTCTAGGAGTCGCAAAGTTTCGAAACGTCGGCATCGAAACCGTTCGACGCGCAGCCCGCGATCTAGAAGTAGTTCAGGATTACGTGAGTCCTTACAAACAATCATGTCTCGGTTAAATGCGTTAGAAGGTATGTCGCCGGTAGCTAAGTCGTCTAATGTCGAAGTACCGTCAATCAATAACGATTCAACGGAAAAAATTGTGAAGGCTATTCATTCATTAAAATACAGTAGTACACGTGATTTTTACGTATCAAATTTTGACCCTGATATACACGATGTTGATACCTGGTTTGATGAGGTAGATCGAGCGCAAATCCTAAATAAGTGGAATGATGCTGAATGTTTGTCGCGTATCGGTCAATGTCTAAAGGGCGATGCAAAGTCCTGGTTGGATGACTGGGTTACGACAGATCGATCTTGGAGTAATTTTAAACAAGATTTTAAATCCTTGTGCGTGAAAAAAATTGACGTAGCGAATATTCTTTATGAGGTCATGAGTACCAATTCTGATACTTTTGCTACGTATGCAGAGTATGTATGTCGATCTTTATTACGGTTAAAAATAGTTAAAGGTTTGAGCGACGAACTTATTTCTGCTAGGGTAAGCATGAAAAACGTTTAAATCGTGAGTCTGCAGCATGTAAGGAGGTTGTGAAACCAAATTTTGCCAAGCCTCCCGTCCAAAAGACCCCATTTAAATGTTTTTCATGTGGTCAAACCGGGCATAAACAAATTAACTGTCATGCTAAACAAAAACCGTCAACTACTAGTACAAATACAGCCATACACCAGTAACGTAAAGTCGGTAACAAAAATTGTTTGCACGTAATGTAAGAAAACTGGGCACCATATCAATGATTGTTTCGCTAAAACAACGTTCTGATAATAGGAAAAGCAACGTCAATTTTTGTTCCTTACCCGACATTAATAATTGCAAAGAATTTTGTTTGTTTCTCTTATTTCGTCCTCTGTACGGACAGAGGCCTTATCGAGTGTTAAAAGGTGTTGGAAATACTATCACTCGGGTGTTTTCGTATGTGACACTTACTATTGAGTTCAAAGAAATTACACTTGAAGTCGACCTATTGATCGTGCCCAGTGAAAGTATGAATGCACCTATCTTATTAGGTACAGACGTCCTTAATCGCGAGGGAGTAATGTAGGTACGCACAAAGGATTACCAACGGTTAACTTTTAATAATGTCCCTGCAAAAGTCTCGGCTATCGAATCGAATGAGCATCCTATCCAGACGTCGCTTGTTGCCAATGATAAGGGAAAACTTATCAAAATATTAAATGAATTTCCTAAATTTATGATAACTGGAACTGCTACCTCAACCGTGACCACCGGTAGCATGCACATTCGCTTGAATAGTGATGCGCCCGTGTATTATAGGCCGTACAAGTTATCTTTTAATGAGAAGGGGAGGATATGTGTACTAGCTTAAATAAAAAGCAGGCTCATGCGAAATACGCTTTAAATTATTGCTACGTCTCGATTTAGTTAAATGACTATCTGAGAAATTGAAAACTACCTACCTGTTGAAGTTTTTACTCTGGCGGGTTTGACATTGCTTTTTCGGGTGGGTAAGTCAGTAGTTACCAGGGACGATTGATTGTACATGGTCAGGTTATGAGTACGGCCGAGCCCAGGTAAAGTGAATACTAACTAAATTAAACTAATTAAACTCTCGTTCAATCACCGGAACCTACTAACGTTATGAGGTCCTGTAGTTTCTGGGGCTTGCAAGCTATTGTCGCTGTTAAATTGCAGGCCATGCCTCGTAAGACAGCAAGCATATCAAGGCTGCTGAGGAAGGAAACTTATTTTGTGTGGCGCTGAGCAGTATGCTGCTAGCGACTATCCACATAATAAACTGCTTGACTAACGAACCGGTTCTAGCAATATTTGTTACCAGTGTCCCATGTAACTTCATACATATGCCAGTGCTATTGGAGTTATGTGATTTGGGCGACTTCAGCCCCACTGGTCAACTTTCAAGGTTGAGCAACCCTTGAAGGGGTTGGTCCGTGGATGGGTGACTGATTCATTACATACCGAGACTCCTCCGTGCCTCGGATTGGACCTGTTTCAGGATTATGCAACCAGATGTGCAGTCGCTCCATGATGCGTATGGTGTGCGCTGCGTGATGCGCATGGTGTGCGCTGCGTGATGCGCATGGTGTGCGCTGCGTGATGCGCGTGGTGTGCGCTCCATGGTGCGCGGTGTCGCGCGTCGTGGTGCGCTGTGGCGCGCTTCATGGTGCGCAAGGTGTGCAATGCAATGCCTATGGCGTGCACTTCGTGGTGCGCGGTGATGCGGTGCGTGAAGCGCTATGGTGTGAGCTGCGTGAAGCGCTATGGTGTGCGCTGCGTGAAGCGCTATGGTGTGCGCTGTGTGATGCGCATGGCGTGCGCCACGTGATGCACATGGTGGGCACTTGATGGTGCGCTGGGTGTACGCTCCGTGGTGCGCAGTGAGGCGCTTCATGGTGCGCATGGAATGCACTGTATGGTGTGCTGTGCTGCGCTGCATGGTGCGCTGGGTGTGCGCTTCATGGCGTGCGCTGCGTGGTGCGCATGGTTTGCGCTCCGTGGAGAATGGCCGATACGAAATGAAGCTTATTGCTGAGCCTACGGCAAAGTGACATATGCAGCAGCGCAGTTTATGGTACCTTGGAAGGGTGAATGGACTCCAGATGAGTGTGCTGCTTTCTTTGCGTGTAAGTAGCGATTGAATGTCTGTAAGGTATAGTTGCCTACAGCCTTTTCAATACTAGACCTTGTGTATTATGTCTAGCCTTGTGTGAATACTAGACCTTGTGTATTATGTCTAGCCTTGTGTGAATACTAGACCTTGTGTATTATGTCTAGTCTTGTGTGAATACTAGACCTTGTGTATTATGTCTAGCCTTGTGTGAATACTCGACCTTGTGTATTATGTCTAGCCTTGTGTGAATACTAGACCTTGTGTGTTATGTCTAGCCTTGTGTGAATACTAGACCTTGTGTATTATGTCTAGCCTTGAGTGAATACTAGACCTTGTGTATTATGTCTAGTCTTGCATAAACACTAGACCTTTTGAATGGTATGTCTAGTCTTATGTGAGCCTAATAGTGACTGATTGTTTGTAATCTAGCAAGGATTATAAATAAACTTTCACTCTTTTCCTGGGGGTTCCTTTACCTTTCCTCACCTTGTTTCCTTACTAACACTAGCTGTTAGTCCTGGCTGTGTATTTATAGTAGATGTACATTTCAGGTGCAGACCAATCAGATGAGACCATGCCCTTAATAGACGGTGAAACTAGGTCCGAGGTTCAAAGCACTCCAGCCTGCGACGATGAGGAAGCTGGACCATGTAAACCTGCCGAGGACGTCAGGTTGTCAGGAGAGGCCGTATAAGGAAACATCAACAGTGTGACGTTAGCCGAACTGTCAAAATCAACTGACAGATCCAACATCTCATCGTCCGACTCTCACGCTACTCACTTTTTGCTCGGGACAGCTCCACGGACGGGCGCATCACATACGTATCGTATAACATTTAATATTATTTAGTAGAAACGTGTGCAAGAAAACCGAAATCAATAATCTTTTTAAATTAATCATTAAATTTGTTATTTCTTTATAGAACATTGTTTTATTTGCTTTTAGTATTTTATTTTTGGGAAGTCCGTTGTTTTTTTTGAAAAATATACATTATTATTATTATTATTATCTGGGGATAGTAATATGCTGATAGTGATTGAATATGTTAAGAGTGCCACCTTTTTTTTTTTTGGCGGTTGGGAAACCATCCAATGACTTCTCCCGCTCTGGGTGGAGCGGGAGGGCGTGTCAGACTCTTACTGACTAAAACTCGGGGTGAGTTTTTTTTTGTTCCTTCCCTGCCTGAGTGCCTAGGGGTGCGGTAACTCATTTACCGAATCTATCCGCTACCCATAGGCAAAAGAGTGCCTAGCCTACCTAAGATTGTACTTGTGAGGTCGAAAGGAGGTTAATGTTTTTTTTTTGCTGTTTGATTTAATAGTCTCCGTAATTTTTTATTTTCTTAAGGCATTGTTGTGTTACTTTATAGTAGGTACACCGAAAAAATTCAAATACCCACAATTTTTCATTAAGTAGGTATTGATCGAATGATGAGAGATCAATTAACTAGATCGTTGGTATTTATATGCATGAAAATTTACATTACAGTCAATTATTTTTTGCAGTCTTCTTCTTTTCGTTTCGGTGGTACTTTTTGATACTGCAAAAAGTACCACATATTACGGTTAAATATTTTAGAGTAAATGTTAAAAATAATGCTAAAATGTAACGATCAAGTTAATTGTCTGAGAAAAAATAGGACTTACTTTCATTTAAATTTAATAAAATAATCACAAAAAAAACCTCTACAAATGCGACGTTGCCAGCCCGCGCGCGATGAACGCACTTAAAAGCGCAAAGAAAGTCGATAAGCAAAAACATGTTGACACATCGATAAATTGTGTCCACAGTCGATAAAAACGAACCACAACCAAACTTCAATTATTAACTCAAGTCTTCTCCTTCTTTTCGTGTCCATTTCACTCAAATTTTATCCGACGAGTTAAGCTTTTCATTGGCTTCGTTTAAAACATCCAAGCCCCAGGTGGTTGCATGTTTTAAATAAAATCTCGATGTACGCATGATCCAATCGGTAATAAAAATCTAGTTTAAAAATTTTAACTCTTGCCCACATCCTGTGCAGTGTGAGTAATTCATAAGTTAGTTAATAAGTCGCGGCGCTATCGGCGACAATGTCACTCAGTTTGTACAATACCCTCACCGGATTTGTTTTATTTTTGTTAAAACAACAGATAGATTATTGTTTTAGTTGTTGATTCGATGTGAAAGTGAGAACAATGTATTTGTGTGGGATTTCTGACTTTTTTCGGAGACGGCGGCCGTATATTGAAAGGGTGAGTTTTTGAATTATTTGGGTTTAGAGTTGGATGGGAATAGTTTCACCGTGTTAATGTTTCGTGAAACTTATTTTTTTTATTTTTTTTTTAAATGGCTATGGCTACTTAAATTACTTTATGATCATAACCATTAAATGGTCATAAAGTTAGTGAATGGTATCATCACATTCTGCTAAGGGTGGCGTGCAAATATATTACGTACTTACATATATTTATTAAAGGACAGAGACTAGAAAGTTGGTACGCTTCAGACCCCTCGCGTAGCCAGGTAACGCAACAATAGGTTTTTAATTGTGTCTGCTAATGAGGGGCTTGACGCGTTGACATTATTGATTGTATTATTTAAATTAAGAATTAAAAGTCGGTGTTTGTATTTTATTTCTTCGTTATTTGACACCGACTTCCGAAATGAAAGTTCTTTTTAATTTTTTTGTGTATTTTCTTTTTTGGAAGTCGGTTGTTTTATTTTGAAAAAAAGTTTTTTATTTTTCACTTTTTAGTTGTAATACCCCAGAACTCAAAACCCCAATAACTTGGAACGTGGAATTTAAAATATACTAGTAATTGGAGGAAACCAAAACGTCATCTATGTATACATATATTTCGTATTTGTTCAGTTTTTCAAAAAGCGCTGAAGCAATTTCGATAAAATGTATATGGGACCAACTCGGGAGTATATACTTTTGAATAAAAAAAAATTGAAAATCGGTCCAACTGACAGAGAAATCGTACATAAAAAAAAACACACATACAGTCGAACATAGACCGCCTCCTTTTTCGAAGTCTCTTAAACAACCGGCCAAGTGCTAGTCGGCCTCGCACACGAAGGTTTCCGTACTTCCGAAAAAATCACGTTTCTGGTATCCCGCCTTTTGATTTTACTTTATTTTATTATTTGTTTTTATAGTGGCAATAGAAATTGATTGTCACAAAAACATGGAAATTAGGGTGTATCAGGGTAAACTATACAAACGTGATGTTTTTACGAAGTGGTGTAAACCATAAACAGACATGCGATTGCCGCAATTCCAGAAGGTTTGCTATCATTTACTGAAGAGTTCCATTGACTATCTCCGATTTTTTTTTTACCAAATTCAAATGGCCTCCCTTTCAAATAAAAAAAGAATTTTCCAAATCGGTTCAGGCGTCTTTGAGTAATCGGGGAACATACATAAAAAATTATTCCGACGAGTTGAGAACCTCTTTTGAAGTCGGTTAAAAATGATATTGTGCCTGTATTACCTAATAGGAAGAAAAAAGAAAGAAAGAAAATTGTTTATTCTAATGGCTGGCCAGGATTTTTCATACTTATAATGAAATGAGAAGGTAGATAAGATTTAAGTTTTGATTGGTAATAATCAGCGACACTAGGAAGTGGTGACGGGCGGGGTTTTTGGGGGACTGTCTTTATGTAGAACTTTGACGTTCAAAAAGTGCTGGCTCTCAGCCTAGTTTGAATAAATGACTTTAGATTTTGATTTTGACTATTAGGCTCACTAAAAACCAATTTTAAAATGTAGCCCAAAAACTTTACGTTCAATCTCAAAAGATCCATTGGCCAGATCCATGATAGATCTAGTAACGATTGTTTTTCCCATTATGTCTATTTATATAAGAAAATAAGTAAAATGGAGAATATCTGTTGTGAAAAAAAAAATGCTACAAAAACAAATAAATAACACTAAAACATGTGAATATCACTAATTTCAACAAATTACTATCTTGAACTGACCTAATTTCTTGCTCATAAATATCCGAAAATATTTAGCAAATTACATAGTAACTCAGTTTTATTAAGTGGCCGCATTATTCTTCCACATATTGATGCATATCGCTAGATTATTCGTTCAGCAGCACGATTATAATTTAATACAAAACAGTGCACCTATTTTACAACGAGTCATTACTGAAACGAACTGCTGAAAGATGTATGGTTGTAAATTCTGGATCACAGACATCTAAATGTCTATTTGTTTCAATTTCTCCGGCGAGGTGTGGATGGGATGGGCGAGAATTGTTTGTATGAAATAAAATTTCTCTCGAGCGAGGATCTGCGAGGCGAGAATTGAAATATTTGTTAAGTAGTACAACATTGAACTTAATTTAATTTACTTTGTAAAACGGAAATACAAATCTCGCACCGGCCATCGAGAACCCGCACGGACTCTCTCCGTCAAGCGCTGGCTCGCGATGGCTCGCGCTGGCACACGCTTGCACGAGACATCACTGCATATTACACTCTCCAGCGCCCAGTGCTCTTTCTCCACAAAACGTAGTAGGCGCGCGTGACATAGCTGGCCGGGTGACGCATGAAATCATGATCCGGCGCGGCGCGAGGACGCGCGGGCCATTGCGATACATCTTTCGGTGTAAAAGTGTTGCGCACTACGTCCGATATTTATCCGATACTTATCCGTAAAAAAACGGTCAGGCGTGGTCGTAGACCAATTTGTATGGTAGGTTACGCACTACCGATCCGAATTCGGTCCGAGTATTCTATAGATCTGTATTTTGACGGATAAGTATCGGACGTAGTGCGCAACCGCTCTAAGCGTGATTTCAATTCTCGCCCATCCCATCCACGCCTAGCGTCGCCGGTGTAAACTTACCTTTATACTAGTTGTTTAAGTAACAGAAATGGATGGTATTATTTTAATTAAATACTGCTTCTGCTCATAGAAATGAACATCTTTATGAAAGTTATAACAATTTCGTAAAAAAAATTGAACCTCCCATACCAATTTTAATCAGCTGATATTAACTTTCTAAGAAAAGTTTTTTTCTGTAGTTCCGTACCCGAAGGGCCCAAACGGAGCTCTATTGCTATCACTCACGTGTCCGACTGCCGGCGTCAATCACAAAATTTTGTTCCGAAGAATTTTTTAACTTTCCATTGTCCTTGTTTATTATTACGTCAGTATAATGTTACTAAATAAAAAACTTTTTTACAAAAAAAAAACAATCGACTTCCAAAAAAAAATACACTAAAAATTTAAAAATAACTTTAATTTCGGAAGTCGGTGTCAAATATCGAAGAAATAAAATACAAACACCGACTTCCGAAATTAAAGTTATTTTTAAATTTTTTTTGGAAGTCGGTTGTCTTTTTTTTATATTTCGCTTTTTAGTTGTTATACCCCAGAACTAAAATTCCCAATAACATGGAACGTGGAATTTAAACATTTCGAGAACACAAAAACGTCATCAAGATATGCGTATTTTTCGTTTTTGTTCAGTTTCTCAAAAAGCACTAAAGCGATTTCGATAAAATTTATATGGGACCACCTCGGGAGTATATTCTTTCGGATAAAAAAAGAATTTTGAAAATCGGTCCACAACTGACGAAGAAATGCGTGGACATATATATAAAAAAAAAACATACATACAGTCGAACATAGAACCTCCTCCTTTTTCGAAAGTCGGTTAAAAATGCCAATATATTGATAAATCAAATTTTTTCTTTGATAATTCCTTTATTTGGTACGGAACTTAAATGTGTGAATTTCGACACGCACTTGGCTGGTCTATTTTTGAAATTGTCTATGACTACCTTGAAGAAAGTTGTTCATTTCAAAGGGCAGAAGTAGTTTCTAAAATATAATCCATTAAAATTAAAAACGTTTAGATCAATTCACCTCTTTTTAGTGGGTGCCTTATTGATCTCATAAATACAAAAAATCTAATACTTAAAATAATAAATAACGTTTAAAAGTAGTTCCTAAAAGTAGGTAGTAAATATACCTATGCCTACAATCTTACAATATGTAGGTCATCATTATCAGCCTTTTAATATCCCCACAACTGGAGCACAGGCCTCCTTTCTATGAGAGGGTTTGGGCCTTAATCCACCACGCGGGCCCAATGCGGCGGATGTCACATGTTTTCGAATTTTTTTTTTGTAGGACATGCCGGTTTCCTCACGTTTTTTTTTCTTCACCGTTTTGAGGACAGTGGTGATGAAACAATTTACACAAAGTAAAGCGCCTGCCTGGGTTTGAATGCACGACCTACAACTTGTAAGTCGCAGCCGTTACCACTGGGCCACCACTGCTCTATGCTGAATCACTGCAATATGTATGTTATCTTTACATAATTATATACACGGTTGGTAAGTGGGATCCTGTCTCATAATCAAAATTTCAGCCGAAGCACGTCTACTGCTTCGTCCACCTTGTGCAAGACCTTCCAAAACTGCGTCTTCTGGTGCACGGTTGCCACTCCAGAACCTTTCGGCACCATCGACCAGAACGCAAACCGTCAGGATGTTTCCTGGGTACAAGAATTATAATTCTATTTAGTCTGCAAGTTAGATTATCAAAAAATGTTGGACAATAAAAAATTACAAAGATAAAACGCATCAAATTTCAGGAATAGAATCCCTATTCCTGAACTTTGATGCATTTTGTTACGTCACTTCTAGGTAATAAGAGGTACATTTTTGACGTAGTTGTGACGTTACGTGAATTTTCAACGTACTGGATCGCCCTCATTTTTTGTTTACGTGTCAAAAGACAAAATATGTGACCTCCACAATCCAGTAACTGGGTACCTAACACGATGGTATTGATTAATGGTAAGACTTTCGGGCTTCTGACGACAGCCGGGACCAACAGCTTAACGTGCTTTCCGAGGCACGGAGGAGTCTCGGTATGTAAATATGGTCACCCATCCATGTACCAACCCTGACAAGCGTAGCTTAACCTGATGAATCGACCCGTGTGGCTGTTATTACTTTAGCCACGAGCTCCTCCTTACAAAACCATCAATATACATGTAAAATACCGGTACCACCTATTCATACTATCTATGCATTAGGCTCGCTCGTCCCATTGCCTTCGTATCGTTATATTAATTAAGTTATCGGCGATTTAATTACTTTGTTAAGGGCCGCTCATGGAAGCTAACCAGTTTATATAAAAAGGTATAGGCTTGCATAATTGACGGTAGGGTCTGGTTCATTAAAAGATAAACAATCATTCTAAAAACAGACGCCTTTTATATACCGATATTTGGTGATCCTAATTGCCTTTTTTCAGGGGTCTACGATATGTTCATTATGCTCACGAATATGAAAAAAAAAATAGTGAAGGACCAAGCCTAAAATTCCAAAAAAAAGAGTGGCACTCCGGGAGTGCCGACAGAAGTGAAAACTTGAACAAAAATGCCCAACGCGCCTAAAGAAGTTTTCACTTCAAAAACCGGCCAAGTTCCGTACCAAATGTATTTTTGACTATTTGAATGACTTTGGGTCAACAAGATGCTTATACTGTGAAAATTACAAGACTGTAGCTCCAACCGCTTGGCTGTAAAACCTGTGTGACACAAGACGGACACGTGAGTAAACAGCAATAGGGTTCCGTTCGGACCTTTTGGGTACGGAACCCTAAAACAAGCGCTTTCCTCATTTTTTCGAGTATTTGCGAACTTAAATGTAGCTAGGTTCGAAACGACTTTTTCAAACTTTAAGGTTGGTTTGATAGTGAATGTAAAAAAGAAGCATTTACTTGTAAGCTCGAATATCTTAAAATCGTCTATGTATGATACTCGAGGTTACAAGTAAAGTTTGCGTGTGGACATATTTTTTCCTGTGACTGTACAGGGTACACAGATAGATTTCGATTCTTCTTTCGATGACCTATTAGACACACCTGGCATATAAGCCTGGCCTTCATCAAAGTCCCATCTTCATTATATTACAGGCTTCAAACCTAAATTCCAAACTAGGTTTCCCATTTTCACTGTCTCCGCACGGTCATGGCCGCCCCGCATTACCATAAGAACCCAATTTCTCGTCCCTTCAGATCCCAAATCAGCGAATCCCCAGGCAGTCTAAATATAATGCAGAATTACCCAATTTATACGTCTATTTTTACACTGAGCTAAAATCGTAAGGGGAACGTGGGAGTTTCTCAAAAATCTTGTTCAATTGGCATGAATATAAATCACTAAAGCAATATGTCATCTTAGAATAAGTTTTATGATTTCGCGGAAAATAGGACTTCCTTTGCGGAGGGTACACGACACACTTTTCTATTTGAAAAAAATAAAAATGTAAAAGTACTTTTTGATACAGTCGTGATGAGCTGTCTCAGTCAAATCTTTCCATTTCTTGTGCTTTGGAACGAGTCTATAAGGTCATGTGAAAAGTATTTTGTGGTTTGTGAAGGTATCTGAACCTTGTTAAATAAAGGTGACAAGTGAAATGTGACATTTTACAGGAGAAAATTCGACAGGCCGACAATCTTCTGTTTAATTAAACAGAATTCCTTAGGAAAATCTTAACAATTATCGAATTACCCACGTCATATTTCTCCGAAATTCATCAGTTCTATATGAAATTTAAATGGGACCATTTCGGAATAAACCCTTTTCGAACAAAAAAAAAATTTTGCAAATCCGTTGGTACCTAACTACTTACATGTTTTTTTTCAACTTCCAGTTGGAAAATGGCAGTAAAAATCGTCAGAATACAAAGAAGGTGCCAACTCGTTACAAATTATTATAAATTTGTCTACTCTAAGCGGACGGCGAGCTACGTTGTTGTCTACCCTGGGTGCGCTAGAAGTAAATAGTTTGATCATCATTTGTTCTGTATAGCCTTGAAAGCAAGTTACGATACGGAACAAATGACAGATTTGAATTCAATCAAGTGCTGGCTGTCATCTGTACCTTTCTGATCCCGGAAACCACAACTGCACCGTGCACATCTCGGGGAAAACTGAAGGAACTCCGAACAAACTAGAAAGAAAACACGTAGTTACGTTTATTTATGGTAAACATGACGCAAAAGATAGAAAAACACAACAAAAAAGAAAAAGCTTGGGAAAACATGCGTCACATCCACGCAAAACGGCCATCGCTCAGCTTAGTGCTGTGACCCTATGCGAGACAGAGCCCCAACGCTGGTTTTCAGCGACAACCGAAACTCACGTTCCTCATTTCTCTGCAGTTTGACGGTTTCTCGTTTCAGTCTTTTATACCTACTTTGAAAATCTTTTACCCTAACCCAACAGGATAGCTGGATAGATGGGTACCCAGCGTAGTTCAAGTGCAGCTTTTTAGTACTTACCTGGTAAAACATTAAAATGTTTAATGCTGTACGATCAGAAACAAAGTGTTTGTCTAGTGCTGCCAATGTTTGCGATAAAACTATCGATAAACAACTTGGGCTCGTTGTAAACAGTCGATCTTTATGGACACTATGATTTATGACTAGAGTGTAATTTTGATGTTAGTCGGTCTGTGTCGGATAGATCATTTCCGTTGTAATTTGGGATATTAGCTGAGGTTGACACAGACTAAGAATTTGGTATGGCTGCTTGTTTGACAGGTATTTCGCCTGCGACTTCGTCAAAATATAATCTATAGCCACAAATAATGTAAGTAGCTTTCTATAGATGATTTTTCTTACAACTGGTTCATAAGTTCCGTAGACGTAAAATTTTTGTATAGATCTCCATAACATATAATATACTGAACAACCTTAGACTAATAGTCATATTTTCCATGAAACACATTTACACAGTCATACCTTAAGATTAGTGGTTTAATGATCGTCTGGAATAGACAGAACTAAACGACTAATAATCTTGGATTGAATTGAGAAATAATTATGCTAGTCTTCTTAAAATGCAATGGAGTTATTAGAAACTGTACGCAGAGTGGGAGTTGACTGCTAGACAAGACACAATAGAGAATCTATTGTTCGCGGTCACTATGTGACCACCGTGGCAGTAAATGACATCGCGTTAGCGGATTGTAATTTCAAGATAGCATACGTCTCATCCATCAAATTCAGCTGGCTTTTGGATAAAATCTTTCAAATGAATAGTCAGTTATTTACTAACCACATTCTACCCTTCCGGGTAGAAAATGTTAAACCTATTAATTAGTGTATTTTTTTTTATATGTAACATCTTTCCTCTCACTTTCCTGTACCGGTGGGAGTGATTTCGTGAAATGGGACGGAAGTCTGTGACAGGAAGCCGGGGAAGCGCGTGCTATTTGATTTGACCAATCAGCGCGCGGTGGTGGAGTTGGCCGTCAGATGGTAGAGCGCGCGCACAAGTCCGCGCGCGGTCCAAATGGGAATTAAGGCCCTACTACCGACCAAGTGGCGCCCTCATTAAATAAAAAATCGTAGCATAGCATAGAAAATAAATATTAAAAATATCAAAAACGGCCGTTTCTGACACTTTTGCGTACTGTGGATACGAAACATTCTGAGACCTGTTTTAACAACGTAAAAATACTTTATCCTCTTTGTAACAAACGTGACGTTGGATTCTTTAATATTTATTTTCTATGCTATGCTACGATTTTTATTCAATGAGGGCGCCACTTGGCCGGTAGTAGACCCTTAAGCGCCCGCTCCGACACGGCGGGAACCGCACGGGGTCTTATTTATGTAGATATTTATTAGATTTTCATTTTATTTTTCAGGATAGAATTTTAATGTTGCACCAAGGTAAGATGTCAAATGTTACACATCATATGCGACTACTGTAAAACTCGCTTGATTTTTTGAAGTGAAAACTACTTTAGGCGGCAGTTTAGAGATGCGAAAAAAGAATTGAACTCGCGCACCACCGTCACCGGCATTTTTGTTCAAGTTTTCACTTCTGTCGGCACTCCCAAAGTGCCACTGTTTTGAAGTGAAAACTTCTTTAGGCGTTTTGGGCGTTTTTGTGATGAGAAAAACCAATTGAACTCACCAAAAAAAAAAAGCCAACACCGACACCGACACCGCTACGAGTGCTACGACGCGTAGCACACAGTTTTCACTTCTGTAGGCAGTCCCCATGACTGCCTAATTTTTTTTTATAAATAATGCCGAAGCCGAAATATTCCAAATTGTCGTTAAAATAGCCCCCGTCAATACGAAAACAGAGCTTATCGTGGGCCGACAACGTAGGACGAACGAGTAAAGATATCACATCTCAAATATCAACAAATACCATCGACCTTTGCCACCTCTTTTACCAATTCACTTACTCTTTGAAGTAACGTGTGTAAGCATGATGTCAAAGTTGCCTTTGAGCCATACATTATATCAAATGGCTACGTATTTAGACTGACAAAAATATATAATAACACGAATACAAAAGTGTAGAGATGTCAACAAACTGCGATAGCTCGGGAGTACGGCTCTTGTCTTGGAGCCAAAATTTTTTTTTTTGCTGATTTTATTTATTTTTGTTCAGTGAAGTGTTTGGTGATGACTGTAGAAAATGGAAATGTTTTGTAATGATGTGTGGTCTACGCAGAAATATCCGGGCCTTGACATTCCTTGGGTGATATGATGTTTTGTACTCCGATCAACAATGTACTTGTGTAATGTTTTAATTATAGTCAAGTATTTTATAATTTTGTAATTAGTATATTTTTATTGTTTATAAATGAATAAAGTTCCTAGTAGCTTGTATTACATTGTACAAAATTAACCTGAAAGATGTTATGACTATTATGAAGTCGCACTTTTAAGTAGGTACTTATTCGATATTTTTCTAGGGAAAACTGAACATCTACTACCTGATGCACCATCAATTGTTGGGAAATGTTTTGCTAAAAAACTTAGCAAATACTTTCGCCGAGAAAAATTTTAAAAGCTGCAACATTGCAAATTGTAATGCCAAGCCTTTTATTTTATTAATGCTGAAATCTTCAAAGTTTATGCAGTAGTGAACATTACTAAGAGTCTGTTATCCCTGTTATCACCTTCGGGCTATTCCGACGTAATAGCTCGTAATAGCCCCAATTAAATGGTAGATACTGTGCTGAAGATAAACACTGTACTCATGGGTACTTCGTATGAAGTAATAGACTAGTTTGTTTATTGGCTTGTGTATGAAAAAAGGAGTTTAATTTTGATACGTTACTTTTCCTACACTAATACTATAAATGCGAAAGTTTGGACGGATGGATGTTTTTTAATCAATCACGCAAGAACAGTTGAATGGATCTAGATTAAATTTGGAACATAGATAGATTATAGTCTGAATTATCATAAACGCAAAAAATTATAATGGGGGAACAACTTTCACGCAAAATGTATTGAACTGATTTTGATGAAACTTTACAGTAATATTGCATATACCTTTGAATAAAATATAGCCTTTAATTTATAATGGGGGGAAGTTTTAGTTCCGCATTGGCCAGAAGTTAGTTACTAGTATGTACTTAGTAGTACAAATCTGAAGAAAATAACTGCAGGATCATTAAGTTTTCTATGCCCGTACACAGATATATTAGCAGACGTGACCTTTTTGTGCACATACAGTTAAATCTCATTTCCTACAGTTTTTCTTTCTTACTTTGCTTTAACAGTGTTGAAATTGATTTATTTAATTGATCCTTAGCTGTAATATCCGAACATAACATATTTATTTCCGTACAAAATATAATATCAGGACCACGCCGCCATCCCGTCTCCCGCATCAGTCTACGCACCGTCTGATCCAATTTTAAATGTCAGATAGATAATTGTGCAACGTTTTGGCGACCGATCAACACACGCGATTCTGTCTCGCACTGAAACACTTCGCTTCAGTCCATCTCTTCAGTCCCGCCGAGCGGTAGCCGCGCGATCGAACCGCCCAAACGCGCGTGTCAAACGCGGCACATTTACATTTTTTTATTTAGTCCTGTTTCGTCCCAAAATAAACCAGTGTAGTGACAATGTTCCTATAGGTGTAATATCAAGTGATTGGAGAATTGATTCTTAGTACAAAATGGAAAGAAAAAATAGCGAAAGAATGGAAAGGAAAAGGTGATTTGTTTGTGGAAGCAATGGTCTTAATGATCATTGATAATTGGCTGTTACAATTTGTTTTTTGTTATGTTTTTTTTTAAATTGATATCCAAACATGTTTACTAATGAAATTGACTGCAATCATTGATTACACTCAACCATAAAGTAATTAGGAAACACATTAACATGCAAAGTTAAATCTATTCATAAATAAATATCAAACTCATCCATCAAAATGTCTCTCTCAATCAAATTTAATAATATCATGCACTACATACACCTTGCCAAAAGCATACCTTGAAACAAGTGATGAATCAATAAGTAATTATCAGATTAATTGGTCCATCATTTGCGTATCAGAAATGACAGAAATGTCATTTCTATCTATGTATAAATGTCAACGTGAGCCCATTTATCATAAACAACTCATTATACGTAAAGCATTAATGTCTTAATACATAATATATCCACATAACTTCACTGAAACACGAGCAGAATCCTCGTAAACCACTCTAATCATATTTATCACCACTTTAAAATTACACCTTTGGCCTTGATTTGATTATTTTCAGTCAAAACAGCATTTTTAATACAAAAAGCTTCGGTACATTGTGTTGTTCAAAAGATTACAAATTCTGTAACATATGAAAATCTTTCGTATGTTTAGATTTCTATAGTTTTAACAGTTTTCCTGACATTGGAGCTGGTTTAATTTGTTTATTTTTATTGTGTTACTTTTTACAGTCTATACTCCTGCTTTATTAACCAAATTAATCAAGCATTTCATATTTGACAGCTGACCACAAGGTCATTCTTTGTTTTTTGGCGGGATTTTTCGAGTGAAGTTCAGTGGCTGTTTTAATTATTCGCAAAGTCGCAAATTGATTGTTAGTGGATATTGTGATGTAAAATTGGTGTAGTTTTGCTTTTGTGTCTCAACCGTCTACGCAACTGGACAATATGTGGAATCATTTAAACAGGCGCGATCTCGGTAAAATGAAGCTGAGAATTTTACTGTAGTATTGATTATCTCAGTGAAGCTTACCAAAAAGGATGCCAAGTTTTATCATTTTTAGGGTTAGGGCGAAACAGAGCCCTATTGCTGTCACTCACGTGTCCGTCTGTCTGTCTGTCCGTCCGTCGTCTGTCATAAAATTTTGTTACAAAGAATTTACATAGTAGTAGGAAGTAGGATTTATGGATTATGAATGTTCGAATGCCTGCAATGTGCCAATAATGTTTCAATAACTTAGATTTATTGAAGTGAAAACTTCTTTAGGCGCGTTGGGCATTTTTGAGATGGGAAAAAACTATTGAACTCGCGCGACACCGACACCGCTACGAGTGCTACGATGCGTAGCACTCGTAGCGGATCTCGAACGTGCCTAAAGAAGTTTTCACTTCAGTATTACGATCATAATATTCTGCCGTTTCCGGCGTACAAATATGGTTTGTGAAATTATAAAAAAATAAAAAAAAATAAAATAAATTGTTTATTTCATCATTAAATTAAAATATTAATCATTAGAATTACAAATAATTTTTATAAATTGAACAATAGTTGTAAAAGAGATTAAATAGACAAGTCAAAATTCAATAAAGTCAAGGTAATTAATAATTTCTGCAGGCTTAGGTCTCTGCTTCGCAACGCTGCCGACTTTTCCTATTGTAGTTCAATAAGCGATATGATTCGAGAAGCCAATAATATTCAATTAATTCTGCATTCATTCATAATCATTTTTGCTTTAAAATATGCATTCTGAAATATTCTTCTTTTTATAAACCTGATCTTCTTTGTCCTATTAATTAAATGCATACGATCTTTTTATTACAAGTGTTTTTATGGTTACGTACCCGAAGGGTCCAAACGGAGCCCTATTGTTGTCACTCACGTGTCCGTCTGTCTGTCCGTGCGTTGTCTGTCACAAAATTTTGTTACGAAGAATTTTTTAACTTCCCATTGACCTATGAACTTGAAATTAGGTGATAACGTTAATTATTACGTATACTTTACTTACAAATACCAATATGTGGTACGGAACCCTTAATGTGCGAAATACAACACGCACTTGGCCAGTTTTTTAACCTTCAATATTTGTTTGTTCGGGTCAAATCTTGCAAGCGGAGTTAGAACCCCTTTCATCCTACGAAGAGTTGATATTTGGATGTTGGTTCAGTTCGGATGACAATGCATTTTATAGTAAACATGACCTGAATCGACATCCAGGACAAGCTACAGATAAAGGAACTCTTTCATTTTTTAACTCAACGGTTAACAGCACAAACCTGACAAGGTACGCATTTAAAAGCTTTTGTTTATAAATACTTTTTCTATAAACTTAGTGACAACACAATAAGGCAAAAAGTGGTATCTAAAAATGGTGGTATATTATGATATGATGTGATGATAATGTCTCATATTTCTAGGTAACATCCATACTTTTCCGACTTATACAGGATGTCACGGAAACGGGTGGTCATATTTTAAGAACCGGTTCTGCCGATGGTAACGAACAACTGCCTCAAAAAAAAAAGAAGAAAATTCCCTATAAATATTGGACTTTCCATACAAAGTTATCATCAGCTGAGCAATCAGGTTTACTTGAAGAAAGTTGTTTTGTTGATATGCATGGGCAGATGCAGTTCTTAAAATATGATCAATCCTTTCCGTTACACCCTGTATAATGTCACCGTATTACTGTAAACAATGTTAGTTTATAAAAAATCTTTTTTTTTCAGTAGGTGACTCTCCGATACATTGTCATTATTACATAAATGATCAAGTTAGAATGATTTCCAATTTTTTAATATCTTTTCGACGTGTTTCATCAGGCTTCTAACTTCTTAAACACTTTACGACTTCACTATTCACTTCACCACACCTGTAACTTTTTAAAAGCTATTTTATTTACACAGCTAATCACCAGTCAATCAACAATAACCACCTTTCTCTAAACTTCTCTAACAAACAATCACACAATATTTTGTCCGTCACTCGTACGTGACATGAGTGTGAACTCAGCTGTTGTGTCGGGCTATTCGTTTACCAGGAGCCGGCGAGCATCGTTGTCAGCTGAGCAGCTCCGCAAGCTTATTATGCTAGAAGAACAGGCATATGAAAATTGACAATATTTTGTGATTGTTTCATCTTTCTGATATCAGGCTTCTAACATACACGGGCCAGCGGACGGCGAGCACTGGGTAGCTCGCCGTCCGATCAGCACCAGGCCCGTGAGTCGACGGCGCGAAGTGTTCCACGCGCGCCTCAAAGAGATGCTTGTCAGCCACCTCTGACGGGGCCCATCATGGCTGGTACCTGCATACCTAGGGGTAGCGCATAAATTTTTAACAGAGGGGTGCGGTAAGCACCCCTGGGCAGGGAAGGAATAGGGGTGGGTTTTAGTCAGTAAGAGTCTGACACGCCCTCCTGCTCCACCCAGAGCGGGAGATGTCATTGGATGATTTCCCACCCCGCCAAAAAAAAGGCTTCTAACTGCTTAAACACTTTACGACTTCACTATTCAGCACTTAAATAACTTAAAAAAAGTATTAACAGCTTAACTTTACTTACACAGTTCAATAACAATTACCAATAAAAACCTTTCTCTAAACTTCTCTAACAAACAATCACACAATGTTTGGTCCGTTATTCGTGGCGTGAGTATGGACTCAGCTGACGTGTCGGGTTATGCGGTTACCAGGAGCCGGCGAGCATCCTTGTCGGCTGAGCAGCTCCGCAGGCTTAGAATGCTAGAAGAATGGGCTTATGACAATATTGACAATATTTTGTGATTGTTTCATCTTTCTGATATCAGGATTCCAATTTTTAATATCTTTTCGACTTATTTTATCAGGTTTTTAAATTCATAAACACTTTACGACTTCACTATTCACCACTTAAATAACTTTTCAATAAAAGTATTAAAAGCTACTTTATTTACACAGTTAATCAACAATCACCAATAACAGCCTTTCTCTAAACTTCTCTAACAAACAATCACAAAATGTTTCGTCCGTCACTCGTGCGTGGCGTGAGTATGGACTCAGCTGACGTGTCGGGCTATGCGGTTGCCAGGAGCCGGCGAGCATCTCTGTCATCTGAGCAGCGCCGCAAGCTGAGCATGCTCCGCACAGCGAGCATCCCCTCCCCACTGACTCCGGTGAGCCACATTTACCATATGGTACCCTGCCCGAGAAAAGACTGTAATCAGGTATACTTTAGAATCCTTATTGTGTGTATTGTGGCTAAATGAGTGTAGCTTTTTATGTGAGTTTCGTTGAGTGTGAGAGTGCTCAATGCTCAGTTTTCTGATTGTGTTACTGCGTTAAAGGTCTCATTAAATGTATCTAACCCTTCTCTGTGTCTTTAAATATTACATATTTTTGAACTGAGTGATATTTGTCGACTGATTAGCCCAAAATTATTGAGCTCCTTAGCTGATCCAGATGAAAACAGCTGACAAGACACGTTACTTTCAAATACTTATGTCATCATAAAATATCTGCATTCTTGTTTACCATTTTTGGTATAAACTCTAACATATTGGTTTAAACAAAGCTCATTTTATTTTTCCAAGGACTGATCAATACGTATTTAGAAATTTGTTATCGTTGAGAAACTCGAGGAAAGTTTCTCTTGTTTATGTTTTTAAATAATCGAAAAGATACATTGACGACACGGTTGGCACAGTAGCTAAGCGATTGGCTGCATGCAGCGCTGCGTGTTGTGGGTTCGCTTCCCGTACGAAACATTTATTTGTATGGTATAAATATAGTTTTTTTTCTAAATCTGGGTGCGCACCCACGATACAGGAGAATAGAATAGAATACTCTTTATTATGTACACCATACACAATACAAAAAAAAAAAAATGAGACAATGGGCGGCCTTATCGCTAAAAGCGATCTTTTCAAGACAACCTTTGTATGGATTTTAAAGAGAAAAGGAAATACAGTACTGTAGGTAGTCTTAGGTGTACTATTTATAATAATATATACAATTAATACATTATAGATAAATATATACATTAATAATTATGAAATAAAAAGTATAGATCCCTAGTAAAAACGATTAAAGAGAGAGGTAGTGATTTTTGACCATTGTTTTAAAAGTGGAGAAGGATTGAGCACGCCTTACCGACACAGGCAAGGCATTCCATAACTGCACCGCGCACCGCGCCACTATGGACAAAGTATTTTAAAAAATAAAAGAAAAATCTCCAGACTAAGATTTAATAGGTGATTGATGAAATTTCGACAGCTAGTGCGTAATTCAACATTGAACCGAATCAATTATGACGAAAATCCCAGACATAGCTCAAATACAATTACAAAAGATTAACTAAACGTCAATTAGGTATTGATTGTTACTCGAAATAACACCATTAACAAAGGAATGATCGATATGTGACGTGCCGATTACGACGGTGTTTAACCCAAATATCGGGCAGACTAAACAGTTTATGATTCCTATTCCTATATTCGGCAGTGCATATGCTTTTTTATTTTTTGTGGGGTGGGAGTGACCCTATGACTTCTCCCGCTCTGGGTTGAGCTCCAGGGCGTGTCAGACTTTTACTGACTAAAACTCACCTCTGTTTCTTCCCTGCCCTGAGTGCCCAGGGGTGCGGTAACTCTGTTTCAAATTTATCCGTGACCCCTGGGCAGGCATCGGCCATGACGGGCCCCGTCATGCATTGCTGACAACTTTTTGAGGCACGCGTGGAACACTATGCGCCGTCGACTCTTGGGCCTGATCTTGATCGCATGGCGAGCTACCCACTACTCGCCGTCCGCAGGCCCGCATCTACGGTGGCCGGAGATCGTCTCGCAACCCCCGAAACCCAGGGCGTCTCCTGCGGCGGCTGCTGCTGGGGGCGTGAGGGCGACTCTGTTGAGTCTCCCTGACCCGTTCCCCCTCCTCCTTCACGAGCATAACTGCTTCGCAGTAGAAGGCGACTGATTCCCATTCCCTCTCGCTCCGTAGCACGGCCTGGAGCTATGCCAGGCGCGAGAGGTCGCTGCCGCCGATCGCCTCCACAAGGACACGGCGGGGCTCTGCCTAAGCGGGGCACAAGTCCACCGTATCCTCCACCGTGTCCCCTGGGCGATCCGCACAGTGGTGGCACCCGGGCGTTTCCCTCCGCCTTATCCTACACAGGAACCTACCGAAACTTTCGTAACCTGTACCTGCGTCATGTGGAAGGTGAGGAAGCCGTGGCGCCTCTCCAGCCACTCCTCAAAGACCTTACCGTATTTAGATTTTTGAAGTTATACTTATTTTGACGCGTTAGGGAAACATGATGAGAGTAAATTTTTACGATGCGCGCGCACACTGTCACAAAAAACCTACAGCCTGAAGTTAGCTAGAACCGATACCCTGAAGTTAGCTATGGTCTGTGGTTCATGAAGAATGATTGTTTTCCTTTTGTAAACTTTGTGACGGTTTGGTTTTTATCTTGTTACGCCAAAGAAGTATAACTTCTAACGTGCGTACATAAGTACACTCACACTTTTTTTAAATATTTTTACAGTCGATAAAATTAAACATAGATTTCCTCATTTCGATATGTGCACATTATAAAGACTCACACTGTAACAGATGGGGCAGTTAATTTGTTCTGGCTACTTTAGGGTTGGTTACTTAGTTCTATAGTATTTCATTTATTGTTACATTGTCATCTTCACTTTATTGCTTTAGTGACATTTCATTTTGTTATTCTGGCGTAAACGTTATCAGCATCATGTCAGTTGAAAGACGTCTGGGTGCTAGCCAGATAAGAGGCTCTTCAGTAGATTGCCACTACAATCAAGTTCAGCCTTGACTGGGTCGACTGTTCATTTGGTAATTGGCTTTCTATAGATTTCCAGTGTGTGGTCACTATCTTAAGCTTTCTCTATTTGTAACCTTCTTAAAAAAAAACGGGCCAAGTGCGTGTCGGACTTCGTACATTTAGGGTGCCGTACCAAATATTGGTATTTGTTAGTAAAGTATACGTAATAATAAACATTACCACCAAAATTCAAGTTCAGAGGTCAATGGGAAGTATCAATCAATAGGGCTCCGTTTAGACCCTTCGGGTACGCAACCCGGAATTCGAAGCCACAAGTGATAAACCCTAGTTTATCACTTGTGGCTTCGAATCATCAAAATTCTTTTTTTATCCGAAAGAATATACTCCCGAGGAATATACTCCCAAAAAGCGCTGAAGCAATTTTGATAAAATTTATATGGGACCAATAAATTTTATCGTAATTGCTTTTTGAGAAACTGAACAAAAACGAAAAATACGTTTACCTCGATGACGTTTTGGTGTTCTCCAAATGTTTAAATTCCACGTTCCATGTTATTGGGGTTTTTAGTTCTGGGGTACCTATAACAACTAAAAAGTGAAAAATAAAAAACGTTTTTACTAAAAAAAAAAAACAACTGACTTCCAAAAAAAATACACTAAAAATTAAAAAATAATTTTAATTTCGGCAGTCGGTGTCAAATAACGAAGAAGTAAAATACAAGCACCGACTTCCGAAATTAAAGTTATTTTTTAATTTTTAGTGTATTTTTTTTTGAAGTCGGTTGTTTTTTTTTGTAAAAAAGTTTTTTCTGTTTTACATACGTTACATATACATATGTTAAGATTGTTGCATATAATTATATAGATTCAAGTTCTTCAAACTTAACAGACAGATGTGTTGCTGGGGACTTTGTTGGCCACTTCTTCTTCACAGCTAAAACACTAGGAAGTGGTGACGGGCGGGCGTTTTTGTGGGACTGCCTTTATGTAGAACTTTGACGTTCAAAAAGTGCTGGCTCTCAGCCTAGTTTGAATAAATGACTTTTGATTTTGATTTAAAAAGGAGGAGGTTCGATTTGGAATAATATTTTATTTTTTACAAACTTATTTAAAAAAATCGGGCAACCCGCACTGGGTTGGGCTCGCACATGAAACCCGTTCCGTGCCATAAACTGATAATAAACCCAAAAAAAAAAAAACACGTTGCTAGATACGTGTTTTTTGGGCTGTATCTCATGATCCGTAATAGTAAGATTTTAAACTTTTACTTCTGATATGAAGGGACTCGATAAAAATCTTGCTTCAGGAGACTTTGACCTCGATTTTTCGAGTTTGCGATTCTGCTGGTCGCGTTATATCCTTCAGAATAATACGGAGTGAGGGAGTTAAACTTTTCAAGTAGTCCCTCATGATCAGCTCAAATCTCTATAGAACTACTAATCGACTAGTTCAAGACGCCAAAATATAAACGTCTGAACTTGACCCAGACCTCACAGCACAAGCATCCTCAATCATTCTTGAAAGTAACACCCCGTGAACTATCTGTCAATAAACAGATCTCCTGCCAAGTAACACAACGCCTCTTAGTTGAAACCAATCGCTTCTACATAACGGCCTAATAATAGTTAGCGCTTATTTTTAACGCGAACCCATTGCCAGAGATAGGGTTGGCAGATTCTAAACCCAAAAGCCTAACAAACCAACCTGAGACTTATTTAATTAGAACCGTCAGGTGATAAATTGTAAACTGGACAATATTATAATCGTACATTTTCTGCTTTATTGAATAGCACCTCGCAAAAATATTATATTCTGGATAAAATATTTCCAATTGTGTACTGACTTGTGAATGAACATTTATTATGTACAGATAAATACAAAATGTTAAGGTGAAAGCTCCAGGGTCATCATCATTCTCCTGCCCTTATCCCAATTTATTTGGGGTCGGCGCAACATGTCTTTTTGTTCCATACTCCTCTATTAGTCGTCATCTCTGTAGTCACCCCTTTTTTACCCATATCCTCTTTCACACAGTCCAACCATCGTTTCTTTGGCCTTCCCCTACTCTTATAGCCATCCACATCCATACACAAGACTTTCCTCACGACATTTTCTTCATTCCTCCGCATCACATGCCCATACCACGACAACCGATTTCCACACAACTTTTCAGTCAGCGGTGCCACTTTCAGACTTCCTCTTATATACTCATTCCTAATTCTATCCATGCGCGTAACACCACACATCGCTCTTAGCATTCTCATCTCAGTTACATGCAATTGCTTTTCATTCATCCCTTTTGTGGCCCAACATTCTGAACCATACAAGACAGCAGGTCTGACCATTGTTTTATAAATGTTCCCCTTAAGTTTTAGGGGAATGCGGGAATCACAGATAGTCCCGGTGACCTGCCGCCATTTCATCCATCCAGTGTTAATTCTGTGCTTAACAGTCCGATCTATTTCGCCATCGCTTTGCACGAGTGAACCGAGATACCGAAAATCGGAGCAGACTGGGAGTAGCCCGCGAAATTCAAATTTTCTTACGTTTGTTGCAATTTACAGGTCAGTATCAGGTTGTTTGTTGGTCAAAATATGAAACGCGGCTGTAGCAAGTACGTATTTACAGAACTGTAATCATTAAAATCATCAATACAACTCTCTCAGTTAGAATTGATGCCAAATGTCATGATTTCATGAAATACTTACATTTGACATCCATTCCAAGTGAAAGAGTTGTATTGATGATTTTAATTCTATAAATACATATTTGCTACGGCCGCGAATCAAATTTTGACCAAGATTACAACCTGACACTGACCTGCATATTGCAAAAAACGTTAGAAAATTTGAATTTCGCTGGCTACCCAGGGGGCTTAGACAAAGTAACAATTTAAAAACGATAACGAAGTTAGAAAAGACTAAAATGTATGAGATTGACATAAACCGCGCTAAGTCACGTGGTCAGTCGACTGTCGACATCGTTATCGCAAGTTGGTAGACAATGTTATAATTCGTAACGAAACCATAAAGAAACGAATTGCTATCGTGTTTATCCCATACAAATGCGTAGACAAGCAGCGCTTTCAGAGTTCGCCTTCGCCTCGATCGTGATCGCCAAAAAAGATAACGAAGGAACGCTAACGCTAGGAAATGTTTATCGATATCTCAGAGACGATGACGAATTTAGATATCGTTTCGCTACGAAGCGATGTTACTTTGTCTACAGGGCCTGGAGTTTTTACCTTAATATTTTTTTACCCCCTTATCTCCGAAACCACAAAGCCTAAAATTTAAAAAAAAATGCACAATGTAGTTATTTACTTATAGATTATAGGAAAACCTATAAGGAGGAGGCAGTAAACCTAAAACCTGAAAAAAAAAGTTTTGTTCGGTTTCGTTTGCGCTCGAGTCCGACTCACTCTTGGCCAGCTTTTTTGGTATAATTGGGTAATAAAGACGAAATCTTTTATTTCGTTATTAAGTATTTTGTGTCCTAGTTTTGAAATGAAAACATGATTGCAGGTAAATTAAGCTATCTTGATCGTGCATCGTAAAATCGTGTTTACTTCTGATGTAAAAATAACATAACAACTGAATTGAATGACAGAAGTTTCGCTATAATACAAGTTGTTAGTGAAAATCAAAGTGGCTGTTGAAATGAGAAGACTGAATAGGTTACTTCTAGGTAAGCGTGCTTAATCGTCGACCACATCATCGCTTACCGTCAGGCGAGATATTGGTCAAACGCGAGCAAAAATGTGATAAGAAAAAAATAAGTATACCTATGGGTAAAATGTGAAAATTCTAACAAAAGTTAGACAACGTCAACTTTGGCTAGACAGGTTTCTAAAAAGCCTAATAACATTTGGCTTTATCTGGACGCCGGGCAACCCTAGCCAGAGCACTAAAAGTGCAAATAAATAATTTGTGGAACAATATTCTCATTGTCGCGACAGATTTAGACTGCTGGCAACTCCAGGGTCTGCGGTGACGTCACGACCTTTCCCGTAAACATTATTGTTAGGGATAACGATGTTCTTTTGTTTTCGTTTCAAATGGAGATCGGTTATTTATGAGGTTTTATTAGAGTGTGTGTAATAAATTCAGTAAATCTTATTACTGTCTATATTTTATTTTTTATTGGCCACACACGTTACTGCACGTTTGCTAGCACTATTATAATAATAACTACTACTAACGTGAAACTTATAAACTTGTGGGAGTTTACCTACTTGTGAGCGCAGGTAAATGAAAAAGTTATTACTGAAAGCATATCTACTAAATTCGTACGCCACATTTTTTTTTTCATTTGCGGTTTAGCCTATATTCTAAGTAATTTTGAAGGAAACATCCTTAACTATCACGCAGTCGCCATGGCAACGGAAATAGAACCCTCGTTAAATTTTAATGAATAATAAGCTTTATATTTAATAACAAGGTAGATTCGCAGGAAATGACATATGAAATAGGTTATGTTAGCTTGTTTGAAAGTCCGAATGAAAAAACGGAAGCCGTATAGGATCACTCGTGTGTCTGTCTGTCCGTCTGTCACAGCCAATTTGCTCCGAATCTGCTGGACCGATAGAGTTGAAATTTGGTACACACATAAATATCTATGATCCCAACACGGAAGTGTACCCTAAATACTTTCCAAATATTAATTAATTTGGAATATGGGATCATTTATTCATTTAGGGGTGAAAATCGGAAAATTAAAAAACAAAGTTTTTCAAACTGTGCCGTGTGTCCGACTCGATCTTGGCCGTTTTTTTTTTTAATTTTTATTACTGGGGTTAGGTTTACAAGTAAACTTGCATAACTTTACAAAGAAGTACTTAGTCGTCATTCTCCTGCCCTTATCCCAATTTATTTGGGGTCGCCGCAACATGTCTTTTTCTTCCATACTCCTCTATTAGTCGTCATCTCTGTAGTCACCCCCTTTTTACCCATATCCTCTTTCACACAGTCCAACCATCGTTTCTTTGGCCTTCCCCTACTCTTATAGCCATCTACATCCATACACAAGACTTTCCTCACGACATTTTCTTTATTCCTCCGCATCACATGCCCATACTACGACAACCGATTTCCACACAACTTTTCAGTCAGCGGTGCCACTTTTAGACTTCCTCTTATATACTCATTCCTAATTCTATCCATGTGCATAACACCACACATTGCTCTTGGCATTCTCATCTCAGCCGCATGCAATTGCTTTTTATTCATCCCTTTTGTGGCCGAATGAAAAGCACAAAAGGGCTGAATGAAAAGCAATTGCATTTACAGAAGTACTTAGTCACAGTAACATTACCTGATCAAGTGAATGATGGTGACGCAGCCAGCATCATGTGTGGTTGTCATTACTTTCTCGGCGTCGTTTTATTTTCGTTTTTTTTTTTAAATAGTCTATTATTTTGGGATCGTAGAAGAATTAGAATTATCCGTAGTCTAATCGACCTCCAACAATGTTTTCACTAATTGGCAGAAACCAACAGTGAGCAACAAATTAATAAAAATCGTCATTTCTTTCACAGTTATTATGACAGAAATGATGATAGACAATGTCTTTAATTTTGAAGTGACGCACTGCGCACACGCATTTTACAATAAAACCTACCTATAGTTACGAAAATAAAAATAAGTACCTAGTATATGTTTGACGTGAATACGTGATACTTACATAAATTACGATTGTAGTATGAATTTAAATTTAGGAAAATAATGTATAAGTGCGGAAATCTACCTACTTGCATAATAGCAAATAATTATGTAAGATTTGCTTTAGAATTACCTTCCACGCTGTCACTCACGTGTCCGTCTGTCTGTCCGCCGTCTGTCACAAAATTTTGTTCCGAAGATTTTTTAATTTCCCATTGACCTATGAACTTGAAATTTGGTGAGAACGTTTATTATTACGTATATTTGCCTAAAAAATACCAATATATAGATAAATCAGATTTTTTATTTGATAATTTTCTCATTTGGTACGGAACCCTAAATGTACGAAGTCCGACACGCACTTGGCCGGTTTTTTTATCATTGACAGACTCTCGTTTGACCACTATCTCACCTGGTAATGGATAATGTGGTCGAAGATGGAAGACGCTTACCTAGAAGTAACCTATTCACTCTTGACCTAAAGACTCCCAGGTTGTAGCTACGAGTATCAGGAAACACAGACTCCGGCAGGGAATTCCACTCACTCCAATAATTTTTCCCGTTGAACTTCACCTTGACTTTCACTTGACACATGAAACAGGTGTTCGTTTCAAGGTATAACTATTGTTTTTACCAGGTTTACATAACCTTCCTTGTATATTTTTTATGAATATTTTTACAAAAGCCAGATTTCAATATCATTTTTGCTTGGCGTATCAAAACAGAACTGCTTTTAATCAACTTTGAAATAAAAGAAAACGAGAACAACAATGAAACATTGTTTTAAATTGAAACGGGAAGTTCTGTCGGAAAGATAAACGATTTATAGTTAGGATGTAAACAATATGTTCTAAAGGAATGAAAAGGAACAAAATCATCAAAAGTAGATAATAACAACGTTGTTAATTTCTGTTCAGTGTTCAAAGAAACTGACTAGTTATAATTATGTATTGCAGACGAAGTGATTCATCTCGATATTATTTATATTATACGGCCATTATATTATATCTACCCAATTTAGATAAAGTGAATTATGTATTTATAGGGAGCGAATTAATCAAACTATTTTGCAATTATACTTGATTACTAGCTTCTGTCAGCGGCTTCGACCACATGGAATTGGTACTTCCCCCGTTATAAACTTTCAACCCCTTTTTCACCCCCCTTAAGGGTTGGATTTCGAAAAACCCTACCTTGGATACTTACTTCTCACAAAGAACACTCCGTCCAAATTACATGACTCTGGGACCAGCGGTTTAGGCTGTGCATTGATATATCAGTCAGTCAGTCAGTCAGTCAGTCAGTTAGTCAGGACTTTGAATTTTAAAAAGGCACATCACAAACCCGTCAACTACGCATACTGTACATCTAACAAAGTACGAGTAGCTTTGCGCAATAATTATTGCTGGGAAATGACTTTACTTTTAGGTATGAAAAAAGTTCTTTTTTATTGCGTGAAGTGTAACGCGAACCCAGGCAAGCGGAGTTAAGCCCCGCCCCTTCGCTCTAAGCCGCGTAGGTACTTGTCGGATACGTTTGATATTCATTGCGTTTTTGTAACTTCAAATGCGTAATTTGTTAAGAAAAATCGAAAATTCACGTAAAGTTTGTTTGGAAAAAAGTTTTAATAACACTTGAAAACATTTTCACAAAGAAGTAAAAAAAACATTGGGACTTTGACCTTCAATATCTCCAGAACCAGTGGATTTTCTAGTGGTATAGTCTAGTGGAAAGAAATTATTCAAATAAAGTGTAGAATATGGGGCTTTTGTCTTCGGAAACTATCTTTTTACATCCATTAAACAAATATGAAATAGCTAATAAATAGTTACAATTCTTGAAAAAAAATTAATAAATCATATTCCTAAAAACTTATTAGGTATAAATAGGTAGACAGTTGGCGAAAACATAGGGCATCAAAAATGTCATCCACATCGCTGTCAATGGGAAAAGTGCCAAGGAACGCTAACAGCATTGCCACGTTGAATAGCAATGCTGATTCGTTGGTCAAACAAAAGTCAAGCCGCAAGCGGTCGCGTGAAGACTCGACTAGCTGTTCGCTGATATCCCGAAAAACTCGATGAGCACTCGGATCCCATGGCGCCAGTGTTTCAACCTCAAACGACTCAAACATGTACACGACAAGATTGCTATCTAGATAGCCTTGCATAGTGTAATAAAACACTACAAATTTTATTTCTTTTTGCCCATCTATGCGGCAACAAAGACTTTTGGTTTTTCTCGTGCATGTGGTGTGCTTTATACCCTCGAAGTATCCCAACGGCTGGATTGTTTGAGTCACACTCCTCAATTTTGTAATCAATGAGGTAATGGTTACATTTTGAGGCTAGATTTTGATTTTATAAAACCAAAATGGTGGCCTTAAAAAACATTTCTACAAAAAACAGACCCATCTTCCAAAAAAAAAAACAAAGTGCAAAATAACTGTAATTTCGGAAGTCGGTGATTCTGATTTTGTTTCTTCGTTTTTTAACAACGACTTCCGAAGTTAAAGTTATTTCGCTCGTTTTTTTATGAAGTGCTTTATATTTTTTGTAAAACTGTTTTTATTTTACTTTTTAGTTGTGATTGATTCCCCATTAAATTGTATTAACAATGCATATTTAAGCGATATCAGCAATCGCGGTTGAATTGCTGTCATTTTTTGAAGGGTTCCGTTGTCTGTCTCCGAAATTTATCATCAGATTTATATAAAATTTAAATGAGACCATTTCGGAATTTATCCCTTTCGAACAAAACAAGAATTTTGCAAATCCGTCAATAAATGACGAAGTTATGCGCCCGAACATAAATAATAATTTAAAAAATATATATAAACATTCTAATTGATAACCTCCTCCTTTTTGAAGTTGATTAAAAATACGAATTTGCGGTAGAGAACAAAAAAATCCTGTTCAATTTCCTGTTGCAGAAGATTGCCCTGTTGTTCTAACTTCTAACCAAGCATCTAAGCTTCCGTCAGCAAACCCACAATCAAACCTTGTAAAAACACAGAAAATCTGCAACAAATCTCGCTCTGACGTAAAGGAAGTCCCGTTCTTGCTAACAGTGTAACATCCGATGAACCAACAGCTGTTCATAAATTATCGCCGGTTTTAATTCACTTTTTATTGACGTCTTCAGACAGTTCAGACGATTCAGACTGGCCCTCATCAATCGCTATAGCTATGTTTGAAAACGGCAAATTGAATAACAAATTAAATAGAGAAAAATGTAGGAGTTATTGTGGTTGTGAATGTCTATTGCTGACAAATAGGACGGAGAAATAACGTCTTTAGGAAATCATCATCATCTGTCCAGCGTTTTCTCACTATGTTTGGGTCGGCTCCAGTCTTATCTTTATATATAAAACAAAGTCGGGTTAGTTAAACCATATAGAACTGAAGAACGTCTGGTTATGATCTGTGTTTTGTTGGATTTGACTGTAAAAACCAACTAAAAAGTTCCAGACTTGTTGAAAAGTGACTTGTTTGGAACTTTTTAGTTGATTTTTACAGTCGGGTTTTTTGAAAATATTCAAGTTTTTATTTCCTACATTTTAATGAGTTACATTTTTGGAATCGTCTCCTCGAGCTCATTATTTTGATACCCCACATAACCAGGTAAAAAAAAACGATTACACTAACCTAATTGCGGCCGCCATTTCGTTTTATTTTCGAAATTCATATAGCCTATGTCACTTCGGCGGTCAAGACCAATCTAATAATACTTATTTGTTAAAATCCATCAAGTCGTTTAAGCTACAGCGCGTGCCAAAGAAATAGACATACAAACATACACACAACATACATACTCTCGAAAAACATTACCCTCTTTCTAGGGCAGTCGGGTAAGAAGCGAAAGAGCCAGTACGAACTTCTGCCGTTGTAGTCTCTCTGTTGTTTTTTACGTGTATTTCTTATAGCTCTTATTGCCAGGCTCATACTTGTCATTATTATGCTTTGTGAAGAAAAATAATTACTGTCATTTGTAATTAATTTGGAATATATCTGCCAGATACCAGCTTGATGCCCTTGAGTCAATTGAGAAACGAGCCAAGAGGATCATCGGCAATGATAGGCTAGTTGAGTCGAAGCTCTAAAGTCTTGAGCATAGACGCCGAGTTGCTAACCTGTCGGTTTTCTATCGGTTACATTTTGGGGAGTGTGTGATGGAATTGCATAATTTGATTCCGCCAAGCCCGTTTCATCAACGGACCAAAAGACGTACGCCGAAGTGCCTCCGGTTCATGGTGGACATCCCATCCATACCCACAAAGCGTTATAAGAACACATTCATTGTGCGTACAGCTAGGGAGTGAAATTCCCTACCGGAGTCTGTGTTTCCTGTTAGCTACAACCTGGGAGTCTTTAAGTCACGAGTGAATAGGTTACTTCTAGGTAAGCATGCTCCATCTTCGACCACATCATCGCTTACCACCAGGTGAGATGGTGGTCAAGGGCGTGCCTATTAACAATTAATAAAAAAGAATATCTACTCATTGAATGATTTTTGTACACTTATTTGATAAGCTAGTTTTCTTCGCAGCTGAAACGAATAGGTAAAGAATACAAACAAAATCATCCTAAATTTAGAAACTTTTCAAAATACAATCATTTAAAATCCGTCTGTCACTCCATCGTTTTGACAAGCTGTTCAGAGTGGGATCAACAGACGAGTGAGCATGTATTACTATTAACTAAGCGACGATTGATAGCTTATGTACCTTTTCTATTCTTCGTCGGAGAACGTGACTGGGTCACGTTAATTGTTGCTTTTATTTTCAAAACTTTAAATGATACGAAAATACAACCGACTTCTAAAAAAAAACTTTTTCACAAAAAAATAGAACCGACTTCCAAAAAAAGTGCAAAATAACTTTAATTTCGGAAGTCGGTGTTCCTGTTTTGTGTCTTTGTTTTTTGACACCGACTTCCGAAATTAAAGTTATTTTGCACTTTTTAACCGACTTCGAAAAAGGAGGTTATCAATTCGGATGTTTGTATTTTTTTTTTTTTTTTTTTTTTTATGTATGTTCGGGCATAACTCCGTCATATATTGACGGATTTGCAAAATTCTTTTTTTGTTCGAAAGGGGTTTATTCCGAA
Source organism: Polia nebulosa (assembly GCA_951329385.1). NCBI lineage: Eukaryota > Metazoa > Arthropoda > Insecta > Lepidoptera > Noctuidae > Polia > Polia nebulosa. The sequence continues at coordinate 32,089,480 of OX589595.1, forward strand.
ATGGTCCCATTTAAATTTCAAAAAGATCTGATGATGGGTTTCGGAGACAGACAACGGAACTCTTCAAAAATTGACAGCAAATCAACCGCGATTGCTGCTATCGTATGTTTATGAATTGTTAACACAGTTTAATGGGGAACCACAACTAAAAACTGAAAAATAAAAAACTTTTTTACAAAAAAATAGAACCGACTTCCAAAAAAAGTGCAAAATAACTTTAATTTCGGAAGTCGATGTCAAAAAACGAAGACACAAAACAAGAACACCGACTTCCGAAATTAAAGTTATTTTGCACTTTTTTTGGAAGTCGGTTCTATTTTTTTGTAAAAAAGTTTTTTATTTTGGAAGCCGGTTCTATTTTTTTGTAAAAGAGTTTTTTATTTTTCACTTTTTAGTGTTGGTTCCCCATTAAACTGTGTTAACAATTCATAAACATACGATAGCAGCAATCGCGGTTGATTTGCTGTCAATTTTTGAAGAGTTCCGTTGTCTGTCTCCGAAACCCATCATCAGATCTTTTTGAAATTTAAATGGGACCATTTCGGAATAAACCCCTTTCGAACAAAAAAAGAATTTTGCAAATCCGTCAATATATGACGGAGTTATGCCCGAACATACATAAAAAAAAAAAAAAATACAAACATCCGAATTGATAACCTCCTCCTTTTTCGAAGTCGGTTAAAAATTGCAAAATAACTTTATTTTCGGAAATCGGTGTTTGTATTTTTTTGTTTCTTCGTTATTTGACACCGAATTCGGAAATTAAAGTTATTTTGCAATTTTTTGAAGTCGGTTGTATTTTTTGTAAAAAAAAATTATTTTTCACTTTTTAACCAACGAAAAAAAAGGAGGAGGTTCTAAATTCGCCCGTATATATATATATATATTTTTTTTTTGTGTATGTTCAGCCCTCACTCCGTCATTTATGAACCGATTTTGATTATTCTTTTTTTGTTAGATAGGGTATACCTTAAGGGTGGTCCCATGTCAAGGAAGTCAGGATCTGACAGTGGAATCCTGATAAAATTGAGAGAAAACCTCGAAAATTGTGGGCACGTTTAGCGTTTCTGTATGTATGTTCGGCCCTCACTCCGTTATTTATGAACCGATTTTGATTATTCATTTTTTTTTAGATAGGGTATACCTCAAGGGCGGTTTCATGTCTAGGAAGTCAGGATCTGATAATGGAATCCTGATAAAATTGAGAGAAAACCTCGAAAATTATGGGAACGTTTAGCGTTTCTGTACGTATGTTCGGGCCCTCACTCCGTTATTTATGAACCGATTTTGATGATTCTTTTTTTCTTAGATAGGGTATACCTCAAGGGTGATCCCATGTCAAGGACATCAGGATCTGATCGGTGCCAATTAATCAAATGATTAATTACCTACTTGCAGCCTTCTTCATCTAATAACATGGAATTTGAACATTTGGTGACAACCAAAACGTCATCTGTGTTAACATATTTTTTGTGAAAAAAGTGCTGAATCAATTTCGATAAAATTTATATGGGACCACGTCTGAAATATAACCTACCAAACAAAAAAAAATCATCCTAATCTATTCACAAATGGCGGAGATATCGTGTAACAAACGTACAAAAAAAAACAGACTTTGTCGTTAATGTCTGACTGACACATAGTCTTGATAATCATAATCGAACCTCCTTCCGTATTGTCTCAATACCCCCTGTTGACAGTATACGGAAGGAGGTTTTTTTTTTTTTTGTTAGGCTTTTCATCTTCCACCTCTCTTCAGGGACTACTCGTTACTATAGTAGTCCAGCTCATAGCGCCATGTCATGTCGTCTGGGTCTTTCACGATTGTCAGCCACATAAAGTAGGTACTAGCTTCAGCCAGCAGTTACTTACCCCGTTATAAACTGTCAACACTAATTTAACCCTCTCAGGGATTTCCGAAAACCCTCTCTTGTATCCTTGTGTTCTTTGTGAAGAGTAGGTATCCACCTACTCTTCACAAAGAACACACCCTCCAAAATTTATATCTCTAGGACCAGCGGTTTAGGCTGTGCGCCGTTAATATATCAGTCAGTCAGGTATTTCAATTTTATATATACAGATGTAAGATTCCAGACTATAATCTATCTCTGTTCTGCTGATCTGTCGTGATTGAGTTACAGACATCCAACCATCCAATCTTTCGCATTTATAATATTATAGTAGGAAGTAGGATTCGGTACAATGTATTTAGTAATTTCGTCATAACAAAGTGTAAAATAGTGTCGTGCACTTGCCAGCAGCTCGCGATTATAGCCCGGGCCATAAACGCTAACGCTCCACACCCTGCGCACATCCGTAAATAATGCTAGCGAATAATAGCATTACCCACAGAAAATAATAATCATTTATTATTTTATTATTGTGTTGTATTTTTGTTTGATGTGCGAAGTGTGTGGCTGGTCTCGTTTGTTACGGCTAGCTGGCAAGATATGATTTCCTTGTCATAAATATTTTTGCGGACATTTATTCTTTTCTATTTTTCCTAATAATATTTGCCAATTGGCTAAGGTAAAATAAAGAGTAGGTATTTTGAAGACTGAAACCACTGAGAGGGCGTTTAGAGACTGTATACTAACTCCTTCGAAATGACTGTAGGTACCTACCTAATATGTCCACAGCAAAATGAATTATAGGAGTGGATAGAGAGGTATATACTTACGGCGTTACGCTGTTGAGACTCCTTCATGTTTTCACCTTCGCTGATTGTTGATATCTTGTGTGATGTTTTGATTTAAGAAGAATTAATTGTTCTGGGACGTCCCTTTTGCCGTCCCGTTAAGCCGTTGGTCCCGGCTGTCAATCGTGGATATTTGACAGTCGTCATGGGTCGTCAGAAGCCCGAAAGTCTGATAACCAATCTTACCAAGGGGTATCGTATTACCCAGTAGCTGGTTTGTGGAGGTCAGATAGGCAGTCGCTCCGTGTAAAATACTGATATTCAGCTGCATCCTTTTAGAATGGAAGCCGACCCCAAGATAGTTGGAAAAAGGATGGTTGGGCAGATTGATTAACTTTCACTTATTATGAGTTTTTCTGAATTAAAACACGGATTTGTGCGGCGGTCTCGATTTGTGTAGAACGAGAGTCCTCTTTATGCGCTAGATAGCGCTATTGCAGCGCGCCATTAGCGGTAGGCAAAGGTGAATTTGGACGGAAGTAGGGAATGTGGAAACACTATAAATAAAAACCATTACGCCGGTTTCTTAAGGGTACATTATTAGAGACCTTGAGATTCTTGAGTAGAACCATCATCATCATTTCAACCACAAGACATCCACTGCTTGACATAGGCCTCTCCTAAGCTTCGCACATCACATCCATCGATCCTGTGCTTCTCACATCCGGACTTTCACGATCCTTAACAGATTATCGGTCTATCTTATAAAATAAAATGTGTGTTCAAAAAAGAGTCGTGGACTTCACTCTGCACTTCAGTTTTCTTATTTTCAGATTACGTCAGATTCGCATTTTCCCTTTAGCTCTCATTGGGAGGCAACAATCGAAAGCATAACTCAAGGAGACGATAAACGTCCGTCTGTCGTTTATGAGGCTATAAATAAGTGCTAAATCATTGTCTTTGTCTAGACTAGGTTACACAGAATAGATGGGTCCAGAAGTTCTATTTATTTTGTTTTTAATCTGAGACGCCTGTTTCCCCGCTTCTTTTTTGTTGAGTTTCACTCACTTAGGTCTACATATTCATTAGTATAATCAGCCTTTATGGTTGAGAGCAGTAATGATGAAATAATTTACACAAAGTAAAGGGCCTGCCTGCCATGGTTCAGAATGTTGGGCCCCAAAAGGGGAGAATGCTTAGAGCGATGTGTGGTGTTACGCGCATGGATAGAATTAGGAATGAGTATTTAAGAAGCAATGGTGGTGGTGGTGAGCAGTGGTGGCCCAGAGGTATTGGCTGCGACTTACAAGTTGTTGGCTAAAAGAGTAGAAGAAGGCCAAAGAAACGATGGATGGACTGTGTGAAAGAGGATATATGGGTGAAAAGGGGTCGACTACAGAGGTGACGACTAATAGAGAAGTATGGAAGAAAAAGACATATTGCGCCGACCCCAAATAATTTGGGATAAGGGCAGGAGAATGATAAATAATTAAGTGTCTGTCTGGGTTCGAACCTACCTACAACACGTAAGTCGGAGCTGTTACCACTGGGCCACCACTGTCACATATGTCGATTTTAAACAAATTACTTTTGAGTTTGACTATGCCAAAGACTTGTATTGTTGCTCGTTCTAGCTAGAAATTAAAAAAATCACTCTTCAGTATCCGTTTGTGAAGTTAATAAATACGAAAAACTGAATGAGTACTTTACAGTGAGTAGGTACTTTAGGCAGTTGTGCGGGTATTACTTTTACTTACCGTCAGAGACGATCAGCTTTCATTATCAATGACAGACTGACTTCGCCCTTCGCCTCTCTTGCCTCGTGCCATTATACACGTTACTTTTTTTTTTGTTTTCGATCCGGATTGGAAAATCCTCATAAATATCCTCCGCATCAAGGCGGGCGAAAGGGTCTATCAGACTTTTACTAGCCAAAAACCATTCCGGGGCCACTTGTACACACGGGCCTCGTTCCTTGCTAAGATGCAGCATAAGTTCGAAGATTCTAGTCTTCTTCTTCTTCTTTCGAACTGATGGTTTCCTAACTTTTTAAATACTTTGGGCCCAGAAGCGGGCCACATTAATAGCAGCGTCGGTAGCGTTCATCGGGTCTTCCATAGTGCATGTGTATGGGCACTTTTGGGGCATTCCAGTATGTGAGTCATGTTCTGCAGGTGTATTCGTTGACATCAATTTGATAGGCACTATGCAGTACATTGCTGCTTTGACGTATAAGAAAACAAAAATTTACTACGTAGTGCCTATTAAAATCGATGTCCACTGAGCAAAGCAGCAATGTACTGCAAAGTGCCTATCAAATTGATGTCAACTGAGTTAGCGAATACACCTGCTGGACAGGGGCACCGTGCACTCACATTGGGTATCTGACAGGTCTATAAAACCTCATTTTTTTCCAAGTAAGGCTAAGAACTCACTTTACTTTAGCACGTGTACATTGTTTGGACCGGGTTTTCTGCAACGCACTTAGTGTGAGGTATGTGTAGGCTAGCTCGGTCGCATTATTTGGCAGCGGGGTGGCGTTGACAAGATCACGTGTCTGCTAGGGTTGGCACTGTTCGAAGTGTCTGACTTTGTTTGTGCGGCTGATTGTGCCCTTGGCCTGTTTATTGCAGTTCGTCGCTCTGAAACTGTGTATTTGATGAGGCTATTGTCAAAGTAAGTACCTAATACTTACTGTAATAGTCTGCAGGCTCTGACACTTTTTATAATACGGCCAATTTTTTATAATCATTGTGTAATGATGTATGTAGATTTGTGATCATTAAAAATTCAAATTCGAAGCATTTATTTGAAATAAACCATTTACAGGCACTTTTGAATTGTCAAGAAGGCGGTCAGTCAGAAAGCTGAAGTTAATTGCACATTCCAAAGCGTAGATGTCTATGGAGAAGAACGTGCAAGAAACTCCATGGACACTCTTTTTAACCATGTTATGTGTTACAAAATTTTCTGTAGTGTTTATAAATGTTTTTAATTCATTGTAATGTTTATTCTACCATTTTAGGAATATTAGATCCTTCTCTATATAAGAAACAAGCTTCTGCCGCGTGAATTCGGAAATGTACCAAAGGAACGTAATCCGGGACAGAAAGTATCCTATGTCCTATTCCAGGATATTGTCTACCCGTGTGCCATATTTCATCCAAACCCATTCAGTATTTAAGACGTGAAAAGGTAACAAACAGACAGACGGAGTTACTTTTGCATTTACAATGTCCAATATGGATGTAGGCATTAATCCGCCTGCTGCCCAGCTTTTGTTATATTCCGAATGATAAAATCACCCAAACGATTATAGATAGGTACCTATTACTTAGAAAACTCGCTTAGTTCAAACTCATCGTTTCAGCCCGGGTGTAAAGTGATATGAATTTGTCAAACTCTAACGTGAGAACAAATTCATTAAATTAGAGTTTGTTCGTTCTCAACTTCAAATTCTCAATTCGTTATTATTATTATTGTGAGCCTGTGCTGTCCCACTGCAGGGCAGAGGCCTACCTTCCCTCCTTCCACTTTGCCCGGTTTTCTGCAATTCGTTAGCGTTGTTTATTAGGTAGACATGAGGTTTAATGACAATTTTCTTTATTACTACTATTACTAGTCTGCACTGTCCCACTGCTGGCAAAGGCCTCCCCCAAATCCTTCCAGGAACTCTTCTCCCGTGCTTCTTAAAGTCAGCGCTCGGGGTATGTATCCAGGTCTTCTCGACACCTCTTTCGTGGCCGATTTCAGCAGCGCCATTCATTTTCAGGAGACTTTTGCCCAGCGGTCGCCGTGCATGTGCCTAACTTGACCCGCACAATACCGCTTGAGCCTGGCAACCTTCTTGGCTATCTATGGCTATGGCTTGTCGTGTTCCGAGTTCTGTCCTGTCTTTTTACTCCCAGGATGCTGCATTCCATCGCTCTTTGGCAAACTTCAAAGCTGTCAATTTTCTTAGCCTCCTAAAATTATCAGCCCTATTTAACGTATTGCGCTACGATCAATGCATTGTTTAATGACTAGTCATTACAATATTAAAATGGACACTGAAATAGTGTTTTGTTTACGACTTCGTTGACACATGTTATTTACTGGTGTTCACTAGTTCACATTTGCTTCGATAACATATTGTTAATGTGAGCATTATAAGCTTTCGGAAATATCTTAAAAGGTACGTTGATATTTTGCATTCATATTGTAAAATTCATTTAGGACCTGAATTTGTAAGAGATAAATAGTTGGACAGAAATTCACGTAGTAAATAACTACGTAAAGTCGTTTGTTTGAACTTTTATGTAGGAAATAATGTTTTTAATTGTATTTTTAATAAGTTTATTAGCTGCGCATAATGTAGTGCACACGGGCACAGCAATCATTACATTATGCATGATATTCTTCTATATCAAGGTGGTGTGGAAATTAGTTTTTTGGCCAAAACGTGTTGGAGTAGACTTTGCGGCGCTCAATCTATCTGCCTAGCCTTTTCCCAATTATCTTGGGGTCGGCTTCCAGTCTAACTGGATGCAGCTGAATACCAGTATTTTAAATGGAACGACTGCCTATCTGACCTCCTCAACCCAGTTACTGGGTAATACGATACCCCTTGGTAAGACTGCTTGTCCGACTTTCGGGCTTCTGACGACCCGTAACGACTGTCAAAGATCCACGAATGACAGCCGGGACCAACGGCTTAACGTGCTTTTGGAGGCACGGAGGAGTCTCGATATATAAAAATGGTCACCCATCCATGGACCAACCCTGGCAAGTGTAGCTTAACCCGATGAATCGACCCGTGTGGCTGTTATACTTTAGCCACGAGCTCATCTCTTTGCGGGTACGCTGAAACTGTTCATAAAACAAAATAAAGGTTAGCAGACATTTATGGGAAATTTTGTCTATTTTAATTTTTATCCCCACTATTTTCATCGGTAAATAAGTTGGAAAGGAGATACTAGTACTTGTCAAAACTGATTTTAGGCCTAATTTTTCCAATATGGCGGCGCGAGCGACAGAGATACGAGGTAGCAAAGTAAAAATTCGAAAAGAGCAGGTCGAAATCTATAAAAGCACCAATTTTCAAAACTCCCGGAAAACTTTCCAGGTAAAATTACCAAATGACTAAACTATAAACAAAGAAAGATAAAGTACTTTTAGTAGTGGTTCCCCATTAACAATACATAGACAAAGGATCGCAGTCTTGTGTATGGATGTGGATGGCTATAAGAGTAGGGGAAGGCCAAAGAAACGATGGTTGGACTGTGTGAAAGAGGATATAGGTAAAAAGGGGGTGACTACAGAGATGACGACTAATAGAGGAGTATGGAAGAAAAAGACATGTTGCACCGACCCCAACTAAATTGGGATAAGGGCAGGAGAATGATGATGAAAGGATCTCGGTAATCGCGAGTCATTTGCTGTTAGTTTTTGAAGAGTTCCTTTGTCTATCTCCGAAGATCTTCATCAGATCCTATTGTATTAAATACTAAAACCTTCCTTGAAAAATATGCATTTGAATAACGAACCTCATCCAAACCGGATCAGTAGTTTTCGAGAAAATCGCGGACAAACAACCATACATACATATCTACATACATACGGGTTGAATACAGAACCTTCTTTTTTGAAGTCTGTTAAAAATCAAATAGAAATTTTGCTTTTGAATTTTTCAAGCGCAAGTAAGAAATAAGAAAATAAACAATGTCATTAACACGAGAGTTATAAAATAAATGTTAAACCCATTCGACAGTTTGGCATTTCGACGTTACGAGTAAGACAAATAAACAAAACTATTGTATTGTCGCTGTCGTGCTGAAAAGTCGTTGTATTTATTAGCGATACGTATGAACAATATGAAAACAAACAAACGGTGTTGGTTTGCTATAAAAACGAGTGTAGGAAAATCGTTTGATTCTCCTTACTCCTGAAATACAGGTACTCTAACCTAGCTCAGGAGTTAGAGTTTCACTTAATGTATCCAGTGTTGTGTCCAGGAAGATGTTACAGCGATGTTCTGTTGGACACGCCACAATTGCGGCCATAAGTCCCTTCTTTGAGGAGTGGCTGGAGAGGCGTCACGGCGTCCTCACCTTCCGCCTGACGCAGGTCCTCACCGGACACGGTTGCTTCGGGAGGTTCCTGTTCCGGTAAGGTGGGAGGAAACGCCCGGGTGTCACCAAGCGCGCTTTTATGAGAGGCTCTGGCTGACTTTAATTTTATTAAGGTCGTCATAGGCAACTCCGGTTAAGCGAACGATAACCTGGGGTCTATAAGTCAAGACTGAAGAATAGGTTACTTCTAGTTGATGGGCAACGTCTCGAATCACGTTAAGATTTGAAAGCTTACGAAATCTCAGTGCAGAGGCATTAGAACGAGTTTTTATACTTACTCGAACAAGTACAAAAAGTTGTGCTAACTCCTCAATCCAGAAAATAATAAGAAAAACCATTGAGAACTTTTTGCGAAAAATTAAGAGATTTCTTACTTTACATATTCCCGATCTGACATTGAGTAAAGCAAGATAACCCTGACGAGTAGAAAGCACCTGAGAACACTGATATAATATATTTTAGTGCGAGTTACATACGCTCGTTATAAAAACAAACAAACGGACAGAGTTTGTTTATAATGCGCGTACGCACGTTACTGGTTCAGGGACGATACTCTTGTTTTAGTGCAGACGTTTTAACTAACATGAATCTAGCTTTTTTTTTGAGTATTGATTTTCCTGGTTTCAATGTGAGACTTTCAAAGAACAGCTAGAGTTAGGGTTATCAGACTAAAAAGTAAAGGTGTATCTTTCATCTACCTCATTTATTTATTCAAAATCACGTAGATTATCACCTTAACAGCTATAACACCAAAGCAATGTTACTACTACAAAAATATAATTTAAAATACCAATGAAAAAACAATTATAATTACAATTAAAATACCAATCGAAAATACAATCAAAATACAATTAAAAATACAATTAAAATACAAATAAATGTTTTCACAACCAGTGGATGGTCTAGTGGAAAAAAAATGATCCAAATAATGGGTAGGATATGTGGCTTTCGGCTTCGGAAACTGTCTTTTTACACCCGATAGATATAATAATATATGCTATGATTCTCTAGCGCAAATAAAATATCTAACATATACAAAACAAAAATAAAACAGTCTCTGGGTTCACACGTAATTTTCCTCAAAGGAAAACTGCCCATAAGTTTTCCTGGACACAAATGACATAATCCAAACTCTCACAAGACGGAATGGATAGATAACACAGCTGTTTTATTTTATAATTAATTTCATATAAAATTACGCTAAAGCGTCGCTGTAAAACATTTTACGAGCGTTCGATGTGTAAAATGTTTATCTGGACTTTTGAACTAATATTATAAACTGGAAAAATTGTTTGTATGTTTGTTTAGGTATATTATGTTATTTTTGTAAAAGGCAATCTCAGGAAGTGCTGATTCGATTTCAAAAGTTTTTCACTGGTGAACAGCTATACTATTGCTGAATTATTATTCAGAGAAATAGCATGAGTCATGAGGGATAGGTTACGGGATCGAGGTCCAGGGAAAAAGTTAATTGAGCATGTGTATTACAGCATGTAACAAAAACCCTGTCCGGTCCAATAAAGGCGTATTCTTGGTTTAACATACGCACTAGAAAAAATAGTAAAAAAAATGTATCAAATAAAAACGAAAAGTTATTGATTTTTTATTTTTACAAAAAATGCGAAATTCAACACTAAGTATGGCAAATTACATAAGTTGACAACACTCCACCGGCCGGCGAAATCATTTTGTTTTTACCTATTTTTATTTAAAGGCGTACCGCCTTACATTAGCTAGGTTGTAGGCACAACTTCTCGCTTTGGCGGCACGCGACAAAGGGCGCATAAATACCGTCTCGCTCAGGCGGCTTTTTTCACACTAAACTGTAGGTGCACTTTGTCGAGCGATCAGTTTTGCCTTTGATAACTTTTTCTTTTTTTTTAAATTAATTTTTTTACTGGGGAAAATTAATAATCTCATATCCATAAAATGGTTACGTATATGTGTACGCAGTACGAAACCAAATAATACCCTTCGGGATCGGACAGGGTTTTTGTTACATGCTGTAGACCTGCAGGTTTTAGAGGCCGAATACCTCTCAATTACATAGGCAAATGAAGAAGAAAGAAAGAAAAACTGTTTATTCATGTAAAAGCGACGCACATACATAAATTTGTTACATAACAGGAGCCTAAACACAAAAAATAATAATTAAACAACAAAATTTCTGCATCAAATTAATCATTCTGGAACCTGTCAGCCCATAATTTTCTTTACATAGCCAGTTCATCTGACAACTCACAATTTGCTAAACAGTAGAACAGTAATCTACGGAAGCAAAGCCGCGGGCAAGTAATAGTGAGTTAACTAGTGTTATCATAAATCGAAAGGTGTTCGTCGTGTAAAATGTTTATATTTGCGATTTATGAGCCCTGGAGCTGACCACAAACTACTTTCGGAACCGGCCGGGTGTACTGAAGCGTTTCATGTGAGATACAGTCTTTGATGTGAGGTGACGGATCGGTAATTATAGACGTGCGATATACGCTCGGTTTTTTCGCGAGAAAATGTGGAAAAATTTGGTAGATTTTCACATGATTTTTAACGTAGAATTTGAACTGTCACAGTAAATATTGCGAATCTCTCAGTTCTGTTATTCATCACAATATTTCATAAAAAAATGCCTTCATTAAAATAACATTTCGAACGGAATAAACTGTCAGATGTCTTGTTCTATAAATTTTATAAATCGTGAACCATTGAACTTCTACTACGAAGAAATTTTGGATACAAACTTTAATGTAAGGAGAGTGAAAAGGAAAAAAAAAATCACAGAGCAGGCGTGCATATTTATAATGATAGAAATCCTTACTTATAGCACAGATAATATAATACGCTTATAGTATCAATGTATTCTTAAATTATGTTAGTGAAGACAAAAATAATAAAAAGAAAAAATTGGTGGAACAAAAATTTTTTTGACCTCAGACTGTAGGTAAGATTATATGTAATATGCCTATAATAAAACAAGAAGCTGTAGCTAGCTAACGCGGCCCTGACACAGGCAACTGAAAGAACAACGGTGGGTTTTAGTCAGTAAGAGTCTGATACGCCCAATCTCCACCCAGAGCGGGAGAAGTTATTTGATGATTTCCCACAAAAAAAAAGCTAACTAACATCAATTCGAAAGTCGTATAAAATAAATGGAATCCTTTCAATCAATCATCGTCAATTCTCTGATCAGCATTGGATTCCATCATCTGTTAGTTTGTTTGATGCTTTAATTCCTCGTATAAAAATAAGCACTTGAGTTGCCCACTTACCTGAAAATCGGCACAAGTAGCAAAATCTTGATTCTGTGAAGATAGATACGCACTATAGAGACATACTTGCTGTAATGTCCCAAGTGTCCATAGGTTTACTTTTAAGGTTGGAGCCTCCAAAGTCCAGATTCTGTAACTCCCCTGACGCTGTTGTATACTGGGCCCCAATAATCTAAAAAACACTGCTTCCAAAAAACTGGCCAAGAGCGAGTCGGACTCGCGCGCAAAGGGTGCCGAACAAATCATATTTTTTCAGGTTTAAACTACATATACTCGTAGGTATTTCTTATAGGTTTTCCTGTAATCTATAAGTAAAGAAATACATTCTGAACTTTTTTTAAAATTTTGGGCCTACGGCGGGGGAATGGTTATTTTTCATATATTTTCTCAAATAACTATACATTTTGGAATTATGAAAAAAAAAAAAAAATGCTTACTAAGCCCTTTCATTTGAAATATAGCACGTTACAGTTTAAAAATAGGCTGTTACAGACGGACGGACAGACAGACAGACAGACAGACAAACGATGTCCAGCAGTCGACTTGCAGCTGAAATGAATATGAGAATAATGATATACAAGATGTACAAAGAATAATTTGATACGTGAAAATAGTGGATACCCAGTTTTACAGTACTCTGTCGATTCTCACAGCTGATATTCACGGCTCAATCCCAGATTCACAAGGCTGCTTTAAATATAAACTAGTATTTTTATATCTCTCTAATAAACATTGAAAATATCAGAGCATTCAAAGTTATTTTTACTGTTCTCAGGTCTAAAGATGACGTTAAAGTGGGATTACATGTCAAGAGTTCTTTTTTTGTTTATTTTGAACTTATTTAATGTTATGTAGGTCAGCCCATTAGGAACAAATCGGTTTTCGGAATACTTTTTATAAATCACTGTAATTCTATTTTTCTCTTTCGTGGGAGTCACGAAGTGTATGATACGAGTACTATAAACTATACTCGTAGTATAAACATAGGGACATTTATTGTAGCGGACTACAATTGTTACGACAATCCACACTAGAAAGGATAGCAATGAGGATGATAGAATAGATGATGCAAAAGAAGAGAGAGAATCCTCAGATGAAGACGAAATGATTACGCATGTAAAATACATACTGCTTCGCCAAAATAAATTGGGATAAGAGAGTAATAGGAGGATGACAATGATGAATCGCGTGATAGAATAGAACCGAATAAGCCTCTAAATGTTCTGTTTACGCAGCATATAAAACCGCCACGTTCAATTGCGCCCGCGCATCCAATAGAATAATTGCAGACGACAAGTGATTTAGTTATTTTTAGCTTCGCCTCCTCCTCTCGTTTGAGTTGTAAAAATACTTTTGTAATGTGATTGTCCAAGAGCTATTTGGTGTTTTTAAAACGACTGTTTGGTTTACCAGAGATAATTACGTGTCGCATTTTTGACTGATTGATGAAGAGCACAATGTTTTTCTTTTGGAATAATGGTTAATGCATTAGGAACTTTATTGTTTCAATGTCTGGGGTTTGATTGGTGTTTAAGGCGTCTAGACTTAGTTTGATAGCGTCATTATTAAAAGTGTTTTGTTTTTAAGCCATGTTAATGGATAGTCCACTTTTTCTTTCATTATTATGATCACTGTCTGTCCGTTTGTTATTCATATCAACTGTTAATTGTTCAGCGTTACATAATTTTGTGATCAACTTCGTCAATAATTCAAATAATTCTTGGCAGGTGATGGATATTTACTTTCCTTTATCTTTCATTTTCTGTTTGCTCTGAAGCATCAAATATATTATTATAATTTTATGTGCGTTCAAAATTTTTATTTTAGTATTTTCGATCAACTTCGTCGTTTTTGAAAAAAAACCAATATGATCATATTTTAATATTTTTTTTTGCTATTGATAGGCACTCGTTTGACCACTGTCTCACCTGATGGTAAGCGATGATGTGGTCGAAGATGGAGTACGCTTGCCTAGAAGTAATATATATTCACTCTTGACGAATGAGTGTTGTTTCCAAAACGTTTTGTGAGTGTGGGTGGGATGTCCACCATGTACCGGTAGCGCATCGCCGTACGTATTATAGGGACCTGGAGCACCTTCTCTTAGTGCTGTCCCTGGAGATTTCTTATACGTTCCTGGGGGTTGTCAATACATGTGCCCTGTTCGAGCGGGCTAGGAGAAGTCCCATTAAAACAAAAGTCTTCCTTATTCTTCTTAATTTTCAATCGGCGTTCCAAACTTCCAACGTGCCAGTCTCCACCATAAGGTCGCCAACATAAGGTCGTCACAGTATACATGGTTATAATGATGCTTCTGGACGGAGACAGTTTACTTAAAATTATGTTTACTACCAAACAAGACTCAAGCAAGACACTAGAGTTCATTAAAAGTTAGTCCATCTATCACTTTTTGTCACAAGGGAGTTTGTCTCATTAGCTAATTATCTACTAGAGTACCGACATAATTTGTCATTGTCAACATTGTTTAAAATATTATCACTGTTGAAGCTGTATTCCAGTACTTTTACTTTTCGATTGAAATTATAGATCAGCTTCCGTCCGCGTCTTCATCCGCGTGAAAAGGGTTTTTATTAAAACAAGGTAATATATAACCGTGATACAAATTTAAGTTCTTATTTAGGTGACCCGCCTATCAGTCTTCGAAATTTCTTCCATATTCGTTCAGCCGCTGTGGCGTGATTGTATCTGAACATCCAAATGTACGAAGTTTGACAATAGTAATATTAGTAGGCCAAAATACTGAAATCAAGTAATTTATGATTTGATCTCAGTTTTTACCCGAATGTAACAGAAGGAGGATAATTTATTTCAAGACTATGTATGTATGTTTGTATGTCTATTTCTGTTGCACCAGTAGCCTAAACAGCTGGATGGATTTTAACAAATGATACCTAATAATAATATAATATGAAAAAAACAAAATGGCGGCCACCATTAGGTCAATTTAGCCGTTTTTTTTGTGACCTGGTCATGTGCGATATCAAAATAGAGGGCTTAAGCGTCAGGGTAGCCCACGAAATTCAAATTTACTTACGTTTTTTGCAATTTGCAGGTCAGTGTCAGGTTGTATCTTGGTCAAAATATGATTCGCGGCCGTAGCAAGTATGTATTTATAGAATTATAATCATTAAACTCATCAATATAACTCTTTCAGTTAGAATTGATGTCAAATGTAAATATTTCTGAAATCATGACATTTGGCATCAATTCTAACTGAGAGAGAGAATAAAAAAATAAAAAAAATTATAAAACCCGACTGCAAGAAACAACTAAAAAGTTCCAAACTTTACTTTTCAATCAGTCCTTTTTAATTTTTATATACAGCTTGGCAAGAAAGAGTGTGGAATAAATGAGGTCGCACTTGTGGCAACCTGGAATACTACGATTCAACAGTTTTGGATACTTGCTATTTTTGGGGATATGATCCCAATCCCAAGTGGGTGGTTCAGTCCCTCAGACGCTACGCAAACGCCGTGTAAGGCTTCAATGTTCAGTTATTTTTTAGTTTCAACTGTTACTGAGTCTGACTCTATTTTTCCAAGCTGTACATAAAACAATTAGCGAAGTCTGAAAGTGTGGCTAACGATCATAATCGAATAAAAAAATAGGTAGGTTCTCAGTCTAGAGTAAATAACACACCTAAGTATTTCTACCTCCAAAGCCGACCTCTACGCCCTAAGTACTCATAAACAATTCAAGAGCTATTATTACGTGGGCACACGATTGCACAATGGAAATAGCCCAGTGGCTTACATTGGGCCAATTACGCTGAATGTCTCCAGGTCTAAGAATAGACAACGGACGAGCCCCTCTCCGTGATGTAATCGACTTGTCTCTGACAAAGAGTAGGAAAAGACAAGTTATCAAGAATAACTTGTGCCATTCTCTTTGTGATTCTTCTTCTTTTTGTGTCGAATTTGACTAAAATGTTGTTCGTCTAGTATATAGCCACCTGGATAGCTTTGTCATTATTCTCCATAGTGACCATACTCCTGCACTATGGAAGCCCTGATAAACGCAACAGACGCTGCTATTGATGTGGCCAGCTTCTGGGCCCAAAGAAATAGAAAGTTAGGGAACCATCGATTCCGGCCCTGGTCCAGGCCATGGTACGGGGCGAGAGGGAATGGGAAGCAGTCTCCTCCTTCTGTGAAGCAGTAATGCTCGCGAAGGAGGAGTCGGAACGGGTGAGGGAGGCTCAACGGAGTCTCCCTCACGCCCCCAGCTGCAGCCGCCGCAGGAGACGCCCTAGGCGTTAGGGGTCACGAGACAATCTCCGGCCACCGTAGACGCGGGCCTGCAGACGGCGAGTAATGGGTAACTCGCCGTCCGATCAGCAGAAGGTCCGAGAGTCAACAGCGCGTAGTGTTCCACGCGCGCCTCAAAGAGATGTCAGCCACCACTGATGGGGCCCGTCATGGCCGATGCATGCATGCCAAGGGGTCGCGGATAAATTCGTAACAAAGTTACCGCGCCTCTGGGCATTTAGGCAAGGAAGGAACAGGTGTGGGTTCTAGTCAGTAAAAGTCTGACACGCCCTGCCGCTTCACCCAGAGCGGGAGAAGTCATAGGATGATATAATCCCACACCCAAAAAAATAAATAAAGTGGGGAACCATAGATTCGCAAGAAGAAGAAGCTTTGTCATTGGCTTCGTTCAAATCATTCAAGGTGCAGGTGGTTGTTTATGCTGGGCAGGCAATGAGGTGATGCATGTCCTGTGAAGGGGCTCCACACTGGCATTGTGCTTGTGATGGGTCAAGTGCCAAATGGGGTATCCCCCATTTGGCACTTAAAGACTTGAGCACAGGCTGTAGAAGTAATCTGGCCAAATGTTTCCAGAAATATTTGGCCAGATTACTTCTACAGCCTGTGCTCCAGCATTGGGAACATTAAAAGGCTGATGATAATGATTGATTAATTATTTAAATGAATCTAGACTCTCGAGTGTTTAAATTGTTTCATTCGACACTTTCTAGTACTAAGTGACCTCTTTGTGATAACAGAATAACACA
The DNA here is from genome assembly GCA_951329385.1 of Polia nebulosa. Lineage (NCBI taxonomy): Eukaryota > Metazoa > Arthropoda > Insecta > Lepidoptera > Noctuidae > Polia > Polia nebulosa. The sequence goes on from OX589595.1 coordinate 32,106,526, forward strand.
AGTTTCTCGAGAGGAGCGTAGGTCTAGAATTACGGCTACACTTGGAGGAAGCCTGTGTCTATTCTCCAGCAGTGGACAGCTTTGCGCTTTTCTTTCTTCATCCTCGTGTCGATAGTATACACCTACATTTAAATTTTATCTGCGCAATATTCGCCACTTACGTCTTTGCGTTGTATGATTATTCAATGATTATTCTGTTTGCTCACCCAATTTGCATACAATCGAAAGCGACTGATATCGTCCTCAATCACATATGTTCACCTCTTCCCCGAATTTCTAAGTGGTGTTTACAGAATAATTTGCACGACCGATTTGGCCAAAACCAATTCATTTTCATTTCGATTTGCTTCTTTGAGTGCTAAAATTTGGCAGCTTTGCTTTTCTCTCCGAAACTAGGCGGAACGGCCAAAATTTCCACGACTGGCATATTTCTTACCAATGTGACAGGGCCTTTTAGTATTCGTATTTCTGCAATTCGAGACACTCACTTTGTAGTTCGTGATATACGAGGCTTAAAACATCATCAGTTAGTAAGTAATTACGTATCTGCTGAATGGGAATGTTTTCACGTTTCTCATTTATAAAATATATGTGCTTCCATAGTAGTTAGCTAATTAGTACGTTTTTTGATCTCCGAAATTCTTCATCAAAAAACATCCCAATTATTAGATTACTTTTTCTTTTACATTTTTTTAAATTTGAAGCCCGTATCTTACGACTAATTAAATCTTGTAATCACCCTGAGGCGTTAAACGTTTTTCTCAGTCTTCCTTTTAACTGTGTAAATAAGTATTTTACTGTCATGCGTGCCTATATTATAATTGTGAGTCTCCTCAACAGCTAAACTATTATATTTACTATTTTTGTTTACAATTTTTTTACTATTTGTTTAAGGAATTTTACTTTACATTTACGCGTCAAGTCCCTCATTAGCAAACACAATTAAAAACCTATTGTTGGTGGCGACGCAGGGGCCTGACGCGTAATGTATAAAGTATGAGATACAGGTTAATACCTAGTCCAGGTGGTATTTAAGTAAATCAAATAATTCAATAAATGTCATTTTTGGAATACAGCTAAGTCAAAGCTTGCTGGATACTTTTTTTCCGTAAGTATATTCCCGAGCAAAAATGTTTCACTTTAAAACTGGAGTATAATAGGTACATAACATATTTTTTCATTCTTTAATAGGCTCCAGTTTGACCACTATCTCACCTGATGGTAAGCGATGATGTAGCACGCTTACCTAGAAGAAATCTATTCACTCTTGACTTAAAGACTCCCAGGTTGTAGCTATCAGGAGACAAAGATTTCGGCAGGGCATTCCACTCTTTAGCTGTATTGTATGCACAATAATTAATGTCATATCGCTGTACGTCTTGTGGTTTTACCCATGTTTATTATTTACCCTTGTTTCTCTTACCAAAACTTTCACTCTCCGTTTCTGTTTCACCATAGCTATGTATAGATATCTTTAGCAGTGATCTATGATTCCTGACTTCGATCGTGGCTATGTCGTGGTTAAATAGGAAGTCTACTAGTCATCAGGCGCTGCACGTGATGCAATTGTCAATCAGCACGAGTGGATCATAAACGTTTTTTTATTGTTCTGGATACCGTTTAAAAGTCGTTGTAAATCTCAGTTTATTGGTGGGATTGTCGAGTTCCTTTCAAGAAATGGACCCGTTTAATTTTTTCCACTCGTATTAAACCGCAAAATGCTGTTTTAAGTTTTGGGAATTCTTTTCATTGACAGAAAAGCTGGCGAATTTTAGTGCCAATGTAAAATTAATAAAAAAAAGAGTGGCACTCTGGAGTGCCGACAGAAGTGAAAACTTCAACAAAAATTCTCAACGCGACTAAAGAAGTTTTTACTTCAAAAATATTCCTTAAAAAAAAATTAAACATCCGAATTGATAACCTCTTCCTTTTTGAAGTCGTTTAAAAACGCTGGCGTGACGATCTGGACTCGTTCTTGGGCGGTTGGCCGGAGAGGACAAGGCATTAAGAGAGCTGGAAAGATATGACAGAAGCCTTTACGCAGCAGTGGGACAGCGTGGGAAGAGAAAAAAAACCTAGGTACTGGTCCAGGTGCCTCCGGTTAGACCGGAAGCCGACCACACAATTAAAAGCAAAATATCGCTGTTTATATATATATAAATCACGCCAAGTAAACGAAACATTACAATCCAGATTTTTTTTATGTAAATTGGAAATAACACATTTTTTTTCTCTCATATCTTATGGTGTGAGGTAACGTTGGATAGGTCTTTTAAAATCATTGCGGGGTAATGCAGACTTTTTTTCGATTCAGTAAATCGTTTGCGAAATATTAAACTTTATAGTAATATTTTTTGTTCGAGTCGAGCGTCCCACACCCACTTTTTAGTGGGTGTGGGACGTGGGGTGTGCTAAACTGTTTGCTCAAAAAATCTGAAAAAAATCGTTATGGTATTACATGGTAAAGAACTTTGAAGGAAAACTATCACAGCTAAGTTAGCTCTGTTAGTTTAATAATAATAGTCACCCAACTTACAAAATGTACCTACTTGGAAAATTTCGCACAAAATACAAAATGCTTAGAAAATAATACTTAGGTGAAGTGGTTAGGTACTAACTTAATATTTAAAATTAGCATAAAATATGTAAAATTTTAGAAAAATTAAAACTTTGTTTTTGTTTCAAAATTTTATTGTCCGCTAAACCGTGAACTCAATATGTTCATAGTAATAAACATAAAGCCCTCTTCTAAGGCCGCATAATAAAACAGATGACTACGGAACACTACCATACGCGTGGCCCGACACGCACTTGATCGGTTTTTGTTAGTGTAATTTTTTACCAGCGCTGCCGGGTTATGTTCTGCTTGACAAAGTAGCCTAAAGATACTATAAAATATGAATTTTATAAAAATGATCGTTCATTTACAAACGGGAAAAGGAAAATTCATTGAGAAAATCCTTACAGCGGCGCCAAGCGGCCACTGACAAAACTAATCCGCCTTCTAAAAGTTCAAGCGCCTCACGACTGAAATCAAACTGAAAACGACTGCGCTCAATTTCCCAACGTTGCCGGAAAACTGAACTAGATGGCGCTAATTTACCGCTGGTAGTTTACGGACACTTTATATTAGGGCCCCACCTATGAAATCAGCGTTTTGTATGGAGAATTTTAAAGAAGTTTCATTTTCCATACTAACATTTTCTCATTTAACAACTTTGAACACTAATGTTTTAAAACTTTTATGCAATAATGTCTAAAACTAAGATAACGTATGCCACTTAGATTAAGCAACAAAAATAACTTTTGGCTAAGTGAAAACAAATATAGCGGTCATTTCTGCTAACAAAAAGAGGAGTCATTTTTAAAGCGTCTCTTTTTTGTTTATAAAACTATAAGTAATAAGGCTTTTTACTATTGGCAGTTGTCTATGACGGTCATTATTCGATATAATATCAAGCAATTGATGAATAAGTGACGAGGTTATCTAGTTGTGAGAAAAAAACGCCAATTTCTTAGGTAAGGAGCCAATATTTTACTCGTTGATATTTTGTTTTGATAGATTTCTACGTCATGATTTATCTTTTTGTAAACAAGTATTATAAGTAAACGAATAGGTACATATTCACGCCTAGGCTCAAGCGTTCTTATTACTATGATTCGACTTTGGGCATCTTGAGATGATTATAAATGTTTTTATTTGAAAGGTTTTTAAATCTACACTAATATTATAAAGAGGTAAAGTTTGTGAGTTTGTGAGGTTGTAGGGGGTAATCTCTGGAACTACTGAACCGATTTTGAAAATTCTTTTACCAATAGAAAGCCACGTTATTTGTAAGTGTGCTATGCTACATAATGCTAGTGTATTATAAACTAGCACTGCGCCCGCGACATCGTACAAACTTTACCTTTTGGAGGTACGTGGAACAGGGTGTAAAGTTCCACAACCTCCATTGAAAAGGGAGGATCCTCCGACCAGACGGGTGTTGTGTCTGGTCCGGGCAACTGCCCAATGGTTGATTTCGGACTGTTGTATATGTTCAAATCGCGCGGAGAACTCTGCTTGCGCGATGTAGAATTCTTGCTATTTTTAGTTCGTGTGCGGCGTCATAGATGTCGCTACAACCTCGTTATAATATTAGTATAGACTAGCGCCCCCTCCGGCTTCGCACGGGTATTTTTTTTTCTATTTCCCAAAATTTTCTTTCATAAAAACCTTGCCCTGACAATTACGAACACAACAAAAAACCGGCCAAGTGCGAGTCGCAGTCGCGCATGAAGGGTTCCGTACCATAGTACAAGATTATACGCGTCTACTTGTTGCCATTATTAAGATCGAGTAAAAATAGCAAAAAAAAAACACGTTTCTAGTAGGGCAGCCCCCTTTAATTTCTAATTTACTTTTGTTATTAGTAAGTTGTTTTAGCAGCAACAGAAATACACATTCTGTGAACATTTCAACTGTCTTACAGATCATGAGACAGCTCGCTGACAGACAGACGGATGTACGAACGGACGGACAGCGAAGGCTTAGTAATAGAGTCCCGTTGGTTACCCTTCGGGTACGGAACCCTAAAATGAATTAGTTAAATAGGTGCAGCCGTTCTAAAGTGATGCGATTACTGCTTATAGTTACTATCAATTGAAGAGCAGTGGTGGCCCAGTGAGTTCAAACCCAGGCAGGCGCTTTACTTTGTGTAGATTATTTCATCACCACCGCTCTCAAAATGGTGAAGGAAAACATCGTTAGGAAACCAGCATGTCCTATAACCAAAAATTTGAAGACATGTAACATCCACCAACCAGTATTGTGGGCCCGCGTGGTGGATTACGGCCCGCATCCTCTCATAGAGAGGAGGCCTTTTTTTTTGGGGTGGGAAATCATCCAATGACATCTCCCGCTCTGGGTGGAGCGGTAGAGCGTGTCAGACTCTTACTGACTAAAACCGGGGTGGGTTTTCCTTCCTTGCCTGAGTGCCCAGGGGAGCGGTAACTCTGTTACGAATTTATCCGCTACCCCTGGGCATATAGAGAGGAGGCTTGTGGGGACATTAACAGGCTGATCATGATGATGATGATGATGATGATGATGAAGAAGGATAGTAGCAATAAAACGAACGAATTGTTGAATCGTAGGCTCAATATGTTTTAATTAGTCTTGGCAGTATAACCAAAGTAGTAGGCAAAAGTGCCAGGCCGTTTCTGACACTTTTACCTACCTACTACTTTGGATACGAAACATTTTGAGACCTGTTTTAACAACATAAAAATTCTTTATCCTCTTTGTAACAAACGTCAAGTTGGATTTTTTAATATTTATTTTCTGTGCTATGCTACGATTTTTTATTTAATGAGGGCGCCACTGGACCGCGAGAGGGGCCTTAAAGCAAAGAGGCGGGGTTTAACTCCACTTGCCTGCGTTCGCGTTACATTGCGCGGAATAAAAAATAGTTTTATTTTTCATACCTTAAAGTAAAAGCCGTTTTCCAGCAATAATTTCTGCGCAAAACTACTTTGTTAGACGTACAGTATGCGTAGTTAACGGCTTGGTGATGTGTCTTTTTACACCCTGTATATTAGAAACTTATCCTGTGCTGTTCCAGACTATAATCTATCTCTGTGTCAAATGTCATCTAGATCCGTTCAGCCGGTCTGGCGTGATTGAGTAACAGACAAACATAAATCATCATCAAATCAACAAACAAACAACAACAAAAAAATTCAATACCAATTCCCATTACAAACCTACCTAAGCACCTATAGGCTGTAAAACCTTGGAAACTAATTAATTACGCCGACTCATCTACCATGCCGGATAAACATACCCACATACATAAAACATGGAGACCCCCCGGCCACATTTTCCTATCCCTCATTCTTACGAACGGGCCGGCGCGGGAAGGATGTGCCGTAATTACAGACCGACCTAATTACGGAGCAATTGAGAGCCGTACCACATACCTAGCTAGCTATTTGTTACTGGGTTTCGATGTTCACTTTGTGAGTGGAAGAAATAATAATAATAATAATAATAATTCTTTATTATTCAGACACAGGTCCATTAGACAAAACAACTTAGAAATGAATGAGTATGGCTTTAGTAATATGATGTGATATTTGTTGGGCGTAGTCTGAGGCTAGCATCACATTTTTTTATTAATTTTTTAGTTGTAATCTTTTCATCATTATTTTAACCTTTTCAATCTAGGACCTTATTTATAAAAAAAACTGGCCAAGTGCGAGTCGGACTCGCGCGCATAAGGTTTCGAACAAATCTTTTTTTTTCAGGTATTTTTTAAACTATCTTCTCCTTATAATGGTATGGTTTGAAGAACTACCTTCTGTATTTTTTTCAAAATTTTAGGGCCAGTGATTTCGGAGATAAAGATCAAAAAAGACCATACCCCCCTTGGGTATGGTCTTTTTTGATCTATTTTTTTAAATAACTTTAAAACTATGTATTTTAAAATTATGAAGATTACATTAGTAACCGTCACAATGTGTCCTTTCATTTGATATATCGCACGGCACAGTTTGAAAAACTTTTTATTTTTATTTTTCGATTTTCATCCCAAAAGTGACAAATTTCATCCAGATTCGTTCAGCCGTTCTGGTACGATGGAGTTACAAACATCCATCCATCCATCCAAATTTTTGCAATTATAATATTAATAGCTGTGCCCCGTGGTTTCACCCACGTAAGCCGGGATAAAAAGCCTACGTGTTAATCCAGGGTATAAGCTACCTTCATACCGAATTTCATCCAAATCGGTCCAGCCGTTTGAGCGTGAAGAAGTAACAAACTATTAGTACATAGATTATTGGTTAGTATACAGATATTTACTAGACCATACTTTACCAGTTCTCTATTCAATACACCGCAGCAGCCGACCATATCTAAGAGTCAGGAATAGCTCCGCCCACACCACTTCATAATTTAGTACAGTAGGACACAAACTAGAGGCTGCACTGGCCAGTATTACGAAGTATGCAATGTTCAGTTACGGGCGTAGTGTGTGGAAGATTTTCATGGTCGCATCATCATTAATTTCAGCCGAAAGACGTCCACTGCTGGACATCGGCCTCCCCCAAGTGTCACCACAACGACCGGTCCTGTGCGTCTCACATCCATCGGCTACCCGCGACCCTCACCAGGTCATCGGTCGGGCCAGGTCGGTTTCTGAAAGTATTTATGCCAAAAGAGCCTCAGTACCTTTTGACTGGCTAAACGAATAAGCATTTGTTTGTAAAACGGTTCAGTAGCGTTATCGACAAGAAGGAGAGATTGAATAAAAATTAGGAATTCCTGATAGAAGAACAAACATACATTACCCCGCCTCCAACCCTTTCTGTTAAACAAAAAATACTAGAGAATTATTTGAAAAAAGGTATACTCAACCCTATATAAACCTATACTATACCCGACCCAGGAATCGAATCCAAAACGAGTTATTCTAAAAGCTAAAATTATAGTTTTCCTCTTATTCTACTTCTTCTATTCGTTAATTGTCTCTAACTTTTCCTTTTAACTTTGTGAAAGTAATACAGCAGTTTAAAAGAATCTGTTGGAACACGAAAAATATGTATACGATGATACACTGTCGCAAAAGTAACTTCTACTTCGTGTCTCACTTTCGATGTATTCCCAAAAGCGATGCAATTAAAGGATAACACAATTTGTAGCGAACTTTGACGGTAGCACAATTCCCAGTTCCCAGTAACGTTGTTTAGAAGATATACATACATACATACAAGTTTGCATACTTATTTTGCTTTGACATTTTTGGCAAACTTCAGAATTTAGTAATATTGATGATTTTTCAAATCTAATAGATATGTCCTTATTCGGTCTATTTTTTTGACTTGAACCCAATCTCGCTCAGTGGAAAGTAATGGATGAGTTCTACGCTAGAGCAAGCGAGCCTAGAAGATTCCTGTTTCGTAGTTCTTACTCTAATTCTATAATCATCTTTGATTTGCTCTCGTGTCTTACAGGAAATTGTTGTTAATGATTGCTCTTAGACAACCTAGTCGTTTACATCCCACTTCTGCGTTCAATCCCGGTTACTCCTTGCTCTATTGAAGTCTACGTGACTCAAGACACGCTGACCGGTAGTTGTCTCGTCTGTTCCACATTTGGTACCGTTTTTGAGTATTGTTTCATCATTCATACTGTTTCTGATATTTCATTGATCATCATCTTCATGTCTCATGTTATTGTGTTTGTCTATGTCTTCTTCTGCTGTCCTTTCTGCTTAAGGGTTTTTACTTATTAAGGGTTGCGCTTTCGTTCTGGGCTTTTCTGAATAGTCTTTTTTATATAACATGCATGCAGTATACTCGCGAACTTTTCCGGATTGCAAATATTGTTGGTTGATGTTGTCTGGTTTCAGTTTTATAGAGTTATGTTTCATGTAACGATATAATGTCGAAACTATCTGTTTCTTCTCATACTACGTTATAAGTTCCCTTGACTGATAAAAGTTCATACTACCTAATAATATACGAGTTACCACTCTTGCCAAGAAATTAACCATTGCAATAAATAATGAACTATGGAAAACAGTCGGATCAAACTCCTATACATTTGTGATGACGATGATTGCAAGTACATAAAAGAGGACTTATTAAACGTAAGCACTATTTTTTTTGTGGGTTTGGGAAATCATCCAATAACTTCTCCCTTTCTGGGTGGAGCGGGAGGATGTGTCAGACTTTTACTGACTAAAACCCACCCCTGTTCCTTCCTTGCCTGAGTTCCCAGGGGCGCGGTAACTCTGTTACGAATGACTCAATCATTTTCAAACTACAATGAAATATATTTCATCTCCTTGGTAGGTTTATACCTACTTTTGTAGACCAAATACAACAATCTCATTCAATATTACGCACCAAAATGTTCAAAAGGATCTAATAATCTTATTTGCATTTATGATTGAGTTTCATGGTAACCCTGTTATTATAAAAGATCGTGTGTAGGTACATTTTACATTTTATGTGTACATATTGAATTTTCCACTCACTGATAGACTTTGCTAAACAATCGAGAAGGTGGAACGCACACTGAGAGAACGAAAACGAGCATATTAAAAATATTGGCGTGGCACCACTTCGTTTAAATCTAAGTTCACTGTTTCATGCATATTCCCTTGTCTCAAATGCCATATTAATGCTATATGGGATATCACATGGAGAGTCGGCACATCTTCTGTCTTGTATAATGATTAAGAAAATAGAACTAGAGTGTTCTTAGGGCTTAATAAGGCGGATCAAATGTAAAAGATTTGATCCGCGGTAATCCGGCCCCTGTTTAATCTGGTAGGGTAACAAACCCTATGTTTATTGGGTTGTTTACATCACTAAAACCCATATTGTTTAATAATAAGTACATAAAGATATGACCATATTTATTAGAATCTATGCTTCACCGGATAATTTATTGTAAACACCGTAAGATTGTAATCAATCTTGCGAGAGTGTGAACTCTCTATGTATCTATCTATATAATATGAATCCATCTATATATGAATCCCTATTTTCTTGGTCACAGCATCACGCGTGAACGGTTGGACCGATTTCGCTAATTCTTTTGTTGTTGTGTTTTTTATTCTCAGGAGAAGGTTCATAGGAAAGAAAAAAATAAGTAAGTTGTGCGGAAAATTAGAAAATTTCAGAAAGCTAACCTTCGCTCGTTTGACAGTTTATAGCTAAGACAGGACAACGTTTGTCGGGTCAGCTAGTATGTATATAAAACAAAGTCGGGTTTGTAACATCATTTATAACTCAAGAACGTCTGGACCGATTTTAATAATCTTTGATTTGTCTCCGCACCGAACAGCAGAATAACTATAAAAACATTGGAAAAAATCACGAAACAAAAATTTAAAAAAAGCCATACTGTAGATAAATAGATATTCTCTTTACTGTACACCACAGCAAATTACAATAGGAGCTTAAGAATTACCGGGGTGTAACAATGGGCGGTCTTATCGCTAAAACCAATCTTTTACAGACCACCTTTGGATGGATTTGACAGAGAAGCAAAAAATGTGACACAGGTAGTCCGTGGTGTACTATTTGCACGGAACGGCTTTTTTGTTTATTGATTTCAAGGCGGTACGATGTTTTCAGGGTCAGTTAGTTATGAATAGATCACTTCAAATATAGTAAATCCCGTCCAAATTCTATAATTTACAATGTATTAGAGTCCTTTTGAAAATAAAAAGTTTACAATTTTACGAGATTTTTCATAAAGTAACGGTGTTTGCATTTATTCGGTGACATAATTATACAGGCTGTAACGGAAAGGTGTTGTCATATTTTAAGAACTGGTTCTGCTCATGGAAATGAACAACTTTTCTCTAAGAACAACTAAAAAGTGAAAAATAAAAAACTTTTTTACAAAAAAAACAACCGACTTCCAAAAAGAATACACTAAAAATTAAAAAATAACTTTAATTTCGGAAGTCGGTGTCAAATAACGAAGAAGTAAAATAGAAACACCGACTTCCGAAATTAAAAATATTTTTTTGTTATACCCCAGAACTAAAAACCCCAATAACATGGAACGTGGAATTTAAACATTTGGAGAACACCGAAACGTCCGCGAGTATATTCTTTCGGATAAAAAAAGAATTTTGAAAATCGGTCCACAACTGACGGAGAAATCGACGGACATAAATAAAAAAAAAACATACAGTCGAACATAGAACCTCCTCCTTTTTCGAAAGTCGGTTTAAAAAATAGAAAATTCCCAAAAAAATAATTGGACTTTCCGTACAAAGTGAACATCAGCTGATCAATATTTGTATGGGAGGCATTTTTTTTTTAGAATTTCCTCAGGTTTTCTTGAAGAAAGTAATTGTTCATATTGATGGGCACATGCAGTTCTTAAAATATGACCACACCTTTCCGTTACACCCTGTGTACTTTGACGTAGTAGTTCCGGACTCTATGGAGACGGTGGCTGTTGGTAGTGCTCATAGTCTGACCAATAATATCCCACACCGCCTTGCAAATTATCGCAGGTACTCAGTAAAAAAAAAAATGGTGAATCTCATCGGTATTTCTTTTGTTCGTCTTTCATTGAGTTTGTTCAAACAGCGCAGCACTGTACAATATTTTACGCCCTTTAACAGCATCTAAATTGCAGTTCATACAGTTAAAAACAAATGCAGTTTGAAACTGCCATGTAATCCCAAATACGAGTGACCTGGGCTTTTGTCCAGTACAAAAGCTTTCTATTCCCCACTGAATTTCAAAAGCCACGTAAAATAAATGTGTTTTTAGACATCTCAATGGACAAATACTTTCCAGTGTCACCACTTTCTTTATAAAGACAACAAAATGTGTCCACTTATCCTACGAAAATTCTTCAAACCGTTTTGATAAAACACTGCAAACAAACGACGCGTTTCTTTGTCCAACTGTCCGTTGAGTTAGTATACGGCTTCCCTTCATAGCCGCGGTTCCTTCATTGCATTCCCGCCTCTCCCGTGCAACAGACGTTCCACATTCAAATATTATAAGGCATCCAGTTGAAAATAATGGCCGCAACGGAAGAGAAAGGAGTCCAAGTAAGTTTAGTATTTTTTTTTTTTTGGAAAAGCTTGTTTGCGTTAACGTCAGTTTATTTTTGTTTATGGTACGAGTATATTATGAATATTTGTGAGTAGTTCCGTGGCAACTGTTGACGTGTTCGTTTCGGATATATATTTAGAAGTTTTCGGATGTGATTTGCGTAGTTTATCGGGTGTGGTGTACAACTTCATTTCCGATTTGTATAGATAGTGAGTTTTTGAGGATGTATAACCGCGCGTTTGTATGATGTCTATGTATTTTTTTCTTATTTATTTGTTTCGATATTTTCGAATTGTGCGAAGCTTATAAAATTATGTAGCCTTACTTTAACGAACTGGTTGTAACTTTTATTTTCACGATACCACGTAAAAATCAAGTCAATAAAGTCAATAAAAATGCAATTTAAATAACACGTAACAGACGTGTTATTTAAATTGCATTTTTATTGACTAAAATCGTGATATCTATCCATGTTAACAACAATTTTGATAATGTACGTATAAAAATCGGCAAGGCATTAGAAATTGATGAATCCATCAGCGAAAAATCACAATAGTAGGTATCTGAAAATTTATTAACTAAGCATTCTCGAATAGATTTTTACAAAAGATAAAAGATTATACCGATTCATAATCCGATTGAGCGGATTTTTCTTTTCCCTTTTTAGTCGAGCTCGCATCCGCTGTGACCTTTGACCTTTGGTGACCCAAAACTATGGCTTTGTAGGTAGATTAGCGGGTAACAGATAAGGTGCGAATGGAACATGTTCAGTTGTGTGTGTGTGAGGATACGGGAAAATCCCAAAACATACTTAGGTAGGCTTTTCAAAAGTTGCAAAATTATTTCAATTATTATCGGCATTTACTATGGTTAGTGTTAAAAACAAACCTTAAATAAAGTAGGTATGAACCTAAAACTTATATTTTTTGCATTTATATTTACATTTGTGGCAAACAATAGGTGTGCCGATGCGTTAGCAACCTTTGACTTTTGAGACAAAGTTGAAAACTGTCTTGAGCCTGTAATTTTCCGAGGAAGCCAGCGACGCTGAGTTCCGGAACACAGCAATTGCTGGCGGCCAAAATTCTTAGGTATTGTGGGTAGTAGGTTCTTCCGCGGTCGAATCTTTGAGCATGGGCAAATGCAACGGAGTCAAAAGTGTCTGTGTGTATCAATGATAAAAAAGGTTATTTTATTTGCAAAACTTCGCCTTTAAAAGTGGTACCTAGAAAAAAAAATAACTTTTGATGTGTAGTGAAAAAATACCTATGAAGCTTCCTCTTCGGTTCCCAGACCATTCGGTGATAGTGTAGCCTTCTAACGTCATCATCATCATCATCATCACTCCACTCCAGTCGAAAGACGTCCACTGCTGGACATAGGCGGGTGAATCTCCAGTCGTTCTGCAGAAAAAAATGATGGAGTGTTGCCGACAATGACGAAAAGTGGGAAATTCAACTTTAATACACCGGTTTTAAAGTAGGTACACTAGTACTATAAGGCAATAAATACTCCTAGAGAACTTTAATACTGCTGTATTAAAGTTGAATTTTCCATGATTCGGCATTGTCGGCAACACTCCGTCATTATTTTCTGCAAAACGCCTGGAGATTCACCCAGGCCTCCCCCAAATATCGCCACAGTGACCGGTCCTCTGCGTCTCGCATCCATCGGATTCCCGCATCCCTCGCGAAGTCATCGGTTCACTTTGTGGGAGGCCTCGAGCCAGACGCACTTACTCATCCGATTTTCTTTTCTGAGTAATTTGGTTGCGGGACCCGAGATAGTTTAATCGTTTCTCCGGGACTCATCGAGTTTCATTGCCTCGGCGTTTTTTTCTGGCGGTAGCCGCTGTTGTTTCTGGCTTACAGGCATAGAATAGAATATAATAGAATTTATTTCCAACCTATTAAAAATCCTAGCATAGCATAGAATATAAATATTAAAGAATCCAACGTCACGTCTGTCCGTTATTTTCTATGCTATGCTACGATTTTTTATTCAATATGGGTGCCACTTGGCTGGTAGTAGGGACTTAATTTTGACTATTCTTCGGTTTATATCGGTAACCTTGGTTCTCCTGCGGATATCTTCATTTTTGATTCGATAACGCAACAAGCTTTCTAATAGTAAAATAATTTTCTTAAGTATCAGGACTTTCAAAAATTACCTTTTACAAACATATAAACAAAACTAGCGACCCGCCCCAGCTTTGCTCGGGTACCAATTATACATATAAACCTTCCTCTTCAATCACTCTATCTATTAAAAAAAACCGCATCAAAATCCGTTGCGTAGTTTTAAAGATTTAAGCATACATAGGGATATAGGGACAGAGAAAGCGACTTTGTTTTATACTATGTAGTGATGATATACAAACAATTTCACCTTTTTATGATATTAAATAATTGGTAACGGCCCCGACTTACAAGTTGTTGGTCGTGAGTTCAAACCCAGGCAAGCGCTTTACTTTGTGTTAATTATTTCATCACCACTGCTCTCAAAACGGTGAAGGAAAACATTGTGAGGAAACCAGATGATGATGATGATGTCCTGGAACCAAAACTTCGAAGACATGTGACATCCACCCCGCACTGAGCCCGCGTGGTGGATTACGACGCACTCCCTCTCACAGAGAGGAGGCCTGTGCCCTAGCAGTGGGGACATTAAAAGGCTGACAATGATGTTTAAGGGCCTTCTCGCGGTCCAGTGGCGCCCTCATTGAATAAAAAATCGTAGCATAGCACAGAAAATAAATATTAAAAAATCCAACTTCACATTTGTTACAAAGAGGATAAAGAATTTTTACGTTGTTAAAACAGGTGTCAAAATGTTTCGTATCCAAAGTAGTAGGCAAAAGTGTCAGAAATGGCCGTTTTTGGCACTTTTGCCTACCCTACTACTTTGGATACGAAACATTTTGAGACCTGTTTTAACAACGTAAAAATTCTTTATCCTCTTTGTAACAAACGTGAAGTTGGATTTTTTAATATTTATTTTCTGTGATAAGCTACGATTTTTTATTCAATGATATGCCACTGGACCGCGAGAGGGGCCTTAATGAATTATTTAAATAGATCTGGACTCTCGAGTGTATAAATTATTTCTTTCGACACTTACTAGTACTATGTGACCTATTTGTATTTAAGGGCCTACTGAAATAGTTTTACTATTAATTTTGACGCAAACTGCTCGAAAACTGTACGTTCCCAAACAATATATTATTTTAAAGTCAATAAAACTGCTAACAGCAGTGTTTTGACTGTAAAATGGCTCTTAAACTCGTCGGTATGTTACGAGTATGAACCTATGAATGCCAGACGGATACGAATGACATTCAAGATACAAAGATACAGTGGAAGTCATAGTAAAGCTTTACTTTATTTTGACGGCACGTTTGGGACTCGTTCAGTAGGTTTTAGCACTGCGGGTCGTGGGTTTAATTCCCATACGTAACATATATTTTTATTTATCTACGTAAGCCTATACAATAGGTATAGGTGTATCAAGGTTTATGTAAGTATACAGGCTGACTTTTATTTCATTGCCAATCTTTCAGGGGATGAAAGTAATTCTCTCTATTCTGAATATTAACAACTTTATTGTAAGTGATCAATTCTAAAATTACAAGATGTGAAAAAAATTTGGAAAAAGCTGGTTTTTTTTGTGGCAGTTTAAATTTTTGTAATCTTAATCTCCAAATTAAAGTCACGGGCGAAGTGCTAGTTATAAAATACTTAACGATAATTAAAACCAAAACTCTTATCTAAATAAAACTCAAAACATGTCAAAAAAAAAAATAAAAAAAAAAAAGGTTGTTCCTATTCATATTATGTACCTCCGTGTCCCAGCGAACTTCGTACCGCCTCAGAATCAATAAATGAATCCGTTCTCGAGATATCATCAAGAACAGCCGTACATTACAAAATGTATGAGAAAAATAATTATCTTTATTATTTTTTATTTTTTTATTTCGAAATTTTGCTATGGGCGGAAACAAATCCATCAAAATGAAAGATTATTAAAATCGTTCGAGCCGTTCCTGAGTTATACCAGGTGTAAAAAGACAGTTTCCGAAGCCGAAAGCCACATATTCTACCCATTATATTGTAATTTATCTATAATATGTATGTATTTAGAAATATATAAGTATGTTTATCAGTTGTCTAGTACCCATAACACAAGCTCTGCTTAGCTTGGGACTAGATGGCGTTGTGTGATAGTTGTGGAATATTATTATTATTATTTGGATTTTTTTTTCCACTAAACCATACCTGGGAATCCACTGGTTCTGGAGATATTGAAGGTCACAGTCGCATTTTTTTTTACTTTTTAGGAAAATTAATTCCAGATGTTATTACTAAACTCTTTTCTTTCTTTTTCTTTTCTATGTATTTAGAAATATATAAGTATGTTTATCAGTTGTCTAGTACCCATAACACAAGCTCTGCTTAGCTTGGGACTAGATGGCGTTGTGTGATAGTTGTGGAATATTATTATTATTATTTGGATTTTTTTTTCCACTAAACCATACCTGGGAATCCACTGGTTCTGGAGATATTGAAGGTCACAGTCGCATTTTTTTTTTACTTTTTAGGAAAATTAATTCCAGATGTTATTACTAAACTCTTTTCTAAACAAACATAATGAATTTTCGGTATTTTTTTTTCGAAATTACGTATTTGCAGTTATAAAAACGCAATGAATATCAAACGTATCCGACAAGTACCTACGTGGCTTAGAGGGAAGGGGCGAGGTTTAACTCCACTTGCCTGTGTTCGCGTTACATTGCGCGCAATAAAAAAATTGTTTTTGTTTTTCATACGTAAAAATAGAAGTCGTTTCCTAGCAATAATTTTTGCGCAAAGCTAGTTTGTTAGACGTACAGTATGCGTAGCTGATGGCTATGTGATGTGTCTTTTTACACCCTGTATAAATGGTGTAACTAACACGACTTAGTATTTTTTATATTAATGATGAATTTTATTTATCACTTTTACAAATTTTTTGGTCAGTTTAAGCTAGATGAAACCGGATAGATGATGAATTAAGCACTCTGTGTCTCATTACGTACCTCAGTAGGTATGTAAAAAAAACATTTGTTGGTGATAAAGTTTGCAAACTAAGCAGTTATTTGTTTTACCACACCGACGACGACACAAACAGCGGCACTGACAAAGTTTTCACATTAGTTTTTTGTTTTTCCGCCGCCACCATGATGTAATTTGCTCAAAGTTAATAAAATGCATTGCTTTTTTGCATATTGTAATTGGTTACTTCGAAGCTGATCAGAGGGTAAAGGGAAAAAGAAATATTTGGTTTTGTAAGAAGTGGTTGTAGGAAAATCTAGGTACTTAAAGAATAATTGGAATTTTACGGAATTGACTGTGCCTTTCTTGGGGACAATTGATTTTATGGGCAGAAACAGTAGTCAATATGGAATACTGTTTCTGCCAGTGTTCCGGTAGGTACACCCTGTATGTAGTCTCGGACAGAACTTATGTGTCAATCCACAAACTTCCAAACTCAAACCCAAAGTTTTTATTTCAAATAAACTATTACAGACACTTTTGAACTGTCAAGAATTCGGTCAGCGTAGGCTTCTATAAAGTAATTCCTCATGTAAAATGTTTTGCCCGACCCGGGACCAAACCCAGGACCTCACGCTCAGCAGTCGCTCTTTTGACTACGAGCCCAACGAGGCAGTCATTATATAAATAAAATTGTAACAAAAACAACTGGCTAATGCAGTAAAAAACTCGCATAAACTTAGTAAAATAAAACTCGATCGTAAACAATTTTTTTGTAAACATATTTATGTATTTCAAATTTACGAATACTTTACGAGAAAAGAAATATATGAGATGCTGAGGAAATAAAACATTTTATTTATAAATAATATTTTATCTGGTGACGTAATTTTACCACACAGTGTGATGGAAACTGATCAAAAAGTATTATATTTACTATTGAGTTTTTTTGTGACCTTTATGAAATTGGTTAAGTGATGTCCTACTGGCTATTTGCACAATTTTTGTGATAGACAAGCAGGTTGAGTTAGTTTTAAGCAAAAATGTAAATGCTAGAAAACTTGACCTAAAAAAATGTTTTCAACAATATTTGGAAACCACTTTGAATATGTAGGTTAAATATTGCGCTATACTCACTCCTGTTTAACGGAAAGGTTTGGCGCTTTTTTGGCGGTTGTGAAATCATCCAATGACATCTCCCGCTCTGGGTGGTGCAGGAGGGCGTGTCAGACTCTTACTGACTAAAACCTACCCCTGTTCCTGCCTTGCCTGAGTGCCTAGAGGTGCTCTGTTACGAATTTATCCGCTACTCCTAGGCATGCAGGCACCGGCCATGATAGGCCCCGTCAGTGGTGGCTGACAATCATCTCTTTGAGGTGCGCGTGGCTCACGCGCCTAGTGCTGATCGGATGGCGTGTTACTCACTACTCGCCGTCCGCAGGCCCGGGGTCTACGGTGGCCGGAGATCGTCTCGCGACGTCCTACGCCCAATGCGTCCCCTGCGGTGGTAGCGGCCGGGGGCGTGAGGGCCACTCCGTACTACTTGAGTCTCCCTCACCCATCCCGCCTCCGCCTTCGCGAACATTACTGCTTCGCAGAAGGAGGAGACTGCTTCCCATTCCCTCTCGCTCCGACCATGGCCTAAACCAGGGCCGGGCGCGAGAGGTCGCTGCCGCCTATCGCATCCACGAGAACACGGCGGTGATCCGCCCAAGCGGGGCAGACCTCCACCGTATGCTCCACCGTGTCTTCTGGGCGATCCGCGCAGTGGTAACACCCGAGCGTTTCCTCCCGCCATATTGGACACAGGAACCTCCCAAAACAACCGTGTCCGGTGAGGACCTGCGTCAGGCGGAATGTCAGGACACCGCTGTACTGGATCGTGTTTTCTTTGAGTAGGTTAAAAACTGCACAGGTCTGTCCCCGTACACGCTCCGGTGTACCTTCGCAGATACACCTAGACCCCTCTCCAGTTAACCGGAGCGTGTATGATGGTCATAAGTAGTAAGGTGTACTTATGTGTATTGTGTAGGCACAGATAATATAATACTAGCACACTGATGCCTCATCTATAGAGGGTGTAAGGGGGACGCTTCCGAAGCCAGAACGTTGATTCAGTACGTTCTGGCGGCTTTGGAAGCGTTTTCACGCCTTGGGCGATCCAAGACTTGCAGCTTCCTAAATTATCCAATGATCCACACTAGACCCGAACCAAAAATGCTGAAACCTGGTATCACAAAAAAAGTTTCTAAAGCTTTCAGAAAAGATTTTTGATTTTCATTGGGTACTTAATTTTTCTTCTAAGCTTTAACATTTGCACAGCCTTTGTAACAGTCTATATAAAGTTTACATTTACTTACTACAAACGTACCTGAACAAATATATGTAAATTGTTTGAATAACAATCTTAGTTGCCAAGTTTGTAACTGCTACATTTAACTACTAAAGTTTAAATTCACACCTACATACAGAAACCTACACTTGATATAAAACAACATTGTATTTGATAAGTAGAGTCACTACGAAAGACCCCCTGTTTTTTGGGTGTGGGAATTCATCCATTGACTTCTCCCGCTCTGAGTTTGACTCTTAATATACCTAAGTTCGGCAGTCTGGCAATCTGGGTGCACGGCAGTGTCTCCACCAAGTCGAGCAAAACAAAGGCATAGCAGTGTCATCCATTTCTCGAAGCCATTCAAGACATTTGACCCACCTGTAACTGCGTTGTGCATATAGCTAAAACCTTGAATTTTTCGACCAAGAGAGTATAATGTAGCTAGGTATATACCCTAATTACATTTAATTTGAACATGTCAAGCCAGCAACAAGTTATTCGCCTCATGCTTAGAACGACGCATATCAGAAATCACTGAAAAATTCCAACCAGTAGAACAGGCCGGTTTCAGGAAATCTTTCTCAACAATGGATCATATTCACGTTTTAGAGTAAATAATAGAAAAATACGAGGTACAAAGACGTCCCTTATACTGTGCATTCATCGACTATGCCAAAGCTTTTGATTCAATTTCCCACTCTAACATATGGAAAGCTCTACACGAATGTAATATGCCATTAGAAACAATTGAACTGATACAAGATATCTATAAAAAAAGCACTAGCCGAGTGAAACTAGATAAAACTGGCCCTGAAATAGACATCTGCAGAGGTGTAAGACAAGGCGACCCCTTATCTTCGACATTATTTATAACTGTTTTACAAGACATCATGAAACAACTCAATTGGTCCAAAAGAGGTATAAATATTAAAGGAAGTTATATTAGCAACCTACGTTTCGCAGATGACATCGTATTGTTCTCAGAAACCGCATCACAACTTGAAGAAATGATTAACGAACTTAACTACGTCAGTCGCAATATTGGTCTGGAATTAAATATCGAAAAAACTAAAATCAGGTGTAACAAGACTCAAAGACCCATATTTGTGGAGAGTCGACAGTTGGAATATGTTCAAGAATACATATATTTAGGCAAACAGATATCTTTCTCAAAATCAAGACACCGTGACGAATTGAAGAGACGTATTAAAATGTCATGGAACAAGTTCTGGAGCCACAAAGAAGTTTTAAAATCTGATCTACCTTTAAGATTAAAAAAGAAAGTCCTAGACTCATGTCTTTTACCTTGCCTCTCACATGCAAGTCAAACCTGGATTTATAATACGCACACGAAGGAAATAATTGAAAAATGCCAAAGAGCCATGGAGAAAACCATTCTTAACTTGAAACTCAGGGACAAAAAACGACACATCGAGATAAGAGAAAGGACAAAAGTTATTGATGCGTTAACACACTGCAAAAAACTTAAATGGAAGTGGGCTGGTCACATTGCACGTCAGAATAAAGAGAGATGGACTAGAAAATTTACTGCATGGGCTGGCCCCTCCGGAAAAAGGAAAAGAGGTCGCCCCCTGGAAAGATGGGAAGACGAACTAATAAAATTCACAAACAACGACTGGATGAGAACAGCCCAAGATAGGAAAAAGTGGACTGACATGGAGGAGGCCTATACTCGTCGAGAGGTCCTTAGCTAAAGTTATGTTAAAAAAAAAGATGTATTATTACTACTAAGGAATTAAAGAGGCTTAAATAAAACAAAATAAAAATGTTAAGCCAGCCAGGCGTTCTCGTTACTGCCAACAAAGGCCGCATCACTCACTTCTTTTGCCACACCATCAGTCCATTAAACTCATTTTACGTTAAATTACTTTTGGGACAATACAGTAGTGTTCTAGTCCTTACCTCCTTTTATTCCATTCATCTCCCATCTAAAAGTAATGTATGGTCTAGCAATGGATCATAGAAGTTTAACTACCTAAATAGATAGGTAGGTTATTGGTAGGTATAGTAAGTCATAGACGATGTCTTCTAATATACCCGCACTATACGTATAAGTCAGCGCAGCGTGTCGAAGGCAAGGGATGAGGTGGCGATCTTAGCGATCTTACAGCAGGCTAAATTGAGTTAGGTATTTGATTTTCTTATCCAAAGAGTTTGATAAATTATGTACTTATCTCCTGCACTACCTATATTTACATAGATAGGTTCTATCGGTATAGTACACGGAATAGTTAATTCAAGGACATATTTTTTAATCACGAACATGTTTACGACCTCAATCCAGTCAAAATTAAATTTGAATGTCCTTGTTAGGAGTACGGAACCCTAAAACGGCATGCTTTTACATACGATCTCACGACTTGGCTTTTTTGCACATGCCATGTTTTTGACGGGACATGATATTTTCAAAACCATTCTTAGAATCATACAAATTAACCTTTTCCTCAAAATTGCTATCATTATTTCACGAATAAAACCTCGCATCTGTATTTACGAAACCGTCACATATTTTTATGCTCGTTTCTGTATTGCGAGAGAGGTAAGTATAATAATATTTTTTAAGTTTTATTACAGTAGTAGTAGATGAGAAGTAAACCTGTCACTCGGGCCAAGATATATTTTATTGCGATCAAGAGGTCCTCTAACAAATCACCTAACTCTCAACCTATATTTTCGATAAAATATAGCTTTTACCCAAGCTAAGTTAAATATAGAAGGTCTCACCATTCCGAATATTACTCCCTGTCAGTAAAATGTCAATCTAATAAGGGCCTCCTCCGATAGCATTGATTGACACCCGTACGCCTAGAATCGACCTCAATTTAACAATTTAAACCCAAAATATATTTAAAGTTTCTTTTTGGTTAATAGGAAGCGAGTTAATTTTTTTTATTTGGCTTTTATTGTAAACAAAACAATTTAAAATTGTTCAGACTTATAAATGACGGTTTTCAATGAATTATGATGGTTTGTCGTAACCCTGAACCGTATGTAGGTAAATAATTATAAAAAAGTATTTTATAAAAAAATATATATATAATTGGTAGGTTCACGTTTGACTGAACTGACGTGATGGTTAGCGATGATTTAGTCGACGATAGGGCACGCTTGCCTACAAGTAACCTATTTACTCTTGACTAAGACTCTCAGGTTGAGATGAGTTGGAAATTTAAAATAATCAACACAATGTAGATACATAATAAACTAAGCTTCACTTTATCACTTCTTTGTTAGAATCTATTTAGTTGCCAGCCAATTAAAATTATCGTAATATCTCACAGCTATAATTATGTTGTAACTACCTAAAGGAAAACGCTTCAAAATAAGGGAAAAAGCGTCACAACAAATCAAATCTCTGTAACGACAACAAAAGCATGCAAATTGATTCCTCTCTCCAGCCAGTTTTTATTCCGTGCAGTTTTGATTTCCATCCGAGTAGCGCTTTGACTGAGATGGATGGCAGAGTGGTCGCCAATTAACCCCAGCCATTCCCCACAGTGCGGCCGGACAACGCATAGATATCTGGGTATCTGTGTAGATAGATATATATAGATACCTAGAGCTATAGCTAGGTGGTCAAGGAACGCAGGGGTGAATAGAATTTGAAGAGTATTTTTAAGTTATTTCATTATTGTTTGCAGCATTTACCAACTCCAATTATAAACGCGTATTGCAATTTAAAAAAAAATGCTTTTTTTTAAACCAATAATGTGGTATTTTAAAGACAAAATCCTTATTAGTTTTGTTTCTATTCACCACTTTTTTTTCGTGGTGTTGGAGATCATCTAATGATTTCTTCCGCTCTGGGTGGAACAGGAGGGCGAATGAATTCTCCCGCTCTGGGTGTCAGACTTTTACTGACTAAAACCAGGGTTTGTTCCTTCAGTTGCTTATACCAAGGGCCGCGGTAACTCTCTTCCAAATTTATCCGCGACCCCAGGCAGGTATCGGTCCTAGCGGGCCCCGTCAGTTACTGCTGACATCTCTTTGAGCCGCGCGTGGGACACTACGGGCGTCATCGACACGGACTGGTCCTTATCGGACGACGAGCTACCCATTATTCGCCGTCCGTTCTGTTCACCCCTGCGTTTCTATTTACCCCGTTTGTAGGTACATGTTCGAAGTCGAGACACGCTTGGGTATGGCCGGGTATAGACTAGCTACAACGTTTGCTTTAGAATAGCAAGACACTATGACTTTTTTCTAGAGAGCGAGCTTTTACAAAAAAGTTTACTCATTCCACAGGATTACAGCTCAAATACAATGTATGAAATTAAATCCGAACGGCTTGCGGTTGAAAAAGATGCGTAAAAGAGAGAAAATACTCGTACACCGTTTTAGTGTTTGCTGAAATGTAAAAGAAAACATCAGAAGCTGCAAAAAAAAAACTGTGTATCTGAACCTTAGCAAATTGAAATGCCCTTTCGCAGATAATTTAGGTACATAAACTTTTAAAGTTGTTGTTAGATTTAATTTTGCATTTAATTTACTGAAACCATTAACAGACAGTTATGCTTGTGAATGGGAACAACAAAATTTGCTAGAAAACGTTTGTACAGGTGCGCCAAATATTTGTGTTGACCACAATTTCATTCAATTAGTCTAATTCATACATGGTCGTACGTCCGCTACTTTTGCATTTAATTTACTGAAACCATTTACAGGCTATGTGAATGAGAACAACAAAATCTGCTAGAAAAGTACAGGTGTGCCAAATATTTGTGTTGACCACATTTCATCCAATTAGTCTAATTCATACATGGTCGTACGTCCGCTACTGCTCCATACAACGTACCTATAGTTCGCATGGACGTTCGCTGTGTTTGCGCGATGGATCGTTTCCAGCAGTTTCCATACGAGTTACAATGTTTGTGTAGACTTTTGGCCCACGGTGCACGTCGAACGAATCGCATGTTTTAGTTTAGGACGTGTTAACTTGTGTTCGGGTTTGTATTGGGAACTTTGTTGCTTGTGGTGCTTCTAAACTATTGTCAGAGGGTTTTTAGTTAATTAAATATGAAGTGCTGGTTACTAATGCTTTACGTAGTTGTTAAAGAGCACGTAGTTTTCACCCGTTGATTTAGTTTTAAGCCGTTGATTTAGTTTTCACCCGTAGATTTAGTGTTAAGCCGTTGACTTAGTTTTCACCCGTAGATTTAGTGTTAAGCCGTTGACTTAGTTTTCACCCGTAGATTTAATGTAATCCGTTGACTTAGTTTTCACCTATTGATTTCATTTTAAGCCGTTGATTTAGGGCCGATTTCACCATTCGCTCTATAAACTAAGTTTTACTGAACTAAGCTTGACGTAAAAATAAAATCCATAAAAAAGATTATAGTAAGTTAACCTTAAAAGATAGACATATGCTGTCGCGGACTTTTTTTAGAACTTGAAAAGGAGAACAATTCCGTCATACATAATTTTTGCGCAACTTTAACCGTTTATGCAGCACACGGAACTGAAGCTCTCAAAAGGATTTTTTGTTTCCGTTTTTACATTTTTCGTTGATGCTTCGCTCCTGTTGGTCGCAACGTGATGTTATATCACCTATAGCCTTCCTCGATAAATAGCCTATTCAACACAAAAATAATTTTTCAATTCGATACACTAGTTCCTGAGATTGGCGCGTTCAACCAAACAAACAAACAATCTCTTCAGCTTTATGACAGCGGCAAAACGCGTTAAAGTGAGCTTAAACGTCGAAAACTGGGCGTTTAGAATTGGTGAAATCGGTCCTTAGTTTTCACCCGTTGAGTTAGTTTTAACTCGTTGATTTAGTTTACACTCGTTAGTTTTTTAACAATTTTAACTATAATTCTCTACTAGCTTCTGCGAGCGACTTCACCTGCGTGGAATTAGTACTTAAAAACTTTCAACCCCCACTTTAACCCCTTTTTTTTTTGGGTGCTAAGAAATCCTCTAATGACATCGGCTCTGGGTGCAGCGGGAGGGTTTGTCAGACTCTTACTGACTAAAACCCACCCCTGTTCCTTCCCTGCCTGAGTGCCCAGGGGCGCGGTAACTCTGTTTCGAATGTATCCACAGCCCCTGGGCAGTCACTTTAACCCCTTAGGGGATGAATTTCCAAAAGCCCTTTCTTAGTGCTCCTCTACACCGTGTGCAAAATTTCACGTGCCTAGACCCAGTAGTTTCGGCTGTGCGTTGATATGTCAGTCAGTCAGTCATTCAGTCAGTCAGCTTCTCCTTTTATAGTGTGTAACGGAAAAGTGTGGTCATATTTTAAGAACCGGTTCTGCCCGTGGAAATGAACCACTTTCACTAAGAAAAAATTGAAAATTCCTAAAAAAAAAATTGAGCTTTCCGTACAAATTTATCATCAGCGATCAATTTTTGTATGGGAGGTAAAAAAATTTTTTGAGATTCTCCTCACGTTTTTTGAAGAAAGTTGTTCATAACGACGGGAGATGCGGTTCGTAAAATAGGACCACACCTTTCCGTTACACCCAGTATTATTTAAATAAATAAAATATATGAAAGGAGCTTTTTCGTTGAGTACTTCTATAGTAATTATAGCAGTCTGTGTCAAATCACAGCCTATCCGAATTGTGGCTAGTGCGGTTGCGGTCACAAGACACTGTATGCGACAGAATAATTACATTACTGTGAGACATGACCACAATATTTTCGTAAACTATTTCGTAAAATGTATTTTTAGTTTTTGCTCTTTATGTGTCTAAAAAGAGCCTTCCTGCTTTTATGGCGACCCTAAAACCACTTCCAGCTACGCCTTTTTTTGTGGTCATGGGAAATGATCCAATGACTTCTCCCGGTCTGGGTGGAGTGGCAGGGCGTGTCAGACTTTTACTGACTAAAAGCCACCCCTGTTCCTTCAGTTGCCTGAGTGCCCAGGGCCGCGGTAACTGTTTCGTATTTTTTCGCGACCCCTGGGCAGATTCCAGCTACCCCTGGTGGTTGGCTGATTTATTGCTCACGGCCACTATTGTGTCACTCACGCCTACATGCTAGAAGGAGAAGACTGTTTTATACCTAGACACAGATAAAATCTTTTAAAGCCTACTTTCGTACTGGGTTTTGTCCTGACTAGGAATATTAACTTTTCAAAAATTAAATGTTGCCGTTTTAGTTTTCATTGAAATCAGGCTCGACACTCCTTTGAGTTTTTTCGCTATTCCTCATAGTTCCGGATTTGGCCATCCGCGTCTACTTGAAAATTTTTATTTTTTTTTATTTTTGATAGGCTCGCGTTTGACCACTATCTCACCTGATGGTAAGCGATGATGTGGTCGAAGATGGAGCACGCTTGCCTAGAAGTAACCTATTCACTCTTGTCTTAAAGACTCCCAGGTTGTATCTTACAGGAAACACAGACTCCGGTAGAGAATTCCACTCTCTAGCTGTACGTGCAATGAATGTTTTCTCAAAACGCTTTGTGCGAAATTCCAGTAGATCTGCTAGAAAGGGGGCGTCGTGGGCCGTTTTGGGGTTGTCTTTTTTAACATTTGTGACGTTATAAAAGTATCTGCTGATTTTTTTCATTAAGTAAAAAAAATCACAGAAAACCCCATAATGGATCTACGGGGTGAATTTTTCAAGTAGACGCGGATGGCCAAAACCGGAACTATGAGGAGTAGCGAAAAATACTCAAAGGAGTGTCGAGCCTAGATTGTGATGAAAACTTAAACTGCAACATTTGATTTTTGAAAAGTTAATATTCCTAGTCAGGACAAAACCCAGTATGAAAGTAGGCTTTAAAAGATTTTGATTGATTGATTTCGTCTTAATGATTTTCTCATTTGTATTTCGGCTCGTCCGGGGAATTTCCTGCAAACTTTTCATTGAAAGGTTTTCAGTTTGTGAGATCCGTAGGTCAATAGGCCATTATTAGCTGATGTATATCAAAGAACGGTGATAGAATGGATTACCAAGAACTGGTAGAGTATTGGATTCTAGTTCACAAGTCTAGCCCTAGTTTAGTAGGTTACAACTTCCATATCGATCGGTGCCAAAAATATATACCAGTAGGTAAGCTGTAGTCTGACGTGTTTTGTTTCTAATTTTTAACGGCAAACTTGTTTCTTGATTGATTTATGTTTAATGGACCGTTTGTTGACAATAATTTTAAAACAATAAGTGAGTCACTATTTATGCAGCCTTTGCCAAGTTTTTCTATTTAGCTGGAGGGGGTCATCCATAGGTACAGAAAAGGCAGATAAGCTTTTCTATTCCTAATAGAATAATAACCAGTAATACATGTTTCGCGTCTGTTTCTTAAAATATCAGTGTTTATGTTTACAAACATGAGTGCAATGAGTTTAGTGCACTATAGTCTTTCGTATCCATTACCCAGTAACCTTATTTTTTGTGTGGGAAAGAACTCATGCATAATAATGTGTCCACCGTCTGGGGAGAACGAAAGGCTAAGTTGAACTCCTCTCAGCTAAAACCCGCTACCTTTTAGCGATTCATAGTAAGGTAACCTGATAAGGGTCCAGGGCTCGGATGCAAGAAAATTCGCGCGCAACCTAGATAGCTTTAATAAAGTCTCCCTAAATTTCATTAGACAAATACTGCAAAGCTCAAAGCATTTTTCACTTTGTCCATAATCCTTGTTTTAAAGCCTAGCTATAGAGCACGGAATCACCCGTGTTTACCATTCATACTGTTCTAGAGACGGGTAATACTGACACTATTCTTCTTCTTCTTGTATGTGGAAGCTATGTGTATGGTACCTACTTATTTGTCAGTTTGGAACTTGGTGGTATTCACACACGCCATAAAGTTTGACGAATATTATAGAGGGGGATACAGCTCTCCGCACGATCTCCCGCCATCTCTCCCTGTTGGCGAACCGTCTGGCGCAGTCAGATACGCAGCCTCCTACTGCGGATCTCACTTGGTCAGTCCAGCGCCTAGGTGACCTGCCGCACGATCTGACAAAATTAGTGGCACCGAAAGTGAGTTGAGCTCACAGCTCATGTCATTGTCGGCATTTTAAGCCGTCCGTTTTTATACGTCACTAGATAATCTGAAAAGTGTTTTCCGTCCACATAGTGAATACAAAAATCCCATGTAAAGAAAAGTAGGACATTCCGGCTCGGATTTTGAAAAAAAAAATGTAATTAACTGTAAACTGAACGAACGAAACAATAAAATATTTCAGACAGAAAACAAGACAGGTTTACTTACAAAACTGGTTAAGGTAGATATAGCACTATTTATAGTTAATGTAATCAATCTGCCTAGCCTTTTCCCAACTATCTTGGGGTCGGCTTCCAGTCTAACCGGATGCAGCTGAATACCAGTATTTTACATGGAGCGACTGCCTATTTGGTCTCCACAACCCAGTTACTGGGTAATACAATACCCCTTGGTAAGACTGGTTGCCAGACTTTCAGGCTTCTGACGACCCGTAACGACTGTCAAATATCAACGATTGACAGCCGGGACCAACGGCTTAACGTGCTTTCCGAGGCACAGAGTCTCGGTATGTAAAGATGGTCACCCATCCATGGACCAAACCCGGCAAGCGTAGCTTAACCTGATGGGTTGACCCGTGCGGATGTTATTACTTTAGCCACGAGCTGCTCCTTTATTTATAGTTAATGTGAACGTTCGCTTATGTCAAATCGTATGGACTATAGAGGTTTTCCGTTAATGTCACCAGACAGCGCTTATTCCGTTTTCGTATAAATTGATGCAATCAAGTGCGTTTTAAAACTCGCAGTAAAACCGCTGATCGCCGAGTCGTCTCCAATGCGCTGTGAGTTTGGCTAACTTTTGTGAACAAAACAAAACAACAGCGCCTGTTTTGAAGCTTTGGTCAGCCTGTTTTGTGTCTTGTTTCGATACAATAATAATCTTGTTTGAAGTTTGAGCTTGATAACAGCAAATATTTATGGCCTGCTTACGTTCGAGGGTTTAAGGAACGATTTATATCTGAAACGAGTTCGGTAAACTAGGCTTATTTATTTATTAACACTTCATGCACAAAGGTAGAAAGCTGGTCTTAATGCCTTAGGAATTCTCTACCTGTCAACCATAGGTGGTGAAGAGATTACATGGCAGTGCATCGTTAACCGGTTGGGAGTATAAAATATTCAAAACTTATATAATTTTCAAAGTACTAAAATAGGCGTATCTACATATATTTATTTAATATAATTTATACCTATACTAGCACTTCGGCCGCGACTTCAACCGCGTTGATTTCAAAAATTTATTGCCTATGACACTCACAAATAACGTGGCTTTCTATTGGTAAAAGAATTTTCGAAATCGGTTCATTACATCCAGAGATTACTGGATACAAACTCACAAACTTTACCTCTTTATAATATTAGTACAGATTAGTATATTAGTGTAGATAAATATAATAGTGAAGAAGTTAATGAGATTTAAGAAATAGTTACCAATCAAATTCATCCATAAAGTTGTAAAAACCGCAGCTTCTACTATGACGTACCTATCAGGGTTCATCATTCTATATACGTCTCTTTCTCACAACGGAATCACGATAGCATTGGCACGTCCATTGTAGGGGTACTTATCTAAAATATTTTATCCTGATGTGAATATCTAAAAAATAAATGAAAATGTGCTGTGCCTTATCAGGGTCCATAATTATACTTACTATAAGCTTTTATGTAACATTTAAGAAACACTATGGAATACAATAAATGAATAAGGAAATATTATGATTTATATCATACAAAATTTTGTTATATTATTCTCTTAATAATTCGCACAAGCAACCATAACCTCTCCACAAACCATAACTCCATAAAAACGTTCGCTGCGTTGCGCGCGCGCACAGATCTATTTGCAGACCGCGCTGTAAACACGCATTGTTGCTCTAATGTTGTTTGTTTACCCGACGCTGCGGACCGCCTAACTGCCCTGCTACTTGCCAATGTTAGGATTCGGCTAGATACTAGACTTCGAGGTTTTCTGGATTGGATGAATTTTGAAGTACCTCTTCAAAAGCAAAAAGGTCGAAGGTAAAAGACCCAGAGGGCGAAGAGATGGTTGGACCAGATCTCCAAACAGTTTCAGTTATCTGTGCGGACCGGATTACTTGGAGGCAGATAATTGATGGTCAAAAAAGAGAGTCACGATCCTCAGTAATGGGGAAACGAATAAGAAGAAGAAGAATTCAATAGCAGAGAGCTTATGAGATCCCTAACACGAAGTGTACCGAACTACGTAAGTAACTAGGTAAGGTATTTCGTTTCGTTTTGGTTTCATTGGCAATATATTCATATAAATCATTTACTCCAAGGCCTGACGATTTCAAGGTCTCACCATTTGATCTAAGCATTTGAAATCCATCGACTTATGGACAACGCTAGAAGTGATCAAAATGTTGGACTTAAGGTTTTCCGGCGTAAATGAATTTTGAAGTATTCAAAAGAAGAAGTGTCTTCTAGGAATCGAGGATCCATAATACAAACTGTAAACGTATCGCTTCTAAATCTTGGCATTGACTTCATATCAATTATATATTCTTAAGCCCTTCCGATTTCAGTGCCTTGCCGTTTGATTTAAGTGTCTAAAGATGATTCATATTTGATCCAGTTGCAACATTATTGCAAGCGTATGATCAAAATTTTTGGTCCTAAGGGTCACGCTTTGAGACCCAAAACTTTAGTGCTTCAGGGCTGTCAATAAAATCTATCCTCATTTTCAAATCGAGGACTTTTTTTTGGGACAAGCCCGCCACACTATTCCCAAACCACTGTAACTTCTTTACGCCAGAACCCACAGTGGCGAGCACCAGAAAAAACCGCTGAGGCAATGAAGCTCAACGAGTCCCAGAGAAACGATTAAACTCTCTTGGGTCACGCAACGAAATTAATCAGAAGGAGCGGAGGAGTAAGGAAAATATAATTTCCACTTCCCTCCTAATCTCAAGTGGGAGACAGAGCCAAGCACCACGGATTAAAACACCAATATCAATTAGTTCTAAATTGTGAGCTGCTGCATTTGATTCCAATAATAGGAATGGCAAAAACGCTTGAACCCACGGAAAATCGTACTAGTTTCCACAAAGTCCGTGTAATAGACAACTCCAGACGCAATCTGGTGTAGAACATTGATATAAAGGCGAGGCTACAATCTTGAAGGAAAAAAAATACCCTTGAAGTTGCCATGACCTGTGAAAAATTTAGCAACACAGTGATCCACCTCCAGCCATGTTCTAACCAGCCGCTCGCGAACCGATGGGAAGAACTGGTGTAGGTGTCGGCCTTTAATGGAACTTTCCCACCTACATTGACTATAAAAGGTCCTCCCAGATGTCAGTTTGAGGTTTAAGTAATATAGAGATCTTGGCATGATCGCGTTGAGGTAAAAAGTCTGGGTCCGTAGTCTTTCGTGCGGAATAGTCCATTGCAGCACGTCACTGCACCTCAAGATCAACTGGAAGTAGCACCTGCAAGTACCGTTAAGGCTTCAGTGCTATACGCTTCACATAGGAAAATCAAAGCTAAACGTTTGCTTTGTAGCAATTTACGTCGTTCAAATCGAGGAAGAAAGACGTCCACTGCTGGATATAGGCCTCCCCCAAATGTCGCCACAACCACCCCTCCTGTGCGTCTCGCATCCAACGGATTCGTGCAACCCACACCGACGTATAATGCCAATTACTAGACACTAGAGCAAAAACTTCAAGCTCCAAATGTTACAAATAGCTAAGACATTTTATCTAGCATTAAAATTCCTACCACCACCGATGTAAACCATTTACCTAGCAATTGGTACGTGCGTCGCGAGACGTAATAAAACATGAAATGTCAGTAGTTGTGCCGTAAAACAAACGGTTATAACTGGCCAGTTAACCCGACCCACTTCGAGAGACGTCTTAATATTTGCGGTTTAGGACGCAAATATAGGACGCGGCGGATTAAGGGTTAGGCAGACGCGAAGATTTTTGAATTTGGAAGTGATTTTAGTATTTCCTTAACTTGAATCTTTATTATATTTGGTTTAGGCGCCGAAGGCCTAATTCTCAAAATGACATCAGAGTCGCAAAAGGACCGGTTCTCAAAATGGATAATTCTCTAAAAGCCTAATTCTCTAAATGGCTAATTCTCTAAAAGCCTAATTCTCTGAATGGCCAATTTTCTAAAAGCCTAATTCTCTGAATGGCCAATTTTCTAAATGGTTTATTATCAAAATGACACATTTTCTAAAATTGGGAGTATTCATATTAACGAGAGATTTCTTGATAAATGTATTTGTTTAATCAGTGAATTGACATTACTATATTGTTCATAGCTTACTTAACCCCGATTCCTAGAAAGGAATTTTCAAGGCGTCACAAATTAAATTCAAGTCAAGTGATGCAATTTACTGTTGAAAATAAATTCAACCTATCAAAGCAACTACCGCGCATTTAAAAATTGATTAAACCAGTCAAAGTGTGCATTTTAAAATTGATTTAACCAGTCAAAGTAATTACCGTACATTTAAAAATTAATGCAACCAGTCAAAGCAACTACCGGGCATTTGAAAATTGATTCAACCAGTCAAAGCAACTACCGTGCATTTTGAAAATGATTCAACCAGTCAAAATAACTACCGTACATTTAAAAATTAATTCAACCAGTCAAAGCCACTACCGTGCATTTGAAAATTGATTCAACCAGTCAAAGCAACTACCGTGCATTTGAAAATTAATTCAACCAGTCAAAGCAACTACCGTGCATTTAAAAATTAATTCAACCAGTCAAAGCAACTACCGTGCATTTTAAAATAATTCAACCAATCAAAGCAACTACCGTGCATTTAAAAATTATATCAACCAATCATAGCAACTACCGCGCATTTAAAAATTAATTCAACCAGTCAAAGCAACTACCGGGCATTTGAAAATTGATTCAACCAGTCAAAGCAACTACCGCGCATTTAAAAATTATTTCAACCAGTCAAAGCAACTACCGCGCATTTGAAAATTGATTCAACCAGTCAAAGCAACTACCGTGCATTTAAAAATTTATTCAACCAGTCAAAGCAACTACCGTGCATTTAAATATTAATTCAACCAGTCAAAGCAACTACCGCGCATTTAAAAATTGATTCAACCAATCAAAGCAACCACCGTGCATTTGAAAATGAATTTAACCAATCAAAACAGTTAACGTGCGTTTGACAATTTGTCTCATTCATTTTCATTCCTAAAACTATTTGTTTTTAAACGACTTCTAAAAAGAAGGTTTTTTTATTCGGTAGTTTATTTTTCTTGGACTCTTTGTAGTCAAGCTTTCACAATAGAAAGTTCTAGAAAAGAACCTCTCATCTAATTATACAAAACGTGTGCCCGGATAATCGCATGCCCCTGAACGCCTGATGATTGATCTCCTGACGCATCCAACGAGTATGGCATTTTTATATACCTTAAATCCAAAGTAGAGAAGCACTGCACCATCAAGCGGATAATTATTTTGGTCATAATAGTCTGGATGCTTAAACGTGTCCCAATTTCTTGCAAATTCGCACTATTTCCAGCACCGGCTGCGTTTTGAGCTACAAAAACCTCTTCTTTGGTCTGATAAGGTTGACACACCTTGCTTTTCCGAATAATTTCGTACTAATTAATAATGAAGCCAATTGTAACGCGACACGACCATTATGCGCGGTTTGCCTGAACGCAGGGTCGCTATGTAGGGATAGGTGTAATTGAGTACACGAATTGATGTATTATACCAATCTTTATTAGCAAACCATTCAATATATAGACTTAGGCTACTTACACATAAACATAGACATAGTTCTAAGACACCCACACTACACGTGCTCTGATTGAATTTTATTCTAGTGCTCAAGAAAAGTACTCATTAAGAAGAGCTATAAACTCATAAATCCTTCGGTAACCACTTGAAACCGATTGCCTTGATTGCCCCCGTAAAGGGGAGAGCTTGACTACCTTGGCTGCTATCTGTTACCTACTCGGATTTCTGTAGCAATCTAATGCAGTTTAGCTCCACAAGTGTAAGTCATATAATGTTCGCCTATTAGGGTTCCGTACCCGAAGGGTCCTAACGGAGCCCTATTGCTGTCACTCACATGTCCGTTTGTCTGTATGTCCGTCTGTCTGTCACAAAATGTTGTTCCGAAGATTTTTTTAACTTCCCATTGACTAATAAACTTGAAATTTGGTGATAATATTTGTTATTACGTGTGGCCAGGGCTAAGGCGCAGGAAAAGTTATATGATTTACTGGACAGCCCTAGAGGCCAGAAGGAGCTCTACCGGATTACAAAATTAAGAGAAAGGAGAACGAGGGATATAATGCACATAAAATGTATGAAAGATGAACTCGGTAAAGTCTTGTCGAAAGATGACGAAATAAAAGAGCGATGGAAGGTTTATTTTGAAAAGTTGATGAACGAAGAGAATGAATGGAATGGTGTGCTCAAAGAGGTACAAGTAAATATGGGTTTGGTGAGAGAAATTAGCATGGATGAAGTAAGAAAGGCAGTTCAATGTATGAAAAATGGAAAGGCCATGGGCCCTGATGACATACCAGTAGAAGTATGGAAGTGTTTAAAAGAGGATGGATGTATGTGGCTGACTTTATTCTTCAATAAGTTGTTGTATGAAGAAGTGATCCCACAAGAATGGTGCAATAGTTCGCTAGTGCCCATCTTCAAGAATAAAGGGGATGTACAGGACTGCAACAACTATCGAGGGATAAAGCTCATGTCACATACTATGAAAGTATGGGAGAAAGTGATAGAGAAAAGATTGCGAGAGGAGAGTGAGATTACCCCGAACCAGTTTGGGTTTATGCCAGGTCGAGGGACAATGGACGCCACCTTCGCTCTCCGTCAATTGTGCGAGAAGTACAGACGTGTGCACAAGAACTTGCACATGGTGTTCATTGATCTTGAGAAAGCGTATGATAGGGTACCTCGGGATGTGTTGTGGTGGGCCTTGAAAGAGAAAGGTTTGCCTGGGAAGTATGTTGAGTTGATTCGTGCTATGTACAGACAATCTAGTACCTACGTCCGGTCGGCTGCTGGCAACACCGATGAGTTCAGTGTGGCTGTAGGCTTGCATCAAGGGTCGGCTTTAAGTCCTTACCTCTTCCTGTTGATTATGGACGCTCTTACGTCGGAAATACAGGAAGAGGCACCCTGGTGCATGCTGTTTGCCGACGACATTGTTCTGGTCGGTGAAGATGGACCTGAGATCCAGAGCAGATTGGAGAAGTGGCAACAGAAGCTGGAGAAAGTTGGCTTGAAAATCAGCAGAACCAAAACTGAATACATGTTCTGCGATTTCGGCGGTCTCTCCAGTTCTGAAGCTGTAGTGCTAGATGGCGCGCTTCTCCCAGTCTGCTCCGATTTTCGGTATCTCGGTTCACTCGTGCAAAGCGATGGCGAAATAGATCGGACTGTTAAGCACAGAATTAACACTGGATGGATGAAATGGCGGCAGGTCACCGGGACTATCTGTGACTCCCGCATTCCCCTAAAACTTAAGGGGAAGATTTATAAAACAATGGTCAGACCTGCTGTCTTGTATGGTTCAGAATGTTGGGCAACAAAAGGGATGAATGAAAAGCAATTGCATGTAGCTGAGATGAGAATGCTAAGAGCGATGTGTGGTGTTACGCGCATGGATAAAATTAGGAATGAGTATATAAGAGGAAGTCTGAAAGTGGCACCGCTGACTGAAAAATTGTGTGGAAATCGGTTGTCGTGGTATGGGCATGTGATGCGGAGGAATGAAGAAAATGTCGTGAGGAAAGTCTTGTGTATGAATGTGGATGGCTATAAGAGTAGGGGAAGGCCAAAGAAAAGATGGTTGGACTGTGTGAAAGAGGATATGGGTAAAAAGGGGGTGACTACAGAGATGACGACTAATAGAGGAGTATGGAAGAAAAAGACATGTTGCGCCGACCCCAAATAAAATTGGGATAAGGGCAGGAGAATGATGATTTGTTATTACGTGTATTTTACTAAAAAAAATACCAATATATTAAACAGATTTATTTATTGATAATTCCCTTATTTGGTACGGAACCCCAAATGTGTCCGACATGCACTTGGCCTTGGCCGATTTTTTAACTACAACATAATTATTTTTTTAAAGGATTCTGAACTGAGAAATATTGAATACTAGCTTTAGCAGCGGCTTCACCCGCGCTAAAGTACGAGTATATCACCAACCCAAATAAATGTACCGCTGGAATGGTCTGTCTGCCCCTGGTAGTAGTGGTCCCTGTGTGCCAAGTTTGATTCAAATCCATCCAGCCGTTGAGGAGTGATTGACTAACAGACATTTAAACATCCGAACTCTAGCGTCGGTGTTCCCTATATTCAAAGCAAGAGTGTAGAACAAGATCAAGTTCCTGCAGGCTCATTTAAAAAAAAAGAGAGTACTTCTAAAGTTAATCCTATAACTTATTAATAATAAAAATCCATCAAATATATTGCTCTTAACAATCTATTTATTTAGGTTCATATTGCCACAT
The DNA here is from genome assembly GCA_951329385.1 of Polia nebulosa. Lineage (NCBI taxonomy): Eukaryota > Metazoa > Arthropoda > Insecta > Lepidoptera > Noctuidae > Polia > Polia nebulosa. Next base: position 32,142,953 of record OX589595.1, read on the forward strand.
CAAATTCAGACTGAACGCTATTAGCCAAACAATCACATAATGCTAAAATTCCAAACATTTTAGTTCGCAACACTTCACCACTTTACCTTGGCATGCGGGAAAACATGAAACTATAATTGAAAATGTAGGATTTGACATTATTGTTGACATTTTCTGTGTCGAGCGGCGCCACAGTGAAATGTCAAGATATGTTGGTCACGATAGGTGAGTCAAGAAGTGTTGACGTTGATCGTCCATTTTAGGGTATTTACGTCCAGTTTAGAGTGTTTTGTGTTGTGGTGGAAGTCTGATTGCAGTTTTAAGATTCGTTTCGGCAGACGATCTTATAAACATGGGATTTTTGGCTATTAATGCCATTTCGATACACCTTCAGTATGTAACGGAGATGGGTGAACATATTTTAAATATTTATTCTGCCTTTCTGTGTACTTATTCTGTGTATTATTTATTGTGGTGGCTCAGTGGTATTGGCCGCGACTTACAAGTTGCAGGTTGAGTTTTCAAACTCAATACTCAATTGTTTATTCGCATTCCACAATCTGTACTTATGTGGTAGTTTATAATTATATACATGATCATTACCCTGTCGGGCACAGCAAAAACAGTAAAAGAGAAGAGCCTTTGCAAAAACCAAGCTTATCAGTCTTTTGAACTAATACATTTATAGTTTACTAAACTAATACTTGTTGGATAATTATGGTAACAGTAAACTAGTAAACATACTTAATTATTTCATCACTACTGCTGTCAAAACGGTGAAGGAAAACATTGTGTGGAAACCGGCATGTCCTAGAACCAAAAATTCGAAGACATGTGACATCCACCAATCCGCATTGGGCACGCGTGGTGGATTACGGCCCGCACCCTCTCACAGAGACCCGGGCCTGCGGACGGCGAGCAGTGGGTAGCTCGCCGTCCGATCAGCACCAGGCTCGTGAGTCGACGGCGCGTAGTGTTCCACGCGCGCCTCAAAGAGATGATTGTCAGCCACTACTGACGGGGCCCATCGTGTCCGGTGCCCGCATGCCTACGGGTAGCGGATAAATTCTGAAAATGAGTAACCGCACCCCTAGGCACTCAGGCCGGGAAGGAACAGGGGTGGGTTTTGTCAGTAAGAATCTGACACGCCCTCCCGCTCACCCAGAGCGGGAGAAGTCATTGGATGATTTCCCACCTTCCCAAAAAAAAAACTTCAAGGAAGTCATAGTCGCAACCATCAGCTCAAAGGCGCTCGCGCGGTAACTTTTTGGCTGAAGCCGAAACTTCAGCGGAAGCAGGACAAAAACGAAACCACCTTCGGTTGGCCACTACTTATCTATCTATAGTAATAAAGAGGAAAGATTTTTTGTTTCTTTGTACCGAATGAGCTACGAAACTACTGGACTGATTTTAACCATTTTTTTCACAAATTTCAATTTATTCGTTTTGTAGCGAATAAATTATTATCGAGTAACATATGCTACTTTTTATCCCGGGAAAAATAACATTTACCGCGGGATAGGTCATGGGAGCGAAGCCGCGGGCAAAGTGCTATTTTATATTCGTTTAGATTTTCACGTACACTATCAAGTTTTTAAATAAACAGGAAATGGTACAGCAGCAAATAAGCATGAAACCTACCCGAGTGCCAACCGTCGATCGAGAGTTAATGGGATTGGTGTCATGCGGCCTGGCCAGATTACACCGACTAATTGATGATAGCGCGGTTCGCTGATTGATTAGGATGCAAACAGTTTTGAAGAGACATACAATCCGTACTGGTCAAATCATAGAGAGAAGAGAATGAGAACCACATTGGTTAACTTTTTTTGAAGTGAAAGAAGTATACTTCTTTTGGCGCGTTAGGGAAAAATTATGAGAGTAAATTTTTACGATGCGCGCGCACACCGTCACAAAAAACCTACAGCCTGAAGTTAGCTAGAACCGACACCCGGAAGTTAACTATGGTCTGTGGTTCATGAAGAATGATTGTTTTCCTTTTGTAAACTTTGTGACAGTTTGGTCTTTGATCTTGTTGCCAAAGAAGTCTTCTTACGTGCGTACATAAGTGCACACACACTTTTTTTTTTTGATAGTGGGAATTCATCAAATGACTTCTTCCGCTCTGAGTGGAGCAGGAGGGCGTGTCAGACTCTTACTGACTAAATCCCACCCGTGTACCTTCAGTTGCCTGTGCCAAGGTCCGCGGTACGGTCTACCTACTTAGGAGAACTACTTTCAGATTTTTCTTTTTACTTTTCGGCTTCGCACGGTTTGTGTATTTAGCTAGTACGTCAAGTAGATATTGGAGTTGCCCAGGCGTGTAAATAGCCGTGGTTCTCTGCAGGATGCAGGACAGTGTTACTGCCAGACACTTGGATTTAATGCTGGCCCCAAATTGCCTATATTTGTCTGTATAACTTCAAGTTAGGAGTGGTTGGCAGTAGACGGCGCATGTGGCCCTACTCATAATTTGCAAAAACAAGTGGCACCTGACTTTCCGGGCTGTTCTCGATGGTTGCACGTCGACTTGTCGAGTGGCCACTCGTTCTCTTCACACCAACCCTCCTGGCTGTTCACTGGTTAACGGACGCGGTAAATATGGGTTATTTATTATTCCCGGAGGATCCCCAACGTTTACGGGATATTACTCGGGATTTTAGTGTATTTGCGGGGACGATATTAATTTAAGTAAAGACATTAATTTAGTCTGCGGTGAGATGCGCGCTGTGCCTCGCGGCGTTAGACACACACTGAATTATCTATGGTTGCTGCTTTCTCAGATTGCCTATGGCCCGTAAAGCCGGTCACACACTCGACTCACAAGTCAGAGCAAGGCACACACGTCGCGATACCACCCCCATCCAACTTGCAGAGTGGCGGCAACTCGCCACACCATGCTCCCCGCCTTGAAAGGTCCAGGAGCTTTCAGAAGCTGCTAATCTATGCGGAGCGAGTGAGGTTCAAGACGCGGTGATGATATGTAAGCATTAACTTGTTGAAGAGCTTTGAGGGTCCAAGCAGCAGTCCGAAACACCATCGCATTGATATAATGCTCGGGAAAAATAATTATCAGTGTCCTAAGAATGAATTGCGGTTCGACTTGACTATGGTAAGTCGAATAAACTAAATTACAACTATGTAATGGCGTACCATTGGAACTTATACTATGAACCCTAAACTAAATTAAACTAAATTACGTAGTAATAATAATCTATTGAGTTGGCAAAGGATACAACTTAGTGACAGGACGTTTATACGTGCCTGACGCGGTTTTTATTGAAGCGACTCGAATTACACCATCCGATCCCGGAAAAACTTCCTCTATGATACCCAATGGCCAAGTCAATGGAGGTACGTTATCTTGACCCAAGAGAACGACAGTACCTATCTCTATAGGGCGATCGGGAGTGCACCACTTCTGGCGAACTTGCAGCGTGTGCAAGTACTCAATTCGCCATTTATTCCAGTAGGATAACACAAGTTGATCCAAGAGCCTTTTGCGGTTGTTTAGGTTTATGTTTTCAACAGAACTATGACTATGTAGTCTGTTTGTAAATTTAAGAATGTACATAAATACACGTAACAGTTTGTTCCATGAGCAAACACGGTCAGCTATAGTATCTAAAATACGCGGTTCAGTATTCGAAGTTTCTACAAGAAAAACCTTTGATTTAAACTCCGGCAATGTTTCACATTGGGCAGGAGAGAACTTTAAAGGCCACTCGCTCATGGGCTGATGGAGCCATGTGGGGCCGTTCCACCACAATGAGTGTCTTATTAAATCCGACGGCAGCATGCCGCGAGACAGACAATCGCTAGGATTCTCTTTCCCGGACACGTGACGGAAACAAGCGGCAGGTAAGTTTTCCTGTATTTGAGCAATGCGGTTGCTGACAAAAATAGACCATCTATGGGGAGATGAGTGGATCCACGAGAGAGCTATGGTGGAGTCCGAGAAAGCGTGGACACCTGTAATAGGTACACGAGCGGAAAGTTTTTCCTTGACTACGCGAACAAGTTTAGACAGAAGTAAAGCGGCGACAAGTTCTAATCGAGCTAGAGTTGTTTTTTTTGGACTTTGCACATAAGAGTCGGACAGTGATATCACCTGTAGGGTTGGTAATGTGTAAATAAATACAACAGCCATAACCAGTAAAGCTGGCGTCGCAAAAGGCTACGATGTTCACTACAGCTTCTCTAAAGACGCCAATGTGGCGAGGAACCTTTAGAGAAGAGAGTGAAGGAAAATCGCGCGTAAAAGCGGCAAACCGATTTGTGATAGATTCCGGTGGAACCTCATCCCATCCTACTTTAGCTAACCAAAGTTCCTTGATTAATACCTTCGCGTACAGCACAACGGGTCCTACAAGGCCCAGTACGTCGAACAAGCGGGCAACTAGCGATAGAATCGCGCGCTTCGTGCATTTATCATCTACGGCGATTGTTGTCAAAGAAAAATAATCATCAGCGGGTTCCCAGGTTAATCCAAGGATTTTGAAATTATGGACATCATTATCCATGCCAGAAAAATTAACTGGTAAGCGGTGAGACTCTGGGAGAATCTCTAATAAAGCGGGTGAATTGGTAGCCCATTTGACTAAGTCAAAGGAACCTACCTTCATTAAATCAATTAAATCGCGGGATAGACGCATAGCTGTCTGTTCGTCCGAAACAGAGTAGACGTAGTCGTCCATGTAAAACTGAGTTTCTACCAATTTAGAAGCCTCAGGAAAGCGGTCGCTTTGCTCACACGCCAAGTTACGCAATGTGCGCATCGCTAAATAAGGACTAGGTTTTAGTCCGAAGGGAACGCGGTTAAAATGAAAGGTGCGAATAGGCTCACCTTTGCTAAAACGATACAAGATTCGTAAATATTTGCGGTGGTGCTCTCTTACACCGATACGTAAGAACATTTGTTTTATATCCGCTGTCATCGCGACAGGGAATGTACGAAAATCAAGCAATAACAAAAACAAGTCTGCTTGCAAATTAGGTCCGACATGCAAAATGTCATTGAGCGACAACCCTGAGTGAGTTTTGGCGCTAGCGTCCAAAACCACTCGAATGCTGTCCTTGTCCGGTCTAATGACGGCATGATGCGGTATATAATAACCCTCCTCTGTCAATTCAGAGTCGGGCACTTCCGCTAAATACCCCTGAGTTATATAATCCGCGATAGTTTTATTATAATTCTCGCGTAGGGTCATTAACGCAAACTTACGCTCGAGCGCAAGCAAGCGCCTAGGGGCGTAGCCGTGCGAGCTACCTAGCCCGCCGGGTGAGCGCGTAAAAGGCAGATCGACAAAGTGTCTGCCGTCTTCAAATAAGACTGAAGAATTAAAATTATTTTCACACTCTAATTCGTGCGGACCAATAACGGAACGCGGCGCGGCGCGGCGCGGCGCGGCGGTGGCGGCGGGTGGAATTTCCTCTGGCTCAAAAAACTTATGTAAATTTGACTCGACTTCAATGTCGGCCTGCGCGGTAAACGAAGATGCAATTTGTGTCACATCACTACTACAACAATCAATATCACCCATAAGTACATAACCGAAGCTAGTCAGTACAGCAGGGGGCGCGTGGGTACCTGGGTCGACCCTGTCTCCCAGGTAAATAAAGGGGAACAATTGTGCTCCAAGCACAAGATCTATTCCGCTCGGAACATTCCAGAGCGAGTCAGCGAGCGGTAAGCTATTTAAGTATGACATGTTATCATTGTTATGTAATCTAATTAATTTCGCGGGAAGTCTATCTGTAATACAATCAACAACTAACGCTTGTATCGAAAACTTCGTATGAGGATCAAACCGAGATTCTATGTTGAGATGAATAAAACCGTGTATTGGTTTCGATGACATTCCAACACCTTGTAAAAATGAATTGCGTAATTTAATTATGGGTAAATTCAAACGTTTACAACAGTCCACAGTAATTAAATTATTTTGCGATCCGTTATCTAGTAGGCACCGAACCACCTCCTTATCTCTGATGTCGCTATAGTATGCATATAACTGCGCGGTCGCTAGCAAAATGGTTGACCCAGTTTTAACAGCTGTAGTGAGCGAAACAGATGTATCCTTAGTAGGCGCTTGCGGTTCGAGCGATAATGACTCATGTTTTTCTCGGAAATGTAAGAGAGAATGATGGGAACTTTTACAAATTTTACAAACGTTACGTGACCTACATTTAACCAAAGAATGGGATAGACTTAAACAGTTTATACAGCCACGTTTTGCTTTTATAAATTCAAAACGTGCAAGCGGTGTACTAATATTTTTAAACTGCGGGCAATAGAACAGCTGATGTCGTACGTCATCCTTATCGCAAAGCGTACATTTGCCATTCGAAACCGGTTCATTACGCGATACGAATGACTTAGCGGTATTATTTTTTGTTAGATGATTAACTGAACTAGACTTAGCGCGCGGTTCCGTCTGTAAATTATTACCGTATGAGCGTTGTAGCACTTTCACATATTCTTGCATGAATGTTACAAACTCCGCATAGGAAGGTAATTCTTTTTTACTCACACGTGATTCAAACTGTAAGACAGTTTGCGCGTCAACCTTTCTTAAACCACAGTGTAATAAAACAAAATCCAGTAAGTCTGGAATGTCTAACTGCTTCAAGGCTGCGACGGACGCTGAATATCGTTCCACAAAAGTATTGAGGCTCGCGGCATTTCCGGCGCATTGTTTAATGTCCAGTATATTATTGAGATAATGAATCCCTAAACTACGCTTATCTTGATACCTTTTTACGAGACTGTTCCACATAACGTTGTATGTATCACCTGTAGGAACAATGCCCGCGGTCAGCTTCAAGGCATCATGAGTCAATTTACTGATCAAGTACTGGACACGCTGCGAGTCAACCAGATCGGTATTTAAATGAACATTGCTTCGAAACATTTCATAAAATATGGGCCAATTTTCCGCTTTACCATCAAACGTTGGCAAATCTATGGGCGGTAATTTTATCCGAGTACCCACTTTGTGTTCCGATGTTTCGTTTTTCGAAAGTATGAGATTACGTTTATATTTAATATTAGAATATAAGTCTTCAATAGAATATAGACTCGAATAGTCTGGTGCGGTTTGGTCAATCTCGAATTGCAATTCATTCATTTGTTCTACTATTTCCTCAAATTTGTTATATTGCTCAGTAATTGTTTCTGACTGCGCTAAGAATGTCTCATTTGAACGTGAATCATAGTTCGAGATGTTTCTGGAATCATTATATATGCGATTAACTCGCTCGAAAATCATTTAATTTTGTTTTTTAGCGGTAAGCTGAGCCAATTTAGCTTCTTGCTTGCGGGACGCCATTTTGGGGCACTAATAAAGTTATGTGCCGTTCAGTACAAATTAAGTACAAGTCATTACAGTAGGTATACTGTAATGACTTGTACTTAATTTGTACTGAATTTTACTGATGCCTATCCAGGCTCGAAAGGACCATCTAATGGTGATGGTCAGGCGTGTAAATAGCCGTGGTTCTCTGCAGGATGCAGGACAGTGTTACTGCCAGACATTTGGATTTAATGCTGGCCCAAAATTGCCTATATTTGTCTGTATAACTTCAAGTTAGGAGTGGTTGGCAGTAGACGGCGCATGTGGCCCTACTCATAATTTGCAAAAACAAGTGGCACCTGACTTTCCGGGCTGTTCTCGATGGTTGCACGTCGACTTGTCGAGTGGCCACTCGTTCTCTTCACACCAACCCTCCTGGCTGTTCACTGGTTAACGGACGCGGTAAATATGGGTTATTTATTATTCCCGGAGGATCCCCAACGTTTACGGGATATTACTCGGGATTTTAGTGTATTTGCGGGGACGATATTAATTTAAGTAAAGACATTAATTTAGTCTGCGGTGAGATGCGCGCTGTGCCTCGCGGCGTTAGACACACACTGAATTATCTATGGTTGCTGCTTTCTCAGATTGCCTATGGCCCGTAAAGCCGGTCACACACTCGACTCACAAGTCAGAGCAAGGCACACACGTCGCGATACCACCCCCATCCAAGTTGCAGAGTGGCGGCAACTCGCCACACCAGATATACTTATGAGTATTTTTTGTGACGTGGTCATGTGGGGTATTAAAATAAAGAGCTCAAGGAGACAATTTCAAAAATATAACTCACTAAAAGGTAGGACATAAAAAAAAATCCGGCTGCCAAAAAACAATTAAAAAGTTGCTTTTCAAGTTTCTTTGTTTTCAATTTTCTTTGTTTATAAGTTTCAAAAAAAGTAAAAAAAATAATTGGAAGTTATGAGATAATATCGAATAAACATAACTTCCAAAATTTTTTTTTACTTTTTTGTCTCTGTACAGGGTTATATCAATTTATTCTAGATAATGGCGAAATAAATTGACATAATTTTTTGTTTTGTTATTACACCATCAAATAGTAAAGTAATCGCCATACTACGTTTGTGGATGAATAACCCACTAGGGCGCCCTTTTTTTTTGTTTTTTTTTTAGGCCGCTTTCACATTACGACGTTAGCAGCGCGACAGTAGCGCGGCAAAACCTCATGCCTCCACATTATAAGAACAGCCGCGCGTCAGCAGCGTGGCTGCTTAACTTTCTGCATTAGGAGTAGGAACAAAAATTTTAAGACGAAAATAGACACACATAAATTGAAATGGTACTATAAAACTCAAATAAAAGCGGCCAAGTGCGTGTCAGAATTCGCACATTTAGGGTTCCGTACCAAATATTGGTATTTGTAAATAAAGTATACCTACGTAATAATAAACATTATCACCACAAGTCCGTACCTATGTCAATGGAAAGTTAAAAAAATCAACGGGTTGCAAACTTGAACATTAACGTTGTGCATTTTTATATATTTTGGAATCGTCTTACGAATTTTCGATCAGGTCACGTGATGCGGGTTTAACATTTTATACCCATCCCAAAAAAAGTGCTCAACGCCGCTAAAAATGTTTTAACTTCAAAATTCTTCGGTACAAAATTTAGTGACAGACGTTGGACAGACAGACAGACAGACGGACACGTGAGTGACAGCAATAGGGCTCCGTGTGGACCCGTCGTGTACGGAACCCTAAAAATAGTGTTTTTAAAATAATCCGGTTTAACAGCTTAGCAACGGACTGTAAGTCTGTACTAATGGATTATTTCAATCAATACCTAATCTGTAATCAGCTTTATTGTACGTGGCTTCGTGGCTCGTGGCTAAGTTCTGTGTTCGTGTTGTTTGTGTTTTTATTGTGTTATTATTAATAAGAGATACTTTTTGGTCCTAAAAGCGAAGGATGAAAGATTTAAATTCACTTTTTTTGTCCACTATAAAAGTGTGTGTGTACTTATAATACGCACGAAAGAAGTTATACTTCTTTCGCGTAACAAGATAAAAAACTAAACTGTCACAAAGTTTACAAAAGGTAAACAATCATTCTTCATGAACCACAGACTATAGCTAACTTCAAGGTGTCGGTTCTAGCTAACTGTGCGCGCGCATCGTAAAAATTTACTCTCATAATTGTTCCATAACGCGCCAAAAGAAGTATAACTTCAAAAACAGAAAACGATTTTAGTTAAGGTATCATAAGAAGGAAACTCCTAAAAATACGGGGTAGTATAATTTAATGTTACTTACCTATTTTATGATTTTTTTATTTAATTACTAGCTTTTGCCAGCGGCTTCGACCGCGTGGGATTAGTAGTTCTGTCACTATAAATTATAGCAAGTGTGCTATTCTAGACTATAATCTATTTCTGTGCCAAATTTCATCCAGATTCGAACACTCGTTCTGGTGTTATGGTGTAACAGACGTACATCCATACAATATTTTTAAGATTCTCGAGAACAATAAAATTAAATATTGTTTTAGTGTGTGTTTTTTAACAAACGTTATAGGTTTTTTTTTATTAAAAATGTAGGTGATTTTGTAGTAGGTACAACTTTTTAAAATTATTTTTCTCTTGTTCCAGAAATATGTTGTCAGTACTGATCGGAGTGGAGACATCCATGTTCACGTACAAGTAAGTCCTAATTAACACAAAATTATACTTCGGAGTCTATAAAATGACTCATTTGACAATTTATTTTAATTAAAAACGTTAATTCTCTGAGTGATCAAGCATTTTACTAAGTAATCAGTATACTTTCTAGTTTCTAAAATACTGAAGTGACCTAGATGTCACAAGTCACACCCATCTATCGAACAAATGAATAAAAACAAATAAAACCATGTCAGGCTGAATGTCTATCGCCTTGTCATTTATGAAAATGGAATGAAAATTATCTGTTTGACATTTCAATTCCCTTGACTTTTGGCGGGAAACGCTTATTGACGCCATCTTGGAAAAGCAAATTATACTCGAGAAAATTAGTTGCCGTCTGCGGTTAATAACTAAATAATTTGATATTTAAGTAAAATGAGGTAAACGTTATGAAATATTTTCTTGTTTAGATATTTCTTTTTCGTTTTATGAGTAGTGTGTAGTTGGTTACTTCTAAAACATGTTTTATTCCACTATTTTTGAGGGTTCATTTTTACATAGACAATGTAGATTGATTCATACTACTGAAAAAAATTATAGATAGTTGATAGTAGGTAATAGATATTGAAAAAATATAGGCAGGTCTATTCAGTTGGTAGGTAACCTATTTCTAATGAGTTTCTGGTAGGTACGGCAACTAATATTATTTTATTCTGCAGTTTGTTCTAGTTGATGTCATACTGTTACTACTTTGTATTTTATTACATTCGCAGTGGGAGTGCCCTGTTTACGTTTCAGATATTTTAGCTTTAGAGTTTAGACATGTTTACCTTATTTATAGTCTAACTGATACTTTTAATTAAGTAAGATATTATATTTATTCAATAGGTACTTACTTAAAATTGGTCGATAAAAAAATACTTACATTTTTAAATCAATCGATGTCTCATACAGGTATTTAAAAATAACTACCTATTCAAACATTTACATTTTCTTTTTTTTCTGCTAACCAGGGAATATTAGCTCAACCGAACAGGGTAAGTGAGAAAAAAATGTGTGGTTTTAAATTCCTGTTCAACTTTTCACATTCTTAAGTTTCCAAGTTGTGTCAGATTAATAGACAACCCTTTGACGTTATAATGTATGAGTTTTAAGACATGCAAGACCTATAAGAAACATAGGAGAACTAGCAAAGAGCCGAGAAATATGAATGTACAGAAGGACCACCTCTTGCAGCCCGTGGGTTTCGACCATAGCCGAGTGGAGAAGAGATGTCTTGTATACAATATAACGTACTATTTTTTTTGGATTTCGTTCTATCCGGGCAATTCATTAAGATTTAATCCTTCCAAAAGCATTCGACATAGATTTCCAATCTTTAGATCTTATAGAGCTTTTCTGTTATTAAAATGGTCCTTCTGTACATTTATATTTTGTGTCCAAGCATATAAATCATAGTCGTCACTCCACACCATTATGTTATGCCTTTGAGAGAGTGTGTTGTTATTGCTCCACAAACACCGTTCGATGTCGGATGTCCACCTATATACCATCTATCATTATTGTTCACGTCCACCTGGCACCCTGTGTGTTTTGTTTGTGTATTTTGACAGGTTTCACGTTTACGTAGGGTAAAAAACTATTCACTAATATATCACATCTTCAATAAAATAGGGTTCCAAGTCGAAAAAGTTGATTTTCAAAATTCAACTTATTACACTACTTATAAAAGTTGAATTATGAAAATACAACTTTTTCGAATTGTAACTCTACTTTATCGCAGGTGCGATATATTGACCACCCTGTTAACTGTGGGTGCCCTTAACAAAAAAAAAAATACTCAAAAGCACCAATTTGCGATGTATAATTGACTGGACAATGTAACTTATCCCTTAGATAAATTCGTTAATTAATCACAATGGTTCTTAATCCTTATAACGTAACGGAAATGCGTGATCACATTTTAGATAGTGCATCAGCCCATGGAAATGAATAACTTTATTGAAGGAAGTAACAGTTAATTCCCAAAAAAAAATTGGACTATCTTTATAAAATTAGTATGGGAGGTCAATTTTTAACTGACTTCGAAAAAAGAAGGAGGTTCTATGTTCGACTGTATGTATGTTTTTTTTTATGTCCACCGATTTCTACGTCAGTTGTGGATCGATTTTCAAAATTCTTTTTTTATCCAAAAGAGTATACTCCAGAGGTGGTCCCATATAAATTTTATCGAAACTGCTTCAGTGCTTCTTGAAAAAATAACAAAAACATAAAATATGTATACGTGGATGACGTTTGGTTGCCTCGAATCACATTAATTATTCCATGTTTATGGGGTTATCAACTTGGGCAGTTTAGTTCTGGGGTATAACAACTAAAAAGTGTAAAATAAAAAACTTTTTACAAAAAATACTACCGACTTCCAAAAAAAAGACACTAAAAATAAAAATAAAAAATTTTAATTTCAGAAGTCGGTGTTTGTAAGTTATTTCTTCGTTATTTGACACCGACTTAAACGTAAAAAGTTTTTTTTTCGGCATTGGTGCCGATTCTCTTAATAATAACTAAACTAAAATTAGAGAATCTCTGTCTTTTACTAAAAGGCAGTGCGAGAAAAGGACGGCTATAGCTATGAACTAAGTTAGAGATGTCAAACTAGTTTACGCCTTGCGCATCACCGTGTTTTTAATCGACATGTTTTTACGTGTACACTTAATTTGTATGGAAATATTAGTTCAACTAAATTTGACAGCTCTAATTTACGTCCGTCTCTTTCTTGTTTTATTAGAGAGAAAAAGATAGGAATAGCTTAAATTAAGTTTAGTTCGTACAAAACAGAATCCGCAACTATGTCTGTCTTTCTTGAAGAGATTTGTTCATTTCCATGGGCAGACGCAGTATATCTACACCCTATACTCGTACATATAATGCGTTTTACTTTGACTGAATTACCACGAGTGTTTTTATGCACTATCACTACATAGTATAAAACAAAGTCGCTTTTTCTGTCCCTATATCCCTATGTATGCTTAAATCTTTAAAACTACGCAACGGATTTTGATGTGGTTTTTTTTAATAGATAAAATGATTGAAGAAGAAGGTTTATATGTATAATTTGTACCCGAGCGAAGCTGGGGCGGGTCGCTAGTGTTATTTAAATCGCAATTAACAAATTGCAAATGTTCCACTCATTGCGATCCTGCACTGTGATCGTTGAGAACTAAAAGTTCCAGCGAGATTTTCGAATTGCTTTAGTCTGATCCAAAATTAATGTGATTATTTCCTAGCTCTAGAAACAATTTTTCATAGTCCTGTCAGACATTGACGAATATTCAGAGAGCTAGGATCCTCTTGTTTCATCCCTCAAAGCTCAGAGATCAACTGCCTCAGGATTAATCTATTCAACTTTGATCTTTATCGTCTGGAATTTCAGATAGCATTAGCTATGGAAGGCAACGGAAGGCTTTACTATGTCTAAACTGAATTATATGCTGCAACAAAGGACTGGTCAGGCAAGGCCATGTGTATCTATATATCATTGGAAAGATAACTAAATTCCGGTCCCTGTAACTCAGTATTAAGGCATTCTACGTTTCTCTATATTGTCATCCAGATTTTAATAACATGTAACAGTATCTACAAAAAATGTAGGAATTTAAAATGTTTCCTCAATTTTCAGGGGGATCTAAGCCAGCAGGATAAACGATGCGTTTTCCTAACAGTCCACGATCTTGGGACCAATCGTAAGTATCCTTTGACTCATCTTTATTTTATCTTGTGATGCATTGCATTGTCATCTTTGTTACTTACCTTTAAAAAGTGCTGTATTAATTAGGACCTTTATTTTTGTATGTTTTTTCTTAATGTTTTAATCCGTCAGGGCCCTCGCGTTTCCTTATGAAGACGCGACAATAGGTTTTTAATTGTGTCTGCTAATGAGGGGCTTGACGGGTATTTGTTTTAAAACTCTTTTTGAAATTTAAACATCTTTCTACTCTATAAATGATGTGCATGCCTATAACTGACTTGTTTACACAAGATCCTCTAGTTAATGTGTATATCTAAAATTTATTTTTGAATAAATCGTTGGTGTGCCTATATTAAATAAATAAATCAATAGTGTAAATTACAATTTTGTTTACTTACTCTTGAATTCTTGATCATCTAGTAATTTATCATCGTCTTTATTTCTTTTAACTGTATGGGGGCTTTGTTTTATTGTTCCAATAAACCTCATTCAGCCAGATTTCCTTAAAATCCTGTTTTATTGTTTCCATAAAGTCGGTTTTATTTGTCGGAGCGATGTTTGAATGATTGGCAATACGAGATATCTGCAGCTGTTATGGGTGGTCTGATTACGAACCTGTATACAGGGCGTAACGGAAAGGTGTGGTCATATTTTAAGAACTACATCTGCCCATCGATAAGAACAACTTTCTTCAAGCAAACCTGAGGAAATTCTCAAATTTTTTTTTTACGTCCCATACAAATATTGATCAGCTGATGGTAACTTTGTATGGAAAGTACAATCTTTTTTTGGGAATTTTCAGTTTTTTCTTAGAGAAAGTTATCCATAGCCATGCGCAGAACTGGTTCTTAAAATATGACCACACCTTTCCGTTACACCCTGTATAGGTGGTGTAGGTACATTGTGGCCGTGGTTCGACACACTATAATACTCATCGCTGGATTAGTGCCGAGTTTGATGGATTCGCAAACAAAAGACGAATCGGTCGATGGATTGTGTCAATGTACAACGAGGTAGAGATAGACTGAAAACGAAGCCTTTATTGACACTATTTTCTTTTATTGAACACGAATCCTACTAATATTATAAATGTCAAAGTTTGTATGTTTGAATGAATGGATGGATGGATGTTTGTCACTCAATCACGATTGAACGGCTGAACAAATCAGAATGAAATTTGGCACAGAGATAGATTATAGTCTAGAATAGCACATAGGCTATAATTCATAATGGTGGAAGTACTAATTCCACGCGGGCGAAGCCACTGGCAGAACCTAGTATCATAAATGTGAAAGTATGGATGAATGTAATGAATTTCATACTCAATCACGCCAGAACAGCTGAAAGTATCTGGATGAAATTTTGTACAGAGATAGATTATAGTTTGGATAGCACATCACACCAATATTATAAAGGCGAAAGTTTGTGAGTGTGTTTGTATTTTTGTTACTTCTTCACGCTCAAGCGGCTGGACCGATTTGGATTTTCATTTGGATGGCTGGAGAGGGAGAGGGAGACCAAAGAAAGGATGGATGGATTGTGTGAGGAGTGATATGAAAGAAAAGGGAGTTAGTGATAGCGTGACGGCTGACAGGACGGAATGGAAGAAAAAAACGTGTTGCGCCGACCCCAAGTAACATGGGATAAGGGCAGGAAGATGATTTGATAGCTTATACCCTGGATGAACAAAGGCTACTTTGTATCCCAGTCTACAGTCTAGGTATAATTTATATTGGGAGTACTAATTCCACCTGGGCGAAGCCGCTTACAGAAGCCAATTAAGTCATATACAGATGTTTGTTACCAAAATATCGTGTGTAGACAGTGACTCAATCAGCGAACCTTAATTTTCCACTTAGCGTGTTATTTTTAGAATGACCATTCCTAGTCTGGTCAGTTAATCTACGGTCGAGTTTATTAGTTGTTTTTGAAGATTGGTCAAAATAACAAATAGCATAGGTACCTACTGCTACCTACTGCTGCTAAGTTGGTAGTATTTGAATAGGTAGAAATATGTTAGTTTTTTTTTTGGTTTTTAAGGTTACTTGATCGAGAGTAGGTATTCTTAACTATGATTTAAGAAAATCTGTTATGCTGGTTGAAGGTCTTCAGTACTAGATATTTAGCAAAAGAATTACAAAATTTTTACATTTGCCCCAAACTGGGCACCAATGGGTACCAATTTAGAGGTTTACCTTTGAATTTAGAAATAAAAAGAATAAACAGTATATAGGCCTTAATCAAATGATTAAGGCCTATATAAAATTAGAGAATCGCCAATACTGGTTGGAAACTTACAGCGAGGCAGTAAGAGGACCGTTGCAGCTACATGAAAAGGATCTTAGAAGACTATCCATATGTTTTCGTAAAATTTACAGAAAAAAATTTAGGTAGGTACAGTTAGCTCTTCGCGTCTGACTTTTTAGTACTCCAACGATGGTTGGTCCAATAGAAGTTTTTGATCAGTATCAGAAACAGGATCGATTGACATAAAAAAAAATTGTTTAAAATTTTTATACAAAATGTATGGGAAAAGTTTTTTTGCAATTTCTGACGGTTTTAGTACTCCAAATTGGGTTGGCCCCATAGAAGTTTTTGATCAGTATTAAAAACAGGATCGATTGGCATAAAATATTTTTTTTTGTGTAAAATGGCCATTATCATCCGAACTGTAATTTTGTTTTGAAAATCTGTGAATGCGAATCAAAATTTCACGAATAAATATGGATAGTCTCCTAAGACCCTTTTCGTGTAGCTGCAACGGTTAAAGTAGTTCCCCTTACTGCCCCACTGAAAGTTTCCACCCTGTTTAGGCGATTGTTTTTTTTTCATGTCTCTGAAATTCGGTAACTGTCAAAAATCAAAAGTCATTTATTCAAACTAGGCTGAGAGCCAGTACTTTTTGAACGTCAAAGTTCTACATAAAGACGCTCGCCAGTCACCACTTCCACTGACAAAGTCCTTCTGATTTCAGACTCGACAATGGTTGACTTCGTGAACAGTCCAGTGATGTCGGAGATCAAGGAACGCTCCTGTTTCATTCACGTGGACGTACCAGGACATGAGGAGAACTCACCGGATTTACCGGACTCGTGAGTTGAGCTTATTATTTGTTTCATGAAATGAATTTCAGGAAAAATAATTGTTTTAGGCTTGCTTTGATTGGCTCCAACATATCCTCAATAGGCATTGCTCTTGCGTGTACTTAAGACAGAACGACAATAATACTTTGGTGTCTTCACTTAGGTCCACAAAGTGGTACATTTTAACAATTATAATTATTAATTTAGTTTTTATTTTAATTCCGTTTATCCACTTTTGCACATATCATATTTACATTTTTAAATATTTAAATAAAAGAGATAAAAAAACATAAAAATAGTATCCCACCGATAACGGGAACACGGTCCAAGCTACAGGTCAGGGCTCCAGAGGAACGGCCTGATAATGCTAGCCGTATCCAGAAGTACAGCTTTTTGAATCAAGCCCTTGATCCAGCCGCCTAACGAGAGCCTCCTGAGGTGTTGATCGAGGCTCGTGGCTTAGCCATAAATAATTAGTTAATAGATAATTAATTATTATTTTATGTGTCTGTAGTTTTCCGTACCTCCTTATCGAAGACATGTGACATCCACCAGACTGCACTGGGCTTACGTGGTGGATTAAGGGCCTACCTCCGCATAAGTGGCGCCCTCATTGAATAAAAAATCGTATATTAGCATAGAAAATAAAGGTTAAAGAGTTAGTACCAAAAACGGCCATTTTAGTCATTTTTGCTTACTACTTTAGATACGAAACATTTTGAGTCCTGTTTTAACAACGTAAAAATACCTTATCCTCTTTGTGACAAACGCAACATAGGATTCTTGAATCTTTGTTTTCTACGCTTTGCTACGATTTTTTATTCAATGAGGGCGCCACTTGGCAGATATATACGCCTTAAGGGCTTACCTCAGCATAAGTAGCGCCCTCATTGAATAAAAAATCTTAGCATAGAAAATAAAGATTAAAGAATCTTATGTTGCGTTTGTTCTATATAGGATGAGGTATTTTTACGTTGTTAAAGCAGGACTCAAATGTTTCGTATCCAAAGTAGTAAGCAAAATTGTCAAAAATGGCCGTTTTTGTAAAAATACCTTATTCTCTTTGTAGGTAACAAACGCAACATAGGATTCTTTAATCTTTATTTTCTACGCTGTGCTACGATTTTTTATTCAATGAAGGCGCCACTTTGCGGCTATATACGTCTTAGAGAGAGAGGCGGCCTATATCCCAGCAGTGGAAATATTAAAAGGCGGATTATGCTTATTTACTAATACATAGAAAGTTACATTATCGCTGAGTGCAATAGGCAAAAAGCTGAAGCTACATTAAACAAATTACATAAAAAAACTACATTAAAAAAAAAATACTTACATAAAAAAAACATTAAAATTACTACATTAAAAAAAACTTTTTTACAAAAAATACAACCGACTTCCAAAAAAGAAAATACACATAAAATTGAAAAATTATTTTACTTTCGGAAGTCGGTGTTTGAATTTTATTTCTTCGTTAATTGACACCGACTTCCAAACTCCGGGCTGTAAACAGAGTAATTTGTAATGGAAAAACCCAATACTTAGTACTTTTTACCCGACACGGGAATCGAACCCAAGACCTCACGCTCAGAAGTCGCGTTTGCGATAACGAGACCAACAGGACGGCGAGTAACGGGTAGCTCGCCGTCCGGTCAGCACCAGGCCCGAGAGTCGACGGCGCGTAGTGTGCCGGGGCCCGTCATGGCCGATGCCTGCCCGGGGGTTGAGGATAAATTCGAAGCAGAGTTACCTCGCCCCCGGGCACTAAGGGCAGGAAGGAACAGGGGTGGGTTTTAGTCAGTAAGAGTCTGACACGCCCTCTCGCTCCACCCAGAGCGGGAGAAGTCATTGGATGATTTCCCACACCCTAAAAAAAAAATCGAGGCAGTAAAAAGAAACAGTACGGTATATTTTAAAATATAACCACGCATTTCCGGTACATCTTGTAAAATAATAATAAATAATAATATGACAGTTACAGTGTACGAGAATGAGGCTAGGAGTCGCAAAAACATTAACGTTTCAACATTTCATTGGATCCCGACACGCCGGGACTACAATTTATTAACGGTTTTGCAAGTCAAAGGGCATTTAAAATAAGAATTGCGAGATCTCGAGGGCAACTATTCTGAAATTCAAATGAGTCTCAAGTGGGGTAACGCTTTTGTAAAATCTTTACCGCTGTATCGTTCCCACTCGTATGTGGTCTTGAAAAGAAAATGACAAAATGAATCGGGAATTCGTAACTCTTGATCGATATTATCTGGAAAATACTTCTCCACAGACTCATAATTTTAGTTAATAAATGAACAAGCTAACTTGTACTTCAAATTATGACCACAGATTCAACATAAGCCAACTCTGTCCACAGCTACCAGTTCCCTTCACTCCAAACCCTGGGCGAAGACCTCATCACAGTCCTAGATTTCCTCCACGTTCGCTACGCAGTTGGTTTGGGCGAAGGTGCAGGCGCCAACGTCCTAGCCAGGTGTGGACTGGCCCACCCCAGACGTCTCCTAGGACTCATCCTGGTTAACTGCACGGCCTCAACGTCATCAGTAGCTGATGCCTTCCGCAGCAGGTTCTCAAGGTGGCGAGGAGCCGACATCTCCCAATCCGAGGAGGATTTCCTCATCTACCATAAGTTTGGCCACGTGAGTTTTGTACAAGAACAGCTTGATTATCGCTACCAGGTATTCCTTCTTCTGTTTTTGTTACTAATTCTACTAATTGCTCTACTAGAGCTTCTTTGAGGTAAGCGTCTGGTTTTAGTGTTCTAAGAAATAACTTACTAAGTATAAATATATAGTTCCACTTCAACTTCGCAGCTGTGTGACCAACGACCGCTATTTGTGTTTTGGAACGAAGTATAATTACTAATGCGGTCTTTGAGTTTTACACCCAGTATACTTCGTTCCATAGCGCGTTGGCAGACTCCTAGTAATTACAATAAATACCTAGCATCTTATACAAGAGGAAGAGATGATGATACCACTTGTTTTTGCTTCTGAATGCTTTGTGACAATTTTTGTATCATTCATGTCTATGCTGCTCTAATATTCTGTATATAATTCAGCTCTTAAAGTAAAGTCATGGTACTCGTACTTATTTTTTATTTCTTAGGATGTTAACACTTCAGCAGTTTGTGTGGAGTTATTTTCAATCTTTTGATATTATAATTTATGTTTCTTTGATTAAAATAATTCCACCGTCTTCTCTGCTTGTAGAAGCGTCTTCCTCACTTCCACTAACATACTAACAATTACTATTAGTTTTAGTTTTGCTTTTAGATAGCTTGTGAATCGTGTTCCCTATTGCTATAATACAGGGTTACTGGTAACTCGACGTATTTCCGGCAGGACGTGATAGTCTGACCTATTTCCAACACTTAAGCTCCCGAGAATTTTTATTGTTTTTTTTTTTAATTCTACAATTCGTTCCAAACTTTGTTTTTTTATATAATATAATATCATTGGTTACAATTTTTTTTTATATTTCTAAATGTTAACTTGGATTTTCTCTAAACCGGTTTGCCGTCTAGGCTTCCTCGGATGCTTAATTGTTGCAAATAAGTCATACTAACACGTCCTATCGGGAATGCGTCGATTAACCAATAACGCTCTAATATGTTCTTGTTAATCATTAACCATTGCCATTATTCTTAAGAATTAATTGATAGTTTTCTATGCTTTAGCCCTTCATTTGATGTGATATAATATTTGTGTTTTAATCTTACTGAGATTGAGACTTTTCTGTATTTATGTACAGTCAGAGAAATCACACACACACACATCACACACACAATTTTTCACATTTTGTTTTATGACGTGTAAATGATTAGGTACACGTCATTAAACAAAAAGTTCTATTTTTTTCCTATGAATGTTTCAACATTAATGGAGTGTCGCAGTCTACTGGAAAGGGGCTAACAACGAATTATTCTGACTTTACTTTGAATGTATCAGTTGTTTACCGATAAATGGTCATATTACATGAAAAATTAATAGTATTTTTTTTTAAACAAGTTTTTAAATTCATACACAAAATTTCGTGTCCGTGCTGTCGACCATTGAAGAGTTCATCCATCTGGAGCTAATCCTGAATGTCGATTCAGGTCTTGCGTACCACACAATTGAATTATCATCGTAACCAACGTGAAAAACCGGCCACGTGTGTGGCTTCGCACATTTAGGGTTGCGTACCTAATGCCCAGGGGTAGCGGATAAATTCGCAACAGAGTTACCGCTCCCCTGGGCACTCAGGCAGGGAAGGAACAGGGGTAGGTTTTAGTCAGTAAGAGTCTGACATACCCTCCTGCTCCACCCAGAGCGGGAGATGTCTTTGGATGATTTCCCACCTCCAAAAAAAAAACAAAGGTACGTGAGGGAATTATCAAAGCAAAAGTCTGATTTATCAATTTTTTTTGTAAAATATACGTATTAATAATCATTTTCCCTAAATTTCAAGTTCAATGGGAAGTTAAAAAATTCTTCGGAACATAATTTTGTGACAAACGACCGACGGAGAAACGGACAGACGTACACGTGAGTGACAACACTATGGCTCCGTTTGGACCCTTCGGGTACAGAGCCTTTAGACAAAATATATTTCTGTTAACGTTAACGCTAACGCTTCGTGCAAAATGTATGGCAACGACATTACTGGGCGTGAGTCACGTGACAGTTCTCTCCGCAGGTAATGTCCTTGCCATACATTTTGCACGAAGCGTTAGCGTTAACGTTAACAGAAATGTATTTTGTCTAAAGTCTCTGAACCCTAAAAGTCAACAACGTAGGATGTGAAGGGAAGTGGTTCTTATTCAGCTTGACCCGGATAAACAAACATTGCAAGTTAAAATAATAAAAGCTTGTTATAACATTATGCGCGTATAGCATCTTAAGGCGCAGATATACGACTTCTAATGATTTTAAATTAAACATCACGTCTTAACGACCAGTTTTATCTCTTTGGAAAAAATATATTATGTTACTCTAAACAATTTTTGTCGTTACTTGATATGTGAATATGTATTTGAAAATATTTTTATAACATAGTGTAATTAATTTGTAAAGTTATGTCAAACGCGGATAAAAAATTAAGAATCACGCAAAAACGACTTAGTGTTATAAAACCTTCACCATTTTAAAGATCATATAATTATTTATATTTTAACATACGTGTTTTAGTATAATACCTGTTGTTTTATGTATAATTAATTAATAGTTCGTCTAATTTGGGACAGCGCTCCTTGAAGGGTGAGTCCATTTGGGTGGACGCACGACGCGTTACGTGAGCTCAGCACAGAACACGCAAGCTAATCACTCAAGGTCGTTGGCATATAACTGCGTCTTAAAACAGTGCTTAAGGCCCTTCTCGCGGTCCAGTGGCGCCCTCATTGAATAAAAAATCGTAGCATAGCACAGAAAATAAATATTAAAAAATCCAACAACGTAAAAATTCTTTATCCTCTTTGTAACAAGAAAGAGGATAAAGAATATTTACGTTGTTAAAACAGGTCTCAAAATGTTTCGTATCCAAAGTAATAGGCAAAAGTGTCAGAAACGGTCGTTTTTGGCACTTTTGCCTAACTTTGGATACGAAACATTTTGAGACCTGTTTTAACAACGTAAAAATTCTTTATTCTCTTTGTAACAAACGTGAAGTTGGATTTTTTAATATTTATTTTCTGTGATAAGCTACGATTTTTTATTCAATGAGGGCGCCACTGGACCGCGAGAGGGGCCTTAATCTGCAAAGGTATTAACCTCAATGTACTAAGGTTTTGTGCTGTCGCAACGTGTCGTGAGCTTCGCGATATTGCAGTCATAACCTGGCTATTGCATTATTTTATGGCTATATTTAAACACAGTTCTAGCGTTCCTGCCTATATTGCCTATTAATATACCATGACATGGTTTTCAATAGAAGGAATTACATTTTGAACTTATAACTATTGCTGAATAAAAGTCTCCAGCTTAAATCCTAATTAATATTAAATCACTACATAGTATAAAACAAAGTCGCTTTCTCTGTCCCTATATCCCTATGTATGCTTAAATCTTTAAAACTACGCAACGGATTTTGATGTGGTTTTTTTTCAATAGATAAAGTGATTGAAGAGGAAGGTTTTAATGTATAATTTGTACCCGAGCGAAGCTGGGGCGGGTCGCTAGATAATAACAGTAAAGCTAATCTATCCTAATCAAGAATACAAGGTGCACATACTACATTTTTTTATTTATGTGGTAGAGTAAACGACAGTGTCTGTGCTAGTATTGACTAGGTATGTGACAGACACAGGCGCCTTCCTCCTACACCTTTAAACATCAAAACAAGCAGTATAATTCATACAAAGCATAATGATTGTAACAAATAACAGATTTTGGTACAGTTTTGGTAAATGCTAACATAAGTTTAACAGATATTTAGAATTAAAATAATTAATAACCTTTTTTTAACAATTCATGTTGCATTGATCAAAGTTTGAAAATAATTGATAATAAATGTCAATAATTTAGTAATTGATAATAATTAATAATAAAAAAATGCTTAATAAATTCATAATAATAATAAATTATAAGAACAATTTTTAATAAATTTATAATAATTTATAACAATTAAAAGTTAAAGTTGAAATACGTGTACGAGTGAGAAGAGTTACATGTATGTTAGTATATTATTTAAGTTTGCTTGTTAGTTACCTATAAACGTCGAAACCACTAAACCAAACATCATGAAATTTTGAATATGCGTTGTCAGAGGTACTTAAAAGGACATAGGGTACCTTTTATCCAGAAAAAAGTAGGTACTGTTCTCAAATAAAACAATGACTTTTAACGATCACAGTTAGTTACTTTAGGACGTTAGATGGCGCTACGTGTCTTTCGAATCATTGTACTCCCGTGCGAAGCCGGGACGAGTCGCTAGTGTCCTATGATCCGAATATGGCTCTCCATTCTAATTATAGTAATTATAAATCAATCAATCAATCTGCCTAGCCTTTTCCCAATAGGGAATATGCATAAAAATATTTGTTAGCTAACCAGTATATCGATGAATATACTAAAATAGAGTACGAACAGTGAAAGCACAAACAAATTTGATCAAAAATTAAACGAGATAGAACATATTTAAACAAATATATTTGTAAATCTCTCGGAAACGCTGTTTTCTATGGCGTCATGTCTTTTGACGTCAAAGAACACGTCGGACTTCTTTTAGCTTCGTTGCTGATGATGATATTTTGAAAATTCCTTCATATTTGTTCACAATATATAGTTAATAAGTCTTCAATTGAACAATTAAAAAAATACCATGCATATTCCCTATTATCTTGGGGCCGGCTTCCAGTATAACCGTATGCAGCTGAATACCAGTATTTTACATGGAGCGACTGCCTATCTGACCTCCACAACCCAGTTACTGGGTAATACGATACCCCTTGGTAAGACTGGTTGTCAGACTTTCGGGTTTCTGACGACCCGTAACGACTGTCAATGATCCACGATTGACAGCCGGGACCAACCGCTTAACGTGCTTTTCGAGGCACGGAGGAGTCTCTGCGGCTGTTAGTACTTTAGCTACGAGCTCCTCTTATTTTATTAATTACAAAAAATTATAATTATAAAATTATGTGAAATTGTGACCCTGTCGGGAATGGAAATGTTATTTTTAAAACAGGTTACTGTGTAACTAGGCTAGGAGCTCGTGGCTAAAGTAATAATAGCCGCACGGGTCGATCCATCAGGTTAAGCTACGCTTGCCGGGGTTGATCCATGGATGGGTGACCATCTTTACATACCGAGATTCCTCCGTGAATCGGAAAGCACGTTAAGCCGATAGTCCCGGCTGTCAATCGTGGATCTTCGACAGTCGTTAGAGGTCGTCAGAATCCCAAAAGTCTGACAACCAGTCTTACCAAGAGGTATCGTATTACCCAGTAACGGTTCTAGAGGTCAGATAGGCAGTCGCTCCATGTAAAATACTGGTATTCAGCCGCATCCGGTTAGACTGGAAGCCGACCCCAAGATAGTTGGGAAAAGGCTAGGCAGATTGACTGTATAACCTACCTAAGATGCCAGTTGCGAAAAGTTCTGTGTCAAAACCAATATGAATGTACCTACTAACATAAGATTTATTGTAATCTGATTACTGGTTCCTAAGTGTGACTCAATAAACCATTATTATTATTCTGATCGTTTTTGCTGCACGGCTGCCTATTATGTTAACCTAATGGTTTGGTTTCTTCTATGGTTATCTATAAAATTACTTCAGTACGCACCCTTACAAAAGCAACTGATACATTCAACCAACTGTTCCTTTCTCCGTGCAACTTATGCCCTAAATCACGGCTTCTGTACTAATATCCTCGTCATCTTCTAGCAAATCTCAAGCGACTCGTGCGAGGGGGGGGAGCGCGACCGCACGCTGGCCGAGTACCGCTCGCGCCTGCGCGGGAACCTCAACACGCATAACATTAAGCTGTATGTGCGGGCGTTTATCAAGTGAGTTGATGGTATTCATTGTAGTTATAGCTTCATCATCATTTTGACCGCTTCTTCACCTATAACCACAGTTTTTTTTTTCTTATGATAGGCACACGTTTGATAACTGTAGACACTTTAATAGACTGTACTGTAGAACTGTAGAAGATTTAATAAACTTTAATGTCGTCGTAAAGATCGTCGATATTGCATTAGTACTTTAGACTAGATTAAATATCTTTTGCATAGTTTTTATTTTATTATGTGTTTTTTTTAACATTGATAACCTCGCGTTTGACCTCTATCTCACCTGATGATAAGCGATGATGTGGTCGAAGATGGAGCACGCTTGCCTAGAAGTAACCTATTCACACTTGACTAAAAGACTCCCAGGATGTAGCTTTCAGGAAACACAGACTACGGCAGGGAATAGGGCAATTAAACTCTTCAGCTGTATGCATTAAAGACTGCCATCAGCTACCACCGCTATTTATCGTGCACAATATTCAAATCCTTTTTCACCTCCTCTTTCCAGTCGCAAGGATCTGATCCTCCGCGGCTGCCAGCCCGACATCCTGCTCATCACGGGGATGCTAAGTCCGTACTCCACTGTCATAGAGAAGATGTACAAGGAGTTGGATAAGGAAAGGGTCACTATTCTGAAGGTGGACAGGGCTGGAGATGTGCTGGCTGAGACTGTAAGTACCACTCCTTATGTTCCTCGTTACCTGAAATAGGGTTGCTCATATAATAATAATAATAATACCAGCCTGTAACTAGCCCACAGCAGAGCAAATACTTCTTTCTGTTCTGAGAAAACACGAGCATCAATCAATCACCACGCTTGCTAAAGGTGGGCTGGCGTCGTTGGCGATTAAAAAAGTTCAGGTTTTCTTACGATGTTTTTTATCTCCAATGACAGTAATGACGATGGATGGGATGGGATGTAATATAACTGAAACTAGGTCATCCAAATGAGGAAGGTTCCTATAATGCTTTAAAATATGTGTAACCAAATTTATTGCTTTTACCGGTAAGTTATCGAAAAAAACTGGTTTATACATTTAGGTCATTATTCTTGAAAACAACCAGAAACCTAGTTTCGTATTCACGGTCTTATAATCCGTTATATAATAGACTTGTTAACGTTATACAAGAGATATAACTTCTTAATATATTATAAAATTTGCTCATATTACGCAACTACGTGGATCTCCGTCTACTAGTGGCGAAGCATGCGAATCTAATAACCCCACCTGTGCAACCGTCACAACGCAATCATTCGTCCGCAGTTACGACAGAGTAAAAGTAAGCGCGTTCATTGACTCACCGAGACCCTTTGCGATAAAACGTGGACCCAGTTTGTAAACAAATCTAAGATAAAGTTTTAACTCAAATTTGTGAAACAACATGTATTGAAAACAGTGCTAAAACTCACCAGCCAAGATGTCAGTGATTTTGTTGATAGTGGAAATTATTATCATCGGAGGCATGCTCGTTGGACTTTATCAAAAGAATACTAACTTGGTGTGCAAATCGAAGAAGAGATACGATGGAAAAACTGTGCTAGTGACCGGTGGGACGGCTGGGATGGGACTTGAAATTGCTGCGGATTTTGCTCATAGAGGCGCTAGAGTAATCGTCGCATGCCCCTACGAAGATGAAGGCATACACGGCAGGAAACTTATAATAAAGAGCTCAGGAAATGATAACGTAGTCTTCAAACTACTAGACCTCGCATCTGTAGCATCAGTAAGGAGCTTCGCAGCAGACATCTTGAAAACAGAAGACAGACTGGATATTCTGGTAAACAATGCTGGCGTCGGGATCCCAGGAGATTTCCTCACCGCCGATGGGATGAACTTCATCATGCAAGTGAACTACTTCGGCACATTCCTGCTGACCATGTTACTCCTACCGCTTCTGAAGAAGACGGGTAGCTCGTCTGAACCGAGTAGGATTGTAAACACCTCATCTGTAATGCACAAGTTCGGCAAAGTTGACTTCGAAAATTGGAACAAGACTGGATACTGGGCTAAAATAAGAATATACGGAAACAGTAAATTATGCTTAGCGTTGTTCACCCGAGAGTTGGCCAAAAGGATGAAGAGTCCAAATGTGATTGTGAACATTGTTGATCCAGGTGCCGTTGGAACGAAGATTTTTAGCAGTTCTAAAATTGCTTGGGGTAGTTTCATATCGTTCTTTGCCCTAATCTTATTCAAGCATCCTTGGGAAGGTGCCCAGACTGCTATATATGCTGCCACTAGTAACAGAGCTGGTCAATTCAAAGGAGAGTACTTTAAGAATTGCCAACGAGTTCGAGCTGGTGAACTAGTGTATGATCAGAAACTGGCCACGAGGGTCTGGGAAGAGTCAATGAGGCTTGTGAAACTTAGTGACGAGGAACTGAATCAGTGCTTTAGTTCGTAAATATGTGGATTGGTAACAATTTGTTGGGGTTATGGGGAGTCTCATCCCACACCAAACTGAGCACATGGTTCAATTTCCCGTTTTTTTTAATTTTATAAGGGCAAAATGAAATGTGAGAGTTGTCGGTGTTTACCTGTGCAGATTAAGGTATTCCACTTAATTTACTCCGCTTATATGAAGTTAGTCCAATTCTATCAAATTGTGTTCACTTGTGCCCTCTTTTTAATTACAAACTCATATGTGAGTCAAGTTTACCTTTGTAAATTTCGAAAAGGGGAAACAGGCATTTGGGTCCAGTTTTTATGGGGGAAGTTTTCCCCATATCTTCAAAAATATAAGTGAGAAATACAATTGTAAGTTATTCAGGGTTATATTTCATTCAGGATGTTAATGTTAATGTCTGTTGACTTGCAATGAAATATGTAGTACCACGTGGTAGTTTAATAGCATGTTGCGTGGCTCGTTCCGCTCTAGTGGATGGTCGTTTCCTTTTCTACACTTAATTAATAAGCCATATCAGAATCGAAACTTGATACCTTGATATTGAAATATATGATTATTTTGTATAGGTTTTCTAAATATAATTAGGTATATTAATATTTTTCTTTTTGTACAAATCTATGTATGTTTGAAATAAAGAAGAAGAGTAGGATTTTATTAATATGTGTTTTATTTATTCTATTCAAACATCCATCGTTCCTTATATTTATTAGTTTTAATTCAGCAAGCCGTGCGATTAATAATTACGCATTCCTTATATCTCCACCTTAATTGCCCATCATCATCTTCCTGCCCTTATCCCATGTTACTTGGGGTCGGCGCAAGACGTTTTTACTTCCATTCTGTCCTGTCAGCCGTCACGCTGTCACCAACTCCCTTTTCATTCATATCGCTCCTCACACAATCCATCCATCTTTTCTTTGGCCTCCGTCTCCCACTCCATCCATCCACATTTATATTTATAACTTTTTTAGTTACATGTGTTTCATCCCTCCTCTTTACATGACCATACCAAGATAAGCGGCTGCTTTCAACTCTAATTGCCCAATGGATACTTAATCTAATAAATAAAAATCTCGTGTCACGGTTTTTATGGTTGCATCTTTTGTACATGTGGTAGGTATAAGAATATATCGTAAAGTATTTTTCACCCTCCCACCCCCACCCTACATTTTTTTATCGTACACCAACGTTTACCGGGTCAACTAGTTTATCATGATAATTGAGATGTATGTATTTTTTTGAATTCGAAACAATTATTTTTCTGTATCACATGCCTACATCATAACTTCTGGATAAGATTTTGGCAACACCTTACATTTGAAAAGGCCAAGCGGCCAAGGTTAACGTGCATTTCATTTAGGAAAAAATATATAAATTTATGAATAATTAATACAAAAAAAAAACTTGAAAGGTGTCAAGGGACACCCGGATGGAACGAAGTTCCTTTCGATTAATTAGTGAAGAAATTGTAACATAATTTTATTTTTTTTAATTTATAATATTTTTTTTATTATTAACTACGCACGCACGCACGTAAGAAGTTATACTTCATCATCTCATCTCATCGCAGCTCAGCTCAGCTCAGCTCAGCTCAGATCAGCTAAGCTCAGCTCAGCTCAGCTTCTGCTTGCAAACTTTGTACCTACCCACCAAAAATACAAGAAGTTTTTATTAGATTGTTTTTCTAACACAATCTTTTTGGATGGACAGCCTCATTAGTGTCGTGACAACTTTTCGTAAGAATTTTTTCCGTCTAGCCCCCTTTCACAACGCGCGATAAGGAACTTCGTTCCAATAATTACAATAATTGTAATACCAGGCAAATTATGTCTCTTGGAGAATGTGTGTGACCTGAATCCTTGTTTTCCTTTTCTATTCCAGCCAGCCAAGATAGCGCAGTCCCTCCTCTTATTCTGCCAGGGCCAAGGCTTACTGACGTCGCTGCCTCCACCAGGTAATAAAACAATAAAATATTATTTCATATATTTGATATAAAATATTTTATTTCAAATGGCACTCGTGGCCTGCAGGTAAAAATCAGCGTCAGATGGAAGCACAAGTTAGTGTTGTTGTCTGACGTTAAGGACCACCTCCACAGCAGCTCAGAATCGAGCTACTTACGGAGACTTAGCTTTTTATGAAAATATAGCCGGGATCGTGCACTGCTCGCCACGCTACGCACGAATGTGTGGCTGCGAGTCGCGAACAAATGAACACGCTCCAGCTAAACCCACTTGGCTAAAGCATTGTTTTCATTCTCAGCTTTCAAGACTATTATAATATGTACACATATATTATTTATATAGGGTGTAACGGAAAGGTGTGGTCTAATTTTAAGAACTGGTTCTGCCCATAGAAATTAATAACTTTTTATAAGAAAAAATAGAAAATTCCCAAAAAAAAATCGAACTTTCCATACAAAGTTATTATCGGCTGATCAATATTTGTATGGGAGGAAAAAATTGAGAATTGCCCCAGGTTTTCTTGAATAAGAAAACCTGAGGAAATTCTCAATTTTTAACCGACTTCGAAAAAGGAGGAGGTTATCAATTCGGATGTTTGTATTTTTTTTTTTTTTTTATGCATGTTCGGGCATAACTCCGTCATATATTGACGGATTTGCAAAATTCTTTTTTTGTTCGAAAGGTGTTTATTTCAAAATGGTCTCATTTAAATTTAAAAAAGATCTGATGATGGGTTTCGGAGACAGACAACGGAACTCTTCAAAAATTGACAGCAAATCAACCGCGATTGCTGCTATCGTATGTCTATGAATTGTTAAAACAGTTTAATGGGAAACCACAACTAAAAAGTGAAAAATAAAAAACTTTTTTACAAAAAAATAGAACCGACTTCCAAAAAAAGTGCAAAATAACTTTAATTTCGGAAGTCGGTGTTCCTGTTTTGTGTCTTCGTTTTTTGACACCGACTAATTTTTTGTAAAAAAGTTTTTTTTTAGTTGTTCATATCGATGGGCAGATGCAGTTCTTAAAATATGACCACACCTCTCCGTTACACCCTGTATTGATGACACGGTTAGCGCAGTGGTTGAGCATTCGGCTGCTGCGCTGCCGCTGCGTGTCGCGGGTTCGATTCCCGCACGGAACAAATATTTGTATGGCCTACCACGATACAGGAATAATTCCTAGTGGGACAACGTTTTAAAGAATAAGAAAATAGTTTTAAGCATTTACGGGGTCATATTGAAGAAATGAAATGTAGTTCAAAGAAACAATAAATGGCGCGATATGTATCGATTTGTTATTAAAGTTTATTTGTAAACTGTTATGAAGTGCTAAAAATATTATAAGTAAAACATTTTTTTATGTGTAAGAAACAAATTAAAAGTATTAGTGAGACATTTAACTTGCAAGCCGTCGCTGCTAACACCATCTAGCGAGGTGTAGAGGACGGGCCCGAACGAGGAACAAACTTGCCTGTGCCTTCCAAAAAACCGTAGTCAAGACGGTCGCATTCATATGAGATGAGGCATCTGTACGCTAGTATGATATTATCTGTAGTTCTGTCACGAATGTTGTTTCCTCCCCCAGGAGTGGAGCGCCGCATGTCCCGCGCGATGTCGATGGAGGAGTACGACAAGCCGAACATCCGGCGCCTCTCGCTCACGCCGGCCGCGCCCGACTCGCCGCACAGGAAGCTCTAGCTGACGGGAGACCACTCCTTGCTGGAGGAGACGGTCTGAGGACTGCTGGACTGCAGGCTGGCTCGGGGCTAGGGCGTTTAGAAGTTAAGGGTAGGTGGGTTAGTATTGTTCTTGTAGAGTAGATAGAAAAGTTAAATGGCGTTGGTAGTGCGTTTGCATCAATACTCTTCTTTTTGCCACTTCTACGTTCAAGGTGCAAAGATAAATAGCCCCCATGAGAGGGCCCTGATCAGCTCAGCTACCACCTTCCTGGCTGACTATTATTATAACATGGGGGAAACTAAATCCCTGCAGTCGCTTTACGCGTCTGTCGTTTGAATGTATTTATTGTATATATTATTATAAATAGTACACCTAAGACTACCTACAGTACTGTATTTCCTTTTCTCTTTAAAATCCATCCAAAGGTTGTGTTGAAAAGATCGCTTTTAACGATAAGGCCGCCCATTGTGTCACCCTGTGTAATGTTGTCTTCATATTTATTTCTGTATTTTGTATTGTATACATATTAAAGAGTATTCTATTCTATTCTATTCTACTCTGTTTCTCCGCTAACTCATCTAAAACCATGCAACTGATCTTAATACTTATTAGAAAGAGCGATAAACGAGGAAAGTTTATGTGTATAACTTGTACCCGAGCGAAGCCGCGGCGAGGTGCTAGTATGACATAAATACTATATACTTTTCAAGTGCATATTAAATATTTTAAAGCAATCCCATCCATAGATCCATGATGCAAACGCACGTCAAGTTATATCTAGTGATTAATTCAGCGCACTAAATTGTAATTAAAATTGTATTTTAGATAATAAATTATTTTAATTAAACAACACCATATTTATTATCAAGTAAAGAATATTAGCCTTTCTGATTCTAAACGCCCTCCCGCTTAGAAAATACCCTAAATAATGTTTAGCAATATAAAAATGTCTATATCTACATAATATAATATGCTGAATGTTTGATGTAGAATCTGTAATAGTTAGCAAAGATCGTTGATGTTGCATTAGTATAGATCTACGAATTAACATATCGAAGGCATTATTATTAAATGTCTTTTATATAGTTTTTGTTTTATTGAGTGCGACAGAATTTTAATTTGTTGGGTATGTTTAACGTTTTATTTCTCTCCAAGTGATTTCATAGGTTCGTGTTGGCGTCTCTTATTTTCATAGCTTCAAGTGATAACTTTACTTGAACGTCAATACCCGAAATAGGTTACTTATAAGCAAGCGTGTTCCATCTTTGACCACCTCATCACTTACCGTCAGGTGAGATAGTGGTCAAACGCTGGCCTATCAATGATGAAAAAAAATAATTGAAAATTAAACCACGACATATTTTAAGAGCATAGTTTCTAGGTTTTTGAAGAGTATTTAAGGTGGAAGCTCCAGGGTAGCCCGCAAAATTCAAATTTTCTTACGTTTTTCGCAATTTGCAGGTCAGTGTCAGGTAGTATCTTGGTCAAAATTTGATTCGCAGCCGTAGCAAGTATGTATTTATAGAATTATAATCATTAAAATCATCAATACAACTCTTTCAGTTAGAATTGATGCTAAATGTAAGTATTTTATTAAATCATGACATTTGGAATCAATTCTAACTGAGAGAGTTATATGCTACGGCCGCGTATCAAATGTTGAGCAAGATACAACCTGACACTGACCTGCAAATTGCAAAAAACGTAAGAAAATTTGAATTCGCGTGCTACCCTGGAGCATCCACCTTAATACCTACTTATATATCAAAGGACTCAGTAGCTCATAGAGAATTGTGAGCTTCATTAATATAATCGTTCACAGGCATAAAACATCACGCTTATTATTGTGGGGTTAGTAGTAATGTATAAAGTTATAGACGATGTTGTCACTGCATATTCAATTTTAGTAGGTGAGTATTCGTAAATGTATTCAAATAAAAACATATTATAAATAAATAGGAGAAATTTGTAATTGAGTTATCAAAGTTGTCCACAGTTTTATTGCGATAATTTGAGTAGTAATTATGTCTATATAAAAAAATCTGTATTTTCCTATTTATTATACGAATGTTATATTTTGATACGGCTTTGTTATAAGAAAGCTTGAGATGTGATGTTGTTTTTAATATAATTATGTAATCTTATAGGATTGTACATTATCAATGAAATTTTGAGCTTATGTTATTTTTGTGAAAAGATGTTCTATTTTAAATTCCTTTAAATTTTTTATAGTGAATGGACCAATGTCTATACGACCACGATATACATCAAGTTATGTAAAATCATCAAATGTTTCTTTCTTCAAATCTTTTTTCCGATGTAATTTTTTAAATCAAAATTGGTTGTTAATAATATCACTAGCATAATATGCTTCATGACAAAAATTGTCAAGGGATTTTGCTTGCGGTTTCAGTTTGTAAATTATGTAAAGAAATTATTTTAATATTTTATGTACGAGAAAAATAATGTATTCTAGTATAATGTACAAAGTACCTAATGTTTTGAATAGAATTTATAAATCAATATTAGTAGATTATACGTGTAATTCAGAATAAAAATAAATATAAAAGTTTAGTTGTTTTATTTAGTTGCAATTAGTTATTGGACAGGAAAAATTAACTACTGTCAGAGTTTTTTCTGGTGGATATTGTGATGTAAAATTGATGTAGTTTTGTGTCTCAAGTGTCTACACAACTAGGCAATATGTATATGGAATCCTTATCTAGGGAATCCTTAAAACAGACGCGATCTCAGTAAATTGAAGTTAAAAATTTTATTGTAATATTGACTACCTACCTCAGTGAAGCTTGCCGAGAACGCTGACTCGATCGATACATTTGCTGCCAAATTCTGCAAAACCATTATAGAGTTAACGTACCACTGGTCAGTTTCCTTACTCGTCAATTTCACTAAGTCACCATTTTACTCATTAGACAGTTTCGGTAGGTTGACAATTTCTCTATTTAGGCATTTTCCTGATTCTTCAGTTTCCTCCTTCCCTAGTTTTGTTAGGATGTCAGTTTCGTGAAATTGCCAGTATTGCGATCCGCTACTTTCGGTATTTGTCAGCTTCGCTAATCAAACGGTTTACTTATTCCTCAGTTACGCTAGGTAGACAATTTTGCCAGTTCAAAAAAAAAAAAATTTAAAAAAATTCTAAAAATTTCCTTTTATAAAAATATATTCAGTCTAATTGGTCAGTCAGTGACAAAAACATCAGAATGTTAGAGCGGCCGAGGTAGTTAAAAATATAAAACGTATTATTGTTAAAAATTAAGACGTACCTAGGTATTCAACTGAGATTATTATCAAACCGATAGCATATCAGATAGGGAAATAAGTCAACTTTCCACAAGTAGGTGTATGAAATGGCAGCTTGTGTGGTGTGCAAGTATTTTTTTTTTCCATTCAGTTTCGCACGATAACATAAATATTTTTTGATACTTCTAAACTAACACGTGTACACCGTAAAGAAAAAAATGAAAATGATTATGAAATATAAAATGTCAAATGTTAAATTCAACGATAAATATTTTTCCGTCAAACGAAATTATAACGCAAAGAAACTAACAAAGTGTTTTGTACGAAGTTTCAAGTCACCAGAACTACCAACACCAAAAATACTTGCTCCAAGTATAAGCATTCAACCTCCTTATTAACGCCTCTCAAGTGATAAAAACAAACGCTAAAATTAGTTTTCTCTACTTATGTAATCGGGTATAATCTATACATATAATAAATCTGTAGAAAAGTCATTTTTGTACATTGAAGAAATTGAAACAAAAAATAGCCAGCGTGTGAAAAGATAAGTAACAGAACCCATTTCCATCATTTTTGAAATTTTTGTCTGTTTGTCTGTTTGTTTGTGCGCACATCACGTAAAATCTACGAATTCAATGCTGACAATGTTTATATACAAAAATTATACGCAACTTGAGGATTAACTTAGTTTTTGTTTCATCGAAATCGGTTCACTCTATCAAAAGATATGATTAATTTAGTGAGTTCAAGAAGTAAAATATTACGTTACGCAATTAAGTATAGTACTTGCAACGACATCTTAAGACTAAAAATAGAACTAATGTTGATAGTTGAAATCTAAATCCGATAGATGGCGTTGTGCAAATGACGTCATTTTCTGAATCGCGGTGTTAAGATTTTCCGCGCGAGGATGACGTCCACCGTGTTTACTAGGCAAATTGGGTTTCGTTAGGTGTCTTAAAAGTTCTTGCGTGTGTCGTAAAAGTTCTTTGGTTGCTTGGTTTATCGATTTTCTAAATTGGTCGAAAAAAAAGTATTTGCTTATCTTATTGGTTTCGTTTGGTCAACTTTGGTCATTGGTTTGAAGTACGAAGTAAAGATTGTATTTGATTTACTTCGTAGTTTGAATCCAATAGTGCCAATCGTTATACAGTAAGTTAGTGTTGCCAATTCGTTGAGTCACGACCACGAACAGACGATACGTTGTCACACTAGACTGTTCGACGCACCGTTCTTTTAAGTTTGTAGGCTATTCAGTCATAAGTGTTGTTAGTTTTGTTTATTGCTTTAATTTTCCTTGAAAATGCCTCAAAGAAAAAAAACTAACCTTTCGCTGCGTAGCCGAAATGCGAAAAGGATGAGACTTTGTAGGTCTCAGGAATCGGAAGAAGATCGTGAAGCACGGTTATCTGCTAACCGAGAGCACATCGCTCTTTCACGTGAATCGGAAACGTTCACCGAAAGGGAGTCACGTTTAAGTTCACAAAGAACACGGACCGCGACTTTGCGGTCTCAAGAGAGTATCCAGGAACGCGAAGACCGGCTGTCTGCTGATCGGGAGCGCCACTCTCTCTCACGTGAGTCAGAGACATTCACAGAAAGGGAGTCGCGCTTAAGTTCGCAAAGAACTCGGACCGCGACTTTGCGTTCTCAAGAGAATATCCAGGAACGCGAAGTTCGGCTGTCTGCTGATCGGGAGCGCCAGTCTCTCTCACGCGAGTCAGAGACTTTCACAGAAAGGGAGTCGCGCTTAAGTTCGCAAAGAACTCGGACCGCGACTTTGCGTTCTCAAGAGAGTATCGAGGAACGCCAAGCACGTCTGTCATCTGACCGAGAGCGACACGCTCTCTCGCGCGAGTCTGAATCTCTCTCCCAAAGAGAAGAACGATTACAAATAGCTAGACATAACTATGTAGGTGTACAAAGAAACAATGAAAGTTATCTTGCATCTGAAAGGGAAAGAATAGATGAACTAAGACGAGCAGAAACAGCAGAACAACGTCAATCTCGCCTAGAAATAGAACGAGCTCGATACCATATGAATAGAGAAACAAATAGCGGAGCTGATGAGTCCATGGAAAATGACGATGCAAATATTTTATTACCTTGGGACAATAGGGAAAAATCAGGGTTCACATATTCGTCTAGAATTAATTATGCTGGCTTTACTTTCGTGGGTGACATGAGAGAAATTTGTAATTTTTGTCATGCTTTGAAATGGAGGAAAGAGACAGATGGAATGTGCTGCTCAAATGGAAAAATTGTTCTTCCAAATTTCCAAGATCCACCACACTTACTTAAAAGTCTCCTGAATGGCGATCATCCCCAGTCGAACCGTTTTTTGGATAATATTCGTTTATATAACAGTGCTTTCCAAATGACTTCCTTTGGGGCAAAACAAATAACGGAAGGACCGTTCATGCCAACCTTCAAAGTACAAGGTCAAGTTTATCACCTTATTGGATCTTTGCTGCCAGAAAATGAACCCAAATTTCTCCAAATTTATTTTGTATCCGATTACACGCAACAGCTCAATGTTAGAAATCACAATTTTCCCCAGCTCAATGCTGAGCTTTTGGGTCAACTTCAAGAATTGCTGCATCACGTTAACCAGTACGTTCGTGAATTCAAAGCTGCATTGGAGTCAATTCCACAAGGCAGCAATGATTTCAAAATTGTTATAAGTGCCGATAGACGTCCTGTGGGTGAACACCGTGGAAGACACAATGCACCCGTCGCAGATGAAGTTGCAGTTGTTTTAGTCGACCAGGAGTGTGAGAGACGTGATATCGTGTTGCGTACACGCGACGATCGCCTTCAACGCATTTTGGAAACCCACCGAGCTTACGACGCCCTGCAATATCCACTAATTTATTGTCATGGTGAAGATGGGTACAATTTTGGGCTGTACCAAGTGAACCCTACTACGAGAGTCACTAATTATCAAAAAAAAATATCTGCTCAACAATACTATTCCTACCTTTTACAAATAAGGCAAAACAGTTTCGTATATTTGCAACGATTTCGTGGTTTGTTCAGCCAATTTATTGTGGACATGTACGCAAAAATAGAAACTGAACGTTTAGTGTATATTCGCACTAACCAGCGACGGTTACGCGCTGAAGAATACGTGCACTTGCGGGACGCCATGCAATCAGATAATAACGTCGAAAACTTGGGTCGATTGGTTATTTTGCCATCCAGTTTCACAGGCGGTCCGCGGTATATGCACGAACGAACGCAAGATGCTTTTTGTTACGTCCGTAAATACGGCCGGCCGGACCTTTTTATAACATTTACAACAAATCCAAAGTGGACGGAGATTTGCCAGGCACTTCTCACAGGACAGGCGTCATACGACAGACATGACATTATTGCTAGGATTTTTCATTTAAAACTCAAAGTCTTGATTAATCTACTTACAAAGGAGAAAGTTTTCGGTTCAACTCTTTGTTTTATGTATAGCGTCGAGTGGCAAAAGCGTGGTTTACCCCACGCGCACATTCTTCTGTGGCTGGAAGAAAAAATTCGTCCCGATGCTATAGACAGTGTCATAAGTGCAGAATTTCCGGACTATAATGCAGATCCGATTTTGCATGACATAGTAAAAACACATATGGTTCACGGGCCATGTGGCCTCTTAAACAGGGAATCACCGTGCATGAAAGATGGTCAATGCTCAAAAAAATACCCCAGAGCACTGAAAGAACTAACTATGGCTGGGGAAAATGGGTATCCGCAATACCGGCGAAGATCACCGTCACAAGGTGGTTTCACAGCTACTGTCAGATTCCGTGGACAAGAAATAATTCTAAATAATAGTTGGGTGGTACCGTATTCTCCAGTTTTGTCAAACGCTTTTCAAGCACACATTAATGTTGAAATTTGTAATAGCGTCGAATCTATAAAATATATATGTAAATATGTTAATAAAGGTAGTGATCAAGCCATGATAGCACTAAGAAATAACAACCAATTTGATGAAGTGACAAGGTATCAATCTGGCCGATACATAAGCTCTTCGGAGGCAGTTTGGCGCATTTTGAGTTTCCCTATTCATGAAAGGTATCCGCCAGTCATCCATCTTGACGTGCACCTGGAAGGCGGGCAGCGAGTTTACTTTCAGCCAGAAAATGTGGCAGAAAGAATGAACAACCCAAGACAAACCACCTTGCTCGCATTCTTTCGCCTTTGCGAAAGAGACAATTTCGCTAAGTCTCTGTTGTACAATGAAGTGCAACATTATTATACTTATAACAAGCAGCAAGGTGTTTTTAATCGCAGGAGACGTGGAACTGCTGTAGAAGGCGAGTCCGGCATTTTTAAAGAACACGTGATTGGAAGAGTATACACGGTGCACCCAAATAATGCAGAGTGTTATTATTTACGCCTTCTTCTTCACACAGTGCGAGGACCTACTTCTTTTGCTGAGCTCCGCAAAGTGGACGATATAGAATATCCCACATTTCAAGCTGCTTGCCGCGCACGGCATTTATTAGATGGCGATCAGCATTGGGATGATGCTTTAGCCGAAGCATGCGTCAGTGATAGTCCACATCGTTTGCGCCATTTATTTGCCATTTTGTTGACATTTTGTGGCCTATCGGACGCTGGGCAGTTGTGGCAAAAATATAAAGACGCGTTTGCCGAAGATTTTTTGAGACAGCAAAATATAAATAGTGAAACTTCTGACCAAGTACGTGAAAGCTGCCATAATAGGGCTTTGCTGGCTATACAAGATATAGTTACAAGTATAGGAGGGAACCCCCTCAGTCAATACGGCTTGCCGACACCGACAGTTGGTGGGGAACGAATTAATAGGGAGTATACATCTGAAATAAATTACAACCCCGAAGAGTTAGCAGAAATATTGCGAAATGGCTGTTCAAATTTGACGACAGAACAACGTCAAATCTTTGATAGAGTATGCTGTAGTGTAGAACATTCATTAGGAGAAATGCTGTTTTTAGATGCACCTGGTGGAACAGGTAAAACTTTCCTCACTAAAGTTATCTTGGCTCAAATAAGGAGCCAAAACAAAATTGCCCTTGCCGTCGCTTCCTCAGGAATAGCTGCCACTTTATTACCAGGAGGAAAAACTGCACATACAACATTTAAAATACCAATCGACTTGGACCGCACAGAAAACCCTGTTTGCAACGTGTCTCGCAATAGTGATAAAGCAAGGGTTTTACGCGATTGCGCCCTTATCGTTTGGGACGAGTGTACGATGGCAAATCGTAAAGCTGTGGAAGCTGTAGATAGAACGTTGCGAGATATAAGACAAAATGACCGACCGATGGGAGGCTTAACGGTGCTATTCTGTGGAGACTTCAGGCAGACACTCCCTATAATACCCAGAGGAACGAGGGCCGATGAAATAGGTGCCTGTTTAAAGAGCTCTATTTTATGGCGTAGTGTCATATTAACTAATTTGAGCTTTAATATGCGAGCATATTTGGGAGGTGACGCAAACGCGCAGGTTTTCTCAAATTTACTACTTCAAATTGGTAACGGCACATACCCGACTCAAGAAGGAGGTAAAGTAACTTTAGTCGAAAGCCTGTGTTCTTCTGTTGCCTCACAGCAGGAACTCATTTCCTCTGTATACGGAGATCCATCAGAGATCTCGAACCATGACGCTGCTTGGCTATGCCAACGAGCTATTTTGGCACCTCGCAACGACCAAGCAGCAGCAATAAATTCTCAAATATTGGTACATGTTTCTGGAGAAAGTAGGGAATATTTATCTATTAACACGGTTTTAGAAGAAGGAGATGCCACCCACTATCCAGTAGAGTTTTTAGACTCTCTAAATACACCAGGTCTTCCAGCACACAAAATTTATTTAAAAGTCGGAGTACCAATCATTCTACTCAGAAATTTAAGCCCACCAAAACTATGCAATGGAACTCGGTTGAGAGTAACAAATCTCCAACGAAATGTCATCGAAGCCGAAATCTTAACAGGTTGCGGCTCCGGTGATGTTGTTTTCATTCCCAGGATACCCATTATCCCCAATAATTTTCCGTTTACTTTCAAACGTGTGCAATTTCCTGTAAGCCTCTGTTACGCTATGACTATTAATAAAGCCCAAGGCCAGACGTTATCCGTTGCGGGTGTAGACCTTACTTTTTATTGTTTTTCACACGGCCAACTCTATGTTTCTCTATCACGTGTTAGCAACCCAAACAACCTTTTTGTATATGCTCCGGGTAATTCCACCGCTAACATAGTATATAGAGAAGCATTAACGTAATCAACTATACCAAAGTCAGGACTCTTATCTAAATCATCAAAAAGGTGATATACTCTTATCTAAACGACGTTGTTTTGTTCTCGACAACCACGCGAACGAAGTCGCGGGCACAGCTAGTAACTTAATAAGGAATGTCATAGGCACGGGGTCTCATCTCGAACAAAGAG
This sequence comes from Polia nebulosa, assembly GCA_951329385.1. Taxonomy (NCBI): domain Eukaryota; kingdom Metazoa; phylum Arthropoda; class Insecta; order Lepidoptera; family Noctuidae; genus Polia; species Polia nebulosa. The sequence goes on from OX589595.1 coordinate 32,183,989, forward strand.
AATTTAATTCAAATGAATTTCAATAGATGGCGTAATATGCATCGATTTCTATTTGAAGTTTAGGTAACATTAATATTTTGAAAAAAAAACATGGTAGACACTATTTTCTTATTTAATTAATTACCCTAAGCATAAAATAGTTAAAAATTGGTTCCTAATTAAAATTTAAATGTTTATTGAAACGAATCCGTAGGCATTTATATTTTCTTGTACCAATAGATGGCGCTGCTTGAAGTTTTAGAGTTTATCCATTCGCCTTTTTAAAATTTATATATTGACACATTTTGAAACAGTAAAGCCTCGTATTCATGGTAAACATTTGTTAAGCAATATGGTTGCATAAACATGTTGCCGAATTGCTGTCAACATATTGCAGGCAGCACTTGTGTTGCGGAGTTGATCACGCCATGTTGCAGAGTTGACGCCCGGCGAGCGAAAACATGAGTTTATCAACAAATGTTGACGTGTGTGGACGTGTTTGCACCTGATTATAAACATGGCAGTCGCGTCATCACATCAGATGCAGAGAACACAACAACACTACTTCCTCGGGCAACATTTTAATGCAGACTGGCGTGTGTAGACAACCCATATTGATTTAAACAAAGTTTCCAGCAGCATTCTCGCCGTTCATCAACAACGTTGATCAACTGTTGCTAAACAAATGTTTATCATGAATACGAGGCTTTAAACTGTTATGAAGTGCCAAAAATACTATAAAGTAATTCCTTAATGTGCGTAAATTCATTCAACTTGCAAACCGTCACTGCTGACACCATTTAGCGAGGTGTAGAGGACAGGCCCGAACGAAGAACAAAAGATGCTTGTGCAATTTGAATGCCCGTAGTTACGGGGGTACCGTTTCTTTGTATGGGATGAGGCGTCTGTACGCTAGTATTATATTATCTGTGTCATAGGTATAATTTATGATAGATATGACACGACGGAGTAGTAAAATACAATCTAAACTAACAAGGAAACTTGCAAACTAGGAAACCTAGGAAAACTAGGAAACCTAGAGAAATTGACAACTTAGTGAAACTGGCAAATTATTGAAATTGACGAGTAAGGAAACTGGCCTGTGGTACGCTAACTCGTATTTTATAAACGCATCAGTCAAAAGTGCACCAGTTAGTACGTGTTCGGCAACCAGTCGCGTTACTCAAACCAATAATAGCAAACCAACCAAAATCATCTCTGTATCATTAGCTTAGTGTAAACCATTTAAACCATTTTAGAATTTATTATAATTGTAAAAGATATAAATTCGTATTATTTAACTAATTACCACCAAACCAAATAATCCATAAAATATCAACCAACCCAGAAGATAGTGCCGTAGGCCCGTAGCACGGCGAGCACTAACTTCTACATGGTCCTTCGAGCCTAAGGGCCTCGGTTCGCGAAAGTACAGTGAAGTGTTTGTGTACCGGGACCTTGCAACCAGTGTTTTAACTGTTACAACCAACCAGTGATTAGTGGTTCAACTAGTGATTTATACATTGAAACTGTACCTATTAATTAAAAACAAAATACTTTCTAAACTTCACACTGGCTATTTAGCCAGTGTGAAGTTTAGAAAGTGCATTGCAGTGGTTTGTGCATTTGCACAAACCGTGCGAAGCCAAAATTAAAAAAAGAGGCACTCCGGGAGTGCTGACAGAAGTGAAAACTTGAACAAAAATGCCCAACGCGGCTAAAGAAGTTTTTAATTCAATCCGCTAGGTACGCGCTGCGCTAGGACGCTAGGAGTAGTAGCACTCGTAGCGGGTCGGTTTCGCTAGAGTTCAATAGCTTTTTCCTATAATTATCAAAAATGCTCACGCGCAGATTTCCAAAAAAAACTACTGTCTCAAATTCAATAATCAATTTTGTTCGTGATCTGTACCATAAACTTTGCAAAGTGAAAAAAAATTGATTATTATTTGTCAAGCTGTATGGATGAGAAAGATGAGCCATGAAGAAGACTGATAAAATGTGACCGTCAGGATGGCTGGACCAAACGAGATATTTACATGAGACCATGTGCACTATTTAGTACCTATTTGCTACTATTTACTACCTATAGTGAAATATTTGCTACCTTTGCGTTAGGAAATATATCAAAGAAATAAAGTGGTCAGCCATTCTGACGTCAGGTTGGCTGACCACTTCCAAGTTCTCATAGTTTTAGCGTTATATTAACCGCGCTGTTAGAGTAAATATTTACTACCTATTTGCTACCTTAACATATATTTTTTACACATCTTTAGGAAGCTCGCATAAAAAGTTACTAATAAAAAACATTAAAACGCCTGTACTTACATAAAATATTTACGTTTTTTCTTCTCAGAATAATTAATTGCTAACAGTGTTTTTGCAGGCGCTTAGTGGTTTTTTTTTTTTTTTATGTTTGATAGGCTCGCGTTTGACCACTATCTCACCTGATGGTAAGCGATGATGTGGTCGAAGATGGAGCACGCTTGCCTAGAAGTAACTTATTCACTCTTGACTTAAAGACTCCCAGGTTGTATCTTACAGGAAACACAGACTCCGGTAGAGAATTCCACTCTCTAGCTGTACGTGCAATGAATGTTTTCTCAAAACGCTTTGTGCGTATGGATGGGATGTCAACCATGAACCGGTGGCACTTCGCCGTACGTCTTGTGGTCCTTAGATGAAACGGGCTTGGCGGAATCAAATCATGCAATTCCGTCGCAGACTCCCCAAAATGTAATCGATAGAAAACCGACAGGCCAGCAACTCGGCGTCTATGTTCAAGACTTTGGAGTTTTGACTCAACGAGTCTATCATTGCCGATGATCCTCTTGGCTCGTTTCTCAATTGACTCAAGGGCATCAAGCTGGTATCTTGCAGATCCGTCCCAAAGATGAGAGCAGTACTCCATACACGATCGGACTTGCGCTTGATATAGTTGGAGCAGCTGTTCCGGCGTGAAGTATCGTCTCACCTTTGCGAGGACCCCCAACTTTTTGGCAGCCACTTGAGCCTTAGCCTCTATGAAGGGACCAAAATTGAGGGTAGATGTTAAAGTAACACCAAGAAGATCAAGTCGGTCGGTTATCGGCACGGTTACACCTCGGAAAGATGGAGCCGGGTGAAATTGGCTCCTTTTAGCAGAAAAAAGACACGCCTGGGTCTTAGCAGCATTGAACTTAACCAGATTGGCATCGCCCCATTCTGAGACAGCCTGCAAGGACAAGTTCAAGCGCCCAACCATAGCCTCTCGGAGAGACCGGAAAGTAAGGAGAAAGTAAGCGTTGGTTTATAAACAACTTGTTCAACTTTGCAAATAGCTATTAAACAGTGCACATGGTCTTATGTACATATCTCGTTTGGTCCAGCCAAAATTTTATAAATGGATAAAACTTTTCTATGGTTATCCAGAAACAAGTGGTTTATAAACCACTAAGCGCCTGCAAAAACACTGTTAGCAATTAATTATTCTGAGAAGAAAAAACGTAAATATTTTATGTAAGTACAGGCGTTTTAATGTTTTTTATTAATAACTTTTTATGCGAGCTTCCTAAAGATGTGTAAAAAATATATGTTAAGGTAGCAAATAGGTAGTAAATATTTACTCTAACAGCGCGGTTAATATAACGCTAAAACTATGAGAACTTGGAAGTGGTCAGCCAACCTGACGTCAGAATGGCTGACCACTTTATTTCTTTGATATATTTCCTAACGCAAAGGTAGCAAATATTTCACTATAGGTAGTAAATAGTAGCAAATAGGTACTAAATAGTGCACATGGTCTCATGTAAATATCTCGTTTGGTCCAGCCATCCTGACGGTCACGATAAAATAGACATAGCGGAGACGAGATTGTTGAAATGGATGTGTCCGGAGTGGACAAAGAAATAAGTTTATCCACTTTGTAATGACTGAGTGGACCAAGTAGACAGAGATGCGCGCTCTTGGCCGAACGCGCGTAAATTCTAGTATCTTGTATGATTGAACGTGTGCCCCCTATCTCGACATATTACGATGTCGAGATAGGGTCAATGTGCTGTAGAATTTGAGATGCTTCGAATTGCCTTCAGTGTCCCTTGCTTGACCCTAACACGCATCTTCGCGATGCGTGTGCATCTGCCCAGTGCGTGTGCGTCTGCCCAGTCTACCTTATACAAACACTACAAATAAAAACCATAAATGGAAATAAACATTTTATTGTTACAAGAACATCAGACGGAACAATGTAAACTTTTTCAAAACATTTTGAACACAGACGGACATACACAAATAATAAACATTACACTTACATCAATAGCGCCGCATTCACACCACACACTTTCGCAATTCGCCACAAAATTTGCCACATTATTTCTATAAAGTGTAAATAAAAATTGTAAAAACTTGATTTCTCCGTCCAGTATTTGCTTTAAAATTTAAAAAATACTCCAAAGAAAATAAAACTAAAAAAGACGTCGCAAGACTGCTCGACGGAGAAACTGGTGAGAGTGGTGGCGAGGGAGCACAACTCTGACACGCCACGCAGTCATCGGTACGTCGGTGGCAGGCACCAGCAACTCGAGCATCATCCGACCTCCGCGGACATTTTCGAACCTTTATATAAATTTTCACAGTTCTGCAATAATCAATATCAATAAACGTGCGGCCGCGGTTTTGTGGCGTCCGCTTCGGCGGCGACGCTGGCAGCCGCCGTGTTGACACGCACAGACCGACACAGCACATGAGTTGCAGGTCAAACTGTGCACCGAATTGGATGTTACTCTTCATATCCTGGTAGATTTCAAATGCAGACGACCTTCTTGCAGTATAGGTACAGCAGAATCGTGCACCTGAGGCCGTGTACTGTGGGCTGAGTTACTGCGGTGCATCGTGGTCGCCGGAGTGTAGCGCCGGCGGCGAGCGCGGAGGGGTGCGGCGGGGGGGGGGGCGCGCGGCCCTCGTGGTGACGTCATAGCTCGTCGTCGCAGCCGGGCTGCATCATGTCCGACGTCTCGATGGCGACCTCGTCGTAGTCCCTCTCGAGCGCTGCGAGGTCTTCACGTGCTTCTGAGAACTCGCCCTCTTCCATGCCTTCGCCTACGTACCTGTAACAAAATAATACGAGAGTTTGACATCTCTGCTGATATATGAGGCTCTCGGGTATTCCTGGATAGATCTTTCCCATTTTCTCATCAAATGGCGATTGGTACTGCTACAATTTGGATCACTGAAAATACCATCCATGTAGTCACCATCTCCGGCTTTAACATGTTGCAAAACTGCCTACTGATATACGTACCAGTGCACAAATGCTCGCTTAGAGTACATGAGGTCGAACTTATGGTCGAGCTTGCCCCAGGCCTCCGCGATGGCGGTGGTGTTGCTGAGCATGGAGGCGGCTCGCTTCACTTGTGCGAGGTCGCCGCCTGCCACTACTGATGGTGGCTGGTAATTGATGCCCACCTGAAAAGGAAACCATAGGGGCCAAATGTTAAAATAAGGACTTTTCTGTGGTCAAAAATCAGCTGTCCCATACATTTGTTTTTGTTTCCATATAGCCCCTTTTTCTCTCATGCGTATTTTTACCCGCGCGCGGGTCTGAATCGCCTAGAGACGCAAAACACTAAACCTGGATAGCCTGAAATGAGATAACCGAGTCAATCTCAATGGGGAACTGTCTGCATGACTCAATCTGGCAACAAATCTGCTCAACCATTGGGACTGATGGCATGATAAGAAAAATTAATAAAATCTTGTAAATGTATGTAAGCGCATCACTTCGGAACGGCTGCCCCCTATATGCCTATTATTTTTTTGTTGTTTGTAATTGTCAGAACAAGGTTTGTATAAGAAAATTTTGGGAAATCGAAAAAAATACTGCACCCGAGCGAAGCAGGGGTGGGTCGCTAATATTTGGGACAAGCCCGCTACACTATTCCCAAATCACTCATTTCTGTAAGCCAGAATCAACAGTGGCGACCACCAGAAAATACTCCCAAGGCAATGAAGCTCGATGAGTCCCAAAGAAACGATTAAACTGTCTTGGGTCCCCCGCAACGAAATTAATCAGAAAAGATAGCGGAGGAGTAAGAAAAACAATTTTCAATTCCCTCCTAATCAAGCGGGAGACAGAACAAAGCTAGGCCATTAGGCACAAAGGGGGTATTTACAACTGCGGTAAGCCTAGTTGCCAAGCACCACTGGTTAAAAACCCTAATATTAATGGGTCCTAAAATTGTGAGCTGTTACACTTGATTCCAATAATAAGTATGGCAAGAAAAGGCAAGTACCGCCCCGTCAAGCCCCTCATTAGCAGACAATTAAAAACCAATTGTCGAGTCTCCTTAAGGAGACGCGAGGGGCCTGGCGGATTAATGGGTCCTAAATCTGTGAGCTGTTACATTTGATTCCAATAATAGGTATGGCAAAAACACTTGAACACACGGAAATTCGTTCTAGTTACCACAAGGTCCGTGTAGACAACTCCAGACGTAAGCTGCATGCTATCAACATAATATTGCATTCAGTTTGCCAAAGAGTACACTCCCATAGGATATGATGTGCGGATTGTTCGTATTCGCAATCAGGACTTATAGGCGAGGCAACAAGCTTGAACGAAAATAATCGGGCGGGTCGCTAGTAAAACGTAAAAACACACAAGAGAAACTCATAATCCTCACCTTAAACCCAGTGGGACACCAATCCACGAACCGTATCCCGGCCCTGCCCTTCATGGCCGCAATAGCAGCGTTCACGTCCTTGGGCACCACGTCGCCGCGGTACAAGAGGCAGCAGGCCATGTACTTGCCGTCGCGAGGGTCGCACTTCACCATCTGGTTCTGTGGCTCGAACAGCTCCGATGTGATCTCTGACACTGACATGCCTTCGTGGTACGCCTGGGGAGGTGAGGCAAAACAGGTTAAATTATTAAAATAAATAACAGAACATTCTTCATCTTTCTTTATCAGATCATAATTTATTATATAGTAAAACCTTTCTTGAAAAATATGCATTTGAATAACGGAAACCCCATCCAAATAGCGCCGTCGAACCGCAGCGACGCTATGATCGACCACACCACCAGAGCCTTTAGACAAAATACTTTTCTGTTAACGTTAACGCTAACGCTTCGTGCAGAATGTATGGAAACGACATTACTAGGCATGAGTCACGTGACAGTTCTCTCCGCAGGTAATGTCCTTGCCATACATTTTGCACGAAGCGTTAGCATTAGCGCTATTATAAGAGTTACTTAGCTAAGGGGTCTGGACACGTACCTTATCGGCTGACACCACAGGCGCGTAGGCAGCGAGCGGGAAGTGTATGCGCGGATAGGGCACCAGGTTCGTCTGGAACTCCGTCAGGTCCACGTTCAGCGCACCGTCAAACCGCAGCGACGCTGTGATGGACGACACCACCTGGACATACGACTCCCTAGTTAATCCTTCAATTCCTTGATACCGAAATAATTGACAGCCTAAGCTAGTAGGTTTGGTTCAAAGTACATACTAATACTGATAGCTACAACCTGGGGGTCTTATAAGTCAAGCGTGAATAGGTTACTTCAAGTCAATCGTGCTCCATCGTCGACCATATCGTCGCTTACCATCCAGCAGGCGTATTCGCTAACTCAGTTGACATCAACTCGATAGGCCCTTGCCGTACATTGCTGCTTTGACGTATAGGAAAACCGTAGTGCCTATTATAATCTATGTCCACCGAGCAATGTACCTACTGCAAAGTGCTTATAAAATTGATGTCAACCGAGTTAGCGAATACACCTGCAGGTGAGATAGTGGTCAAACGCGAACCTTCCAGGCTTAAAAAAAAACCCACTCAATCTTACACATTATGTTAATCAGAATGTAATGTTATGTCAGAAGAAGTAATGTCTGGCGGCTCTGGGATCTAGGACTATACATATAAATGTAGGTAATCTGTATTGTACACCAATAACATTAAAAATAGTGAAATTAAAAGTCTTCTCGTACATAGATGAGCAGCCTTCACTGGCAGGTAGACTATTACAAAGCTGAAAAAATTGTTTCTTTTTTTTTCTAATAAGCATGTGTGTAACCAACCGATACTACTCAGATTCCAATCAGAAAATCATAGTAGTAACTCAAAATTCCAGCTAGAATATTTATTAAAAAATGTAGCATCAAGAGGCGAAATGGTGCTTACTGTTGCCGCTAGATGGCGTTAAGTATTTGTTACACTTATGTTTATGGAGCTGCAATAGTATTTTTTGCTGTTTCTTTGTTCAATTTTAGCCAAAAACCGCACAACTCAACCCTATTCTATCATTAGCTAGTATCTTTACATATTCTGGATTAGTTTTATCATTATCAACGAAATCAAAGAACAGAATTGGACAACTTTGGCGAGACCTGACGCTCTAGCTAGACAACGTGGCATTATATCAGCAAAAGCGACCGTCGATATGGCCATGGCTCTTCTCATATATTCCCACTCACTTTAAGCACGCTTTTTTAGCCTATTGTATGTACAAAAATGTATGTACGTACAAAAAAATCTGTTGGAAGTTAAATTAGACCCACTTCCCGGTTTCCGATTGAGCTGAAATTTTGCATACATGTTAAGTTTGGATGACAATGCGTGATTAGCTAAGTGATGTCATTTTAAATCTAATAAGACGGACTCAATGACAGCTGACTAGTTATTTTATATTATACAGCATGTAACAAAAACCCTGTACGATGCACTAAAGGCGTATTCCTAGTTTAACATACGTACTAGAAAAAGTTGTAAAAAAAAATGTAACTTAAAAAACCAAAAAAATATGCGAAAATAAGTAACTAAATATGGCAAATTTTCATAAGTTGACAACACTCCACCGGCCGGCGAAATTTTTTAATTTTTTAACTATTTTTATTTCAAACGATACCGCCCTGCACTAGCCGCGCTGTAGGCACTGTCTCGCTCAGGCGGCATCTTTGAAACGAAACGGTAGGTGAACTTTGTCGAGCGATCAGTGTTGCCTTTGATAAGTTTTTCTTTTTTATAAAATTAATTATTTTCATTGGGGAAACATAATTATCTCGTGTCCATTAAATGATTACGTCTAAGTGTACGTAGTACGATAGCAAGTATATACACTTCTATATATACCCTTCAGGATCGGACAGGGTTTTTGTTACGTGCTGTATATAATATGGGTATTAATATGAAAGAGATTTCTGAGAAGAATATGAAGCGTGTTTTTTAGTTTTTTTTTTTACTTTAATATTATCGACAATCAATATTGCTGATTGTATGTCATTTTTAGGTTTCCGTACCCGAAGGGTCCAAACGGAGCTCTATTGTTGTCACTCACGTGTCCGTCTGTCTATCTGTCCATCCGTCGTCTGTCACAAAATTTTGTTACAAGAATTTTTTAACTTCCCATTGATTTTTGAACTTGAAATTTGGTGATAATGTTTATTGTTACGTATACTTTACTAACAAATACCAATATTTGGTACGGAACCTTTAATGTGCGAAATCCGACACGCACTTGGCCAGTTTTTTCGAAAGTCAAGTCGTTCAATAGTGGACACATTTGATTTAATGACAATTCCTTACTTGTGAAATAAGCCTGTTGAGATTGGCGTACGACGGCCTCTCAATGGACAGTCGCCGCCGACAAATGTCGTAGATGGCCTCGTTGTCGACCATGAAGGCGCAGTCCGAGTGGCCGATGGTGGCGTGGGTCGTCAGCACCGCGTTATAGGGCTCCACCACGGCTGTGGACACCTGGTTGCAGAGGAGATACTTTAAATATTCGTTAATTATTATTATTCTCTATTGTAGTTCCACATAAAACAAACAAAGGGACAGTTAATTTTAAAAGGCGAACTTAACCCAGCATTTGGGTTTTCTGACAGCAAACCTCAGGGTGAAGTTAGCGTAAGATAGTAATAAACTGCACAACTAAAACTTAAAATATCTAAAATTTTGTTACATAGATATACAAAAACGTGATACAACTTCTACACTCGCGAGCAATAAACTGGAATCACTTCATAGCGCGTCGCTCAAAACAAATTCTTACAATTTCTATGCAGTGAACTATGGATTGCGGTATATCATTTGGAAGGTGTTTGTTAGCTTTCAACCTCTTAATATTATAACCAAAGATTATTCACCTAATGTCATGGAATGTAAAAACAAAAGACATAAAAAAACATCTTATGGTTTGGTAGTCCTGAAACCCTATAAAAAGTGGGGGTTTATTGAAAATTGGTCATCAGTCCAACGTTTCACATTACTGGGCACACAAAATAAAAGAAAATGGAAGCCGCTCAAGTCGTCAACCTAATCCACCAAGGGTTGTCTAAGCGTATTATCGCTCGACAGCTTTATCTGAGCCAGTCTTGTTGTCTGAAAGGTGAGGTTCAGGGTGACTGAAAACTTAGTACGGAAACCTGGATCTAGACGACAGCGATGCACTTCAGTGAGATGACCGATTTATGTCACCTCTTCTCTCCGAAATCGACACCTGACCGACGTCGACGTCCAGCAGCAGCTCAGAGAATTTTGAGGGAAGGCTGTCAGCGAGTGGACAGTCAATCACTTAAATTGAGATATGGAGCAATGGAGCAAGCAGAGTCCTGTTCTCGGACGAAACCAGGATGTGCCTGCATGGTAGCGGCGGTCGAAGGAGAGTTTTAAGGGAGCGATACGCACAATGCTGTTTTGCGGAAACAGTGGCATACGGGGGTTGGTCCTAGGTGGTATGATGTATGTGGAGATTTCTATTGAAGCAATATTCGTACCTCGTGGAGGTTGGGGATGGGGGCTAACCGCAGGAAGATACATCTACGACATTCTGCTAGGTGCGGCACGCCGGGTTTATTGGCGAAGATTTCCTGCTAATGTGCACAGATAATGCCCGCTGCCACACCGCAGCAGTGACCAAGTCAATAACTGGAAGAAGTCGGCGTTCCCACACTAGACTGGTCAGCCCTCAGTACTGACTTAAATGCGATTGAATATTTTTGTGGGATGAGCTAAAAAGGCGAGTACGAGGAAGATGTTCAGCTCCAGCGTCGATAGAAGACCTGAAAACTGCTTCAGTCGGAGTGGCAGGAAATCCGCTCTCCGTTTCCGTTTACAGGCAATCTTTAGGGGAGGTAACATAATTTTGAGGGGTAAATAAATTTTAAATACAATTTTTATCTTTTCATATTACTTCCTATTCAATTTAGACGCATTGCAATAATGCTCTATATTTAGGTACAAAATTAAATTAATTTTGAGTCATTTTGATATCATTTAAAGCTAACAGAATTAAGTTTGAAAAAAAAAATATTTTAAGTTTTGAACAGCGCGCGATAAAGTGATTCCAGTTTATTGCTCTCGAGTGTATAAAAACAAGAAAATAAATCCAATTAAAATGAAAGTGAAATGAGAAAAGAAAAATGTGGACACTTCGTACTATCAACAATTTAAGGCAGATTTTTCAATCGTCAGATAATTCGTTACTCTGAGGATAGAAATGTTAGTATGACACCTTTTGTATAGAGAATTATGTATTCAAATCTCTCTTTTTATTATTCTTTAGATAAGTTATTTGACTTTTGAAAAATCAGCCCTTTTAGATTGAAGGATTCGCTTTGTATTACCTGCCTGAATTAAGTCACCTGTATGAGGATTCAATCAATATCCACATAAAGGTGACTTGATTCATTGACAGTCTTTCCGAGGTAAAAGAACATTTTTTTTTTCTATGAGACCATATCACTGAAATCGCGAAAAATCAGCTATTCCCTATAATTTGTCCAGTCTTTTAGAGTAGATCTTAGTAAAAATCGTTCTTATTCATGAGTAATTTCATACCTTAAAAAACCGCTAAAGGATTAAACGACCATTACGATAGAATCTAGTTTGAAAGATGCTTTGGCAAGATTATTTCTATTGTCTTATTAGTCAAACTAAAGAAACAATAGATTTTTTTTTTGTTTTTTTGGTGGTTGGGAAATCATCTTATGACTTCTTCCGCTCTAGGGTGGAGCGGAAGGGCGTATCAGACTTACTGACTAAAACCCACCCTTGTTCCTCCCTGCCCTACGTGCCCAGGGGCGAGGTAACTCTTTCGAATTTATCCTCAACCCCCGGGCAGGCATTGGCCGTGGCAGGCCCCGTCCTTTGCTGACAACTCTTTGAGGCGCGCGTGGAACACTACGCGCCGTCGACTCTCGGGCCTGGTGCTGATCGGACGGCGAGTTACCCACTACTCGCCGTAGAAACAATAGAATTAAATCGTAATGTCATGTTTTGACGAGCTTTGTCCGCTCCTAAAGGGATTCCCTCTATAAACAAGCAGGTATCAACTAAAAAAACAAAGGTATTGTTAACTAAGTCGCCTAGAAATAGAATGTAGAAATATTGATTTGAAAGCACAATTATAATGTCCTATTTTTAGAAAATATTGGATCCTTACTTGTGGCGCTGGGTAGATGGCAAACTCCAGTTTACTCTTTTTGCCGAATTCCTCCGAGAGCTTCTCCATGAGCAGCGATGTGAAACCGGAGCCTGTCCCGCCGCCGAATGAGTGGAACACGAAGAAACCCTGGACGATGTTAACATTCATTCAACAGTCTATATTATTTGAACTCTGAATTCGAGATAATTTTCAACATTTAAAAACAAACTGTCATACAATAAAACTTTTTTACAAAAAAAACAGACTTCCAAAAAAGAAAATACACAAAATTGAAAAATAACTAATTTCGGAAGTCGTGTTTATTTTATTTCTTCGTTATTTGTCACCGACTTCCGAAATTTAAGTTATTTTTTATTTTTTAGTGTTAGTATTTTCTTTTTTGGTAGTCCGTTGGTTTTTTTGTAAAAAAGTTTATTTTGCACGTTTTAGTTGTTATAAAACGTGAAAAATAAATAACTAAAACCACAAAAACATGGAACGTGAAATTAAAACATACTCTTAATTGCAGAAAACCAAAACGTCATCTATGGGGTCGTTCAACAACTGATGCTGGTGTTGAACTTTTGGGACACATTTATAATGCATGGGAAGATAAATGCGATGCGTTGGGCATTTTTTGCGATTTGTCTAAGGCTTTCGATTGCGTTCTCCATGATACATTGATCAGGAAGCTGCACTACTACGGAGTCCGGGGCTCCTCTCTGGATCTTCTTACTTCATACTTGAGTAATAGGATTCAGAGAGTTGATGTGAACGGCAAAAGGTCTTCCGGGTCTGTAGTCAGAATGGGGGTTCCTCAAGGCTCAATTCTGGGTCCTTTTTTGTTTCTAATCTATATCAACGACTTGCCTTACCTCATAAAGGATAAACATGAGATAGTGCTGTTTGCAGATGACACTTCACTTTTATTTAAACTCAAACGTCAGCAGGTGGTTGTTGATAATGTAAATAATGCTCTTTCAACTGTAGTTAACTGGTTTAATGTCAATAATCTTCTCCTTAACGAGAAAAAAACAAAATGCATAAAGTTCACATTACCCAATGTAATACAAGTGAACACTAGTGTGTCAATAAAGGGTGAAGAGTTGAAACCCGAGGATTCCACAGTGTTCTTAGGTTTAACTTTGGATGCGCAGCTTCAGTGGAGCCCCCATATAGATAAACTGTCCAAAAAACTTAGCTCTGCAGCATACGCCGTAAGGAAAATTCGTGGTTTGACTGATTTAGAGACGGCTCGTTTGGTATACTTTAGTTATTTTCATAGTGTGATGTCGTACGGCATTCTGTTGTGGGGAAATGCCGCCGATATTCAGACAATTTTTGTTTTACAGAAAAGGGCTATTCGTGCAATTTATAAATTAAGTCCCAGACACTCCCTCAGAGACAAATTTAAAGAGATTAATATTATGACTGTTCCCTCTCAATATATTTATGAGAATCTCATGTATGCACATAAAAATATTAATCTGTTTAAAAGATACAGTGATATCCATAGCATAAATACTAGGAACAAACACAAATTTATTGTACCAAAAACCAGGCTCAAGAAAAAAATAGGTGGTTCGTTTAGATGTCAATGTATACGTTTCTATAATAAACTTCCTAGCCAAATTCAAGAACTAAGCATAAATAAATTTAAATCATTTATTAAACGTAAGCTATGCCAGAAAGCTTTTTACACAATTAATGACTTTCTTGAGGACAAAAAGGCGTGGGATTGAGCTGCTTCAATGATATACATGAGCCATTGTTTTCATATGTACTACTTACTGATGAAAAATTTTTTATATATATATTTTTTTTTATTATTCGTTCTTGACATGAATACTTGTATAGTATTGTATTATATTTTTTATTTTATTTTTTTTTGACTTGAATACTTTGTTAAGTATTATATTTATTTTTATTTTTTGATTGACATATTATGATTACTATTTTGTTTGACACAAATATTTACTTTGTAAAGTATTATATTTTTATTTTTTTTTGATTACTTAATTATTGTAAATGTGAGGACTATGTGGGTTATTATTATTATTTTCTCCTCCTTTTTACAGTTATTTTCAACGTTGTCTGACAGTTTGAGTACTTTTGCGGCCTACCCAAATGTCTTTTCTTTGGTATTGTTCGTCATGCCATTGAGCTCCTTAGTGGTTTTTAAGTTGAGCTATTCGACTATTGACAAATGCTTGCACTGACTGGACAGGTCCACTCAAATATGTTTGGTTCTATCTTCAAAAGACCACTACAGACACTAAGCTGCATGGTCCTCATATAGAATAATGTGAATGCGAGAACTATGTATGTCGTTATATTCATGTACTTAGATTTTATGATTGTCTGGCAGTTTGAGTATTTTTTGCGGCCTACTCAAATGTCCTTACTTTGGTATTGTTCGTCGGTTCGTTGAGCACCTCAGAGTTCTGAGTTGAGCTTCGCGATGACTGACAAATGCTTGCACTGTCTGGACAGGTCCACTCGAATTCGTGTGTTGCTTTCTTCATAAAGCTCATCCCAGACATAAACGTACATGGTTCTCATATGATCTAACCAGTCTACATTGTATGGATTTGAACACTAAAAGAGACTTTGACCTCTGAGTTTGTTTCGGTGTTTCTTCTCAGGGTAGTCAGCTAGGAAACACCGGCCTCATCTAGCTTAAACTGACAAAAAACATTGACGTGTAAAAGTGTTCCTTGTAACCTATTTACTGAATAAACATCATTTATCATTTATGTATACGTATTTTTCGTTTTTGTTCAGTTTTTCAAAACGTAACTGAAGCAATTTCGATAAAATTTGTTTATATGAAAACCACCTCGAGGGTTTATTCTTTCGGATAAAAAAATAATTTTGAAAATCGGTCCACAACTGAAAGAGAAATCGGTGGACATACATAAAAAAAAAAACACAGTCGAACATAGAACCTCCTTTTTCGAAGTAGTAAATTCCATTGCAAATCACAACTTTCAGGGCCTTTTTAATTAACACAAATGGTAACTTAAAAATCAACTTTTATTATAAAAAAAGCTAAAGTTGATACTTGAGATGTCGGCAGTGAATTTAAATTATCTTTTATACAATTACGAGTTCACGAATTAAAAATCAAATGAATTTGATTTTTAATTCGTGAGTAGTGTTAAAAAGAGGAATTAAAAAAAAACAAAAAAACTGGTTCAAGCGCGAAGGGTTCCGTACCAACGTACAAGATTATCCGTCTAGGATATATTATGTATTAATTGTTTATGTAACAAAATGTATGTGCGTGTACGTCGCTTGCACGTGAATAAACAGTTTTTCTTTCTTTCTTTTCTTTCTTTCTATTATACGCGTCTACTTGTTGCCAATATTAAGATCTAGCAAAAAAAAAAAGCCAAAAACGTTCTATTAGGGGTCACCTTTAATTATTAATTTTATTTTTTGTTGTTATAACGGCAACAGAAATACACTTTGTGAAAATTTCAACTGACTACTTAATACGGATCATGAGATACAGCGCACTGATAGACAGACGGAGAGCGTAGGCTTAGTAATAGGGTCTCAATAGGTTTTTAGGGTTCCGTACCCGAAGGGGGTAACCTTCAAATACGGAACCCTAAAAACCGTGGACTCAAAACCTTTATGCAATTAAACTATTTACAGGTACTTGAATTGTCAAGAAGTCTGTCAGTCGAGAAAGATGAAGCTAAATCTCCATACAGATCTATAACTACGATTTGGCATGTGCATTCCAAAGCGTAGATCTCTAAAGAAAAGAACGTGCAAGAAACTGGAACGGAATGTGGACTTTAAAGGTACTCGTATCAAATCCACATTGTATCCACCTGCTTCACCGAATCGGGAAGTACCTACAGGATCGGCGTTGAGGACCAAAGCTTGGGGGAGGCTTATTTATGTAAAGAAAGAAAGCAATGCCACAGAACTAGCAATGGAATAAAAACGAGAAAAAAACTTTTTTCAAAAAATACAACCGACTTCTAAAAATTGCAAAATAACTAATTTCGGAAGTCGGTGTCAACTAACGAAGACTAACAAAATACAAACACCGACTGCCGAAATTAAAGTTATTTTGCAATTTTTAGAAGTCGGTTGGTACGTATTTCTTGAAAAAAGTTTTTTATTTTTCCCTTTTTAGTTTTTTTTTTTGCTTTTTTTTATTGTTTTAGTACACCAGAAGTAAAACTTAATACTAAAGTTATGCCCGAATGGATAACACCAATAACATGGAATTTAAACATTTGGAGACAACCAAAACGTCATACATATTTTTTATATGTTGATTTTTTCAAAAAAAGT
Source organism: Polia nebulosa (assembly GCA_951329385.1). Classification (NCBI taxonomy): domain Eukaryota; kingdom Metazoa; phylum Arthropoda; class Insecta; order Lepidoptera; family Noctuidae; genus Polia; species Polia nebulosa. The sequence goes on from OX589595.1 coordinate 32,200,688, forward strand.
GCTGAATCAATTTCGATAAAATTTATACGAAATTACCTCTGAAGTATGACCTCCCATACAAAAAAAGAATCATCAAAATCTATTCACAAATGGCGGCGATATCGCGTAACAAATATAAAAAAAAACACGTCAATTGAGGACCTCCCTTTTTTTAAGTTGGTTAAAAGACGAACAAATAGCCGAACGGGACGAGTAGGTATTAAGTCGATCTATAGTTATAAAAGTAAATATCCCGAAGTACCTGTAGACCAGTGCACTGGTCAGCCAGCTTCCTGACTCTTTCCATAACGGGCCCGAGGACCTCGCGGCCGGTGGAGTAATGGCCCCGTGCGTAGTTGTTGGCCGCGTCCTCCTTGCCTGTGATCAGCTGTTCAGGATGGTACAGCTGACGGTACTCGCCTGAGCGGACCTCGTCTGGAAAGACAAGATTTTTAGTCAACGACGCCATCTTAAAACCAGCTATGTTTAGTGACGGTTTTCTGAAGTACCGAGCACTAAGTGGCGGTAATGAGTCGTCAAGTCCAGGCACCTAACGATAAAGCGCATGTGATTTCTGGCCTTACTTAAATTGACATTAACATCATGTTGACGTCATAAGTATTGTTTTCAAAGAGGAGGACCTCTTGCCAAGTGGTGCTTTCAGGTGGCGTAAATTTTCCTTAATTGAAATCCGCATAGAACCAACATTATATACAGGGTGTAACGGAAAGGTGTGGTCATGTTTTAAGGACTGCATCTGCCCATCGATATGAATAACTTTATTAAGAAAATCTGAGGAAATTTTCAAAACAATGTTTTACCTCATACAAATATTGATCAGCCGATGATAACTTTGTATGGAAAGTATAATTTTTTTTGGGAATATTCTATTTTTTTCTTAGAGAAAGTTGTTCATTTCCATGGGCAGAACCGGTTCTTAAAATATGACCACACCTTTCCGTTACACCCCGTATGAGAACGATGAATGAGAATTCACAACTAGAAACTTCTTTACGACGACCTCAGATTTACAATTGAACAAGTCAGTTGAAAATCTTCTCAAAATATCAAATACAAAGAAAAAAAGAAAAAGAATTTATTTGCCACAAATTACCTACCAATACCTTGCAGACATTCATACTGGGCATTGAAAAGGCTTCAGCTGGATGATCCACTTCGCGTAGGGTCTCAACATTGAGAACCCGTATTCGTTCTATTCTTATTAACAAGACTTACCAATAACATCCCCTACATCTTCAGCTATAAGAAATGGACTCTGTACCCGAATAGGCTCTTGCCAATCTCCAACAGAGCTGAAAGATCAAGACTTACCAATAGCAGTGGCCACATTGTAAATGTCGTCAGCTACAAGAAGTGGACGCTGTACTACGTCTGATCTGGAGCTGTAGATCTATACCTATAACAGACTTACCAATAACAGTGGCCTCTAAATCCACCATCACAACTCTTGGCACCATTTTCCCTCGATCAGCTTCTGAGAAGAAGGTGTTGAAGCAGGAGTCTGCCGCGTTTTGGTCCTGCTCGTATGCCGGCAGGGTACCGTCGGGCCGGATGCCGTGCTCCAGGCAGTACAGCTGCCAGCACGCCACCCCCATCTGCACTCCCGCCTGCCCAACGTGCACTGAGATGCACTCCCTCTGCTCACGTACAAAAAGTGACACTTAAGAAAAAATTGACGAAGTCAAAGTCAGCCAGGGGTCATTATGTCACCCATCTTTATTATTTTAGTAGAAAATACCAACAATTATGATAGGCGAAAAAACTAGATAAAAAAATGGCCGTCAGTTGTCACCTATATAAAGCAATGAAAATAAAATATCTAAGGACGCGAAGTAAGCAATCGCTTATTATTGTAAAGAATCAACACTACAGGAATAACATAAGCAAAGTTCTAGAATAAACTAGCAAAGTAGGACTACCGGTAAACTATGTTCCTGAAGTTACGCGCACAAATTCGTTTAAATATATTTCAAAAAGCACTTACCATGATGGATACTAGTAATTTTGATGATCCGAGCAAATCAATATATAAAAAAACTGCTTATAAAACTATTACGTTACTAAAATTTGGAAACGGACTGAAATTTTGAAAAAATTGCGAATCAGCGCCCGTCTGATGGGCCGCTTGGATCTCTTGTAAATTTTTATTCCACGTTCGAATGTATTTTATGTTTTTGTGTGCCAGGATTTGAAAGTTTTAGCAAAAAGTTTTTATTCTGACCAAGTAGTTTGTATTATCTCAGAGTAATGAATAGTTTCTAAGTCTCTTCGTGTCGGACATCGGACATTTGAGTCGAATGTCCGATTAGTATGTACGTTTAACCTGCCAGAACAGAAAAACGCAGAAGCCACCCGCCATTTGATTGACCTGGTGGTCCAAAATCGAGAGAGACCTCAAGTCAACCCAATTGCCAGAGATAGATATAATATCCTGGCGCAGAAAAGTGAAGAGACCCGACCCTAAATAATGGGAACAGAAGAGGTTAAAGAAAAATAAGAAGAAGTATGTACCTTAGCTTTGTCGTTGACATCATTCCCGTCAGGCCCCGCGCGTCCGCAAACGTGGACGCGGAAATAGGTTTTTAATTGTGTCTGTTATTACGGGGCCTGACGGATTAAGTCGTGGAAGATGCAGGTGGATGCGCATGCTGAGCAGAACAGGAGAAAACGCAAATCCTGTGAATGGGCTCCACACTGGCACTGTGTTCGGAATGGGACTAAGATTCCCTGTTTGACTAGATTGTTCCTGCAGCGGCGCTGTGCTCACAATTGGATCAGATATTTTCTGATTGGTCACTGCAGTTCGTGTCCAGGTGGCAGATGCTCTATCTGCCGCAGTGATAAAGTGTGAAGGAGTGAGATGTCTGTTTCTCCACAGTCGCATCTCTGGTCTGAAATGCTATTCTCCTTGCAGGTCGTAAATCTAATAATACTTTTACAACTCTTTAAGCGCGCAGTTAGGAGTTGGTGTCTGCATAAGAGGTGACGGTTGTCTCGTTACTGTTTATCCTTTTTGCGGCGAAAGTCTGGTGCAGCTACACCCACCAATTTAGATACAACATTGTTAGTGGGGTAGGTTTTAAACACCCTGTTACGAAGTGACAGGTATTGTTTAGCACTATGTCGTCTTTTTTAGCATGTGCCGAACGAAGCCAATCTGGGCATGCAAACTCCCTCACAGAAAAAGAAAGACGCATACAATTAATATGCTAGGGTAAAACTAGACAACATGGAAGTGTATGAGCTTAGAGCGTTTCCTTCCGTGTTATCGATTGACACTTCTTAGTCGCCCACATTTGCATCTTTACAACAAACAGAGCTCATTCACGTATGTAATCAAGATGACAAGTAGAGCAAAGATTTCCATAACCTACGCACTCAGGTTGCAGTCAAGAGCGTATAAATAAAATTGGTTTAAATATTCATGAGCCTACTGTGCAAATATTTCGACACAAATGTATTTTTGTTATGAAATAAATAACTTGAACTTATACAAGCGAGGGATAGTTTAGCATCAGCACATTCGTGGTACGCTAGCTTTACCATCCTCCCATTAAACACCTTTTCATCTTCAAGTTGAAGATTCAAAAAATCAACTAACATGAAACTTTCTTTGGTATTTCTTCTCATGGTAGCGTGCTCTTGGTGCTCTGAGGGACAAATACCAGACGCACTCAGAGTATATTGTGGGCGATATCTTGCAGACACGATCCAGGGCTTAACTGGGTTGAGGAGGTTCGATAGGCAGTCCCTCTATATGATATACTGGTATTCAGCTGAATCTGGTTAGACTGAGAGGCTCAACATAGTTGAGAAAGACTAGATAGATAATGATGATGCTTTTATATAAGACACCAAAAAACGAGACACTGTTAACAAAAGTTCCTCAAAACAGGTACCAAAAGATTTTTACAATCTTTTATTTATATTTGTATGTATGTATGTATGTATGTTCGGGTCAATTCTTGCAAGCTGAATTAGAACCAGTTCCTCGTATCTTACAGAGATTACAGAGAATTTTTACGTGGTGATTCAATTCCGATGACAATGCATTATTATGGTAAGCATGATCAGATAAGAGTCAAGTGGTAGATAAAATGATAGAAATGAAGGATATGGAAGGAAAATATGTGGATGAATGTTGGAAAGAGATGGCGAATTTTATAAGGCGAGTAGCAAAAGATGTGTTTGGAGAATCGCAAGGTAAAGGCATGATAGAAAAGGATACATGGTGGTGGAATGAAGATGTGTAAAAGATGCTAAAAGAAACGAAAATTTCGTTTAAAGTATGGCAGAATGTAGAAACCGGAAATGATAATTTGAAAGAAGATAAGAAGAAAATTTATAAAGAATGGAAGAGAAAGGCAAAAAAGGCGGTTGCAGTTTCCAGGACTAAGGCGCAAGAAAAGTTATATGATTTACTGGACAGCCCTAGAGGCCAGAAGGAGCTCTACCGGATTACAAAAGAAGAGAAAGGAGAACGAGGGGTATAATGGGCATAAAATGTATGAAAGATGAACTCGGTAAAGTCTTGTCGAAAGATGACGAAATAAAAGAGCGATGGAAGGTTTATTTTGAAAAGTTGATGAACGAAGACAATGAATGGAATGGGGTGCTCAAAGAGGTACAAGTAAATATGGGTTTGGTGAGAGAAATTAGCATGGATGAAGTAAGAAAGGCAGTTCAATGTATGAAAAATGGAAAGGCCATGGGCCCTGATGACATACCAGTAGAAGTATGGAAGTGTTTAAAAGAGGATGGATGTATGTGGCTGACTTTATTCTTCAATAAGTTGTTGTATGAAGAAGTGATTCCACAAGAATGGTGCAATAGTTCGCTAGTGCCCATCTTCAAGAATAAAGGGGATGTACAGGACTGCAACAACTATCGAGGGATAAAGCTCATGTCATATACTATGAAAGTATGGGAGAAAGTTATAGAGAAAAGATTGCAAGAGGAGAGTGAGATTACCCCGAACCAGTTTGGGTTTATGCCACCTTCGCTCTCCGTCAATTATGCGAGAAGTACAGACGTGTGCACAAGAACTTGCACATGGTGTTCATTGATCTTGAGAAAGCGTATGATAGGGTACCCCGGGATGTGTTGTGGTGGGCCTTGAAAGAGAAAGGTTTGCCTGGGAAGTATGTTGAGAGTTGATTCGTGCTATGTACAGACAATCAAGTACCTACATCCGGTCGGCTGCTGGCAACACCGATGAGTTCAGTGTGGCTGTAGGCTTACATCAAGGGTCGGCTTTAAGTCTTTACCTCTTCCTGTTTATTATGAACGCTCTTACGTCGGAAATACAGGCAGAGGCACCCTGGTGCATGCTGTTTGCCGACGACATTGTTCTGGTCGGTGAAGATGGACCTGATATCCAGAGCAGATTGGAGAAATGGCAACAGAAGCTGGAGAAAGTTTGCTTGAAAATCAGCAGAACTAAAACTGAATACATGTTCTGTGATTTCGGCGGTCTCTCCAGTTCTGAAGCTTTAGTGCTAGATAGCGCGCTTCTCCCAGTCTGCTCCGATTTTCGGTATCTCGGTTCACTCGTGCAAAGCGATGGCGAAATAGATCGGACTGTTAAGCACAGAATTAACACTGGATGGATGAAATGGCGGCAGGTCACCGGGACTATCTGTGACTCCCGCATTCCCCTTAAACTTAAGGGGAAGATTTATAAAACAATGGTCAGACCTGCTGTCTTGTATGGTTCAGAATGTTAGGCCACAAAAGGGATGAAAGAAAAGCAATTGCATGTAGCTGAGATGAGAATGCTAAGAGCGATTTGTGGTGTTCCGCGCATGGATAGAATTAGGAATGAGTATATAAGAGGAAGTCTGAAAGTGGCACCGCTGACTGAAAAGTTGTGTAGAAATCGGTTGTCGTGTTATGGGCATCTGATGCGGAGGAATGAAGAAAATGTCATGAGGAAAGTCTTGTGTATGGATGTGGATGGCTATAAGAGTAGGGGAAGGCCAAAGAAACGATGGTTGGACTGTGTGAAAGAGGATATGGGTAAAAAGGGGGTGACTACAGAGATGACGGCTAATAGAGGAGTATGGAAGAAAAAGACATGTTGCGCACCAAATAAATTGGAATAAGGGCAGGAAAATTATCATTATCAGAATCAACATTATTATACACAAAACTTTGAAAACTTCCTTTATCTAGGAGATAGAAGCACTTTTCAAAGTTCAACAGCACAGACACGAAATTTTGTGTATCATCATCTTCCTGCCCTTATCCCATGTTACTTGGGGTCGGTGCAACACGTTTTTTCTTCCATTCTGTCCTGTCAGCCGTCACGCTATCACTAACTCCCTTTTCTTTCATATCACTCCTCACACAATCCATCCATCCTTTCTTTGGCCTTCCTCTCCCTCTCCATCCATCCACATTTATATTCATAACTCTTTTAGTTACATGTGTTCCATCCCTCCTCTTTACATGACCATACCAAGATAAGCGGTTCCCTTTAACTTTTCTGTGACTGGCGCCACTTTTAAACTACCTCTAATGTACTCATTTCGCACTTTATCCATTCTCGTTACTCCACACATACATCTCAACATTCTCATCTCCGCCACATGCAGTCTTTTTTCATCCTTCTTTTTCACAGCCCAACATTCTGACCCATACAGTACGACAGGTCTAATCACGGACTTATAGATTTTCCCCTTTAACTTAAGGGGCATCCGTCGATCGCAAGTTGTTCCAGTGACCTGTCGCCATTTCATCCATCCTGAGTTGATCCTGTGCGTTACGTCTCGGTCTATATCGCCATCCCCTGAACAAGCGACCCGAAGTACCGAAAGTCGGAGCAGATCGGTACAGGCGTTCCGTTGAGAGCTACAGGCATAGGACTGGCGAGACCGCCGAAATCGCAGAACAGATATTCCGTTTTGGTTCTGCTCAATTTCAGGCCCACACTCTCCAGTCTTTGCCACCACGTCTCCAATCTGCTCTGGACCTCTGAGCCGCTTTCGGCAACCAGAACAATGTCATCAGCAAACAGCATACACTAGGGAGCCTCTTCCTGGATGTCTAACGTCAGAGCGTCCATTATCATCAGGAAGAGGTAAGCGCTGAGAGCCGACCCCTGGTGCAAACCGACCGCTATACTGAAACTGTCAGTAGTCCCCTCTGCAGACCGGACTTGGGTACTGCATCGACTGTACATCGCTCTGATCAACTGCACGTACTTCCCAGGCACACCTTTCTCCTTAAGGGCCCACCACAGAACCTGTCGAGGCACCCGGTCAAATGCAAAGGCATTTGACCGAGGTCAATGAACACCATGTGCAAGTTTTTATGCACAGCTCTGTATTTTTCGCACAGCTGGCGGATAGCGAAAATGGCATCCGTTGTACCCCGACCAGGCACAAAACCGAACTGGTTTTGTGAGATTTCACTCTCTTCTCTCTGCCGCTTTTCACTAACTTTTTCCCATGCTTTCATACTATGTGACATTAACTTTATTCCTCTATAGTTGTTGCACTCCAGCACATCACCTTTGTTCTTGAAGATGGGCACCAAAGAACTGTTACACCATTCATCAGGTGAAATTTTGTGTATGAAATTTTTAAATTGTTTAAAAATGTTTTGTTTTTTACTATTAACTTAATAATACTTTTTAACCTACTTCGCAAGAAGGAGGAGGTTCTTGTGGAGGTTTATGTCCGATTTCTTTGTCTGTTGTAGACCGATTTTTAAAATTATTTTTTTATCCAAAAGAGTATTCCCATACCAATTTTATCGAAATTGCTTTAGCGCTTTTTGAAACAATCAACAAAACCAAAAAATGTGTATACGTAGATAACGTTTTGGTCTTCTCCAATTACGAGTATGTTCAAATCCCATGTTCCATGTTAATGGAGTTGTCAATTCCGACGTAACTAATAATAATAATATTTAGTTTTAGTTCTGGGGTACAACTAAAAAGTAAAAAAATAAAAAAATTACAAATTATACAACCGACTTCCAAAAAAGAAAATACACTTAGAATTGAAAAATAACTTTAATTTCGGAAGTCGGTGTCAATTAACGAATAAAATACAAACACCGACTTCCGAAATTAAAGTTATTTTTCAATTTTAAGTGTATTTTCTTTTTTGGAAGTCGGTTGTATTTTTTATAAAAAAGTTTTTTTATTTATACACTTAGAAAGATTTTTCAGATGTTTCTCCAAAAAAATATATATCTCGCAACTTATTAACCAGGCTTGTCCATCAAAAAATAAGTACCAACATTTAAAATTGAGGGTGGCAAGTACGTTACAAGTAGGGCACTAAGATAGGGGTGGGGTGCTATTAGGGCAACAAGGGATGGGGTGGACAGGGCGGAGAGAAACATTCACCCCTCTTGTGTGGATGTCGTAAGTTGATTTGCATTTTTGTGCTCGTTAGCTGAATAAAGTTTGGTATTTTTATTAGTTTTTGTGAATAGAGCACGTTTACTATACCTACGTTAAGAGATTTTAGATGTTTGGAGTAAAACCTCGGGTCCGTGTTTGCCGAGTAAAATTTTCTTACAGCAGGATAGGAGCCTAATGAGAGCTACTGAAGCTATAATTAATGTGGACCGCTTCTGATGGGCCATCGCAAACCATCGACTAGAAAGAAGAAGAAGAAGATAGCAGGATAGGAGTAAGCAGAGATTGATTAAGGTTCTAGGTCTTAAAGGCTAGTCTCCGGAGGGTATGGAAAGGTCACCACGGCCCGGGTACAGGAACTGAAAGGACACGGGTGGGTCTTAGTCAGTAAGACTATGATACGCCCTCCCGCTCCACCGAGAGCGGGAGAAGTTATTTGAAGATCCTTCAAAAAAAAAGGTCTTAAAGGCCAAGATGATATCTAAACAGGCCAAAAGGCACTAGGACCTATGAAAGGGCCGATAGAAACACCGCGTCCCTGTTTTAGTTCTCGTTGTTTTATAAATTTTAGTTTTTTATTAACTCTTCACACGTCGATTGCACATCAGGTGTGCTGATAACAATTAAAATATATTGTGTCTTCTATTTGGGTGTGCGACGGGTTAATAACTGCTTTCCTATAGCTCTAATTATAATATATTTTTGACTTCATGCCTAAGCTAAGTTCAATTTTATGTCACCATTCTATAGGTCAGATAAAAACTCTTTTCGCACACGAAGGGTTCAATATAAACCGAAAAAATCACGTTTCTTCTTCCCTTTAATTATCGGCAATTGAAATACACAGTCTGTGAAAATTTCAGTTATATACCTACTACGTTTTATAAGATCTACAGGAGCTTGAGGCTAAAGTAATAACAGCCGCACAGGTCGATCCATCAGGTTAAGCTACGCTTGCCGGGGTTGATCCATGAATGAGTGACTATCTTTAAATACCAAAAGTCCTCCGCGCCTCGGAAAGCACGTTAAGCCGTTGGTTCCGGCTGTCAATCGTAAATCATTGACAGTCGTTACGGGACGTCAGGAGCCCGAATGTCTGACAACCAGTCTTACCAAGGGGTATCGTATTACCCAGTAGATGGGTTTTGCAGGTCAGATAGGCAGTCGCAGTCCATGTAAAATATTGGTATTCAGCTGCATCCGGTTAGACTGGAAGCCGACCCAAGATAGTTGGGAAAAGGCGCGGGCAGATTGATTTACGTTTCATAAGATCTGCTGAAAAACAGACGGACGGACAACGGAGGATGAGTAATAGGGTTTCATTGGTTTTCCTTCGGGTGCGGAAGCCAAAAGATGGCGATTTCTTGCCGTAAGACCACTCAGATTTTTAGAACACTACATAACAGTTCTAAAAATCTAAGTGGTTGGGCGCGATACCAAAGTTCAAAATATGGTCGACAAAAATGTAAAAAATTATTAATGTAATAAAGAAAAGTTTTATTTAATTAAACTGAAACATGATTAAACATTTAAAATCACCGTACCCAAGCTCTTCACCAAAGACCAATATTAATCCGTGTCCCTAATAAATCAAAATCATTGTCTTTATAACTCTTTGGTCATAGTCGACCGCGTGTTAATCTTTACATTCAAATGTAAACTATTGTCAAATGTAAACTTTTGTCAAGTGTGAACATTATTTTGAATATATAATTGCGTTATATTGTTGTAGTGCGTAAATAAAGAGGAGTGTGAATATCGATTCGTTTCGCTTGTGGTGAAAATAAGGGACGAGCTTATGGTTGGTAGTGTCTGACTGGTGTTTTATCCGACTTCAAAACGGAAGAGGGTTCTCTATTCGACTGTGTGTTGTTTTTAGATTTCCGTACCCAAAGGGTAAAACGGGACTCTATTACTAAGACTCCGCTGTCCGTCCATTTGTCTGTCTGTCTGTCTGTACGTCTGTCATCATCTGTGAAAATTTCAACTGTCTAACTATCACGGTTCATGATGTACAATGAACCCTGATAGTTAGACAGTTGAAATTTTCACAGATGATGTATTTCTGTTGCCGCTCTATCAACAAATACTACAAAAAACAGAATAAAATAAATATTTAAAGGGGTTCCCATACAACAAACGTGATTTTTTTTGCCGTTTTTATAGATAATGGTACGGAACCCTTCGTGCGCGAGTCTGGCTCACACTTGGCCTGTTTTTTTATGATTGTGGAATAATCGTCTATTATTCCGCCAATTATGAATTATTTTTGATGATTCTTTTTTGTTTGTTAGGTAAGCTTAGAGGTGGTCCTCTAACTCTCCTCCTTTAGAGGTGGTCCCATATAAATTATATCGAAATTTATGCAGTACTTTTTGAAAAAATCAACAAAAACCAAAACTCTCCAATCATTGTCAAATTCCATGTTATTGGAGTTATCAATTCGGACATACCTTTACTATTTAGTTTTAGTTCTGGGGTTCTTCACAACAACTAAAAAATGAAAAATAAGTAACCTTTTACAAAAAAAAATATACGCGACGAATTGAGTAACCTCATCCTTTTTTGAAGTCGGTTAACAATACAACCGACTTCCAAAAACGAAAATGCACTACAAATTGCATAATATTTTTAATTTCGGAAGTCTGTGTCAAATATCAAAGAAACAAAACTAGAAACACCGACTTCCGAAACTAGAAACACCAACTTCCGAAACTAGAAACAACGACTTCCGAAACTAGAATCACCGACTTCTAAAATTAAAGTAAAAAAAAAAGTACTTAGGGATGGTCTGTTGGACGTTGTTTTAATTTTAACCTACGTCATCACATGATTCCCTTTATAAGATTACCCGGTACAAGCTTTCTCGTAATGCGGTTTGATCCCTCAACGTCATCTCAAGTTAAGTATTTCAACAAATAAGTTAATTTAAATATTTTGATGCCCAGTGACTTTTGCACCTTCCTTTTTTATGCCGCTTGTACATATTTTTTTAAAGCTTTTTTATACTTTGTATTTGTATTTATTTAAAAAAATTGCTATGTATTTGACCTCTTTAAAACCATTAAACCTACTTTGACAAGTCAAACGAATATTGACCAAAAAAAAGAAACCGACCATCTGACAAATTTGACAAATAACTGTCACCCATTGGCATTGGACATTGACAGGGGTAGATCAAAGACCGATATTATTGTGAAACCCGATCCTTATCTTAGGGATTATCGCTAATGTGCCGAGATATCATCTTTAAAGAGGGACCCATGTGGATTTATGTTTCGGGTACAAAAATGTTTCCAGCATCATTTGTAAGGACAGTTCTTTTACTTTAGTTAGTTTAGGTAGTTCATTGCTTGAAGTGTGCAGTTTGTTTTCACAAGCTTTTATGTACCTAACTTGCCTTAACTTGCAATGTTTGCTTGTTCTGGTCAAATTTTGCGAGCAGAATTATAATCACTTCCTCTTACCGTAGGCAGTTAATTTTTAGGGTTCCGTACCCGAAGGGTAACCAAAGGGACCCTATTACTATGCCTCCGCTGTCCGTCCGTCTATTAGTTTCAATTGTCAGCAAAAATAAAATTTATAAGTAGATACGGTATCTTTGCAAACTAACAGCAGCTTTTTTTTGTGGGTGTGTCAGCCGGCTGTATCTCACGATCCGTAATAAGTACAAAGTTGAAATTTTCACAAAATGTGTATTTCAGTTGCCGCTCTAACAGCAAATAATAAAAATAAATTAAAAATTAAGTGGGGCTCCCTAGGGAGCCAATACACGCTATGTGAAAATTTTAACTGTCAGCCCAAAAAAAACCACAAAAAGAACCGTTTCTAGAAACGTGTTTTTGTTGGGGTTTTTTTTTCATTTTATGGTACGGAACCCGTCGTGCGCGAGTCCGACTCGCACTTGGCCGCTTTTTTACATTTTGGTTCAGTTCCGATGATAATGCATTTTTATGGTAAGCATGACCAGAATGGAAATTCAGGATTAGCTTCAGATAGAGGAACTCCTCGACGATCAACAGCACAGACACATAATTTTGTGTTTTACTACAAGGCTTGTTTATTAAAAAAAATGTTTTACTATTAACTTATGCTAAAACATACTTACACCATCAGGTTCCATCCATCAGGTATTCAGGTAACCATCAGGTTAAGCTACGCTTGCCGGGGTTGGTCCATGGATGGGTGACCATTTTTGCATCCCGAGACTCCTTCGTGCCTCGGAAAGCACGTTAAGCCCTTGGTCCCGGCTGTCAATCATGGATCTTTGACAGTCGTTACAGGTCGTCAGAAGCCCGAAAGTCTGACATCCAGTCTTACAAAGGGGTATCGTATTACCCAGTAACTGGGTTGTGGAGGTCAGATAGGCAGTCGCTCCATGTAAAATACTGGTATTCAGCTGCATCTGCTTAGACTGGAAGCCGACCCTAAGATAGTTGGGAAAAGACTAGGTAGATGATCATGGCATGGCATGATGATGATGATAATGAGATACTTACCCTAGTTTTGCTAGCCGCAAGCGAAACATTAAGTTTCATTTGAACTTGGGCCGAAGTCAGTTAGAATAAAACCAAGCCAAAGCGCCAGTATTTTCAGAAGACCTTAGCATTTAAATCGTCACTAAGACAGTTTTTAAAAGCATTAATTTTTTCACTAACTTGGCATCAAGCCTTTTGAGCTGGAGCTTAGAACGTCCTACCTAACTGAAAAACCCAATAAGTTATGCTTGGTCCTATCTAGGAATCGAACCGAGGGCCCCAAGCTCAGAATTTTCATTTGCGATTAATAGAATTTAAGGCGTAGGTACATTCCTGTGAAAATATATCATCACTAGATTCTGGCAGCGGTTTTGTTTTTGCTCGCGAAAATATCATATATTACAGTCACTAAACATTGTACAACCGGGTCATAAAGTATTTTTATCATTTCACTATATACATCTCGCAAATAGTGATAATATAACTCGTATCGACGGTGAAGTGCCAATACCTTCTAACTGACATTTTTCTGTATAATCAGTTTTTAATCACTTTGAAGTTAAGGGCGTTTTTCGCATGTATAAGTGAAATCTCCTAAGTGTATTTCTAGTTGCAACTGAACTAAATTAAAATGAGGAAATACCTCCTAACTAAACCAACGTGCCTGTTTTATGGCATTACCACTCTACTTTTATGGTACTACTACACTATCATAAAATATCATGATCCAACATAATAATTAAAGAATATGTCATTATTTTTCTTGATAAATAAATAAATAATTAATTTTCAGCTTCTCAAGAGATTAATCGTTTTTTTCGAATCTTGTAAATTCTTGACTTCGTCAGTTAGGAGTTATTGGCACTTCGCCGTCGGTATGCCACTTGATGCAAAAATCGTAAAATTGTAATAAATCTTGCAGGACTGTAAGCTATTACAATCATCTTCATCATCATCATCATCATCATCATCATCATCATCATCATCATCATTTCAGCCAAAAGACGTCCACTGCTGGACATAGGCCTCCCCCAAGTGTCGCCACAACGACCGGTCCTGTGTGTCTCGCATCCATCGGCTAACCGCGAACACCAATTGTTAGTTACACCATTTACTCACTCAAGAACGGGTGGGCCGATTTTTATGATCGTTGATTTTTTGGATTTCTCTTCACATAGCAGAATAACTATTAAACCACCGGAAATATTCACGAAAAATAATGTATGAAGAAAATCCATTTTCTCAAACATTTTTTATGGCTTTTTAGGATTCCGTAACTGAAGGATCCAAACGGAGCCCTATTGTTGTCACTGACGTGTCCGTCTATCCGTCTGTATGTCTGTCCGTCCGTCATCTGTCAGTCATCTGTCAAAAAATTTTGTTCCGAAGAATTTTTTAACTTCCCATTGACCTATGAACTTGAAATTAGGTGACGTATACTGTACTAATCAATACCAATACTTGTTTATTGATTCTGAGGCGGTACGAAGTTCGCCAGGTCAGCCAGTTTACAATAAATCTCATCCAAATTCGATATTTTAAAATGTATCGGAATGTTTTCTATATAAAAAGTTTATTTGACGTGATTTTTCACAAACTAACAGTGTTTGCAACTATACATGCAGTGATATATAGACAGAGAATATAAGACAAACAAGGACCAGCAAAGCGAGGCAGGACAGTTACTTTTTTTCGCAAAAAAAATTGACCCTGATTTTTCAAAAAGAATAAAATTTTCCAGCCCAATGACAATCCACGCACAATAGCCCGAGGTGTGGCACAAATAAAAAATCCTATTTGATCCACGGAGGCGGAATAATGACCGCTTTTTACCGGTTTAATCCGGATCAGATAACTGTAGGGCCCATGCGATGCCCGTTTGATATTCATGATCATTCCCCGAGGATTTTGGGGATCAAAATGTACCTACTGCCGATTTGGTTACGTTAGACAGTAATTGATAATTACTTAGTAAAAATCTTTGATGTTATTTATAAGTTTAGACTGATGAATTAATTTTATTTCTCTGGGCTGATTTATGAATAGTCAGATAACTTGTAGAATAAATATGGTGGTTTGACTCTTAAGAGTTTGACATATTTTCTGGTGAAAAACCATGATGGTTTTTCTAGAGAAAATATTTATCCCTTGCATAATTATAAGTTATCTGACGATTGAAAAATCGCTACCCTTTAAAAAATGTGTCTCTTGCGACTGGGAAAACTGATGTTAAGATAACTACTTATCTTGTCTAATTTTTACATTAGATATCTATTGGAAGTAAGAAAACATAAAAGGAAAAACGTCTTTTGATGCAAAATGAAGAGTCGTAGAGATGATGATTATTATTTATGTTGATTTGTTTTATAAACAAATGATATCAGGTAACACAATTATTTATTTTCACTTAGAGTTATAACCTAAAACTGGAAGGAATGGAAAGAAAAAAGTAAGGCCTTTGTCCTGTAGTGGGACAACATCACACTAATATCATAGAGGCGAAAGTTTGTGTGTGTGTTTGTATGTTTGTTACTTCTTCACGCTCAAACGGCTGGACCGAATTGGATGAAATTTGGTAAATACAATATGTAACAAAAACCCTCTTGCTCCTTTTAAGGATGTGTATATTTACCTACAAGCACAACATAGATGAAATTATAATTTTAAAAAATTAAGCATTGGCTAGTCACATTCAAAAAAATGTTTTGACTATCTGATTTTACAAGTACATCTTTATTTCGCTAAATAGCCTACGGGTATGGTAATCGCTTCATGCAGAATTGCAGAGTTAATAAATCATTAAGGGCCGGTTTTTCAAGTGTCAGATAACTTCTAACTGATGAGTAAAAATGGCCGTTTGACAGATTTTGTATGAAAACTATGTCGAACCGCCATATTTATTCTTCAAATAAAAGTTATCTGACTATTGAAAAACCTGCCCTTAGAAATATTAATAATAAAATTTTTACTTTAAATATTTTTTAACAGTTTTTATAAACGACTTGCTTTATTACGTTTTTATACCGATTCTTGAAACGTGGGTAGAAGGAACAACAGGGTTTTTTTTTACAAACTGTAGATAGCCTATACCCAGTATTAATACATAGGCTATATTCCATATACTTTGTATCCACCGTCTACATGGTTGAAACCGCGGGGTGCAGCTAGTAAGCTAATAAATAAATAATAATAGTTACTCAAAACTTAAGTGTGGCTGATGATGTGTGGTGACAAAGGAAAACATACAGAATCAGGTAAACTATAATTTATTTACATCTACAAAAAATTAACAACAGAATTTGTACTAGTTAATCTTCTCCGGCTAGCAGTACGAGAGCAGCTCATCCATGGTGCAAGGCTTGACGCAGCACTCGTCGGCGAGACCACGCTTGCCGCGCACGCCGCCAAGCGCGCGCGCCTCGTCCTCGCGCCCCCACCAGCCGACAGCGCGCTTCTCCTCGGGTTCCCATGAGTCGGCAGCGCGCTTATCCTCGGGCCCCCATGAGCCGACATCGTGCTTCTCCTTGGGCCCCCATGAGCCCGCAGCGCGCTTCTCCTCGGGCCCCCATGAGCCGGCAGCGCGCTTATCCTCGGAGCCCTCGGAGCCCCAGCAGAGAGCGGCCATCACTTGAGACAGATGCCGCCCACAGTAATAATTGGCACCACTTTGTGCCTCACAGCAACAAAAGCATGCTACTACTATAGTCAGGATCAAAGTCAATTTCATGTTCATTGATTTTGTTGGATTTCCAACTAAAGAAAATCCGTTGACTCAATGAGTTCTAAGTTATGTTGAATAATGTAGGAGGTTACTGGGTCCACGAATGTGGTTTGAATGTGCTGATACTCAATAATCCCTAGCTTTTATACCTGGAAGCAGCTCATTAAAATTCAGACTTGTTTTATTAATAGGTCCTAACTGAAATCTAAGTGCGTAGGTTAAGGAAAATTTCTCTCACATGTTACCTTGACTTTCCATGTGGATGAACACCTTATAAGATGTGGGGTGACTTAGAAACAGAGCCAATGTGTGCTTATTTTGTATGAAGAATTGAAATATTCAATGAAAAAGATCGTAACACTTATCTACGCAGGCCCTGTAGACAAAGTAACATCGCTTCGTAGCGAAACGATATCTAAATTCGTCATCGTCTCTGAGATATCGATAAACATTTCCTAGCGTTAGCGTTCCTTCGTTATCTTTTTTGGCGATCACGATCGAGGCGAAGGCGAACTCTGAAAGCGCTGCTTGTCTACTCATTTGTATGGGATAAACACGATAGCAATTCGTTTCTTTATGGTTTCGTTACAAATTATAACATTGTCTACCAACTTGCGATAACGATGTCGACAGTCGACTGACCACGTGACTTAGCGCGGTTTATGTCAATCTCATACATTTTAGTCTTTTCTAACTTCGTTATCGTTTTTAAATTGTTACTTTGTCTAAGCCCCCAGGTAATGTCATTACCATACATTTTGTACTAAGCGTTAGCGTAAACGATAATAGAAAAGTAATATAGCTAGGGGGGCTGGTCAGTATCGGATGGCGAGCTACCAATTACTCGCCATCGGCAAGCCCGCGAGTGAAAGGCTATCAGGGACTTTTAAGTCTTGCAATACATCTACAAGACGTAAAGTGGCAATGTCTTAAACGGAACACACTTGACCACTGATTTATGTCTCTAATTACTCACATGTCTTAGTTACTTACATATTTGCAAAGAAATATTACCTGTTAAGCGCTGACATGACATATTATTAAATAGCTAATCAAATGGACATAGATGCAAACAAACCACCGGCATCGTAGCAATAAACTTGAAAGCTGTTACCACATAGCTACCTATACATTAATGTTTAAAGTTACTAGTACTTTTTTTTGCATCATTGCGAATAGCTAGTCTATTAAATTAATTAACTATTGCGTGCCCATTAGAGTGTAATGTTTATATACTATAATAAAGTCTAATCGTAACTCTAACTTAATTATACACAGGGTACAGGGTCGAATTAACAATAATAGAGAAACTCGTCAGAAGTGAAAGTTATCGATCTGTAATAAAAAAAAAATTAAGAGTTTTTAGGTGAGATGAGAGCAGTGGTGGCCCAGTGGTATTAGCCGCCGCGACTTACAAGTAAAAGTTGTAGGTCGTGAGTTCAAACCCAGGCAGGCGCTTTACTTTGTGTAAATTATTTCATCACCACTGCTCTCAAAACGGTGAAGGAAAACATCGTGAGGAAACTGGCATGTCCTAGAACAAAAAATTCGAAGATATGTGACATCCACCAATCAGTATTAATTGACTAGATTTCAGCAGTAATTGACGGGGGCAGCTGGTCAGCGGGGTCGCGGGTGTATTTAAAAAAGTCACTGCGGCCCCTGGCATGAAGGGTTTTAGTCAACCCTTCATGGGTAGGAGTCTGACATGCCCTTCTGTCCCACCCAGAGCGGGAGAAGTTATTTGATGAATTCCCACACAAAAAAACACGAAAAAGCTTTTTTCCATCTTGTTTTTTTTTAATTGTGGGACAAAATTAACACGTTAAACATTGCTCCAATTCTAAGCAACCAAGAGAAGTGCTCATCCACATGGAAACTCTGTGTGACACTTGATGTAAATTTCCCATAACCTACTCAGATTTAACTAGGAGCTATTAATAAAATAACTAATCTGATTATTAATGAGCTGTTCCTTCAGATATAAAAGCTGAGTTTTACAGAGCATCAGCACATTCGAACTAAATTCGTGGTACGTCTAACATTTTTCACCATAACTTGGAACGCATTGAGTGAAAATAAAATTCTTCAGTTGAAGATCTAACAAATCATCAATAAACATGAAACTGGCTTTGGTCCTAATCATTGTAGTGGCATGCTCTTGGTGCTGTGAGGCTCAAAGCGGTGCCAATTATTACTGCGGGCGGCGTCTGTCTCAAGTGATGGCTGCTATCTGCTGGGGCTCTGAGGAAAAGCGCGATGCCGGTTCATGGGGGTCCGAGGAGAAGCGCACTGCCGGTTGGTGGGGGCGCGATAACGAGGCGCGCGCGCTTGGCGGCGTGCGCGGCAAGCGTGGTCTCGTCGACGAGTGCTGCAACAAGCCTTGCACCATAGATGAGCTGCTCTCGTACTGCTAGCCGTGGAAGGCATGGCTGATTGACTTGTACAAATTATGTTGTTAAATTTTGTTGATGTAAATAAACTATGAGATTACTTGAGTCTGCACACATATGTTTTCTTTAATAACCACCAATCATCATCCCTCATACCTTTTTTTTTGTTTTCGAGGGAGAAACCTTCAAAGGACTCCTGAACTTGTGGGGAAAGGACCTGACACTGTTGGATTTTTACCTTATGCAACGCCTTTTCGCTGGGGCTCCGAGGAGAAGCGCGCTGCCGGCTGGTGGGGGCCCGAGGAGAAGCACGCTGCCAGTTGGTGGGGGCGTTAGGACAGTGCGTGCGCCCTAAACGGCGTGCGCGGTAAGCGTGGCCTCGCCGACGAATGCTGCGGTAAGCCTTGCACTATGGATGAGCTGCTGTCGTACTGCTAACGGTGGAGAACGCATGACTGATTGACTTGTACAAATTGTGATGTTGAATGTTGTTGTTAATTAAATTAAATTATGAGGTTACTAGATTCCGTGTGTTTTCTTTTATTCATACACCATCATCATCACTCATAGCTTGGGTTGCCATATGTTCCGTATATACGGTACTGTCACCGTATTTAAGTATCCCGCGTCCCGTATTGTTTATGTTCTCTACACACTGCGAAAGACCTTGTCGCAGAGTACGATATTGGTGCCGATTCTCTTGTTTAATAACTAAACTAAAATTAGAGAATCGCTATCTTTTACTAAAAGGCAGTGCGAGAAAAGGACGGCTATAGCTATGAACTAAGTTAGAGATGTCAAATTAGTTTACCCCTTGCGCTTCACCGTGTTTTTAATCGACATGTTTTTACGTGTACCCTTAATTTGTATGGAAATCAACTAAATTTGACAGCTCTAATTTACGTCCGTCTCTTTCTTGTTATATTAGAGAGAAAAAGATAGGAATAGCCTAAATTAAGTTTAGTTTGTGCAGAACAGTATCCGCACCATTGACTGCGTATCATGGCTGCGTTGCATCTACATTACAATACGGTCTAATAGTATGGGGTATCTCAACAGACGCGGATAAAGCCTTTAGGGTAAAAAGAAATGCATTCGAGCCATTTGTGGCTTTCCGCCATGGGAATCTTGTAAGACATTATTTCTAAAATTAAAACTGCTGACGTTACAGAGTATATATATTTTAGAATGTGCTAAATTTGTCCGACAGCACTTGGACCTGTTTAAAAAGGCTTAAGACCGTTGCCCTCGAAAAGTAAGAGATCCAGATAGAATAGCTCTGCCTAGGGCACCAAGGACTTCTCTGTATAAAAAAAAATGTAATAGTATGAGTGGACTTATCTACAATAAAATACCAAAGAACTTTAAAGAGTTATCTAATCATTTATTTTTTATAAACTTATGGCTGCTGGACAAACGATTTTACTCTATATATGAATATATAAATTGTAATAATCTTTAATAATAATCTGTTTTAAATTAATGTGACGATAATTATCTAATATTTAATGTATTCTAAAATTAATGAATAGGTAATAGAGTTGTATGAATAATAGAGCATTAAGTACATTGTAACATTTTGCATGTCGAATGTCTGATTATGTATTAGGAACTTAATTACTAACTTTAAGACCAACACTGTACCAATACCTAATGCAAATAAAATGATTATGATTATTGTTACTTGTCCCGTTATTGTCCCACTTATCAAAAAGCTAGGTATATGAATATGTATTTGCAATTCCCGCCCACAATGAAAATATTGAGATCATATTTTCTCTTATGACAGCCCAATGGACGGACGACAAAGTTAGAGCAATTCTGATTTGCCATTATAATTTTAAATCGACATGCGCCCAATTTTACGAAACTGCCAAAAAATGAAAAGAATCATAATAAAAGTAAAATCGACGACAAAATATGACTGGACGAAGAAACAGGAACCTCTTCCTGGGGGCTTCAACTGGTTTTCTAAAGTTATCATGATTGGAGTGAATTTTTTTTTGTGTTTTCATTGGTGTTTTATTATAATAAACCGTTACCTACTAGCCTCATTTTCAGTTGAGATTTATTTGGCACAAGTTCCCAACAATTATGGCAATCCTACCCATAGCCCACTCAGAAGCGCGCTGCCGGCTAGTGGGGGCCGAGGTGAAGTGCATTGGCCACTGGCTAGAGCCCGAGTAGAAGCGTGCTGTAAGTTGGTTGGAGCTTGGAGCGCCAGGAAGTGGCGAGCGCGGTGGGTGGCGTGCGCAGCAAGCATGACCTCGCCAACGTGTGCTGCGATAAGACCTGCACCATGGATGAGCTGCTGTCGTACTGCTAGCGGGGGAGAAGGCATGGCTGATTGACTTGTACAAATTGGGATGTTGTAGATTATGAGGTTACCAGATTCTGTCTTTTCCTTGATTACCGCAAATTATCATCATGATCCATAGTTTATTCCAACTGTTCCTTATATAATCAAAACAAAATCATATAGCTGAATGGAGTCGGGAAAACAAGTTGCGGTTCAATGTTTCGAAGTGTTCAATTTTGACATTTAGCCGTGCAAGAGTTCCACTTCATTACGGTTACAAACAGAACGACGGGTTTATGAAAATAGAGGAAGCGGTGCGAGAGTTGGGCGTCCGTATGGATGCGCGCAGCTGAGATTTCGGGATCATATTGTGAACGTTTGTAAAAAAACATACAAACAGCTGGAATTCGTGCGTCGCAGAGCAGCAGTGTTTACAAGTGCTAAGGCCATTTCGGCAATGTACGACACGCTGATTAGGAGCCAGTTAAAAGGTAATGCAGCTGTATGGGCCCCATATAGGACTACTATATCATTATAGGACTACTTTTATTACATTGGGTTTACCTGTAAAAATAATTGTATGTGTACTAAATATGAGGTGAAATATACTCTCATGTTGGAGCGCATACAAAAACTAAATATACACGTTATATGTACCTCAGGCTCTATGGTGTATACCGCCTATATCCCATGATGTATCCAACCTTGTTTGTTTTAAGCATGGTGGGATACAACAGGTTGGAGTGTTCCGGGGTAACATAGACAGCCTCTAACAACACAGCAGCGTCGTAGACGGCCCGAGTTGTTCGCACTGCCGCGCGGTCGCACCAAACTGATGGCAAACGTCCCACTCTCGCGACCAATGCCCACACTGAACCTAATTGCCAATAGGGTAGATGTATTCACATGTTCACTGAGCTAGTTCACAAAAGTTACATTACACATTTTGTGTTATTAAAATAATTGAATTTATATTGATTAATTTATTATGTTGATTTTGTTTGGTTAATGTTTTTGAATTGTATAAAATTATTGTTATTTTTTAATGTAATTATTATTTTTTATACACTATCGCATTGGGAAATCTGTAATGAAAGCTGTACGTTGTATATCCGTAATAAATAAAATAAACAAAAATTTGAATAATTGAAACGATATATTTTAAAATGAATAACCATTTAGTTTTACCGTTAGACAATTTATGCGGTTAAGAAATGATAATAATGTTTTATTTTTTTATTTTATTCATTCAAAAAACAGTTATACATTGCAGCATTTACAAAAAGTAGTTTTAATAAAGTCGAAAAAAAAAACGTATAACCCACACTATTGTCCACGAAGTGACATCGGAGTATGATAACGAACGCATGTTCAATGAGTTAAAATCAATTTATTTTAGACTGATGAATCGAAGGAAGCGGATAACAAGAGCCTCCGTCCTAAGAGCAACTTGCAAGAAATTGTGAAACCAATCTTTTAAATTTAGATTGCGACAGCGCGAAAATATCAAAGTCATTGAATTGTGAGTTATAAGGTTTCTAAAAGTCGGCGGAGAGGGGCACGTTCCCCAGCATTCGTTCTACATCGCGCAGTGTAGAAAAGTTGAGGTGCGCGCACCCTCCGCCGAAAAACAGTTCTAGGTACTACGTAACACAATCTATTCGATAGCTCAGTACAATTAAATTTGTTATTGCATATACCTACCGTACAGCATCACGACCATGATCAGCAAACGTCTAGAATCCAAGCTCAATACCTCATAACGCTTTAGCAAATCTGCACAGGGAATCCGTGTACGGAAGCACTTATAGTGTGTGGCCCGAAGAAATTTTTTCTGAACCATTTCTATTTCCTGCTTATATTTATCAAAATACGGGCACCAGATGGGTACCGCGTATTCCAATTGCGAACGGACTAGTGTTTTATATAAGAAAAGAAAAGAAGAAGGCTTTTTGAAGTAGATGTTAATAATTTAATTAGTAAATGAATGTATGACTGTAAAATGTTATATAATAATGAAGTTAATTGAATGTCTGAAAATTGTAACAGATAATAAGAAACATATTGCATGATGTGTGACATTAATATGAATAATTTGCACGCTTGCTTGTTGGCAGAATACAATGGCTTAATAGGACATAAGATCTTCCTTTCTAAAAATGTATTTCTTGCAAATAAATATTTTGTTTTGTTTTTACCTTCACATTAAAAAAAAAACAAATTATCATTATTTTTAAGAAAAATCCTTCCTCCTGAGTTTCTCTAGTGGCTCTAGCAGTATACGTACAAGAATTGTCGTGCATTTATTTAAATCCTGCACCCATTCGCTGTGTAAATGGTACCACATGGAGTCTAATGACTTCCTCAATGTACCTTTGAGCTGTTATTGTGCCTTTATTGGATTACTAATTTAGTTTGACCTATTAACGTATGCCTCCCCACACCATAACATTGAGCCCACCAAATCTGTCTCTTTTTTGGATGCATGCTTCTGGAAATCACTCATCTTCTCTTCTCCACACTATGCGACGATCATCACTAAAAAACCTCACTTTACACTAATCTGTAAACAGTAACAAGCGCCAATTATTCATATCCCAATCCAAATATTGCCTTGCAAATGTTAACCGATTTACTGAAACGTTAATGGAATCCGCACTTTTCGTCTTCTGGAGAACTGCTGGTCTTCATGCAATCAGTTTCGGATAGATTGGTCACTGACTTGAGTCCCTGTAGCCTAGCGCAGGCGGGTTTGCAAAGTGCAAGCAGTGACAGCGCGCTTTCTACTTGCACTCAAGCATAATATCGGTCTTCCTGCGTTGAAGTTGCTCGAACCCTATTCTAGTAGCTCTCCCAGTCTCTTGAAACCGATTCCAAGCATTATGAGTTCTGCCCAGGGGTTGAGGATAAATTCTAAACAGAGTTACCTCGCCCCTGGGTACTCAGGGCAGGGAAGGAACAAGGGTGGGTTTTAGTCAGTAAGAGTCTAACACGCCCTCCCGCTCCACCCAGAGCGGGAGATGTGCATTATGAGTTGATCTTCGCGAAAAACTCAGCTGCCAAGCAACTGAACACTGCAAATGTCCTTCTTGAATTAATGTTATGGCCCTAGTCGTAGTAACTACATACATCATTATTTCGTCGAACACCAGGCATGGTTTAACAAAATTTGTACAAGTCAATCACTCATGCCTTCTTCTCAAGGCAAAGAATATTATAGTCACTTGATCGAAAAAAAAAGATGACATAAATGTAGGTAGGTATTCGCAATGTCAGACAAGAAGGTATCGAAGAGGCAATCGCTTCGTTGCCCAAAACACTGAAACCCCGCCAGCCAAGTTTAACGCAGGTGGGACTCCGGGGTCGGGGTGGTCAAAATGAGGACTGTCCGCCTACCGAGTGATCCCAGGAAATATGGTGGCACAGTGATCACGGGCTGCTGTGCACAGCGAGACAAAAGAGAGAACATTTTACAGTCTCCCCAGGAATGCGCCAAAAAGGCGTGGCATAAGATAAAAATCCCACAGTGGCTGGTCTTTTCCCCAAAAGTTAAGGCGCCCTTAGAAGGTTTCCCCCTCGAAAACAAAACAAAAAGGTATGAGGGATGATGATTGTTAAAGAAAACATACAGAATCAGGTAACCTCTTAGTTTATTTACATCAACAAAGTTCAACAACATAAATTGTACAAGTCAATCAGCGATGCCTTCCACAGCTAGCAGTACGAGAGCAGCTCATCTATGGTGCAAGGCTTGTTGCAGCACTCGTCGACGAGACCACGTTTGCCGCGCACGCCGCCAAGCGCGCGCGCCTCGTTTTCGCGCCCCCACCAACCGGCAGCGCGCTTCTCCTCGGGCCCCCATGAACCGGCATCGCGCTTTTCTTCAGAGCCCCAGCAGATAGCAGCCATCACTTGAGACAGACGCCGTCCGCAGTAATAATTGGCACCGCTTTGAGCCTCACAGCACCAAGAGCATGCTACTACGATGATTAGGACCAAAGTCAGTTTCATGTTAATTGAGTTTGTTGGATTTTCAACAGAATAAAAACTGTTGACTCAATGAGTTCTAAGTTATGTTGAAAGATGTAAGAAAGCTACTGTTCCACGAATGTGGTTCAAATGTGCTGATACTTAATAATCCCTAGCTTTTATACCTGGAAGCAGCTCATTAATATTCAGACTTATATTATTAATAGGTTCTTACTGAAATCTAAATGCGTAGGTTAAGAAACATTTATTTCTTTTACATGTTATCTTGACTTTCCATGTATTTGAACATTTTATAAAATGTATGTGAGCACATCGAGTGCCGATTTTGTGTAAATATAAAGGTTTCTATCAGTGACATATAGTTCGTGATCGGATCAGAGACTTATATTATACAATATAAGTGTCTGATCTGATATATATTTATACAAATATTTTTCCTCTTTATTTATTTTTTTAGTGTATTAAGTCTAACTGCTTTGAAGTTTATTGTACAGCTTAAAGCTATGTCCAGTTGATTAGCTATTTCATAATATCTCTGTCTGCCCTTTTCTTTTAATATTTCTTTGCAAGTATGTGAGCAAGTTAGACATGTGAGTAATTAGAGACTTAAGTCAGTGGTCAAGTTCCGTTTAAGACATTGCCGCTTTACGGCTTGTAGATGTAATGCAAAACTTTTAAAGTCATCATCATTCTCCTGCCCTAATCCCAAGTTATTTGGGGTCGGCGCAACATGTCTTGTTCTTCCATACTCCACTATTAGTCGTCATCTCTGTAGTCACCCCCTTTTTAGCCATATCCTTTTTCACACAGCCCAACCATCGTTTGTTTGGCCTTCCTCTACTCTTATAGCCATCCACATCACACACACGCATCACATACCCGTACCACGACAACCGAAAACTTTTAAAGTATCTGATCGATATCACCTTTCCCTGAGCTTAATTGAAAATAATTCATATAAGTGTTTACTTTTTCTTTGTGGTATAAAATAAACACTTTACACATTGCTCTATTTCAAAGCAACCAACAGAAGTGCTCATCCACATGGAAACTCAAGGTGACAAATGATGTAGGTAAATTTCCCATAACCCACTCAAATTTTACTCTCGACTTATTAATAAAATTAGTCAGAATATTAATGAACTCTCTTCAGATATAAAAGCTGAGTTTTACTGAGCATCAGCACATTAGAACTATATTCGTGGTACCTCTAACATCCTTCAACAATTTTGTTGAAGATTTAAAAAAATATCGATCGACATGAAACTGAGTTTGGTCCTTCTCATCGTAGTGGCATGCTCTTGGTGCTGTGAGGGTCAAGGTGGTGCCAATTACTACTGCGGGCGGCGTCTGTCTCAAGTGATGGCCACCATCTGCTGGGGCTCCGAGGAGAAGCGCGCTGCCGGCTGGTGGGGACCCGAAGAAAAGCACGCTGCCAGCTGGTGGGGGCGCGAGGATAATGGACGCGCGCTGAACGGCGTTCGCGGTAAGCGCGGCCTCGCCGACGAGTGCTGCAACAAGCCCTGCACCATGGATGAGCTGCTGTCGTACTGCTAACGGTGGAGAACGCATGACTGATTGATTTGTACAAATTGTGATGTTGAATGTTTTTGTTGATGAAATTAAATTATGAGGTTACTTTTTGCTGTGTGTTTTCTTTCATTCATACACCATCATCATCACCCATAGTCCACTCAGAAGCCCGCTGCCGGTTGGTGGGGACCCAAGGAGAAGCACGCTGATGGCTGGTGGGGGCCTAAGGAGAAGCGCACTGCTAGCTCGTAGGGGGCCGAGAAAAAGCGCACTGCCGGCTGGTGGGGGGCCCGAGAACAAGCGTGCTGCCAGCTGGTGGGCATGCAAGCAGAAGCACGCTGCCAGCTGGCTGGGGTTCGAGGACACTCTAAACGGCTTGTGCGGCGAGCGTGGCCTCGGCGACGAGTGCTGCGATTAGCCCTGCACAATGGATGATTTGCTTACGTACTGCTAGCAGTGGAGAAGGCATGAGAAGTCGGGATGTTGTTGATGTAAATAGATTATGAAATCATCATCATGATCCATAGTTATTCAACTCTAGTAATTCGACTGTTCCTTATATAATAATTAAAACAAAATAAGAGCCACTAAATACCTACCATTTAGTTTTAATTTCCACATTTAATAACAATATTATTAACAAAAACAAAAAAACACGCTTTTCGTATTATTCTCAGCAAACCCTTTCATATAGTACCCATATCATAGGAATTCATAAAAACAACTAGTCCGCCATCTTTGGGAGTCCGCCATATTGGATTTAGAATGACGTCACTTAGCTTACCATGCATTTTCATCCAAACTTAACATGTTCGCAAAATTTCAGCCTAATCAGAAACCGGGAAGTGGGTCAAATGTGACTTCTAAGATTTGTTTACTTAATTATAAGTGAAGCTAATATATCCGTGTTAATAAACATCATTATTTTTAAGAAAAATAAGATTTTGAGAAAATACACTTGAGAACAAGTAAACTAAAGCAAGAAACTGTATACAGGCTGTAACGGAAAGGTGTGGTCATATTTTAAGAACTGCATCTGCCCATCGATATGAACAACTTGCCTCAAGAAAATCCGAGGAAATTCTAAAAATTTTTTTTTACCTCCCATACAAATATTGATCAGCTGATGATAACTTTGTATGGAAAGTCCAATTTTTGTTTTGGGAAATTTCAATTTTTTTCTCGAGAATGTTATTCATTTCCATGGGCAGAACCGGCTCTTAAAATATGACCACACCTTTCCGTTACACCCTGTATAGAGCTTTGTTAAAACTGAGTATGTCCTCCTCTTTTTTGTGACGGGCGGGCGTTTTTGGGGGACTGTCTTTATGTAGAACTTTGGCGTTCAAAAAGTGCTGGCTCTCAGCCTAGTTTGAATAAAAGACTTTTGATTTTGATTTCATGCAATCTTGAAGTCTAGAGGGTATTTTTTCAATCAAGTGGCGAACAGTTTCTTGCGACATTTATTCCCAGTTTGCTTTTAGCACGTTTATGAGCTATCTAAAATTTCGAAATTACGCTTTTGCAGTTATAAAAACGCAGTGAATATCAAACGTATTCGACAAATACCTACTTAACTCCACTTGCCTGGGTTCGCGTTACATTGCGCGCAATAAAAAATTGTTTTTTTTTTATACATAAATAAAAGTCGTTTCCCAGCAATAATTTTTACGCAAAACTACTTTGTTAGACGTACAGTATGTGTAGTTAACGACTTTTTTATGTGTCTTTTTACACCCTGTATATATCATTGGGTCTAATGCCCTCTTTGAAATTAAGCTGTTATTGTGCCTTTATTTAGTACTAGCTGTGCCCGCAGTTTCACCCGCGTTTATGTATCTTTCGTATTTTATTTTATTTTTTTCATAAAAGGTATGTTACTTCTGATACCTCCAAGAATATGTGTACAAAGTTTCATGATGATCAGTTAAGTAGTTTTCGCGTGAAAGCGTTACAAACAAACTTACATTCACATTTATAATATTACTATGATATCTAGCTCGAGTTCTACCTGTTAAACTTAGTCTAGACATTAGGCCCCCCAAATCGGTCTCTTTAGTGGATGCATGCTTCGGAAAATCATTGAAGTTCTCTTCTCCATACTCTGATCCGAGGACTATCGATATCGACTTCACTTTACACTCATCTGTAAACAGTAACAAGCGCCAATTATTCAATGTCCTAATCCAAATTCTGCCTTGCAAATGTCAAGCGATTTGCAGGTGGAAGCCGCACTTTTCGCCTTCTAGAGAACTGCTGGTCTTCATGCAGTTAGTTTCGGATAGTTTGGTCACTGACGTGTCCCTGTCGCAGGCGTGTTTGCAAAGTGCATTCAGTGACAGCGCGCTTTCTACTTGCACTCAAGCATATGCATCGGTCTTCCTGCTCCCAGTCTCTTGAAACCGATTCCAAGCATTAAGAGTCGCTCTTCGCGAAAAATTCAGCTGCAAAGCAACTGAACGCTACAAATGTCCTTCTTAAACCCTAGTCGTAGTAACCACATCCATAGATATTTCGTCAAACTCCAGGCATTGTTGTTTTAAATATGTAAATGCACACTCTGTTCGCTACAGACCGCAAAAGTTAAATGAGGTTACTTTAAAATAGAGTAAAACAATGGTTACAAAAAACAGACAGACAAACAAACACACGAGTGATTCTATAGTAAGTATACCTAATACAAAAATCTGTAACCAAAAATGTGTGTTGTTGATAATGTGTGATGACAAATTAAAGAAAACATATTGAAATCATAGCCCAAAATCCTTCACTTATGTCAGATTAGAATTAACAAGTCACTTTAATATTAGGTTAATAGTTAAACATAATCAATCATTCGTAGCACATAAGAGCTTTACTCACACTTATTTTTACATTTAATAAGACGTCCGACTCGTTGGCTAGAACGCGAATGCCATCTATCTATAAGCTGAGTCTTATATTTAAAATGACGTCAGTCAATTCAAAAAAAAAAAGAGCGACTATATCCTTATCAAATAATACTAGCAAACATCAGTCAGTCATCATCATCAGCAGTCATCAGTCAGTCAGTCAGCTGTATTCGAACTAGCTATTTATATCGGTTGTAAAAAGACAGTTTCCGAAGCCGAAAGTCACATATTCTACCCATTATTTGGATCATTTTTTTCCACTAGACCATACCTGGAAAACCACTGGTTCTGGAGATATTGAAGGTTTAAGTTGCAATTTTTTTTTTTTACTTTTTTAAGAAAATGAATTCTAAGTGTTATTACTAGTTTTTTTTTCCATACAATCATTACCTGAATTTTCGTTTTTTTTTTCGACATTACGAACTTGCAGTTACGACAACGAAATGAATATCAAACGTATCCGACAAATACCTAAGTGGCTTAGAGCGAAGGGGCGGGGTTTAACTCTACTTGCCTGTGTTCGCGTTTAATTGCGCGGAATAAAAAATATTTCGATTTTTCATACCTAAAAATAAAAGTCGTTTCTCAGCAATAATTTTTGCGTAAAACTACTTTTTTAGACGTACGTAGTTAACGGCTCTGTCATGTGTATTTTTACACCCTGTATTTTAACAATAACGTGATTAAATAGAATAATTAAATAAGTTTGTTTACAATACAGAATCAGATAATTTATTTACATCTATGTTTGTGTTTCCATCACGCAAAAACTGCTGAAGGGATTTGAATTAAATTTTGCACACAGATAGGTTATGATATGGATTAAAACATAGGCTACTTGTTACTATGCGGCTGAAGCCGCTGGCAGAAGTTAGTTCAACAACAGTACGAGTATCTTGATCGAAAAGAAAAAGAACACAAATGTAGATGGGTATCGGAAGGTATCAGAGAGGCAACCCCTTCGTTGCCTAAAACACCGAAACCCCGCCAGCCTAGTTTAACGCAGGTGGGACAACGGAGGCCGGGTGCTCAAAGTGAGGACTCTGTCCGCCAACCGAGTGATCCCAGGAAAGATGGTAGCACAGAGATCACGGGCTGCTGTGCACAGTGAGACTCAAGAAAAAACATTTTACAGTCTCCCCATGGGATGTGCCCGAAAAGGCGTTGCATAAGGTAAAAATCCAACAGTGCCAGGTCTTTTCCCCAAAAGTTCAGGAGCCCTTTGAAGATTTGTCCCTCGAAAACAAAAAAAAAAGGTATGACTGATGATGATTGGGGGTTATTAAAGAAAACATATGTGTACAGAATCAAGTAACCTCATAGTTTATTTACATCAACAAAATTCAACAACATAATTTGTACAAGTTAATCAGCCATGCCTTCCACAAGCTGCAGCTAGCAGTACGAGAGCAGCTCATCTATAGTGCAAGGCTTGTCGCAGCACTCGTCGGCGAGACCACGCTTGCCACGCACGCCGCCAAGCGCGCGCGCTTCGTTTTCGCGCCCCCACCGACCGGCAGCGCGCTTCTCCTCGGGCCCCCATAAACCAGCAGCGCGCTTTTCCCCGGGCCCCCACGAGCCGGCATCGCGCTTCTCCTCAGAGCCCCAGCAGATAGCGGCCATCACTTGAGACAAACGCCGTCCGCAGTAGTAATTGGCACCGCTTTGAGCCTCACAGCACCAAGAGCATGCTACTACGACGATTAGGACCAAAGTCAGTTTCATGTTGATTGATTTTGTTGGATTTTCAACAGAATAAAAACTGTTGACTCAATGAGTTCTAAGTTATGTTGAAGGATGTAAGAAAGCTGCTGTTCCACGAATGTGGTTCGAATGTGCTGATATATAATAATCCCTAGCTTTTATACCTGGAGGCAGCTCATTAATATTCAGACTTATTTTATAAATAGGTCCTTACTGAAATCTAAATGCGTAGGTTAAGGAACATATTTTATTTTCTCTTACATGTTATCTTGACTTTCCATTTAAATGAACACCTTTTAAGGCTTTACTACCGGTCAAGTGGCGCCCTCATTGAATAAAAAATCTTAGCATAGTATAGAAAATAAATATTAAAGAATCCAACGTCACGTTTGTTACCGTATCCAAAGTAGTAGGCAAAAGTGTCAGAAACGGCCGTTTTTGGTACTTTTACCTACTATTTTAGATACGAAACATTCTGAGAACTGTTTTAACAACGTAAAAATACTTTATCCTCTTTGTAACAAACGTGACGTCGGATTCTTTAATATTTATTTTCTATGCTATGCTAGGATTTTTTATTCAATGAGGGCGCCACTTGGCCGGTAGTAGACCCTTAAGATGTATGTGAGCACGTCGAGTGCCGATTTTGTCGGCAGAATTAAAATATTCAAGGAAAAGAATAAATGACGATCTATATTGTAAGAATATCTGGGTAATATATAGGTTTCTATCAGCGAAACATATTTCGTGATCGGGTCAGAGACTTAAAGAATTACGAGTACCTCCAACAATCAAATATTTTTCCTCTTTATTTATTTTTTTAGTGTGTGAAGTCTAACTGCTTTGAAATTTATTGGACAGCTTAAAGCTATGCCCAATTGATTAGCTATTTCATAATATCTCATGTCTGCCCTTACTAAGTAATATTAAATTTCTTTGCAAGTATGTGAGCAAGTTAGACTTGTAAGTAATTAGAGACATAAGTCAGTGGTCAAGTTCCGTTTAAGACATTGCCACTTTACGGCTTGTAGATGTAATACAAAACTTTTAAAGTCATCATCATTCTCCTGCCCTAATCCCAAGTTATTTGGTGTCGGCGCAACATGTCATTTTCTTCTATACTCCTCTATTAGTCTTCATCTCTGTAGTCACCCCCATTTTAGCCATTTCCTCTTTCACACAGCCCAAACATCCTCTACTCTTATAGCCATCCACATCCATACACAAGACTTACCTCACGACATTTTCTTCATTCCTCCGCATCACATACCCATACCACGACAACCGAAAACTTTTAAAGTATTTGATTGATATCACCTTTCCTTGAGCTTATTTGAAAATAATTCTTATTGGTCTTGACTTTTTCTTTGTGGAATAAAATAAACACTTTACACATTGATCTATTTCCAAGCAACCAACAGAAGTGCTCATCCACATGGAAACTCAGGGTGACAGATGATGTAGGTAAATTACCCATAACCCACTCAAATTTTACTCTCGACCTATTAATAAAATTAGTCAGAATATTAATGAGCTCTCTGCAGATATAAAAGCTGAGTTTTACTGAGCATAAGCACATTTGAACTACATTTGTGGTACCTCAAACATCCTTCAACATTTGTTGAAGATCTAAAAAATTATCAATCAACATGAAACTGAGTTTGGTCCTTCTCATCGTAGTGGCATGCTCTTGGTGCTGTGAGGCTCAAGGTGGTGCCAATTACTACTGCGGGCGGCGTCTGTCTCAAGTGATGGCCACCATCTGCTGGGGCTCCGAGGAGAAGCGCGCTGCCGGCTGGTGGGGACCCGAAGAGAAGCACGCTGCCAGCTGGTGGGGGCGCGAGGATAATGGACGCACGCTGAACGGCGTTCGCGGCAAGCGCGGCCTCGCCGACGAGTGCTGCAACAAGCCCTGCACCATGGATGAGCTGCTGTCGTACTGCTAACGGTGGAGAACGCATGACGGATTGACTTGTACAAATTGTGATGTTGAATGTTTTTGTTTATGAAAATAAATCATGAGGTTACTTGATTCTGGGTGTTTTTTTTATTCATACACCATCTACATCACTCATAGTCCTCTCAAAAGCCCGCTAACGGCTGGTGGGGGCCCAAGGAGAAGTGCGCTGCCAGCTGTTGGGGGGGACCGAGATGAAGCGCACTGCCAGCTGGTAGGGGCGCAAGGAGAAGCGCACAGCCGGCTGGTGGGAGGAACGAGAAGAAGCACTCTGCCAGCAGGGGTGCGGGGACGCCGCGCATACCCTGAACGGCGTGCCTGGCAAGCGTGGCCTCGGTGAAGAGTGCTGTGACAAGCCGTGCACCATGGATGATCTGCTCATGTACTGCTAGCAGGGGAGAAGGCATGATAAACTGGGATGTTGTTGATGTAAATAGATTATGATGTTACCTGATTCTGTGTTTTCCTTGATTACCATAATTATTCAACTGTAGACTGTAGTAATTCGATCGATTCTGTTCCTTATATAATAATCAAAACAAAATAAGGGCCACCAAATACATACCATTAAGTTTTAATTTCAACATTTAATAACAATATTATAACTTAATCAGAAACCGGGAAGTGAGTTAAATGTAATTTCTAAGATTTGTGTACATAGTCAGTTATAAGCTGAAGTCGGAATTAGCTCGAGTTATTTATGTACCTACTTACACTGATTTCATACAGCGAAAGAAGAAAATGGATGTGCCTCAAATCCCGATATTAATTTTCAAGAGCAGAAAAATCCCGTGATTTATTAAATAAAAAAGCTATTTATTTTACACAATTCACCAATCCGCATTGGTCTGACGTGGTAGATTATGGACCACTCCCTCTCACAGAGAGGAGGCCTGTGCCCCAGCAGTGGGGACATTAAAAGGATGATGATTATGATGATGATGAAACTACTGCACGCGTGACGTTGCCAAATTTACATCAACGATGCGTACACGCGCGATGTTGACACATTTGTAGTTCACACAACATAGCTTGTGAGAATAAAAGACAACAGTATAGGTTTTTATTATTATTTATTTGTAATATTGTTAGCCACACGGGATTGTCCATTAAAAATCCCGGAAAGATCCATATTAATATTAACATATCGATGCAAGTACATAAATAACTCTACCTGATTCCGACCTCTGGTTATAAGTGAAGCTAATATAACTTCTATACGGGATTCCTCCAGAGCTTCTCTAGAGACACTAGCGGTATGCGCACGAGCATTGTCGTGCACTCATTTGAATCCTGCACACACTCGCTGTGCAAATGTCACCTCATTGGGTCTTAACCTGTTCGTAGTATCATGCGTTGAGCAGTTATTGTACTTTTATTTAGGATAACTAGTTCGGTTCTTTAAACCTGTTAGACTTATGCCTCTCCGGACATTGGGTCCCCCAAATCAGTCTCTCTGGTGGATGCATTGCTTGGGAAAATCTTTCAAGTTCTCTTCTGCACACTCTAATAATATAATAATAATAATAATATTCCACAACTATCACACAACGCCATCTAGTCCCAAGCTAAGTAGAGCCTGTGTTATGGGTACTGGACAACTGATAAACATACTTATATATTTCTAAATACATACATATTATAGATAAATTACACCCAGACACAGAACAAATGATCGTGCTCATACACAAACATTTGTCCTGGGTGGGAATCGAACCCACGACCTCCGGCATAGCAGTCAGGGTCACTAACCACTAGACCAACAGGCCAGTCTAATGCGAGGACTATCTCTAAAGAAGTATCAAAAAAATATTTTTAAAAACAAGCTTTTATGTGGGAAAATGAATTCAAAAATTAAAAATAAATTCTAGTAAGTATTTGGCACGTGGGTCGAATATAGGTACTTACCTATATTTTTAAAAGCTTGAGGTACAGAAACATAGTAAGTACCTAACCTTTAACCTGTAACGGGTAGTGCCTCAAGCTTATAAGAATATAGGTAAGTACCCACAAGCCTAAATACTTACTAGAATTTATTTTCAACTTTTTAGTTCACTGTCCTAGATAAAAGCTTGTTTAAAAAAAAATATATTTTTATTTTTAACTTTTTAGTAGGTAAGTATTTTAGAGTAGGCGTGATGTTTTAAAATATTCTACGGATATTATGATGTGATGTAAAGTGCTCCTTGTTCCTTGGTTGTTGTTTTGAATGAATGAATATAATTATTTGCAAGAATATAAGTTACTAACATAATTATGTTCCTAAGATATATTGGTTTCACTTTATTCGGCATTTCAGCCGTACAAATATTTGGATTTTACAGCTAATACACATGCAGTACA
The DNA here is from genome assembly GCA_951329385.1 of Polia nebulosa. Lineage (NCBI taxonomy): Eukaryota > Metazoa > Arthropoda > Insecta > Lepidoptera > Noctuidae > Polia > Polia nebulosa. The sequence continues at coordinate 32,236,371 of OX589595.1, forward strand.
CCTAAATACTAATAATAATTTTATAATTTAAATTACAATTCAATTAATAAAATTAAAATTAATTACTATTCTATTCATATAGACTAATAATTTATATTAAAAATAGCGATCAATAATATGTTTTGTCATGTCATTAAAAATAGCAAGAATAATGAAAACGTTTCAATATTATTTATGTAATGTCAGTAAATAGATGTCATAATAATTATAAAAAATAAGTTTCACATTTTTTACACAAAATATTCATTGATGGAACAAAAACCTCTCTCACACAACCAGTTTTAAAGCTTCTTATCAAATTCTAAATCTATAGCACTTCCAATTTGTTCGGCTAAGTGGTTATACCGACTTATTATAAAAACTTGTGTTGCATACTTTTAGTCTATTTATCACAGAGATGCCGTGGCCACCTTCCAGCTTCGTCATCAGACCCTGGATGTCATCTAGGCGTAAATTATTCCTTAAGGTGAATCAATCGAGCCCAAACTCGATGGGTTTGTCTTGTTTAGTTCAGAAGTTTCTATGGGCAATGGCCATTTGCCATCTCTATCATCAGACCAGCTCCAAGGTACCATATCATTGTATTGTCACCAAGATACATAAGTACACAAAATTTGTGTCCAATCGGACATCGGGAAGTGGGTCTAATTTAGCTTGCAAGATTTGCTTACATACCGACAGACAGAGAACGGGACAGGTGAAACTAAATAAAAGCTTGTAAAAAAGAAAACATCAGTAACAAAAACAATCAGGTAACCTCTTATTTTAATAACATCAACAAAATTCAACAACACAATTTTTACAAGTCATTCAGCCATGCCTTCCACGGCTAGCAGTACGAGAGCAGCTCATCCATAGTGACAACAAATTCAACACAATTTGTACGAGTCAATCAGTCATGCCTTCATGTCAAGGAAAAGGATATGGTCTCTTGGTGGAAAAGAAAGAGGTGACAAAAATTTAGGATAAGGATAGGATTTTGTCGGAAAAGGCATCGGAGAGACAATCACGTAGTTGCGTAAAACCCCGCTAGCCTAGTTTAACGCGGGTTCACTCTGGGGTCGCGGACGGTCAGATTTAGAACTCTATTCTCGAACTGAGTGATCCCAGGGAAGACGGAGACATATTGAACACGGGCTACCGTGTACAGCGAGATTCAGGAGAGAACATATTTTTGGAGTCTCCCCAGGGATGTGCCCGAAAAGGGGTTGCACAAGGTAAACATCTCACAGTGACTGGTCTTTTCCCCAAAAGTTCAGGCGCCCTTTGAAGGCCCTCGAAAACAAAAAAAAAGGTATGAGGGATGATGATTCATGGTTATTAAAGAAAACATACAGAATTAGGTACCCTCATAGTTTATTTACATCAACAAAATTCAACAACACAACTTTTACAAGTCATTCAACCATGCCTTCCACGGCTAGCAGTACGAGAGCAGCTCATCCATGGTGCAGGGCTTGTCACAGCACTCGTCGACGAGACCACGCTTGCCGCGCACGCCGCCGCCAAGCGCGCGCGCCTTATCCTCGTGCCCCCACCAGCTGGCAGTGCGCTTCTCTTCGGGCCCCCTCCAGCTGGCAGCGCGCTTCTCCTCGGAGCCCCAGCATATAGCGGCCATCACTTGAGACAGACGCCGCCCGCAGTAGTAATTGGCACCGCTTTGACCCTCACAGCACCAAGAGCATGCCAGTACGGTGATAAGGACCAAAGTCAGTTTCATGTTGATTTATTTAGATAGATCAACTAAAGAAAAATGGCGGACTCAGTGAGTTCTAAGCTATGCTGAAGGATGTAGGAGGTTACTGGTTCCACGAACGTGGTTCGAATGTACTGATACTCAATAATCCCTAGCTTTTATACCTGGAGACAGTTAATTTAAATTCCATCTTATTTTATTAAAGGTCCTAACTAAAATCTTAGTGCGTAGGTTAAGGAAAATTTCTCTCACATGTTACCTTGACTTTCCATGTGGATGAACACCTTATAAGATGTAAGTGACCTAGAAACAGTTCAAATGAGTGCCGATTTTGTCGGAAGAATTAAGATATTCATGAAAAAGAATTAATGAAGGTCTTTGTTGTAAGAATACTAGCTTTTAGCCTATTGCATTTAACGGTAGTGTAGCTTTCTGTCAGTGAAATATTTTTTGTGATCGGATCAGCGAATTCCAGAATTACCTCCAACAAACAATTAATTTTGCTCTTCATCTTTTTTTTAAATTATATTATAAGAGATACCTATCACTTCTGACGAGGTTCTCTATTTAATTTTTTGACCCTGTATAGTTACTTTAGAAGTACGATTTGTCTCTGTTTCAGTGTTGTTTATACTTAAGTTCATTGTCAGATTAAAGCCATTTGATGAGCCATTTCATAATAATTCATGTCAGCGCTTACCAGATAATATTTCTTTGCAAGTATGTGAGTAACTAAGACATGTGAGTAATTAAAGACATTTAAGTCAGTGGTCATGTGTGTTCCGTTTAAAACATTACCATTTGATGCCTTGTAGATGTATTGCTAAACATTAAAGTCGCTGATTGATTACACCTTCTTCCACTGCTTTGTCTAGGGATTGAAGTTACTCATTTCCCATCAATGTTGTTTTTATTTGTAACAAAATTAACACCTTACACATTGCTCCATATAAGCCACCAACAGAAGTGCTCATCGACATGGAAAGTCAGGTTGACACATGATGTAAATTTCCTTTAACCCACGTAGATTTTACTCGGGATTTATTAATGAAATTAATCAGAATATTAATGAGCTCTGTTCAGGTATAAAAGCTAAGTTGTATTGAACATCAGCACATTCAAACTACGTTCGTGATACCTGTAACATCCTACATTCTTTAAAATAACTTAAAACGCATTGAGTAAAAAATAAAATCTTTTGAAGATCCAACAAATCATCAATCAACATGAAATTGACTTTGATCCTTCTCATCGTAGTGGCATGCTTTTGGTGCTGTGAGGCTCAAGGTGGTGCAAATTATTACTGCGGTCGGCGTCTGTCTCAAGTGCTGGCCGCCATCTGCTGGGGCTCCGAGGAGAAACGCGCAGCCGGCTTATGGGGGCCCGAGGAGAAGCGCACCGCCGGCTGGTGGGGCCCCGAGGTGAAGCACGCTACCGGCTGGTGGGGGCGCGAGGACGCGGCGCGCGCGCTGGGCGGCATGCGTGGCAAGCGCGGCCTCGCCGACGAGTGCTGCGACAAGCCCTGCACCATAGATGAACTGCTGTCATACTGCTAGCGGGTCTCGAAGGCATGACTGATTGACATGTACAAACAGAGATGTTGTTGATGTAAATAGATTGTGAGGTTACCTAATTTTGTGTTTTTTTAATATCCGCAAATCATCTACATCACCCATAGTTTATTTCGACTGTTCCTTAAATATTAATAGAACATTATCTCTGTGTCCTGTATTCATATTTTAAAAACTTTAATATCATAAAAATTTTAAAAACTTTAAAATCATTCATTTTGTACCCAAAAACGAAAATGACCAGAAATGAAATCAGATTACGTTAGATAAGTCATGAAAATTAGCAAGTAGTAAGGTTATTTGTCACTTTAAACGTATTATTTAACGCTACAAATATTGTACCTAGGAAAAAAACCTATGCATTTTCAAGGTTTTCGCTTCACTATTAGAAATGTTTAGAAGTTTATTTTCCACATGAAAACAGAAGCTGCGTTTTTTGACTGGGCCTTTCATATTTTAGTTCAATCTGAATGATTATGAGAAATTTATAGGTACTCGTAATCATATGTTTTCACTCAAATTGTTCTAGTCACAAAGAAAAAACAATTTCTTCAAACCGACTAAAATTTATTTGGCCCTGTATAAAAGCAAGTAATAAAATTAAACAGTAGCGGTAGCTATAAAGGTCGGTAATTAAATCTTAAGGGCTGTTCCACACTGGCTCTACGCGAGGGTGCACACAATGGCCCATAGCACCAGGGTTGTGGGCCAGGTGCCCCGCTCGTGTACAATAGCTTTAGTTGACTTTATTTTATTTGTGATTTACTGGTAGTTCGATTAAAGTGTAGATGTATAGAATATTGAGATGAATAAACACTGTGGGAGACATTCTTGTACACAAGTAACATAGAGTTAGCGGAAGATACATCTAGTTGTTTCTTAACAACAGACACACTTGTTAAAACAATAAGTTTACTTAAATCGAGTAAACACCACAACTAAAAAGAGAATAATCAAAACGTTTTCACCAAAAAATAGAACCGACTAACACAAAAAATAATATCAAAATTGGGTTTCAAAAAACTGGTCAAGTGCGTATCGTTTTTCGCACATTACGGGTTCCGTACCAAATATTGGTATTTGTTAGTAAAGTATTCGTTATTATAAGTAATAAACATTATCACCAATTTTTATAGGTCAATGGGAAGTTAAAAAATTCTTAGTAACAAAATTTTGTGACAGACGACGGACGGACAGACAGACAAACGGACACGTAAGTGACAACAATATGATTTCGTTTGGACCCTTCGGGATTGGAATACAAATAACGAAGAAATATAATCAGAAACATTGGGTCGGAAGCCTTTAGTTCTGGTTTTGTTTCTCCGTTTTTTAGTTAGTTATTTTACTAGTTAATTTGAAAATTCGTCGTACAACTGTGATTGGTTATTTGGTGCACTATGTTTTTTTTTATCATAGTAAAAAAAAGATAATAACGCTTTAATCTCACCTAAAACCGAGCAAAACCAGTATAACCCAATTTCATATTAACAACACCACACATTCCCCCTCTGTACTTCACTCACAACCGAAATTCAACACACAATTTTTTGGCCTAAAAATCCATTTTTTCGATAAAAAAATCGGCTCATGAATGCTGCCATTGTTCTCGGTGCAATGGTGCATCGCGACAGATGGGGAATGGTGTTCCATGGTGTTGGGTAGAAGCGATAAGGGTAAACGATTTGACACCGCGACAATCGGTCAGATTGCTCTGTGTGCTTTGGTAATAATAAAAGAGAAACTTGGTGAGCTACCGGTCATAATTTGAAAGGTTAAAAGCTTCTTAGAGCAGAGAGCTTTATTTTAGAAAGACATTGGAAATTAATAATTGGAAAAAAATCTGGAATAGCACTGGAAATTCAATTTACAAATGAAATATAAATAGTAGTTGGTGGTACAAAGTTTATTTTGGTATTTTCAATGTTTAATTTTGTCTTACACAAACTAAACTTTTAAACGAGTGCCTTTGTAGAGTAATATTGAATACCAACTTCTGCCAGTAGCTTCGGCCGCGTGGAATTAGTACCAACTTGCCCCGTTATAAACTTTCAACCCCTTTCTCACCCCACCTTAAGGGCTAAATATCGAAAAACTTAAGTGGATACCTACTCTTTACTCTCTGGTTTCCAAGAAATAGAAAAAGAAAACAGGGTAGACAGTTCCGAAGGTGGGAAGATGAAATAAAGATCACAGCAGGAAAAACATGGACTAGAAAAGCGCTAAACAGAACTGAATGGAAAGAAATGGAGGAGGCCTTTGCCAAAATTGGGCAAACAGACCAGGTTGTCGGTGTCACGACTCGCTAGAGTCGATAAATTAGATTAAGTTTTAAAATTAATGTAACAAAATTGTGTCTGAATAAAGGCTTATATTATTATTATTACTCTTTACAAAGAGCACACCCTCCAAATTTCATGTCCTTAGGACCAGCAGTTTAGGCTGTGCGTGATATATCAGTCAGTCAGTCAGTCAGGACTCTGAATTTTAATCTCTTGTGTATACGAGTAGGTACACAAGGTTGAGACGACAATACAACTGTAAATAAAAACACTGGCAATACCTGTTCATCATTATGAACAACTTTCACTATCAGATCAACCCTGAAATGTTCATCATTATGAACAACTTTCACTATCAGATCAACCCTGAAATATTATCATTATGAACAACTATCACCATCAGATCAACTTGCTGCCAAATACTGCAAAAACATTAGAATGTGTTACATCTGCATTCTAATGGAAAACATAGTGACTGTATTATCTAAAAACAAAAGACTTTATAAACTTGACACTGGCTAAATACACAAACAGTGCGAAGCCAAAATTTAAAAAAAAATAAGTGATCAAAGTGAAATCTCCTTTGTGCTCATAATAACATTCGCTACAAAGAACGTATTCATATTCTCGTAGACCTCTGGTAAACCTGAGAAAGCATCATCCACTCAGCGACCTTTGGTAAGGCGCTACGCAGAGCGTAGACGCGTAGCCTCGTAGCATATTCTGCATGTCTTAGATTCGGAGTCCTTGATAACTGTAGCAATATCGGTACTACAAATACTGTTTGTAACATTTTCTTTACTCGATTGCCCGAGTAGGAGGGTAATGTTTTTGAGAGTGTGTATGTAGGTAATGTATGTTTTATACGTATATTTGTTTGGCACGCCCTATAGCCTGGCTGGATTGATTTTAATAAATGAGGTATCTTTAGGTTGGTCTTAGCAGTTACCTATGCTACATGATTAAAAAAAACCGACTTCCAAAAAAGGAAGTCAGTTCTATTTTTTTAACCGACTTCCAAAAAGAGGAGGTTCTCAATTCGTCTGTATGTTTTTTTTTTTTTGTATGTATGTTACCCGATTTCTCCGTCAGTTGTGAACCAATTTTCAAAATCCTTTTTTCATCTGAAAGAATATACTCCCGAGGTGGCCCCATATAAATTTTATCGAAATTGCTTCAGCGCTTTTTGAGAAACTGAACAAAAACGGAAAATACGTGTACCTCGATGACGTTTTGGTGTTCGCCAAATGTTTAAATTCCACGTTCCATTATATTGGGGTTTTTAGTTCTGGGGTATAACAACTAAAAAGTGAAAAATAAAAATCTTTTTTCCAAAAAGAAACAACCGACTTCCAAAAAAAAAATACACTAAAAATTTACAAATAACTTTAATTTCGGCAGTCGGTGTCAAATAACGAAGAAGTAAAAATACAAACACCGACTTCCGAAATTAAAGTTATTTATAAATTTTTAGTGTATTTTTTTTTTGGTTGTCGGTTGTTTTTTTTTAATTCATGTAGCTGCTAAGACCAACCTAATGATACCTTATTTATTAATATCAATGCAGCCAATTTTTGGATGTCCGTTCTATTTTTTTGAAATTTTTTTTTTTAACTTTCACTATTTAGTTGTGGTTCCCCATTAAATTGTGTTAATAATTCATAAACATACGATCGCAGCAATCGCGGTTGATTTGCTGTCAATTTTTGAAGAGTTCCATTGTCTGTCTCGGAAACCCATCATCAGATTTATATGAAATTTAAATGGGACCATTTCGGAACAAACCACTTTCAAACAAAAAAGAATTTTGCAAATCTGTCAATATACATATATGACGGAGTTATGCCCGAAAATACATTAAAAAAAATACAAACATCCGAATTGATAACCTCCTCGTTTTGGAAGTCGGTTAAAAAAACAAAATGTCGGCCGCCATTAGATAAATTTGTTCGGTCTTGAGGAGGCCTAAAATACAGAAAATGAAACAATTTCAAAAACCGGACATTAAAAAACCAAATTTATTATTTATCAAGCACGCGGATGCAATTGGTGGCATTGAATCTCGCAAAATAAAACAAATACCGACCGATTCCGACCAGGGAATCGAACCGAGGATCTCATACTCGGTAGTAGCGCTTGCAAGTAGTTGCAAGCCAACTGCCACCAAACGCAACGTTAAGACGTTGGTCCCGGCTCTCAATTCTCTTTGATAGTCGTAACGGGTCGTCAGAAGCCCGAAAGTCTGACAACCAGTCTTACCAAGGGGTATTGTATTACCCAGTGACTGGGTTGTGGAGGTCTGATAGGCAGTCGCTCCATGTAAAATACTGGTATTCAGCTGCATCCGGTTAGACTGGCAGCCGACCCCAAGATAGTTGGGAAAAGGCGCGGGCAGATTGATTAAAAATGTATGAGTAGAATATGACCTCAGTCGAATCCTACTATCCTTACTAATATTATAAATGCGAAAGTTTGGGCGGATGTTTGTTACTCTCTTATCGCTCCAGAACGGCTGAACAAATCCGGATGAGGTATGGCACAGAAAGATAAAGTCGTTTTTTTAGGCAGTGGGAAATCATCAGTGACATCTCCCGCTCTGAGTGGAGTATGGAGGCCGTGATAGACTCTCGCTGACTAAAACCCAACCCTATTCCTTCCCTGCCCTGAGTGCCCAGGGGCGAGGTAACTCTGTTTCGAATTTATCCTCAGCCCTGGACAGGCATCGGCCATGACGGGCCCCATCATTATTGCTGACAACTCTTTGAGGCGCGCGTGGAACACTACGCGCCGTCGACTCTCGGGCCTGGTGCTGTTCGGACGGCGACAGCTACCCATTACTCGCCGTCCGCAGGCCCGGGTCTACGGTGGCCGGAGATCATCTCGCGGCGCCGCCCCAGGCGTCTCCTGCGGTGGCTTCTGCTGAGGGCGTGAGGGCGACTCTGTTGTTGAGTCTCCCTCACCCATGCCTCCTCCCTCTTAGTGAAAATTACTGCTTCGCAGAAGGCGAAGACAGCTTCCCATTCCCTCTCGTTCCGTACCATGGCCTGAACCAGGACCGGGCGCGAGAGGTCGCAGCCGCCTATCGCATCCATGAGGACACGGTGGTGCTCCGCCCAAGCGGGGCAGACCTCCACCGTATGCTCCACCGTGTCCTCTGGGCGACCCGTGCAATCTGTGTTCCTTCAGTTACCCTTTGAGTTTCAGGGTTGCGATGACTCTTTCGAAAAATCCCGCGAGTTTATACTCGTAGTAAGGCCCTGTCCGCACCGCGATATTTCGTCGCGCGGTTTTTTTCTCGAAATTCTGTAACACATTCAATCATCTAGGAGTAGCCGCACTGGCGGTTAAAAATTCGCGCGGAAAAATAATATGTGATTGCTTGAAACCAGATGACATGACGTTGGTGCCTTGGAAGGTGGGTAGGGCTCTGGTGTGGGACGCAACCTGTGTCGACACCCTTGCGCCATCTCATGTTCTAAGTACGGCGGGCTGTGCCAGCGCTGCCGCTGCGGCTGCTGAGACCCTCAAGCGGCGCAAATACTGTAATATTATTGGTAATTACAGTTTTGAGCCGTTTGGGGTCGAAACGCTTGGGTCATGGGGTCCGAGTGCACGTCATCTTTTTAAAGATATTTCTTACCGACTGGTTGACACTTTGCGTGAACAGAGGGCTGGCTCGTTCTTTGCCCAAAGAATTAGAATTGCCATTCAACGTGGCACTGCTGCCAGTCTTCTGGGCACGTTTCCGGCTTGCCCAGATGACAGTGATGTGGAGGAATACTTCCACGCCTAATAGTTAGTTATTAGATAACATTTATTGTAAATTAACTATGTACTTAAATAAATAATATATCTTTATCATCTGTGATTTGATCCAAATTGAACGCGATGCAGTGCGATTCAAGATTCAATTTCAATTCAAGATTCAATGTGTTACAGAATTGCGAGAAAACAATCGCGCGGTGAAATATCGATAGAAAAGAAAGAAAATACTTTTTTTTAAATTCTTTTTTTATCGGTGCGGACAGGGCCTTAGGAACAGCACATAGGCTTTATAATGGGGGTAGTACTAATTCGACGAGGGCAGTGGTGGCCCAGTGGTAGCGGCCGCGACTTACAAGTTGTTAGGTCTTGAGTTCAAACCCAGGCAGGCGCTTTAATTTGTGTAAATTATTTTATCACCACTGCTCTCAAAACGGTGAAGGAAAACATCGTGAGGAAACCGGCATGTCCTAGAACCAAAAATTCGGAGACATGTGACATCCATCAAACCACATTGGGCCGCGTGGTGGATTACGGCCCACACCCTCTCACAGAGAGGAGGCCGGTTCCCCAGCAGTGGGGACATTAAAAGCCTGATGATGATGATGATGATGACTAATATCACGCGGGCAAAACCACTGGCGGAAGCCAGTTTGCTATAAATTCCTATTTCATTCCAACCCAGTAGCTCCAATTAAGTCGTGACAAGCGTGACATCGGCGTGTTATTGGTAAATTCGACATGTGTGGGAGTGCACCGCAGACTACATTCAATGTTTATTTATTTGTGTTCATTTGACGCTTGTTAGCCTGCTGTTAGATCTTGGGGTACGAATCATCTGCCCACCCTTGATTCTTAAATACATTTATGTTATGGTATTTAAAGTAATAGCTTAAAAAAAAAAGTTGTACTTAATCATTTACACCGTGGAGCGGTAGGGTGTGTCAGACTCTTACTGACTAAAACCCACCCCTGTTCCTCCCTGCCTGAGTGCCCAGAGGAGCGGGAACTCTGTTACGAATTTATCCGCTACCCTTAGGCATTGCAACAACACCTGAATTTTGAAATACCTTTACGAGGCAAATGCTAACGCTGTCGACGTGGGTGAATTTTGGTCAAAAGATATTTAACTTTGGAATTATCGATACGACAAATGAGGAGAAGTGTGTACGTTAATTATAAAATAAATAAAACATAAAAATAAATCTTAAATAACTTTTTTACAACTAAAAACAACCGACTTCCAAAAAAGAAAATTTATATTTACACTAAAAATTAAAAAATAACTTTAATTTCGAAAGTCGGATTCAAATAAGGAAGAAATAAAATACAAACACCGACTTCCGAAATTAAAATTATTTTTGAATTTTTAGTGTATTTTCTTTTTTGGAAGTCGGTTGTTTTTTTTTTTTGGAAAAAAGTTTTTTATTTTTCACTTTTTATTTGGGGTCTATCCCCACAATTAAAAATCTCAATAACGTGGTATTTAAACATACTCGTAATTGGAGAAAACCAAAACGTCATCTATGTATATGTATTTATCTTTATTGTACAGTTTTTCAAAAAGCGCTGAAGCAATTTTGATAAAATTTACATGGGACCACCTCGGGAGTATATTCTTTCGGATAAAAAAAGAACTTTGAAAATCGGTCCACAATTGACAGAAATCGGTGGAACATAGAAACTCCTTCTTTTTCGAAGTCGGTTAAAAAAATAGATAAAGGTCTATATTAACCTATTTGCTGCCACTAAAAAAAACAGGCAATAAGTTCACCCACATGGTCACTTGTACCATATTACTAAGCACTTAAATGAACCACCTAATTGTCACCAATCTGCGCATTATAAACAGTTTATGATAACCATACCGTCCGGCACGTGACCGGCACAAGTCCGGCACGAGACCGGCACGTTTTTACGCTTGTAAGACACGTGTTTTGGGTGTTAAAGATAACGAAGGTTTATAAGAATTGGGCGTGTTATGTTAAACAAATAAATAAAATTCTTTTGAGCAATTTTAACGAGGATGATCTCGTAAAAAAAATACCATAATATGGGGTGGTAGGCATAACATCTCTATTCTTAAAAACTAAAAAACTACTAACTCCAATCACACTTTGTTATATGTATTTAGTTATGTACTGACCACCTTATAAAATAACATAATTTGTATTTTTTATTTTAATCCTAAGTTGTTTGAATCTGTGCTAACCTTTTTTTTCTGTGTTAACCTAATAATAATAATATTCCACAACTATCACACAACGCCATCTAGTCCCAAGCTAAGCAGAGCTTGTGTTATGGGTTCGAAATAAAGATTTATTTTTAAGGCGCTATTAACTACCAATTAATTTATTATACATAAAACAACATGTATTAAACTAAAACACTGAGACAGTGTTTGATAAATAATTAAATGATCTTTAAAATGGTGAAGGTTTTATAAAAATACGCCTTATAATTTTTGCGTGATTCTCAATTTTTTATCCACGTTAGACATTTTTTTTTATTGTTGATAGGCACGCGTTTGACCACCATCTCACCTGATGGTAACATGGTAAGAGATGATGTGGTCGAAGATGGAGCACGCTACCTAGAAGTAACCTATAAGACATAACTTTACAAATTAATTACATTATGTTATAAAAATATAATAGTTTACTTTAATAGTTTCGTCTGCTTTCCTTTTTTTTTTCATCGAGGTGCGAGCAAGAACAAGAAGAAGGCCAAGAAATCACTTTTATTCCACCTGCCCACTTCACTTGTTGCGCCGCATAAATTAAACAAGTAATCTAATAGTCTTCAATCCGGGTATCATAACAGTTGATACATCACACGTGCCGCCACGCGTCCGCCACGTGGCCGGCATGACGTCACACTTGACAACTGTCCACCAGCGGCACCAATACGGCGTGTGTGTAGGTTATTACACGCTTGTTAACCTTCACACCTACCCTTCCGAACGTAGGTCACGAACAAGACCTAAACTACTAACCATTACATTTTTTTTTTTCGGGTGGAATCCTTCAAAAAGCCCCTGGCCTTTTGGGGAAAACTTGCCTTAAGGCGCAGTTATACGACTTTAAATGATTTTCAATTGAACATCACGTCTAAACGACTAGTCTTATTTCTTTGAAATAAATATATGTTACTCTAGACTATTTCCGTCGTAATTTGATTTGAGAATATTTGAAATTATATTTTTATAAAATAGTGTAATTAATTTGTAAAGTTATGTCTTACGCGGTTAAAAATTGAGAATCACGCATAAACCATAAAGCGTATTTTTATGAAACCTTCACCATTTCAAAGATCAGTCTAAGTGTTTTAGTTTAATACTTGTTGTTTTATGACAGTGTAATAAATTAATAATGCGTCTAATTTCGGACAGCGCTCCTTGATGGGCGAGTCCTATTACTGGGTGGACGTACGACGCGTTACATGAGCTCAGCACAGAACACGCAAGCTAACCACTCAAGGTCATTGGCAGTTTATAGCGCCTTAATCACCCCGATGATCACCATCAGCACATACCTACCAATCTTTCTCAAGTATACCAGGCCCACAGGCAAGTGTAGGGCGTAAATTTATTTAAAAAAAACTAGCTTTTGCCACCGACTTCCCTCGCGTGGTTTTGATAATTCCCCCACTATAAATTATAGCATATGTGCTATTCCAGACTATAATCTATCTATTTGCCAAATTTCATGCAAATCCGTTTAGCCGTTCTGGCGTGATTGAGTAACAAACATCCATTTATATAGGCATAGAATAGTAGGATTAAGCAAGTGATTAGTTTAAATACTAACTAGCAGGTTTTTTATTCAACATTTTCTACCGGTAGATGTGGGTAATTGACTGCTGACTAGTCATTTAAAGGAGGTTGTGTCCTATACACCGTGTAAGGCACATAAACGCACATACGTGTAGCAGTGTTCAGGAAATGATTCTGGATCGTCAGCGTTGGAATTTTTCGTCGGCATTTTCCTATTTTTTCTGTAATTTTTTTTTACTTTAACATCTTAGGCTCCGAAACTCATCAGTGAGTTTGACAAAAAAAAATTATGTTAAAAAAAAAACAGCTTGCAACCCGAGTTTGTCCGCGGAGCCTAAGAGGAACTGTTAAAAAACGTTATTCGTATCCAGCCCAATGAGAGTTTTAATTAAATCGCTAATTATACTTAAGGAGTATATAGCCGCTGAGTGGTGCCCTCATTTAATAAAAAATCGTAGCAAAGCGTAGGAAATAAAGATTAAAGAATGCTATGTTGCGTTTGTTACAAAGAGGATAAGGTATTTTTACGTTGTGGAAGCATGACTCACAGTGTTTCGTATCTAAAGTATTAAGCAAAAGTACCAAAAACGGCCGTTTCTGACACTTTTGCTTACTACTTTGGATACGAAACACTTTGAGTCCTGTTTTATCAACGTAAAAATACCTTATCTTATGTGTAACAAACGCAACATAGGATTCTTTAATCTTTATTTTCTATACCAAGATACGAAGTTTTATTCAATGAGGGCGCCACTTATGGCGAGGTAGGCCCTTAAAACAGCAATGTAAATAAAATACGAAAGTTCTACGCACAGCTGTTTCGCTAGAGTTCGTTTACAATAAATTGCGCGCTCAAAAATGTCAATTTCTGTAACCGATCATTTCCGAGATTAATGACTATCATAATTTTGTTAGCGGCATTAGGTGTAACCTTTTCGCGAAGTTTGTGGTATCTTGTGCCTTACTTACTATTGAATTTGATGGATTCAGACGTACGATTGCATTTAAAGTGAAGTGTAATAGAGTTTTACAAGGTGGCGCTAAATTAATCACCCTATCGGAAGACGCTAAAATTTTTGCTAATGACGTCGTACGTCAATCATATTTGACATTTGTAAACTAGACAGCTGCATGGTACAAACAGACAAGCAATGGAGCGCTATACTCCGCAAGAGCGTAATAGTGACGATTTTTTTGACCAATAATAATCGTTCGGTGGTGTTGCCGCAGCGTGAATTTTTTTAATTTTGTGTTATCCCAGACTTCTTTCTTTGGGGCTACTTGAAGTCGCGGCTTTATGCCAACAAGGCTCAGACAATCGCAGGACAGTAATGCGAATAGTAATCACCGGAAATCTTGCGGAGTCATGGAAAATGCGATTATAAAACGGGCACATATGTGTATCAACAGTGACGGCAGCCACTTGACGGATATTATCTTTTCCACTTAAGGGTCTACTAACGGTCCAGTGGCGCCCTCATTGAATAAAAAATCGTAGCATAGCACAAAAAATAAATACTAAAAAATCCAACTTCACGTTTGTTACCAAGAGGATAAAGCATTTTTACGTTATTAAAACAGGTCTCAGAATGTTTCGTATCCAAAGTAGTAGGCAAAAGTACCAAAAACGGCCGTTTCTGACACTTTTGCCTACTACTTTGGATACGAAACATTTTATGCTGCGATTTTTTATTCAATGAGGGCGCCACTGGACCGTTAGTAGGGCCTTAACAGAAAAAATTGTAAAGATCCAAATAAAGATTTCCATCTCTCAAAATATTTTTTTTTATTTAGTAAAAAAGTTTATTCAAAAGCAAAATTGGATGATTAATTTTGCGCCACGTTGTATGAATAAGCCCGATAATTCTAATATACTAAGTCCTTCGCCATATTTCAGGGAGAGTAGTTTTATCAACTGATAAGCTTATACGTTCTCTGTTCCCAGATCATCAACTTAAGTGGCAATAACAATCATAAGCACAACTATTATACTCCCTCTTGAATTAAAAACCCGTGTGAATTTTTCACACATGATTTTTTTGTCATTCAAAACGTTTGTAATCCGGAATCCTAAAACGACACTTGAGACTATACTAATAGGTGGTACTTTTTGCCACTAAATATGACACGCTTCTGCTCAAGTGGGATAAACATTACCATTACACAGTATTTAAAAAAGCCATAAGTGATGATAGGGTTAATTTTGTCATTGTTATCGTGTGAAACTTTTTGAATGAGATTTTTATAGGATCATTAGAATTGTGATTTCTAAGTATTTAATCTAGTGGAAGTTCGCAATTGGTACTTTGATGACCGTGAGAAATTCCCTTAAAATTAAAATCAATTTAAAAAAAAAAACGAAATTAACAAAACTGACTAAAAAGATCTAAAACGCAAAAAATAAATAAAGTATTGAGCTTATTTACATAAGCTATCAAATTTTATATGAACTAATTTTAGGTCGGCGCCAAACAACAAACTGATTAATTATTTGAATTTTAGTATGAACAAATGGAGAAGGCTCTACGTAGTAAATCATTTTATTATTTGGCGCCGACTCAAAATTAATTGGTACAAAATTTGATAGTTTATTTATTTATGCTCAATACTTACTTTATTTATTTTTCTTTGTAGGTCTTTTTCGTCGGTTTAATTTTTTGTTAATAAGTTTTTTATTTTATATTTTTTCCTGGCTCACATCATCTTTTTATCATATCTAACTTCTAATTGTTTAGGAAAGGTATGGTTTCCATCATCAGCTCAGCTTCATGATGTGATGATTCCTAAAAGTTATGAAAAGTAAACAGAAACACTATTTGTGCCCACAATTAAAAAAAAAAAGGTTTCTCTCAAATTTTTTGTTTCGCCAAATGTTATGATTTCATGAAATACTTACATTTGTAATCAATTCTAACTGAGAGAGTAGTATTGAAAATTTTAATCATTATAATTCTATAAATACATACTTGCTACGCCCGCGAATCAATTTTGACCAAGATACAACCTACGAAAACGTACGAAAATTTGAATTTCGTGGGCTACCCTGGAGCTTCCACCTTAATACAAGCTTTTACTTAACTTGCTACAATGGAAAACTTACAAACATACGAACGTCGAACAGTGTATGTTTGTAAGTTGTTCGTCAAAATTTGCAAATCATTTTCGACCATTTGTTGGTATTCGATTGAGCTGTTTGCACACATCTTTAATTCTAGTGACAATGCATTTTTATGATAAGCATGACCTGAATCGATATCCAGGAGTAACTCCAGATAAAGCAACTCTTCAATGCTCAACAACAAGGACACGAAATTTTGTGCACTTAAGAGGGAACAGGGCCTGCGAGGAATTTACAAAATAGGTATTTGAAGAAACTATTGCCATCGTGCTCCCTCAAGCCTTCCCCTGTAGAGTGCGATAGGGACAGCTGCAACTCGGACCGATTTTATCACAAATTTTTTGACCATTTTGTATTCCCCTTTTTTCTCCTCGAAAACTGAGTCGATTCAATTAATTTTGGCACCAAATTTTTAAGAAAGACTATGTCTAGGTCCCTATTAAATGTTTTATGTTAAAACTTTTCTAATTTGTCTGGTAGTCGTCTAAGAACGGCGGTAAAAATAGGGCTATTTGTTGTCATTTTTGGAGGGTCATATTTTCTTTACTTATTAGTTGCTGAAAAAAAAGAAATGACAGGAACGTGTCAACAGTAGACCTTGACTTTTTGAAAAAAAAATGATTGCTCTAGAGGCATTATTCAGGAAGAAAAAATGGGAATACATTTGTATGGAGAATCGCAGCACCTGTTCACTCTTAAACATATTTAAATGAGGGGTATAGGGGTATATAATACGGGGTATAAAAGTTTGTTTAATTTTTTTTTTATCTATAATCGTATTTCTAACTATTTCTTTCTTTTTTCTTCCTTCATAGATAGTACTTATATTTCTATTTAATACTTGATTGATATGGTTAATTAATTTCCATATTACAAAACCACTATTTTGCATGAAATAATTACCAAAACTAGCCACAGATGCACACTCGACTTGATAGCGTAACCCGTATTATCTAATATTATTTCAACAAACAAACACACAAAGATACAGTTAGTTTTCAATCAACTTCAAGTACCAAACTCGACCGACTCGACCATAGAACCAAATGTTATAACTTAGGTCAACCCTAGCAACCACACTCAGGCAAAAACAAATCTTACAGACGTAGATTTAATGTTGAAATTCAATCGTCACAAAACATCTACGCGTGGTATAATGAGTGAATTCGAAAAAGAATTTGATGGTCTTTAAAACAAGGTGCAATTTCGTGTGTCAGGGTGAGATTATTGAAAGGTTTTCAAGTGTTTATGCTTGGTGTAGAATAAACCTATCAAGTGTATGAAATGCAATGGTTTTGCTTGTTTAAATTAAATAGGTAGGTACTGACAGTTGCGTTGTTGGTCACTTGGTAATCTGTTAATAGTAATGAATTTAAAGATGTTAATCACAAAATAAAATAATTATCTATTAATTACATATTCAGATATAAAATATTTTAAGGAACTATCAGCTTCTGTCATCATATCATATTTTTTTAGCCAAATAACTTTTCTATTATCATTGTTTACGCTAACGCTTAGTACAAAAAACTTTTAACAAAAAATACACCTGACTTCCAAAAAAGAAAATATACTTATAATTGAAGTCGGTTTTTTTATTTTATTTCTTCGTTATTTGACACCGACTGCCGAAATTAAAGTTATTTTTCAATTTTAAGTGTATTTTTTTTTTTGGAAGTCGAAATCCCAGAACGAACGTGAAAGTTGAACATACTCGTAATTGGAGGAAACCAAAACGTCATCTATGTATACATATTTTTAATTTTTGTTGATTAAAACCAAAGCAATTTCGATAAAATTTATATGGGACCACCTCTTTCGGATAAAATAAGATAAGAATTTTGAAAATCGGTCCACAACTGACAGAAATAAGTGGACAAACATAAAAAAAACAAACAAACATACAGTCGAACATAGAACCTCCTCCTTTTTGCGAAGTTGGTTAATGTATGGCAATGACATTACCTGCGTAGATTAACTGCAATTCAAAGAAAAATTGCAACTTTTTTTTGTTTGCCAGCAGAAATATTACCTACCTTTTAAATGAATTCCTGCCATAAAACTGAAGCCCTGAGTGACGATCCTTGCCCACCTGTCTGGGTCATCATCAGCCTTTTTAATGTCCCTACTATTTGGGCACATGCCTCCTCTCTGTGAGAGGGTGTGGGCCGTAATCCTCCACGCGGGCTCAATGCGGGTTGGTGGATGTCACATGTCTTCGAATTTTTGGTTCTAGGACATGCCGGTTTTCTCACGATGGTTCCACGATCACGGACGGACGGTTCCTTCACCGTTTTGAAAGCAGTGGTGATGAAATAATTTACACAAAGTAAAGCGCCGGGTTTGAACTCACGATCTACAACTTGTAAGTCGCGGTCGTTACCACTGGGCCACCACTGCTCTCTAGTCTGGGTGCATTCTTGCAACGCGGCCAGCCCACTCCCACTTCAGCCTAGCTGTATTTTCCCCAACATCAGCTTCCTGGTGAATTGACGTGAAGAAGCACACCTAAGAGTGAAGTAGAAGGAATTGCAGGAGGGCCCAGGAGTGGGACAATTAAGGCTAACGGAAAAAAAAAATCGTGGCTCCAAGATACAAGCGCCGCCTAGTCTTATTTTTAGGGTTCCGTGCCCGAAGGGTCCAAACGGAGCCCTATTGCTGTCACTCACGTTTCCGTCTGTCCGTTTGTCTGTCTGTCCGTCGTCTGTCACACGTGTTTTACAGTCAAACGGTTGGAGCTACAGTTTTCATCACAGTATAAGCATCTTGTTGACCCAAAGCCATACAAATTATCAAAATTTGATACGGAACCATAAAACTGTGAAGTCCGACACGCACTTGGCCAGTTTATTTTTAGAATGTTTTAGAATTTTTTAGAATTTAGTAAAGAAAATGCTTGTAACAATGGCTTTAGGTAATACATAAATTTTAATTTCTAGAAAAGTTAGACTCCTAAAACCTCCTAAAATCATTATCAATAAATTCTCTCCTTTCACAAACGAAACTATTCACCTAAACCAACGGTAGCCACAAAACCGATCGAATACACCAAGTAATATTTGTAATAAATAATTTACAATATTTGCTGAACGTCAAATCACTAAGCTCTGCTCCCTAACTTACTAGCACCAGTTTAAAAAGACTTCTAACAAATCCTGGCCAGAGCAACTTTGGTACCATTTATTCCAACACAGGGGAAAGCCAGAGCTCTTTTTCTGCTGGTAATATGGCCGTGGAGATGTTGCTGTAATTTAAGTCTTATTTGTATGTCATAGAGTACAATTGTGAATGGTAATTGGTAGGTAAACCCAACGTCAGCTGTATAGCCAATTTGTGGTGATGCCGATTCATCTTGTGGTATTAAATGCGGAGAGTGATAGAATTGATACTTTTCTATATTAGTATAATGTTTGGGATTAGATATATTGGGTGGTATGAATATTTGTAATAGATTTTAGCAATAGAATCGTGCAGGGAATCTATTTTTTAAGTGTTTTCATTTTGGTATTGTTCATTATTTGGCGGCACGGTTGGCGCAGTGGTTGAGCATTCGGCTGCTGCGCTGCGTGTCACGGGTTCGATCCCCGCACGGAACAAATATTTGTATGGCCTACAGAGAGTTGTTCCGGGTCTGGGTGCTTGTGTATGTGAGTTTACATGTTTGTAAACGCACTCACGATACAGGAATAATTCCTAGTGTTGGGCAACGTTTTTTTTAAAACAAAAATGTTTTTGTCCTCCTGGGGGATGACAAAAACAATAATGTACAATCCTAGTTCCTACTTTCCACCTTCCTACTAATATTATAAATGTGAAAGTTTGTGAGGATTTACCTACGTTTGTTCCTCTTTCACGCAAAAACTACAGAACGTATTTTGATGAAACTTTACAGTAATATTGCTTATACATCAGAATAACACATAAGCTATTTTTTTTTTAGTATTAATACCACGCGGGCAAAGCCGCAGGCAGGAGCTGGTATATTTTATGTGCAAAAACACTGAATTAAGTTTAACCCAAGAACGACTAGCACAGTGTTACAGACGAGATCAGATTCTAGAAAAAAAATCCAGCCAAGAGCGAGTCGGACTCTCACGCAAAGGGTTCCGAACAAATCATATTTTTATTCAGGTATTTTTTTAAACTATATACTTGTTATAGGTTTTCCTGTAATCTATAAATACCTCCTGTATTTTTTTTTTCAATATTTTAGGCCTGGTGGTTTCGGAGATAAGTGTGTAAGGCCGGGACTCCACCAAAGCGGAAATGTGTGCGGTGTGCTGTGTGCTGTGCGAGAAGAGATGTTTTTCAGCTCGGGTGCGAGGCGTTGAGTGCTCAGTACGCATTCTGACACGAAAAGTAGACGATGTCGCTATTATTACAAAAAAAAGACTGTAGTTTTTCTTCTTCAAGTAAAAGAATATCTTTTTTCTTTCACTGTAGTTTTTCTTCTTCAAGTAAAAGAAGATATTCTTTTCTTGAAGAAGAAAAACTACAGAACTACTACTACTACCCACTTCTGCTACTACTGTCTGAAGAAGCCGAATTGATAGATGAAGAATAGAGAATTGGTAGATGGCCGGCCGGCGCGCGTGCGGGGCTCTGCGGGTTGCTGGTGGGTGAGAGGGGGGAGGATGACATCGCTCACTGCACGCCGGCGCCGCTCACATCTCTCGTCTCCACTGCGCGTCGTCCGCGCACAGCTCACATCTCCGCTTCCATCGCGCGATACAAATATTACACATCTCCGCACAGTGATCTCCACTGAAGCTGAGCGGAGAGGAGATGTGTCAATAACACAATTCTATTGGTTGTTTAAAAAAACATCTCCTCTCCGCTCGTCTCGTCTCCGCTTTGGTGAAGTCCCGGCCTAATGATCGGACAGACAGACAGACAGAAAGACAGACACACGAGTGATCCTATAAAGGTTCCGTTTTTCATTCGGACTTTCGACACCCTAAATTCAATTATTCTAGCATTCAATTTGCTCTTATCACTACATCACTACATAGTATAAAACAAAGTCGCTTTCTCTGTCCCTATATCCCTATGTATGCTTAAATCTTTAAAACTACGCAACGGATTTTGATGCGGTTTTTTTTAATAGATAGAGTGATTGAAGAGGAAGGTTTATATAATTTGTACCCGAGCGAAGCTGGGGCGGGTCGCTAGTTTTAAAACTAAAAAGTTAATTAATCTAGTTTAAAAACACTCTACCCACTTCATCAAAATAAAATTCAGAAGCGACCACATTATCAAAATCAAATAAAATCACCCTTCCATTAAAAAACTTAAACAAACGAGAATATTTATTAGCTTAGTGGACTAAACAAATACTGGCCCGGGGCCGGGATGAATTTTAAACAAAATCAAACAGACAAGCAAACAAACATGGAGGACCAATTAGCCCAGGGCCAGGTTTCTGGACATACGATAGGAGACCATGTGTTTTATATTTGATTATATTTTTTTGTATAAAGATAACGGATGAATGCGTAGCATTTTTGTGGTATTTTTACTTGAAAGGTACACAGCCCAAGGGCATGATTCCTCTCATGAATAAATCCTGCCTCCTAACCTAACGGTTTTTATATCACTCAAATTTTTGACGAAATATCAGTGAAATTATCCCAATATCAAAATCGTTTATTTTATTATTAGTAGTAATTGGAGTGGAACAATGTAGGTGTCTGACCTATGTGCATGAAGTTTATTTAAAAATAAAACTTTTTTACAAAAAATACAACCGACTTCTAAAATTTGAAAAATAACTTTAATTTCGGAATTCGGTGTTTGTATTTTGTTTGTCTTCATTATTTGACACCGATTTCTGAAATTAAAGTTATTTTGCAATTTTTAGAAATCGGTCGTATTTTTTGTAAAAAAGTTTTTAATTTTCACTTTTTTGTTGTTGTACCCCAGAACTAAATCTAAATAATAAAGTTATGCCCGAATGGATAACCCCAATAACATGGAATAATTGGAGACAACGAAAACGTCATCTGTGTATAAATATTTTTTGTTTATGTTGATTTTTTCAAAAAGTGCTGAATCAATTTCGATAAAATTTATATGGGACCACCTCTGAAGTATGATCTACAGAACAAAAAAAAAATAAAAATCTATTCACAAATGGCAGAGAATTCGCGTAACATACACACATAAAAAAAACATACAGACGAATTGAGAACCTCCTCCTTTTGGAAGTCAGTTAAAAAATAAACCGTTTTTCTTTTTCGTTCGAATCTATGCTTTCCTAACTTTCTAAACCCAAAAGAACACGTTTCTAGGAACGTTCACCAAAAAAGTATTACCTTAAATTTATCTGCACTACCAGTAGAAGCTTTCAAAGTCAACCACACTAACTTCAGAATGATGTCAAATCTGTCACTATTCCAACTAGCAGAATGTTCCTCTGAGATAAAAGTCGATATATAAAAATTGATTGGTATTACTGCACTAGGGTGGAATCTCAATGCATTGGATTAATAGCCGCCGGCGCAGTTACGATAGATTTGTGGGGAGATATTGCTAAGTACCGCATTTTAGCAGCTTCGATGTAGTAGATAAAAATATATCTCTGATGTATGTCAGTTTAATTTTCAATGTTCGCTTTTCCTTAAAGAGTGGGGCATCAGTATTAAATTCAGTGTTAATAAAAATAACATAAAATGTAAAAGTTATTGTAAGTAGTTAGTATTACGAGTATGTAAACATAAAAATAATGTTTTTTTTTATATAAGTAGTTACTCGTATTTAGATAATTGTGAAAAACAAGGTCATAGTACTTTTTTTTTGCTTAAATCTACTTTGTTGTTTCTCATTGATGGTCTTTGATATTTATTATTATTTAATTTAATAATTAAGTTCACAATACTTTTATTTTATTTTAAAACCACAGTGGTCTTTCCATCTCCAATCCTGGCCAAAATGTAGTATTAACGATAATTGGTTTGAACATTTTTCCGAATTCCATTTCTTTTTCGAAACATCTTCTAACCATATAATTTTCAGACTTCCTCCCACTACTCTAAAGATTGATTTGCCATGACATTGATGGGGTACAAGAATGGGGTGGATAAATGTTTGGTTGCCATCGGTAGCCGTGATAATCCGTCGGTCTCGCTACATTGTGTATGGACACGGCTGTTACGGCGTGTCATTCGTATTCCAGTGTCAATGGAGTTAAATAAACGAGGTTTGTGACCAGAAAATTGCAATAGGTGTGAGATTTATCTCGTTGTGTGTGATGGTTTTGCTACTAAATAACTTGGTTTGGACTTTGAAAGCTATGCGTTTGTGATTTTTGTTACTCCAGGAATAGGTTAAGAAGAAACTAAGCAGAAACTCTAGTAAAAAAAAATTGAAAAAAAAACTAAACAAGCTTTGTATGTTATACTACGCTAGTATTATTTTATCTGTGATTATACCAACACAAAATTACGTGTCAGTGCTGTAGACCTTTGAAGAGTTCGAATATCAGGCGCTAATCTTAAATGTCAATTCAGGTCATGCTTACCATAAAATGCATTGTTATCAGAACTAAACCAACTTGTAAAAATTCTATATAGGTTAAGGCGCAGTTTTACGACTTCTAATGATTTTTAATTGAACATCACGTCTAAACGACTAGTTTTATTTCTTCGAAAAAATATATGTTATTTTAAACAATTTTCTTCGTAATTTAATATGTGAATATTTGAAATTATATTTTTACACAACTTTACAAATTAATGTTATAGTGTAATTAATTTGTAAAGTTACGTCTAACGCGGATAAAAAATTGAGAATCACGTAAAAACTATAAAGCGTATTTTAATGAAACCTTCACCATTTTAAAGATAATTTAATTGTTTATATTTTAGTATACGTATAATACCTGTTGTTTTATGCATAATAAATTAATAATGCGTCTAATTTCTCCTTACTGGGTGGACATACGACGCGTTACGTGAGCTCAGCACAGAACACGCAAACTATTCACTCAAGGTCGTTGGCAGTGAGGAAGTGGTTCTAATTCAACTTGCAAGATTTGACCCGAATTAACAAACATTGCAAGTTAAATATAAAACGGTGTAGTTATTTTCATGACAGTCCTGCTTGCTCGATCTTTCACCGATTCCTGCTTTTATAATAGTCATGAGCAGGAATTATACATGTAACACAAGATTTTCTGAGGGCGGATTTCCCATCAATCACATAAACACAGAAACGACACCGAAATTAACTCTAAGTCGGAAGCTAATTTCCTGTTTGCACCATTTCGAATCAGAACTCCTGCGCAATGGTGCGTGACGATAGCGCAGATTTGTTCTGTAATTATTGTAATTTTGGGTGACAGTTGGACGCCAGGTGCTTTTTGTTGTACACATTATTTATAGATATTATTGGTATATTAGAGCTGTTTTAGTGTTAAAAATAACAAAGATTTAATTCTAACGCATGACATTTCATCCATAGCATAGCTTTATTCCTAGATTTTTAGCCTAAAAAAAAATCGTCATCATCGTTCTCGGGCCTCATCCCATTGTTTTTGTCAGGTAAATTAATTATTTTAATCAATTACTTATAAAGAAAAAAAAACAGAAGAATAGGTACAAAACGATGGTCATTTCTAAAGATATTTCTTCCAGCATACCTTACCTACCTACAAGGATAGGCTAGAAATTGTGCAGAAGAAATGTTTACGTACTATAAATTATAGATGTTGTCGTCCTAAAGTCTCCTATGAACAATTACTGATACGATATAATGTTCTTAGTTTGAAATCTAGACGATTTCTTCTGGGTGTAATGATGCTGCATGGTATATGTAATAATAGATTCGACTGCATTCCTTTATCAAATAGTCTACATTATACAGTACCTAGAACTGTCATGCTTCGTGGAGTACGTGTGCCTCAGCTGTTCCACACTTACTGGTGCAGGAATAACGCCGGGGTGCGCGTGCCTCTTCGTCGTCTCGTTGACGCGTACAACACTCACTTTATGGAACTTGACATATTTACTCTTTCCAAACATCGTTTCAAGGCAAGAGCAATAGAGTTACTAAATTCTTAAGTAGGTATATATATAAATATATTTCTTTCTTCTTCTTTTTAAAAGTATTTTATGATGCACACTGTATGTCTGTTTTCATTTAACTTTTGTTTATGTGAATTCGTGGACAATGGTGTGGGTTACATGTGTAGTAACATAAATATAGAATAGATTAGGTATGTATTTCTAATTATTGTGCTAATTTAAGAATCTTTAGTTAAGCTTTGCATGTAACTGTTTTTTGTCCCAAACCCAATAAAATAAAAAATACCTTCGAAAGTAGAGGTAAAGTATTTTATTCTAATTCTATCTAAAAATATCTTTTTCAAAATAATATAAAGTCTAATCTGTGTTTAAACATTAAAGGACTGCAGTAATTTGACTTACAAAGGTGAGGGAAAAGACAAAAGTTTCTGTAAGATGTAATTTTAGTATTTAAATACTCAAAACAGTTAATAGTCCTTAGAACTCATTAATTTCTTCCATGATGTAGAGAGTTTAATTTTAGCTCTAGCTGCAAGGTACGTTATTGAACGATTTCCGATCTAAAAATGATCCCCAAAATATGACATCTAAATAATTGGAGCAAACATCCACGTCCAGTAACAATAGTCGTAACGAATTTCCAAAGCAAACATTAGTTTTCGAAAATCGTAACTCGATCCAAACGGGTGCCCCTATTCTAAACTTACTACCTTACTTAAGCAGTTGCGTTAAACTCTATATCAACGATATAAGGCTCATTGTTGAACGATTCATGGGTGGTTTTATTTTTCTATAGATCCTGGACAAAGCTGCCATAGGGGTGCGCATAAGCATTCACAACTTTTCGCTCTTTAACGTTTATTGTTCCTATTTGATTTATATTCATGGTGCTTACTTGTATTATTACACAGTGGTAAATCATGCGTCAATTTCTCCCTTTCTATACGTTAAACTGGGCTACCGTTTATTTGCTATTGTTTAGACTTGACAGATCGATATGTTGCAACTTTTCTTAGTTTGCTGATGTACAGACCTACTTTCCATGTTTCAGGATGAAACATGGAAAGTAGGTCTGTATGTGTCTCAGTAGGGTTCATTTCATATCCGCTGAGATCCATCTTTTCTTTTAGCACCTTTCCTGATGCTGAGGTAACTAATTAGAGTATTTTATATCGGTTCCTTAGTCTTGAACACGCTTTTTCTGAATAAAACAAGTAAATACAAATATAAAAAAGTATTTATATTTCACAAAAATGACTAGCGAAATAGACTTTTACAAAACCAACTTATTCTAACACTAAATCTTATTGTCTTTGGTATAATACAATTTGTGCTTAAAACTAATTTGTATATCATATAAAAATATTTTGTACATTGTGACTAGCTTTTTAAACATCAGATTTGAGCATTTACAACACTAGAAGCTCTGTTATAAAAGTTTCTATAACAACTTTGATCATTATAATAATAGCTATTTTGTAAATATTCGTTAGTATTACCATTATAACAAGTTGTGTCAGTATAGCCATACATAGGATTATTATATTTTCCATACATATAATCTTCAGTCTTCTCAATCTTTCTACTCTTTGCTGCAGTATCGAAAGCATTTTTGAATATTTCGTAATTCTTCGGATTGAAATATTCCCCACTAACATTATTTGTTTCATAAGAAACTTCATTATAGGTGGTAGCTCCGTACCTCTGATATTGATAGGCTTGTTGATTCATATCTTCACCGAAACTAGATGGATGAGTAAAGAAGCCGGTGCCAGTCGTTGACGTGATACAGTTTCCTCCCTTGTTATTCACAGACACTGTGACATTTCCAACATTTATAAGCACACCTTCAGTTGTCTGCATAAAATTGGATCCATTTGGAAAAGGTCTGCTAAATCCTTGGAAGTTTCTGTAACTACCATCGTTACATCCTTCAGGTTTGTTTGGCATTGAAAATATATCTCTGAAAGCGTCTTTTGTGACTTTTTCGCCTGTAATTGGATAATTTTGTAGCTTATCGTAGCTTAGACTGAACTCTTCTGGTGGGGCTTGTCCAGAGTTAATATTGTCTAACGAATCTAATGTTTGACTTAGAGCAAATATGTAGTTGTGGGCGAATCGTAATGTTTCTATTTTGGTCAATTTCGTGTCTTCTGGGAACGTTGGTAGCACACAGCGTAATCTGTCCAAGGCTTCGTTCAACATGTGCATCCTATTCCTCTCTCTATCATTGGCCTTCATTCTTCTGTTCCTCTTGATCTTCATCAGTTGCGTAGGACTCTTACATCTTGAGATTCTGTTCTTTCCGTTGGCGTATTTTCTTCTAGGCTTATTAGGGTCCTTTGGCTTCTTCTCTTTTTTAGGCGTTGATGTGTTTGTTGGTAGTACGTTCTCTTCGAAAATTTTAACATCATCTATTGAATCTTGGAATGCATCGTAGTCTTCGTTGAAGAGCTTTCTTCTGACATCTTTCGTTGGTGTGAGGGATATACCAAGGTCGGATGTTTCATGTTTCAATGGAGTGCTGTTGGTAGAGTTTACAAAAGAGTCCGTGTAAGATCTGTCGATGCCGGAGTCATTGCTGCAGATGCTGTCGTTGAAGTCACAGTAGTCTTCGAAGTTGGTGCTGAACATGGTAGAAATCTGGAAAGAAAAGATAAAACATTATTTTTTATAAAAAAAATACATTTGAACGTGTCGTTTAACCCTGAAACGTAAACGTAGTTCCAGTAATATGAAACGGATAGATCACTGCTAATACTGGTCCTACGCTTAACTTACGTTTGTAATATTATTCTACATACATATAATTTTGTCCTAAATGCTACATTTTCGTGTTTACCCAACCCCCATTATTTGTCTTGCACCAATTACTACACTGCCCAGCGGGACAGGTGGCCCACCCCATGCCCAGACGATTGCGTGACCAACACCACAAAAAGTCAGTTACTATTGAACTTTATCACTTCCTACTTCCGGACAGATTTCCGATTTAGGTGCTCGAGTACGCCCTACAGATTGAACGGAGCTGTGACGAAATGTTCTGATTTTATTTTTTGTAAAACATAAAAGTGGATGGGAAGCACTAATATACTATTTCAATCACATCATGCCATTGTTTGTTTTAAATGCCAAGCTCATAGCAACAGCGTAACAAACAACCTGTATAAACCATGGACCATTTATCGTGTCTTTAGCTACACAAAAAAGGTGAAAAGACACCAACATTGCAATTTTTTTGGAAGTAACACTATCAAAATCCGTAAATTGATGTCGTTCATTCGAAGTCAATCACTTAATTACAGACATGATCGGCGTAACGCCACCTGTTATGAACACGCGTCAGACACGCTTCGGGTCGCGTGCCAGACACCACGCCAATATGCCATACGCCATGATCCGAATTGTTTATGTAGTAGGTACACGATTATTTTAAATAGTGTGGTCCTGGGGTACGAATAAGACCACTTCCACAATTAGCCCTAGAGACTATTGATATGGCACCGAAAACGTAGAAATTCTTCGCAAGGTGGCAAAGACAGTTTCTGTATGTGAAACCTAAATTATATTTTTACTAAAAATAATTATAATGTTAAAGAAATCATGTAGCTACTGATATGAAAACAGAGAAGGTCTTGCCATTATTCTAGGAAAACTGTCATTGTTTCATTTGGAGCCGTATTATATTTATGTCTGTGTCTGTGACCTAGCTATCTGCCAGGGTCGTTGGAGTCTTCGAAAGAGTCACCGTGGCCCTGGCTCAGGTAACTAAAGGAACACGTGTGGATTTAAGTCAGTAAGAGCGGAGCCCAGAGCGGGAGAAGTTATTTGATGAATTATCACTCTAAAAAAAACCTAGCTATACTTAAGTTGCCAGATATTTCATCGTTATTTGTGAACTACATTCCCTAATTAAAATCACTCAACACTAAAACTTCTACCAGCTTGAATCAATCCCTCAATCGCAAGTAGACGACAGCAAGGGCGCGCCACCTGTATAGTTATACCCACGCGTCCGACACGCGACCGGCATTTGTTTGTTCCGACTATGACCAGCGAACCGCGTCCGAGTCGGCAAGTTAATTGCTATTGAATTGTTTTATGCGCTTTAGATTATGAG
Organism: Polia nebulosa; assembly: GCA_951329385.1. Classification (NCBI taxonomy): domain Eukaryota; kingdom Metazoa; phylum Arthropoda; class Insecta; order Lepidoptera; family Noctuidae; genus Polia; species Polia nebulosa. The sequence continues at coordinate 32,265,718 of OX589595.1, forward strand.
TTGGCGCAATAATATTTGTGGCTGGTATAGAAAATGGGGAGTTATTGTTATTTAAGATTCACGAGTTATTTGTTGAATAGGTTTATATAGGGGCAGTCAATAAATAATTAAATATTATTAATTATATTTTTGATTTATTATTTCGTTTATTCATTTTTAAATACATATAAATTATATTTTTAAATATTTCAATGAAAAAATAAAAAAAAAAACATTTAAAAATATAAAAAATACTATCCCACCGGTATCGGGAACAGGGTCCAAGCTACCGGCGGTCAGGGCTCCAGAGAGAGGAACCGCCTGACAATGCGAGCCGTGTCCAGAAGTACTGCTTTCTGAATCAAGCCCTTGATCCAGCCGCCTAACGAGAGCCTCCTGAGGTGTTGGTCGAGGCTCGTGGCTATTAAGCCATTGGCTGACACGACTATCGGTACAATGATCGCTGAGTCCACATCCCACATGTCGACAACCTCGATTTATTATTATTATTATTATTTGTTTGTGAACGCACCTACGATACAGGCGTAATTCCTAGTGTGGGGCAACGTTTTATTAAAAAAAAAAAAAACTAAATGTAATGTAAGCCAATGTTGGTGCTGACCTACAACGCTTTCACTTGTCATCTCTAAAGCCTACGTCTAGTTTTAAATAGACAATAGCAGGTCACACTATAGCCTTGGGACAACACAGCTAAATTATTTTTTTTTTTTAATAAAACATTTATAGTTTTTTTAAATAAAACATCGTTGCTATCCTGTCTTACAAAAAAAAATAAGGAAAACATTAAAATGAAAATAAAATAAAAAACTCACTTTAAAAAAAATCTTCAATTATAAAACTCGAGACTATGTATAACCCACCAAGCACTATCACCACACTAAAGTCTATAAACTATATTTTAATTTAAAAAATAATTATGTAATTATAATTATGTCCACCATGAGTAGAGGTCGCGCGCACTATGCGTCCGCGCGTGCGACGGTTTCGTACTGGGGTAGTGACGGAGTGCACCCTGCTTTATGGGCTCTGAGTCTATGGTCCTTTAGGGCGGACTTAGCCCCGCCTACAACACTTGATTTTCGAAGAGGAGAGGAAAATTGTTGTATATTTTAAGCGTGGTTTTGGTTTGATGTGTGACTTTTAAACATATTTAAATATCGTAGTTCAGTAGCTTGTGATTTATCTTTTACTATGAAACAGTACCTACCTATATCTAAAATATCTACTGAGGTAGAAGCCCAGATTACTATTACATACATTTTATTCAAAGAAGTATTGTAAAATTTTGTAGACTACAAGAACAGACACAATATTGCGAAGTACCTACGGCTATCCACAGATATTTAAAACGGTAATATACCTGTATCCAAGAGACGTGCCTGAAAAAATAACCTGAAAGAGAACTGAAAAGTGCCTGAAAGTAAGTAAATAAGGAATTCTTTCTCTCGCGTAGCACCTTCGCGTACCACCGACCAACCGGAGTTCGCAAGACGTAATGTTTTAAATAGATTTTAAAACTTTAACAGTAGTAGAGACAAATAGGCTGATTCCTGTTTAAGGTTTAAGGCGGCGATTCCCAAAAACGGTCAAAAAGGTGGTTTTTTAAAGCAGTGTATCTCTACCGTAAATAATATTGACAAATAAAAAAAATGAGATATTTTTACCGACGAAAAAAAAAAGGAGGAGATTCTGAATTCGACCGTACATATATTTTTCGAGTCCTATTTGCATACAATGATGGAACTCAAAACATACTATATTGCATCAAAAAAATCTTCTACCATACCTCTTAATTATCTTTAAAAGCAGTTATAATTATATAAACTCATAATTATTATCTTTAAAAGCAATTATAATCATAATAAAAATATACCATACAATTTCAAATGCTAAACTGCATCCAGTGATGGATTATTTTTTATATAAATTTAGTAATAAATCCTAAGTAAATCGATTTATTTTATTTGTCGTAGCCCATCTCTTTCTTTTCTATGCAATCCGAGAGTGACCGAGCTTTAGGTGATCTGGGCCTTAAAATCCTTCCATTGCTACGGTTTAAATGAACCTTCCATTTTTCCTTCGCTACAATGTAATAGTGTGACATTTATTTGTAATCTAGTTATATCGGGCACCTTGCTTCGCCTCGCTTTAATTTATTTAATAGTTTAATAGCGCGTGCAAACTGCGTCGTTTTTTATTGCCAACCCTTTGTCGATATTGACAAGTAATAAATTATATAAATATTTGATCAGACACGCGTTTTGGTGGATGTTTTGGGTCGTTTCGTGCTAGGAGTCGTGTAGTAAAAATATCTCGGCGGATTCAAGATAATTGTTTTTTTTCTTTTATAGGACAAACCCTTTGGTTTGTCAAATCTGGCAGAGGAGATAGCCATCATGCTTAAAAATTTAATTTAATTTATGATCTCAATGCTGTGAGGATTCTGTTGTAAAAACTGGCCAAGTGCGAGTCGGACTTGCACACGAGGGGTTCCGTACTAAACTGAAAAAATACCCAAAGAAAACACGTTTCTAGAAACACGTTATATTTGGGTTTATTTTTTAAATAATAAATAAAAAAAATAAAGGGAGGCCCTTTAATTTTTTATTTATTATTTTTTTGATATAGCGGCAACAGAAATACACATTCTGTGAAAATTTCTACCTGTTACGGATCAAGAGATACAGCCCGCTGACAGATAGACGGACAGCGGAGTCTTAGTAATAGGGTCCCGAACCCTAATGATACCTCAGTAAATAAAATATCACTATCCGAATCCGAATTACGAACATAAATAAAAAAATATGTATATTATAATACGTATATTATTTTACACTAGCTGTGCCCGCGACTTCGTTCGCGTGGTTGTCGAGAACAAAACAACGTCGTTTAGATAAGAGTATATCACCTTTTTGATGATTTAGATAAGAGTCCTGACTTTGGTATAGTTGATTACGTTAATGCTTCTCTATATACTATGTTAGCGGTGGAATTACCCGGAGCATATACAAAAAGGTTGTTTGGGTTGCTAACACGTGATAGAGAAACATAGAGTTGGCCGTGTGAAAAACAATCAAAAGTAAGGTCTACACCCGCAACGGATAACGTCTGGCCTTGGGCTTTATTAATAGTCATAGCGTAACAGAGGCTTACAGGAAATTGCACACGTTTGAAAGTAAACGGAAAATTATTGGGGATAATGGGTATCCTGGGAATGAAAACAACATCACCGGAGCCGCAACCTGTTAAGATTTCGGCTTCGATGACATTTCGTTGGAGATTTGTTACTCTCAACCGAGTTCCATTGCATAGTTTTGGTGGGCTTAAATTTCTGAGTAGAATGATTGGTACTCCGACTTTTAAATAAATTTTGTGTGCTGGAAGACCTGGTGTATTTAGAGAGTCTAAAAACTCTACTGGATAGTGGGTGGCATCTCCTTCTTCTAAAACCGTGTTAATAGATAAATATTCCCTACTTTCTCCAGAAACATGTACCAATATTTGAGAATTTATTGCTGCTGCTTGGTCGTTGCGAGGTGCCAAAATAGCTCGTTGGCATAGCCAAGCAGCGTCATGGTTCGAGATCTCTGATGGATCTCCGTATACAGAGGAAATGAGTTCCTGCTGTGAGGCAACAGAAGAACACAGGCTTTCGACTAAAGTTACTTTACCTCCTTCTTGAGTCGGGTATGTGCCGTTACCAATTTGAAGTAGTAAATTTGAGAAAACCTGCGCGTTTGCGTCACCTCCCAAATATGCTCGCATATTAAAGCTCAAATTAGTTAATATGACACTACGCCATAAAATAGAGCTCTTTAAACAGGCACCTATTTCATCGGCCCTCGTTCCTCTGGGTATTATAGGGAGTGTCTGCCTGAAGTCTCCACAGAATAGCACCGTTAAGCCTCCCATCGGTCGGTCATTTTGTCTTATATCTCGCAACGTTCTATCTACAGCTTCCACAGCTTTACGATTTGCCATCGTACACTCGTCCCAAACGATAAGGGCGCAATCGCGTAAAACCCTTGCTTTATCACTATTGCGAGACACGTTGCAAACAGGGTTTTCTGTGCGGTCCAAGTCGATTGGTATTTTAAATGTTGTATGTGCAGTTTTTCCTCCTGGTAATAAAGTGGCAGCTATTCCTGAGGAAGCGACGGCAAGGGCAATTTTGTTTTGGCTCCTTATTTGAGCCAAGATAACTTTAGTGAGGAAAGTTTTACCTGTTCCACCAGGTGCATCTAAAAACAGCATTTCTCCTAATGAATGTTCTACACTACAGCATACTCTATCAAAGATTTGACGTTGTTCTGTCGTCAAATTTGAACAGCCATTTCGCAATATTTCTGCTAACTCTTCGGGGTTGTAATTTATTTCAGATGTATACTCCCTATTAATTCGTTCCCCACCAACTGTCGGTGTCGGCAAGCCGTATTGACTGAGGGGGTTCCCTCCTATACTTGTAACTATATCTTGTATAGCCAGCAAAGCCCTATTATGGCAGCTTTCACGTACTTGGTCAGAAGTTTCACTATTTATATTTTGCTGTCTCAAAAAATCTTCGGCAAACGCGTCTTTATATTTTTGCCACAACTGCCCAGCGTCCGATAGGCCACAAAATGTCAACAAAATGGCAAATAAATGGCGCAAACGATGTGGACTATCACTGACGCATGCTTCGGCTAAAGCATCATCCCAATGCTGATCGCCATCTAATAAATGCCGTGCGCGGCAAGCAGCTTGAAATGTGGGATATTCTATATCGTCCACTTTGCGGAGCTCAGCAAAAGAAGTAGGTCCTCGCACTGTGTGAAGAAGAAGGCGTAAATAATAACACTCTGCATTATTTGGGTGCACCGTGTATACTCTTCCAATCACGTGTTCTTTAAAAATGCCGGACTCGCCTTCTACAGCAGTTCCACGTCTCCTGCGATTAAAAACACCTTGCTGCTTGTTATAAGTATAATAATGTGGCACTTCATTGTACAACAGAGACTTAGCGAAATTGTCTCTTTCGCGAAGGCGAAAGAATGCGAGCAAGGTGGTTTGTCTTGGGTTGTTCATTCTTTCTGCCACATTTTCTGGCTGAAAGTAAACTCGCTGCCCGCCTTCCAGGTGCACGTCAAGATGGATGAGTGGCGGATACCTTTCATGAATAGGGAAACTCAAAATGCGCCAAACTGCCTCCGAAGAGCTTATGTATCGGCCAGATTGATACCTTGTCACTTCATCAAATTGGTTGTTATTTCTTAGTGCTATCATGGCTTGATCACTACCTTTATTAACATATTTACATATATATTTTATAGATTCGACGCTATTACAAATTTCAACATTAATGTGTGCTTGAAAAGCGTTTGACAAAACTGGAGAATACGGTACCACCCAACTATTATTTAGAATTATTTCTTGTCCACGGAATCTGACAGTAGCTGTGAAACCACCTTGTGACGGTGATCTTCGCCGGTATTGCGGATACCCATTTTCCCCAGCCATAGTTAGTTCTTTCAGTGCTCTGGGGTATTTTTTTGAGCATTGACCATCTTTCATGCACGGTGATTCCCTGTTTAAGAGGCCACATGGCCCGTGAACCATATGTGTTTTTACTATGTCATGCAAAATCGGATCTGCATTATAGTCCGGAAATTCTGCACTTATGACACTGTCTATAGCATCGGGACGAATTTTTTCTTCCAGCCACAGAAGAATGTGCGCGTGGGGTAAACCACGCTTTTGCCACTCGACGCTATACATAAAACAAAGAGTTGAACCGAAAACTTTCTCCTTTGTAAGTAGATTAATCAAGACTTTGAGTTTTAAATGAAAAATCCTAGCAATAATGTCATGTCTGTCGTATGACGCCTGTCCTGTGAGAAGTGCCTGGCAAATCTCCGTCCACTTTGGATTTGTTGTAAATGTTATAAAAAGGTCCGGCCGGCCGTATTTACGGACGTAACAAAAAGCATCTTGCGTTCGTTCGTGCATATACCGCGGACCGCCTGTGAAACTGGATGGCAAAATAACCAATCGACCCAAGTTTTCGACGTTATTATCTGATTGCATGGCGTCCCGCAAGTGCACGTATTCTTCAGCGCGTAACCGTCGCTGGTTAGTGCGAATATACACTAAACGTTCAGTTTCTATTTTTGCGTACATGTCCACAATAAATTGGCTGAACAAACCACGAAATCGTTGCAAATATACGAAACTGTTTTGCCTTATTTGTAAAAGGTAGGAATAGTATTGTTGAGCAGATATTTTTTTTTGATAATTAGTGACTCTCGTAGTAGGGTTCACTTGGTACAGCCCAAAATTGTACCCATCTTCACCATGACAATAAATTAGTGGATATTGCAGGGCGTCGTAAGCTCGGTGGGTTTCCAAAATGCGTTGAAGGCGATCGTCGCGTGTACGCAACACGATATCACGTCTCTCACACTCCTGGTCGACTAAAACAACTGCAACTTCATCTGCGACGGGTGCATTGTGTCTTCCACGGTGTTCACCCACAGGACGTCTATCGGCACTTATAACAATTTTGAAATCATTGCTGCCTTGTGGAATTGACTCCAATGCAGCTTTGAATTCACGAACGTACTGGTTAACGTGATGCAGCAATTCTTGAAGTTGACCCAAAAGCTCAGCATTGAGCTGGGGAAAATTGTGATTTCTAACATTGAGCTGTTGCGTGTAATCGGATACAAAATAAATTTGGAGAAATTTGGGTTCATTTTCTGGCAGCAAAGATCCAATAAGGTGATAAACTTGACCTTGTACTTTGAAGGTTGGCATGAACGGTCCTTCCGTTATTTGTTTTGCCCCAAAGGAAGTCATTTGGAAAGCACTGTTATATAAACGAATATTATCCAAAAAACGGTTCGACTGGGGATGATCGCCATTCAGGAGACTCTTAAGTAAGTGTGGTGGATCTTGGAAATTTGGAAGAACAATTTTTCCATTTGAGCAGCACATTCCATCTGTCTCTTTCCTCCATTTCAAAGCATGACAAAAATTACAAATTTCTCTCATGTCACCCACGAAAGTAAAGCCAGCATAATTAATTCTAGACGAATATGTGAACCCTGATTTTTCCCTATTGTCCCAAGGTAATAAAATATTTGCATCGTCATTTTCCATGGACTCATCAGCTCCGCTATTTGTTTCTCTATTCATATGGTATCGAGCTCGTTCTATTTCTAGGCGAGATTGACGTTGTTCTGCTGTTTCTGCTCGTCTTAGTTCATCTATTCTTTCCCTTTCAGATGCAAGATAACTTTCATTGTTTCTTTGTACACCTACATAGTTATGTCTAGCTATTTGTAATCGTTCTTCTCTTTGGGAGAGAGATTCAGACTCGCGCGAGAGAGCGTGTCGCTCTCGGTCAGATGACAGACGTGCTTGGCGTTCCTCGATACTCTCTTGAGAACGCAAAGTCGCGGTCCGAGTTCTTTGCGAACTTAAGCGCGACTCCCTTTCTGTGAAAGTCTCTGACTCGCGTGAGAGAGACTGGCGCTCCCGATCAGCAGACAGCCGAACTTCGCGTTCCTGGATATTCTCTTGAGAACGCAAAGTCGCGGTCCGAGTTCTTTGCGAACTTAAGCGCGACTCCCTTTCTGTGAAAGTCTCTGACTCGCGTGAGAGAGACTGGCGCTCCCGATCAGCAGACAGCCGAACTTCGCGTTCCTGGATATTCTCTTGAGAACGCAAAGTCGCGGTCCGAGTTCTTTGCGAACTTAAGCGCGACTCCCTTTCTGTGAATGTCTCTGACTCACGTGAGAGAGAGTGGCGCTCCCGATCAGCAGACAGCCGGTCTTCGCGTTCCTGGATACTCTCTTGAGACCGCAAAGTCGCGGTCCGTGTTCTTTGTGAACTTAAACGTGACTCCCTTTCGGTGAACGTTTCCGATTCACGTGAAAGAGCGATGTGCTCTCGGTTAGCAGATAACCGTGCTTCACGATCTTCTTCCGATTCCTGAGACCTACAAAGTCTCATCCTTTTCGCATTTCGGCTACGCAGCGAAAGGTTAGTTTTTTTTCTTTGAGGCATTTTCAAGGAAAATTAAAGCAATAAACAAAACTAACAACACTTATGACTGAATAGCCTACAAACTTAAAAGAACGGTGCGTCGAACAGTCTAGTGTGACAACGTATCGTCTGTTCGTGGTCGTGACTCAACGAATTGGCAACACTAACTTACTGTATAACGATTGGCACTATTGGATTCAAACTACGAAGTAAATCAAATACAATCTTTACTTCGTACTTCAAACCAATGACCAAAGTTGACCAAACGAAACCAATAAGATAAGCAAATACTTTTTTTTCGACCAATTTAGAAAATCGATAAACCAAGCAACCAAAAAACTTTTACGACACACGCAAGAACTTTTAAGACACCTAACGAAACCCAATTTGCCTAGTAAACACGGTGGACGTCATCCTCGCGCGGAAAATCTTAACACCGCGATTCAGAAAATGACGTCATTTGCACAACGCCATCTATCGGATTTAGATTTCAACTATCAACATTAGTTCTATTTTTAGTCTTAAGATGTCGTTGCAAGTACTATACTTAATTGCGTAACGTAATATTTTACTTCTTGAACTCACTAAATTAATCATATCTTTTGATAGAGTGAACCGATTTCGATGAAACAAAAACTAAGTTAATCCTCAAGTTGCGTATAATTTTTGTATATAAACATTGTCAGCATTGAATTCGTAGATTTTACGTGATGTGCGCACAAACAAACAGACAAACAGACAAACAGACAAACAGACAAAAATTTCAAAAATGATGGAAATGGGTTCTGTTACTTATCTTTTCACACGCTGGCTATTTTTTGTTTCAATTTCTTCAATGTACAAAAATGACTTTTCTACAGATTTATTATATGTATAGATTTATTATTTTTTTATTCATAATTTTTTTTTATATTTTTGTATATTTTTTTTTTAATTTGTTGATTCTTACTAAGTTAACTGGAATTATTTAAACGAATAATTTGTAAAAATGTGATGTGCTTCTGAATCTCCTATTCTACTAATATGATAAATATGAAAGTTTGGACGGATTCGCTGGGTTGATGTTTGTTACTCAATCTCGCCACAACGGCTGAACGAATCTGGATGAAATTTGGCACAGAGATAGATTCAAGTCTGGAGCAACACATAGGCTATAATTTATAGAAGGGGAAGTCCTAACTCCACGCGGGCGAAGCCGCTGGTAGAAGCTAGTTTTAAATAATAAAGGGAAAGGTGACATATTCAATGTTTTCTGCCTCATCGACGATGTTTGCACGATTCGTCATAACCGTTTCCGGCTGATCGGTTGACAAATAGTCGTACAAAGGAACATTTTAACACCAAATGTCCCCGTCACGGATCAACGGCAATTCTTGCTGAAATGTGCACTAACTGCGTCACGCTAGCTGCCAAAGGGTTAAAAATATTCTGTTATTTATTATACAATACTATCTGACTCTGACCTCCACAACCCAGTTACTGAGTAATACGATAGAAAGAAAGAAAGAAAGAAACAACATTTATTTTTACCTCTCAACAAGAACATGTTAACTCTACATACAAATAAAAAATAAACTGTGCGAGGCCAAAAAGGTTCCTAACTCAGCGTTATGCTGCGATATTTATGCAATAAAGCAATAAATAACGCAGCGCTGGTATTCTGTTAGGGCCCGCTGTGATGCCACATACATACTCATAGGACACGGTACACAATTACTAAAACAAAAAAGATACCCCTTAAAAAAAGACTGGTTGTCAGACTTTCGGGCTTCTGACGACCCGTAACAAATGTCAAAGATCCAGGATTGACAGCCGGGACCAACGGCTTAACCTGCTTTCCGAGACAGGTATGTAAAGATGGTCACCCATCCATGGACCAACCCCGGCAAACGTAGCTTAACCTGATGGATCGACCCGTGCAACTGTTATTACTTTAGCCACGAGCTCCTCTTCCTCCACACTTAATACATACAATGCGAGAACTATGTAGGTCGTTATATTCACGTAGATTTTATAATTGTCTGGCAGTTTGAGTACTTTTGCGGCCCACTCCAATGGCCTTACGTTGAGCTCGTCAGAGTTCTGAATTGAGCTTCATGATAACGCGTGCGACTGTTATTACTTTAGTCACGAGCTCCTTTAGGTAGTCACTCCATGTAAAATACTGGTATTCAGCTGCATCCGGTTAGACTGGAAGCCGACCCCAAGATAGTTGGAAAAAAGGCTAGGCAGATTGACCTAGCCTGTACTATCCCACTGCTGGGCAAAGGCCTCCCTACATTTCTAACATTCTCAGTTCTGTGTCACTTCTTTCCAATTCTCAAGGAAAACATTTAACTCATCCCGCCATCTCCTTTGTGGTCTGCTGGTGATAAATTGTATGTGAAATATACGATTGGACGCTAAAATTGAGAAGCACAATCTAGATAATGCTAAGTGGTTTGAATCGTTCCAACTCTGAAATGGTTATCAACTATAAGTACTGTGATTTGTAAAATGTGAGCTTGAGGACAAATAAATTTAATTTTGTTACTACGGGAATATGACAAAACAACTAAATCTTTATTTTTAGGGTTACGTACCTCAAAAGGCAAAACGGAACCCATAGAGGATCACTTTCTTCCCTGTCCGTATGTCAAGACCTTTTTTCTAAGGAACGCGTGTAAACATCAAGTTGAAATTAAACAAAAACCTGTGAACCTGTGAGAAGTAAAAAAAAAACCTGTTTTGGTCACGGTCCATGACTCACTTAAACACGAACTTATTTACTGCAGTGAGAACTTAGAAATGTTTAGTTTACCCACTTGGGTCAGTAACGTGGATCTAGACAACAATATAATTTCATCGATTGATGGGGTCGACCAAGCCAAGAAAGATTACACTTGTTTTCAATTAAAAATTCTCTGTGAGAGATATTTACAAACAAATTATACCGGCCAATATACAATTTATACTGATGCGTCAATTTTTGATAATGAAACAGGCATTGCATTTTTTGATTCATTTACAAATTCATCGATGAAATTTAAAGTTGATTCTGTGATTTCAATAATGCATGCTGAATTAATTGCCATTTTAGAGGCTTTGTCATATATTGAGTCAATTGCATGTTCTGAGTTTTTAATTGTAAGTGATTGTCGTAGTGCGTTACAGCTATTAAGTCTATGTACGTCGCCCAAAAGTGGGTTTCCTATTGCCTATGTTATACTGAACTTGTTATATAAGCTCAAAAGGGACAATAAAAATGTTGTTTTACAATGGGTGCCCTCTCACATTGGCATTGTGGGTAATGAGACGGTCGACCAGTTAGCTAAACAGGCAATAACAGATGGTGAACAGTATTCCTGTCTACCGTATTATACTGAACTTTACTTTAAATTAAGACATCATTGCTATGACAGGTGGCAAGAATATTTTAATGAAAGGAGCCGCAGTAAAGGTATATGGTATGCCACTATACCTACAGCCGAGCGTTTTTAAAAATACGTGGTTTGACAGTGCCAATATGGGAAGGCAAACGATCATAACAGCCCTTCGGCTTCGCTCTGGACACATACCCTTAAACAAATTCGCATTTTTGATGGGTAAAGTTGAATCACCAAACTGTTCAGAATGCAACTCAATAGAGGATGTATACCATATCATGATGGAGTGTGTTCGGAACGAGCCGGAGAGACGAGATTTGCTGATGTTATTTAATAATATCTACGAGACTGGGGAATGTAACATCGTCCTTGCTGCTCCGACTTCGGAAGCAGCCAGGATGATGTTTAGACTCGTGATTATAGGGGTTAAGCGCAGGGGGTAAGTTAAGATGTACTAAGTATAGTATTTTTTTTTTTTTTGTTATATTTAGCATGAAAACTGTAAAGTTGATTTGTAACGATGAGGGTGGCATAATCTGTCTTGATTAAACCCTCTTTAAATTATTACAGAATAAAAAAAAAAAAACAAGTTGAAATTAAAATCAAATACTCAAGTCTGCAGTCCGTTGAAGCTGTGAAAAAATCAAACTTCTAAGTTAACGCAATGAAAGGACACAGCTGGTAATGCTGCACATTTTGACATTCTCAAGGGAATTAAAACCTTTATGGTAGTTTCCGTTGACCTACAATCATGTTTGGCAAAAAGCAATATCTTATAACTAACACAACTTAAGGGAAAAATCAAAAAACCGTAAATTTTTAACATCATCAAAAAAAAAAATTATGGTGTCCTCTAACACTACCCTTATTACCATCCACACTCATCTATCTACTTCAAAATCAAATGCTATACTTCGACTTTTAATTATAATCAGTAATTTGTCAGTTCAGAGAAAAAAAAAAGTGTGTGTGTACATGTACGCAAGTAAGAAATTATACTTCTTTGGCGTAACAAGATAAAAACCCAAACTGTCACAAAGTTTACATTACAAAAGGAAGACAATCATTCTTTATGAACCACAGACCATTGCTAACTTCAGGGTGTCGGTTCTAGCTAACTTCAGGCTGTAGGTTTTTGTGGCAGTGTGCGCGCGGATCGTAAAACGTTAAGGAAATCCCTAACGCGCCAAAAGAAGTATAACTTCAATAATGTTAGGTACGTGTTTTCGTGATTTAAAGACAAGCTATTAATAAAATGAAAAGTTCGCTTATTACTTACATTATTGAAGTTCATTTAATTTCGTTTATTCTTACACCAACTCACTATCTGTTTGTTTAATCAAAATCTGTCAAGTTAACTGTCAAGTTGCTGAATACAATTAAAAGTCGAAGTATAGGTACAAAAGAGAGAAAAATCCTGTACTTACCTACAGGTGGCACCTAAATTCAATAACAACCAACTACTTAGACCCCCTAATCTCAAAATGACCCCGTCCCATTTTAAAATAATAAATAAAAAGCGAACGTTGGGGCAGCCTAGTTTAGTTACTTTGGCGTCGCCACGCTCGAGAGCCCATGAATGCATTAAATGTTCCTACATGCACATTGAAGGGTTAATACAGTGATTTTAGTGTTGCAGCCATGTCGATTGCGTCGACGATGAAAAAAATAAGTTATTTGCAGTCTGCTACGATTTATATGGTAATGCTCTAATGAAAATCAAACTGTTAATGGATTGAAACTACATAGCCCATTTTCGACCCAGTTTTTGGTATGAAAATAACCTCACAAATTGTCGATCACACATTCGTTGCTACGGAAAGATGAATTAATCTTCTACAGCCAATCATATGACTTGACTTGCGCGTCGATGAGTTATTTCCAGAAATCGGGGCTTATAGAGCTATTGATTTTTGCCTGAGCCTGATCACGACCAAGTCTACTCAACAATTTCAATTTGCGATTTCTTGATTTATTAATAAGACGGTAAATAGATTTACACCAGATTCTATTAAAACTCTATGTAGGTACAAGTAAAAATTACTTAAATATTAACTAGGTAACTATTTATATCATTACTTCATACAATAACAGAATAAAACTTAGGCGTTGAAGTCTCAGGGGTCGTAGACTTGCCCAGGGGTCGTAGATAAATTCGAAACAGAGCTACCGCGCCCCTGGGCACTCAGGGCACGGAAGGAACAGGGGTAGGTTTTAGTCAGTAAGAGTCTGACACGCCCTCCCGCTCCACCCAGAGCGGAAGAAGTCATAGGATGATTTCCGAACCCCAAAAAAAAAAAGAAGAAAAGGCGTTGAAGTTCTACTCCACATCACTGTTATCTGGGCAAGCCGGAAACGTGCTGAGACTGGCAACATTGCCACATTGAATGGGCGAAGAACGAGCCAGCCTTCTGGTTCCGCAAGGTGTCAATCAGTAGGCGAGAAATATCTTTGAAAATATGACATGCACTCGTGCACAACAGATTCTTAAATTAAAGGGTTTCCAAATAGGTATCGACAGCAGCCATCCCTAGCACAGTACAGTTCAACCCCATCGCACGCGCCCCTCGCGCCACCAAACAGTTCGCCACCGAGCATAATTCTGCGGACTGATGCCGCGCCCGCGCAGGCGCTGATCATTATTTGCTTGTTGCAGACTTATCTTGCTCTTAAATATTTTTTATTATGATGAAATAATTATTTTTAGGAGTACTTAGCACCTACTTTCACCAACTTATGTGTGAACGAGCTACCAACACAATTGATGATCGTCTATTGAATAAAGATTTTCAATTTAAAACAAAGGGATAATTGAAACAAACAAATCTTGTATATTTGCGCTGAGAAACAGGATAGTCTCAAATTCAAAGCATTTATTTCAAAGAAACCATTTACAAGCACTTTTGAATTGTCAAGGGTGGTCAGTCAAAAATAAGAGATCAAGCTATTGGCACTATATTATAGATATATATTATATATTGGTAGATCTCTATGGAGAAACTCCACGGACACTCTTTTATTTAATTGTATAGTGTATGTACGTGCTTTCTGCAGCTAGTAGGTACACCCTACCAGCTGCAGAAAGCGAAAAAGTTGATGTGTTTAGTGTGTCGTCAGGATAACTTCCCATAATTATGACTTGTATCAAATTATCTAGACTCACTTTTATCTGTACGTGACAGTGCATTTTCATCTGCAGGTGCACTTTGCGCTAAGCTTATTTACATATGAAACGTAATCTATTGGCAATTCTTTTAAATTAAATTTAATATTTATTGTTATTCATACCTACCTACATCAAAATTATACAGCCAATATTGCACCTACTTAAAAACTACAATCTTTTTCACAAATAAAAACATTTTAAATCTAAAAAATATTTACTTTAACTAAAACGCAATAACATGACGCTAATCTTTTAAATATTAAAACATTTATACAGAAGAGTTGCGTAATCCTAGTTGGTGAAAAAAAAAAACTATACATCATGCTTTGTTGACCGGAGTTTTAAAATGTTAAAAAGGTTTGTTGTCAAGGGCTTATCCGAAGGGGTTGTAAATAATGACGGTGCAAGTCTTTATAGAAAACTAAACGGTCGCTAAAAGGGCTGCTTTTTGATGCTGAGTGCGTGTTTCTAACAAAGAAACGTCGTTTAAGTTTGTGTTAGTGCAAAAGTATTTTTAAAAAGAAAAAATTATATGCTTATTTTCTACCAGCCAGGATGAATTGCGTCGCAAAGATTTTGAGTTAGTTTTTCAATTATACTAAAAGGGAACCTTGCATTTTTATTTATAAAACCAGTTTTTATTTCGTATGTCACGTGTTCAATTGCATTTCTGGCAAAAACACAGTTTCAAATAATTTACAGAAATAGAATAATATGTATCTCCAAAACATCTTGTCCCATACCTAACGAATGGAAATGTCAATAGGGTCAAAACTAACACAATATGCATTGCCCTGCATATCAAATGCAAAGGACATGACGTTATCTCGACACATTATTGACAAGTCGTCAAAACTTGTCACATTTATTAGAATTAAACAAAAAAATATTTAAGTAACATGTGAATATGCAATCGGAACTCATATTTGTTCCAACAAATCACAGACCAGGAGGAGCAATTATTAATATATTACACAGTATTATTGACAAAGCCGTGAGAAAATAATCCTCAAGAACACATGTCAGCAGATAGCGGCTTTCATTAATTTTTGCAATATTATATTTTTTTTATAGGAATCGTGATTTTGCGCCACTTGCGTTCGCAATTTGTACCACTGTGCGATTACTTTTGTATTGTATTGCAAATATTAATTTAACAGTTATTGGTATTTTGAATTGTATTGAATATTTACGTCTCATATAATCAAGGTTTGATATACGTTCACTCCAAATAATATCAACATGGGTACCGCAACTTTGTTGCAAATCTTTCTTCGTGATTGACAGTTTAGTTTATCGTTCTGCTACTTATTATGTAGGGTTACAAATGTTACAATAAACGTAGTATTTTATGGAGTCTTACCTTCAAATCAACATGAAAATAAAAGGCGTATCCTCAAATTAACAAAAATACTTGATGGTATGGACAACTTTTCAAGTGTTCAACCCAAGTCTACAGTTTCTTTGAAAATCGAGCTACGATAAATGGTTTGGCAGTTATTTATTCATTCACTTTTTTTTGTTTAAAACAATTGGGTTAGGTAGTTTAACGTACTTAGGTAACGTCATCCTTTGCAAGATTTAAACTTTTAACAAGCAT
Organism: Polia nebulosa; assembly: GCA_951329385.1. Taxonomy (NCBI): domain Eukaryota; kingdom Metazoa; phylum Arthropoda; class Insecta; order Lepidoptera; family Noctuidae; genus Polia; species Polia nebulosa. The sequence continues at coordinate 32,281,874 of OX589595.1, forward strand.
CCATGGTAAAAAAAATAATTCAGTGGCTTCAAAGGAGTGGAGGCAAAAAAATTTTCGCAGCTGAACCAAGGTTAACCGCGTAGCGAAATTTTTGCGACGTGTTAACATCAATGTAAGCGACTAGTTCAGATCCACTTACTGCCCACAATGAGTTAAAATGATTGAATTCAATCAAATGCATAAATATGATACAAGTGTATTTTGAGCTAATTTTTTTTCTATACAATCTATAGGGTTCTACAAAAATCTTTTGATATCAGGTGCTATAACAGCGGTTTTCAGCGTAGATTCGCTCAACGAGGCGCGTGGTAGCGTCAAATTCCGCCTGTTCGCACACACACGCCCACACCATAACATGCGGCAAATACTCAATAATATTATTCAAAGCTAAAAATAATAATTCGAATACAAATAGATACAAGAAATCGCACTTATTTGCACAATTGTTCAATGCAACGCGCGCCGCTCGTAAAACTCGTTTTAAAATAATTCCTGGCCACAATAAAACTGATAATCGTGCTAATCCTTATTTACACTGAAGGTGGGTGAAGTGGGTGCCCTGATAAGCTGGCAGGTAGACTAAATCAGCAATTTCTATTGGTGAATTTTTGCGGTCATATCGCGACATCAAAATCACCCTGTCAATTTTTGTCGCGCAAATGAAGGGGTATTTTATCGTGAATATAGTAATATTTATTCAAATAAAATGTGTAAATTAATCAATAAAACGAAGCGCAATTTGTTGGCTAATGTTCCCATTTCAATTTAAACTTGGCGCGCGAAACTTACGTGGCCTGCTCGCGCGCTTTTCAGCTACTACTAGCGCCGTGTAGCGGTAATATTTAGCGTTCAAGCAGATGTTATCTTTTGCACTATATAATACGAAGTCAGACTGGATTGCTTTTCTGTTTAGGTAGTTATTTTTCCCGTTGGATCGTCGTTTGAGACGTACAGGTGGTATCTTTACCGAGCTATTTTATAGAAGAAGAATCATTATGAACAATACATGATTAATAGGTAAGTAGGTATTTGAAAATCATTCCGTCAGAGGCCGCTCAGATTTTTTTAAACCCGACTAACTCACTTCGATTCGAATATAAGTGACGTTCATTTTTATTTAGTATTTGTAGAATGCAAAAACCGGTATTGTGTCAGAAGAATAGGTTTTCTTCCAAATACGTTAAAAATAGTCACGTTATTAGATTGCTCCTGAACAAATTAGTCATGCAACAAGTAGATTGATTTACGACGATTAACAGTTCATTGATATTAAAAATATATCAGGCGTTTTGAGAATAAAGGCGAGCGAGACCATTAGAGAGCGGGGAGACAAACAACATTACTAGTTATAAATTAATTGAAAATGAAAGCTTACCTTATTTTAAGGAAACATCCAACTGTTCATTCAATCTAGACAAAATAAAATAAAACACGTAGTCAGTACTTACCTACATATTCATTGCTTTACATTACCTATGTAGGTATTTCGGTAACAATGTTTAATTTTACTACACATTTTAACTGCAGTTGAGTTTTTCTCACCTTTATTGACACGTCATTCAGTCATTCAATTATTTTCTAATTGAAATAAAAGTGACAAGTATTCTGTAGGTCTCTAAAACTAAAACTTTCTTATCTTGACAAACTGGCTAAATGCACAAACCGTGCGAAGACAAAATTGAAAAAAAAAAACATTCAATCAATCAATAGTCAAAAGTTAAATAAAATGCGTTTGTTTTATTTTAATTACGGGAAGGACTTTACAATAGGGATAGGTATATATGTATATATTTGAGGAGGGGGAGGGGGAGGGGGGAGGGGGTAGACCCTCCCCCCGTGGTGGAAAAGTTTAGGAAATGCATAGTTTTTTTTTATGAATTTATAAAAATCTCATTTTGAGGTTATGTTTTTGGGAAGCACTTTCATTTAGCGCCAATCGCGGACTATTTCCAAGCAATAATACGATCAATGGCATCTTCAAGGTCAAGATTAACACCCTAAAAGCCGAAGGTCAAGGTCATTCGTCGAAGGGCAAAGGAATTTTTTATTTTGTTATAATGTTTTAGGTTTGCATGTCGATGCAGCCACGTATCGACGGAGCCCCGCTTCGCGGGGCTCCTACTTCTGAGTGGTTTATAAAAAAATAACCACGAAGGGGATGGCGGGGTCTGTTCGCTCGCTTCACTCGCTCTCTTGACCCCGCCATCCCCTTCTAACCTAACCTGTCCGAGTCGGGGTGCCCTAAGTCCCGAGCTCGCTTCGCTCGCTCTTGCATCCTGGTCCTGGCTCGACAGAGTCCAAAACACGCGTCACTTCAGTAAATACGGAGGAAGGAGCATGCGGCTCGACAGAGTCCAAAACACGCGTCACTTCACTTGTTGCTCGCAGCGGACTTGATCCAGAGGATGAAGACATGATGGCAGAGTATTCAATGTTGTTCTCAAGCGCGATGGCAAATGCTCTCAAACGCGAGTACCTACAGACATTGAATGACATGACACTAAAAAAACGGCGCCAAAAATTAAATTCTGCGTTTCGTTTCACCTTAAATGGATACCATCAGAATAAAAAATAATAACTTTAGATTGTCAATAAATCAAAATTTTAATAGATAATCACCCAAAAAACACAAATCACTGACAAATTATTAAACCCAAATGAAATAACTAAAAATAATGCGAATTTTGAAAAAAAAACTAATTACTCGTCAACTTATAATTTGCAAAATCAAAACGCATTATTAAAACTCCATAAAATAGCAACCCTTGCTCTCCAAATTACGTCAAAAGTAATAAAATAGTGCGAAATTTGAGGTTATTTTAACAAAGTTTGATATTTTTTATCTCCGAAAGTATTTATTTCCTAAACTTGAAACTTCGGGATATTGCTCAAGATAACAAGTACTTTGCACAAAAAAAAATTGAAGAGTCTACTCAAAGGTCCTTATTGTAAAGTTGAGCCAAATGCATTTTTTCAAAGAAGGTTTTAGTATAATTATAATACATTAGGATCTGATGAAGATCTTCGGAAATAGACAGTGGAACTCTTCAATAACTAAAAACAAATGACTTACGATTACTGCGGTTGTTTATCTATGTACCTATTGTTAACACAATTCAATGGGGAACCACAACTAAAAAGAGAAAAACAAAAACCCTTTTTACAAAAAATAGAACTGACTTCCAAATAAACACAAAAAAGTGCAAAATAACTTTAATTTCGGAAGTCAGTGTTCGATGACAAAGAAACAAAACCAGAAACACCGACTTCCGAATTCCAATGCACCAATAAATCAATGTCGATCGATGGCATCGATCGACGATTGATCGATTGGTGTAATAGCTTTGGCTGATCGACGGATACCGGTCGATACCGGTCGACGTCGATTAATCCATTCTACCATCGATCGACGCTCGAGCGAATAGCGATTGGTGTAATAGAAACTAACGATTGACGTTGACTAATGCATTCTACCATCGATCGACGCTTGATCGATTGGTGTACCTAATAGAAACTATCGATCGATGTCGACTAATTAATTCTATCATCGATCGATCGTCGATCGATTAGTGTAATAGAAGCTATCGATCCACGTCGACTAATGCATTCTACCATTTATCGATGGCATTGATCGACAATCGATCGATTGGTGTAATAACACCAAAAACCGGGCTTTCACGTTATACGCCACTACCAGACTGAAAGTTTATTGCAGTCCTTCGTCATCTGTCGTTGTGATCTGTGTGTTCCCTGTTTTTTGAAGTCTATTGGAGCAACTAGCTATACCTACTTGGCATTGTTTTACGGACTTACGATTTATCTTTTGTATTGGGGCTTAGTTGAAATGGAAAGGCCAACCCGTTGAGTGGTATGTGGTCGATCTGTGTTGCAGTGGAGGAAACATATACTTTCTCAAGCATTCCTTCAATCAAACATCGAGAAGTCACGTCGAATTTATTTTACAAGAAATAGCACGACGTGAGGTATAGTCACACATTGTATTAGCTTGTCGGCTTCGTAGTAAAATCAGTAAGGGTGTGTCCAGATCTGATGAAAGCGCCGCTCGCGAGCTCCATGCGTGCATTTCAAGTTCGTGCGCCTGCTACGCGAATTGCACGACACGCGCACTTTTAATACTTTGTAGTAACACATCATCATCTTTTTTCAAAAACCAATGACGTGGTTTTTTTTATTTGATGCTTTTTCTATAGTAGACTATGTCTGAAAACGTTTAGTTCTAGCAAAACTGAGATTCAAATGTCACCGTGTAGAGATAAGACAGAGATGTTGAGTATATTTTCAAGTCATGTTTTTTTTAGGTCGCTAAATGTAGAGAACAGTTGATTTTTTTTCGCGATTGCAGGTTTGGTCCCGTAGTAAAAGTTGTTCATTATGATAAGTGACAGTGACCCCATAGGAGATTATCCATTACTTACTGGACATCCTGTATATGACATTTTTTTTAATAATATGAATATCCAATAGTTGCATGAATACATTAATGATAAGCTACTTATCATACACTAATGCAGAACAAAACAAAAGACAGAATTAAGTTCCTTTTATAAACGAAAATATACTCAACTCAACTTATTTTATCACGATACTCCCATGAGGCACAACAATGCGCTTCGTGCTAACATAACTAGATATTATTTAATCCTTTAAAATAATGTATGATTCATCTTTGTCTGCCGTGGATAAATCTAAGGTAAGGTTCCCAATGTCCTTTAACATTGATTTTTGTTTCACATAAAGTTTGTTATAATAATCATATCTTATAATAACAAATCAAATATTCTTGTGCTACAGTTTCTAAACGTTTCAATTCATACCTTTGATAAAATGAATACCCAAGGCTATAAAATTACTACACCGCGTTTGTAAAAATAATGCGGGTAAATTCTTGTCAAGCAGGAAAACAATCTTGTTATTCTCACTAATAGTGACTTCATGCACATCATACTAACTGTATTTATTTTGATTTTTTCGTTAAAATGGGTGATACAGAAGATAGTACACCATGCATGCGGCAAGTATGCGGCATGCAAGCAAGCATGCAGCGTGCAAGCGAGTATACAACATGCAGCGTGCAGGCAACCATGGAGCATGCAAGCAGGCTTGCAGCGTACAAGCGAGTATGCAACATCTAGCGTGCAAGCAAGCATGCAACATATAAGCAAGCATGCAGCATGCAAGCGAGCATGTAACATGCAGCAGGCATGGTTTCTGTCACGGCTCCGGCGCTGCGAGGCTCCGCCGGTCCCACGTGCATGAGCTTATAGTGGCAGATGGTATTTAACGCTAACCACCGCAGCCTCAGCTCGCGAGCCGCCTCGCGCCTCCGCGCTTTCACGGGCTTAAATTACACTCTAGGGATAGGGCAGAAAAGACTACGTGGAGTCGGTTATGCAGCGATTCGTTTCTGTCACTAACTTTTATAACACAACATTATGTTGACTTTTCAGGACTATATTTATATTTTCCTTGAAACAAAATACCATAGAAAAATACACCGAACAAACAATATTCGTAAAATAATAATTCCACTGTTTGATAGGTTTGTTAAATAAAAAAATGTGATTATAAAATTCATTAAATTGTGTTTCTGTAAAATATGTTCATTCAAGTAAATAGTAGTTGAAACAATAATATTTGAAATAAAAATACAAGGACCAAAATAATATAAACGAAATTCTATGAAATTTCTGTCTGTGAAACAAGGGGACACTGCATATTCAGTATCCGATCCTCATCCATACAAGTTCTCGCTTCACATGCCACTCGTACTTTCATGCCTCATACTTTGTCTTTCTTGTATTCATCACCACATACCCTGTGGGTGGGACTCCCACTTAAGGCCCTACTCACGGTCCAGTGGCGCCCTCATTGAATAAATAATCGTAGCATAGCACAGAAAATAAATATTAAAAAATCCAACTTCACGTTTGTTACAAAGAGGATAAAGAATTTTTACGTTGTTAAAACAGGTCTCACGATGTTTCGTATCCAAAGTAGTAGGCAAAAGTGTCAGAAACGGCCGTTTTTGGTACTTTTGTAGTGAGTAGGGCCCTAAAGCTACTTTCTAATCTTCTAATTATTTACCTATTTCTTTTCTTTATTATTTAACACCAGAGAAATAATTTGTTCAAATTCTGTTTTTAATCACTTACACTAGATAAATGTACATATACGTCTGCTATTTTAACTTAGCTTAATTACACTTCTTTCAATTCTTACTTAACCTACTTACTGCTTATCCTATTTAACAAGGTATTGCGCCTAAGTCCTATGTTTGCAGTACTACAGGTATACAATATATTATTATTTCTGAGCTATATTCTCACAGTAGGCAATAAGTGCGTTTCTATTTTTGCCCGACATTCATTATCTCTGCCACGCTGTCCTCATGCAGTCGTATATTACTTTTCAGTTTTTGTTTAAGGTTGTAGCGTTCTAAGGCGTAAATAGGACAATCTAGCATGTGTAGTCGGTCGCAGGTGCACGATGGGCTCGCCTTACACTTGAAGCGGTTCAAGTATTCTGAGAACCCACCGTGCCCCGTTAGGACTTGCGTGAGTACGCCTGTTGGCCTCATCCGTTTTACAATACGGTAGGCAGCCACGGTGTCCATAAAGATAGCCCTATCTCGTCTCTTTGCGCTTGAAGATCACGTCCGTTGCCTTGCAAATGGCTAGTAGTTCCGCCTGGTAGACAGTGCAGTACGCGGCGAGGCTAAGCTTGAGGTTCTGGACTTCACCATCATTATCCCACAGGGTTAATGCGGCTCCGACCTTCCCCTCAAACTCGCTGCCGTCATTGAATATTCGCACTGCCTGCACATTGTGGCTGTTTACAAGCTGTTGGTCTGCCAGGCACACAAACTCCAAGGCCATTTGTTTGGCTGGGTGAAATGTGTCTGCAAACCTCACCATATGCTCAATCTCCCGGTGTCCTGGCAAAAACTGGGATGCTCCTTGCCTCATACAGGGCGGCTGCCTCTTGTATGCGGATGTGTAGAGGTAGTATCCCAGCCAGCACCAATGCCGAGTTTAGTGAGGCTGTACGGTAAGATTTGCAGAGCTTCTGGACGAATCCTCGTTGGACAGAGCCTGGCTTCCTCCGTATATCCAGCTTTTTCGTAGCGGGAACCCAGGCTCCAGCCGCGTCCGTAACTATCGGTTCTATATTGGCAGTGTATAAGGTGTGAATTAAGTCCCTGTTTAGGCCCCAGCTGACTATTGCCGCACGTGCAAGCTGTTTTTAGATATCCGCTACCTTTTTGCATACTCGTACGTTTTTGGTGTGCTCGTTGAATGTTATTTTTTCGTCAACGGTCAGGCCCAGCAGCTTCATGCTCTTTACTTCTTCTTCTTCGCTTATACCAATATCCGGCCATGCTCAGAATTAGAAGTGTCGTACTTAAGCTTATTGGTTATTAACATCGCACAGGTTTTGTGCGGTGCAAACCTAAGCTTATTTCTTACGCCAACTCTGAACATGGGCGAGGGTTGCATTGATAGTTCTGGAGGCTTCAGCCGCTGTACCACCCACGACCAGAACAATGTCGTCTGCAAATGCCTGCACAAAGTAACCTTTCTTTTCCAGATCTTGCAGGAGCGGGTCCAGTAGGAGATTCCAGAAAATGGGACAACCGATTGACTCTTGAACATAGCCTTTATTTGTCTCTCTTGTGCATTCTTCCCCAGCATAGTTTTCTGCAGTCGAGGTAACTGTCAAGTAGTCTCCTGGTGTTCACCGGGCACTTTTCCTCAGCTAGCCTGACTTTGATTGCTGGCCACCAGGCGATCTAATGAGATGATGAGATGATGTTGATGGGTATGCAATGGGATATAAAGGGTGCCTTCGATAGCGCCTGGTGGCCACTGGCAAAGACACCAGGACAATTAGCTTCTTACAGCCTCAACTTATCCTGCACATGCTTTATTAGAGTATAGAGGACGTCCTCGGTGCTCTTCTGGGGCATAAAGCCAAACTGACAAGTACTGAACCGCGGCACATCCTGCCATTTGATTCTCGCTACTAACATCCTCTCCAGGACCTTCCCCAAAACCGGCAGGAGACCTATCCGTCTATATGACTTGGGGTTCGTGTAATTTGCCTTGCCCGGTTTTCTGAGGACCGCCACCGTTGCCTCTTTCCATATGTCCGGGAAATGCGCCAATTCTAGGCATTTTTTGTACAGGGCAAAGAAAGCATCCAGGTCCTCGTAGATCGCTCGACTGCAGATGTCCGACGTAAATCCGTCTGCTCCAGGGGCTTTTTTGGGATTGAAGTGTTCCACGGCTGTCTTCAGCTGCAGCGGTGTAAATGGTGGGTCAAGAAATTCATCTTGACGCCATTCATCTTGATGCCATTCATTTACCCGACTGGCTGCTTCCCTAGTGAGCCTGTGATCTGCGTCGTCTTCTTCCGCTGTGTCCTTTGGAATGAAAGTGTCGAGTAAGGCTGCCAACTCCTTTGGGTTCAGGAATGCACCATCGCTCGTTAGGATCAGATCTTCCTGTCTCCTGGTGGTCCCTCTAATGACTCGATAGATCCCTTCCCATACGCTTTCTCCGTCCTGTTTTTCGCAAAACGCTTTGCAGCTGGCTGTTTGGGCTTTCTTGGCTTGGCACTCATATTCTTCTTTTGCTTTCAGGTACTCGGCTACGACCATCGCTCTGTGGACCGGTGCGGCGTTGTGGATACGATTCTTCTTTCTTGCGACCTCCTTCTTCTTCGTAGCGAGATCCTCGGACCACCACTGAAAGGTACATTTATTTTTATTGTTAATTTTGGACGACATCATCACATGCCTTCTCGATTGCATTTTTATAGCTTATCACCATCCGTTCGAGATCATGTTTGTTATTTACCCAATCTATGCTGTCTGCTTATTCTATTTTTAATTTTATGGTCCTCAATTTAAGTTTGATAATTGCCCTGTTTGCCTTTTAGTAGGTAGGTATAGTATTTCCTTGTTGTTCTAATCATATTTATCCCTTTTTCCTTTTTTAATTTAATATTGAACAAGATGGTGTTGTGGTCCGAGCTTGTTACCCCTGTGTCGACCTGCCAGCCGTCTACACTGTCAAGAAGCTCGAGTGAACACGCCATGAAGTCCACGTGGCTCTTGTATACTACGCAGCCTCTTACTGTGTAAAAGGTCGGCGTATCGCCAGTGTGCAGTACCTGAAACTCCAACTCTTCAAGGGTCCCGGACATCTCTTTTCCCCTGAGGTCTTTTATGGTACTTCCCCACCAGGTGCTCTTTGCATTTGCATCTACGCCTACATTAGCAGTAGTCCGGTGCCCAGCTCCAACTTTATATTGGTCAGCTGATCCAGGTAAGACCTTATGGGTTGATCTGGCTCGAAGTAATAGGAGACTACTGCGATTTCCCAGGCTTTTATCCGGATCCCCCACCACAACGATGTTGTTGGTGGTAAGTTACGGGTAGGAAATGACATTTAAGTCTATTGGGCTATTTCCGCCTCTAATCTTCCAATTCCTTCAACCTCGCACTGGTAGACTCTCGCACCACGGTTACTCTTCATACTCCTAGCTCCTCCCACATACGGTTCCTGGATCAGTGCCCATGCGATGTTTCGCTCACTAGCCTCTAAGAAGAGTTTGGTGGTTGTCAGTTCCTTCCTTTGTAGGTTGACTTTGACTACTGCGTATCTTCTGGTTGGGGTGCCTGCCCTTTCGCCTGTGTCTACTTTAGCATTATCCTACTCTGGCTCTGGCTAGAACCTCACATCTCCTAACTGGGCATTCGTCGCTGAATGCGTTGTGCTCTGCGTTCTCATGCTTCGCTCGCACACAGTTATAGCATGATGGAGCGGTTCCGGCTAGCCATTCTGCACATTGCGTCCTCATGCGAGGGCCCCCGCAGTGACTGCACTGATTCTAGGTAGTTTCGATCGCTCTAACATTAGTGATGTTCTGATTATCTTATTATCAGTTAGTTTCGTAGTTATAAATAGGCCGAGACAAGACGTGAGGATAAACAAACAGCTACGCCTACCTGATGTCGTCATCATTGGACTTTGAACTGTTTGTACCCAATACACTCGATGATAACAAGCCGTGGCCGTGAGGAAACGAAAAACAAATGAATAAAAAATCGGCATCCTTTTCGCACGTGCACAAAATTACTTGCTGATTTTTATTCGCATCTCTTTCTACACACCGACTTTGGAATTTGGACCGTATATTTATAACCTACTTAGGTACCTACTGGCCAAATAATATATAACGGAGACACCAAAATTGTACTATCTAAGTTCAGTGTTCTAGCCTCTAGGTTAGCGAGTTTAGTTAGGATAGCGCAGATGTTTTAAATTTGTGTTTCATATCATTTAAAACTATATGGATTAAAACATGTTTATTAAAAAATCTATAGAAAAAATAGTGTTTCGCACGAAACAGACTGCGAGGTGTTTCTCGTCCATTGACAGTTCAAAGGTAAGTGATAAAATACTGGCTGCATGTGCTTTGCTAAAATCTGATACTGATAGTGTTGCACGAACTTTGACCGATTACAACACTATTTAATATCTTTTAGACTTTCTTTAATAAATTAATAACCTACCAGTCAGCTTGACAGTAGCGTTTCATTATTTGATAGTGAGCCAATATTATTATTGTAGTCTTTGAGTCAGGCCTTTAAAATTATCATTATGTACTTACTCAATTATGATAATCTCATTGAGTTAGTAAATTATGCATAAAAATGTCAACCGTTCGACATGAATCTACAATGAGGAATTCGTACCTTGACCACTGACGGATCTTAAAAACTAAGAAAACAAACATTGAGCGTTGTGACCTGTTGTGACTGTGGCAAATTAAATTGTAACCGAGCTGCATAGTATAAATTAACAAAGCAAAACTGATTAACTTATAAAATCGTAACTGCAAATCATGGCTCAGGTAAGTCTACGTTTTGTTTTTAAATCATAATAAAATAACCATGAATTTAGCAATCTTTTTAAACAAGATTTTTGAAACAAGTTGTCAAAAGTTACTAACAGCCTTCAAACTAACCGTACCTACCGTACCGTTTATCTATAATTATGGTTGACTTCCTTTGGGTACTTACCTTTCCTATTTTAGGTACCTGCCTACCCAGTTACTGTGTTGTGTAGGTTATAGCAATTACTCAGCTGCATCCAATTAGACTGGAAGCCAACCTCTACGTAATTGGGAAAAGATGGATTTTGATGGTTGCCTATTTTCGTTAGGCTTATGTCACAGCTAATGCTTACAGCCTTGTAAATTAGTTATTATATCTTATATTTGTAGTTTGCTACACTTTAACTAGACCTAAGGATGGATCTTAGTATTTGATGAAGGCATAAGAATAATCAGCCTATTTCTGTGAGAGGGGCGGCCATAATCCATGGTCGCAGTGCAGTTTGGTAAATGTGACATATCTTAGAAGTTTTGTTTTTAGTACATATTGGTTACTTCATGATGTTTTCCTTAACCATTTTGAGTGCACTGGTGAAGAAATATACTATTCAAAGTCAATAGCCTGTCTTGGTTTAGAATCCACAGCCCACGACACTCATGTGCGAGATGTTACCGCTGGGCCACCACTGAAAAGAAAAAGAAAGAAAGCTCTAAGCTCTTCTCTTTTGCAGTATGTAATGACAATAACCATCTTATACAAGGTGAAGTTGACAATATAACAACATTATGTTAAGTACATTTTTTCGAGTTATATACATACTAGCAGCGCCCCGCAGTTGCTCCCGTATAGACCGGGATAAAAAGTAGCCTATGTATTAATCCAGGGTATAATCTATCTACATACCAAATGTTATTTAAATCGGTCCAGCCGTTTGAGCGTAAAGAAGTAACAAACATACACACTCACATACTTTCACCTTTATATTATTAGTGTGATGTGATATAAAGCTTGTTCTTCCCCACATCACATTTAGGTATTTATTTCCTTGCTTAGCAATGTGTGGTCCCCCGCGGGTATAAGCCTCCTCCATCTTCTTCCACTGTATTCTGTCCGTGGCGACAGCCATCCATCCTTTTCTTGCTACCTTTTTCGAGTTATGCAAACACAAATGTATGGGGCAGATGATTTTTTTTTTGCTAGGTATTTCAGAATTGGTCCCGTAGTAAAATTTCTTCATAATGATGACTATTGCTAGTGTTAACATTTATTGTTGTATTCTCTCTGTCTTGTATTACCCATCAGATTACAGTTACACAATCATTCACAATCATTGTATACGTATTAACTGTGGAGGAAGAGGAGCTTGTGGCTAAAGTAATAACAGCCACATGGGTCAATCTGTTAGGGTAAGCTAAGCTTGGTAAGGCTAAGATGGGGGGCCATTTTTACATACCAAGCCTCCTCGGTTCCTCGGAAAGTGCGTTAAGCCGTTGGTCCCGGCTGTCAATTGTGGATCTTTGTCAGTCATTACGGGTCGTCGAAAGCCCGAAGGTCTGACAACCAGTCTTACCAAGGGATATCGTATTACCCAGTTAACAGGGTTGTGGAGATCAGATACGCAGTTGTTCCATGTGGAATATTGGTATTCAGCTGCATCCGGTTGGACTGGAAGTCGACCCCAAGATAGTTGGGAAAAGGCTAGGCAGATTGACATTATTTTGCAAATAGAATAACCTTGTACTATGGACTTGCTAATTTGGGAATTAAATTGGCAAGTAATATTTGGCATGTTCAAAGTTCAATTTAGTTGTTTTGCAGAGTTCCAAATAGATAAGACAAAGAACTTACTTTGATAAAAATACTGTCTATCTTCATAGATAACCTCAACTACTTTTTACCCGACTGCCTCAGAGGGAGGGTAATTTTTTTCGAGAGTATGTATGTATGTATGTGTATATGTAATGTCATGTCTATTTCTTTGGCATGTTTTGTAGCCTAAACGGCTGGATGGATTTCAACAAATGATATTTCATTGTCAATTTCCTCATTTGCTACGGAAACCTAAAGGATAATTCACGTTACACCGTGTTGCCACCGGGCCGTGCCGCGGCCGGGGCACGTCCACCGTGCGCCGGCCGGGCTAGTTTTTTTTATTCATGCTACACCGGGCTGTCACCGTGTCGCCACCGGGCGTCGAAATAGCGGTGGCAATTGTTTACCGGCCGGGGCACGGCCAAGCATGAATCACTTCATACAAAAAGTATACTATAGATATTTGACCGTGTCCCGGCCGGGGTACGACCGAGCCCGGTGCACACGTTCATGTTACACCGTGTCGCCACCGGGCTGTGCCAAGGCCGGGAAACAATTGCCACCGCTATTTCGACGCCCGGTGGCGACACGGTGTAACGTGAATCATCCTTTAATGTGCGAAGTCCGACAAGTATTTGGCCGGCTTTGTTTATGCTAAAAAGTAATTAATCATCAGCATCAAAATAAGAACAAAACAATGTATGTTAGGTGGAGTTAATTTCTGCTTATGTGGAACTTATATTGAACACCGTGAATCCAAATATGTAGTCATAATTTCTCAAGCATGTCATATTTCCACACATATAAGTGGGGCCAAACTAAAGGAAGACATGTTTTGTGTCTTATGTTATTACTTCTGAGAGTTTGATTGACATTATTGAATTGTGTAGTATACAGTATGGTTTTTTTTTTCCAAAATCATAAGTTTCGATTATAGCTTGGAAAATTGGGGTAATATGGGGAAACAGCACTGATTCACAAACTATATTTATTTTACAAAAGAAGTTAATTCGAATAATAACCAATATTGAACAAACAGAGAGCTGCAAACCATACTTCCAAAAACACAAAATACTCACACTTCCCTGTTTATATATCTTTGAGTTATGTAAATTTGTCAGAAAACACCCAGATTTGTATACCACTTGCGAAGAAACTCAAACTAGATACACTTCACGACAACAAAAATAAATTAAATATACCTCAATCCCGACTGGAAATCACTCAACCAGCTCTTTAGTTGTGTTCATCAAAATTTATAATAAGTTGCCAGAAATATTAGAGAAATAAAAAAAAAATATATATTTATTAATAAATTGAAGCGATTTCTCGAATCAAAGTCATACTACACAGTAAAGGAGTTCTTATATGATAAATCGATTCCAAAATAATTCTCTTTTTCTCTCTTTTACACCAAACATTTTGTAGAAAAATAGAAAATCCAATATAAACATAAATACATAAAAATAACAATAATAATTAAAAATAATATAAGAATAAGAAGAATAATTTAATAATAATAATTTATGAATAAGAAGAATAATTTAATAATAATATAAGAATTTCATAAGAATTACTTACAATTAATAGCAAATTAATATACCTATATACAACCTTATTGTATAGGGTGACTGGTAATTAGTGACCGATGCCTAAACACGTGATTGTACTCATGTTATCAAACAACTTTCCCAAAGAAACATATAGTGAGACAGGACGGCATACGCGGCTAACAGCTGATAGGTCACAGCACGCGATTTTCATACGGCTGTGTTATTGTGATAAAAGTGAATGAGTATTAATAAAATGTTTCTTTGGGAAAGTTGTTTGTTATCATGAGTACAATCACGTGTTTAAGTGTCGGTCACTAATTACCAGTCACCCTATATACATAATATTATACACCCAATAAAACACAACTAATAATTATTTATATTGCTTGAATAACTACTTAGCCCTCTTCCTCTCTTCTACTTTGCTGTGCCCAACAGGGTCCATATTGATATTTTATTATGCTATACCAACTATTTAACACATATGGAATGCAATAAAGTATTGAGTATTGAAATTGTTTTTCAAAACGCCAATTTAACAGTTTTAGTTTTCATAAAAATCGGGCTAAAGACTTAGTGTTTTTCACTATTCGTTTCGGATCTGGTCATTCATACCCACTTACCACACGGAAAATTCACTACTCACACTACTAATATAGTACCACAAATCAAAACAAATCAAATCAAAAATGTTTATTTGTTAGAATATCGCCACTTAACCACTACCTACTTGTGAGGAGTATTCCCACACTTTAAATATTAAAATCAGTGTAACTGCTCAGCTCACATAGGTACATATTTTAGCAATAGTTTTTTTTTTCTAAAATTATTTAATTTCTGAAACACTTCTTTTGTTGTAGACTACCAATGACGTAGTTTGTACATAACTAAATCATTGTTGATAGGAATGATAGCTGAGAATTACATGTAATTTATTACAAAAAACCACTCAATGTGATCTTATCTCCTATAATGCTAAATATAAATAAAGCTGTTTTAGGATATTTATTTGTCAGTTGTTCAGAATACCTAGTTGTAAGACTAAAGTATTTAATAGTTACGGCTTGGGAATGGTATGTTTCAAGTAAAATAATGATATTAGAAAATATCATGCCTGTATTCTTACATAATTAGACAGAGATATGCCTAAATACTTCTAATTGTCTACTAGCTTCTGCCAGCGGCTTCGCCCCACGTGGGGTTAGTAATGCCCCCATTATAAATTATAGCCTATGTGCTATTCCAGACTATAATCTATCTCTATGCCAAATTTGATACGGATCCGCTCAGACGTTCTGGTGTGATTGAGTAACAAACATCCGCCCAAACTTTCGCATTTATAACCTACTAGCTTCTGATGTAAAAGGTATATTCTTGCAATTGTTTTTATACTGAGTAAGCATAATTTTCGGTTGTTTTCAGGAAAACCCAGTGGTGACGGTGAAACAAGGTAAATTGAAGGGAGCAGTCAAAAAATGTTTAGACGGAAGTCCTTACTACAGCTTCAAAGGTATTCGATACGGACAGCCGCCCGTCGGAGAGTTGAGGTTTAAGGTAAGATCAAAGTTTTATAGACATACATTATATCTATAAACTTCATCATCTGATTACCGTGATGAAGATTTAAGTCTTAAGTGATGACTCATATAAGCCTGGAATCACTCCTTGCTGGGTACAGTTTCGCTATTCTATAAACATCTCTGAAGAACTCCCAAGTGAGCTGTCAATAGAGATAAGATTTAAGGCTTAAATTATGATTCATATAAGCCTGGAATCACCCCCTGCTGGGTACAGTAGCGCTATTCTGTAAACATCTCTGAAGAACTCACAAGTGAGCTGTCAATAGAGATAAGATTTAAGGCTTAAGTAATGATTCATATAAGCCTGGAATCACCCCTTGCTGGGTACAGTAGCGCTATTCTGTAAACATCTCTGAAGAACTCCCAAGTGAGCTGTCAACAGAGATAAGATTTAAGGCTTAAGTGATGATTCATATAAGCCTGGAATCGCCCCTTGCTGGGTACAGTAGCGCTATTCTGTAAATATCTCTGAAGAACTCGAAGTGAGCTGTCAATAGAGATAAGATTTAAGGCTTAAATTATGATTCATATAAGCCTGGAATCGCCCCTTGCTGGGTATAGTAGCGCTATTCTGTAAACATCTCTGAAGAACTCGTAATGAGCTGTCAATAGAGATAAGTTTAAGGCTTAAATTATGATTCATATAAGCCTGGAATCACCCCTTGCTGGGTACAGTAGCACTATTCTGTAAACATCTCTGAAGAAGTCGAAGTGAGCTGTCAATAGAGATAAGATTTAAGGCTTAAATGATTATTCATATAAAGCTGCAATCACTGCATGCTGGATACAGCAGCACTATTCTGTAAACATCTCTGAAGAGCTTGAAGTGAGCTGTCAATCCATAGCTATAGGTGAAATGACAGATCACTTCACGCGCACAACACCTTAGTTTTCACGGTGATATTTTAACAGAAAATAGACTGACTGGTCTCTTTTACTTCATTTTCATATTTCATCAAAATCTCTACCATCACAACTGTTTTCTTGGGAGGGTCAGGCAGAATTGTACCTAAATTAATAGCACCACTCACTTATATTGAAAACCTGGGGAGCGAGCCTACTGCCATCAACTTGGAACAAATCAAGAGTTCGGGCTGATACTTAGAAATTTCACGTGGAAATCAACACTGTCCGACCCGGGAATCGGACCACAGACCTCATGGTCAGCAGTAGTGCTGGTGAACAATCAAGTAACAAGGCTGTCTCTCTCTTCGGCAGCATCTTCCTCCTTAATAAAATTCTTAAATTCATTAATTTCTTTTAATTTGTTTGTCTGACATCAGACATCAGATGGAAAATCCCAACTTGCGCACGGCTTGTCCTCTGTATAAAATAACCATGTGCTATTCCAGACTATAATCTATCTCTGTACCAAATTTCGTTCAGCCGTTGTGTGATTGAGTAACAAACATCCAACGAAACTACGCATTTATAATATTAGTGGGATAATAATGACAAAAACTTTTTTTTTACCAAAACACCTCAAATAAAACTAACTATAAACTTATCTCTCTTCTAGGCGCCGTTACCAGTAAAACCATGGGAAGGCATACGCGACGCCACCGAGCACGGGCCCGTGTGCCCACAGTTCGACATGAGCGTGATAGACTATGTGGAAGGCAGCGAGGACTGCCTCAGCTTGAACGTCTATACAAAGTCACTGCAGCCCAGCTCCAAGATCCCTGTCATGGTCTACATTCATGGAGGAGCCTTTCTCTCAGGATCCGGTAACTCTGAAACATACGGCCCGGAATATTTCTTCCAACACGATGTGATTGTAGTGACCATCAACTATAGACTTGAAGTCCTAGGCTTTCTTTCTCTAGACACCCCTGAAGTTCCTGGAAATGCTGGCATGAAAGACCAGGTTCTTGCATTGCGATGGATCAAAGAGAATATTAGCAAGTTTGGAGGAGATCTGGACAATATCACTATTGTTGGGGAAAGTGCTGGTGCTGCCTGTGTTACCTTCCATATGTTGTCACCCATGTCACAAGGATTATTCAATAAGGCAATAGCACAAAGTGGAGTTTGCTTATCGTACTGGGCGACAGCCCATGACCCCATTGAACGAGCATTTAGATCTGCAAAAGTTCTAGGAAAAGACACTAAGGATGTCAACGAACTATTACAATTTCTAAGATCAGTCCCAGCTCTTGATCTTGCAAGACTTACTGTCAAAACGAGAACGCAAGACGAGAAATTTAGAGGTTTACCTATTTACTTCACACCAACGATAGAAAAGAAATTCGAAGGTCAAGAACAGTTTTTGACTGAGGAACCTATAGATTTGATTTTAGCTGGAAAAGTTAGCAAAGTTCCGCTTTTGACCGGTTACAATACAGCGGAAGGGATGTTGATGGTCAATGATCATACTAAGAAACTGGAGCTCTTGAATAAAGACCCTTCGTATCTGGTTCCTAGGGATCTAGCAACAACCATTCCTAAGGAAAAGTTGGATGAGTTCGGTCAAAGGATAAAGCAGTTCTATTTTGGTGGAAAAGACGCAACGGAGGATGACACCCAAGCTATCGTAGAAGTACAAACAGATATTAATTTCACGTACCAAACACACAGATTTTTGCATTTCTTCCAAAGCGTGGCTCCAGTATTCCTGTACAGCTTTGACTATGTCACTGATCTGAATGTCGTGAAAAGCGTGACTGGTCTCGACAATGTGAAAGGTGCTTGCCATGCCGATGATCTATTCTATCTGTTCCACAGTGAAATGAGTCAAAATTATCTTGAAGATAATGAGGAATTGAAAAAGATAGTATACCAACTTACGAAATTTTGGGCGGATTTTGCAAAGACTGGGTGAGTGTAAATTTCATTTGAATTATTTTTAATTATAATTGGTTGGATATGATGACTCGTGGCCAAGTAATAACAGCAGTACGGGTCAATCTGTCAATCATCAGGTGAGATAGTGGTCAAACGCGAGCAAACATAATAAAAAAAAAATCTCCAAGGCAAAGGCCGAGGCTGGTTCGTGGATGGGTATCCTATCATATTGAGGCTCAATTAGAACTGTGGGCACGCCCACCATGCCCATTTTACTGGATTGACCCTTGATCCGTTTATCCCGGCATTGATTTGTAGATCTTTGACATAAGTCGGAAAGCCGAAAGTCTGGACAATCAGGTCAAATTATAGTTGAGAAAAGGGCTAGGCAGAGGCATTGTCCATATTGTTATATCTTGGGACGTATACTCATGGTGTGTATTTCTTGTGTGATTCTATGTTCTGGTGTGTAAGAAAAGAAACACTGGTCCGCAATACTTGATATTCTTCTATTATGATTTAAAGCTTTTTCCTTCGACGGCTCTTAACTTACTACAGTAATAGCTTTCTGTTGTTTAAAAAAAATATAAAACACACTTATTTTTTATTTTTCGTGTTCTCAGCAAACTCTTTCATTTGGTACCCATATCATGGGAATGCATACAAAATAACTAGTCCGCCATCTTTGGGAGTCCGACATATTGAATTTAGAATGACGTCACTTAGCTAACCATGCATTGGTGCGGATTCTGTTGTTCACAAACTAAATTTAATTTAGGCTATTCCTATCTTTTTCTCTCTAGTAAAACAAGAAAGAGACAGACGTAAATTAGAGCTGTCAAATTTAGTTTAACTAATATTCCCATACAAATTAGGGTACACGTAAAAACATGTCGATTAAAAACACGGTGAAGCGCAAGGCATAAACTAGTTTGACATCTCTAACTTAGTTCATAGCTATAGCCGTCCTTTTCTCGCACTGCCTTTTAGTAAAAGATAACGATTCTCTAATTTTAGTTTAGTTATTGAATAAGAGAATCGACACAATTGTCTTCCTAACTAAAAATGCACGCAAAATTTCAGCTTAATTGGAAACCGGGCAGTGGATCAAATTTAACTTCTAAGATTGGTTTACACAGTATTTAGTTATTTGGTTACAGTTGAAACTAATATAAACGTGTTAAAAACATTTATCATTCCATTTAAATTCTATTCTAGCATCACTCTTTGAAAGTATATTTGACTGACCAATCTCTCTGCGGACAAGGTTCGTTTTTCACAATATCATGAATCAAATAATTTATTTCGAATTTCTCTTTGCTTTCAGTAATCCAACACCGACTAAAGGAAGCATAGAATGGCGGCCCTACACCTCGGCTACTAAAGAATACTTATTACTGAATCAGGACATGAAGCTCTCAAACAACCTGGACAAGGAACGAGTCGAATTCTGGAACAAGATCTACTCTGATGCGGGCAAACCTTCTATAACTAAGTCTAGTTTATAGAATTGTGGGGTAAAATTATTACTAGGAAAATAATGTAATTTTGGTTGTGAGAAAATCATTTTGACGTTTGTGCAGAACTTTCTGACAACCTCTTTTGTGAGACATTTCATTGTTCTATATGATAAGTTTTTAAACTTATATTTGAATTTAGAACATTGTCAGAGTTCAAAAACGCTATTACAAGCCTTGCTTTTAAAATACAGATTTGCGCCAGGCAAGGGTCACGCTTGTTTGAAGTGTTGTTGGCCTGGCTGAATTTTTTAAGTGGCTGAATTTTTTAAGGAAAACTCTGTTCAAAAACCTCTTTGGGTAACCTGCCAGTGGCCAAACAAACAAAAGATAAGACAAGGGTCGCTTAATAATATTTTTTTGAAGTTATACTTCTGTAGGCGCGTTATGAAAAAATGATGAGAGTGAAATTTTAAGATGCGCGCGCATCACTGTCACACAAAATTCACAGGTTGAAGTTAGCTAGAACCGACACCCTGAAGTTAGCTATGGTCTGTGGTTCATGAAGAATGATTGTTTTCCTTTTGTAAACTTTGTGACAGTTTGGTTTTTTATCTTGTTACGCCAAAGAAGTATAACTTCTTACGTGCGTACATAAGTACACACACACTTTTTTTTTTTGTTTTTGGCGGGATTTCTTCGAGTGAAGTTCAGTGGCTGTTTTTATTATTCGCAAATTGATTCCTAGTGAATATTGTGATGATTGGTATAGTTTTGTGTCGCAAGTGTCTACACAACTGGACAATATGTAGAATTTGAGCTTAAAGCTGAGAATTTTATTGTAGTATTGACTACCTCAGTGAAGCTTGCCGAGAACGCTGACTCGATACATTTGCTGCCAAATTCTGCAAAAACATTAGAATACATCTGCATTCTAATGGAAAACATAATGACTGTATTAGCTAAAAACAAAATACTTTCTAAACTTGACACTGGCATGCACAAACCGTGCGAAGCCAAAAAAAAAAACATATTTATATTGAGAACTATTATATTTTGACGGTGATTTATGCATTAAAAATTGCCAACTTTGGTGCTCTTATTCAGAGAAACTGAAATACTTAGGCTAGTCGTTGACTTGTGATTTTTGTCACCGTGACTTTGTCACTGTCACCTACTGTCACCCACGATACGCCCACTTGAAAAGTCACTGGGCACAAAACGCGCTCATTCTTGAAATGGATTTCGTACAGATTGCTGTAATAAGTGCTCTTGAAATAAGAAGAAGAAAAATTAAACAAAAACATGCTACTGGGTGCATCCCTATACACTAAAACATTATTTCAAGACAAATTTTACACTCTATATTCTGAACTACGTCAGTATCCTTCAAAATTCAGTCACCTAGGAAATATTTGTCACCGTATTGGCACGTCACCATGATCAGCGCACTCCCATATATCTTCATAGCTCTCGACTGGGTAACAAAAAGTCACGGTGACAAAAATCACAAGTCAGCGGTTAGCCTTAGACAACTGTGACTTAATGGTGTATTGTTTTTAAAATAGTTCATAGCGGCCTCGCTTTTTGCATTTTTTTTTTGCTATCTATTTATACAAGGTGTAACGGAAATGCGTGAACATATTTTATACTTACATATATTATAAAAATTAACTGCTTTCTTCAAGGAAGCCATAACCATTCCTTAAAAAATACTTGATACTAGAATAAACGTTAGTTCCAATTAATAATAAATGCTTAAATAAACGTAAAATTACAACTGCAATAATGTTACATTATGCGATGCATCGGCTGTTCGAACTTCGAACGGAAACAACGCAATTTTGTGATAGCGCCCTTATGAAGAACCTAAAATAGCATTTCTCAGTGCATTTTGGTATGAAAGAATTACAATCATGCAAAAAGTAAAGATGGATAGCATCTGTACTTTCTATGGTTCCGTACCCGAAGGCCAAACGGAGACCTAATGTTGTCACGTGTCCGTCTGTCGGTCGTCAGTCACACAGGTTTTACTGCTAAACGGTTGGCTACGGTCTTCAAACTTTCACAGTAAAGTATCTTGTTAACCCAAAGCCATAAAAATTATGAAAATGGTACGGAATCGTAAACGTGCGAAGTCCGACACGCTCTTGGTCGGTTATTAAAATCTGATAAAAATATTTTTTTTTAATATGCAGAAAACACTAGAATTAAAACTTAAAAATGACTGTACCTAAGTAAAATGAAGTTTAGTTTTAAGTAATATAAGTGTGACTTTTATTCCTATGTGATAGGAAAAATATTTTTAGTTATTTGTTTGTATTTTTACAAGTTGTCTTACAGTGTATTGTCTTAGTTGTAGCAAAATTACCTATTCTAGATATTGTATTGATGTTTTAATTTTGTAAGGATGCCTTTTTACATTCAGTGTAGGATTGCAAGGCAAAGTGTTGGTATTATAAACCGTTATCAATGTTGCAAAAGACTGTAAGATTTATTTACTGCTTTTAAATACCTAGTCGTAATAAATTCTAAACTGTAAGCGGAAAAATTATTTTGTAATAAACTATTTATTTACAAACAATGTTTACTCGTTGGTTTTTCTACCTTTTTAGGGTTCCGTACCCGAAGGGTCCAAACCGAGCCCTATTGCTGTCACTTACGTGTCCGTCTGTCAATCTGTCTGTATGTCCGTCGTCTGTCACAAAATTTTGTTCCGAAGAACTTTTTAACTTCCTATTGGCTTGAACTTGAAATTTAATGATAATGTTTATTATTACGTATTGTGAACCAGGCGGTCAGGTCAGGATGGTCACAGTCACAGTAAAAGTACACGTATTTACTTTCGTAGTTATTTTTAAAAACAGGACAGTTTTCCTCGTAAGTACAATTTTATATATATAATTTTCTTGGTAGCCGGTTTGCCGGTTTTTTTTGGAAGTGCTCAAAACCACCAACCAACCGGCTTTTAAATGTTACATAGACTATTGTTTACGTGTTAATTAAACTGAATTCCCTAAAACATTAAATAAAGATTATTAACTATAATATTTATCGAGGAATTAAGCGTAATCATTCAATTTACTAAGTAATTATTTGGCGCACCGGAAGCTGACAAGCGAAAAAGGCGCCATAACTGTTTATCGGATTATTAATTATTGCAAAAGATCAAGAAAATCAAATTAAATTGACTAAATAATAAAGTTAAGATTATTAAGATGCAACAAGCTTGGTTTTACTGATTAAGGTGAATTACGAGATCGAGCTGGTATGTGTAGTACCGGAAGTCTGTAACACTCGGCCATCCTGAGTTTGCCCTGTCCCACGACGATCAGCACCACCACTTGCTCCTGGTCTGTCGCTGCTGTTCAGCGCCTGGAATTGAAAACAGTTTGGGCAGAAAATTTATTCACGTTATTTACAGGTGTAGTAAATGTGAAGCAGCTGAAAATTGTGCTGTTAATATATTTAAAACAGCTTTTATTTCTTCTAACTCACATAGCTTTAATTACTGTAGATCACACAGCTTTAATTACTTTAGATCACACAATTCTAATTACTTTGACATTAAATATGTTTCAATAAATAAAATCTGTATATGAAAATCAAATAAACATTTTATTTCCTTTAATTACTTAATACATATTATTATTAAAAAATCATTCTGCCATCTCTATGCGTGATTGTATGTTTTTTAAACAATGCAAAATATCGATAGCATGCTCTAGCTTTCTAACAGGTCTATCAGATCATCCCTGTCAATTTCATGGTCACTACCACTACTTTCATCGGGAATAGACGAATTATAAGGTCGGAGGACTTCACCGCGTACTACTACAGTAAATTTTCTGTACCCTTTCATACCCTATATACTACTTATCGTATAACGATCTAATGAGTGATCAGCCTTACATATTTTATAGGGGCCTGTGTACAAACCGTTAAGTTTCCTAGGTATATTCGCGCTTTCCCTAGTATTTCCTCCTTTCCATAATACCAATTGCCCTACAGAGTACTTAATGCATTGCTTATGAGATCGGTCGAATCTGTCCTTCATAAGGGTCATATTTTTATCAATACGCAATTTAGCCGCCGCTCGCCGTTCCTCGAGAGCCTATGCTTGACCTTCAAAATCACTAGGTTCCCCGGTCGGATAAGCTGGTAACCTTGAATTAGAATGACCGAATAATAGCTTAAAGGGGGGGAAACCAGTTGTAGCATGAGGAGTATTATTTATGCCCCAAACTATATCACTCAAGTGATCATCCCAAGTACACTCGCTATCAGACATAGTGTTTAACCCGTTAATTAAAGTTCTGTTAACACGTTCAACTTGGCCATTTGATCTAGGGCTAGCGTTTAGGACATGTTTGAATTGCATTTCCTCAGCAAATTCTTTAAAATATCTACTTGTAAATGCTATAACCCTATCTGTAATGATCCTGCTAGGGTTTCCAAACTGAGAAATAATATCTTTCAAATGCTTTATAGTTTCGATGAAAACGCAGTTTTTACAAGCTTTTGAAAACACGAATTTTGTAAAAGAGTCTATAATAACAAGTACATAAGAGTTTCCTTTACGAGTCTTAACGAATGTGCCTAAATGGTCAACGTCTAGTGTGTGCATAGGAACAGCCGCTTTTTGAATTGGGTGTAGCTCTCCTTGCAATTTACCATGATCCCCTTTCCCGTAAGCACATCGAAGACAGGATCTAATATATTTACGAATAAACCTAGTCATGCCTTCAAACCAAAACTGTGCTTTGATAGTCTTTTCACACTTTTCAAAGCCAACATGTCCAATTTTAGCATGAATTTTTTGTAGTAAACCCCATTTTGCTAATCTGGGTATAACACAACGATGACCGTTAAGTGTTTGTCTATACAGAAGGTTATCTTTTATTATGTAATTAGTAGTTATATTCCGTTTATTAATTTTTATAGACATATTATTTACATTTTTAAATATTTAAATACAAAGGATTAAAAAACATTTAAAAATATAAAAATAGTATCCCACCGGTATCGGGAACAGGGTCCAAGCTACCGGCAGTCAGGGCTCCAGAGAGAGGAACCGCCTGACAATGCGAGCCGTGTCTAGAAGTACTGCTTTCTGAATCAAGCCCTTGATCCAGCCGCCTAACGAGAGCCTCCTGAGGTGTTGCTCGAGGCTCGTGGCTATTAAGCCATTATTGGCTGACACGACTATCGGTACAATGATCGCTGAGTCCACATCCCACATGTCGACAACCTCGCGAGCCAAGTCAATATACTTGATTTGTTTATCTTTCTTCTATCTTCACGAGGTTCTCATTATGTGGGACGGTAATGTCAACAATCATTCCACGCCTCTCGATTCGGTCCACCACCACTATAACAGGCTTATTGGCTACAATAATCCTGTCAGTGATGATGGACCGATCCCAGTACAATGAGATATGACCATTATCGAGAACTGGGTCGGGCGCATATCTGTAATACGGCACTTCCGATTCCACAAGAGAGTACTTCAGAGCAAGTTGCTGATGGATAATCCTGGCTACAAGGTTGTGCCTGTGCAAGTACTCACCGTTAGCTAGACGAGATCAACCAGAGTATAGTTATATTATTATTAGTTATATTTCGTATATTTTTTTTTTACACATATTATTTACATTTTTAAATATTTTAAAAGAAAACATATAAAAAACATTTAAAAATATAAAAAATAGTAGTCCACCGGTATCGGGAGCAGGGTCCAAGCTACCGGTGGTTAGGGCTCCAGAGACAGGAACCTCCTCACAATGCGAGCCGTATCAAGGAGTACTGCCTTCTGAATCAGGCCCTTGATCCAACCGCGCAACGACAGCTTCGACAGGTGGTCGTCGAGGCTTTTGGCCATCAGGCCATTGGCGGTAACGACTATCGGCACAATGACAGCCAAGTCCACATTCCACATATCGACAACCTCGTGTGCCAAGTCAAGATATTTAATTTGTTTCTCTTTCTCAGCTTTCACGAGGTTCTCGTCATGTGGGATGGTGACATCGATTATCATTGTGCGGCGCGCTAATCGGTCTATCACCACTATATCCGGCTTATTGGCAACAATAGTCCTGTCAGTGATGATAGACCGATCCCAGTACAACGTGACATGGTCGTTTTCGAGAACTGGGTCGGGCACATATTTATAATACGGTACCTCAGAATCCACAAGTTTGTATTTTAAAGCAAGTTGCTGGTGGATAATCCTGGCCACTTGGTTATGTCTGTGCAAATACTCGCCGTTAGCCAGACGAGAACATCCAGAGATAATATGTCTGATGGACTCACCCGGACGGTGGCATGCCCGACACACGTCAACCGTCCCATCCTTCATAATATGCCTCCGGTAGTTGTTCGTCAAGATAACTTCGTCCATAATCGCACAGACAAAACCTTCAGTTTCCCCGAAGAGGTCACCAAACCGTAGCCAGGCCACGGACGCCAGGCTATCTACATCAGGCCCATGAAGAGCCTGATAATAGCGCCCGTGAAGCTCCTTGCCTTTCCATACCTCCTTGCGGTCATCAGTAGTAAGTACTACAAGTTTGCGCCAGTTCTCTTTAGCCATGGACAACGGGGTGAGGCCCTTGTCCACTGCGACCACCTCTCGGTGCATCCCCACGTCGGATTCTAAAAAGTATTCTCTAAGGCTGCACACCTCGCGGTTGTGGAGAGTCTTAGCATTTAAAAAGCCTCGACCTCCACACTTCCGCGGGATGTACAGTCTCATCACCGACGAACGTGGGTGATGCATCCGGTTTGCGGTTAGCAGCGTACGGACCCTCCTGTCCAGGGCGTCGAGCTCAGTCTGAGTCCATTTGAGTATGCCGAAAGAGTACATCAAAACCGGCATGATCCAACCGTTGAAGGCGCGCACCTTATTTCCGCCCGACAAAAGGCTACTCAATACCTTTTTAAGGCGGCTAAAGAAGCGCTCCTTCAGCGATTGCTTCATGTCAGCAACGTTAATGCCTAACGCTTCCGACATACCCAAATATTTGTATGTTTCGGTTGAGGAGAGAGATCTGAGGTGTATGGAATCCGAGAGTTGAATCCCTTCAGATTCCATAATCCCCCCTCGCTTTACATGCATGACTGCACATTTGTCCACACCAAATTCCATCCTGATAGCGCTACTGAAAGTTTCAGTTACCGTCAGTAACTCCATCAGTTGCAAGTTGTTGGGGGCAAAGAGTTTCAGGTCATCCATGTAAAGAAGGCACGAATCCTCCAGCAATGTGCTTAGAGGATTCAGGGCTAAGCAGAACCAAAGTGGACTCAAACTGTCGCCCTGAAATATTCCCAGTTTAATCCATATAGGCTCATCATTCCCCTGGATTGGTCGACATCCTGGATAGCGAAGGACCGTCTTCCATTGCCCCATACATGACCCAAGAAAGGTGCATAGAGTTGCATCTATTTTGTACAACTCCAACACCCTCATGAGCCATGTATGTGGAACAGAGTCGTAGGCCTTCTTATAATCTATCCAGCATGTCGACAAATCCTTGTGGGATCGACGAACCTGTTGGCTTATGGCCATGTCTATGAGGAGTAGCTCCTTAGTACCACGGGACCCGTTCCTACATCCATTCTGAGAGGCAGACATAATTGTATTGCTCTCAATGTGTACATTAATTTTCGCTCTCAGGATGGATGTAAGAAGTTTATAGACCGTCGATAAACATGTAATCGGTCTATAATTCTTGGGTTCCGTGGGACTACCTGTCTTATGGAGCAGGTGGGTAACACCAGTTGTTAGAAACTGAGGCAGCGACCCAGACTCTAAGGATGCCTGGAATTGAGATGCCAGAAGCGCGTGTGAGCTACTATACCATTTAAGCCAGAAGTTATGCAGTCCGTCCGGTCCCGGAGATTTCCAGTTTGGTAACGGACGAACTGCTTTGGCTACATCGAATGGAGTGATGGTTACTTTTTCCATGTCTGGTATAGCTTCACACACGCGTTCGACATCACGCATCCAGCCACCCTCAGTGTGACGAACGGGCACCGACCAGATGTTGCACCAGAATGCATTCGTGGCAGCAGCATCGGGGCGGAGCACGTCAGTCACATTTTGTTCAGGTCGCTCCCAAGCTCTATATACCCACCTCTCATCGCTCTGGAACATGCGGTTCTGCGAGTACCGGTCGACCCGACGCTTATACCGCCGAATACGATTGGCCCATGCACAAACCTTCTGCTTCAGGAAGTCAATGCGTTCCGTGACACGGGACATGTATTCTCGAGGACTGATTCCAGTCCCCGAAAATGAACCGCCTCACGAAGCGCATCACACGTGGTCTTGTATTGCCCTCCCTGAAGCAGTATAGTTTGCCAATGAGTGCTCTGGCCCCATCAATACGCCTCTCGATCCTACACTGCCAGGCCGGTACGGTAGGCTTTGGTCGAGTAGCTTCGTCACAACTTGGTAACTTTACATTTGCTAAACGACATGCCGCAACAGCCCCACAATACAGGATCGAGTGCGTATCAACGAGGTCCTCGCTGCTCTCAAAAACATTCTTAAGCAGCGAGTCTAGAGCACACACTAGCGCCCTATTTTTTTGTGCATAGGTAACCGTGATAAACGGGGTCTAAGTTGAGTCGGATTCGATCTATACTCGCGAAGCGCATCTTCCAGTGCGCTCCTCAGTCGATCGTTGCACTGGCTACTTACTGTGACAACCCTATCATCTGTCTCCTCATCAACATGATTGGACCGCGGCAGGTTTATATGAGAAGCCGGTGGGATTTCTTCGAAAACCGGCGGTGCCGCAGTTTGTGTCGTAGTCGAGAAGATAAGGTTGCTCAGTACCTCTGAGCGCAGCTGATCAAGTGCGGCGTCGTCCAACCTGTGGTTGCGTTGGATGACCCGCACCTGATCCGACAATCGTTGAGCTGAGACGTTGACCGTTGGTTCCAGGTCCTGAAAAAGAGACAGCATCCTACCACGATACGCAGTGAGGTTAGTTCCCCCCTCTGTAGACCCGTAATATGCGCGCATGACGTTCTCGTTCATGGATTGAGTCCATTTCATGCGCTGCACACAACCACCGGCAGCGGGGACCCGACTCGGGGCCGGTTGGCCCCTAAGTCCCAGGCTGTTCGGTGGCCGGCCTCTCCCCTGCCGACGTACAGGTGTTGGCGACGTCGGCGGGGAGAAATACTCGTCGCTCGAGCTCGACGCGGCTGCAGCCGCCGGTAACACTGGTGATCCGAGGTCCGGCGGCGGCGAGGCGGAGCTGAGCGGCGAGTCCGGGGGTGGATGGCGTGCGCGATGGGCAGCTGCTCTTGTTATCATTATTATATTTTCAATCTTATTGGTTTATTGTTGTATCATCATTTATTTCAGTGTGACATATTATGTCATCTGTCCAATCTTGATTCATTTTTCTGTTTTGCTTAATTTTCCTTATTTATTCTGGTTATCTATAGTTTTTATTGTTTGTTTGTGTAAATAGTTTCTTCTGTTGAATTTGTATTTATTTATTTAGTTAAATAAATAAATACAATAATATAATTTATTTAGTTTTTTTTAACATTAGTTATATTATTATTATTATCAGTACCATTACGTAACTGAGTCAGGATCGACTGAATGTTTTCGTCCTGCAACTGTAATGTACAGGACTCGGTACTGTATTCCTGCTCAGAGCGTCCACGTGTTTCATACGATCGCCAGATCGATACTCAATTAATTTGTAGATCGTAATCTTGGATTGAAAGCCACCAGCGGGCTATGCGCGGAATAAGGTCTTTTTTAACTAAAGTGGTTCGTAACGCGGCACAATGTGTCACTACAGTTACGGGAATACCTACCAGATAAATTCTGAATCGTTTGAGAGATTCTACGACTGCTAATGTCTCCAGTTCATAGCTATGGTAAAATTGTTCTTCTTTACCAGTAACCCTACTAAAATAAGCGATTGGTTTCAAGACACCATCAGTTTGGTACTGCAAGAGTATTCCGCCTAGTCCTAGCTTACTGGCATCAGTATGTAGCTCAGTACGTGCATTTCTGTCGTAAATTCCTAAAACCGGTCTTTCAACTAGACGTTCTTTGAGAGTCTGAAATGCAGAGTCTTGGGCAGAACCCCAAATCCATTCTACACCCTTTTTTTGTTAACTGTGTTAGGGGTCGAGCTATTTCTGCAAATCCACGGATAAATTTTCTAAAATAAGATGTCAAACCAATAAATTGACGAATTTCATGAACATTACGGGACTTTTTATATTCAGCGACGCAATGGATTTTGGCCTGTCCTGGTTGTATAGTACCTGCGGTAATCTCATGTCCCAAATACTTAACGCTTTTCTTTAAAAACGAACATTTACTTAAGTTGAGTTTTAAATTGGCTTCTGACAAAAGTTGTAGAACATCACTCAACAATCTGAGTCCCTCATCTACCGAAATCGTAGGAAGCCTTATGTCATCTAAGTAAATGGCAACATCATTGCCTAGTTTACCTAAAACTACTTTGATGAGACGTGAGAACACTGCCGGCGCATTTGTCAGGCCAAATGGCATTTTAAAAAAATCATATATTGCCCTGAAGGTGTCACGAATGCGGTTTTATGAACGGAGCCATTCTCTAGGCCAACTTGATAATAGCCCTGTGCAAGATCTAGAGTAGTAAACAAGGATTTTCCAGATAAGCGAGTTACCTGGTCATCTATATGAGGCAATGGATATCGATCCTTTATAGTACGTGCGTTGAGTGCTCTGTAATCTATGCATAATCTATGATCACCGCCTTTTTTCTTTACAAGGACTACTGTAGTGCTATTCTGTAAAATATCACCGTGAAAACTTAGGTGAAGTGAACGTGAAGTGGGCTGTCAATCCATACAATCAAGGTGGAATGACAGTTCGCTTCACGCTCACTCCACCTAAGATTTCACGGTGAGCTGTTAACAGAATCGACCGGCTGGACTTGCACAGTCAGACATCGATTCCCTCACAACACCAGCATCAATAAGATCTTGTACTTTTTCGTTGACAACTTCATTTTCCTTGTGAGAAAGTCGATAAGGTTTGCAGAAAACAGGTTGCTCGGTTGTTGTCCGAATATGCATCTCCAGCACGTCCGTACATTCCTAATTCTTTAGTGTTATCAGCAAACAAGTGTCTAAATTTATTTAATAACTGTAGCAAGCGATTGCAATCATTCGTTTCTAAATCGCCTACATTGATATCAGAAACTTGTAATTCTTTGCCAATAGATGGATCAACTGACATTATATCCGTATGCAAACTACTATTGATATCACTAACTAGTATGAACTTATCCTAACCTAACAAATAAAAAAAGAATCATCAAAATCTATTCTCAAATGGCGGACACAACATAAACAAAATAAACATACAGACGAATTCAGAAACTCTTCCTTTTTAATTATAGTTCCACGCGCGCTATTAGTCTATTCGGCTGCCACTCTAAAATATCGTCCCGCATGTTAACTATTTTTAAAAAGCAATCCGTTGACCTTATGATTCCTCCTACGATAACGTAAGACATACTTCCTAACTCAAAATAAACAGAACGCACAAGAAAAGTATAGTTCAAATTAATATCAATATCAACATAAACTTTCACAAAAGCAGAACTTTGTTGTGGAATTACACTGTGATATTTTAAATAAATAGAGTATTTCGAAATGAAATCCGTTTCCCTCAGTTGTAGGTGACACATTTCATGATTAAAATCGAAGTTGTACACAAAATTGACAGAGTTTTAGGACGTGACTAAGCTTACGTTTTTCTGATTAATCATTGATTGACCTATAATTATGTCTATATCGGCTAGATCATTGCTAGTTAATTCAACAAAACCACTTAGAATTATACTATCAATTTTAACATCAACATACGACGTTCCCAATGAATTTGAGTATGCACCACCAAAACCTTTCATTGTAACTGTAGAAGGCACGATTTCTAACTTTAAGCTATTAGCTTTAGACACTGTCAGAATATTTAATTTACTGCCCGTATCAATATATGCAATGAAATTGTGTCCATTAATTACCACTTCCTTCTTGTACAGGTCTACGAAAATATTGTAGGTTGTAAATAAAACATGAGATACCTTTTGTGACTGCTGCTGTGAAGAACTGGCTGCAAACCAGCAGCTTGCGGTAGTGTGCCCCGGACTGTGACACACCACGCCCTTGTCGTCTGCAGGCGTAACATTTCTTCGACAGCATTCCGTTTTCTTTTGAATTAGGAGCAATATGGCCCCCTCTCTTCCATGTTGAAGTTGGCTGCTTGCAGTTTCTTGCTTCTTCTTGCTTGGATTTGCTGGTTTCCACTTGCTTGTAGTTTTCAAGGAATGATAAATATCCATAGTACAGCTGCTGTGGTGTTTTGCATTGATACGCTTTTGCGTTGGCTCTTATTTCCACTGGTAAACCTTTGATAATGCACGATATTGCGGACTCACCGTTGATATTGCATTTTTTGAGAAGAGATAATTTATCGTGGAAATATTTGGTCATTGTTTCTGAGTCAATCTTTTTTCGTGGGAGCATTACCCTCCAAAAGGTCAACATAATCGGTAGACCGTGGAAAGGCGGCGGTCTAATGCATCTTTCCATTCTTTCCATGTGAGATTATAATCTTCTAAGTCGTCATACCAATCTCGAGCGGATCCACGAAGACGAATTTGCATTAACCTAACCTTCCCTGAATTGAATAAAGAAAACCTCATCCTTTTTGGATGAGTAGCTTTCGAGAAAATCGCGGGCAAACAAGATACATACATACGCGTCGAATATAGAACCTCCTTTTTTGAAGTCGGTTAAAAATAAGGGAATCACTCATCAGAAATAAAAATCGTAGATATGCATCTGCTCGAATAAATGATCTTGTAAAATAAACCGGCCAAGTGCGTGTCGGACTTCGCACATTTGGGGTTCCGTACCATATGAGGGAAATCAATATTTTGGTATTTCTTAGTAAAATATACTGTTACCGACTTCCGGTCTGCCCGGGGGTGGAGGATAAATTCGAAAGAGTTACCTCGCCCCCGGGCGCGTAGGGCAGGGAGGAACAGGGGTGGGTTTTAGTCAGTAAGAGTCTGACACGCCCTTCCGCTCCACCCCAGAGCGGAAAGAGTCATAAGATGATTTCCCACCCCCCAAAAGAAAAAAAAAAAAAAAAAAAAAAAAAACCGACTTCCGGTACTACACATACCTACCAGCTCGATCTCGTAATTCACCTTAACCAGAACTAAAACCAAAGCTCGTTGTATCTTAATAATCTTATGGTGCTCCCACATTGCCGTTATAAAATGTTTGTAAACATTTTATAACACCAAAACATTTACTAACAAATGTTAACAATTGTTGCACTTTGTTAGAAACTGTTACATGTTATAAGTGCTCCTACATTGATGGAAAATGTTTAAACATTTTATAACATCTAGTATTGGCTCGCAGTTTGGTTTCGCCTTCTGAGGGCCGAGGACGTCTACACGAAAATGGAAGAAGATTTGCTCATTGGAATAGCTTTTATTTTTTGTTTAAAAAAGAAGAAAAAGCGCTCTTATTGGATGCGCCAAACGCTAAAAGCTAGAGGAAAATATAGTGCCACAGACTATCTCAAGGATTTGGGTATTGACGGTTGCTTAAAAGATTTTATAAGAATGAACAGTTCCGAATTTGAATATCTACAAAATTTAATTGGGGCAAAAATAGGCAAACGAGACACTACATTTAGAAAATCTGTAAGTGTGACGGAAAGACTTGCGGTAACGTTAAGATTTTTGGCAACTGGTAGCAGTTATAAAAGTCTTGGAAATGTGTTCAAGTTGTCAGACCAAGTGATATCTATTATCGTACCAGAAGTGTGCGAGGCTCTCAATGAGGTTTTAAAGGAATACATACAGGTAAGTCAAACAACATTTTTAATTATTTTTTTATTTACTTTTAATATGATCTAATCTAATCATACTTTAGGTAGGTACCTACCTTACCTTACTAATATTTTTTTTAATAATTAACAAACCAAACATGTATTTTTTAATTTTTGATTGATTCCAACAAATCGTTTAATGATTGGGTCGAATCTTGGCTTGATTCCGATAAATTAGACGGACTCTGTGTTCTTGCGCTGGTACGAGTATGTGTCCTGGAGTTATCCGAAGAACTGGTTTCAAATGAAGCCGAGGGACTCGGTGCGGTGTAGTATCCTCTCGAGCTACAGTCAGCATTATTTTCCGAAAAAGTGGATAGATTTGGTTCAGAGTTGTATCCCCAGGAACTACTAGCGGTTGGGTCTGTAAAGGTTGTTGGAAAATCATATTGTCCCATTGTCGCATTGTACAAAATATTGTTAATGTGATGTTGAGCAGTATTCTTAGCATGACTGTTTTTTATTTGTTTCAGTTTCATCGAGACATACTCTCCAAATGCGTCATTTTCATCCCTGCTTTTTCTAGATTCGTACATTCTTTGTAAAATATTTACAGCTTCTTGTTGTGTTGGATCTTGTTCTACTTCAGGGCGTCTTCTTTTCCGAAATGGTTTTGGGGTGGCGAAAGGCGTGCCCGTAGTTTCATTTACAGTGACAGTATTTCCTGTTTCGTTCAAACTGAGAGTGTTTTCTGAAGCAATTCTGTTTTCTTCGTTACCCTGAAAGAATAGAATTAAACGATAATTTCAAGTTATAGGCGCGTCAAATTAGCTAAAATTGTAAAAAAATCTATAACCGCGATTTTCTTTTTCTATTACTTAACAACCCTTAACTGAAATCATATTTTTTTATAGTGTATTCTATTAATATTTCATACTTAATAAAAATATCCAATAAAATTTGTTAGAATAACGAGTTATAAATTTATTTTTCGCGCCTATTTCTTAATCTTCTATTTTTGTTCCAGATACCAACAACACCTCAAGAGTGGCTACACGTGGCAAATTCATTTGAAGAAAAATGGAATTTCCCAAATTGCTTAGGAAGTATCGATGGAAAGCACGTAGCCATACAAAAGCCAATTGATAGCGGCAGTGAATATTACAACTATAAAGGATTTTACAGCGTTGTACTTTTAGCGATAGTGGACGCAGAATACAACTTTCTGTACGTGAATATTGGCTGCCAAGGACGCATAAGTGATGGCGGAGTTTTCGCAAACACAAAATTTCGAAATAAAATTAACGACAATAGTTTGAAAATACCCAGTGACAGCTCACTACCAGGCAGAAACAAACCTGTTCCTTATGTGTTCGTAACAGATGATGCGTTCCCTTTAGAAAAACACTTATTAAAACCTTTTCCAGGACCACAGGATAGCAATTCTAAGGAAAGAATCTTCAGTTATAGACTGAGTCGTGCGAGGAGAACAGTGGAGAACGCATTTGGGATTTTGTCAGCCAGATTTAGAGTTTTACGAACTACAATATTATTAGATCCAGAAAAAACTACTACTTTAATTATGACATGCGTGCTACTGCATAATTTTATAAGAAAAACTGAATCGAGCATGATTTACGCTCCATCTCAATACTATGATGGAGATGACATAGTAACTGGTACACGTATCGATGGACAATGGAGATTAGAACAGCAGCAATTAACACCACTTGAAGCATGTGAATCCCTGACAGATGATGGGAAAGAAATAAGAAAAGAATTCGCAGAATATTTTTCAAATGAAGGGTTTTTGGACTGGGCATCTAAATATTATTAAAAGACGTTAAAATAAAACTCACCTGCAACCCTCCATCGACAGTTAAACTTGGAATATTTTTGCATTTAAGGAACATGAGTTTTTTAAATGCAAACCATTTACTTGACTCATTAGCTCCTGCACCAGATTTATTAGATTTACA
The DNA here is from genome assembly GCA_951329385.1 of Polia nebulosa. Taxonomy (NCBI): domain Eukaryota; kingdom Metazoa; phylum Arthropoda; class Insecta; order Lepidoptera; family Noctuidae; genus Polia; species Polia nebulosa. The sequence continues at coordinate 32,317,845 of OX589595.1, forward strand.
TTCTCGGTTAAATTGACCTACGAGTGATCGAATCTTTTTTTCAATTACTTTTTTATCCATATTAAATTCACTGGCAATTTCCATCCAAGCATCGTGTTTTTTATTTCGGTCTTTGTAGCTCTCTGACATCGTGTTCCATAGTACTTCTCTTGCTTGAAACATTTCAATCAGTTTGTAAACATCATCGTTATTCCAATTACCGGACATATTTTATTGCTTGGCGCACGCGCAACCACTAATACACACGCACAGCGATGCACGCTGACACAAAGGGACTGACAAGCGAGACACCACGCGCAGCGACCTGCGTACTCTAACCCCCACCGCACCGCACCGCCTATCCCGCCATCACCCTTATAAAATGTTTACAAACAAAAGATAACACATGTTTTATTTTGTTATAATTTGTTTTGTTATAAAATGTTTACTAACATTACTAAACATTTTCTAACATGAAAATTTATTTGTGATTAAATGTTTGCTAACAAATGTTTACTAACGTTATTAAACATTTTCTAACGGCAATGTGGGAGCACCTTTAACTTTATTATTTAGTCAATTTAGTTTGATTTTCTTGATCTTTTGCAATAATTAATAATACGATAAACAGTTATGGCGCCTTTTTCGCTTGTCAGCTTCCGGTGCGCCAAATAATTAGTTAGTAAATTGAATTATTACGCTTGATTCCTTGATAAATATTATAGTTAATAATCTTTATTTAATGTTAGCCATTTATTTAGGGAATTCAGTTTAATTAACACGTAAACAATAGTCTATGTAACATTTAAAAGCCGGTGGGTTGGTAGTTTTGAGCAGTTCCAAAAAAACCCGGCAAACCGACTACCAAGAAAATTATATATAAAATTGTAACCTACGAGGAAAACTGTCCTGTTTTTAAAAATAAACTACGAAAGTAAATACGTGTACTTTTACTGTGACTGTGACCATCCTGACCTGACCGCTGGTTCACAGTCAGAAGTGGGATATGGCAGGCCTATTGTTACGGGTTCTTCATGCATCAATAAAACTAAGTAATATACCAAACCATTGATATATATTGTAATCTCGTAGGAACTAAAAAACAGGGTGCACCGTGCAACCTTAAAATCTAACTTGACTTAAACTAAACCTAATCTAATTTGGACGCCAGGAGAGTTATAATTTACGGTGAACTCTGCCAACACCTTTGCCCGTTAGCTTTTATTCAGGGACTATTGTGTCCTTACAAATAAGCTCGCTCAATTAATATCCAACTTGCGACTGCAACTTAAATTTGAACGTTTTAAACGTTTAATTACGAGGATATGGAAACACCCCCATCTTTTAGAAAAAATAATCACCAGTCAATGGACGCATGGAGACTCGCTTGCACGAACTCAAATCCGCCCGACAAACAACCCATCATTCCAGGGACGGTGGGATGAGCCGCTCTGCAGAGTAGTTCAAGCCAATCTTATTGCCTCTTCTGATACTAGGTACTGCCACAGATAATATAATACTAGCGTACTACTGCTGAGCGTGCGCGATGCTAGCTGTGGGTGAGCGAGTGTAGGGTCTCTAGCTTCACGCACGTCGAACATATGCACGATGTTCGACGACATTACTTTGCGCCTTGCTGCTTCTCTTCCCCAAGTCTCGGCTTGCTGTTCTCCTCATCTTTTTAAACGACTTCAAAAAGAAGGAGGTATATTTTTTTAACCGACGAAAAAAAAAGGAGGAGGTTCTCAATTCGACCGTATATGTACCTGTATACATTTTTTTTTTGTGTATGTTCATCCCTCACTCCGTTATTTATGAACAGATCTTGATGATTATTTTTTTTGTTAGATAGGGTATACCCCAAGGGTACTCTCATGTCAAAGAAATCAGGATCTGATAATAGAATCGAGATAAAATTGAGAAAAAACCTCGAAAATTGTGGGCACGTTTAGCGTTTCTGTACGTATGTTCGGACCTTACTCCGTTGTTTATCAACCGATTTTGATGATTCTTTTTTTCTTAGATAGGGTATACTTCAAGGGTGAAGGACATCAGGATCTGATAATGGAATCCTGATAAAATTGAGAGAGAACTTCGAAAATTGGGCACGAATATTGTTTCTGTTTACTTTTCATAACTTAATCAGGTATTTTCATTTAGGAATCATCACATCATGAAACTGAGCTGATGATGGAAACCATACCTTTCCTAAACAATAGAAGTTAGATGTAAAAAAAATGAAATGAAGTCTTTAGAATATTGGAGGTAACCTCAACTGGTCAATAAATATCCTGGGAACCTCATGGAAGGATGGTTACATCATCAGCTCAGTGCCAAGAGGAATGATAAAGGATTGGAAATTAGTCTCAGAGTATTAAAAGATGATGCGAGTCACAAAAAATCATAAAATAAAAAACTTTTTAACAAAAAATTCAACCGACGAAGTCGAGTATTGAGCTTATTCCCAGGCCCAGACAAAATAACAAATGAAGTCATAAAAATAGGTCACCCTCTACTGGCAAAACCACTAACAAAACTTTGTAATATGATTACTGAAAGTTGTTCCACCCCCAAGCAATGGTCGGAAGCAAACATAATACTATTATATAAAAAAGGAAATCCAAAAGATATTTCTAACTACCGACCTATAAGCCTGTTACCAACTATATACAAACTATTCTCTTCAATCATAGAAAAGAGAATAGGCCAAATACTGGACAGTAAACAACCAATAGAACAAGCAGGCTTTAGAAAAGGTTATAGCACTACAGACCATATACACACGTTGGAACAGGTTATTGAGAAGTATCAAGAATTCTAGAGACCGCTCTACATTGCTTTCATCGATTATCAAAAAGCGTTCGATACAATATCACACTCAGCAATTTGGCAAACTCTACTCACTCAAAATGTTAAGCAAAGATATTTAAACATCCTAAAAGATCTTTATGAGAAGAGCCAAAGTAGAATACAATTGGACAACGTAGGACCACCAATAAAGTTAGAAAGAGGGGTCAGGCAGGGTGACTCCCTCTCACCCCGACTTTTCATAGCAGTGCTAGAGTCGGTCATAAGCAATCTAGACTGGAGCAATTTGGGAATTAATATCAAAGGAAATTATCTTTCACATCTAAGGTTTGCCGATGGTACTTTTAAGTTATAACTGTTAATAAAAGATTAATTAATAGTTCTTTTATTTTATTCTTAAGCACAACCATTATAACACGTCTTACACCTTGGCTCGCTAATCCAAAGAGGGAGGTCCTAGATCACAGATTATATAGACTGTTTTTAATCACAGATTAATAAACAGATAATTACAACACAGAACAATAACCATAAAGACCTACAATATATGATATCCACCTTGCATAGAGCTAGCAAGAAAGTCGGCTTGGAAATAAATTTAAGTAAAACAAAAACAAAAACAATGACAAACAATAGACCCGAAACCATAAAACTTGAAGATGTCCAACTAGAGTATGTGAGTAACTATATATATTTAGGAAAACAAATTTCATTCAGCGCATTAAACAACCAACAAGAAGTAGACAGAAGAGTCCAAAAGACCTGGAACAAGTTTTGGAGTTATAAGGAAGTGCTGAAAGGTAATTTTCATATAAAACTAAAGAGAAAAATAATGAAATAAGCCTCTTACCCTCATTGGCATGTGCATGTCAAACGTGGAAATTTTCGCATAAAGTAAAAAGCAAAATAAAGACAAGTCAAAGAAGTATGGAGAGGAGCATGATGAAGATAAGCAAATTGCAGAAAATACCTCATAGCATAATCCGTAAAAAGACCGAAATTATTGATGCTCTTAGTTACTCACAGAAACTAAAATGGAGATGGGCGGGTCATGTAGCCAGAATGACTGACGACCGATGGTCCATACGAACCACGGTGTGGCCAGGACCAGCAGGCTACAGAAAGAGAGGTAGACCGCAAGCACGGTGGGTAGACGACATAACACACACACGTAGCCGGCAAGGACTGGGCAAGGGTAGCAAGCAATAGGGACGCATGGCAATCTCTGGAGGAGACCTTCACCTAAGACGGGTTCTTGCACATGTAAAATGTTTTATTTAATCATATAATTGAATGAAAGTGTAATGAATAATTTACAATCTATTATATTAATTTGTTATTATTTCGTTTATTCATTTGTAAATACATATAAATTATATTTTTAAATATTTCAATGAAAAAATAAAATAAAAAACATTTAAAAATATAAAAAATAGTATCCCACCGGTATCGGGAACAGGGTCCAAGCTACCGGCGGTCAGGACTCCAGAGAGAGGAACCGCCTGACAATGCGAGCCGTGTCCAGAAGTACTGCTTTCTGAATCAAGCCCTTGATCCAGCCGCCTAACGAGAGCCTCCTGAGGTGTTGGTCGAGGCTCGTGGCTATTAAGCTATCTATTATTATTATTATTATTGATTTATATAATTTATTTTAAGTTACAAATTTTCAAATTATTTTGCAATTTTTAATTCACAAATAATTCAATCTAAATTTATTTTAATTTCTCAATTTTTATTCATAAATTTTTATGTGTATGCATGTAATTGGCAAGAAATATAAGGCTTTTTTATTTTATTTTATTTTATTTTATTTTATTATTGAGCTTATTTACCTACTTAGAATATCAAATTTTATATAAACTAATTTTGAGTCGGCGCCAAATAATAAAATGATTGATTACCTACATCTAGCCTTCTTCATTGCTACGTACATAAAAAAAATTGATATTTAATAATCAGATTGTTGTTTGGCGGAAAGCCTGTTCACTCTAACTTTGAAGAGATTAGGATTGTATGCATTCGGAAATACAGACGCAGGCATAGAGTTCCACTCCTTTGCTGTGCGCATTATGAAAGACGTTCGGAAACGCTTAGTGCGAATTCGTGGAATAATAGCAACTAGGTAGGGATGATAACTTGCAGTACGATGTCCGTTGGCAGAAAAGGGCCGGTGGGATGAGGTCGTGGAGTTCTTAGGCACACTCGCCGAAGTACATTCTGTAGGTAGAAGACCGACAAGCAGGCAACCTTGCGGCGATGAGCCAAGCTGTGAAGGTTGGCATTCACCAGTTTTACGTCGCCAATGAGATTCTTAGCTCTGCGTTCCACTGTGGCGAACAGCCTTGGACACCACGGGTCTGTCATGCCGCGGCAGAAGTGCGGGTAGCATAGAGCGGCACGCGAATATTAACGACATTATCCGACGTGGTATGGTCGCCGTCGGCGTTTCGGCTATTTTAGAATCCACATGGCCTGGCACGGGACGATGGCAAAATACCGGACGGCATGTCTTTATTTCCATAGAAGATGGGTAGGTACCATAGAACAACACGGGCCACCAGCGAACCGGAGAGGAGTAGCCATAGGGTTTTTTCCCGATACAGAATTGTCTGTCATTTTTTGCGGGGGGGAATCTGCGCCACGCACACTTTCTCAGACTCCCACACAAAGACAATCGTCTGTCACTATGAAACTCAGTCGTAACAATTAAAACAAAATACAAGGAATTTCGCACACATACAAATACATTTTGTGTCATAACAGTAATGAATTGATGCAACTACATTGACAATGTGCATACTGCCGTGGCTCTAACAAGTGTCGATACGCATTATCGATAAATTCGAGAACTTTCTTGCGGGCATCCAGATAGGTATTTTATTACAAAAAATCTCCCATTTTGGCCCTTTAACTTGGATCTTTAGGAACCTGCAATAAATAAATAAAAAATATTTTATTCGAAGTTCACACTTATTCAATTTAATATTACATAATAATATTAATACTCACTTACGTAAGTATTGTATTTTATAATTCATTTATTAATCATAAGTCGCTCGACCGATCCGCATAATATTGTATGAAGGCGAGCGGCCTGTGTTGGTAAACAAATCCGAAACAACACGACGTTTAAAAATGAGTAAATAGTAAAAATGTGGTTAAAAATTACTTACACAACGCCATCTTTTTGTAAATTTGACGTGGCAGATCTCTTTTTCGTTTGGGCGCATTATGTCCAATTCGCAAAATGTCCAACTGTCCAATGCTCGGTTGGTCCAGTTCGCAAATGGTCCAGTTCGCAATTGGTCCAGTTCGCAATTGGTCTAGTTCGCAATTGGTCCAGTTTGCACTTAGTCCAATTCGCGATTGGTCCAGTTCGCAATTAGGGGGCGTTTGTGTAACTTCATTAAGTTTTGGTATGTCAAGTTTAAAATTGTATTTATATCGTATATTTATTTTTACACATATTATTTACATTTTTAATTTTTTTAAAAGAAAACATATAAAAAACATTTAAAAATATAAAAAATAGTAGTCCACCGGTATCGAGAGCAGGGTCCAAGCTACCGGTGGTTAGGGCTCCAGAGACAGGAACCTCCTCACAATGCGAGCCGTATCAAGGAGTACTGCCTTCTGAATCAGGCCCTTGATCCAACCGCGCAACGACAGCTTCGACAGGTGGTCGTCGAGGCTGTTCGATACTCATCGAACACATCATCATCAGCAGTTTTGACTCAAGTAGGTCGCGCGGCCGCACCAGCGGAAAGCGTGAGCTACGCGAGTCAGTGCGCGATCGACCGGCATACTTGTAGCGCTCATTACCATCATTAGCATTAATTAGCGTAAAGTTTCGGAATAAACGTACTCTGAATCTTAGCTCAGATTTATCATTTAGCACCCGAAATAGCTAGCAGCACGAACCTTACCGTTCATATTGGTCCTTCGAAACCGTCAAGGACTCCGCGACCGCGATAAATCGTAACGCGAAGTGCTTGTACCGTACCAGCAACCTGTGGGTTGCCGCGAACTAGATTAGGCGTGAGTTCATAGGGTTTCACAACCACCGTGGGGAGCTACCCGCGCAGCAGCAACAGCGAGCCAGCAGCATAGCAGCAATAGCCGTAGGACAAGGCGGCTTTCAAGTAAGAGCGTTCCGTATCTTCTGTCTCGCTTAAGTCTAACAGCAGCACAAAGGAGACTTTATACTTCCAACAAACTGAATTAGCAGAGAGCATTGCCAAGGTCCTTATTAATTTCAATAAGGATAGCAAACAGCGTAAGACTATCGACTACTGTAAAAAGAGACTAGATCTTTTAGAGTCGTATTGGAGAGAGTATCAGCTAAACAACGGAAAACTTGTGCCGCTTGAAAATAGAGGTCATAGGTACTTCGTAAATTCGGAGTTCGAGCGGACAATGGAGTCTTATAAAGCAGCAAAAGACGCCATATCCGAATATTATGACGCGTTATGTCACCAAGCAAAGCCGCCAGGATTCTCTGATCTAGAAGACAACCCTTCTAATCAGCAAGTAGCGGCAACAGCAGGTCCTTCCGGGGGCAAACACTTACAGCACCAGGACCACGAGCCATCCTCAGCATCCGCCAGCCCGGCGCGCGCTCGTGCCGAGGTGTCTAAAGGCATTTATAGCAAACTAGATGATATGATGCGCAAGCAACATATCAATTTCAAAGCATTCGCAAGAACCGTAGAAAGCATAGATGTCGAATCCTTGTCCGATAAATGGGAGTTTGAAGACGCCTTGCGATTATTACAAACTCGATGGACAGCCGTAGACAACAGCCATTGGGAACTAATGATGGAGTTAGAAGACGACGAGGCGTACGAATTAAGCTACATTAAACATGAACGTACGTATAACAGCTTGAGAAAAGCTATCAGCTCTAAGATGTGGGCAACATCGTACCGTGACAAGTCCACACCGAAGATGGAAATTCCTGTATTCTCAGGTAACTATCAGCAGTGGGTATCCTTCAAAGATCTTTTCGATGAAGCAATCCACAACAATCCTTCTCTATCAAAGGCACAAAAGATGCAATTCCTGAAGAGCAAGGTAAAAGGAGAAGCGGAGCGCTTGATCCAGCATCTCCCGATTAGCGCGGACAACTATAACACCTGTTGGGAAATTTTAACTCACAGGTTTAACAACAAAAAGCAGATATTTATGTCCCACGTAAATTCCTTTTACAATCTTGCCAATATACCGCAGCAGTCGTACACAGCCATCAAACGACTTCATGATGTCACCTTAGAGAGCCTCCACGCCATAAAAAATCTAGGCGTAGATATTACGACATGGGATCCTCTTCTTGTATATATACTAGCACAAAAATTGGATAGTGAGTCTTATTCCGAGTATATAGAGTCGTTGAAGAATTCGCGAGAGCTTCCGGTACTTCGGGACTTTTTGGACTACTTAGAGAACAAGTTCACCACCCTAGAGTCATCTCGGCGACGTCAAGATGGGACACCTAAGGCAGTTTCATCTCAATCATCCAATGGTTCATCCAATTTTAATCGCAAAAATAATTTTAAATTGGGCAATGAATCTAAAAATAGCAAGAAAATGGAAATGGCGAAATCAATGCATGTGTCTGAGTCAGTAAATAAATGCCCTCATTGTTCGGCAAAACATAATTTAATAAGCTGCAAAAAATTTACAGAATTACCAAATGAGCAGAAAATAAAAATAATTAGCCAATTAAATTATTGCGTAAATTGTGTTTACGATCATAATGGCGCAAAATGCTACTCGACAAAAAGATGTCATAAGTGCAATGACGAACATCATACGACTTTGCATGACTATTTCGCAACACAATCAAAGTCTAACAGCTTGACCGAGATTGCGAAACAAAAATGCGAAAACAACAAAAGCATCTACGCTTCTCAGCAAGTAACATCGGAGATTTTGCTAGCCACAGCGCTGGTGAAAGTCACAGCAGCCGACAGGACCCAGCACGTCATGCGAGCACTGATCGATCAGGGCTCACAAATTTCCGTGATCAGCGAGAAAGCAGCACAGCAGCTAGGATTAAAGCGAAAATCTTGTAAAGGGTTTATTTTCGGAGTAGGCGAACGTGAAAACAACTGCAAAGGAAAACTAACGATCGCTTGTCAATCGACTTACACCGATTTTAAGTTTTCTACTGATGTTGTCATAGTGAACAACTTAATAAAAAATCTGCCAAACGAAACGTTCGCTAAGCCATCTTGGCAACATACAGCACATCTTTGTTTAGCAGATCCAGAGTATAACATCAGTCGTCCGGTGGATCTTCTCCTAGGAGCAGAAATCTACGCCAACATCCTTTTAGAAGGATTAATTCGCGGACAAACGTCCTCGGAACCGCTAGCACAGCAAACTCATTTAGGATGGTTGCTGTGCGGTGGCAATACAAGCACCTCATTCCAATGCAACGTGATCTTGCATAACGTTGAAGACATTCAACAATTCTGGACAATTGAAGACATTCAAGAACAGAATTCTATGTCCGTAGAAGATCAGGAATGCCTAGATTTTTATGAAACTACGACGAAACGTCTAGAAAACGGTCGTTATGTAGTTAGGTTGCCCATGAAACCAGAATTAGAAGAGAAGCTAGGATCTTCGAAAGAGATAGCGATAGCACAATTTAAAAATGTAGAACGTAAGTTTAGCAAGAATGAAGACCTAGCGAAGCAATACAAGCAATTTATCCGCGAATATGAGCAGCTGCAACACATGAAGTTAGCGACTTCTAACAGCAAACAGAAGACGGAAATAGAATGTTTCCTTCCTCATCATGCGGTACTGAGAGCAGAATCTAGCACAACAAAGTTGCGCGTAGTATTCAACGCGTCGTCTAAAACTACTTTAGGCCACAGCCTAAACGATCTAATGTACAGGGGTCCAAACCTCCAGTTAGACCTGTTAGAGCTTATCCTAGTTAGTGGAGGCAATATCGTTTCGCATTCACAGCTGATATTGAGAAATGCTTCCGTATGATTTTAGTCGATGAGCAGGACCAAAGCCTACAACAAATCGTATGGCGACAAAGTCCGGATCAGCCTATAAGAAATTATAAATTAACAACCATAACGTATGGAACTAAAGCAGCACCATTCCTGACAATGATGACTCTGCGAAAATTAGCGTCAGATGAGCAGCAAAAATATCCCAGAGCAGCTAAATGCATCCAGGAAGAGCTCTATATGGATGATTGGGTATCGGGAGCGCATAGCGTCAAAGAAGGAAAGCGGAGGATTACGGAAGTAAACGCATGCCTAAAAAGCGGCGGATTTTCATTAAGAAAGTGGTCCTCAAACGATAAAAGATTGCTTGAAACAGTTGAGCAAACTGCCGACAAACAGCCAGCAGTCTTTACATTTAAAACAGAAAGCTCATCAAAAACTTTGGGGCTACAATGGAACTCAACCGAGGACGAATTCATCTTCAAATATGATTCAAACAGCACACAAACAGCAAAACTGACCAAAAGGATGCTTCTATCCGAAATCTCTAAGATTTTCGACCCTTTGGGATGGTTAGCGCCCCTAACCACAAAGATGAAAATTTTATTCCAGCAAGTATGGCAAGATTCTGAGGTCCAGTGGAGCGACGAAGTTTCTATTAAAACCAAAGAAGAATGGATCAATTTGAAGGGAGATTTAAATCTATTAAATCAGTTCCACATTCCTCGGTGGTTACAAAGCAAAGAGCATGACGTCATAGAATTACATGGGTTTTGTGACGCATCAATTCAAGCCTTCGCCTGTGTAGTATACGCACGAATCGTATCAAATAACTCTACATCAGTAGTGCTAGTAGCAGCAAAAACGCGGTTAGTGCCCTCTAGCAAGGCTGTATCGCTACCTAGGTTAGAATTATGTGCGGCCGAACTACTTACGAAACTCATGTCAAAAATCGTCAAAAGCATCAACAGCGTGGCCGTAAAGATATACGGCTGGAGCGATTCTAAGGTTTCCCTTAGCTGGATTCAAGGGTCCCCGGGGCGCTGGAAGCCTTTCGTAGCGAACAGGGTGAAGAAAATTGCTAGCATTATGCCACCAAACACTTGGCGTTATGTAAACACCAAAGAAAACCCAGCGGATGCAGCTAGTAGAGGCCTGACGACCTCACAATTGCTAGAACACGAATTGTGGTGGCAAGGACCGACCTTCTTATCTTCATCGCACTTCAAACCTACGGGTCAAACGAAGTATACTACTAACGAAGAGATAAAAAGGCAGGTAAACATTGTTCAAAATCCTATCATGGATAGCAGCATAGTCGACGATCTATTACATCGCTACAGCTCGTTTACAAAAATAACACGCATCTTAGCCTGGGTACGGCGGGCATTGACACCTGTCGTTAGTAAACAGAAAACAAAGCATCTCACTTTACACGAGCTTAGATCAGCAAAACTTATAATAATAAAAAACGCACAGCGCGCTGAATTTAAAACAGACATTGAACGCTTATTGCAAAACCAGGAAGTAAAATCTGATAGCAAGCTACTCAACCTTAATCCATACTTAGATCAGGACGGGATCCTTAGAGCAAAGGGAAGACTCAGGCAGGCCAACATAAGCATAGAAATGAAGCATCCAATCATCATTCCATACAACAGTCGACTGACTGAGCTTCTCATCGCGCAAGCCCATGAGCTCACATTTCACGGAGGAGCTCGACTTACTATGTCCTTTCTTAGACAAAAGTATTGGATAATTAAAGGAAATCGAGCCATCAAAACGCAACTTCATAGATGTGTTACTTGTAGGAAACAGGCACCCAGGAAGCTACAGCAGATTATGGGAGATCTACCTGATTTCCGCACCAACCCAGCTCCAGCGTTTTATCACACAGGTGTAGACTACACGGGCTTCATATCTGTGAAGGCAAATAAAGGGCGTGGAATAAAAACAACGAAAGGATACGTGGCTTTGTTCGTCTGCATGGTTACGAAAGCCGTGCACATAGAATTGGTGTCAGACTTGACCAGCACTTCCTTTATCGCAGCATTGAGGAGAATGTCAGCGCGACGAGGAGCCCCGAAACATGTGTACTCGGACAACGGCACTAACTTTGTGGGAGCTAACAAAGTAATGCAGGAGGAGTACGAGCAGCTAAAACAAGTTTTCGGTGACTCATTTTATAGTGAGATAGCGGAAATGGAGATAGAATGGCACTGGAATTGCCTTTCCTGGCCTAGTGCGGGAGGATTATGGGAACGATCAATACGAAGTCTAAAGCAACACCTCAAACGAGTTGTAGCGGACCAGGCATTGACGTATGAAGAATATAGCACCATTTTAGCGCAAATAGAAGCGGGTCTCAACTCTAGACCACTATGCCCGATATCTGAAGACATAGACGATTTAGATTTCTTAACACCCGCGCACTTCCTAACCGGTAGAGCAGGTCTAACCGTTATTGAAACCGCCAGTGACGCTAGGACTAGATGGCACTTAATAAACAAGATTTTCCAAGACCTTTGGAGGAGGTGGAAAACTGAATATCTTAGCCAATTATCTGTTCGTAGCAAGTGGCTAAAGCCAAAAAGCAACATTAAGATCGGAAATATGGTGACCATCCACGATGATAATTTTCCTTCTGGAAAATGGCCAGTGGGGAGAGTCGTCGAGGTACACCAAGGGAAGGACGGGTTTGTAAGGGTTGTGACATTAAAGACGAAGAACGGTTTAATAAAGCGACCTATTATCAAATTGTCCGTCTTACCAATCGAGCAAGAGGACGCAGAAAAGGAAGCTGAAGAGCAGAGTAAAAAAGCCAAACCCAAGATCACAAAGGATGAAACAAAGGCAAGTACGAGAAAGCATCGTAATTTCGTCAACATCGTTTTATCACTATTATTTTTTATCAGCATTTGGAGCAGCAGCGAAGCATCGAACCACATTACCCAATTTAGCGGTAATCAATCCTTATACTACGACCCAATAGGTAAATTAAATCTAATACGGGATCAATGGAAAATTGTGTCCTACTACAACATGCAACCTTATTGGCAAGGTGATAAAGCCGGGGACACCTTCATTAAATATCTAGAGCAGACATGTGAACAAATCAAAGAGCCTAGCCATTGTAACATGATTTTATTACAAGTGCAGCACGATTACAACGAGCTCCAATATCACAATCAGCTGCTGCTAAATCAGCATTTCGGCACTCGGTCAAGAACCCGACGCGGCCTTGTCAACGCGGTCGGCTCCATAGCCAATACATTATTTGGAGTACTCGACCAAAGTTTCGCTGATAAATACCAACGTGATATTGAAATTATAAATAGCAACGAAAAGCACCTATTACAGCTTTGGAAAAACCAAACATCAGTGGTAGAAGCTGAGTATAATATTCTGAAACGAACTGAGAAGACTATTGATACTCAGTATAAGCTCATAAATAGACATCTAAACCTCTTAGATCAAGCGACTAAGCAGATACAATTGCAAGGTAAAAGTACATCAATGTTACAAGAATTCACTCTCGCAGCCATGGCTACGACATACATGATACACAACTTAAAGCGTGTCCAAGATACATTAATCGACACCTTAGCGGATATTTATCATAGTAAAATTAACATGCATCTACTTACTCCAGAGCAGCTCAGCAACGAACTTCAAATCATTTCCGGTCAAATATCAAAAGAACTTACTTTACCTATCAACAACATCCAGGCCGATTTATATGAAATCTACAAACACCTAAAGATCAAGGCGAGAATTAGTAAAGAGTACTTCATGTTTGAGATCTCCGTGCCACTCATTAGCAGAGACAGTTTCCAACTGCACCGCTTAATACCTGTTCCTCTCCAGGTGGGAAAGGACATGATCAGCATTATTCCCCTCACAGATTACATAGCAACTAATCTGATGAGGGACTCCTATATCGAAGTCAAGAACGACGATCTTCAAACCTGCACCTATCAGGATGAAAGTTATATCTGTCAGCTACGAGGTCCAGTCAAGCGACTGGGTCCAGAAGAAAAGTTCTGTCAAACCGAACAAATAGGTATCTGCCAGCCTAAGAAAGAAACCTGCAAGAATATGTGGTTACAATTACACGACCTATCGTCTTATTTGTATTTCGCATGCAATACCTATTCATTTACAATCATATGTGACAATGAAACCCGAACGCGCCGTGTCAGCAAGGCCGGGCTCATTCAACTCGATAAAGAATGCATAGCTAAGGGCCGTGACATAACACTTTATTCATATCAGCAGGAAAACAAGCTGACTTTAAAACCTGACCTATTATTAGCGAACATAGCTCCAATACAGCACCATCATTTGGTCAATATTACGCTACCGCTTCTCGAAACAACAACAGAAGATGCACAGATCAACAACACACTAACAAGTCTCGGCAATCAGATAGCCGCTATGAAGAAAGCAGCTTTAGAAGAAGGAACATTAACTACGCATGATATACATCACTATGCCATATCATACGTATTGCTAGCAGCAGTCGTCGCCGTCGTAGCGTTCCTGGTGTTCCTGTGCGTGACCCGCAGGCTCCAAGCGAGCCTGCCGCGCAGCGGGCGGCGCCTACCAGCAGTGTGAGTGTTAGTGCTAGTGCGCGTAAATCACCCGTGCCCGAGCAAGGGCCCAGTGTTTGTGGGACCAAACGGTGGTCCAGTTTACGGTACAAAAGAGACAAATCAACGTCACCTATCAGTAAAAGACAATCGGTCTTTACGGTAGATCTAGATAGAGATTAGCTATCACTTAGGATAAGAACATTCAGCATTGTATTAACCTTCATTTAGCATAAACAAATACTGGTTCACCTATGTGTTACTAACCCTCTTAATTGTGTAATCATCTCATCTCATCTTTCCCATTTCTTCCACTCGGGAGCATGTTCGATACTCATCGAACACATCATCATCAGCAGTTTTGACTCAAATAGGTCGCGCGGCCGCACCAGCGGAAAGCGTGAGCTACGCGAGTCAGTGCGCGATCGACCGGCATACTTGTAGCGCTCATTACCATCATTAGCATTAATTAGCGTAAAGTTTCGGAATAAACGTACTCTGAATCTTAGCTCAGACTTATCATTTAGCACCCGAAATAGCTAGCAGCACGAACCTTACCGTTCAGAGGCTTTTGGCCATCAGGCCATTGGCGGTAACGACTATCGGCACAATGACAGCCGAGTCCACATTCCACATGTCAACAACCTCGTGTGCCAAGTCAAGATTTTTAATTTGTTTCTCTTTCTCAGCTTTCACAAGGTTCTCGTCATGTGGGATGGTGACATCGATTATCATTGTGCGGCGCGCTAATCGGTCTATCACCACTAAATCCGGCTTATTGGCGACAATAGTCCTGCCAGTGATGATAGAGCGATCCCAGTACAACGTGACATGGTCATTTTCGAGAACTGGGTCAGGCACATATTTATAATACGGTACCTCAGAATCCACAAGTTTGTATTTCAAAGAAAGTTGCTGGTGGATAATCCTGGCCACTTGGTTATGCCTGTGCAAATACTCGCCGTTAGCCAGACGAGAAAATCCAGAGATAATATGTCTGATGGACTCATCCGGACGGTGGCATGCCCGACACACGTCAACCGTCCCATCCTTCATAACATGCCTCCGGTAGTTGTTCATCAAGATAGCTGCGTTCATAATCGCACAGACAAAACCTTCAGTTTCCCCGAAGAGGTCACCAAACCGTAGCCAGGCCACGGACGCCAGGTGATCTACATCAGGCCCATGAAGAGCCTGATAAAAGCGCCCGTGAAGCTCGTTGCCTTTCCATACCTCCTTGCGGTCATCAGTAGTAAGTACTACAAGTTTGCGCCAGTTCTCTTTAGGCATGGACAACGGGGTGAGACCCCTGTCCACTGCGACCACCTCTCGGTGCATCCCCACGTCGGTTTCTAAAAAGTATTCTCTGAGGCTGCACACGTCGCGGTTGTGGAGAGTCTTAGCATTTAAAAAACCTCGACTTCCACACTTCCACGGGATGTACAGTCTCATCGCCGACGATCGTGGGTGATGCATCCGGTTTGCGGTCAGCAGCGTACGGACCCTCCTGTCCAGGGCGTTGAGCTCAGTCTGAGTCTGCCGTTTGAGTATGCCGAAACTGGCATGACCCAACCGTTGAAGGCGCGCACCTTATTTCCGCCCGACAAAAGGCTACTTAATACCTTATTCAGGCGGCTAAAGAAGCGCTCCTTCAGCGATTGCGTCATGTCAGTAACGTTAATGCCTAACGCTTCTGACATACCCAAATATTTGTATGTTTCGGTTGAGGAGAGAGATCTGAGGTGTATGGAATCCGAGAGTTGAATCCCTTCAGATTCCATAATCCCCCCTCGCTTTACATGCATGACTGCACATTTGTCCACACCAAATTCCATCCTGATGGCGCTACTGAAAGTTTCAGTTACCTTCAGTAACTCCATCAGTTGCAAGTTGTTGGGGGCAAAGAGTTTCAGATCAACCATGTAAAGAAGGTGAGATATGGCCTGAACACCTCTTCTCAACCGATAGCCCAGGCCCGAATCCTCCAGCAAAGTGCTTAGAGGATTCAGGGCTAAGCAGAACCAAAGTGGACTCAAACTGTCGCCCTAAAATATTCCCCGTTTAATCCAGATAGGCTCATCATTCCCCTGGATTGGTCGACATCCTGGATAGCGAAGGACCGTCTTCCATTGCCCCATACATGACCCAAGAAAGGTGCGTAGGGTTTCATCTATTTTGTACAACTCCAACACCCTCATGAGCCATGTATGTGGAACAGAGTCGTAGGCCTTCTTATAATCTATCCAGCATGTCGACAAATCCTTGTGTGATCGACGAACCTGTTGGCTTATGGCCATGTCTATGAGGAGTAGCTCCTTAATACCACGGGACCCGTTCCTACATCCATTTTGAGAGGCAGATATAATTGACTAATTGTATTGCTCTCAATGTGTACATTAATTTTTGCGCTCAGGATGGATGTAAGAAGTTTATAGACCGCCGATAACATGTAATCGGTCTATAATTCTTGGGTTCCGCGGGACTACCTGTCTTATTGAGCAGGTGAGTAACACCAGTTGTTAGAAACTGAGGCAGCGACCCAGACTCTAAGGATGCCTGGAATTGAGATGCCAGAAGCGCGTGTGAGACTTGTAAAGTTCCTAAACAAATTTAATATCTTGACCGACAATCAGTTTGGATTCAGAGCAGGAAAATCTACCGAAGAAGCTACCTTAGAACTTACAAATTCAATAGTCGAACACCTTAATAATAAACAAAAAGCAGTCGGTATCTTCCTAGATTTATCGAAGGCGTTCGATACTGTATCTGTCCCTAAGCTGATAAACAAACTGAAACGAATTGGCATACGAGGAAATGCCCCCGAAATATTTCGCAGCTACTTGACGGGAAGGAAGCAGGTTGTCAAAGTTGAATCTTTTATAAGTACACCGGAAGACATGTCATTTGGTGTGCCTCAGGGTAGTGTATTAGGGCCCACTCTTTTCCTTATCTACGTCAATGAGCTGTGCCAGCTATCACTTCCAAACACAAGAATCATTACTTACGCGGATGACACAGCTCTTATAACACATGGTAAGGACTGGCCTGATACTCGTGAGAGTGATTCGGAGATCACTCTGAGTTTGGTCATGGATTGGTTAATCTCAAACCTACTCACACTCAACATTGCAAAGACAAAGTTCATCCCCTTCACACCAGGAATTCTTACACAACCACTAACGTCATTTCAGATCAAAATCCATGTTTGTTCTCATACTGTGGGCACCATATCCTGCAACTGTGCCTAGATAGAGCGCTCCGACAACATTAAATATCTTGGAATCACATTGGACAATTGCCTAACGTGGAAAAAACAGGTTGACTCAGTGGTGGTCCGTGTTAGAAGACTTATATACGTGTTCAAATCGCTAAACAGCCAAACAGTTAACTCTGGGCTGATATACGAGTGTCACCAACGCCTAAATCAGGTAGGTAAACACAACAAAGTAACCATTCAATGGATTAAAGGACACAGCGATTCCCGTGGCAACGATGCAGCGGACGAACTCGCCAGAAGAGGGTCGAGCATGGCAGCGATAGGACCTGAACCCATTGTGCCTCTCCCCTTTGGATTCTTACGCAATCTGGTAAGGAAACGCACCAGAGATCAACACAACAAGCTATGGGCTGATCATAGGGAGTGTAGGCAGGCCAAGGAGGCGCTCCCCTCCATTAATGACCGCTTCACAAAGCAAGCCCTACGACTGACCAAACTTCAGTTGCGGAAAGTCACGGCCGTTACAACTGGCCATGGGTCTTTTAATAAGCATCTCTCTGTCATAGGAGTCACAGACAGTCCACTCTGCAGAGCCTGCATGGAGGAGGACGAGACAGCGGCTCATCTGCTGCTAAGCTGCCCAGTAGTCGCTGCATACAGGGCAAAACACTTCGGACAGCCAGGTAACCTAAGCGAGATGGTCAGTAACACCAGGGTGCTGCTGGCCTTCCTCGAGGAGCTGGGGTGGATCGAAAGACAATGCAGTCCCACCTGTACGCAAAATACGCGCCTTGGGCGTGGAGTTGCGGAAACCAGCCCGACATACATACATACATACGTGTTCAAAAAGCTCAGGGCGGTTGCCGACTTCCCATGCCTTATATTGATCTACCACGCACTCGTCCAGTCAGTCCTTGGTTACTGCATTACAGTATGGGGATGTACACACAAGACTATTATTCTGCGCTTGGAGAGAGCACAAAGAGCAGTGCTAAAAGTATTGGCCAAGAAACCTGCCAGATTCCCAACGTCGGAACTTTTTTCGCTCTGTAACGTCCTCACAGTTAGACAGTTATTTATACTTCAAACTGTTATCAAGAAGCACGACCTCACGAAGTACGACCCACAATACCTCTCTAAAAAGCGACGTTCCGACACAGTTTGCCAGATACCTTTCTCCAGATTGGCATTAGTAAGACGCCACTTTAACTACTTTAGCCCTAAAATCTACAATAACATAAATAGAAACATTAAAATTTATCCTCTAACAAGATCTTTAGTTAGAAAAAAACTGTCAGAATTGCTTAAATCCTACTCCTACGAAGCTACAGAAAATCTTGTGTTAACATAACACTTACATTCCTGTAACATCAATATTATTACATAAACACCACCTGCCCCCGCTCACGCTAAATACTAGCATTCCCCACAATACACAAACACACACCCTCGCTCACACACACCCTCACTCACTCACACACACACACACACACACACACGCACACACATACACACACACATAATAGTTAGTACCTTTATTCTTTTTTTTATATAAATTTCTTTCTCTCTAATAACTAGTCTGGAATAAATGAACCATACTTTTGTCCTGGGCTGCTTGCTTTTAGCTGCGCCACAGTTTTAACTTTTGTAGCTATCTTCGTTTCCTTTTGTAAATATGTGTCCTGATGTCCAAATAAACTACTACTATTATTATTATTATTACTATACCATTTAAGCCAGAAGTTATGCAGTCCGTGCGGTCCCGGAGATTTCCAGTTTGGTATCGGACTAACTGCTTTGGCTACATCGAATGGAGTGATGGTTACTTTTTCCATGTCTGTTATAGCTTCACACACGCGTTCGACATCACGCATCCAGCCACCCTCAGTATAACAGACGGGCACCGACCAGATGTTGCACCAGAATGCATTCGTGGCGGCAGCATCGGGGCGGAGCACGTCACTCACATTTTGTTCAGGTCGCTCCCAAGCTCTATATACCCACCTCTCATCGCTCTGGAACATGTGGTTCTGCGAGTACCGGTAGACCCGACGCTTATATCGCCGAATACGATTGGCCCATGCTCAAACCTTCTGCTTCAGGAAGTCAATGCATTCCGTGACACGGGACATGTATTCTCGAGGACTGATTCCAGTCCCCGAAAACGCCCGCCTCACGAAGCGCATCACACGTGGTCTTGTATTGCCCTCCCTGAAGCAGTATAGTTTGCCAACGAGTGCTCTGGCCCCATCAATACGCCTCTCGATCCTATACTGCCAGGCCGGTACGGTAGGCTTTGGTCGAGTAGCTTCGTCACAACTTGGTAACTTTACATTTGCTAAACGACATGCCGCAACAGCCCCACAATACAGGATCGAGTGCGTATCAAAGAGGTCCTCGCTGCTCTCAAAAACATTTTTAAGCAGAGAGTCCAGAGCACACACTGGCGCCCTATATTTTATAGGTAACCGTGATAAACGGGGTCTAAGTTGAGTCGGAGTCGATCTATACTGGCGAAGCGCATCTTCCAGTGCGCTCCTCAGTCGATCGTTGCACTGGCTTCTTACTGTGACAACCCTATCATCTGTCTCCTCATCAACATGATTGGACTGCGGCAGGATTATATTAGAAGCCGGTGGGATTTCTTCGAAAACCGGCGGTGCCACAGTCTGTGTCGTAGTCGAGAAGATAAGGTTGCTCAGTACCTCTGAGCGCAGCCTATCAAGTGCGGCGTCGTCCAACCTGTGGTTGCGTTGGATGACCCGCACCTGATCCGACAATCGTTGAGCCAAGACGTTGACAGTTGGTTCCAGGTCCTGAAAAAGAGACAGCATCCTACCACGATACGCAGTGAGGTTAGGGGAACTAACCTCTGTAGTAGTAGAAGTCCTCTGTAGACCCGTATCATGCGCGCATGACGTTCTCGTTTATGGACTGAGTCCATTTCATGCGCTGCACACAACCACCGGCAGCGGGGACCCGGCTCGGGGCCGGTTGGCCCCTAAGTCCCAGACTGTTCGGTGGCCGGCCTCTCCCCTGCCGACGACGTACAGGTGTTGGCGACGTCGGCGCCGGCGGGGAGAAATACTCGTCGCTCGAGCTCGACGCAGCTGCAGCCGCCGGTGACACTGGTGATCCCAGGTCCGGCGGCGGCGAGGCGGAGCTGAGCGGCAAGTCCGGGGGTGGAAGGCGTGCACGATGGGCAGCTGCTCTTGTTATCATTATTATATTTTCATTCTTATTGGTTTATTGTTGTATCATCATTTATTTCAGAGTGACATATTATGTCATCTGTCCAATCTTGATTCATTTTTTCTGTTTTTGCTTAATTCTCCTTATTTATTCTGGTTATCTTTAGTTTTTATTGTTTGTTTGTGTATATAGTTGCTTCTGTTGAATTTGTGTTTATATAATATAACGAACAAAAACTGTTTAGAAAAATATTAAAATTCGTGAATGAAAATAAAACTTGTATTTATTATTATTATATTAAACTGAAACGGGGAGACGGAAATTACCCAACTCCACACAAGTATTGCATCAGCCTAGCGACGAGAGCGGATATGCTGAGTCGACGCATCGTGGCGCACGGTGACGTGCCTCGGCACCACCACACAAAATGTGGGGCTCACTTTCGATTCAACCATTGAACGATCGTCACTAGATTAAGATTTTTGAACAAATGTTAATACTGAATTAAACCTGTTCCAGTAATCTCGGGGTTTCCTTGCACATTCCTGCTGGACCGACATAATTGACTTATGTACTTTTGTTGAAATAATTAATTTACGTGATGAGTCTTCATTACAGATTTTTTTTTACATTTATGTTGTTAAAAGTGCAAGTGTAACTCTCCCTAACTGACCCTAGGCTGATAAAATTTTCGTTTTTCCTAATATCTTAGATTTTTGCGTTGTGGAGGTTCGGTTTTCCTTTGTGGGAAAAGGTAGTGCCCCGCCAGTACTAAGTTTATTACTTAGACAATCACCGCACGTGCCTTGTGACACTCGTCCCTGACTGGTCATGGCTCCAACCGATGATAATTCGAATTCCATAAGTATAAAGCAATCCAAAGCCTTGTTGTTGAAACAAGGAAGGGCCTGAAAGAAATAATTTGTGAGACTTAGGAATTCAAGTTGTGAAACACATAAGAAGTGGTTTAGAAACATATGATATAACTAAGGGATGCTAAGTAAATCTTTAATTAACGATGGTTCGTGTGAATAACCCTTACGCTAGCGTAATAGGTAGTTGGTCAACATTTACTCACACGATACTTCACGTCTGCACTCATAATACTTCAGATTAACACTCCTTTAGTGACGCAATCGGCTTTCCAGCGTCAATACGTCGTAACCATGCTTATAAGAAGCATGTTCCCTAGCAGCTTTCTCAAGCTGTAAAACGTGACGGGGCGTCCTTTTCAGCAGCAGAACGTCGAAAACATGCTCTTAGGAGACATGGTCCCTAAACAGTCGTAGACTGTATAATTTGGTAAATATAGTCGACCCAACCCCAAGGAAAGTGCATCATTCGTACAACAAGTACATACATAAAGTGCAGTGCTCGTATTTAACCGAAACAAAGGTCACAGATAGAGAATATAAATTCAGGAATTAATACAAATATTAACTGGTAATATAGTTGAGTCTTCACTCAAGAAGTAAATAGAGTTGAACATTCCAACTCCCTTGAAATCCTACACAGACAGTTCAATAGCGCTAACAACACGCTTTTGCCGTTAAGTTCTAAGAACTTTAGCCAACTAGCTCTCCTCGCAGCTCCACTCGCGTGTCTGTTTAAATTATTACTTAAACACAATATCAGCCTAGAATAAATCAGGATAACAGAACACTTCCTGTCACACTCACGGACATTCACACATATCCTAAATTGTGATGGATTTCCAATACCTAACTAAAGCTAGGTTCAATAAGAAGCTCACATAAAACAGCTAAAACTCACCCTTCATTCTCCATTGCAGTCACCAAGATTCGCACACGTAACTTTACACTCTACTTACGGATATTTAAACCCTAGTTTAAACCACACTTATAATATTCAAGCATAAACTAATACTCTTGCCTAATCTCTTCAGAGACGTAACCACACACACTTTAAATATTAATTAACTTAACTGGACTAGTCCATTTATATTTAACTTAATAACAATACTAGTACTTCTAAAACTACAACTGGACATCGGCCTCCCAACTCCACAACCATGACCTGCGCTTCACCCGGTCTCAACCCCGTCTGTCTCCGACCTCGCTTCGCTTCCGCCTCTCTCGCCTTCCTCCCTCTCCCAAGTGTCATATTTTTGGGTTTTGGTCCAGCCCACATTGCGAATGCTCAGTTTTTTCCAATATTCCCACAGTGTTTTTCTGAATAGCCCTTATGTTAGTTTTTGTAATAAATCTTAATGGTTTTCGGACTCAAAACTTTCTATCCCAACTTCATAGAATTTGTAAGGATATCGCTTCTCAGCGACCCTTCAGACATATGTTTGCAGTAAAACACAATACTTTATTATAGGCACTTTCCAAAACTCTCAAATATTTTAGTATTTTGCATGAATAGAGTATCCTTTTTTTGCTGTTAATTAGGGTCCCTTAATGTGTTTCCAAAAAGGGTCGACGGCCATTGAAAGAAATGTTGTTTTGTAAGAGGCCACCATCCCCAGATGTTATTTTAAACGAATAGATATTTCATCTTTAATTGCGCTCCACGGTCAATCCTAAAATTCAGATGGAAGTGTGTTTCTATAAAAACTCGGCCATGTGCCCAAGGCGTTAGTTTTAAATAAATATAATTTTTATGAAATTTATTAAATAGGATTAAAGGTGGACGGTCACATTCCTCCCTCTGAAAATCAGACGCGTGACGCAGTACAGCGGATGAGCTTTCACAACTGGGTGATGTCCGACTTTCCTTGAGAATCATCATAAGAAAATAATTTACATAACCTATCTGGTATGTTACAAGAATCTAATTTACTATTCTGATTGAGACATAAATTCAATCAGATATAACGTCTGGTATAGCTTCGTAATGTTTCAATTACACTTCTTCAAGTGATACACAATTGCTCTCCCTATTTCAATTTGAGTTCCTTAAAGCACTCTTGGCACGCGTAAATAATTAAAAAAAAAAAAAATTCGTTTATTTTCCACCACAAATGTAGGAACAATTTAGACAGTATGTTGAAAATTCAAGGGTGGACTGGAGCCTAAGCTAGGGAGACCCTGTATTTCAGGACTCCAGGTCACTCGCCTACGGAAAAGGATTTGGACTACTGGATAAACACAGAATCATGGGGTGGACAGGGATTGAACCAATTGAAATTCCAATTGATTGATTTTTTTTTGTTGGGATTGATTTATTTTTGATTGATTGGATAATTAACTTTACTGTGAGTCTGTGCATGCTTTTAATTTAGTATTGGTCACCAGAATCTCATCTTACATTCAGTTTCATATCCACGTAAGTGTTAAAAGAAAAACCAATTACAATACCCAGTTGGTATGTTAAATGAACCTGATTATGTCCTTGCCAGTTGGAACACAATTCCAATAAGGCTCAACAGCCGCCATGTTTAAGTTGCAAGGGTTCCAAAGACCTGTTTATTTATAATATAGTTTTACAAAGCAGAGTCTTATCTGGCCTTCAATCGATACATAACAGCTGCATTTGACCTATTTCTCTAAAAATACTCTCGATGTATTCAAATTACGGAATGCCTGTGCATGCTTATACTTTAATTGTACATACCAGGGTCTCTTCTAAGAGTATTTGTGCTATCAGGCCACACTACCTACAGTGCTGTCTCGTTGCAAGCTCAGCCTACCGCAGCCGCCGCTGGACAGGAGCCTTTCCTCATTCACCTCAACGCCAATCAGCAGTTGAATTCGGCTTCAGGAGTAACTGAAATAGTTCGCACACAAGCATATTAGATAACATTCCATTTTTACGCCTCCCTCCAATTCTAAGAGGATACGCAAGCAGCCTGGAAAATCAAGTCTGGTTGTAAAGTCAAATTAAACTGGTCCTATGAGAAAAGATCAGTTTTACAATCCAATAAGGCTTGAAAGGTCATATTAGACTGGACTTATAATACCAGATCAGTTTCGCAATCCACCAATGTTTGGCAATAAATATCAAACTAACTCAATGAGAACAAATCAGTTTGCAGACTGAATCCGCAAAACCAAATCAGTTTGCAGACTGAATCTGCAAAACCAAATCAGTTTTGCAATTGAGCAACATTTGGTAAGTATATTAAACTGATCTTACGAGAACATATCCGCTTCACAATGAAACAAGCTATAAAAGGTTATATCAAACTAATTTCATTAGAGCAAATCAGTTTTTCAATCCAACAATGTATGTTAAACATAATTAAACTGATCCTATGATGACAAGTCAGTTTGGCAAACCAAAAAGGTCTGTGACGCTACACATATTAGAATCTGTAGACACACAAGATGTTCTAAAATAAATGATTATTCTCTTTAAACTCATTGGCAAGTCAGTACATTGGCCCTCCCTCGGACTGTAAAATAGTTGACACAATAACTCTTTGGCATATTAATTTTTCAAGTGATAGCTCGCCATAGCCATAAACGTTGATGTAAAATGGCATATAACAAAGATCACAGCGCGTCTTAACAGTTTGAGTTAGATAAAAGTGAAACTTAGCTTCGCAACAGGAATCACGCTGCAGCATCTGCTGGAATCCATTGTTGTCAGCTACCTAGATGAACTATGGACCAAGCGCCACGCACAAACCGTAGTTTTATATAACGCGTAGTTCCAGCAACGTGAAGTCTTAAATATCCTGGAATTTGAAATAAGGCCACACGAGTATCCATTCAAATATATCACAACAAACACTGCCGCATTGGCAAGATTAATTTTAACTTACTATGATAATTATTAGTGTACCTACAACTACTTTCTGGGTAAATTACAATTAATTTCATCACGTAGATACGTGTCATTTCGTAAATAATTTGCACGTTTGTTATACCTTACATAGGCACTAACGATTTGAAGTTCAGTCCTATAAGTGAGGATGTGTTCTACATTAATTTCCACGAAACCACATTTCACTATCACAAACTTTGTAGCCTTAAACTCATGCTTGCAGGGAGTCGAACCCATAATGAACGTTAGATCAGTAAAACTGAAACTATTACCTATTCAGACCTTCCTCCTTGCAATGGTAGGGGAATCGAACCCATTATTATTAGCACAAAAATCACGCACACGTTCATAAAACTATAACCCACTTCTTTGCCTCGCACGTGTGAAATTTGAAAGTTGTTCCATATGGACACATTCCCGGGATAAATGTATTCTAGCTTCTTTTCCAAAGTGCAATCTATACCTATACCCAATTTCATCAAAACTGGATCAGTTGTTTATGCGTGAAATGTAACAACCCAACTGAGTTACTTTCACGTTTATAACATTAATATTGTGAATGTGCGATGTGTGCAATGTGCTTGTGAGGATCGAACTCACTCAACATCATTGGAACTATGAAAATATTACTTAACCATAAATACTCATGCATCATTCAAACCCAAAAACCATGACAAAGGAATCTACATACTCGTCAACCGGTACATCAGCTAGGAACCGAAACCAAAAGCTGTGTCAATTAAATTATATTTTCAGACAAATTAAACATGCGAGAATCGAACTCGCTTAATGTATTTGGTTAATCTAACCACTATCAATAGTTCATTATCAAATGATTGTAACCGTCGTAACTCTTTTCGTTTCTACAATTTATACAAGTACTAGCTGCGCCCCACGGTTTTACCCGCCTAGTCCGGGATAAAAGTAGCCTGTATGCTAATCCAGGCTATAAACTATCTGCATACTAAATTTCACCCAAATCGGTCCAGCCGTTTACGCGTGAAGAAGTAACAAACATACACACGCAAACTTTCATATTTATAATATTAGTATAAAAGCTATCTACATACTAAATTGCATCCAAATCGGTCCAGCCGTTTGAGCGCGAAGAAGTAACAAACATACACACACAAACTTTCACATTTATAATATTAGTAGGAAAGCTATCTACATACAAAATTTCATCCAAATCGGTCCAGCCGCTTGAGCGCGAAGAAGCAACAAACACACACACTCACAAACCTTCGGTTTTAATATATTAGTGTGATTATAACCGTTGTATCTCCTTTCGTTTCTACAATTTATACAACTATAATGTTACGTTGTGTTATTACTGTAATGAATATTACACATAAGAGATTTTAGCCATTGTAACTCTTATCGTCCCTCACTATTTATAAAACCTTAAAAATTACGTTGTGTTATAGTTCTAGTAACCACAAACTACCTCTATACATTAGATAGATCAGCCGTTGTAACTCCATTTTGTCTCTGACAAATATAGGACCTATTAATAACGTTGTGTTATCTTTATATTAACCAATAGATGAAAGATCGTCTAACCGTCGCACTCGTTTCGTCTCTATCAGTTTATAGAACTTTTAATTACGTTGTGCTATCTTTATAGTAACCCATAGATGGAAGATCGTCTAACCGTCGCACTCGTTTCGTCTCAATCAGTTTATAGAACTTTTAATTACGTTGTGTTGTCTTTATAGTAACCAATAGATGGAAGATCGTCTAGCCGTCGCACTCGTTTCGTCTCTATTAGATTATAGAACTTTTAATTACGTTGTGTTGTTTTTATAGTAACCCATACATGTTCTTTCTCGTTGCATTGAAGTGAATCAATACATTTACTGACGAGAAATCCTGGTCACGACACCAAATGTAACTCTCCCTAACTGACCCTAGGCTGATAAAATTTTCGTTTTTCCTAATATCTTAGATTTTTGCGTTGTGGAGGTTCGGTTTTCCTTTGTGGGAAAAGGTAGTGCCCCGCCAGTAAGTTTATTACTTAGACTATCACCGCACGTACCTTGTGCCACTCGTCCCTGACTGGTCATGGCTCCAACCGATGATAATTCGAATTCCATAAGTATAAAGCAATCCAAAGCCTTGTTGTTGAAACAAGGAAGGGCCCGAAAGAAAAAATTTGTGAGACTTAGGAATTCAAGTTGTGAAACACATAAAAAGTGGTTTAGAAACATATGATATAACTAAGGGATGCTAAGTAAATCTTTAATTAACGATGGTTCGTGTGAATAACCCTTACGCTAGCGTAATAGGTAGTTGGTCAACATTTACTCACACGATACTTCACGTCTGCACTCATAATACTTCAGATTAACACTCCTTTAGTGACGCAATCGGCTTTCCAGCGTCAATACGTCGTAACCATGCTTATAAGAAGCATGTTCCCTAGCAGCTTTCTCAAGCTGTAAAACGTGACGGGGCGTCCTTTTCAGCAGCAGAACGTCGAAAACATGCTCTTAGGAGACATGGTCCCTAAACAGTCGTAGACTGTATAATTTGGTAAATATAGTCGACCCAACCCCAAGGAAAGTGCATCATTCGTACAACAAGTACATCCATAAAGTGCAGTGCTCGTATTTAACCGAAACAAAGGTCACAGATAGAGAATATAAATTCAGGAATTAATACAAATATTAACTGGTAATATAGTTGAGTCTTCACTCAAGAAGTAAATAGAGTTGAACATTCCAACTCCCTTGAAATCCTACACAGACAGTTCAATAGCGCTAACAACACGCTTTTGCCGTTAAGTTCTAAGAACTTTAGCCAACTAGCTCTCCTCGCAGCTCCACTCGCGTGTCTGTTTAAATTATTACTTAAACACAACATCAGCCTAGAATAAATCAGGATAACAGAACACTTCCTGTCACACTCACGGACATTCACACATATCCTAAATTGTGATGGATTTCCAATACCTAACTAAAGCTAGGTTCAATAAGAAGCTCACATAAAACAGCTAAAACTCACCCTTCATTCTCCATTGCAGTCACAAAGATTCGCACACGTAACTTTACACTCTACTTACGGATATTTAAACCCTAGTTTAAACCACACTTATAATATTCAAGCATAAACTAATACTCTTGCCTAATCTCTTCAGAGACGTAACCACACACACTTTAAATATTAATTAACTTAACTGGACTAGTCCATTTATATTTAACTTAATAACAATACTAGTACTTCTAAAACTACAACTGGACATAGGCCTCCCAACTCCACAACCATGACCTGCGCTTCACCCGGTCTCAACCCCGTCTGTCTCCGACCTCGCTTCGCTTCCGCCTCTCTCGCCTTCCTCCCTCTCCCAAGTGTCATATTTTTGGGTTTGGTCCAGCCCACATTGCGAATGCTCAGTTTTTTCCAATATTCCCACAGTGTTTTTCTGAATAGCCCTTATGTTAGTTTTTGTAATAAATCTTAATGGTTTTCGGACTCAAAACTTTCTATCCCAACTTCATAGAATTTGTAAGGATATCGCTTCTCAGCGACCCTTCAGACATATGTTTGCAGTAAAACACAATATTTTATTATAGGCACTTTCCAAAACTCTCAAATGTTTTAGTATTTTGCATGAATAGAGTATCCTTTTTTTGCTGTTAATTAGGGTCCCTTAATGTGTTTCCAAAAAGGGTCGACGGCCATTGAAAGAAATGTTGTTTTGTAAGAGGCCACCATCCCCAGATGTTATTTTAAACGAATAGATATTTCATCTTTAATTGAGCTCCACGGTCAATCCTACAATTCAGATGGAAGTGTGTTTCTATAAAAACTCGGCCATGTGCCCAAGGCGTTAGTTTTTAATAAATATAATTTTTATGAAATTTATTAAATAGGATTAAAGGTGGACGGTCACACAAGCGTGGGAAAAATTAATTAATGTGGGTAACATTAATTAATTTTTCCCACGCTTTGGAAAAATTAATTAATGTTTTACTTTATTTTGTTTTATTTTTTACATTACGTTACTTTATAAGGTAATTGTAAGTAATTACATATCACAGTTGACTGTGGGGGCTACCGGTGCCATGTTGTGGCTACTATTTCTGTTTGTCGTGCCTCTCTGGCTGGTTGTCAGACGGTTTCAAAACAGAAGAATACTACAAGTGGCTAATAAAATAAAATGTGATATAAAAGCTTACCCCTTTATGGGCCACGCCTATTTGTTTATCGGGGGTGGCGAGAGTAAGTAGATTTAAAAAAATATATAAATTAAGTTATATAATTTTGTCGTGGTGATCAAGAGGTTCGTTTATGACTAAAAAAGTAAGTGCTTAGTCATCATAGTCATATACCTACTCCTGGTTTCGGACTTGAAAATTCAAAGTGGAGAACTGGTCAAACTCAACTTTAACATAAGAAATTGTAAAAATTTAGCATAAAAGTAGAGATTGGCAAGTTCTTAACTTGTAAATTCAGCAACTGGCGGACGGTCATTCACCAAGTCTTGATCAAAAAAATTTGCTGTAGATAAAAAGAAAAATTTGAAGGAAAGTGGGATTTAATGGTTTCAATTTATAATTTAATCGTTTTACCACAGCATTTACACAACTATTTTTAAATTTATGGATTGGCAACAAACTCGTGAGAGATTAAGTATGTGATATTTTGTTGCAGATCGCATGCGCACATTGCAAATGTTTGGTCGTGAAGCTATCAAAAATGGTGGATTGACTAACATCTGGCTAGGGGAACAATATTATACGGGTAAGATACAAACTTCCCATTAAATTTTATAGTGACTGTTGATTGTGTGATTGAAGAGTTCGTAGCTAGATAATGACAGCCTCTTGGATTAATCTTCAAGGATAAGCAAATGACAGCCTCTCGAATCGATCTTGAAGGCTAAGCAATGCTTCCAGTGGTCGGGCCTGGGACGGGATCTGTTTCATACCAACTGCCTCGTTTGTCTCACGGTCGCAAGCGAGACTGATCGTGAGGTTGGGTTCAATTCCTAAAAAAAAAGGTCGGGCAATAAGTGTTATTGGGTTTTAGCATTAAGAATTTCTCAGTAGCAGCCCGGAGTTAGGAAGTTGGTGGTGTGACACCCCGTGCCTCGGTAAGCACGTAAAGCCGTTGGTCCTGCGTCTGATCTCTCCCCGGTCGTTGAGATTGGCCACCGCGACCGAAAGGACATCAACCGTAATGGGCTAACCGGTAAACAACCGTATTGGGTAAAAAGAAACTCATAAATAATTTAGTAATAATATTTAATAAACATTGGTCTTAATTCGGGAGTGTCAAAATAAATAATATTAAAAACGAATAAAAAAGATTTTTAATTGATTATTTTGTTTGTGTATGGTGACAGCGTGCGGGATGCGTTGAGTTAGGGTTGCCAATATAAAAACCCAGAAAAAATAATATCGATATTTGATGTTTCGATTCGAAATCTTCAAAACATTGTAATGTTTTCCTGGAAGACCGAGTTTTGCTCTGACCGTTGGAATATTCATCATAGCATGATCATCATTATTTTAACCTCACACAAATAAAAAAATATAGTTTACGTAGAACAACATTTATTTTTAAGTGATATTAATCATCAGCGTGCCCACGCGTGTGTATGGTGGGTGTGTGTGTGTGTATGGTGTTGGCCATTAGATTTTCAATTCAAAATACTATTTAGAACGCAATTAATTCTTTAATTAAAAAAAACAATCTGTTGTGTTTGATGGTTTATTTTATTTAAATGCCATATATATTTTTTTTTAAACTCCAGGCATCCAAGCTATAAAACATTATTGCTGCAACTGCATAGTCGGCCGAAGGACTGTAGGTTGCTGCGCTCATATCGTCGTATCCTACGAATAGGGGCGTAACTGCATAATAGCTACTTTTCAGGAGACACTTTTTTGTGTTTATTTAAATAAATTACGACCAAATATGTATTGGTGATTTCATATAATGTGTATTGGTATCTTAAGGTTCTGCTAAGATTATTTTCAATTTATTATTATTATATTTTATACGCATTTTGTCCCTTAAATCCTTATTCTCTGTTGTGTTAATGCGAAGTAGGGCTGGACTTAAGCAATAAGTTACATTATGCCTTTTATCTGCGGAAACGTCGAGGCCCCAATCGCCTTTATATCATTTTTATAGTATTCTGTTGGTGGTATTTATTTTTGTGACATAGAAATTTATGTATATTAACTATTTTACCATTACTGGGAACATGTGAATGTAGTAAAAGCAAGTAATTATAGAATTACAACATATTATTCGAAACTAAATCTGAATTTTATTAATCTATTTGCTTTGGTAAATATTTAAGCATTCCAAGTGAATCGACATTAACAAGAAAAAGTGTTTTCATACAAAGAAAATATATGTATAGGATTAAGATACACATATTTTTTATTCAAGTACAAATAATAAAACGTCTAAAAAACAAAATAAAAGGATAGTTCTTATACCTCCATAAACCAAACAATTGTATTTTCTTAAATGATACGATTATGTAAATGTTTGGAAAAAAACCTTTAATTTTTAAAAATCAGAGCTTTTTATTAAGCGATACGTAATCATAATCACAATCAGTCCTTAAAATAAAATTTAACCTAATGAAAATCAGCCTTTAAAATAAAATTGCACATTATCACAATCATAACTTAAAATCAAATAACACAACCGAAATCAGTCAAATTCACATTCAGTCGTCTTCTTCGTCAGTACTCTCAGAAATATTGGCATTACCAGCCTACTCATGAGGCAATGTTATAAAAACTGTGTGGTATTCCTCTGGAATAATTTTAGCTTCACACATTGACAACAGGTCTT
Source organism: Polia nebulosa (assembly GCA_951329385.1). Taxonomy (NCBI): domain Eukaryota; kingdom Metazoa; phylum Arthropoda; class Insecta; order Lepidoptera; family Noctuidae; genus Polia; species Polia nebulosa. The sequence continues at coordinate 32,350,163 of OX589595.1, forward strand.
TATATTTATCATAATTTATTTTTAATGAAATTCCATTTACTGGCGTGACTTCCGACACCTTTTTTTCCCTCTAGTACCCTTTCTTACTGTAGTGATTTTTTTTTGTAATCCTCATCCAGTTCATATTCATATTTTAGCACGTTTATCCTTACTGACTTGCACTTCTTTAATTTTATTCCATACAACTTTTACACCTTCATCATTCTTTCATGTTGCTGCCCTTATCCCATGTTACTTGGGGTCGGCGCAACACGTTTTTTCTTCCATTCTGTCCTGTCAGCCGTCACACTATCACTAACTCCCTTTTCTTTCATATCACTCCTCACACAATCCATCCATCTTTCCTTTGGCCTCCCTCTCCCTCTCCATTAATTATTATTATTATTATTAATTCACATTTATATTCATAACTCTTTTAGTTACATGTCTTTCATCCCTCCTCTTCACATGACATACCAAGACAAGCGGTTCCCTTTCAACTTTCTGTGACTGGCGCCACTTTTAAACTACCTCCAATGTATTAATATCACACATCCATCTCAACATTCTCATCTCCGCCACATGCAATCTTATTTCATCCGTCTTTTTCACAGCCCAACATTCTGACCCATACAGTACGACAGGTCTAATCACGGACTTATAGATTTTCCCTTTAACTTAAGGAGCATCCGTCTGTTGCAAGTTGTTCCAGTGACCTGTCGCCATTTCATCCATCCTGAGTTGTTCCTGTGCGTAACTACTCGGTCTATATCGCCATCCCCCTGAACAAGCGATCCGAGGTAGTGAAACTTGAGTAGATCGGTATAGGCGTTCCGTTGAGAACTACAGGCATAGGACTTGAGAGACCGCCGAAATCGCAGAACAGATTCTGTTTTGGTTCTGCTCAATTTCAGGCTCACACTCTTCAGTGTTTGCCACCACGTCTCCGATCTGCTCTGGACCTCTAAACCGCTTTCGGCCACCAGCACAATGTCATCAGCAAACAGCATACACCAGGGAGCCTCTTCCTGGATGTCCGACGTCGGAGCGTCCATCATCAACAGGAAGAGGTAAGGGCTGAGGGCCGACCCCTGGTGCAAACCGACCGCTACACTGAAACTGTCAGTGGTGCCCACTGCAGACCGGACTTGGGTACTGCATCGACTGTACATCGCTCGGATCAACTGCACATACTTCCCAGGCACACCTTTCTCCTTAAGGGCCCACCACAAAACTCGAGACACCCGGTCATATGCCTTTTCGAGGTCAATGAACACCATGTGCACGTTTTTATGCACAGCTCTGTATTTTTCGCACAGCTGGCGGATAGCGAAAATGGCATCCGTTGTACCCCCTATGGATATTGCTTGTCCGAAATAAAGTTTTCTTTTTTTGTTTGTCTCCCGACCAGGCATAAAACCGAACTAGTTTTGTGAGATTTCACTCTCTTCTCTCAGCCGCTTTTCAATAACTTTTTCCCATGCTTTCATACTATGTGACATTAGCTTTATTCCTCTATTGTTGTTGCACTCCAGCACATCACCTTAACCCCTCTTTGAGGAGTGGCTGGAGAAGTGCCACGGCGTCCTCACCGGACACGAAAGTTTCGGGAGGTTCCTGTGTAGGATCAGGTGGAGGGAAACGCCCGGGTGTCCCCACTGTGAGGATCGCCCAGAGGACACGGTCGAGCATACGGTGGAGATCTGCCTCGCTTGGGCGGAGCCCCGCCGTGTCTTCGTGGAGGCGATTGGCGGCAGCGACCTCTCGCGCCTGGCCCTGATCCAGGCCATGTTACGGAGCGAAAGGGAATGGGAAGCAGTCTACTCCTTCTGCGAAGCAGTAATGCTCGCGAAAGAGAAGACGGAACGGATGAGGGAGGCTCAACAACAGAGTCGCCCTCACGCCCTCAGCAGCAGCCGTTGCAACTATTCATCACACATTCATTAATTTCATAATCGAATAAATTTGCATGTATTCTTATTAACATTAAATAACCATAACATATAAAACAGAATTCTTCTAAAACTATAGGAAAAAGGTAAAATAATATAATAAGCATAATTGTAATTTTCGTGCGGAATGCTAATAGTGCGGCCACAAATGCTTTTGTATCAATTTTCAAGCAATAGAAAAAAAACCTAAGTGCACTTAAACCCCAAACCAGAAAAAGCTGAAATTATGTATTCAGTGTTTAAATTAGTACAGCAGGGTTAAAATCATGTGAGCGTAAAAATATTGTACTTAAAATAACAATATGGACATGTCAAATGCATCAAAGAAAGAATAAAAGACAAAAACATAATTTGAACGTAGAAGAAAGACACAAACGTAATTAGGGCTTCGTCTCTTCTATAGATACGCAATTTATCCATTCCATAGAACACGGCCACAATCACCACGAGGGTTTTTTTCTATGTACCCAATATTGAAAATTGAATATGTAACTAGAATGACTCAATTAAGTATAAACTCGTTGATATTATGTTATTTGAACGAAATCAATACAATACAATTTAATAAAACATAATTTCAACCTTAAAATCCCTTGAGCTATAAAATATTTTGATTTACTTAATCTTTGTCTGTTATATTTCATCCACAACACATCTTCCTTTCCAACCAATTCCACCAACTTTCGTCTTCGGCGTTTCATTATAAAATACTATGACTAAACTAGTAGTATAGGCCTAGGGTAGGTAATGTTATTTATTTAAAATTCAGTTAACGCTCGCCACAGCTAACAATCTCTGCGTTCCGCCGACTAGTGGCCGATCGGCGCTAGCACGCTCTACCCGCGCCCGCGCACCCCCACTTCTCGCGAAAAAGAGGACGCGACGGCGATTGTGGCTTTCTTCATCGTTGAAAACGTAGTCCTTACAATTGTGGCTTTTTAGAATACCTAATTATTTGATAACTTGAACTGTTTTTAATTATTTTGTTGAACTGGTTATATGTGGTATGATGAGCAGAATTGAATTATGCAATAAAAAAAGAAAGCCCCTATGTTCGTTAGGGCACTATTCGTAGGATACGACGATATAATGTCTGTAGTATGGTGTTTAAGCTGGGCAAGGTATGAAAATGTAACTCCACCTGCTCAGTTTTTAGATCACGTTTTGTTAACATATGACAATGAATAGTTTAACTAATAAATCATTTATTTTAAAGTGTTGAAGTTTTTTTTTTTGTTTTGTATTATATTAATCTATTTGATACAAAACTTCCTACATATACGTTTTCTATGTACTGTAAGCCACTCAATAAAATCAAAAAACGTACAATATTTTTATGTCCAAGTTCAGGCCTAAACGCCATACAAAGTGGTTGATGTCCTTTGGTCGGGAGGATATTACATACCGAGACTCCTCCATACCTCAGAAAGTACGTTAAGCTATAAATTTGAAATAGAGTCACTGCGTTCCCTGGCACAGGCAATTGAAGGAAAACTGGTGGGTTTTAGTCAGTAAGAGTCTGACACGCCCTCCCGCTTCACCCAGAGAGGGAGAAGTTTTTTTTATAATACAGAGGAAGGAGACATTATAATACAGAGATGTTCTAAACTCGTCAAACTTTTACGTTTGATGGCACTATAACACAATGTTAGTTATTTGATGATTACCCATCCACAAAAAAAGAATGCTGTTGATGGCGGCTGTTTTTTCATTTTGTGAGCTTCGTTACCTCGGCGTGTTTTCTGGTGGTCGCCTGGTCGCCACTGTTGATTCTGGATTACAGGAGTTACAGTGGTTACATAGGAATGTGATAAAATCATGTTAATATTTGAAGAACATCCGACTTCGTTGGCATACCTACACCGTCCGCCATTTTAATAAAAATGAGTTTTGGCGGCCAGCGATGAAACATGTGTCAATCGACAGAGTTAGTGATTATAAACTAAAATATTTAAAGATGAATCTCGTAAGTGATATACTTTCTGAGATATTTGAGTTCAAAAATGTAAAAATAAAAAACTTTAAAATTAATAATTTTATGAATTTAGTAGATGTATGCTGCATAGTATTTCAAATCAAATGAATTTTTTTTATTTGTAAACGTGGGTAGGTACATACAGTTGGTAAGTATATTTTATAACATATTTCTCCATATTTTACTTTATAGGCATAAGTGTATGATACAGAAAGAAGGTAACTACTAGCTGACTTGGCAAATGTTGTTCTGCGATTAAAAAATGGGGGGTCGGTAGGAGGGTGAACAAACTTTACGACCTATTCTCATTCCTATAAAATATACAGAAAAAAATCATTAAAATCGATCGAGACTTTTCGGAGGAGTGCAACCACAAACACCGTGACACAATATTTTAATATATTAGATTAGTTAATTTTGTAAACTAGTAGTAGAGAATAATTAAAAGTAATCAAAAGTTAAAATTCATTATTTGCTTCGTTTTCAATATCATGTCTGACAAAAAAAATGGTGAATCTAAAACTGGCACTGGTGACACATGAAATATTTTCTGCCCAAACAGGAGGCGTTTGGGCAGAAAATATTTCCTGTGTCACCTTCGTAGTCACCGTAGGCTCTACGCGGGGGTCGTGCGGTCCATGGCCCTGCCCTTTACGGGGCACCGGTTTTTTTTTTTGTGGGGTGGGAAATCATCCAATGACTTCTCCCGCTCTGGGTGGAGCGGGAGGGCGTATCAAACTCTTACTGACTAAAACCCACCCCTGTTCCTTCCTGCCCTTAGTTCCCGGGGGCGAGGTAACTCTGTTTCGAATTTATCCTCAACCCCCGGGCAGGCATCGGCCATGACGGGCCCCGTCCCTATTGCTGACAACTCTTTGAGGCGCGCGTGGATCGGACGGCGAGCTACCCATTACTCGCCGTCCGCAGGCCCGGGTCTACGGTGGCCGGAGATCGTCTCGCGGCGCCGGAAGTCCCAGGCGTCTCCTGAGGCGGCTGCTGCTGAGAGCGTAAGGGTGACTCCGTGGTTGAGTCTCCCTCATGTGTCCCGCCTCCGCCTTCGCGAGCATTACTGCTTCGCAGAAGTAGGAGACGGCTTCCCATTCCCTCTCGCTCTGTACCATGGCCTGAACCAGGGCAGGGCGCGAGAGGTCGCTGCCGCCTATCGCTTCCACGACACGGCCGGGCTCCGCCCAAGCGGGGCAGACCTCCACCGTATGCTCCACCGTGTCCTCGGGACGATGCTTCGAATGCTTCGTTCGCCCTTCGGGTGGCCGTACTGATTCCACAAAACAAACACCAATGGTGAAATCCAATGGTAACAATATTGTTCGCAGCAGCGGCGGCGGGTGGCGCACCAAAAAGGTTTCATACAGCACGGACAAACTTCACTGATTCATTTGTGATCCAATAAATTCAAAAAATAAATAATTTAAATGCCTTATTTTTTCACGATTTTAAACCCAAAAATCTCAGAAAGTATATCACTTACGAGATTCATTACTAAAGATTTTTTGTTTGCAATCACTTATTCTGTCGATTGACATACTTTTCATCATTGACCGCCAGTAACAGTCTTTAGGTAGTTAGGTGTGCCAGGTCTCATACTAAAAAGTCGTATCTTCAAAATATATATTTTTATAAATTACATTAGGTCAGATAGGCAGTCAATGTAAAATACAGGTATTCAGCTGCATCCGGTTAGACTGGAAGCCGACCCCAAGATAGTTGGGAAAAGGCTAGGCAGAACTACAACAACATTGCATTACTTAATTTAGTATTCTAGTCAAACTGCATGCCATCTACTGACTATAAATAAATTGGACACTTGACTCACACAACAACATACCTAATTATTATTCACGTGTATTTAAATTGTCTGCTAAGAATTCACCAATGGAATAGTATGCTTTTTTTACCATAAAGTCTGTTAGCATTCTTAATTCATCATTCTCTGCTCTAATAGTCTCTTATTATAAATTTTTATCTTATTATAGTATCTTATTATAAATTTTTGGAGCCATACCCAGAATGCTTTTTGTGAAAAATGCTGTTTTATGAAGCATAACGTGAATTTTGTCCCGATGACGTTTACCAGTCAGGGTTTTAAATAAATTGATGTTTTTTTAACAAACATTGGCACTTCAAATGCGTATAAAGATGGAAAAGTCATTATTTTTAGCTCAATAAAGTGTGGTCTATAGCTATCAGTAGTTTTTATTTGGCACACTGCTCTTAAACACTTCTTTTGTGCCCTAAACATTAGCTCTCTATCTGATGAATTTCCCCAGAATATTATGCCATAGCGCAATGTAGAAGATACATATACATGGTATGCAGTTAGTATGGTTTCGCGGCTTGCTGTTTTACTCAGATTATGTAGAGCGTACTGGCACTGATTTAATATTTTTATTATATGTTCAATCTGTTTACTCCATTTCATATTATCGTCTATATAGAGTCCCAGAAACTTTTTGTGCTTTTTTTCTTCTATAGTTTTGTCAGCGTATTTAATATTAAGTTTATCTTGATTGATTCTTTGTTTAAATGACATAACACAGGTTTTATCTAAGTTTTCATTAAGATTGTTATTATTTAACCATTTTATTAACCTGTTTAGATTTAGATTTATATCCATTTCATGGCTATGTGATTCCCTATTTTATGCTGTGAAAATAACTGTACTATCATCTGCGAACAAGGTCATGGGATGTTGAATAACTCCAGAAATATCGTTTATGTATACGAGGAACAGTAACGGGCCAAGGACGGTACCCTGAGTTACACCATAGTTCGTTTTTCTTGGTTTCGATTGGTATGTTTGTTCTAATTTTATTTTTTGGCAAATCTTTGTTATGCTAGTTATTTGATACCTATTTTTTAGGTACGATTCAATTGATTTTAATACGTTGCCCCTTACTCCATATTTTTCTAATTTAGACAAAAGTATGCCAAAATCTACAAAATCAAATGCCTTGGTCATATCCATGAACAAGGCAGTCGCGCGTGTCGGTCTATCCATATTTGTTATAACTTCTTTTACAAAGTTATATATTGCCATATTTATATTTTTGCATTTTCTAAAGCCGTACTGTTCTTCCGCAAATATGTGATTTTTTTCAAGAAAATTATACAGATTGTTATAAATGACTTTTTCAATAATTTTTGAGAAAATTGAAATTAACGCTATAGGTCTATAATTCTTAGGATTTTGTCTGTCATCTTTCTTATACAGCAGTTTTATTACTGATATCTTTAAATCTTTAGGGTATGTACCATTTTCTATGCATAAATTTATAATGAAACTAAGAACAGGAGATATTTCAACGGTTACACTTTTTATTATTTTAGTAATAATCTCGTCATAACCTGCACTATTGGTGGTTTTTAAGGTTCTGATAATTTTGTATATATCGACGGGGATTGTAGCAGGCATAAACATTGAACTAGCTGTGTTGGTAATAAATGATAAGTCAGGACTTTTACTATTATTTAAGGGTTGAACTAAATCAATATAATAATTATTGAACGCTTCTGCAATTTCTAGTGGATCTGTTATCTCTTTGTTATTGATAGTTATTTTAGAAATATTTTCTTTTGGACAGTTTTTTTTATTTTTATTTATGATCTGCCAGGTAGCTTTTATTTTATTTTTGGAGTTTTTAATATTTTATATTAAAAACTCCGGTATTTCTTGATTTTTGTGTGAGACAGATGATTTTTTTTGAGCCGATTAGTGTATGTCTTTAGTTTTTCTTTGTTTTCCGGAGTTTTATGTCTTCTTAATTGCTATAGCATCTCTCGCTTGCGTTAACAACACAATTTGATACCCTTCGTTACCCAGTTTAGTTTCTTTCTAATAGGTATTCTAATTTTAATTATGGGGAAACATAAATCATAGAAAAGTTTAAATAAATGATTATACTCATAAAAGGCATCATCAGGGTCCAGACATTCATAGACATTATTAAAGGTAAGGCTATGTATAGCATTTTTAAATTTGTTAACCTGTGAAGCCCCACGGCAAAATCCGGGTTGTCAAATTAAACCCCGAGGACAACCCGGGTTGACAGCCGATTTTTTTTTTTTTTTTTCTCTTTAATTTTTTTTTTTTTGTCCGACTCACCAGTGAGTTGCGGGGCTTCACAGGTATTTTCCATGCTATAATCTCGCTTTAGTGCGTACCAATTAGTAGTTGTATATGTTTTTTTTACTGGAAACTTCACGATTTGGGCTGTATGATCAAATACAGCCAGTTCTAATACCTCACTTTTACTGCCCCTAATATTATGTATAACGTTATCAATACACGTACCACTAATTATTCGAGTAGGTTGTGTAATACTCAATTTTAAATTATAGTTCATTAATAGTTTTTTAAATTGTGACGAAAGACGGGTTTCTTTTATAGTATCAATGTTAAAATCACCACATATCATATTTTTTTTATTATTATTGATGCAAACTTTCTATAGTATACCTTCGAAATTATAGAAAAATGTGGTTAGGGCATCCAAGCTATTCTTAGGTGATCTATAAACACATGTAATATTTAGCTTGTGTTCTGTTATTTCGATTCCACAGCATTCGATATAATTAGGCCTGCAGTAATCATTTAAATCTATATTTTTAAATTTATGTTTATTATTAATCAAAATACACGGCCCCCCTTTCGAGAGTTCATATTTGAGTAGGATGCAAGTCTTAAGTTAGGTATATAGTGAATTTCGTCACCATCCTTCATATTATGTTTATGCAAACTATGTCCAATGGTTTACCTTTATGAGAAAGTTCTTGTAAGTGATAGGCAAATAGGTCCGATTTACTTACTAAGCCATTAATATTTTGATGTAAGATTTACATATAATTACACGAGAAAAAAAATAGAATTATTATTAGTAGCCCTATTTCGAATAAAATCATCATTAATAAATATTGGTCGATTTGTATCGCTGGTCAAGTCATCAGGAAATAATTCCATGTCAATTTTTATTCTATTCATAATGTCCCTAAATATGCATTGTATTCCATTTTTATTTAATTTGCCTGATATATTTGAAAACATGTCAAATGTTAATCCACAGTTGGAGTCAAAAAAATATGCATACTTATTATGTTGGATGTCCATATAGAGTAGATTATTAAACATTTCAACCTTATAGTTATATATGAGTGCCCGACGGATATATGTGGGTGCGCATATTATTATGTTAGTGTGTGTTACATTCATTAAGCATTCTCTTATTAATTTTACTAAGTCAATAACGATGACGTTGGCTTTAATGTCAGCCGCCCTTAATATAACTATACAGTAATCATTCATTGTAAAAGTTTCTATCTTTGATTTTATACCCGCTAATAATATTTCAATGTTTGAATTTGGTGAAGTGTAACTACAATAATTAAAGACCCTTGCAAAATTTTCTTCTATAGCTTACAGCATGCCTCATTGTGTGTAGTTGCTGAGTACGCAGAGTTTTCTATTTTTGGTATCCTCTATAATAATCTTCTTAAAATGTTGTTTCAATTCGGAAGGAACTTCCTCAGTTAAGGGCGTGGATCCCTTGATTTCGCTATTGCTCGAGAGTTTATTCTTTTGCGTAGGCTTCAATATTACATTTGATGGTGCTGTGGCGACATCTATGACGCTACATACGAACTAGAACAGCAAAATTCCTACATCGCGCAAGCAGAGTTCTCCGCGCGATTTGAACATATACAGCGGCCCAAAATCAACTATCGGGCAGTTGCCCGGACCAGACACAACACCCGTTTGGTCGGAGGATCCTCCCTTTTCAACGGAGGTTTGCGGGACTTTACTCCCTGTTCCGCATACCTCCACAGTGCTATATTATGGGTAGGTATATTATCTTTCACTTTGTTTGGGGTACTTATAGTTTGTGTCTCTTTATTTTGTTTGTTAGTTGCGCATTCAAGCTGATGTGGTTGTTGTTCATATTCCTTGATTTTGTAATTTGGTGAGCTTATTCGATGCAAATTTTGGTTTTTACGTGTTGGAGTGGATTTTTTTTTCTCAGGAGTTGAGCATATTTTCTTAAATGTGTTAAGAGTCTTAATCATATTTTGTAGATCGGATTTAAGACGAAAGTTTTCAGTATTTAGGTCTTCTATTTCTTTATGTGCGCTTAATAATTGATTCTTGAGTATTTTATTTTCTTCAGTTAGCTCACGAACGTCGTCAATTGTGTTACGGAAGCTATCAGGAATGTTCATATCATTGTTGTATCTAGTATAGTTTTCTCGCTGTTGTTAGACATATTTTTAGTTAGGTCAGTTAGCGAGCTTGATCTGCAAGGTTTGCGGTAGGTAATGTTATTACTGCTGGAGTCCATCTTTACTCGAAGCTATCGTAGCGCTCTCTGGTGTGAAATTTAATTTTTCAAATTGATCGGTAGTTTGAAATGTGGTCTGTGCGTTATTTTGTGAAATAAGATTTAATTGATTCACAAATAACTCTTGAGACTGCGGAGGTTCGAACCGGCGACCAATCGATTACTGACGTAGTACTGTCTACTATGCCCCCGAGCCAAATGAACTTAAGTTTAGTCGTTGAAATTGTGCATCACCTTGATATGTTCTAATTTAAACGAAATAAAAACGGTTGAAATGACTCATGCGATTAGAATTTTTTCACTGTCAAACTCTTAGGCCACTTTGTTTTTGTTTTATAAGTTATAGGTTTAAACTATTTATGCACTTTTTTTTTGTTGTTTCTGTAATAGAAACCGCTTATACATCGGTTATTATGAGTTCAATTTGTTTGGTTTTTCTTCGTCTTTTGAAGATTACATAAATTTTTTATGGGTTTAATATTTTGATAAAACATGCACTTGTTATTAAATATCACTGTTTTATGTGTCACTTCACTTAATTTCCATTTATTATTTATTGTTTAAGTATGTTTTTGTTCATACTGATATTGTTACATGTATTTTGATTTTATCTTTATAATTTGTGTATAGAACTCGTAGATAACACTCACTGGGTCATTAGTCACTGTCCTGTCGTTTGACTTATTTTTATTTCCTTCTGCACACTATAGTATTTTTATAAATATATTCAAATTGGTCCACTTGTTCTCAAGTTCTGCGCTTCGCAACTCATTTAGCCATTCATTTTTAGGGTTCCGTACCCGAAGAGTCCAAACGGAGCCCTATTTAATTGCTGACACTCACGTGTCGGACGGACACGTGAGTCCGTCTGTCTTTCTGTCCGACTATCCGTCTGTCCTTCTGTCTGTCTGTCCGTCGTCTGTCACACAGGTTTTACAGCCAAACGGTTGGAGCTACAGTCTTCAAATTTTCACAGTATAAGCATCTTGTTGATCAAAAGCTATACAAATAGTAAAAAAAATACAATTGGCACGGAACCCTTAATGTGCGAAGTCCCACACGCACTTGCCCGATTTTTTTTTATTTAAGTTGCGTTTTATGAACGTTAATGTTGCTATCTTTCTACATTTTGCAGTTGTGGTAGACGCAGAGGATTTAGAAGTTATCCTGAAGACTTCACTTGAAAAAGATGATGTCATGAGATTTGCAAGAAATCTTATTGGCAATGGATCTGTATTTGCACCAGGTAAATCAAAGATTTAGTAACCCATTTACTGAACTAGCGACTTAGGCCGCGTGGAATTAGTACTTCCCTTACTATAAATTATAGTATATGTTCGGTTCTAGACTATAATCTATCTCTGTGCCAAATTTCATCTACATCCGTTAATCCATTCTGTCGTGATGAGTAACAAACATCAATCAATCCTAACTTTCGTATTTATAATATTAGTAGGATTCAAAGCCTAAATACAACAGTGAATATACCCTAAAACCTCTGGTAACCTGCCTCTTTAATTGATGAAGGTCGAAGGAAGAGTTTGGGTAGCGTCGTCTCTGTAAGGTCCAGCAGGTGTATTCGCTAACTCAGTTGACATAGGCACTTTGCAGTACATTGCTGCTTTGCTCGGTGGACATCGATTATAATAGGCACTACGTAGTACATTTTTTGTTTTCCTATACGTCAAAGCACCTGTCGGAGCTGCTATTTACGAACAGCTCTTTAATTGAGATGGTAAGGTTCTTCTTAATTTAAATGCTTCAGTACAATCAAAATACTTTATTCGCGTTTCTGCATAGTTTAAAATTACTTGGTAGATGTAATTAGACGTGGTCTCGCTTTGGAGCTCGTAGCAGTGTGTCGGTGTCGGGCGCGAGCCGCGCGTCGCTTGCGCACCCCTTCTGCGCGCCCCTCTCGTCCCCGTGTACCATGTTCACAGCGCGAACACACCAATTACAGATTACAACATAAATGTCAAAGCTGAGAAGAACAAAATATATATACGGTCGAATTGAGAACCTCCTCCTTTTTTTTCGTCGGTTAAAAAATAATATCTAATATAAAATAAAAAAAACACCAATTACAGATTACTATAAAAAATGTCAGAACCTTATCGTCACACGAACGCGTATTAGAATTAGACGAAACCGGAGCCAAATACTAAAGTTCGCGAAACAAATGGGCATCATTGGAGGAGGCCTTTACCCAACCCAGGGGTCCTAGCAATTAAAAATAAGGAATAAACTAAACAAAAAAAAAACACTCACTAACTAAATAAAATAAATACTTCCTACACACTAATACTTTATCAGTAAACATTATTAGAAAACTATTTTAGAGAATTGTAAATTATTGCAAGGAATTAAAAGGCTTTTTTATTTTGACTACTTGCATAGTGCCTATGTCAACTGAGTTAGCGAATACACAAGGCCACGGGCACGAAGTCAGCGGCCGGGGGGGCGGCGGCGACGCCGGGAGCGGCGCGGCAACACAGACCCCGGTCGGTTCCATATTTTATTTATAAATCTACGAGTATGCATTGGAACGCGCCGCTCCGCCGCTACCGCCGCCACCCGCCGCCGCCCGCCGCCAGCCGCTGAGTTCGTGCCCGGGGCCTTACAGAGACGACGCTAGCCAAACTTTTTCTTCGACCTTCATCAATTAAAGCGGCTGCTACACGGTTGCCAACCGCGTCCCGACAGATGTGACCGTTTACAACCGTGTAAATGATGGTTTATGACCAAATTTCGTATAGCTCTGCCGGTAGCCAACCAAGGTCACCTTAGACGGGGACGCGGTTGGCAATCACGCCAGAGATGAAATTTGATGTTGACTGAGTTAGCGACTACACCTGCAGATTCAGGAACGTGTCACATGGTTTGCGTTAAGTTTTTCGGCACGGTTGGCGCAAAAACTCTGTGTAGGGTACTGTTGTAAAGGGCCTGTACCTTCATTAATTTAAGAGGGAGTTTGCATTTGTGGATTAAGAGATACAGACCTGTGTCAGGCGGACAGTAGGCTTAGGAATTGAGTTCTGATGGTACATTTTGGTCAAAACTCTAATCGATTCGGGAGTCGGGCCTCTGACTACATGCACTACTTTTACCGTACTATGCTGAGTGACACCTTCCAGATCGCTATATGTCTGCGTCTGGGTGCTCCTTGCGGAGCTCCACATCGCTGTCAATGTGGTGAAGCAGTCGACTACCTCGGACACCATGGTATATCCTGCAGTAAGAGCATGGGTCTCGTCACCGCCGGGGTGTCAGCCGTTTTAGAACATCATGGTTGGACGGTTTTTTAGAAAATTATATCTCACATTTTATAAATTTAGATATTTTCGCGCTATAGGTAGCAATCAAAATTTTTGTTTTGTGTGTTTTTCCCAAATAAATAAAATTAAAAATATCATGTTTCGGGAGCAGGGTCCAAGCTTCGAGTGGTTAGGGCTCCAGAGACAGGAACCTCACAAAGCGATCCATATCGAGGAGCACTGGCCTTGTGTGTATCAGGCCCTAGATCCAACGCGCAACGACATATATATTATATGAAAAGCGCATACGGTCGTACGCCATCGCGCGTCCGCGCGCACTAAGCCAGCCGAGGCGAAAAGAATGTTGACTGGCCGGACGGCCGTATCATCGCGCTCGTTCAGCGAGGGAGCGCAGCATATTCTATCGACATTACCAAATTGTGATAGTTCTAGGTTTATTAACGTACCCTATTTTATTTTAGTTTTTTTTTATTGGAACTGTTTCTATGGCGTGCTTTCTAATAAATGACACAGATTATTATTCGCTTTTTTATTCGCAACACGCCAAACCATCAATCCATTAGCGGTAACAACAATCGGGACTTATGTATAGACAGCCGAGCCCTAGTCAACCATTGAGGCGTGAGTTTTTAATTTTCAAGCGAGCAACTTTCTCTAAAACTTCGCAGTGTCCATCTGGCGTCCTCGTCGCAAGGTCCTGGCTCCGACCTTCACTCCAAAGAACTTGAACCACTTCGTAAAGATATTCTCCCGGCAGAGCATCGTTATGGCAGAACAGTTGCAGTCAATCGCGGGGTCAGGACCCGTCTCCGTGTGGAAGTATCTCACCAGTTACACCATGGATTCTGTTTGTGGTAAGACATGATACTAAGTTCCTAACCCTTTTGCGACCTGTGGGTGGCGTAAAATGTTATAGAGGAAATAAGAGCATTTGTCCCTTCATATAAAGCTTTTGTGTTTGTAAGATTTGATCTTTGTCAGCAATCCTACTAATATTATAAATGCGAAAGTTTGTATGTTTGTTTGTATGTTTGTTTGTTTGTTTGTTTGTATGTTAGTATGTTTGGCTGAAGGTATAGCAAAAACGGCTGAAGGGATTTGAATGAAATTTCGCACACAGGTAGGTCATAGCCTGGATTAACACATAGGCTACTTTTTATCCCGGTAAATGACAAGACTTAGCGAAGGCTGAGGTGAAAGTAGAAATCCAAAGTCAGGCTGAACGAGCGGTTTACGCTCACAAAGTACCAGGAGACCAGAAACATGAAAAGTATTTCCGGGGTTGGAATCATGAGCGGTAAAGTCTCGCAAAGTACCAGGGGACCAGAATCATGAAGAGGTATTTTCGGGGCTACAACCCTAGCGGTATAGCTTCGCAAACCACCAGGAGACCAGAATCAAGAAGAAGTATTGCCGGGGCTTGAATCCTGAGCGAGGTATAGAGTCACAAGCTACCAGGAAATCAGAATCACAAAGTATATTCCGAGGCAGGTATTATGAGATGTAGAGATTCACAAATTACCAGGAGACCAGAAACATGAAAAGTATTTCAAGGACTGAAATTATGAGCGATAAAGACTCATAACTACGAAAAGATCAGGATTCACGAAAAAGTAGTTCCGGAACTGGAATCATGATAGGTGTAGATTCCAAAACTACCAGGAGACCATAGTCATGAACCAGTATTTTTGGGGCTTAAATCCTAAGCGGTATAGATTCCTACG
Organism: Polia nebulosa; assembly: GCA_951329385.1. NCBI lineage: Eukaryota > Metazoa > Arthropoda > Insecta > Lepidoptera > Noctuidae > Polia > Polia nebulosa. The sequence continues at coordinate 32,365,418 of OX589595.1, forward strand.
AGCTACTAGGAGATCAGAATCACAAAATATATTCTGTGGCTGGTATTATGAGAGGTACAGATTCACAAATTACCAGGAGAACAGAATCATGAATAAGTTTTCCGAGCAGTACAGATTCACGAACAACCAAGACATAGAAGAATTACAAATGTTACCAAAAGGCTGGGATTATGAGCGGTAGAGATTCATAAATTACCAGGAGACCAGAATTATGAAGAAGTGATTTTGGGGTTGGAGTCATGAGAGGTATAGATTCTAAAATTACCAGGAGACCAGAGTCGTGAATCAGTATTTTTGGGGCTAGAATCTTAAGCGGTATAGATTCACAAAATACTAGGATACCAGAAACACAAAGAGTGTTCCGGGGCTGAAATCCTGAGTGGAAGATTCTCAAACTACCAGGGAGGGGCTGGAATCCTGAGCGGTATAGATTTATAACCTACCAGGAGATCAGAAGTACAAAACATATTCCGAAGCTGATATTGGGAGAGGTAGAGATTTACAAATTACCAGGAGACCAGAAATGTGAAGAAGTAAAATTTCCGAGCGGTATAGATTCACTCACTACCAGGAGATCAGAATCACAAAAAAAAAACCCAAAAAAATGGGTGGGAATCAAAAGAGGTAAAAAAAAAAGCATCTTGAATAAGTATTTTCGGGACTGGAATCCTGAGCGGTATAGATCCTTAAACTACCAGGAAAACAGAATCATGAAGAAGAGAAATTTCAGACCTGCACGCGGATGAAGCCAAAGGTAAATTGGAAGTAAAAGGTGGTGAAAAAGTTAATTTCATATAAATATCTACGCGGACGGAGCCACGGACAAGAAGATAAGCACCAATTTAGGATATGTTCGGGACCCAATAAATGAAACAGTTTCGATATGGTAAACTATTATATTTAACACGTAAGAGTAACAAGATAGGTACCCCGACACACTGAGCGAGTGTGTGGCCCCTACACTCTTTATGTAGAACTTTGACATTCAAAAAAATCTGGCTTTCAGCCTAATTTAAATAACTTTTGATTTTGATTTCTACAGGATTTATTTAACGTGCTCCTCTCTAAAAATACCACACAGACTTATTACAATTACACTTTTTACGCGGGCGAAGCCGCGGGCGGAAGCTAGTATAAAATAAAATAAAAATAAACCAGTTTATTTCTAAATAATTAAATGCATTATTCAGTTTATTTATACAGTTTAAATGAAAGACTAATTGCGATTAATTAAGGACCCCTCTTTGGTTAAACACCTCCTCCAGTTTGTGCCATGTTTCACGGTCTTCTGCCAGTGTAAGCCAATTTTGGCCGGCCACTTTGCTTATTTCGGCCGCCCATCTTTCTTAGCAATATACACACATAAACACTGTCTAGGGATATTTTGGATTTACTCAAAATGTATTAAAAATAGCATACAACATGTATATACCTACTTTTATAAAGCCCATTTATCAGACTACACTCCAGAATAAAAGAAAACAATGTTTTTTTGCGTAAACAAATTTTTATTCAAATATAGAAAAAACATGAAATAATGGTAAAACTAACAACGAATGTGTTTCTCAAGAAAAATTTACAAATAAGGAAAAAATAATTTGTTTTTAACAGTTCTGTGAAAAATCAGTAGTCAGAACCACCCATGACGTTAATAACGGTCCTGCAACGGTTTTTCATGCTTTGGATTAAGTTATCCAAGTCTTGCTGCGGTATATTGTCCCAGGTCCGGCTAAGATGCAAAAAAAGTTGCTCTTCCGTCGCAACGTTTGCAGGGAAATTCCTCAAAGTCCTTCTCTGGAGCATGTCCCACGCGTGTTCTATGGGGTTTAGGTTAGGCGATTGAGCGGGCCAGCCTAAGACCGATACGTCGTGCTCCTGCAACCAGCTCGTCACCACTCTCGCTGTGTGCGGACGGGCGTTATCGTGCATGAGCGTGAATTCTTGGCCCATTTGTAGTCGATGGGGGTAGATTATTGGTACTAGCACCTCGTTACGGTATTTTTCAGCCGTCATGGTGTTTCTGATCCAAACGAGGTCTGTTCTTCCACCAACACGAATTCCCGCCCAAACCATAATTGTCCCGCCGTGGTATGAATGGACTTCCTGAGGATGTTGCAGACGGCTCTCACGACCAGGAACTCGACAAACACGCACTCTACGTGTGTCGGGATGGAAACCGAACCGGGACTCATCGGTAAACAGCACTACAGACCACTGGTTTTCTTCCCAGAGCACATGTTCACGAGCCCACTCTAGTCGTCGTCCACGATTTCCTCGGCGTAGTGCTGGAGTACGAAGCGGTCTGCGAGCATGAAGGTTAGCTTCATGCAGCCTTCTCCTCACAGTTTGGTCACTCACAAGCAACTGGTGCTCTGACTGAAGCCTCTGAACCAACTGCATGGCCGTAACATTTGGTTGTCTTCTCGCGGCAACTTGCAAAAATCGGTCTTGTCGTTGAGTGGTTATGCGCTTCCCGCCTGGGTGTCTTTCAGCCACTTCACCAGTAGCACGATAACGTGACCATAACCTTGATATCACGTTTTGTCTTGTTCCAAACTCCTCAGCAATACTCCGTTGAGTAGCCCCAGCTTGGAGCATGCCTACTGCCCTTAACATTTCTTCTCTAGTTAAATGGCGCCGCTGCATGATGCACACAATAACATTAATTCGGAATTAACCGATAACTTGCTATAAAACTTAAATTGAACACAAAAAATAGCCACAAACTATTTTTATTATTATTTATTTTATTATTTTATTTATCTAAGTAACAACTATCCTTACAAGCCAATGGGCCTAATGCGATAGAGTACAATAATTATAATATCTACTTATTCAATTAACAGTTTCATTAAATAACAATTAAATAAATAATACAAATCAATAACAATCCCATTCAGTATGTCAATCAATTAAAAATACAATACAACAATTAATACAATTCATAAAAAAATTCAATAAAAAATGTCACTAATTAAAAATACAATTAAATAAATCAAGCAATACCTAAACACTGTCATTCAATTTAAAAATACAACCAAATAAATAATCCAATAGCCAATATTCAATTAAAAATACAATTAAATTCATCATTTATGCATTAAACTTTATAGCTAATTACGAACAAGGCATTCTTTGTGAATTCGCTCAGAGAACAACAGAATAGGTCCGACTCACTTGCTATGAGGTTGAGAGCGCGGAGCGCACGCGTCATTGGCGCCTCCCGTAACAAATTGGTTCGACCACTCGGCTCAGCCAGCAGCTGCGGCCGTCGTCGTCGCCACACGTACCGGTCCGGAACACACAATCCTACCTGCCCCAATATGTCCGCATTGTGCACCTTTCCTCTAAGTACTTTGAATAGGTACGAGATGAGTGCGAGATCCCTCCTGACTCTCAGCTCGTTATATCCAACCATACCCAAAATAAATAAAGTTGGGTACATCAATGGGTAAAAACCATACAAGCGCAAGTACAAGTACCTGACAAACTTGTTTTGTACTCTCTCCAGCATGAGCCTATATTTAGATTCATGTGGAGCCCAAATGACTGCGTTACATTCTAATTGACTTCTAACCAAAGCATTATATAAAGCAATTATCGTATATTAAATAGTATCGTATATTTAATGTTAGTAAACTCACGTACCATACGGAGCATGAAACCTAGATTACGGTAAGCCTTTCTGCAACAACTTACGACGTGATCATGAAACGTTAGCTCGGTGTCGAAGTTTACTCCTAAGTCCTTAACTTTCGTAGCCCTAGCAATTGGCACCCCGTCCAGGTCGTAACTATATAGGATAGGAGATCGCTTGCGAGTGAAAGTGATCGTTACACACTTTGAGACGTTGAACTGCAAGAGGTTCTCCTTGCTCCAGGCCACAGCTCTGTCTATGTCTCTTTGAAGCCTTTCACAGTCGTCCAACTTGCTTATCTCCAGTGACAGCTTGAGGTCATCAGCAAACAGCAAACATTTGGCGTTTTTTACTACTTTTGGCAGGTCATTTATCATAAGTATGAACTCCAATGGCCCAAGGTTACTGCCTTGACTTACCCCCGACCTAGTAAAATATGCCTCTGAGTTATGTCCCGCATATTCTACGTACTGCTGTCTACTACCCAAGTAACTTGCAAAAAACTTTAGCAGATGTGGGGTGAAACCAACTGCCGCTAACTTTTTGAGCAAGACATCATTATTTACTACATCGAAAGCTTTTTTAAAATCGAAGTAAGCAGCATCTGTCTGACCCCCACCATCCACTGATGGTACAAGATTAGCCATATGGCTGAGGAGATTGCTAGTAGTGCTTCTTGCTGGTCGAAATCCGTGCTGAGCGTCCGAAAGCTGACTACTGACCTGCTGAAATATGCTCTTATGAATACTACTGTAGGTAAATGAAACCTTCGGACTTCGCTACCATTATGCCGCGTAAATCTTTTGTTTTTAATGTATTTTTTCAAATTCAAATTTAGAATCGTTCAAAAAGGCTTACAAAATAAACTTTCTTCAAAAGAATTTAAAAGTGGCCAGTATTTTTTGAGTTTAAGAACTTTATACAAAATATCCCTAGACGGTGTTGATGTGTGTACTAGATATTATTTCTGTGCAAAATGCGAGCTGGTGCAATTTAACAGCTTAGCTAAGTTAGAATATGTAATGTCTTTTTAAACAGTTAAGTGTTACCTACTGTCAGCTTGAAACATCCCACTACTGGGCAAAAGCCTTCCCCATGGACTTCCTTTTGTTTCGGTCCAGGGTTGGTGTGCAACCATTAGCATTCGTTTTACATACTTGCCATCATCAGAACTACGAGTTGCTTAGCTTTTTTCGAAACAAGCTAGTTTTCTTCGAATCTGAGCTCTAATAACTTTTCCTTAAGTAATTTACATACTTACGATATAAAAGGTCAGCTGTAGTGGAGATTTTTGCACGTTCTTCTCCATAGAGATCTACGCTTTGGAATCTGCAATTAGCTTCATCTTTCTGACTGACCGACTTCTTGACAATTCAAAAGAGACTGTAAATTGTTTATTTGAAACTAACGACCCGCCCCAGCTTTGCTCGGGTACAAATTATTACACTTAAACCTTCCTCATGAATCACTCTGTCTATTGGTGAAAGCCGCAGGAATGTGGTTCAGTAGTTCTTGCGTTTATCGGGTACAGATGCGGCGGGAGACTTTGTTATAATATGTAGTGATAAATGCTTTAAGTTTGAGTAGAAGGGCAAATGGTTGAAATAATTAAAACGATCGGTTTTTCACAGAAACGACCCTAGGTGTCATTGTAAACGCCCAGAAGACAGTCAACGAGCCATTTCTGACGGCATTCGAGGAGTGCTGCAAACTGGTCGCTGCGCGAATGTTGTCGCCCTGGCTGGCCGCAGACGCCGTGTACAAGCTGCTGCCCTACCACGACAGCTTCGAGAGCTACAAGAATATCATCTGCAGTTTTATTGATAAGGTAAATTATGGTTTGTCTTATAGCCCCCACACGCGCTCCGGTTTACCGGAGAGGTCTGCCTGTTGTTGCCGTTTTTCTTTGTGTAGGTTAAAAAACTGCACAGGTCTGTCCCCACACATGCTCCGGTGTATCTACCTGCGCCGGTACACCAGAACAGGCAGACCTCTCCGGTAAACCGGAACGTGTGTGGCGGCCATTATACTCGAGAAACCTTATGTGAGACTCGGTTACCTTACACGCTACAGTTTGCCGGAAAGGTCTGCCGGAAAAGGAGTACCTGCACAGGTAAACCGGAGTGTGTATTGGGACAGACCTGTGCAGTTTTTTTCAACCTACACACACAGAACATACTCCGGTCTATCTGCGCAGTTAGACCGGAGCATGTATTGGGACAGACCTGTGCAGTTTTTTTTAACCTACACAAACATAACATGCTCCGGTCTATCTGCGCAGTTAGACCGGAGCGTGTATTGGGACAGACCTGTGCAGTTTTTTTTTAACCTACACAAACACAACACGCTCCGGTCTACCTTTGCAGGTGTATCTACGCAGTTAGACCGGAGCGTGGATAAGGGATTAGGGTTTGTTTTGCTCACTCAATCGTATTCTCGTATTAATATCTAATCACGATCACAAATCGAATACGAGTAGGTACTCCTCTTTTTACGCGACTGTCCTAGAATGAGGGTAATGTTTTTTGAGACTATTTATGTATGTATAGAAAACGGCTCCATAGATTTTGACAAATGAGATATCATTTAGATTGATCTTCACAGCCGAAGTGTCATAGGCTTAATGAATTAGTCGAGTTTTTTGCTCAGTGGCAGTGCATGGGGTGACAGGAATCACAGAATGTTTTTCGAAAGTCTTCACATTAACGATTTCCCGAAATTCTCAGGGTTGCTCCAGAGCGGGAGAAGACATTGGATGATTTCCCACCTTCCAAAAAAATAAAAAAAATAAGGACGGAGTTTGGAGGCCGCGTTATCTTTGTTTCTTAGTAATGAATAATCGTTTGAGATACACAAACTTTAAAGACTACATAGGTGCTTCTATCATTTTGAAATTCGATTTTCTTACATTTCAGGTGATCAAAAAAAAACGGCAAACCATGAGGGAAAATGACAAAGACGTCAAGAAAAGTGAGTTGCAATTTGACTAAATAACCACTATTTCCTGCAATTCATAATATCCGACGCATTTCCTTTCTCAGGAAGCCTTCAAACAAATTACAATAAATAGTTGTAACTGTACTTTAAACTGGTCGGTAAAGTAGGGTTATTAGCAGGCCAAGAGTACTGGCCAGTGGTAAACACAGGTTAACTACTCGGTAGTAGAGATACAGCATTTAGGTTCGTTTAAAAAAATACACAAGTCATGAATAATTAATATATTTATTAGGTGTAATTATGATGCAAACGGGTGGATGTTCTCGGAAAGATAGACTGACGCTATAGAATAGATACATAGGTACCATTAATACGGTTTCCTCCCATTTCGGCACCTTCCCATCTTAACACCCATGAATTTATTTATCATGCCCACAGAAAAATTCCCATCTCTGCACAGATTCGTGACAGGGTTGCCATAAATCATTGTGAGGAAAATGGTAACATTGTTCAAAGTAAAATAAATCTAAGAGAATAAATATAAGGAGAGAAAGAGAGATAAATATGAGAAGATAAATATATGGAGCAAGACTTTATTATGAAATACCTGATGACGTGTGTATCCAACAGCTTGTATTCATATAGAAAAGCTCTGGAAGAATACGTCAGAACTAAAAATACTAACACCGGTTGTCACTTGAAGTATTTTAATTCTTCTTTTAGACTGCATTTATGTACTTTTAAATATATTTTATACATTTCTCAATATGTAAGTGAACTGTAATGTTCTTTTTCTTTGAGGAATACCGAAAGAGAATTCTATATTCTCTAGTTAATTACTTAGGAGACACCTTAAATCATTTTAAAATTTATGTTAACCTTGTATTTGTATTCTTCTTTAAAAATACCGGTCCAGTTTCGGTACGAAGATTGTCGCAAAATTAATGTGTCAAATTATTATCAAAGGTGCATTAAGACGCAAAAACTCTGAAATGGCTGGTTTTCTAAACATTTTTTTGCCAAATTTTACAACAAATTGTAAGCATTGTGTCGTAGCGCATCTCTTTCTTTTATATTATGCAGTTCAAGGGTGATCGCATTTATTAAGGTGGACCTTAAGCGGATGAAGTTCGCGCTCTTACTGCTGTAATTTTCAGAAACCGGGTGCTTTAAGCTGCACGAGATGTCGTGTAGCTTAAATTTATTAACACGCTTTTAATAGCGTAGAGTCATCTGTGACTAACTATTTAAAAAATCTTAGAAGTTAAATTTGACCTACCTCTCGGTTTCCGATTGAGCTGAAATTTTGCATAAGTACAGACGCCAGCAAAAGTCGATAATAATTCTCACAACGTATTAGTTTGACGTTTAGTTTGACTTACGACCTTCTATTTTCAAGTATTCGCCAACAAATGATTGACATTCACAATTTCATCAACTTAGCATAAGTCAAGATGGCCCAGTGGTATAGAGCACACAGATTGAAGCGCAAATCAGTGTGCCGCAAGTTCAAATCCCACGCAATTGTTGACTTTTTGTGTTTTAGTAAAATCAGTCGGTGTAACTAAATGTTTAGTAGGCCATTTTATTTTAACATATCCGTGATTATTCGTTAACAAACACTGTATTATATTGTGTTTACTTTCGTTTAAAACAGCTATACAGCCGCTATATAACAGCTTTTAACTTGTGCCATCGGCCTTATCGTAACGCGTCAAGTCCCTCATTAGCAGGCACAATGAAAAACCTATAGTTGGTGGCGACGCAATGCAGTGAACTCGCTATCAATTTTGTTGACAATAATCATGATTCTATTTTGTTTTTTATTCTTCTACCGGCACTGTTCTAACATAATAGTTCAATTTATTTTTCTCATCTAATTGACGATTATCTTGTGAGAAGTTAAGTTCTTTTAACAGAAATTGAGGTTTAGTTTCAATCTTCTTTTCGTCAAGAATTCAAGAAAATGATCATTAAGCTATGACCTCAATACATTCATTGTGACGTTACATAAAAATAAAATGTTTACAAAGTCTAAATCATATATCACTTTTCAATAAATAACTGGATATATAAACAATTATATTTTATTTTATTAAAATTTGAATATCCTTTCATTGTTACGTTATTCATATTATGAATGGTCTAAGTGTGACTTTTGACTATGTCTGCTTTTAGAGGTACATCTTTAATTTTGTCAGGGATTCCTTCCATTTCATTGTATTGTATATATCCAGGTACTGGCGACTCTTTTGTTTTGATTGATTTAGATTTTATGATGAAAACGATAAATCCTGAAATAATTACTATCGTGCTTCTCATTTTTATCCGACTTCAAAAAAGGACAACGTTCCGTATCAGTCTCTATGTATTTGATGTTATTATTTACTGCCTTACTAGGAGCGTGTTCTTCGGGAATTTTATTAGTGTTCTTGCAGTTTTATGAAGCTTGTTAAATTTTATGTAGTTTACACACAAACTATAACAGTATATTCATAAATAAGTACAAATTCAGTGTTTATTGCTCAATACAGAACATAATCATACATTTGCAGATGTCAAGTGAATGCGCAGTCCACTGTGTTGCACCCATTCCGGCATGCAAAATTATCATTAAAATTTAAATTATACCATATAATAAATTCCAATTAATACCTTATACAATTTCATAAGTTACAATTAATACCTTAAACAATGTCATAAATAAGGTACAACAGGTATTCATTTATTATGTAGTATGTCTTACTTATCAGTCGATTACTGAGTTGCTTTTTAAATACATTGATATATTTAATTATTAACAAAGCCTTAAGTAATTTATTAATTAAGGCTTTGTTATTATTATTATTTTTTGTATTGCAGACGTAACATATTAAGAATATGTGCACATTAATTCCTAAATAAATATTTAGTTTCAGATTCCGACAAAGGCATGAAGACATTCCTGGAGATGTTAATTGAGGCAACTGGCGGAGAACGAGGGTACTCCGACCTGGAGTTGCAAGAAGAGATCCTGGTCATTGTGGTAGCTGGAACCGATACTTCGGCTGTGGGAGTGGCCTTCACGGTCTCTATGCTGGCGAGGCATCCTGATGTACAGGAGAGAGTGTATAAAGAGTGAGTCTCGTCATCCAAAAGTCCGAAATCAACCATCGGGCAGGTGCCCGGACAAGATACAACACCCGTCTGGTCGGAGGATACTCTCTTTTCAATGGAGGTTTGCGGGACTATAAACCCTATTTCGCATACATTTAAACAATAACTGTCGAACTTAAATGTCAATGGGTAGGGCACGTTGTTTGTGAAACAAATAGCTGATGGGGCTACACATTCAGAGATAGGGACCACCTACTGGAAGTCGTTACGTGAGTAGGATATAAGGTGGATCAATGACCTGAGGCTCTACATTAGACAAAATTTTTCTACCAGCAATAACGCATGTCGTAAAGGATTGACTACCTATATGACAATCATGATGTGTGGCATAGCATAATCAGTCAATAATGTTCCCACTGCTGGGACTCAGGCGTCCTCATTGTGAGAAGATGTGGGCCGTAAGATACCACGCGGGCGGAATGCAGGTTGGTGGATAATACGATTAAGTCACTATTAACTGCCAACGACCTTGAGTGGTTAGCTTGAGTGTTCATCAGTGCTGAGCTCACGTAACGCGTCGTACGTCCACCCAGTAATAGGACTCGCCCATAAAGGAGCGCTGTCCGAAATTGGAAGCATTATAAATTTATTATACATAAAACAACAGGTATTGTACAGACTGTTGTCAACATTATCTGACCCACCCTAAAATCAAACGACTTTGGACCCTCTGCCTGTAACATTAAGGTTTATTTAATTTATATGAGCTTACACCCTCCCTCGTGCACACAAGTGCACGAGGACTCGATGAACAAAAATACAATATTAACACAGACACTCAAATTTGATCTTTAACACGTAACGTTACGGTAAACCCACCCAACATAGTCGGAGCTATCGGCATTATATATGTTTTTGTTAAGCTATTTTAATCATTATCTCGTTAACATTAAAGTTGAAAAACTTTTAAGTCACACTACATAATTACAACCCAATCTTTAATTTCGCGTATTCCCTACAAGTTCTTGTGGCTTAGCGGTTTGATGCTGGATTGACGACGAACAGCATGTGGGTTCGAAAACACAGTCCACCTATACATCAGTTTCTTTTTTAACTTGTTTTCATTTCTACAATATTGCTTGCAATATTAAAGAACGACCAATATGATTTTCGCCTAATAACTTATCTTGTATTGTGGGTAATTTAAAAAACTTTAAGTTCACAGTTCTTTATAATGAATACGAATATTTATTTTTCAACTACCCACTTATTACTAGTTATGTGAAAATATTACCATTTTAAAAAGTTTATGTATAGTCTGTAGTTCTTTACAATAATACAAGAAATAGTTTTGGAATATAAATTCTATATTGAAAGCAAAACTATATCTTTGTAGCAGGATTTGATCTCGAACCTTGTTTTTCTCAGTCTTATACACAGTTGACGAGACCAGAATTACTTGAACTCAATCATTAAAATAAGCTATTACACTTATCATGTTATAACAAATAGTTATAAAATATAACCTAATGCTAACGTTTTAAAGATCAAATTTGCATGTCCATATTATTATTGTATTTGTTCATCAAATCCTCGAGCAGTTGTCTGATAAGCTCATATAAATTAAATAAACCTTAACCCCTGAACGTCCGACGGCATGCCCGTATGCCGTTCCAGATTACGCGGCTTAAACCTCTATTATTAAATAACTAAAGATCTTATATCCTGTGGCATGGTTCACATGCATTCTTAGATAGTTATTACATAGTGTTAGAAAAAAAACGCAACACAAAACGCAACGCAAACGCAGAAACGCAATTTTAAAAAGCCGTTATGTTGTTTTGATTTCGTAATTTGAAGTTTGAGTGTGAATAATAGGAAAATATGATATCGGACTCTACAATAAAAACACTGTTCTTAGATTACTTGTCTATTCATAATGCAACATGCAAAATTTCATGTAAATTGATACAGTGGTTTTAACAACTAAACACACACACACACACACACACACACACACACACACACACACACACACACACACACTATTCCCGACAAATCGGTGATAACAGAATTTGAATAAAATTCAACTCTTGAATTACAAGTATTGTTTACATGTTATTCTAAGGTCTGTTTATTCAACAACCCAAAAAAGTTTACTTTAAGTGCTTCGCTCCAATAGAAACCTCAGCAAGTTGTTTTTTATGAGCCCTGTCGTAAATATGTCAAACTGCGATAAGAGGCGCGGCGGTTGAGGAGTGTTACATGCAGAGGGTCCAAAGTCGTTTGATTTTAGGGTGGGTCAGATAATGCTGACAACAGTCTGTACTAAGACACGTATACTAAAATATAAATAATTAAATGATCTTTAAAATGGTGAAGGTTTCATAATGATTCTCAATTTTTTATCCGCGTTAAACTTAACTTTACAAATTAATTACACTACTAGAAATATAATTTTAAATATTCACATATAAAATTATGAAAAAAATTGTCTAAAGTAACATAGATTTTTCTTTTTCAAAGAAAACAACTAGTCGTTTAGATGTGATGTTTAATTAAAAATCATTAGAAGTCGTATAACTGCGCCTTAATATAGTGTATGTTAATACCATACGTCGCTGCTACAATTTAACTAACTACAACCTTTGGTTAAAATACCCGGGCCTGCGGACGGCGTGCAGTAGGTAGATCGCCGTCCGATTAGCACCAGGCCCGTGATTCGACGGCGCGTAGTGTTTCACGCGTGCCTCAAAGAGATTAGTGTCAGCCACCACTGACGGGGCCCATCGTGGCCGGTGCCTGGATGCCCAGGGGTTTTTTTTTTTTTTTTTTTTTTGGGGTTGGGAAATCATCTTATGACTCTTTCCGCTCTGGGGTGGAGCGGAAGGGCGTGTCAGACTCTTACTGACTAAAACCCACCCCTGTTCCTCCCTGCCATACGCGCCCGGGGGCGAGGTAACTCTTTCGAATTTATCCTCCACCCGCGGGCAGGGATGCCTAGGGGTAGCGGATAAATTCTGAAAATGAGTTACCGCAACCCTGGGCACTCAGGCAGGGAAGGAACAGGGGTGGTTTTTAGTCAGTAAGAGTCTGATACGCCCTTCCGCTCCACCCAGAGCGGGAGAAGTCAATAGATGATTTCCCAACCCCCGAAAAAAAACCTTTGGTTAAGATGAAAATCCACTGGACGCAAGAGGCACAAGACTGGCAGTAGCAGACGAGTCATGAACCCAAATACAGTGTGATCGTTTCATTGGCGGTTATCAATAACACATTACCAGCACAATCTCTATTCTTCTATTTATAAAGCCGTCTTTTGTTTTTATTATGCTCAGATTGAGGGAAGTATTCGGTGAGTCCGATAGACCAGTGACCTTCGAGGACCTGCCTCGTCTCAAGTACCTGGACGCGGTGGTCCGGGAGACTCTGCGGCTATACCCGCCTGCGCCTGTCATTTTCAGGAAGATCGAGAAGGATGTAGAACTCCGTATGTATTTATTGAATTTTTTAACATTGACAGGTTAACCACTATCTCACCTGATTGCCTAGAAGTTACCTGTTCACTATGACGATGTAATGTTAGTGCTGTGCGTGGCGGATGGCTAAATTAATACGGATCTGCGTCTTATTTACATGGCACGTGGCACCCTTAAATCTAAATTAATTTATTTAAGTATTTATTTATTTATGCACACACAAAAACACTTTAAAGAGAAAAAAAAACAAATACAGATAGATGAACACAAAGGTGCTGCTTGTTTAAAAAAAAAATTCTTTTAGCAGACCTGCGACTGGAAAGTTGGATGAGAAATTTAGACACAGTGTGTATAAATAGATCTGGAAACATAAAATAGACTAGAACATATAAGTAATTCATACATAAAATATACCTAACTTTACAATAAACAAAATACATAATTAAATATAAAAACAAAAACCCTTTACTAAATTATCTGCAATTGACGCTTTAAGTTTTGTTGTTTACATTAAATTACCTTTTTTATGATTTTTGGATTTTTTCTGATCTCCTGGTAATGAGTCTACCTCTCACGATTCTAGCCCCGAAAATGGCTAAACTTTAGTTAATCTGACGTGGAGTTGGGAGTTCATATTTTTTTCACAGATAGGTCATGTTATTAGAAGCATCCGCGTACAGTTTTTAAGGCGAGGAAATTAATGGTTTCGGAGATAAAAAATATCAAACTTTGATAAAATAACAACACTTTCACACTATTTTATTACTTTTGACGTAATTTTGACAGCTGGTGTTGCTATTTTAGGGTGTTTTAATAATGCGTTTTGATAATGCAAATAATAAGACGTCGCGCAAAATTTTATGTTTTTTTTTAATTCGCATTTTATTATGTTATTTTATTTGTATATAATAATTTCTCAGTGATGAGTGTTTTTTGGCTGAATAACTACGAAAATTTTGATTTATTGACTAGGTATTTAAAGTTATTTTTTTCTCTTGTGGTATTTGATAGTTGAAACGAAACGCATTTTTTTTGCAGCAATACAATGCATAAAGATGTATAATCTATGACCTGTTTAGGTTAATTCATGGTTAAAATAGGTCGAATTTTGTACAAATCCGAATCGGGTCACCCCGACTGCTCGTAGTCCTTTGGCTACTACCCCTAGAGTGTATAATATAAAAACCGGAGGCGCGAAGGGAGAGCAACCCTCGCCTGCTGTAACATAGCATAGGCACCTTGAGGCACCAGACTTCAGGCACCCTGGCTCAGATCATTTTGTGTTAGGTTAGGTCACTACATTTTATTTTAAGTAGGCTACCCGGAAAAAGTGGTTGGGTTAGGTTAGGTTAGAACGGTGACCCTCTACGCACGAGCCAAGCGAGCGTAGCGAGCGGTGCCGCGGCAGCGGCGAGTGCCAGAAACGACAAATTTATATAGAAAAAAATTGTCTGGTTCAGCAAATATATTTAAAAAAAAAGGGGGGAGGGGGGCTTCCGCAACTTTTTCTTCATGGGGGACCTTCTACACCTTCCTCTCTCACCCTTCCTCCCTTTAAATTGACAAAAAAAATTACGTAAACATAACCTCAAAATGCGAATTTTAAAAATTCATAAAAAAAGGGGGCGTTTCCTCGCTTTTTCTTTCATAGGGGGGGGGGGGTCTGTACCCCTCCTCTCCTTCGCGCCCCCCTCCCTTTTCAACCCTTAATTCCACGTCAGATTAAGTAAAGTCGTACCCCGAAAATACCTCTACATGAGTTTGGTCTCCTGGTAGTTTGAGAATCTATACCGTTCATAATTTCAGCCCCGGAAAATTCTTTGTGTTTCTGGTCTCCTGGTATTTTGTGAATCTATACCGCTTAGGATTCTAGCCCCAAAAATACTGATTTACGACTCTGGTCTCCCGGACGTTTGAGTCCTCTCGTGATTCCAGCCCCGGAAACACTTCTTTATGATTCTGGTCTCCTGGTAATTTATTAATCTCTACCTCTCATAATCCCAACCCTATATTTATAATTCTAATGTCCTGGTTGTTCTTGAATCTGTACTGCTCGGAAATTTTACTTCTTCATGATTCTGTTATCCTAATAATCTGTCCTCTGTACCTCTCATAATACCAGCTTCAGAATATATTTTGTGATTCTGATCTCCTTTTAGATTTATTCTTAATTCCTTATGGATTCTAACCCCAAAAATACTGATTCATGATTAAGGTCTCCTGGTAGTTTTAGAATCTATGCCTCTCATGATTCCAGCTCCGGAACTACTTTTCGTGAATCCTGATCTCCTGGTAGTTTGTGAGTATTTTATCGCTCATGATTTCAGCACTCAAAATACTTCTCATACAAACATACAAACTTTCGCATTTTTAATATTAGTAGGATAGTAGGATAGGATAATTAAAACAATAAATTAATAAAAGACAATATAATTGTTTAATTCAATTCTGTATTAACAAAACAGTAGTTGTCTTCCTCCTCTCTCCTACTTGATCTATGCTGTGCCCGACAGGGTCCATAATTGTGACTAATATAATAATTTCCCTACCAACTATAAACATTATGGTACGCAATAAAGAATTGAGAATTGAGACCGTCGGTAAACACGTGATCGGTCTATAGTTTTTAGGTTCCGCAGTACTACCTGTTTTATAGAGCAGGTCTGTTGTAAAGAACTCGGGTAGCGAACCAGACTCCAAGGCTGCCTGGTATTGAGATGCCAAGCGAGCGTGCGATCTTTGTAGACACTTTATCCAAAAATTGTGCAGCCCGTCCGGCCTTGGAGATTTCCAATTAGGCAACGGACAGATTGCACGGGCTTCATCTTGGGGGCTGGTAGTGATTGCATTGATTGTATTGATTGCCCCCATTTCTGTTATTGGATCGTACTCTCGCTCGATCTCCCGAGTCCAGTCACCTTCGGTGTGACTGACAGGCACCGACCGGATGTTGCACCAGAATGAACTCATGGCGTCATCATCCGGCAGACGCGTGTCAGTTACACCTTGTTCCGGTCGCTCCCAAGTCCTATATACCCACCTTTCATTACTCCGGAATGTGCGATTCTGTGTGTATTGCTCCACCCGCCGCTTATACCTACGGATGCGGTTTGCCCATGCATACACCTTCTGCTTCAGGAAGTCGATGCGCTCTGTGACACGGGACATATAGTCTCGGGAGCTCACATCAGTCCCCGAAAACGACCGTCTCACAAAACGCATTACTCTTGGGCGAGTGTATAGTCTCGGGAGCTCACATCAGTCCCCGAAAACGACCGTCTCACAAAACGCATTACTCTTGGGCGAGTGTTGCCGTCCCTGAAGCAGATTAGTTTGCCGATGAGTGCTCTGGCCCCACCAATAAGACACTCGATCCTGCGCTGCTAAGCCGGTACGGCTGGTTTCGGTCATGTAGCTCTGTATAGTTATGGGCAAACGAGGCAAGCGTGGTCTAAGTTCGGGTAGCATGTTACGATATTCCCGAATAGCACACTCCAAAGCACTCCTCAATTCGTCATTGCACTGGGTACTTACGTTTGTAACCATGTCATTACACTCCTCGTCAGCGTAACTGGGAGCATGTTTAGACGGTGATACCACCACAGCCTGCGACGGAGGGGCAATGAAATGGCTATCCATTTCAGTTCGGGGGCGATCAAGTACAGAATAATCCAACAAATAATTACGCTGGATGATCCGCACCGACAGTCGTTGGGCCGAAACGTTGACGGCTGGCTCCTGAAACAAAGAGAGCATCCGAACACGGTACGCGGTGAGGTTGTTACCTCCCTCTGTAGTAACATAGTATGAGCGCATGACATTCTAATTGATGGATTGAGTCCATCTCATGCGCTGCACACTTCCGCCGGGAGCTGGGACCCTACAAGGGGCCGGTGGGCCTCGAGGTCCTAAGCTGCTCGGCGACCGGCGTCCTCCCCGTCGACGCGCAGGTGGTGGTGTCGTCGGCGGCGAGAAGAACTCGTCGCTGGAGCTCGACGCAACTGCCACGGCTGGTGTCACAGCACTCACGGTGGGTCTGAGTTCCGGCGAGGCGGAGCTGGACGACGAGGCCAGAGGTGGTGGGCGTGCTCTGCGAGCTGCGGCCCTCGTCAACATCTTTTTCTTCGACGTCAACTTGTTAATTTAGTTATTGCCATATTTTTGCTATATCGTTTATTTACAAGATTATTTACTGTTTTCATTATTGTTTGGTTTATTGTTATTGTCTATTTGTATTTTCTTCTTGGTTTGGATTCATATCTAATAGTTTATTATTGATTATTTTTATTATTTATTTAAAATGATTATCTATAACAAATGTAATTTTATTACGGGATGGTGGAGAGGTAATGCACTTTGAGTTGTTTCTTGAATTGGTAGACGTTTTTAGAACTAATATTATACAGAATATTTTTGGAAGTACTGATCTGGTAAAGATTTTACTCACAAAAAGCGAAATTATTGCACCGGATAAAAGATCCCCGAAACATTTCATTTCCTGTAAGATATGTCCTGGGAGCAAAGACGCGGGAAAAAAAGACGATACTTGGGGGAGGCCTATGTCCAGCAGTGAACGTATTTCAGGTGAAACGATGATGATGATGATGGTGAATATGGCCTTTTGTACGTTTTTTTTGAGAGCAACTAAAGTTGACGACCACAGACAAAAAACAATTTTAATGTGAATACACCACGGTTACCGCAACAAGCGTAGTGACGCTTGGGAGTCTTGTCAAAAGTGTATGAATTGAGGTAGGAGACGTGCCTGTGGATATAGTTAG
Source organism: Polia nebulosa (assembly GCA_951329385.1). Taxonomy (NCBI): domain Eukaryota; kingdom Metazoa; phylum Arthropoda; class Insecta; order Lepidoptera; family Noctuidae; genus Polia; species Polia nebulosa. The sequence continues at coordinate 32,383,348 of OX589595.1, forward strand.
GAAGCTGGAATTGGGTCACCCTTTGTTATATTCTAGGTGCTTTGTAAGTTAATTTAGGACACCTTCCATTGTCCTGATTCAATCCCGTCCTTATCTTCCGTCTCCAGACATGAAACTGGAATTACCAGTGGATCGGTCTGGTGTCTCCTTAAACAGCATAATGTGTCTTTGGAAAGTCTTGTGAGACTATTGTTTTGCTCCCTTACCTGCTGGAGAGACTTAGTTATTCTTTTTATTTTTTTCATCTTTTTGCGATAGTACTTTTCAAATAGGACAGCCATTGAATTAAATTAACATATATTTTCAATATCTAAGCAGGAACAATCTTCTGCGTTACATTTTTATGAACTAGGCTTATTGGATAATTATATTTATATGCGGTGGCACCTAACACCTATAAGTGGGCGGAAAAATAAAATTGTTTGCGTTTATCCCAGACGCGGGGAGCTGGTTTGATAGAATAGTGGACTGTATTATGCGAGGGTTGAAAAAAGTACGTAGGTAGGTAACCTTGCAAGTGCGACACGAGTTAGGACGACGAACCTGTGAATCTGGACAAAGGAATTTTGCAGGAAAACATGCAGCACCACTGACCTGTAGATTCGCTGTCTTCAATATCCGCGTCGGCCGGCAGAGGGTTCGAGTCCTTGCTGGATTCAGGGCAGCGCACGAGGGGGGCGCTCAAACGCCTTTCAGCACATAAACACGCACTTTTCGTAGTGTTTTAGACAATAGTTCGTAAATACACTTCCGGAAGTTCGCAACCGTAAATTATTAATAAATTAACAAGGGGACATGTTCTTACTAACGCTCCTCTCGATCTTGTGACCGAGGGTCTTCACACCGTCACCGTAGGCGGTGACAAGAATAGCAATAGTCCAGGTGTGCATGTGGAAAAAGGATGGGACATGATATGATAGTGACGCATTTTGCAAGTCATTGTTACTTTTACCCTGCAATGAAAATTATGAAAGAATACGAAATCCAACAATATGTATAACTAAAATTATTATAATATTAGGCTCGGTACATACAGTTAAGTTCTCATATGATTTGACTAGTACAGATTGCATGGACATTAAAAGATCGGTGTTTCTTCTCAGGGTAGTCAGCTAGGAAATACCCGCTCATCTAGCTCAAACTAACAAAACAAAAAATTAAATTACGTGTAAAAGTGATAATTTATTTATAACGTACTTAAAAAATCATTAATCATTTAAGTCAGCTACTTTATTTCAGCACCTCTGGTAGTTTTTCCGTATCTGAGTAGTTTAGTTTTACAAAAAATTTGGATAAAATTATACTACACCTATTATAACTTACATTAAATACTACAACTAAATAGTCTCTTATTATTTTTACAGCATCAGGTATAACGTTAGTGGAAGGTTGTGGAGTTCTGGTGAGCATCTGGGGCACTCAGCGCAACCCTCGTTACTGGGGAGACGACGCGGAGCTGTTCCGACCTGAACGATTCCTCGACACGCCGCTCAAGCATCCTGCTGCCTTCATGGCTTTTAGCCATGGACCCAGGAATTGTTTAGGTTAGTATTCTCCTTTTTTTCCAAATTTGAACCAATAATGCCTTGTTGGTCTAGTGATCATAAGCCATCTTGATTTTCTCAATAGCCGGCTGGACTCTGAACTTGTGCCCTGTTGAGCGAAATAGGCTTGCTATACTACAAAAACAATCTGCTAAGCCTTTTCCCAACTATCTTGGGGTCGGCTTCCAGTCTAACCGGATGCCGCTGACTACCAGTATTTTACATGGAGCGACTGCCTATCTGACCTCCAAAACCCAGTTACTGGGTGTTACGATACCCCTTGGTAAGACTGGTTGTCAGACTTTCGGGCTTCTGACGACCCGTAACGAATGTCAAAGATCCACGATTGACAGCCGGGACCAACGGCTTAACGTGCTTTCCGAGGCATGGAGGAGTCTCGGTATGTATAGATGGTCAGCCATCCATGGACCAATCCTGGCAAGCGTAGCTTAACCTGATGGATCGACCCGTGCGGCTGTTATTACTTTAGCCACGAACTCCTCTTGCTCTCTATTACATGTAACTTAAACACTCGCAATCCCCTTAAACTCAAGGGGAAGATTTATGAAACAATGGTCAGACCTGCTGTCTTGTATGGTTCCGTATGTTGGGCCACAAAAGGAATGAATGAAAAGCAATTCTATGCAGCTGAGATGAGAATGCTAAGAGCGATATGTGGTTGATGTGTATGCGCTTGCTACTCACACATGGTCCATATATTGTGAATGTGTGAGTAAACCCATGTCGGCCTCAGTAATAAACCAGCGTTCAATTAAGACACTCGTTTCATTATCTCCGCACCCTCAGTTAGAAACATATCATTGGCGACGAGGACGATCATACCCGCAAAAAGAAAAATAAAATGGCGAAGTCGTTTATAGGAAATTTAAATATGTTTGATTACAAATCATGTGAGTGGTTAATTTATAAAGGCCGGTTGACTAAATAAGAGCGTTATGTCGGTCGGCGGACGTGATAGCCCTTCAAAAGACGTGGTTGCTGCCACACGATCTGCCGTTGCTCAGCACGGTAGATGACAGCTTCGGGTGCAACGGCACGTCGGCTGTGGACACTTCGGCGGGCCTTTTGAGCGGGAGGCCATACGGTGGCGTCGCGTTGCTGTGGCGTAAAAGTGCGTTCGAGACAGTGTTGCCGATTGAGTGTAATAATGTGCGAGTGTGCGCGGTCAGGATAACCGTAAGTACTAGATCTGTAGTAGTGTTCAGTGCGTACATGCCAACAAACTCGAATGACAATCTTCCGGAGTTTACAGCCTGTCTTAGTACTAGTCGCTCAATAATAGAAGTAGAGGAGAATAAAGGAGTTGAGGCTTTTTACATCCTAGGAGACTATAATGCACATCCAAATGAGTTGTTTTATCACGAAATGATAAATTTTTGTTCAGATTAAAGCTGGATCTGTGTAGATGTGGAGATGTGTGATAGTAATAACTACACTATACAAGTGAATCTCATGGCTGTAATAGATGGTTGGACCACTGCATCGTCACTGTGTCTGCGCAGCAATCAGTCGTTAGTGTCACAGTAATGTATGACTTGTATTGGTCCGACCATTACCCGATTGTGATTGAATGTGACTTGCTTAAAATAAATTGTAAGATTGTAGACAGCATGCTTAAGGATAATCTCGTTAATCGTGTTGTGTGGGGCGAGAGGACGTCTGACCAGATTAGCGAGTACCACGACTTCTGTCACTCTAAGCTGAGACTTATAGATATTCCTCAGGAGCTGAGTGATTGTTGTGATAAGTTCTGTGATCACAGAGAACATTGTTCAGCTCTTGATAAAATGTATTCTAATATTGTGAATATACTGGTACAGGCCGCCGTACAAACTTATAAGATAAAGTGTCGGAGGAGGGGTGGCTATGTCACAGGGTGGAACAAACATGTCGCAGACGCTCACCGCGAGGCGCGGCTAAAATTCCAGGTGTGGACAATGGCTGGTCGCACGGGCAGTGGTCGTGCCTTTCATAATATGGCGGAGGCAAGGAGACATTTTAAGGCTAAACTTAAGTGGTGTTAGAACAGGCAGGATCAGCTTAAAATGAATCTCCTTGCTTTCAACCACTGTAACAAAGACTTTAGGCATTTTTGGAGAAACACAAATAAAATGAATGTGCGGCCTAGTCTCCCGGTGAGTGTTGGTGGTATTACCAATCACAAGAATATTGCTGAAGCTTTTAGGGACCATTTTTCAGTGCAGTCACTCCTGGGCTCATCGTCTCATGGAGCAAACGGTGCTGAGACCATTGAGACTGAGCGGAACGCGAAAGTACCAGCCAAGAGTGTGGCTACCATTATTTCGAGAATGCAACGTGGGAAATCAAGGAAATGGTCACGATGGTCTCAGCATCGAACATTTTAAACATGCGGGAGTCAATCTGCCTAGAGTTTTGTCGCTGTTTTTCACTCTGTGCCTTGGTCATTCTTATCTACCGGAGTCACTTATGCGGACAATAGTGGTCCCCATTGTTAAAAACAAAACTGGTGACACATCCGACATGAACAACTATCGACCCATCTCGCTGGCCACCACCATGGCCAAGGTGCTTGACGGTCTGATGAAAGGCTGCCTCTCAGAATATGTTAAAGTGCATGACGCACAGTTCGGATTCAAGGCGGGCGTGTCCACGGAGAGTGCCATACTCAGCCTGAAGCACACCGTCAAGTACTACACCGCGAGGAGGACCGGGTATACGCGTATTTCCTTGATTTGTCGAAAGCTTTCGATCTTGTTTCGTATAATGTGCTATGGGACAAGTTGAGGGACACGGGTGTGCCGTCGCAGTACACAGCCCTTCTCCGCTACTGGTATGCTCACCAGACAAATCGGGTGAGGTGGGTCGGTACTCTGTCAGATGAGTATCGGATGGAATGTGGTGTAAGGCAGGGGGGGTTAAGCTCGCCCCTGTTGTTTAATTTATATGTTAATCAGCTTATCGAGCGGCTGAGCAGCACACATGTCGGCTGTCATATAGACGGCATATGTGTCAATAACATAAGTTACGCGGACGACATGGTGTTGTTCAGTCCATCGATGAGCGAACTGAGGAAGCTACTCACAATCTGCGAGGCCTATGCGGAGGTGTATGGCCTTAAATACAACTAAAAAAAAAGCGAGGTGTTAGTGTTTACGGCACCTAAACAACAGCCCCGTCGTGTACCTCCAGTATATCTCAACGGCGTGGTACTAAATGTGGTGAATAGTTTTAAATACCTGGGTCATGTTGTCACCAGTGATCTTCGTGATGATGGCGACATAGAGTGCGAGCGCAGGGCGTTGGCGGTGAGGAGTAATATGCTCGCCCGTAGGTTTGCTCGCTGCACGGCGGACGTCAAAGTGAGTTTATTTAAGGCGTTCTGTCAGTCCTTCTACACGAGTGGCCTGTGGGTGTCATATACGAGCCGAGCCTACAACGTCCTGCGCGTACAATACAACAACGCTTTCAGGACGTTGTTGCGATTGCCGCGACGTTGCAGTGCGTCGGCAATGTTTGCTGAGGCTCGTACGGATGGCTTTCACGAAATAATGCGTAAGAAAGCGGCATCGTTACTGCAACGCTTGCGTAGCACTCGGAACAGCATCCTGAAAATGATTGTCGGCAGAGTGGACTGCCCCATCCAAAGACACTGGGTGGGGATAAGTTTAGGTATAGCTTAATTGGTGTAAGTACTAATAACACTAACTTAGCATATAAGCACATTCTGTTACTAACCACTAACAACTTATGTACTGTAGGTCTGAAATAAAGATATTTTATTTTATTTATAAAAGCTTTTAAAATCAGCTGCATTTGGTTAGACTGGTAGCCGAACCCGGTATAGTTGGGAGCAGGCTAGATAAAAGAGGACTTTGTGGAAGTCTAGTACTACATGTTTGTGAACGCACCCACGATACAAGAGTATTCTTTGTGTGGGCAACGTTTATTTAAAAAAAAACAAAAATATAACTTCGTCTGAAACAGAGAAGGATTTTTAAATGATGTTCTTTTTCCAGGTTATCAATACGCAATGGTGTCAATGAAGACAGCACTAGCGACTCTCATCAGAAGATACCGAGTGTTTTCTGACACGAGCGGAAGTAACAGATGTAAAGCAGAAGAGAAGCCTATCAGATTGACTTTTGATATCATGATGAAAGATGCTGATAAGTTTACGGTTCAGTTGGATAGTAGAATAAAGTGAAATAGAACACAAAAAAAAAAAGCGTCAGATGGCATCCTGTGTTGTCATCTGACATTAACCTGAGCTAAAGCCCTTTTGGTATTATTAATCTTTCTTTTTCTTTCTTTCTTTCTTTAACTCATAGGTATAATGCAGAAAATAGTGAATAAGAAGTGTGATATTATTTTAATAGTATGATGATCTAACGAATTCAATTATTTGAAATATCTTTTTGACTAGCGTTAGTAACAGATATGATATACACATCACAGCACACATACCTAATTATATACGTGGCCGCACAGGTCTAATTATTATGTTGTTACTAGCTTCCGCCCGCGGCTTCGCCCACGTAAAAAGTGTAATTATAAGTTTTAGTGGTATTTCCAGAGAGTAGCACGTTAAATAAGCCCTATAGTAATCAAAATCATAAGTTATTTAAATTAGGCTGAAAGCCAATTTTTTTTTAACGTCAAAGTTCCACATAAAGACTGTAGGGGCACACACACTCGCTCAGTGTGTCGGGGTACCTATCTTGTTACTTATTCTTACCGTGTTAAATATAATAGTTTACCGTATCGAGACCCCGGGCCTGCGGACGACGAGTAGTGGGTAACTCGCCGCCCGATCAGCACCAGGCCCGAGAGTCGACGGCGCGTAGTGTTCCACGCGCGCCTCAAAGAATTGTCAGCAATAGGGACGGGGCCTGCCACGGCCGATGCCTGCCCGGAGGTGGAGGATAAATTCGAAAGAGTTACCTCGCCCCTGGGCACTTAAGGCAGGGAGGAACAGGGGTGGGTTTTAGTCAGTAAGAGTCTGACACGCCCTTCCGCTCCACCCTAGAGCGGAAGAAGTCATAGGATGATTTCCCACCCCCCAAAAAAAAAAAAAAAACCGTATCGAGACTGTTTCATTTATTGGGTCCCGAATATATCCTAAATTGGTGCTTAGCTTCTTGCCCGTGGCTCCGTCCGCGTAGACATTTATATTAAACTAGCTTCCGCCCGCGGCTTCGCCCGCGTAAAAAGTGTAATTGTAATAAGTCTGAGTGGTATTTTCAGAGAGGAGCACGTTAAATAAATCCTGTAGAAATCAAAATCAAAAGTTATTTAAATTAGGCTGAAAGCCAGATTTTTTTGAATGTCAAAGTTCTACATAAAGACTGTACCACACACTCGCTCAGTGTGTCGGGGTACCTATCTTGTTACTCTTACGTGTTAAATATAATAGTTTACCATATCGAAACTGTTTCATTTATTGGGTCCCGAACATATACTAAATTGGTGCTTAGCTTCTTGTCCGTGGCTCCGTCCGCGTAGACATTTATATGAAATTACATTTTGGGGAGTGTGCGACGGAATTGCATGATTTGATTCCGCCAAGCCCGTTTCATCTAAGGACCACAAGACGTACGGCGAAGTGCCTCCGGTTCATGATGGACATCCCATCCATACGCACAAACCGTTTTGAGAAATCATTCATTGCACGTACAGCTAGAGAGTGGAATTCTCTACCGGAGTCTGTGTTTCCTGTAAGATACAACCCGGGAGTCTTTAAGTCAAGAGTGAATAGGTTACTTCTGGGCAAGCGTGCTCCATCTTCGACCACATCATCGCTTACCATCAGGTGAGATAGTGGTCAAACGCGAGCCTATCAAACATAAAAAAAAAATAAAAAAAAATAACTTTTTCACCACCTTTTACTTCCAATTTACCTTTGGCTTCATCCGCGTGCAGGTCTGAAATTTCTCTTCTTCATGATTCTGTTTTCCTGGTAGTTTAGGATCTATACCGCTCAGGATTCCAGTCCCGAAAATACTTATTCAAGATGCTTTTTTTTTAACCTCTTTTCATCCCACCCTTTTTTTTTTGGTTTTTTTTTGTGATTCTGATCTCCTGGTAGTGAGTGAATCTATACCACTCGGAAATTTTACTTCTTCACATTTCTGGTCTCCTGGTAATTTGTAAATCTCTGTCTCTCCCAATACCAGCTTCGGAATATGTTTTGTACTTCTGATCTCCTGGTAGGTTATGAATCTATACCGCTCAGGATTCCAGCCCCCTCCCTGGTAGTTTGAGAATCTATTTCACTCAGGATTTCAGCCCCGGAACACTCTTTGTGTTTCTGGTATCCTAGTATTTTGTAAATCTATACCGCTTAAGATTCTAGCCCCAAAAATACTGATTCACGACTCTGGTCTCCTGGTAATTTTAGAATCTATACCTCTCATGATTCCAACCCCAAAATCACTTCTTCATAATTCTGGTCTCCTGATAATTTATGAATCTCTACCGCTCATAATTCCGGATGATTTCCCAACCCCCAAAAAAAAAAAAAAAAAACCGCTCATAATCCCAGCATTTTGGTAACATTTGTAATTCTTCTATGTCTTGGTTGTTCGTGAATCTGTACTGCTCGGAAAACTTATTCATGATTCTGTTCTCCTGGTAATTTGTGAAGCTGTACCTCTCATAATACCAGCCACAGAATATATTTTGTGATTCTGATCTCCTAGTAGGTCGTAGGAATCAATATATGTGGTTATGGGAGGTTTCAAGTCTGACTTCGTGGGTATCCCTTCCGGTGTTCCCCAGGGATCTTTATTGGGTCCTCTTTTTTACTGCGCATATCTGTATGACATTCAGTCGTGTTTCAAATTCGCGAAACATCTCATGTACGCAGATGACATGAAAATATACATGTGTGTAAAATCCAGACTTGATTGTGAACTGATACAGCGTGATCTTGATGCATTATTCAGGTATTATCAACATAACAATATCACTGTCAATGTCTCAAAATGCCAATGCATTAGCTTTAGCCGTTCCAAACACCCAACTAAGTATCCTTATGGATTTAATAATAATGCGATTGAAAGGGTTGATGTTGTCAGAGATCTTGGTATAATGTTAGATTCCAAATTGCTCTTTGACCAACATATTGATACCATCACCAATAGAGCCTCTCGTAACCTTGGTTTTGTAATGCGTACTTGTAAGCCTTTTAGAAATTGTCATAGTCTAAAGATCATATATTTTGCATATGTGCGTAGTATTTTGGAGTACTGTAGCCCAATTTGGTCACCCCAATACGAGGTATATACCAAAAGATTGGAAACTCTACAGAAAAAGTTCGTAAAATTTCTGAACTTCAAGTCCCGAAAACGTCATGATTCCTATGCCCGAGACTGCAAACACTATGATATGCTTCCCCTAGTAGATAGACGTAAGATGTTGGATATGCTTTTGTTATTTGATATCCTGCGTGGTCGTTTGGACAGCAGTGATCTGCTATCATGTATAGATTTCTGCATCCCAAAAAAACGCACCAGACATACAAAATTATTCAGGATCCCTCACTACTGCACTAATTACGGGAGAAATGCCGTTATGACCCGACTGCCTCGCATCTACTCTGAGAGTTTTGAGAGTGTCGATATATTTTGTTTATCCAAACAATCATACCGGAGACAAGTCAAGCAGATTTTGTTTGGTGGACAAGTTGTGCCGTGACTCATTCTCAATATGCTTATACTATTGAATAAATAAATATATAACTATATATTTATCAAATAAGGTAAAATAAAGTGAAGTGGAGAAATGTTTGTTATGTATCTCGACTGAGCACGTTCTAATTGCTGAGTTATATGTTCACAATTTTAGATTTCACAAAGTTTTGTTTTCGTTTTTGTTCAATTATTATTTACACACTTGTCTTATTATTTACAAACCTTGTAACTTTGATTTAATGTATCAACAATCCCACATTATTATTATTAGCTGCACTTGTTACAATATTACAAATTTTCTTTTTTGTTTCTTTTTTCTTTTCGCCACTTTCTAGTTAACATAGCTTTATCAATGCCGTGAAATTCTGTTATTGGCTTAAGAGATAATTATCATCACCTCGCTAGCGGTGTGCAGTGTATGCAGACTTTAAGATGCTATTTTTTATTTTATTTTTTATTCTTTTTATTTCGACTGCATTGGGCTGTTCATTGATAGTGAGGTGAATATTCATAACTCATGTAAATTTAAAATAAGCTGTTGAGTTTCCAAATAAATAAATAAATAAATACCGCTTAGGATTTAAGCCCCAAAAATACTGGTTCATGACTATGGTCTCCTGGTAGTTTTGGAATCTACACCTATCATGATTCCAGTTCCGGAACTACTTTTTCGTGAATCCTGATCTTTTCGTAGTTTTGTGAGTCTTTATCGCTCATAATTTCAGTCCTTGAAATACTTTTCATGTTTCTGGTCTCCTGGTAATTTGTGAATCTCTACATCTCATAATACCTGCCTCGGAATATACTTTGTGATTCTGATTTCCTGGTAGCTTGTGAATCTATACCGCTCAGGATTCAAGCCCCGGCAATACTTCTTCTTGATTCTGGTCTCCTGGTGGTTTGCGAAGCTATACCGCTAGAGTTGTAGCCCCGAAAATACCTCTTCATGATTCTGGTACTTTGCGAGACTTTACCGCTCATGATTCCAACCCCGGAAATACTTTTCATGTTTCTAGTCTCCTGGTACTTTGTGAGCGTAAACCGCTCGTTCAGCCTGACTTTGGATTTCTACTTCCACCTCAGCCTTCGCTAAGTCTTGTCATTTACCGGGATAAAAAGTAGCCTATGTGTTAATCCAGGCTATGACCTACCTGTGTGCGAAATTTCATTCAAATCCCTTCAGCCGTTTTTGCGATACCTTCAGCCAAACATACAAACATACAAACATACAAACAAACAAACATACAAACAAACAAACATACAAACTTTCGCATTTATAATATTAGTAGGATTAACTTTTTCACGATTTTGGCACCCTGGTAGTTTACCTTTGGCTTCATCTGCGTGCAGGTCTGAAATTTGTCTTCTTCATGATTCTGTTTTCCTGGTAGTTTAAGAATCTATACCACTCAGTATTCCAGCCTCGAAAATACTTATTCAAGATGTTACCTGCCATGTACTCAGCCTCGGAATACTTTTTGTGATTCTGATCTCCTGGTAGTGTGTGAGTCTATACCGTTCGGAAATTTTGGGGAGTGTGCGACGGAATTGCATAATTTGATTCCGTCAAGCCCGTTTCATCAATGGACCACAAGACGTACGACGAAGTGCCACCGGTTCATGGTGGACATCCCATCCATACGCACAAAGCGTTTTGAGAAAATATTCATTGTGCGTACAGCTAGGGAGTGGAATTCCCTACCGGAGTCTGCTACAACCTGGGAGTCTTTAAGTCAAGAGTGAATAGGTTACTTCTAAGCAAGCGTGCTCCATCTTCGACCACATCATCGCTTACCATCAGGTGAGATAGTGGTCAAACGCGTGCCTATCATCAATAAAAAAAAAATACTTCTTTACGATTCGGTTCTCCTGGTAATTTGTGAATCATTCTCTACCTCTTACGATTCCTGCCCCGGAATACTTTTTGTGTTTCTGGTCTCCTGGTAGTTTGAGAATCTATATCTCTCATGATTTCAGCCCTGCAAATACTTCTTCATGATTCTGGTCTCCTGGTAATTTATGAATCCGAATTTATTTATCCCTTCCGCCGCACTGCCGACTCATAGAGTCTTATGTCGAAATGCTATTACGCACAAAGACTCCAAAAAAAAAAGCCTTGGTATACGTTTGTAATTCTATACGATGGTTGGACTGTGTGAAAGAGGATATGGGTAAAAAGGGGGTGACTACAGAGATGACGACTAATAGAGGAAGGAGTATGATGATGGGCCGACCCCAAATAAATTGGGATAAGGGCAGGAGAATGATGATGATGATACGTTTGTAATTCTGATGTCCTGGTATCGCTCATGATTTCAGTCATTCAAATATTTCTCATGTTTCTAGTCTCCTGGTAATTTGTGAATCTCTACCTATCATAATTCCTGCCTCGGAATTTATTTTGTGATTCTGATCTCCTGGTAGCTTGTGAATCTATACCGTTCGTTGTTAAGCTTTCTTTGGCTTCATCCGCGTGCAGGTCTGAAATTTATCTTCTTCATGATTCTGTTTTCCTGGTAGTTTAAGAATCTATCCGCTCAGGATTCAAGCCCCGGAAATACTTCTTCTTGATTCTGGTCTCCTAGTGTTTTGCGAAGCTATACCGCTTATCATCATAAGCGGTATAGTCTTCGGGGCTACCATCGTAGCCCCGAAAATACATATTCATGATTCTGGTCTCCTGGTACTTTGCAAGTTTTTACCGCTCATGATTCCAGCCCTAGAAATACTTTTCAAGTTTCTGGTCTCCTGGTACTTTCTGAGCGTATACCGCTCGTTCAGCCTAACTTTAGATTTCTACTTTCACCTCAGCCTTCGCTAAGTCTTGTCATTTACCGGTATAAAAAGTAGCCTATGTGTTAATCCAGGCTATGACCTACCTGTGTGCAAAATTTCATTGAAATCCCTTCAGCCATTTTTGCGTTACCTTCAGCCAAACATACAAACAAACAAACATACAAACTTTCGCATTTATAATATTAGTAGGATATAAGGTTCTAGGTATATAAACGTGCTAATGCACTCCCGTCAGCGACCGTACCTGGTGTTTGTTTAATTATGTACGTAATGTAGGCACTTGACTTATAGAAGTTTGGCACGTATGTACGTAATGTTTGCATCGAATATGATTGAATGAATAATTTGTGACGTAAGGAGGCTACGTGGGAAGTAAAAAATGACAACACGTACCTCGGTCAACATAAAAAAATATATTGAATAGAGAAAAGGGCGTGGGAAGGTTTGTAGTCACAGATATCGCATTCCCTGGGAGATGGCACGGTACTGCCCTGGCTTTGCCTGGTGACGGATGACTCGGGGGAGCCACGTTGCGTTCGCCCCGGAGATGTTGGCCGGCAGTTGGTAGCGCCGGCTCGTAGGGTCGACAGGAGCCAGGATGAATCGGCCGGCCGGTGGTTGAGCCGGCTTGCAGAGGCCACGTGGGTGGATGGAGCGAGCCGCCGACTCGTAGCTCGTCAGGGGCCGGGAGGCGACGGCCGGCAGGTGGTCGTGCCGGCTCGGAGACGGCTTGCAGAGGCCACGCGGGTAAATGGTTAACCGGCGTGGAGCGATCCGCCGACTCGTAGATCGACAGGAGCCGGGAGGCGACGGCCGGCAGGTGATCGTGCCAGCTCGGAGACGGCCAGCAAAAACCTCGCGGGTAAAAAGTACCCGGCGTGGAGGCCGCCGTTTTTGTAAGTGGCCTAGTGGTGACGGCACGGGGCACTGCGGCAGGATGGCCGCGATGGAGGACGATGTAGGTGCGTGCTCGGAGCGTAGGGCTCAAAATCTTCGCCTTCCATATTCAGGTTTGATCGGAGTGCTTGGACCTGGGACTCGGAATCCGGGACTCCGAATTTGCGACTCCAAATCTGGGACTCTGGAAAATAGTGTCCAGCGTGTCATAAAGATGGCTGTTGAACTTCTCCGCTGATACACGACACTCAGGCATGAGCAAAGCGGCTGTACGTGCGCTTATAAGAGTGGTTGTCAAAATCAGACGGAGTTTACAAAGGTGAGGTGAAAAAGCACGATGACATGCACATTTGAGCGTAGCAGCATGGTACTGTGACGACCTTATGTTGGCGGCCTTATGTTGCCGACTGGCAGGTTAGAAGTTTCTAGAAACTCTTGAAAAGCCGTTTGATATAAAATATTAGAAGAAAGGTTAGGCTTGACGTTGGTGTCAGACGAAGTGGGTTAGGGGTCCGCGAGCCCGAGCGAATGGGCTAATATGTGTTCTGATATACTCGTATTATTATGAATATAGTAAATTGCAGTCGCCCTCAGATATATTAATTGTCCGCCCCGTAGATAGATCCCATTCACACAGTCCTCTCGCACCGAGTCAACGAGTGCTGGTGCTACGCGACGCCCCCGTTAACGTCGACTTGCTTCTGAGGAAGGAACCCCTGCAGCCCACAATAGGGTTTGGGTCCCTACAGTACGCACAAGTCAAGATGCGCATAGCAAAGGCCTTATAAAGTTAACTACGCGGAAGGCGTGATTACAACAATACAATAGTTTTGTTGTAGGTTATAAACCTTGATTTTACAATGCAAAGAAAAGAAAAATGCAAGACAGGAAAAACATGTTCTGGAAAGAATTTATATATAAAATTATGAACACAGAATGCACAAAGCTATTTGTGTGCTGATTCAACACTTACCCAATTAACGGGGTAGTTTTCACACAATTTATTAAGGTTGACAAATATTTGCCAATGTAAACTGCAACTGAATTTGGCGGGAGGTTCGCGGGTGAAGTCTCAGAAGTGTTCGACAGAACAAGAGAACGTGAATCCACCGCCAGCAGTTGGAATAAAAAAAGAAAAAGGACTTCACGCTGCCCAAGCGGCCTTATACAGGGTTACTGGTAATTCGACGTATATCCGTCAGGGGCTGATAAGGGGGCCAAAATGCAACAAATTGAACCCCCTATACGTATGGCCGAAATTCAATAGTTTTCGAGATATTTGAATTTTTATGGTTTTTCGATATTTACCCAAAATTTGACATTTAATTCCAAATAAAAAAAAACTACATATTTGAATGGGTACCATTAACAATGATGTGGTAGCTGGCACTTCAATTAAGCTATGGACATAATTAAAACTACTTAATTTAACAAAATAATTAAAATAATGAGCGATATAAGAATAATATACCAATATTTTCATTTTACGCTTCAAAAATGTTGTCTCGTCACAAAAAATTCTATGACATTAATCGTACAAATAACTAAAATAACTTGCCTATTCTGTAAGCTTTCCAAAAAGGTATAAAAGTCAATTTTAAAATACATAATTCGTGGCATGGCATGTGTTTGAACCGGTGCGGGGAGAGAAATCATCTGTGTTTTTACTTTATGATCCTCGCTAAAATAACCGATTTTACTGGCGAAATTCTTCGTGATGGGGCGGGGTGTGCGGGCGGGGGAGTACACGGCGTCTGCTGCGCTCGCGTCGCCTTCCTTAGAATCCTAGTAATTGTCGACTCTACGCCGCGCAAGCACGTGTGTTGTTATCTCGCTATTAACCAATCTCTCACGGCGTTAATTTGATACCGATCATTATTGTTAATTCTTGTTTCTCTTGTTATTCTTTTTGCTATCATTGTTATTTCGGATAACATGGCTTCGTATTCTAATAACGAATACGCAGACATAATGTTTTGTTATGGTTTTGCCGATGGAAACGCGGCTGCGGCTCGGCGAGAATACCAACGCCGCTTGCCCGATCGTCAACTTCCCCACGTTACTGTTTTCGGGAGCACCTATCGATTGTCTGAAACTGGCAGTGTTCAGAGAGCACAATTCAACGCTGGCAGACCTTGACGGTTCACGGCTGACGAAGAGGACACCATTCTTCAGTGTTTTATTGATGACCCAAACAGCTCAACGAACATCAAACCAAAGAAAAGAACAAAACTGCGTCACTGTTACTGGGCGGACGTGCGCCCAGCTTACTATTTCAAGACACCAATCTATTGTTTTATTAATCCATCTCTGCTTACCCCTGTGACAAGTGGACGTCTCAATGTGCATGCTTTAATGCCTGCAAATTCGTTTAACCATCCAGAAGTCGACTACTCCATATTATTATAGCCATTCAGAAATAGGTGGCCTCACCTCAACTTGCCAGCGACAGAATCGGCACATGCAATTGAGAAGCCTGTTACAACATTTTTTTTTATCGACCCACCCCGGCTCTGCATGGGTACAAATTATAGAATTTAACTAGGTTCATGGGGTAGGCCTCATGAATCACTCTATCTATTAATGAAAACCGCACGAAAATCCGTTCAGTATTTTTTGAGTTTATCGCGAACAGACGCGACGGCCCAGACTTTGTTTTATAATATGTAGGTAGTGATAAATAAAAAACTTGATATTTTTTATACTTTTTGAGAATAACACGACAGGGGGTACATTATAGGGGGTAAGTTTTTCCTTATTTTTGCGATAGAACACACCGTTTTCGAGATTTATGCAAATATAGAAAAAGAAAACCCCCTTGACTTCAGTATTTTTTTTTTCTTTTTTTTTACCTTGGGTGTGTCTGGAATTCCTGTGCCCTGAAATTCCAGACACTCCCAAGGTCACTTGACCAAGGGCTCCAAGGTTTCTCGACCTTGACCTTTAAGGTATTATATCTTCGAAGATCACTTGACCTCAAAATCACTTGGCCGGTTTTTTACTGATGCGAAGTTTATCTTCTTTTTTTTAAAAACGTTGCCGACTCTAGGAATTATTCCTGTATTGTGAGTGCGTTCACAAACATATAAATTCACACACACAAGACACCCAGACCCGGAACAACTATCTGCAGGTCATACAAATATTTGTTCCGTGCGGGGATAGAACCCGCGACACGCAGCCCAGCAGCCGAACGCTCAACCACTGCGCCAACCGTGTCGTCAAATTTGTAGCAAGGAAGTTTCTTTCTTTTTACCATTTCGTATAATTTTTTTTCATACAATTATCTTTCACACAGTCCAACCATCGTTTCTTTGGCCTTCCTCTACTCTTATAGCCATCCACATCCATACACAAGACTTTCCTCACGACGTTTTCTTCATTCCTCCGCATCACACGCCCATACCACGACAACCGATTTCCACACAACTTTTCAGTCAGCGGTGCCACTTTCAGACTTCCTCTTATATACTCATTCCTAATTCTATCCATGCGCGTAACACCACACATCGCTCTTAGCATTCTCATCTCAGCCGCATGCAGCATTGCTTTTCATTCATCCCTTTTGTGGCCCAACATTCTGAACCATACAAGACAGCAGGTTTGACCATTGTTTTATAAATCTTCCCCTTAAGATTAAGGGGAATGCGGGAGTCACAGATAGTCTCGGTGACCTGCCGCCATTTCATTCATCCAGTGTTAATTCTGTGCTTAACAGTCCGATCTATTTCGCCATCGCTTTGCACGAGTGAACCGAGATACCGAAAATCGGAGCAGACTGGAAGAAGCGTGCCATCTAGCACTATAGCTTCAGAACTGGAGAGACCGCCGAAATCGCAGCACATGTATTCAGTTTTGGTTCTGCTGATTTTCAAGCCAACTTTCTCCAGCTTCTGTTGCCATTTCTCTAATCTGCTTTGGATCTCAGGTCCATCTCCACCAACCAGAACAATGTCGTCGGCAAACAGCATGCACCAGGGTGCCCCCTCCTGTATTTCCGATGTAACAGCGCCCATAATCAACAGGAAGAGGTAAGGACTTAAAGCCGACCCTTGATGTAAGCCTACAGCCACACTGAACTCATCGGTGTTGCCAGCAGCCGACCGGACGTAGGTACTATATTGTCTGTACATAGCACGAATCATCTTAACAACAAAACATGTATGGAGCTCCTAAAAAAACTACCTGTTTAGATAAGCATCGATATGCATGTTTCGATAAAAATACTAAAAATAAAAAACAAGCTTGTCTTCCTCCAACCTCAGTTGCTGCTCATCAATATCTTTTTCGGGTATATTACCAAGTTTAAGTGTGGCTTGGTTATCAGCTAGACCCTACAGACTGGGGTTGGAAGTTGGTCAACAATATATTAGAGCCAGTTCAAACTTTACTTCCACCTGCGCCGGAAAAACTGCTGAACACAATTTTTTGCAACTGCAAAAAGGGATGCAGTGATAGATGTGGTTGCAAAAAAGTCGGACTGTTTTGTTCTTTGGCATGCACAAATTGACAAGGCCGGTCGTGCTCTAATATTGAATCACAAACAATGGAGGATTCGTTTGATTCCGACGAAGTGTCATGCGATACATCGCTATTGACGCAATTTACTTGCATCCAAAATGAAGATGAAGAAGAAGCAGGAGAAGAAGAACAAGAAGAAGATCAAAAAGAAGATCAAGAAGAAGAACAAGAACAAGATCAAGAAGAAGAACAAGAAG
Organism: Polia nebulosa; assembly: GCA_951329385.1. NCBI lineage: Eukaryota > Metazoa > Arthropoda > Insecta > Lepidoptera > Noctuidae > Polia > Polia nebulosa. Next base: position 32,400,997 of record OX589595.1, read on the forward strand.
AAGATCAAGAAGAAGAACAAGAAGAATTTGAAACTTACGAATCAGGCGAATGAACTTCACCACTTTTTTTTAATTTACATCGCTTTCATCTTTTCCAATCTTTGAAAATTTCCGTTATTTTGCAATAGTTTTACATTAAACAGGATCAAAACTGACCCGTGGAGTAGGCCTACTGGGGAAACCACGTTAAAAAAAACGCGATAAGTACACTACCTCATAGGTGGCGTGGAAACGTGTGCATATTATGACGATAACAACTTTTATAACTTTTTGAATCGTTATATCTCAGAAACGGTGGCTCGTAAGAAGAAAGTATTGATGCATTTTTTATAGATAATTTTATGATCTACAATTTTTGTCTGAGGTACTTTTATGATAAAACTTACTGTTTTGCTGAAAATCGCGAAAAACTCATTTTTTTTACCTTTGACCTTGAATAAATTTTTTTCCATACACGGGAATGATAGGGAACTTTTAAACATTGTTTATAATTATGTTTTGAACAAGTTTACTGATTTTCAGTTTGTTGGGACTTTATGTACCTTCACTTTCATTTTTTGGTCTAGATTGACCGGACTAATTGGCGAAGTTTGAAGTCACAGATTCAATTTGCTTCGTCGCTGTGTCCGGTTCAGAAACCGATTGCACGTGACTGAGAGTAGTTTTTACATTTGAAGGTGGAGTGCGAGTTGTTTTAGGCATATTTATATTTTGTCTTAATGCTTCTCCAGTAGACTAAAATATTAATAAAATTTAAAAAATACAAAAAGAATTGCGCACTGTGAGATTCGAACTCGCGGGCTTTTGTTCACGTTGAGTTTGTGCTGTTTTGCTTCAAGTTTCAAACACTTCATCACAGTTATTAGCAATTTATGACAACTGAGACTCTGGGAAACGCACAATGCCTATAGTTTGATCCTATTATCAACAATTTAACTGTACTTCACCAGGTAAAGTCTATTTATTCACGGATTATTTAGAGTTAGAAGCGGATTAAACGCGTGCGTTCGCTACAAAGTTGCGCGGGTAGAAGACAAAAATACCGCCATAACTACGGATTTTCGTCTGGCACAAGTAACTTTTTTTCTTTGTTCGGGCCCGTCCTCTACGTGTCGATCTGGTTTTCTTAATGTGGAAGATCCAGAGTACCTCTTATTTTGAAGGATAGACTTCTTGGCAACATTTATGTCCAGTCTTCGCTGAGCAAGAGGTTTCATCCAAGTCAGAGCCAAGTCAATAAGGAAATCACGGCGTCAAAAAATTCAGTATTTTTTTTTCCGTTTTTACGTGCGATTACTTTAGGACTAATGACTCTTAGTTCTTCCACTATACAGGGAGAAACAGTCTATGTCCAGACAGTGTTATCCACCCCGAGATTAATATTACCACGCCTTCTTCAGATTTAGAACTGTCCGATTCAGTCTCAGCTGGGATATCTTGCTCTGAAGCTGAGTCAGAAAACTGCTCCGATCAATATCGATGGCAGCGAAGTAGAAACGGACATCAAAATTTTTGCGAAAATGTTTTTGTTTACAAAATGAGCTTATTTCAACCCTATCTGTATTCAAATTATTTCAAATTTCAAAATAATTAAGAAAATCTGGCACATTACTAAGCACATCTACACTTGATTTTAAAAAGTCATCGCATTAGAAACGGACATTTCAATTTGTCCTTTACTTCGAAATTTTGACAGATGAATGAAACGTAAAAAAAGTCATCTGTCACCTGTCAAACGTGAATTTTTATTTTCTTCTATTAATAATCCTTTTATTTTTATTTAAATTGTATATTTCGCGTGGTTTAAGAACTAAATAAATGATTTAACACACAGTGAAATGTGTAAATTGATAAATTTAAAGTAAATAAAGACATCTACAAAATTTGGTTAAAAAAGCGAAATATTGATTGCATATTGCTTAGATTTTCTTTAAATATCCAGATATGTATTACTGGAGATATCTGATGGTTGTTATCTTAGTTATTCGATATTTTCGATAACGTAGAAACGGATATCAGGCACATGTCTTTTTCTACGTAGAAGACTTTTCAGAGTAAAAAAGTACATTTACATTATTTCAGTAAAACAACGATATAGTGATTGTTTCTTTTATAAAACCAATAAAGAAGGTTATTTTAATGCATCAAAAAAAAATATGTTAATCAGTCCACAACTCTCAAATAGTCACAATTTTTTAATAAATATGCTCTCCTGTAAAATTGCGATTTTGTAGATGTCTTCTTCTACTTTGTTGCCATCGATATGTTCCTCTTTATTATCTGACTTTTATTTTTTTATTTTTTTTACAAAAATGTAAGTAATTTCAGCATTTTTTAAAGATTTTTCATTAAATAATGGTTGAATATTTCCTATTTTTCATGATTACCTAGCATTAAACATATTTCGTAGATTAACGTGGAATAGATTATATTTTAAAGTGTTACAATTTAGCTTTTTTTGTAAATTTAGTAAAATAAACCCTATGTAGCCAACAATGAAACAGTTGCACAATGGACACAACGAAACACTGTTTCATTGTGTACTGTTATACACTGTACACAATGAAACAGTGTTTCGTAGTAAAGTAGATGATGTTTGGTATTCCTATCATCATCTACTTTCCGTGCAAATTAATAATTTTTGTGACTAGAAATTAATCTATTTGTTTTTCTTTAAAGATGGCGCATACTAAATCTTTAAAAAGAAAGAAAGGCTATCATTTAGGCGACAATATGCTTCGACCTATCTAATAAACAGAGAAGGAAAGAGCTTGAGAAAAGCTGCACAAGAGTGCAATGTGTATTATCATATGATGCATCTTTACCAGGTTAAAGATTTACTCCCAACTACGAAGTTAATAAAACATTTACAGTCGAACAATAAACAGGACTCAAAGAATATAATATCGAAGAATGTGCAATACAATTTTACGGATTAGGCTCCAAGGATGTGCGGTAGTATTCTTTGTTATTAGGAGTTGAGAAATCAGTAAAACAATTTAAATATTTGAGCACATTATATTTTATAACTTGGTACAATTGGTGACCAAAAGACAAGCCATTGGTGCGGATTCTGTTTTGTACGAACTAAACTTAATTTATGCTATTCCTATCTTTCTCTCTCTAATAAAACAAGAAAGATACTAACGTAAATCAGAGCTGTGAAATTTAGTTGAACTAATATTTCCATACAAATTAAGGGTACACGTAAAAATATGTCGGTTAAAAACACGGTGATGTACAAGGCGTAAACTAGTTTGACATCTCTAACTTAGTTCATAGCTATAGCCGTCCTTTTATCGCACTGCCTTTTAGTAAAAGACAGCGATTCTCTAATGTTAGTTAAGTTATTGAATAAGAGAATCGGTACCATTGTTTTTTTTTTAATCCTAAGATAACAAACCAATCACTAGTGTTGTTAAATTAGTATTGCTTATTAAAAGTGCCTAAGAAGTCAGTAGTCATTATTTCTTAACTAGACTTTAATTAACGTGCCTTAGATATAGCAAATTTATTAATCTTGTTGCTAAAAGTTTAGTATAAATTGTAAGGCGTTATCTTAATTCGTTATTACTTAGTATAGGTAACCTGAAGGGCCTGATTAAAGGGAAATTTATAATACAACCTTTTTTGATTGAACTCAAGCATTTTTTGTCATTCAATTACTCCATAAATTTCACAAAATATGAGACGGACACTATTAATTAATATGTTTCATTGCTGAATTTGTGGTGTTTCATTGTGTCCACAGTGGTGTACACAATGAAACATTTCCTATTTTTTTGTTTTTATTTTGTTGCTGATTAATTACACATTAATTAAAAACACCATAAATGACATCCGATACCCAATAAAATTGCGTATAAACATAAAAAATAGACTTCTATCTAGCAAAAACAAAAGGTGTACAAGACTTTGAATTTTTAGTGTTTCATTGTTGGACACATGACCCGAGACGAAGGATCCGAAGGATGACATAAGTGGCGCCACCCGATTTTTAGATATTTGTGATTCTGATGAGTGGGCTTCATGATATAGACCACGTGCCTACTGTAGGGTTACATAATAAAAAGCATGTGGGTACGTCTATATGTAGGTACCTTTAGGTTACCTTCGTCAATAGGATATCTATTTCTATTGTTTATGGTCGAGTAAGTTATAAATGACGGACATGAGGTAGGTAGGTACTGAGAATAAAATATTATCATAGTAATTAATAGTTTCGTTATGTGACCCCAATCAAGACTGCAATTATAAAAACATATGTGTTATTTCTATGTAATTATCTAAATAAGATAATTAAAATAACATTTAAGTTTATGTTAGATAGGTGTTACTTGATCTTTTGCCCTAGTGGGGTAAAAACAATGTCAAACGGTCTGAAAAAGTCTGCAGGAAATTTATTACCTAGTTGTAATTAAAATGATTAAAAACATAGTGATGATGGGTGAAGGAAAAAGGGAAACATCATGAGGAAACCGGCATGTCCTAGATTCAACAACTTCGAAGACATGTAGCGACATCTACGAACTAAAAACTCGCAAATCCTGCATCGAAGCAGAGTACTCCGTGCGAATCAACATTACAAATTACAAAATATTTTATTGCTTCATTAGTTTACATAAAAGTTTAGTGTTTGGAGCTTCCCTGTAAGCAAGTAATGCCTATGTTGGGAAACCCCGCTCCTCCATAGCAATGCAATACAAATTTAGAAAACTAGTTATTTACACAAAACAAGTACAGAAGTATGTTGAAGTGATATACATTACAGAAGTTACGATTTAATTTTAAAATATAGGAAAATCTTGCTTGCAGGTGTGTTCAGTGTTATGTAAGGCAGTGTGTTGTTTATGAAGGATATTAGTGTTTTGTTGCATGTGTGTGAGTATGATGATAGTAAATTAGTGATGAATGTCGCTAGGGCGTGTGTTCTGTGAGTTATTAGTATTTTTGTTTAGTATTATTTTACTTACATAAATGCGTGTGATATATGATATGTGTGCGTATTGAGCATTTAGTATTTAGTTAGAGATATATGTGTGGGTGTGGCGGGGTGTGTGATTATGACTACTTATTTAATATATTTTACTTAATGTGTTCCAAGAGTGCCTCCGTGTCATCATAGGTGTCATAGGTTAGTGATATTATTCAATTTATTAAAGTTGTTTTGCAATCGTGGTATTGTTTTGGGTATATGTATATTATCCTGTTGATTTTATTATTAAGTATAGCTGATCGCTTATTATATTGTCTTCCGGCGAATACAGTTTTTGTATGGGGAATTTGTGCAATTAGGTCTTTTCTTCTTTGAGCTGTTATGCTTCAGTGATATTTTAGACATTTATGTATTTTAAAAAGAGTTTGTATTACTTATAATTTACGAACTGAGAGTAAATCACTCATATGATACAGGTTTTCAGTAGGGTGTCTTTACTTTTTAAAATACATGATCTTAATTAGGGCTCGTTGGGCTCGTTCGACGTTGATAAAATTAGTTTTTGCAGCTCCACCCCAAATGGGGATGCAATATATTAAGACCGACTGTACCAGAGCTACGTAGATCTAAAATTTGAACATATAGATACAACAGTCCAAAATCAACCATCGGGCAGTTACCCAGATCAGACACAACATCCATCTGCAGGTGTATTCGCTAACTCAGTTGACATCAATTTGAAATTTGCAGTACATTGCTCGGTGGACATCGATTATAATAGCCACTACGTGGTACATTTTTGTTTTCCTATACGTCAAAGCAACAATGTACTGCAAAGTGCCTAGCAAATTGATGTCAACTGAGTTAGCGAATACACCTGGTGGTCGGAAGATCCTCTCTTTTCAATGGAGGTTTACAGGACTTTACAACCTGTAACGCAACATTGCAGACAACTAGGTATTAGTTTCTGACTACTATAAGACTGCTAAAGTTTTCCGCTCTTTCCATCCAGTCTGTCCCTCAGGGCCGATTACACCAATTCTAAACGCCCAGTTTTCGACGTTTAAGCTCGCTTAAACGCGTTTAGCCGCTGTCATAAAGCTGAAGAGTTTGTTTGTTTGGTTGAACGCGCTAATCTTAGGAACTACTGGATCGAATTGAAAAAATATTTTTGTGTTGAATATTCCATTTATCGAGGAAGGCTATAGGCTATATAACATTACGCTACGACTAACAGGAGCGATGCATCAATGAAAAATGTGGCAAAGACGGGAAAAAAGTCTTTTTGAGAGCTTCAGTTGCGTGCGCTGCGTAAACGGTTAAAGTTACGCAAAAATTAAGTATGACGGAATTATTCTCCTTTTAAATTTCTAAAAAAGTCTGCGACAGCATATGTCTATCTTTTAAAGTTAACTCACTATAATCTTTTTTATGGTTTTTATTTTCTAAGCTTAGTTCAGTAAAACTTATTTTATAGAGCGAATGGTGAAATCGGCACTCGGACTCCGAGTGACTGAGACTGTCAGATCTTTAATGGTCGTAGGTCTGTTTACTAGTCCTACATAGGAGGTAGGGAACGGTAGGGAACCGTTCCTTACGTCTTATGTAGTACATTAGCATAAAATTTTAAGACATAACATAGCTTAGGTACTATTGTTTATCCCAATAATATTAACGCATAACATTATTTACGCATAACCGCTTACGCATAATTTTTTCAAGCATAATAATGTTTACACCAATAATGATATGCGTAAATAATATAATATGATATACTAAAGCAAAAATTTATTTACGCCAATGATATTAAAACATATTTTTTGCATAATAATTAACTCGCAAAATGTTAGGCACTAATACCGCGAGAAAAGGTAAGTTTTGTAAATTTGTTATACATTATGTATGTAAAACATATTGGCGGCTTTTCCAAACCCCACAAAAAAGAAAAAGAAAAAGAGGGTGGCCCAGGAGCCACCCCCGCCGCACCTTAACCTATTGATATACCACGCCTGACTTCATTTTTATGCCTTAATACAAATAAGCTAATAGTCATTATGCCTAAAAACATTATGCCAAAACAAATTAGCCTACAACATAAATATGGGAACAAAAACAGTATGCCAAAAACGATTATGGCTAAGTATTATTGTACCAAAAGAGTTATGCCAAAGTATATAAGGGGAAAAAAATGCGAATAGAAGGGATCCCGGTAGGGAACAATATATACCTAGGTACATACGTATACTTACCTATGTTTGCCGGTTCGTGGTCTCCAGCGCTCATCTGCTTTTAGGGAAGCGTCACTCGCACCTGTTTACCTTGTTATCTCTGGATGTGACCCCACGTGTTTTTGTGCCAGTGAATCCACTCCTTTCACGGATTATTTGAGTCCAGTATTTATTCTACTACGCAATCCAATTTAGCATCTCAACACAAAGTCTCCAGAACTGTGTGGTATCTTTTTAATACGCTTCTAATAGCTTGGTAAGTATATGTATCTCTGTAACGGAATCTTTGAACGTGATGTTCACTCACTTCAAATCATCGAATTGAATTGAAACTTTGCACACTTATCAAGGAACGATGGCATGGTAAGCTAAGTGACGTCATTCTAAATCAAAGATGGCGGACTAGTTACTTTTTATGCATTCATGATCAATCTGCCCGCGCCTTTTCCCAACTGTCTTGGGGTTGGCTTCCAGTCTAACCGGATGCAGCTGAATATCAATATTTTACATGAAGCGACTGCCTATCTGACCTCCACAACCCATTGCAGTTACTGGGTAATACGATACACCTTGGTAACACTGGTTGTCAGACTTTCGGGCTTCTGACTAGGTTTCGGGTTTCAGGAGGAGCTCGTGGCTAAAGTAATAACAGCTGCACGGGTCAATCCATCAGGTTAAGCTACGCTTGCCGGGGCTGATCCATGGATGACCATCTTTACATCTTTACATACTACTCCTCCGTGCCTCGGAAAGCACGTTAAGCCATTGGTCCCGGCTGTCAATCGTGGATCTTTGATAGTTGTTACGGGTCGTCAGAAGCCCGAATGTCTGACAACCAGTTTTACCAAGGGGTATCGTATTACCCAATAACTGGATTGTGGAGGTCAGATAGGCACTCGCTCCATGTTAAATACTGGTATTTAGCTGCATCCGTTTAGACTGGAAGCCGATCCCAAGATAGTTGGGAAAAGGCTAGGCAGGGAGGTTTTTAAAATAAGTTCGATCTACCTTTTCACTGTTTTTTTAGCTACAGGGCGTAACGCTTTAGAGTTACTCTATCAAATGTCCTTCAAAACTTACCGAATAAACTAATCAACAATTTTGATTTAATAATACTTTTTTTAAATGTGTATTAATTTTGGCACTTACGTTGTCTATTCCAACCAAGCCACACTCTTAATATCGCCATCTCTTCTCATGCCGTTCAAAAGTATTTGCATCACTTTCGTTTGTTTAGTAAGTCAGATGGCTGGTGGGCCTCGTCGACACAGATTCTTTCCCAGTTTTTTTTTAAGATCAGAGCTTCAGATTCGTTACATAATAACACTGTTTTAACAGTAAATATTCGTAGTTTAGCAGTATAAAATCATCAAACTATTTACTTATTAAAATATTAGTCTCTACATTGTGTGTGGGTATACTTGTGACCTTGAACAATAATTTTTAAACAATAATGTAATTTTTAGGGTTCCCAAAGTTCGAATGATAAAACGGATTTGATGAAACGTGGCCGCTCATAATGGGCCCTCAATATAAGGCTTAATATCACCCAAAAGGCAAAGGTGAGAGCTATGTTCGGCGTTTCCTTGCGTGATCGAATCAGACATGTAGATATTTGCAGGAGACCAGAGTTACCGAGATAGCCCGAAGAATCGTCAAACATGAATCAAATCATCACATGAATAGAATGATGTCGATGGGACCGAAATTTTTGGGATTGGAGACCGCGTACCGGAAGACGCAATTTTGGAAGGCGATGGATACGAGACGTACTATGTCCAGCTATAAACGTCTTTCGACTGAAATGATGATGATGATGATGGTTATAAAATTAACTAAAAAAATGTGCTCAAGCAGTTACATCTACGTACATACTGTTACAAAAGAAGAAACTATTGTAAAAATTATAAATAAATTTAATTTGGTGGCTCCGAAACTACAAGACTATTTGAGTTGAAATTTAGTACACACATGAATATCTGTAACTCAAACGCACCGTAAATAAATAAATTTGGATTGGGGTGTCACTTGTGAGGTGGCAATCGCGAAAAGAGCATATTTAAAATTTATCAGATGTTTTTATTTGTTAATAAATAGTTTTTTGAAGAAAACAAATGAAACTTGACCACCCCTCCTCATATCTCCGTAAGTCTAAAATTTTAATAAAAATACAGAAAATAGTTCTTTACTCTAAGATTGCAGGAACACCTAGAAATATGTCTTTGTTTTTAAAAATCATATTCAGTAAATAGAATTCGTTCGGATCCCGTTGTGAGCGAGTCGCACTTGGCTGATTTTTTTCAAGCTTTTTTAACAAAACAGGTTTGCAAAAACCAAGGATATAAAGTTACAACATGGAGGTAGATCTTCTCGACAGATCTGAAAATGGTGCATATAATCATATTTTAGCAGAACGAGTTCCTTAATTACTTAAGTACTATAAAAGGTAATTGTAAGTAATTATATGTCACAGTTGACAGTAGGGGCTACCGGTGCTATGTTGTGGCTACTATTTCTATTTGTCGTTGCTCTCTGGCTGGTTGTCAGACGGTTTCAGAATAGAAGGATATTACAAGTGGCTAGTAAAATTAAATGTGATATAAAAGCTTACCCCTTTATGGGCCACGCCTATTTGTTTATCGGGGGTGGCGAGAGTAAGTAGGTTTTTTTTAATATTAATTAAGTTATAATTTTGTCGTGGTGATCAAGAGGTTCGTTTATGACTACAAGAGTAAGTGCTTAGTCATCATAGTCATATACCTACTCCTGGTTTCGGACTTGAAAATTCAAAGTGGAGAACTGGTCGAACTCAACTTTAGCATGAGAACTTGTAAAAATGTAGCTTGAAAATAGAGTTTGGTAAGTTCTTAACTTTGTTAATTTAACAACTGGGGGATAGTCATCCACCAATTGCTGAATTGAAAAAATGTGAGGCAACTTGGATCTCATACCATACCGTTACGAGGTACCTACTCATTCCAATTCAATAGAGTCCTCCAAATGAGAAGTGATTCATCCGTGCAGTAGTTAAGGCGCAGTTATACGACTTTTAATGGTTTTTAATTAAACATCCCGTCTAAACCACTACTCTTATTTGTTTGAATAAAAAAAATATGTTACTCTAGATAATTAGCGTCGTAATTTGATCTGAGAATATTTGAAATTATATTTTTATAACATAGTGTAATTAATTTGTAAATTTATGATAAAAAATTGAGAATCACGCAAAAACTATTAAGCGTATTTTTGTGAAACCTACACCATTTTAAAGATCATTTAATTATTTATAATGTAGTCTAAGTGTTTCAGTTTAATACCTGTTCTTTTATGTGTAATAAATTAATAATGCGCCTAATTTCGGACAGCGCTCCTTGATGGGCGAGTCTTATTACTGAGTGGACGTACGACGCGTGTGAGCTCAGCACAGAACACGCAAGCTAATCACTCAAGATCATTGGCAGTTAATAGCGCCTTAAGTTAATTTTGTGCCGTAAGGCTGTAGCAAGTTACCCAAAGCACAGATAATATATTACCCCAAAGTTAGTTTTTCACGTCTCGTTTTTTTTTACGGAAGTTTTTATTGGAATTTAATTTTTAAGAATGTAGCCGTACAGTTTATAATTTAATCGTTTCACCATAGTATTTAAACAACTGTTTTGAACTTTATGGATTGGCAACAAACTCGTGAGAGATTATATATATAATAGCCTTTTATTTTCTTAATGTTCATGCATATTTACATTAAATTTTCTTAAAATTCCAGTAATAATTGTTTAATTAATTAATTTTTCTATTTCAACAATAAGTCAACAATCGCACAACAATTCAATTTTACAACATAAAATAGTAATAACAGATACATTAACAGATACATGCAATAGTTAATTATTATTTAAAACTTATATTCAACATGTCATTGCAATTCATTCAAATAAATAATTAAAATTACTAAAATTTACAATAAAACATACATTAAATTTATTTACCATTATTATACAATTGATTAATTAATTAAATATCATTATTTATTTATTCTTATTATACAGGGTGTAACGGAAAGGTGTGGTCATATTTTAGGAGCCGGTTCTGCCCATGGAAATGAACAACTTTATCTAAGAAAAAATAGAAAATTAAAAAAAAAATTGAACCTTCCATACAAATTTATCAAAAGCTGATCAATATTTGTACAGGGAATAAAAAAAAAAATTAGGATTTCCTCAGGTTTTCTTGAATAAAGTTGTTCATATCGATGGGCAGATGCAGATCCTAAAATATGACCACACCTTTCCGTTACACCCTGTATAATTATTAAGGACCTCTTAACGAGTAAACGCCTCCTCCATCTTTTTCCAACTATCTCTGTTTTTTGCCTTTGTAATTCAGTTTTTTCCAGCCACTTCATTGATCTCGTCTATCCATCTCTCTTTTGGCCTTCCCTTCTTTCGTTTACTGGGTGGTCCTGGCCAAGTAGTTATCCTTTGAGCCCACCTATCTTTGATCATACGAGCAACATGAACAGCCCACTTCCATTTCAATTTCATGCAATGTTCTAAAGCGTCTAAAACATTCGTTGCTTTCCTTATATCTTTATTTCTTATTTTGTCTTTTCTTTTAAGGTCTAATATCCTACGTTCCATTTATCTTTGACATACTTGAAGTTTGTTTCTTGTGTGCTTATTAAAAATACAAGTTTGACAGGCATATATAAGACACGGTAGTATACAGGAATCTAGTACTTTTCTCTCACATACAAATGTGATATTTTGTTGCAGATCGCATGCGCACTTTTCAAATGTTTGGTCGTGAAGCTATCAAAAATGGTGGAATGACTAACATGTGGCTAGGGGAACAATATTATACGGGTAAGAAACAAACTTCCCATTAAATTTTATAGTGACTGTTGACTGTGTGATTGAAGAGTTCGTAGCTAGATAATGACAGCCTCTTGGATCAATCTTCAAGGATAAGCAAATGACAGCCTCTCGAATCTATCTTGAAGGCTAAGCAATGCTTCCAGTGATCGGGCCTGGGACGGGATCTGTTACATACCAACCTCGTTTGTCTCACGGTCGCAAGCGAGACTGATCGTGAGGTTGGGTTCAATTCCTAAAAAAAAAAGGTCGGGCAATAAGTGTTATTGGGTTTTAGCATTAAGAATTTCTCAGTAGCAGCCAGGAGTTAGGAAGCTGGTGGTGTAACACCCCCGTGCCTCAGTAAGCACGTAAAGCCGTTGGTCTTGCGCCTGATCTCTCCCGGTCGTCAAAAATGACCACCGCGACCGAAACTTGGTCGAGAGGATTATTACATACCGAGACTCCTCCATACCTCAGAAAGTACGTTAAGCTCTAAATAATCTCTAAATAATGAAATAGAGTCACTGCGTTCCCTGGCACAGGCAATTGAAGGAAAACTGGTGGGTTTTAGTCAGTAAAAGTCTGACATGCCCTTCCGCTTCTACCAGAGAGGGAGAAGTTTTTTTATAATACAGAAAAAGGAGACATTATAATACAGAGGTGTTACTTAATTCTAAACTCGCCAAACTTTTACGTTTGATGGCATTATAACACAATGTTAGTTATTTGATGATTACCCATCCACAACAAAAGAATGCTGTTGATCCCGGCTGTTTGTTTTTATTTTTATTTTGTGAGCTTCGTTACCTCGGCGTGTTTTCTGGTGGTCGCCTAGTCACCACTGTTGATTCTGGATTACAGGAGTTACAGTGGTTTGGGAATAGTGTTGCGGGCTTGTCACGGGAAGTCAGACTCTAGAATCTGACACCAGTCTCGCAAAGCGGTATCGCGTTACTCAGTTGCGGGGTTGTTGAGGTCAGAGAGGCAGTTTGTCCATGTAAAATAATAATATAATTATATATGTGTGTCGTTTTCACGTGAATAAACAGTTTTTCTTTCTTTCGTCTGTAAAAACTATTGACAGCTGACCCTAATATAGAGCGCTAAAACAGATTGAATGTAATAAAGAACATTATGGATTTTTACGGTTTCCGTGCAATTTTCAGTTTTTTTCTTCTTATTAGAACCTTTCTGAGACTTCAACGAATAGCTTTAACCATTCACTTTTCACTTTTATCCATTAACACATTTAGCCATTCACTTTAGGGTTCCGTACTCGAAGGGTTCAAACGGAGCCCTATTTAATTGCTGACACTCACGTATCCGTCTGTCTTTCTGTCCGTCTGTCCTTCTGTCTGTCTGTCCGTCGTCTGTCACACAGGTTTTACAACCAAACGGTTGGAGCTACTGTCATCAAATTTTCACAGTATAAGGATCTTGTTGATCCAAAGCCATACAAATAGTAAAAAATGCAATTGGTACGGAACCCTTAATGTGCGAAGTCCCACACGCAATTGCCCGATTTTTTTTTTATTTAAGTTACGTTTTATGAACGTTAATATTGATAGCTTTCTACATTTTGCAGTTGTGGTAGACCCAGAGGATTTAGAAGTTATCCTGAAGACTTCACTTGAAAAAGATGATGTCATGAGATTTGCAAGAAATCTTATTGGCAATGGAACTATATTTGCACCAGGTAAATCAACGATTTAATTATCCATTTACTGAACTAGCGAAAGTGAAATTAGTACTTCCCTTACTATAAATTATAGTATATGTTCTGTTCTAGACTGTAATCTATCTCTGTGCCAAATTTCTTCTACATCTGTTAATCCATTCTGGCGTGATGAGTAACAAACATCAATCCTAACTTTCGCATTTATTATATTAGTAGGAATAAAAGCAACACTTTAATCGATGAAGGTCGAAGAAAAAGTTTGGCTAGCGTCGTCTCTATAAGGTCCAGCAGGTGTATTCGCTAACTCAGTTGACATAGGCACATTGCAGTACATTACTGCTTTGACGTATAGGAAACCAAAAATGTACTACGTATTGCCTATTAATCGATGTCCACCGAGCAAAGCAGCAATGTACTGCAAAGTTCTAACGTCAGCTGAGTTAGTGAATACACCTGCTGGACCTTACAGAGATGATGCTAGCCAAACTCTTCCTTCGACCTTCATCACTTAAAGAGGGAGATTACCAGAGGTTTTTAGGTATATTCACTGTTGTAAGTAGGTTCAGTATAATCCTACTAATATTATTATGCGAAAGTTAGGATTGATGAAAGAAAGAAAAAATAAAAATTATTCGGCAACAGTACACGAAACACGCACGGTACAAAGAAATAATAATGTAGAAAAACAATACATTAAAACAAACAAAGTGTGTGCCTCACGACTGCGCTAAAAAGGTCCATTTCAGCGATAATGATAGATGTTTGTTACTCAATCACGCCAGAATGGCTTAATGGATCAAGATGAAAGATGTCAACTGGGTTAGCGAATACACCTGCAGGTTCAGGAACGTGTCACGTGGTTAGCGTTAAATTTGGACGTTGCGATTGGCTGTTGCGCTGCGTGTCGCGGATTCGATTCCCGCACGGAAAAAATATTTGCATGACTTACAGAGAGTTGTTCCGAGGCTGGGTGTCTTTTATAAGTGAGATTACATGTTTGTTCACGCACCCACGATACAGGAGTAATCCCTAGTGTGGGGCAACGTGTTTCATTCCAGTAACTGTGTCACAGTTGCGATCAAAAACTCTGTGTAGGGTACTGTTGTAAAGGGCCTGTACCTTCATTAATTTAAGAGGGAGTTTGCATTTGCAGATTTAGAGATACAGACCTGTCTCAGGCGGACAGTAGGCTTAGTAATTGAGTTCCGATGCCACATTTCACATCCAGAGACAGGAACCTTACAATGCGATCCGTATCGAGGAGCACTGGCCTTGTGAATCAGGCCCTAGATCCAACCGCGTAACGACATCTTCGACCGATGATCGTCGAGGCGATAAGCCACGGCAGCAGCTCATACTTACGTATAGACCTACATGTGTGATAACCATACTGCCGTTCGCCATCACGCGTCCGTGCGCACTAAGCCAGCCAAGGTGAAAGGAATTTAAGGTGTAGTTATACGACTTTGAATGGTTTTTAATTGAACATCACGTCTAAACGACTATTCTTATTTCTTTGAAAAAAATGTATGATACCTACTCTAGATTATTTTCGTCGTTATTTGATCTCAGGATATTTGAAATAATATTTTTATAACATAGTCTAATTAATTTGTAAAGTTATGTCTAACGCGGATAAAAAATTGAGAATCACGCAAAAACTCATCATCATCAGCATTTTGATGTCCCCACTGCTGGGGCTCAGGCCTCCTCCAAATCTACCACGCGGGCGCATTGCGGGATGTCACATTTCTTGGATTTTTTGGTTCTAGGACATGCCGGTTTCCTCACGATGTTTTCCTTCACCGTTTTGAGAGCAGTGGTGATGAAATAATTTACACAAAGTAAAGCGCCAGCCTGGGTTTGAACTCACGACCTACAACTTGTAAGTCGCGGTCGTTTCCACTGAGCCATCACTGCTCACGCAAAAACTATACCATTTTAAAGATCATTTAATTATTTATAATTTAGTCTTAGGGTTTTAGTTTACTTGTTGTTTTAAATGTAATAAATTAATAATGCTTCTAATTTCGGACAGCGCTCCTTGATGGGCGAGTCCTATTACTGGGTGGACATACGATGCGTTACGTGAGCTCAGCGCAGAACACGCAAGCTAACCACTCAAGGTCGTCGGAAGCTAATAGCGCCTTAAGGAATGTAGACTGGCCGGGCGGCCGTATCATCGTGCTCGTTCAGCGAGAGAGCGCGGCACATTCTACCGACATTACCAAATTATGATAGTTCTAAGTTTATTAACGTACCCTATTCTATTTTCGATTTGTTTCTTGGAACTATATATAAGGCGTGCTTTCTAATAAATGACACAGATTGTTATTCGCTTTTTTATTCGCAACACGCTCCCCTAAACCATCAAGCTATTAGCGGTAACAACAATCGAGACGTATGTATAGACAGCCGAGCCCTAGTCAACCATAGAGGCGTGAGTTTTTGATTTTCAAGCGAGCAACCTTTCTCTAAAACTTCGCAGTGTCCATCTGGCGTCCTCGTCGCAAGGTTCTGGCTCCGACCTTCACTCCAAAGAACTTGAACCACTTTGTAAAGATATTCGCCCGGCAGAGCATCGTGCTGGCGGAACAGTTGCAGTCAGTCTCGGGGTCAGGACCCGTCTCCGTGTGGAAGTATCTCACCAGCTACACCATGGATTCTGTTTGTGGTAAGACATGATACTAAGTACCCTTTTGCGACCTGTGGGTGGCGTAAAATGTTATAGAGGAAATAAGAGCATTTGTCCCTTCATATAAAGCTTTTGTGTTTGTAAGATTTGATCTTTGTCAGCAATATAAAATAAAATAAAAATAAACCTGTTCATTTCTAAATAATTAAATGCATTATTCAGTTTATTTATACAGTTTAAATGAAAAATTAATTGCGATTAATTAAGGACCCCTCTTTAGTTAAAGACCTCCTCCAGTTTGTGCCATGTTTCACGGTCTTCTGCCAGTGTAAGTCAATTTTGGCCGGCCACTTTGCTTATTTCGTCAGCCCATCTTTCTTAGCAATATACTAGTTATTATTTCTGTGCAAAATGCGAGCTGGTGCAATTTGACAGCTTAGCTAAGTTAGATTATATAATGTCATTTTAAACAGTTAAGTCCTGGTTACCTACTTCAGCTTGTCCCACTACTGGGCAAAAGCCTTCCCCATGGACTTCCTTTTGTTTCGGTCCAGGGTTGGTGTGCAACCATTAGCACTTGTTCTACCCACTTGCCATCATCAGAACTACGAGTAGCTTACCTTTTTTCAAAACAAGCTAGTTTTTTTCAAATCTGAGCTCTAATAACCTTTCCTTAAGTAATTCACATACTTACGATACAAATGTTCTTCTCCATGGAGATCTACGCTTTGGAATGTGCAATTAGCTTCATCTTTCTGACTGACCGACTTCTTGACAATTCAAAAGAGACTGTAAATTGTTTATTTGAAACTAGCGACCCACCCCAGCTTCGCTCGGGTAAAAATTATATACTTAAACCTTTCTCATGAATCCCTCTGTCTATTGGTGAAAGTCACAGGAATGTCCGTTCAGTAGTTTTTGCGTTTATCGGGTACAGATGCGGCGGCAGACTTTGTTATAATATGTAGTGATAAATGCTTTGATTTTGAGTAGAAGGTGAGGTTGAAATAATTATCATTATATTAATCATAGCATAGCAACAAGAAGGGCAGCCCAATCAAAACTAGTAGTATCGAGATACAAAAACTATTACGGGAAACGAAAATGCGCTTATTTAATACCTTCTACCTATCATCTACAAAAATTCAATGAGAAATAACAAATAATAATTATGAAAATAAATACAAAAAGTTCGTTGATTATCTTTGAAAATGCATCATTCTGTTTAAATTTCATCCAATTTGTAATTTGCATCGACGGGCCACTTGACCCGCGCCGGCGTTGTTTTGTAGTATCTTAGCTATTATTTACTAATTACCTCCTATGGTTTTATAAACTATGATTTAACCATAATAATTGATATTTCGTTAGTATTAAGATTGCGTAAGTGTTTCAACATCCAGACAATCCTTTTGAAGTTTTTGTGATGTTTCTGTTTATATTTTGTTTTGTTCCATATATAATAAACATTATAATAAAAAAAAAAAACGATCGTTTTTCCATAGAAACGGCCCTAGGTGTCAATGTGAACGCCCAGAAGACAGTCGACGAGCCATTTCTGACGGCTTTCGAGGAGTGCTGCAAACTGATGGCTGCACGCATGGTGTCGCCCTGGCTGGACGCAGACGCCGTGTACAAGCTGCTGCCCTACCACGCCAGCTTTGAGAGCTGCAAGAATATCATCTGCAGTTTTATTGATAATGTAAATTATGTTTAGTCTTAATGGCCGCCACACATTCTCCGGTTTACCGGAGAGGTCTGCCTGTTGTTGCCGTGTTTTCTTTGTGTAGGTTAAAAACTGGACAGGTCTGTCCCCATACACCTTCTGTTGTATCTACCTGCGCAAGAAGTATACTAGAACAGGCAGACCTCTCCGGTAAACCGGAGCGTGTGTGGTGGCCATTATACTCGAGAAACCTTATGTGAGACTCAGATGTGTTACACGCTATAGTTTGCCGAAAAGGTCTGTCGGTACAGGTGTACCTGCACTGTTAGACCGGAGCGTGTATTGGGACAGACGTGTCTATGTGTAGTTCTTTTAACCTACACAAATACAATACGCTCCCGTCTACCTTTGCAGTTAGACCGAAGCGTGTATTGGGACAGACCTGTGCAGTTTTTTTTAACCTACACAAACAGAACATGCTCCGGTCTACCTGTGCAGGTGTACCTGCGCAGTTAGACCGGAGCGTGTATTGGGACATACCTGAGCAGTTTTTTTTTAACCTGCACAAACTGAACAGACCGGAGAGTGTATTGGGACAGACCTGTGCAGTTTTTTTTAACCTACACAAACACAACATGCTCCGGTCTACCTTTGCAGGTGTACTTGCGCAGTTAGACCGGAGCGTGTATTGGGAAAGACCTGTGCAGTTTTTTTTTAACCTACACAAACACAATACGCTCTGGTCTACCACTGCAGGTGTACCTGTGCAGTTTGACCGGAGCGTGTAAAGAACTGCACAGTTCTGTACTTGTGCAGTTCTTTTAACCTACACAAACAGAACACGCTCCGGTTTTCCTGTGATATACATGCGCAGTTAGACCGGAGCGTGTACGGCCGGGATTAGGGATTAGGGTTTGTTCACTCAATCCTATTCTGGTATTAATATCAAATCGAATACTAGTAGGTATTCCTCTTTTTACCCGACTGGCCTAGAATGAGGGTGATGTTTTTCAAGACTATTTATCTATGTATGGCAATTTCTTTGGCACATTTGGAAGCCTAAACGGCTGGATAGATTTTTAACAGACTTCAAAAAAAGGAGGTTATCAATTCGGATGTTTGTATTTTTTTCTTTCTTAATGTACGAGTATGTTCAGGCATAACTCCGTCATATATTGACGGATTTGCAAAATTCTTTGCAAAATGGTCCCATTTAAATTTCATACAGAACTGATGATGGGTTTCGGAGACAGACAACGGAACTCTTCAAAAATTGACAGCAAATCAACCGCGATTGTTGCGATCGTATGTCTATGAGTTGTTAACACAGTTTAATGGGAAACCACAATTAAAAAGTGAAATTTAAATACTTTTTAACAAAAAAATAGTTCCGGCTTCCAAAAAAAGTGCAAAATAACATATATTTCGGAAGTCAGTGTCAAAAAACGAAGACACAAAACCAGAAACACCGACTGCCGAAATTAAAGTTATTTTGCACTTTTTTTGGAAGTCGGTTATATTTTTTTGTAAAAAAGTTATTTATTACAAATGAGACATCATTAGGTTGGTCTTGGCAGCCGAAGTGTCATAGGATAAATAAATTAGTCAGGTTTTTTTACTCAGTGGCAGTGCATGGGGTGATAGGAATCACAGATTTTTTTTTAATAGTCTTCATATTTATTATTTCCCGGAGTTCTGAGGGTTTCTCCAGAGCGGGAGAAGTCATTGGATGATTTCCCAACTTCCAAATAAAAAAATAAGGTGAGAGTTTGGAGGCCTTGTTATCTTTGTTTCTTAATAACGAATATCGTTTGAGATCTTAACAATGATATAACACACTTTCAAGACTACATAGTTCTAACATTTTCAAATCTAATTTTCTTAAATTTCAGGTGATCAAAAAAAAACGGAAAGCCATGAGGGAAAATGACAATAACGTCAAGAAAAGTGAGTAGCAATTTGACTAAATAACTACTATTTCCTACAATTCATGATATACGACGCATTTCCTTTCTCAGGAAGCCTTCAAACAAATTACAATCTAACTGTACTTTAAACTGGTCGGTAAAGTAGGGCTATTAGCAGGCCAAGAGTACTGGCCAGTGGTAAACACAGGTTAACCACTCGGTAATACAGATAATTATACAGCATTGGGGTTCGTTTCATAAAATACACAAGTCAAGAATAATAAATACATTTATTATGTGTCATTGTGATGCAAACGGGTGGATGTTCTCGGAAAGATAGACTGACGCTACAGAATAGATACATAGGTACCATTAATACGGTTTCCTCTCATTTTGGCACCTTCCCATCTTAGCACTCATGAATTTATTTATCATGCCACAAAAAATTCTCATCTTTGCACAACAAAATTCTCAACTTTGGCAACCCTATCACGAGTCTCGTGATAGGGTTGCCATAAATTATTGTGAGGAAAATGGTAATATTTTTCAAAGTAAAATAAATCTTAAAGCATGGCGTTGAGCATCGAGATGGAAAGGTGCCGAGATGGGACTAAACCATTAATGCATTTACTTATACGAAGATAATTTCTTTGGATCAACTAAAAACGAACGGACTCAATACAGCAGTCGGCCTATAGTGGGTTCATGAGACCATGTCGCGTTTTCAAATGGAAGTTGGGGAAAAGAAAATCCTAATACACAAAATACACATTTGCAACTTAACTTTAAAAAGAAAACTTACACATACTCGTATAACGCAAGACGACGAGACAAAAAAACTTTTTACAAAAAAAATACAACCGACTTCCATAAATAAAACTAAAAAATGTAAAATAACTTTAATTTCGGAAGTCGGTGTTTCTAGTTTGGTTTCTTCGTTATTTGACACCGACTTCCGAAATTAAAGTTATTTTACATTTTTTAGTTTTATTTATAGAAGTCGGTTGTATTTTTTAACCGACTTCAAAAAATGAGGAGGTTATCAATTCGGATGTTTGTATTTTTTTTTTTTTTTTTTATGTATGTTCGGGCATAGCTCCGTCATATATTGATGGATTTGCAAAATTCTTTTTTTGTTCGGAAGGGGTTTATTCCGAAATGGTCCCATTTAAATGTCAAAAAGATCTGATGATGGATTTCGGAGGCAGACAACGGAACTCTTCAAAAATTGACAGCAAATCAACCGCGATTGCTGCTATCGTATATCTATGAATTATTGTTAACACAGTTTAATGGGGAACCACAACTAAAAAGTGAAAAATAAAAAACTTTTTTACAAAAAAATAGAACCGACTTCCAAAAAAAAAATGCAAAATAACTTTAATTTCGGAAGTCGGTGTCAAAAAACGAAGACACAAAACAGGAACACCGACTTCCGAAATTAAAGTTATTTTGCATTTTTTTTTTGGAAGTCGGTTCTATTTTTTTGTAAAAAGTTTTTTATTTTTCACTTTTTAGTTGTTGTACCCCATTCTAAAACTAAATTAATAGTAAAGTTATGCCCGAATTGATAGCCCCAAAAATAGGGAATTTGAACATAGTTTGGTGAAATTAGGGTGTATCAGGGTGAACTGTACAAATCTATATACCCCTTCAGAGCGTATCAGCGTGATGTAATGTTGTGAAGTGGTGAAAACAATATACAGACATGCGATTGCAGCAATTCTGGATGGTTTGCTATCATTTATTGAAGAGTTCCATTGTGTATCTCCGAAGTTCTACATCAGATCTTCACCAAATTAAAATGGGACTACGTGTGAAGCAACAGCTTTCAAATAAAAAAAAATCTTTAAAATCGGTTCACGTAGTGAAAAGTTATGAGGTAACACACATAAAAAAAAAAAAAAAATACAGTCGAATTGAGAACCTCCTCCTTTTTTTGAAGTCGTATAACTAAGTATGGTAGGGCAAACATGAAGGAGCAAGACTTTATAATGAAATACCTGATGACGTGTGTATCCAACAGCTTGTATTCATATAAAAAAGCTCTGGAAGAATACGTCAGAACTAAAAATACTAACACCGATTGTCACTTGAAGTATTTAAATTCTTTTTTTTTATATAACCGCGTCATACTGCGTGGTAACAGAGACTGCATTTAAATATGTACTTTTAAATATATTTTATACATTTCTTAATATGTAAGTGAACTGTAATGTTCTTTTTCTTTGAGGAATAAATCTCTTTAAACCGAAGGAGAATTCTATATTCTCTAGATAATTCCTTAAGAGACACCTTCAATCATTTTATTTATGTTAACCTTGTATTTGTATTCATCTTTTGAAACACCGGTCCAGTTTCTGAAACGAAGATTATCGCAAAATTAATGTGACAAATTATTATCAAACGCGCATTAAGACGCAAACACTCTAAAATGGCTGGTTTTCTCAACATTTTTTAACCAAATCTATTACGTAGCTGCAGAAAAAAAGTGTGTGTGTACTTATATACGCACGTAACAAGTTATACTTCTTTGGCGTAACAAGATAAAAAACCAAACTGTAACAAAGTTTATAAAAGGAAAACAATCATTCTTCATGAACCACAGACTATAGCTAACTTCAGAGTGTCGGTTCTAGCAACTTCACGGTGTCGGTTCTTGCTAACTTCAGGGTGTCGGTTTTTTGTGACGGTGTGCGCGCACATCGTAAAAATTTACTCTAATCGTTTTTCCCTAACGCGCCAAAAGAAGTATAACTTCAAAAAATGTTAATTATGACTATATTTTTGAGAACTTTATTGTTACCGAAATACGTTTTTAACAAAATCCTCCATAGAAATGATCGTCAAACTTACCTATAACTACTAGCCAACGCACGTCAGTAAAATTTATAACAAACAATAAATCGAATTTCAATGCAATACTTGGTTGTTTTAGATTTTTAATAGCTCAACTCAGTTTTGCGTAAATCGATAAAATGCCTCATATTTTACAATCAATTGCAAGCATTGTGTCGTAGCACATCTCTTTCTTTATATTATGCAGTTCAAGAGTGATCGCATTTATTAAGGTGGACCTTAAGCGCGGATGAATGTCGCGCTCTTACTGCTGTAATTGGTTGAATCAATTTTCAACAGCCAGTCACATCACTTTACTTGCGTTTAATTAGTAACGCGTCGATAATTTATTTTCAGAAACCGGGTGCTACTCATCTCGTGCAGCTTAAATTTACTAACACGCTTTTAACTATTTAAAAAATCTTAGAAGTTAAATTTGACTCGACTCCCGGTTTTCGATTGAACTGAAATTTTGCATAAGTACATGTTTAGTTTGGATGCCAATGTATGGTTCGACCTCTCGCACCCTGTCCTGGTCCAGGCTATATTATGGAGTGAAAGGGCATGGGAAGTTGTCACCTCCTTCAGCAAAGCAGTAATGCTCGCGAAGGAGGAGGTGGGACGCATGAGGGAGAGGCAATAGTCGCGCCCTCACGCCTCTAGCCATTGCAGACACCCCGAGCGTCGGGAGACGCAAGCCGATTCCCTGCCACCGTAGGCGCGGGCTTGCGGACGGCGAGTAATGGAAAGCTCACCGTCGATAAAGATCAGGCCCGAGTCGCCGGCGCGTAGTCTTCTACGCGCGCCCCTCAAAGATCTAACAGCAGAAATTGACGGGGCCCGTTAGGGCCGATGCCTGCCTAGGGTCACAGATAAATTCGAAAGAGATTCACTGCAGCCCTTGGCACAAGCAACTGAAGGAAAAGTGGTGGGTTTTGGTCAGTAAGAGTCTGACACGTCCTCCTGCTCCACCCAGAGCGGGAGAAGTCATTTGATGACTGCCCACCCTCCAAAAAAAAAGCTAAGTGACGTCATACTAAATCCAATATTGTGGACTTCCAAAAATGGCGGGCTAGTTATTATGCATTCCCATGTTATGGGTAGGTATCAAATCATTAGATTTGAAGAAGCTTATTACTCATAAAATGGCAAAAGATATCTTTTGTAATCGATGCTGATTGATTTTTGAGGTTTTCCGTCCATGGATACAACTTGAGCATTGCTTTTTATATTTTTACTAAAAATATTTTGTAGTCACCTTATTATTTTAACATTTGCAAGCCAATTTATGAAGAAATGTGTAATTGCGCACACAATTTGTGTAGACTATATCTTGCACCGCATTTCTTGCAAATAAATGATTCCGATTTTGAACTTCGGAGAGTGTTATCGACATGTGAAATGTTAGCCGACTTTTCTTGCGGACTGACTTTTGAAGTGTATTTTAACTTTTCTTGGGGACTAACTTTTAAAGTGGTCGTCGGGTTATCTTTGGGATCGTATGTCCAATTCTTGCCTTTTGTGTCCAGTGTGGTCCAAACTTTATCAGTACTGAGTTTTGTAGCTGCCGTAAACGTAGTCTTAGGCCACGTAATTTTTTGAAATCTCTCCTTTTTTTGATCCGTTTTCGAACCCGTTTGACTTTTGACTATGTCTGCAATTAGAAGTACATCTTCAAATTTGTCAGGGATTACTTCCATTTCATTGTATTGTATATATCCAGGAACTGGCGACTCTTCTGTTTTGATTGATTTAGATTTTATGGTGAAAACGATAAATCCAGAAATATATACTATTGTGCTTCTCATTTTTATCCAACTTCAAAAAAGGACGATTTTCTGTATCAGTCTGTATTATATTTGATGTTATTATTTACTGCCTTACTAGGAGCGTGTTCTTCGGGAATTTTATTAGCGTTCTTGCAGTTTTATGAAGCTTGTTAAATTTTATGTAGTTTCTTTATCTCATTTCAATTTATTTTATTTTACACACAAACTATTACAGTATATTCATAAATAAGTACAAATTCAGTGTTTAATGCTCAACACAGTACATAATCATACATTTCCAGATTTCAAGTAAATGCGCAGTCCACTAAAATTATCATTAAAATTTAAATTATACCATACAATAAATTCCAATTAATATCTTATACAATTTCATAAGTTACAATTAATACCCTAAACAATGACATAAACTCCAATTAAATAAATAAATAAAATAAAAAGCCTTTATTGTTGATCTTAGTTATAACAAAAGTTTTGTAAATATGCCTAAGATCTTTACTATTAAGTTACTAGTAACAAAATTTACTAATTATAATACTATCTATACTTCGCAAACGGCATTTACTCCTCAACTTGTCTTCCGACAAAGGCCTCCTCTAAAGATCGCCATTCAATTCTATCCCTTGCCGTTCGAGTCCATGTTGGACCCGCTATTTTCCTGATATCATCTTCCCATCTCTTAGTTTGTCTTCCTCTGTTCCTTTTGCAGTCTAGCGGGTACCATTCTGTAAGTCTTGTCCATTTTTCCTTTTTCTCTCTTGTCATATGTCCTGTCCATCGCCACTTTAGTTGTTTGTATGTTATGTATGCATTCTTGAATTTAGTTTTACTTTTAATCTTTTTTAATTTTTCTCGGTCTTTTCTTTTAACACCTATTGTACTTCTCTCAATTCCGTTTTGACAAACTTTTATTTTGTTTACCAGTTGTTCTGTCAATACCCAGGTTTGACACCCGTATAGCAAGCATGGCAAAATACACATGTTAAATACCTTTCTTTTGTCTTTCATCGGCATTTCATTGTTCTTCATAGCTTCGCTAAGTGACCAATATCGTTTTCAGGTGTTAGCTATTCTTCTTTCTATTTCCTTTTTCATGCAGTCTTCGGTAGATATTAATTGTCCTAAGTAAACGTATTCATGTACATATTCTATTCGCTCTTTATTCACTAATATGGTATCTTTTTGTGTAGAGTTTGACATAATTTTTGTTTTACTTAGATTCATTGTTAGACCTGCCTTGTCACTTTCGTCAGCTAATTGTTGTAGCATTAATTCCAATGCTTTTCGGCTCTCAGAGAAAATGATCGAAGTCGTCTGCAAAACGTAGGTGGCTCAGATTTTCACCATTTATATTTAATCCTTTATTCATCCAGTCTAGGTTCCTAAATATCATTTCTAACACGGCTGAGTTCCAATTAATACCCAATAAATTGACATAAATTCCAATTATTGCTCTATCTAATGTCATAAAAAGTAATAAGTAAATAACGTCAGTGTATAATAATGTCAAGATAAGTAAGTAATGTCTAATAAAGGCAACACATAATTACAATATAAGTAAAATATTTTAGCAAAATCAATCGGACTCAAGTATGCACCATATTTACATGTATTATTGTTATACACATGAATTTTTATCTGACAGGTATTCATTTATTATGTAGTATGTCTTACTTGTCAATTGATTACTGAGTTGCTTCTTAAATGCATTGATATATTTAATACTTAACAAAGCCTTAAGTTATTTATTAATATGTGGTTCCATTCCCAGGAATTGTTTATGGAGTACTGCTTTTTTGTTGTCTACTGCTTATTTTATATCCATGTCGCGAACTGTGTAGTTTTTCAAAAAGGTGTAAGTTTGTTTTGACAAATACGGCTACCTCACTTAGGTTCCTATAAGCAAAAAAAGGGTGCTGTTAATATACGGAAAGGAGATTGTTCTGCATCCATACATCTTTCACCTCAGATCGAACAGCGAAGGAAATTTGCTTTGCGTGTTCTAAATTAAGAGTATAAGCCCATGAAGACAAAGTTTAATGACGGACACCTTGTAGAAAGCATTTATTTTAAAAGAAAACAAAGATTTTGATGTTATTTTTAGTAAGAATTAATCTCTTCAATGCTTAGAAATATGCTTGTAAATGCCTGTCACTAAAGTTATTTATTATCACAGCCAGGTGGTTAGGTAACACGTTAATAAAAGCAATCAGAGTCCGTAAAAAATAGCAAAGTCGTCGAATGTTTTCCAAAAATAACAAAATGAAATCACTACACAATGCAGTCAGACAGCTGACAGTTGAGATTATTGACATTTGACATGACAAGGCTTAGGGATGCCCTATAAAATTTTAAACAAAATCGATATCGTTCAGTACCCAGCGTGCTATTCTATTTGAAATATTACAATGCATCTCACCTAAGGCGTGTGTGCCGGCTATTTCAAATCGTATTCGTGAAAATAGGATCGAAATAGCCTTCATAATAAACGTGTGGTTGTTTGTGCACTGCTTCGTTTTCGTTTCGTTTTTATATTCGTGAATCTCTCACACCGAGTCAGTTTTTACGGATCGAAGTAGCCGTCATGCTTAATAAAGGGCGTTTTGTGCACAAATATTCGAGTCGGTTCGAGTGATTGTTTTTAGTGAATACTCGAATCTCGGATTGGTGCACGTGGACTATCGTATTCGATTTGTATTCGTGTTTTTAAAAACGGACCATGAAAAATTCCCCATAAGGAATCACGAATACGAATCGACTATGAGTAAGTGCACAGCGCCCATTCGTGAATTCTGATCCGTTTTTATGCTGTTCGTAAAAAACACGAATTGAATCAAATACAAGGTAGTGCACAAACATCCTTATGTGTATAGTATAGTAATAGTAATTGTATAGAAAAAGATAAGTAATTCTATAGGATGCATGTTATCTTATCTTATCGATGTGTGTGAAATGAAAGATTGGGCATCACTAATTGTCATGTGAAATCTCAAATCTAATTGTCAAAGATGGCAACATTTTTGATGTGTGATGTCGTAAATCGTTTAAGCTCTTTTAGTTGTCCAATAGATAACGCAGAGTGTCCGTTTCATACAGAAATTTGCAATAAGTATAAAAAAATATACTTATAATTACTATGTATGTCAGAGGTTTGTTGGTCCTGGGGCCATTTCCGACAATGTCCTTTACAAAGAACGGATTGCAGCTTTCCGTGCTTTGAATATCGCATATCGCCCTAACACACATTTTCGCGCTCTAAATACTGTCTCCATGTTCGTGGAGCTACCCCAATATATGATCCCGTATAGTAATGCAGACGTAACGTACTCGTATAAAGATTATGTGTACATTAATTCCTAAATAAATAAATAGTTCCAGATTCCGACAAAGGCATGAATACATTCCTTGAGATGTTAATAGAGGCAACTGGCGGAGAACGAGGGTACTCCGACCTGGAGTTGCAAGAAGAGACCCTTGTCATTGTGGTAGCTGGAACCGATACTTCGGCTGTGGGAGTGGCCTTTACGGTCTCTATGCTGGCGAGGCATCCTGATGTACAGGAGAGAGTGTATAAAGAGTGAGTCTCGTCATCCAAGTTATTTTATAGATACGATTGAACTCGATGTTCCCTTGCCTGATAGAATGAGGTGCAAATATGGAGATTAATAGAAGGATCAGAATACAAGTGTAGCGACATCTATGTCGCCACATACGAACTAAACACACAAATCCTGCATCGAGCAAGCAGAGTTGTCAGCGCGATGTGAACATTTACAAAAGTTCGAAGTCAACCATCGGGCAGTTGCCCGGACCAGATACAACACCCGTCTTGTCGGAGGATACTCCGTTTTCAATGGAGGTTTGAGGGACTTTAAAGCCTATTTCGTATACCTCTAAACAATAATTACCAAACTTAAATGTCAATGGGCAGGGCACGTTGTTTGTGAAACAAATAGCTGATGGGGCTACACATTCAGAGATAGGGACCACCTACTGGAAGTCGTTGCGTGAGTAGGATACAAGGTGGATCAATGACCTGAGGCTCTACACTAGAGAAAATTTTTCTACCGGCAATAACGCACACAAAATTACATTTTGACTTTTGGACAACCAAAAGCCAAAATGTAAAAGATTGGCTACAAATATGACATGATTTGTGGCGTAGCATAATCAGCCTATAATGTTCCCACTGCTGAGACACAGGCATCCTCTTTGTGAGAAGATGTGGGCCATAAGACACCACGCGGGCCGAATGCGGGTTGGTGGATAATACGATTAAGGCGCTATTAACTGCCAACGACCTTGAGTGAATAGCTTGCTTGTTCATCAGTGCTGAGCTCACGTAACGCGTCGTACGTCCACCCAGTAATAGGACTTGCCCATCCAGGAACGCTGTCCGAAATTGGACTCATTATTAATTTATTATACTTAAAACAACAGGTATTGTAGTAAAACACGTATACTAATATAGAAATAATTAAATGATCTTTAAAATGGTGAAGGTTTCCCTAATGATTCTCAATTTTTATTTACGTTAAACATAACTTTTCAAATTAATTACAATATGTTATAAAAATATAATTTTAAATATTCACAAGAAGAGAAAAATTGTCTAGGGTAACGACTAGTTTTATTTTTCATAGAAATAAAACTAGTCGTTTAAACGTGATGTTTAATTAAAAATCATTAGAAGTCGCATAACTGCGCCTTAAAATAGTGTTATGTTGATACCATACGTCGCTACTACAATTTAACTAACTACAACCTTTGGTTATAATACCCGAGCCTGCGGACGGCGAGCAGTGGGTAGCTCGCCGTCCAATCAGCACCAGGCCCGAGAGTCGACGGAGCGTAGTGTTCCACGCGCGCCTCGAAGAGATTAGTGTCAGGCACAACTGACGGGGCCCATCGTGGCCGGTGCCTGCATGCCTAGGGGTAGCGGATAAATTCTGAAAATGAGTTACCGCACCCCTGGGCACTCAGGCAGGGTAGGAACAGGGGTGGGTTTTAGTCAGTAAGAGTCTGACACGCCCTTCCGCTCCACCCAGAACGGGAGCAGTCATTGGATGATTTCGCACCCCCCAAAAAAAAATCAAAAAACCTTTGGTTGAGATGAAAATCCACTGGACGCAAGAGGCACAAGACTGGCAGTAGCAGACGGGTCATGAACCCTAATACAGTGTGATCGTTTCATTGGCGATTATCAATAACACATTACCAGCACAATCTCTATTCTTCTATTTATAAAGCCGTCTTTTGTTTTTATTATGCTTAGATTGAGGGAAGTATTCGGTGAGTCCGATAGACCAGTGACCTTCGAGGACCTGCCTCGTCTCAAGTACCTGGACGCGGTGGTCCGAGAGACTCTGCGGCTATACCCGCCTGTGCCTGTCATCGTCAGGAAGATCGAGAAGGATGTAGAACTCCGTATGTATTTATTGAATTTTTTAACATTGACAGGCTCGCGTTAACCACTGTCTCACCTGATTGCCTAGAAGTTACCTATTCACTATGACGATATAATGTTAGTGCTGTGCGTGGCGGATGGCTAATTTAATGCGGATCTTCTTCAATCTAAATTAATTAATTTAAGTATTTATTTATTTATGCACACAAAAATACTTAAGAGAGAAAAACAAACAAATACAGATAGATGAACACAAAGGTGCTGCTTGTTTCAGAAGAAAATTCTTTCAGCCGACCTGCGACTGTAAAGTTGGATGAGAAATGTAGACGCAGTATGTATAAATAGATATAGAAACATAAAATAGACTAG
This sequence comes from Polia nebulosa, assembly GCA_951329385.1. NCBI lineage: Eukaryota > Metazoa > Arthropoda > Insecta > Lepidoptera > Noctuidae > Polia > Polia nebulosa. The sequence continues at coordinate 32,431,301 of OX589595.1, forward strand.
ATTATGTGAGTAATTCATAAATAAAATATACCTAACTTTACAATAAACAAAATACATAATTAAATATAAAATCAAAAACTTCTAACTAAATAAAACTTACAATCTGGCATCAAAAAATTCCTCCTCATCGCTGTCTACTAGAAGTGTGCCCAAAAGACTGGCGACATTGCCACGTTGTATGGCAATACTTAACCTCTGACCGAGGAAAAAGCCAGCCCTTGGGTCACGCCAAGTGTCAACAAGGCGTTTGGAAAGATCTTTAAATACTAAATGTGCACTTGGACCCCATGGCCCAAGGGTTTCAAAATTATAATATAAAATAAATATCTATAACAAATATAATTTTATTACGGGATAGTGGAAAGGTAATGCACTTTGAGTTGTTTCTTGAATTGGTAGACGTTATTAGAACTAAAGAAGAAAAGAAGAGGTGGGGCGCCACTAGGTGAACATCTAAGATTGATAAGCTCCGTGACAAACATTTCTCAGAAAATACAAAAAGCCTCTGTAGCCTCTGTTGGCAATCCAAGAAATAAATAAATAAATATATAATAAATAGAATAAAAAATATGTTTGTTTAAGGGAATATTTTTATATTGATCTGGTAAAGATTTCACTTACAAAAAGCGAAATTATTGCGACGGATAAAAGATTCCCGAAACATTTCATTTCCGGTAAGATATGTCCTGGGAGCAAAGACGCGGGAAAAACAACTTTGGGGAGGCCTATGTCCAGCAGTGAACGACTTTTAGCTGAAACGATGATGAAGATGGTGAATATGGCCTTTTGTATGTTTTTTTTAGAGCAACTAAAGTTGACGATCACAGACAAAAATCAATTTTATTGTGAACACACCACGGTTACCGCAACAAGCGTAGTGGAGCTTGGGAGACATGTCAAAAGTGTATGAAATGAGGTAGGAGACGTGCCTGTGGATATAGTTAGGAAGCTGGAATTGGGTCACCCTTTGATAAATTATAGGTGCTTTGTAAGTTAATTTAGGACACCTTCCACTGTCCTGATTCAATTCCGTCCTCATCTCCCGTCTCCAAACACAAAACTCGAATTTCCAGTGGATCGGTCTGGTGTCTCCTTAAACAGCATAATGTGTCTTTGGAAAGTCTTGTAGTAAATGAAGCAGAATGAGACTATTGTTTGCTCCCTTACTTGCTGGAGAGACTTAGTTATTTTTCTCACCTTTTTCATCTATCTATGACAGTACTTTTCAAATAGGACAGTCATTGAATTAAATTAACGTATATTTTCAATATCTACGCAGGAACAATCTTTTGCGTTACATGTTTATGAACTAGGCTTACGGGATAATTACATTTATATGTATAACTAAAATTATTATAATATTAAGCTCGGTACATACAGTTAAGTTCTCATATGATTTGACCAGTACAGATAACATGGACATTAAAAGAGACTACAATGAGAAGAAACACAGAAACAAACTGTTTCGGTGTTTCTTCTCAGGGTAGTCATATAAGAAACACCCGCTCATCTAGCTTAAACTGACAAAACAAAAATTAAATTATATGTAAAAGTGAAAATTTATTTAAAACCTACTTAAAAAATAAAAATCATTAATCATATAAGTCAGCTACTTTATTTCAGCACTTCTGGTAGTTTTTCCGTATCTGAGTAGTTTAGTTTTACAAAAAATACTACAACTAAATAGTCTCTTATTATTTTTACAGCATCAGGTATAACGTTAGTGGAAGGATGCGGTGTTCTGGTGAGCATCTGGGGCACTCAGCGCAACCCTCGGTACTGGGGAGACGACGCGGAGCTGTTCCGACCTGAACGATTCTTCGACACGCCGCTCAAGCATCCTGCTGCCTTCATGGCTTTTAGCCATGGACCTAGGAATTGTTTAGGTTAGTATTCTCCTTTTTTTCCAAATTCGAACCAATATTGCATCGTTGGTCTAGTGATCATAAGCCATCTGGATTTTCTCAATAGCCGGCTGGACTCTGAACTTGTGTCCTGTTTGAGTTGAGCGCAATAGGCTTGCTATATTACTAAAACAATCTGCTAAGCCTTTTCCCAACTATCTTGGAGTCGACTTCCAGTCTAACCGGATGCCGCTGAATACCAGTATTTTACACGGAGCGACTGCCTATTTGACCTCCACAACCCAATTACTGGGTAATACGAAGACTGGTTGTCAGACTTTCGGACTTCTGACGCCCCGTAACGAATGTCAAAGATCCACGATTGACAGCCGGGACCAACGGCCTTATTTGCTTTCCGAGGCATGGAGGAGTCTCGGTATGTAAAGATGGTCACCCATCCATGGACCAATCCTGCAAGCGTAGCTTAACCTGATGGATCGACCCGTGCGGCTGTTATTACTTTAGCCACGAGCTCCTCTTGCTCTCTATTACATGTAACTTAAACTCTCGCATTCCCCTTAAACTTAAGGGGAAGGTTTATGAAACAATAGTCAGACCTGCTGTCTTGTATGGTTCAGCATGTTGGGCCACAAAAGGAATGAATGAAAAGCAATTGCATGCAGCTGCGATGAGAATGCTAAGAGTGAGGTAGTATATAAGAGGAAGTCTGAAAGTGGCACCGGTGACTGAAAAGTTGTGTGGAAATTGGCTGTAATGGTATGGGTATGTGATGCGGAGGAATGAAGAAAATGTTGTGAGGAAAGTCTTGTGTATGGATGTCATAAGAGTAGGGGAAGGCCAAAGAAACGATGGATGGACTGTGTGAAAGAGGATATGGGTTAAAAGAGGGTGATTGCACAGATGACGACTAATAGATGAGTATGGAAGAAAAAGAAATTTTGCGCCGACCCCAAATAAATTGGGATAAGGGCAGGAGAATGATGAGTGTAATTAATTTGTAAAGTTATGTCGAACGCAGATAAAAAATTTTGAATCACGAAAAAACTATAAAGCGTATTTTTATGAAACCTTCATTATTTTAAAAATCATTTAATTATTTATATTTTAGTATACGTATTTTAGTATAATACTAGTTGTTTTATGTTTAATAAGTTAATAATACGTCTAATTTCGGATAGCGCTCCTTGGTGGGCGAGTTGGTTCTAAACTAGGTGGACGACGTGGACGTACGACGCGTTACGTGAGCTTAATACAGAACACGCAACCTCTAAGCCAAACGGAAACGCGCCGACTCTGTCAAAACGCGCCAACTGTAGTGTTTATAGTAACCGCTTTTTCTTTTTTTTTTTTGGGAGGTTGAAAAATCATCCAATGACTTCTCCCGCTCTGGGCGGAGCGGGAGGGCGTGTCAGACTCTTACTGACTAAAACCCACCTCTATTCCTTCCTGCCCTGAATGCCCAGGGGCGAGGTAACTGTTTCGAATTTATCCTCAACCCCTAGGCAGGCATCGGCCATGACGGGCCCCGTCATGTATGCTGACAACTCTTGTTCGGCGCGCGTGGAACACTACGCGCCGTCGACTCTCGGGCCTGGTGCTGATCGGACGGCGAGTTACCCGTTACTCGCCGTCCGCAGGCCCGGGTAAATATATTATAAGTTTCAGAAGTGGAAATTCATTAAAAAAAAAACAAATTATAACAAAATAACCATTTTTACTTCATAATTACAAATTAATCAAATCACAATTAACAATTTACTTACAATTCTCTAACACTTAAAATTCACTTAAACGAAATAACACGTTATCACGTTTTATTAAACTAAACTCAAATGGCTTACGTAACCTTGCGACTAGTTGATGATTCACACGTCCGTCCAGTCCGAGCGCAGAGCAGCAGAAAAGGAACGAACTATCCCCGGCGCCTTGCTTTTATAGGCGAGGTGGTGGGTAGTTGCTGACGTAAGAGCAGATTCTCCTTACACGGCCTCTCCTGACGAGGTGTCGTCCTCGGCACAAATTCCTGGGGTGGCCCGGCTAGGACCCGCGATGGGAGAGGTCAGCGGCTCGACCTCCACTTCGCCAACTGGTTGAGGTGACGGGTCGACCACAGCAGGAGACTCCGTTTGTTCAGAGTCGTCATCAGTATCTTCATCTGAAACAAAATTTTATTAGAATCTACTCAAGCAATTTCTATAAAGCGTTCAGCCTCTCATAAAATTCCATTCGTCTTCAGTCAATTAATTCACTCATCATTCTTTCAAATAGTTCATAAGGTTGTAAATAGACACATACATCCATCTTTCTCAAGCCAAAAGCAAAGCAAAAACATTGTCCTGTATGTGTCCAGCGCGCAAGTACTGGTTCTTCGCCGCCATATTGCTATCGGCAACCGCGACCAGCATTCGGCTTCTGCCATCTGCAACATGGTCTACCAACCCGTAGACCCGCTTGACACGCAGACCGTATTCATACGTGCAAGCCGCTTAACACGCAGACCGTATTCATACGTGTAAGCCGACCCATACGCTGACCGCAATCACGCGTAAGAGCCCACTCGATACGCAGACCGTATTCATACGCACGAGTTCTCTCAACACGCAGACCGTATTCATACGTGTGAGACCACAAATTGACCATACATGGTCAAATCAACACAGCTACCTGTGACTCGGCAACCAGTGCCAACACGATTGGTGACACAACTGCGCTTGCTACCGGCGGTACCGCAGTACAGCGCAGCAGCTAACACATCACTCCTGTGTTTCTGGGCACCACTCGCCGCTCCAGAGCACCATGAAGCGCGTCGACACGCACCACAGAGCGCACACCATGCGCATCACGCAGGGCGCCACCGCACACCACGACGCGGGCCACTACGCATGACACAGCGTATTCCATGCGCACCATGAAGCGCCTCACTGCGCACCACGGAGCGCACACCATGCGCGTCTCGCGGCACACACCATGTGCAGCACACACGGAGCGACTGCACATCTGGTCTGCACAATCCTGAAACAGGTCCAATCCGAGGCACGGAGGAGTCTCGGTATGTAATGAATCAGTCACCCATCCACGGACCAACTCCTTCAAGGGTTGCTCAACCTTGAAAGTTGACCAGTGCGGCTGAGGTCACCCAAATCACACAACTCCAATAGCACTGGCATAATTATGTATGAAGTTCGATGGGACACTGGTAACAAATATTGCTAAAATCGGTTCGTTAGTTAAGCAGTTTATTATGTGGGTAGTCGCTAGCAGCATACTGCTCAGCGCCACACAAAATAGGTTTCCTTCCTCAGCAGCCTTGATATGCTTGCTGTCTTACGAGGCATGGCCTGCAATTTAACAGCGACAATAGCTTGCAAGCCCCAGAAACTACAGGCCCTCATAACGTTAGTAGGTTCCGGTGATCGAACGAGAGTATTCACTTTACCTGGGCTCGGCCGTACCTGACCATGTACAATCAATCGCCCCTGGTAACTACTGACTTACTCACCCGAACAAGCAATGTCAAACCCGCCAGAGTTAAAACTTCAACAGGTAGGTAGTTTTCAAGTTTCGCAATATCTACATCACGTGGGCACAGTGAACGAAACACTAACTTGAAGTTGCTCCACGAACGATCATTTGTTATCCAATTATTAAGCCATGACTTCGCGTCACCACGCAAACAGCTTCCTATGCGCCCTAGGCACTCGCGATCGTCCCATTTATTTAAATTACGAGCGCGATCTACCTCTGAACACCAGACGTCAAAGTCGTACAGGTTGGGATCAAAGGGAGCAATATAAAAATTATGCGATCTCGCCTGAACTAAGGAAGACAATGCCCCAACGAGCTTATCTGTCACGTCATTATCCTGGTCGACCGTTTGCGACTTCTGCCTAGTGAAAGTTTCCTGCCCCCGTGGGCTATGCTCCTCAACAGGCGTAGACACGCGACAGACATTCGTGGTCACTCCAACCGTTGGCCTCTCTAGCACGATCCACTTCATCGCACCATGCCTCGATGCTGTTAATTGATGGGTCAAAGTTCGACACATAATAGTGCAGTGATTTTACTGGTTGCATCGTTTTTATTGCTTGCATCAAAGCATGAGCGAGGGTGGATGCCTCGGAGCCGGGAACACTAGACTCCATAGACCGATGTCGTTCCGAACTTCCGACGTATTAGGGACTACCCGCGGCTCATTAGTTTTTCGCAAAACCTCGCCTTTCTTGTGGGTAGGACTCGTTCGACCCGGGGGCGAAGGAGTACAAGTGCGCTTTCTATTGCCAATATTGCTACGCGAACGATCCCTACCACGCGAATCGCGCCTATCCCTAGTACGCGATCGGTGCCTTTCGGGACTACGAGAATCATGCCTATCTCGATTACGTAAGCCATGTCGCGAAGTACGACGACTCCTACTTGAATCGCGGTACAACCTACCACTACTGCGATCGTTTGACCCACGAGATCGACGTTGTTTGCGGCCAAGTGACTTATCCCGAGTATGTGACTGTCTGTCACGAGTACACGAGCCTTTACGTCCCATAATCACACACACAACAAAAAAAAACAAGCAAACAAAACGATCGAATAAAAATAAAAGTGATAAGGTGGGTAGATTTAAAAAACAAACAAAAGAATAAAAAAAACGGTTTTTCTGTTCACGATAATTTATAGCTACGAAAGATTCTCTAAGTGGGCTTTTTAAAAGTTCTCTATCCCACTTCTGATATAAGTTTCAGAAGTGGAAATTCATTAAAAAAAAAACAAATTATAACAAAATAACCATTTTTACTTCATAATTACAAATTAATCAAATCACAATTAACAATTTACTTACAATTCTCTAACACTTAAAATTCACTTAAACGAAATAACACGTTATCACGTTTTATTAAACTAAACTCAAATGGCTTACGTAACCTTGCGACTAGTTGATGATTCACACGTCCGTCCAGTCCGAGCGCAGAGCAGCAGAAAAGGAACGAACTATCCCCGGCGCCTTGCTTTTATAGGCGAGGTGGTGGGTAGTTGCTGACGTAAGAGCAGATTCTCCTTACAATATATATACCGCTAAGAGAAAAATAATAGTTACCACTAGGTGGCGTACTTCGTTTTGTTGTCAATCAACTGCCGGATGCGACACAAGCTTTTAAAATCAGCTGCATTTGGTTAGACTGAAAGCCAAACCCGGTATAGTTGGGAGCAGGCTAGACAAATGAAGACTTTGTGGCAGCCTGGTACTATCCAATGCAGCGACAAGGACTGGCGCAGTGGCTGAGACGATTGACTTCAGCTGCTCTGCGTGTCGCGGGTTCGACTCCCGTAAAGAACAACTACGAGTATTTGTAGGGCCTACAGATAGTTGTTTGTAGTCTCCGTATCTTATGTATTTGAGTTTACATGTTTGTGAACGTACCCACGATACAAGAGTAATTCTTGGTGTGGGCAACGTTTACTTAAAAAACAAAAAATATAACTTCGTCTGAAACTGAGAAGGATTTTAAATGATGTTCTTTTTCCAGGTTATCAATACGCAATGATGTCAATGAAGACAGCACTAGCGACGCTCATCAGAAGATACCGAGTGTCTTCTGACACGAGCAGAAGTAACGGATGTAAAGCAGAAGAGAAGCCTATCAGAGTGACCTTTGATGTCATGATGAAAGATGCTGATAAGTTTACGGTTCAGTTGGATAGTAGAACAAAGTGAAATAGAACTCATATAGGTTTAATGCGGAATATAGTGAATAAGAAGTGTGATATCGTTTGAATAATATGATGATCTAACGAATTAAATTATTTAAAATATCTTTTTGACTATCGTTAGTAACAGATTGTTATACGCACCATGTCCTGTGCGCGTACGAAATAAAACTTTTTCTTTCTTTCTTACTTATATTATTTTGTAAATAAAGTTATCTGCAAATAGATACAGTTTGGAATTTATACTTCATCTTCGTGTCGCTAGCACGACAGGTCATTCAATGTAGGCGCGAAACTTCACCACTTTCACATGGTCGTTGATGGCAGCGCAGAGGTCAGGTGGCTGCAGGATTTAGGGCACAGATGATAGAATAGAAGGTAAAGCACAGTTTGTGAGACAGCTCTGCACCCACAGCAAGCTTCCGTTACACCTTCGGAGAAGGTTCGGGGAATCCCAAGTGGACTACCAGGTTAGATCCTGCGGAAATTCCTGATTTAATTTGATTTCATTTGAAAGGTACGAGTACCATATTTTTTTGGTTTTCGAGGTGAAACCTTCGAAATTTGCCTGGACCTTTGGGAATAAACCAAGGAGTGTGGGATTCTTATCTCACTAAAACCACCCCGGTGATCACCGTCATGTAACAGTGTACATGGAAAGGGCCCCGTTACCTTTTCAAAGTCCACTCCGGAACACTCTGTGCAACGCCTGTTAGGGTACATCTCTGAGAAGGCTGTAAACGTGTCTCCCCTGAGCCTCGCTATGCATGGCAGCAAGTCACCACAGCGCGCTCTGAGTAGGTACCAGAGATACCAAAGTACCACCTCCATTACACAACGCTAGTTTATAATAATAGAGATGGCGTATAGAACCGTAATACCTGCTTCATATTATCTCAATATTGGTCCCCAAAAACTCGAATTTGAAATTGTAATCATGCATTTTAATAGATTATTTTTTGTTTGCCAAACATAAATATGTATCTGTTGTTTGTGTATGTACGTAAGTAAATGTAGGCACTTGACTTATAGAAGTTTGGCACGTATGTACGCAATGTTAGCATCGAATATGATTAATAATTATGTAATTATGTGCCAAGAAGGCACATAATTATATAATTATGGTATGTTTTAAAGTATGAATACCTATGGTATGTTTTAAATAGAACTGTAGATGGTGAGTTGTTTTATAGTCTGTAGGTTTTATATTGCTAAAACGGTATAACTTTGCGGATATTTAAAACTTAAGCGTATACTTAGGAACACCTTGATACTAGACTAATAACTTCACATTGCAAAAAAAGTGTTTATTCAAATATTTCAGTGGTCTGCAGTATACCTAACATGGCGAAATCGCGTTTTTTTAATTTTTTTTAAGTACCCATCTTAAACAAACTTACGAAGTCTAGGACTCTCATGTCATCAACATTGACGTGTACATAATATAAGTAATAAAGTTTGCATAAAATAATACCTAAACATAGCACTTTTATAATCAGGACGAAGTTGCGGTCAAAAGCAAGAGATATCTCGTAGGTAATTGATTTACAACGAGTGGAGAGGAGAGGAGCTGAGCGGAGCTGTACCAATATTAACCAATGGAATTGCATAAAATCTCTTCTCCGTTTCAGTGGACAGGGATTTGCGAACCAGTTTAAAAATTGATACAAAACCGGGAAGCGGAGAGGAGAAGCGGAACAACATTTTGCGTAACTAACTGAAATCTCCCGCCATCCGCTCAAATTACCCGTCACGTGAGCTCGGCCTAGCTCCGCACAGTCCGCAACTCCGCACCGCATTACTCCCTCGCTCCGCTGCCTCGCTCCGCGTCACTGGACAGGCGGCCTAAAGCTGCCTTTTTTTGAGTAGGTATACACTAGCAAACGCGTACGTTTACATCATACTCATACATGGGCACCTATCACGTGTAACACGTGACATAATAACTAGCCTAGCTTAACCTACCTACGTTAGGTACATATTTACTTACCTAAATTAATTAATTTATAAATCCATAAATCTACATCAATTAACGCTGCCTCGTTGAGTGGTCGCAACTACTACTACCGAGTGCGAGCCTGGGTTCGATTCCCAGGTCGGGCAAAGAGGTCTTGAGTTTTCGATTAGAAATTTCTGAGAACCGCACTAATAAAATTTCTATCATTTAGAAACACTAAATAGGTACTGATAGAATAGAATAGAATCGAATCGAATAGAATAGAATAGAATAGAATGGAATGGAATAGAATAGAAAAAAATTATTTGATGGACAACACAACAGCAACAAACAAAATGTAAAGAAAAGAGTAGACACAAAGATACAATAAAATTGTGCTAACATTACGATTTTGTTTTTTTGTTTTGTTTGTAATTTTGTTGCACTTTAGTGCAGAAGAGAAAAATAATGAAGTTATAAGGAAGCAGAAGGGGAGAAGAGACGGCCTAGGCCTTGTCGCTGGAGATGGATTGGTCATACGTTTCGAAGAGATCCCAAATACATTCATCATATAACAGGCTTTGGAGTGGAATTTTTAAGAGAAAAGGAAGCGTAGTGACGCATCGTATTGGCAGAAGCGACGAGCATCGGAATAACGTGGAGCGAGGACATAGCTAGAGGATACTTAGCTAAAGATACCATAGCTAAAAGATACCCAGCTAGCGGACATAGGATCTTAACTAACTAGGACTTGTCACTGTAGGATGCATGGAGCGTTTCAATTGATTTATGGTCTAGCGTCGCCGATGCACATCATCAAGACAGTGAACCATGGGTTCGTAAAGAACCTTTTTACCCTACTGTGCGATGCATGTTGGTGCTGTAAAGACCAAAATCTTGGGCCGGTTTTGATAATTCTTACGTCAGTTGATTCGTCTTAATCTTGCGAGTGTCACTTTTTTTTTTTGGTTTGGGAAGTCATCCTATGACATCTCCCGCTCTGGGTGGAGCGGGAAGGCGTGTCAGACTATTAAATGATAAATGATAAATGATGTTTATTCAGTAAATAGGTTACAAGGAACACTTTTACACGTCAATGGTTTTTGTCAGTTTAAGCTAGATGAGGCCGGTGATTCCTAGCTGACTACCCTGAGAAAACTCCGAAACAAACTCAGAGGTCAAAGTCTCTTTTAAAGTGTTCAAATCGATACAATGTGTACTGGTTAAATCATATGAGAACCATGTACGTTTATGTCTGGGATGAGCTTTTTGAAGATATTACTGACTAAAACCCACCCCTGTTCCTTCCCTGCTTGAGTGAACAGGGGAGCGGTAACTCTGTTACGAATTTACCGCGATTTTTTTTTTCTGCAATCGCTATGGAATATCGCCCCTGGGTACTGACCCGCCCCTGGGCATTTAGGGCAGGAACAGGGGTGGGTTTTAGTAAGTAAGAGTCTGACACGCCCTCCCGCTCCACCCTAGAGCGGGAGATGTCATTGGATGATTTCTCACTCCACAATAAAAATAAAAAACCCCTATGGAATATAACTCACTAAAATATAGAAAAAAAAGAATAGATATAAACAACTAAAATGTTCCAAACAAGTCACTATACAGTTGGTGGTCTGAAATCAATAATTGATCTAAAATAACTACCACCAACTCCATCAGACTGCTTGAAAAGCTACTTGTTTGGAATTTTAGTTGTTTTTTATAAATCCATTGTTTCTTAACTGAATACTCATGCAGCTATTTAACTTAAAACCTAAACAGAAACATAGCAGACTATACACTACTGCTTACTTTACTAAGTAATGACATATGCTAACTTGAAGTACAAGAAAAAAAACTGACCACAGTCCGTTAAAAGCTCGCATGTGTATCGGTCGCGGACATAACAATTTTCCAAAAGCTACTCTCTGTTATACAAGTTAAGATCTTAAATTAAATGCAAACAAATAAATATTTAATAGTTGCTATTTCGTGATTTTAAGACAATGCTGTGGATCCTAGTGCCTGTGTTGCTGATGATTTGGACAGTGGTGTCCAGGTGGAAGAATAGAAGACTGATAGCGTTGGCGAAGCAGCTAGCTCCAAGGAGTATTGCGTTGCCGTTTGTGGGACATGCCTACCGATTCTTGGGGAGTGATGAGGGTAAGGATTAAAGGGTTACGACCCGGTCTCGCACATCAAAAGATTGGTTGTACGAGAAGAATAGAAGGTATCAGGAACAGATATAACAGTAATTAAATTGACTATCGCTGTTTTTCAGGAAAAATGTTATCTAATAATTCTACCTTTATCAGCATTATGTAATATTTTTTTTTTTTTTGACATTAATATTAATACCTCGTTGGATAGTTGATTGAATGTAGATACATTCTATGTACATAATACGTACAATTTTTTATGAAAATGGTTTGGGTACAATGATGATTCTTTCATAGTAGTTTGTATTCTTTTAGAACGTTTATTTTTATATTGCGGAACATTTTCTAACATCGAAAGCTTTGTTTAAGTGTTAGCTAAAACTTCAGAAAGTATTATAGAGCTAAAAACTACTACTTGAATATAAGTAGTTTCAAAGAAAATTTATATTTAGTGACGCCTTTTTGGGAAAAAAAAAACTTGGATTTTCTCGAAACCCAGTTTTCCGCCTATACTTCTTCGAGTTTTTAATTGTTACAAATAGCTCATACTATCACGTTCTGCTGAGAATACGTCGAGTTACCAGCGACCCTTTATAATTTTGGATCGAAAAACAATAAAAAAATATTAGCTTCATTTGAAAAGGGTTGTATATTGTTTCATCAATTTCTATTTTTATTCAGAAAGAATAGAGTTAAAATTCACATTTTATAGAATCCTTTCTGAATACTGAAAGCACTTATTTTTTTTAACCGACTTCAAAAAAAGGAGGAGGTTCTCAATTCGACTGTATTTTTTTTTTTTTTTTATGTGTGTTACCTCATAACTTCTTAGTACGTGAACCGATTTTGAAGATTTTTTTTTATTTGAAAGCTGTTGCTTCACATTTGGTCCCATTTTAATTTGGTGAAGATCTGATGAAGAACTTCGGAGATACACAATGGAACTCTTCAATAAATGATAGCAAACCTTCCAGAATTGCTGCAATCGCATGTCTGTATATTGTTTTCACCACTTCACAACATAACATCACGCTGATACGCTCTAAAGGGGTATGCAGATTCGTACAGTTCACCCTGATACACCCTAATTTCACCAACTATGTTCAAATTCTCTATTTTTAGGGCTATCAATTCGGGCATAACTTTACTACTAATTTAGTTTTAGCATGGGGTACAACAACTAAAAAGTGAAACATAATAAACTTTTTACAAAAAAAATACAACCGACTTCCACAAATAATACTAAAAAATGCAAAACAACTTTAATTTCGGAAGTCGGTGTTAAATAACGAAGAAACCAGACTAGAAACACCGACTTCCGAAATTAAAGTTGTTTTGCATTTTTTAGTATTATTTATGGAAGTCGGTTGTATTTTGTTTGTAATAAGTTTTTTAGTGTATTTTTTTTTGGAAGTCGGTTGTTTTTTTTGTAAAAAAGTTTTTTTTGTTACGTGTTTCATCCCTCCCATTCACACGACCATACCAAGATACGAGTAAGTGGTTCGCTTTCAACTTTTCTATGACTGGCGCCACTATTAAACTACCTCTAATGTACTCATTTCTCACTTTATCCATTCTCGTTACTCCACACATCCATCTCAACACATTCTCAAACTCTCCGCCAGTACTCTCCGCAAGTACTCTCCGCCAGTACTCGCCGCCAGTACTCGCCGCCAGTACTCGCCGCCAGTACTCGCCGCCAGTACTCGCCGCCAGTACTCGCCGCCAGTACTCGCCGCCAGTACTCGCCGCCAGTACTCGCCGCCAGTACTCGCCGCCAGTACTCGCCGCCAGTACTCGCCGCCAGTACTCGCCGCCAGTACTCTCCGCCAGTACTCTCCGCCAGTACTCTCCGCCAGTACTCTCCGCCAGTACTCTCCGCCAGTACTCTCCGCCAGTGCTTTCCGCAAGTACTGGCGGCGAGTACTGGCGGCGAGTACTGGCGGCGAGTACTGGCGGCGAGTACTGGCGGCGAGTACTGGCGGCGAGTACTGGCGGCGAGTACTGGCGGCGAGTACTGGCGGCGAGTACTGGCGGCGAGTACTGGCGGCGAGTACTGGCGGCGAGTACTGGCGGCGAGTACTGGCGGCGAGTACTGGCGGCGAGTACTGGCGGCGAGTACTGGCGGCGAGTACTGGCGGCGAGTACTGGCGGCGAGTACTGGCGGCGAGTACTGGCGGCGAGTACTGGCGGCGAGTACTGGCGGCGAGTACTGGTGGCGAGTACTCGCCGCCAGTACTCGCCGCCAGTGCTTTCCGCAAGTACTCAGAGTACTGGCGGCGAGTACTGGCGGCGAGTAGTCGCCACCAGTACTCGCCGGCAGTACGCGCGTTTCTTCGTTATTTGACACCAAGTTATTTTGCATTTTTTAGTATTATTTATGGAAGTCGGTTGTATTTTTTTTGTAAAAAGTTTTTTTAAGTTTAGATATTTGATTGGGTGTAATGGTTTAAGTAGGTTGGTAGGTGCCTATTTTATCTTGTGGTCAATGATATTCCTTACTTGCGCTGCGAGCCGAAATACAGGCTCTAAACCTAGTTCGGTAGCAGAGGCTTAGATTAAGATTTGTTGTGAATTGTTTCTATTTTATAAGATAACCTGTATAAACCTATGTTTCTTTTTGGTGTATTGTGTATTAAAAAACATTTAAGTTTTGATCACAAAAGAAAATGTTTTTCTTTGTAGTTTGTTCTTGCAATTTATTTTTCAGCAGGCATGCTGCGATAGACTAGTTTTCAGTGTGAGTATGTTATTACACCAATCGATCGATCGTCCATCGATTGATTGTTTGTCGACCGGTATTCGTGAAATAGCTTTGGCTGATCGACGGATACCGGTCAACAAATATCGGTCGATTGGTGTATTAACACCTAAGAGTGGATTAACAATTTATTATTTATAAAACATCTGTGCATTCCAGATCGCATGGAAACGTTCAAAAGAATAGGCAGAGAAGCACAGGAGAAAACCGGCCTCATCGCTCACTGGCAAGGGAATCGACTCTTCATCCGTAAGAAATTTTTGAATATGTTTAGTTTGGCGTAGTTTTTTTTTTTGTCTTTGGCATAAGCTTGGTTTGCAAGCAAGCCATAAAACCTTGTAATCTAGGTGTTCGGATTTCTGACGGAGGATTTTGACTATTAGTGGGACGTAGCTACTTTAACAAATAAGATAGATGAACTTAAAATAATCCTCTCGACCGAATTGCACACACACAGGGTTACGCAAACACAGGTGCACTCTCTGTTTCTTTAGTGCCTTTTCACACGCCCCGGTTGCCGGGTAACCGGTGCCGGGTAGCCGGCGGCGAAGTATATAATTTTCACACATATCAGCGTAATTTACTTTTTAACCGACTTCAAAAAGAAGGAGGTTATCAATTCGAATGTTTGTATTTTTTTTATGTATCTTTGGGCATAACTCCGTCATATATTGACGGATTTGCAAAATTCTTTTTTTTTCGAAAGGGGTTTGTTCCGAAATGGTCCCATTTAAATTTCATATTGATTTTATTATGGGTTTCGGAGACAGACTACAGAACCCTTCAAAAATTGACAGCAAATCAACCGCGAATGCTGCGATAGTATGTCTATGAATTGTTAACATAGTTTAATGGGAAACCACAACTAAAAAGTGAAACATTAAAAAATTTTTTACAAAAAAATAAAACCGGCTTCCAAAAAAAGTGCAAAATAACTTCAATTTCGGCAATCGGTGTCAAACACCGAAGACACAAAACCACGAACACCGACTTCCCAAAATTGAAGTTATTTTGCACTTTTTTAGGGTCCCGAACATCCGAATGTAAAAACGGAAAAACCCAACAACACTGTTTGCCTGACCCGGGAATCGAACCCAAGACCTCACGCTCAGCAGTCGCAACCACGAGACGAACGAGGCAGTTATATTATTATGATAGACGAACTTATCGCTTAGGTACATACCTGTAGACATATATACACGTAGGCGACACTTTACGAATTAGTTACTCAACGACTCTACGTAGCGTCAATTTGATAAGTTTATTTGTTTCAAATGTTGCGACTGTTTGTTCAACAGCTACTTAACCTTACTTACAGTGGTGGCTGACCCCGAGGCTGCGGAAGTTCTTCTCAAGACGTGCTTAGAGAAGGATGATGTCATGAAGTTCTTCAGAGTCTTACTAGGAAACGGCAGCATATTTGCACCAGGTTAGTTTATACTACACTAGCTTCTGTCAGCGACTTCGCTTGCGTGATTGTCAAAAATATCCCAAGGGAACTTATTCCCGAGATAAAATGTATCCTATGTCCTTATCCGGAATATGGTCTCCCCGTGTGACAATTCATCCAAAGTTTCATCCAATACCGTTCAGCGGTGAAGACGTGAAGAGGTAACAAACAGACAGAGTAACTCAGATACACCTAAAATATTTGTATGGACTTGCTTCTGCCAGCAGCTTCAAACGCGTGGAATTAGTACTTCCCCTTTATTAATTTCAACCACTTTTTCATCCCCGTAAGGGTTCAATTTCGAAAAACCCTTTCTTAATGGATACTCTTCACAAAGAACACACCCTCCAAATTTCACTACTCTAGGACCAGCGGTTTAGACTGTGCATTGATATATCAGTCAGTCAGTCAGGACTTTGAATTATATAAATATATATACAGATGTCCTGCAAAAACTGAATACTAGAATTACGACTCTCAAGAACAAATCTTTTCCGGAATGAGGTCAATATAGTCCACAAGAGGCGGGCGTTGGAAGGTTTCCCACAAGGTGAACCGATGATCCGGTGAGGGTCGCGGGTCGTCGATGTATGCGAGACGCACATGACATTTGTGGGGGGTTTATGTCCAGCAGTGGATGTCTTTTGGCTGAAATGATGATGACGAGACCACAAGATAAGTGAGCTGAATTAGCAACGGGCCGGGTTTAAATTGGTGTGAGACAGCCTAAAGCTACTTTGACTGGGAAACTTCCTAGGGTGGCTATTTGCAGTTGGATGAGAGTAGCCAACGATCATGCTACTAAGACATGTCCGGTCTAGTCGGTAAACATTGTGTAATGATTATTAACGGTACGATGTCTTACGATGAAAATTTGGCATCACAAATCATCATCTTACTGTTTTACATACTAGATTTTTCCAAAACCATATTCTTTGAATGTAATTGTCTTTTGATGAAGAAGAAGATGAAGTCCACTTTTACCACAAACGCTAATCACTTTTACCGTTACAGTTTCAATATGGCGTCCGCGTCGCAAGGTTCTAGCTCCAACCTTTAGCCAGAAGAACCTCAACTCTTTCGTGGAGGTGTTCTCTCGTCAGAGCAGCATCATGGTGGACCAGCTTCATTCAGTCGCCGGGAGAGGGGCTTTCTCTGTGTGGAAGTATCTTACAACCTACACCATGGATTCAGTTTGTGGTATGTGGTTAAGATGGTTTATCTATTTAGCGTGATTTCTGGTCGTATCTTTGGCTACATGTTCTTGAAGGCGCAAACTTGAGCCTTGGTCAAATGTATTAAGCTTTACTTTGTATGAAAATTTAGGCAGGATTCCGTATTGTGACCCATGAGCACACTACACACGAATGCACGAGGGCAAACAAGAGAGCAGTGGTGGCCCAGTGATAACGGCCGTGACTAACAAGTTGTAGGTCGTAAGTTCAAACCCTGGCAGGTGCTTTACTTTGTGTTAATTATTTCATAACCTCTGCTCTCAAAACGGTGAAGGAAAACATCGTGAGGAAACCGTCATGTCCTAGAACTAAAAATTTAAAGACATTTGACATCTACCAACCCGCATTGGGCCTGCGTGATCGATTACGGAATACACCTTCTCAGAGAGGAGGCCTGTGCCCCAGCAGTGGGAATATTAAAAGGCTGATGATGATGATGATGAAAGAAAAGAAATAAAACGCACAGGAAACGTGGCAAAACTCTCCATGCACAACCTTCGTAGCATTGAACGACTGACTTAAAGCCTTATCTATTAGAATCATGATCTGAGTTCGAGATTCGATAAGACTGGAAGAACACCCCAAATTAGTAGGCTATTTTGTGGTGTTCTTCCAGTCTTATCGAATGTATCGGAAAACCAGGTTTTTACATGGAGCTCCTTACTCTCAGATTTTCACAACCCAGCTATGATGGGTAGCATAATGCGGCAAGCCTTATTCAAATACTGAAGAATTATTTTCTTATCTTCTCAGAAACAACATTAGGCATAAAAGTGAACGCGCAACTGAAACCAGAGCAACCGTTCCTCAACGCCTTTGAGAACTGCTGTCGCTTAGATGCCAGACGCATCTGCCAGCCCTGGTTATACAATGATAAGATGTACAGGTTCTTATGTACTGATGACTTCGAGTTACATTCACACAGCAAAGAACTTATTTGGAGTTTTATGAACAAGGTGAGCGAATTAACGTAAACTTTTAGTGTTCCAATAGCAATGAATAGTCAGAGAGAAGATTGCCATAAACAAAATCTTTGGTTTGTGGATTACCTATTTGACTTCTAGATTCCATAGTCGCTTTTTAGTTCACCTAAGGGAGGTAATAATAGGTATATCATTAAATTTGCTAAGAAACTGGCCAAGTACGTGTCGGATTTCGCACATTAAGGGTTCCGTACAAAATATTGATATTTCTTAGTAAAGTTATAATAATAAACATTATTACCAAATTTCAATTTCATAAGTCAATGGGAAGTAAAAAAAAAACTTCGTTACAAAATTTTGTTACAGACGACAGACGAACAGACAGGCACGTAAGTGACAACAATAGGGTCAATAGGGTCCAAACGGGCTCCGTTTTGACCCTAATATATACGTAGTTTCAAAATGTGAGACTTTGGAAGAAACCCTAAAGCAGTGGATTGGTATGTTATTAAGAATTAGTCAGTATTAAAACCGAATGCATTATCTTCATTTTCAGATTATTGCCTCAAAATGGGAGTCACTGAAGAAAGAAAAACTTGAATTGAAATCAAGCCAAAGTCAGTAACTGTTCCTAATATAACAAAACCTCACTTGACAAGTGGAATTTCCTAAACAAAGTAGTCAGCGCTAAGCTTTGCTTGCCACTATCATGCCAAGCTTGCTTAATTCCAACTAATGACCTAATGTGAACACTTTGGTTGAAGTATTTGTGATGACAGAGATGAGATGAGCATTTATTTTTCTTCAGCATACAAACAAAGCTGGAAGACCTTCCTGGAGCTGCTCATAGAATCTCCAGGAGGCTATGGCAACTTGGAACTCCGAGAAGAAACCCTGGTCATCGTACTGGCTGGAACTGACACTTCAGCAGTCGGAACTGCTTTCACCACAGTCATGTTGGCCAAATACCCTAACATACAGGAGAAGGTTTACAAAGAGTAAGTGCTTTTTTGCCTGAGATACTATGGGCTGGATGATAAGACCTGAAAACTCATGCTTAGATAAGTCCTAAGCATCGACACCAGTCCGAAAAACTGTGGAAGTACCCCAAACCTGGACGTCCGTCGCGATCGTAGTCAACGACCTGAAGACAGAATTACAACTAAGATAGCCCAGACTTGTCAGGCCCAGAATGATAAGGAGAGCCGACCCTAAATCTGTATATAAAATTCAAAGTCCTGACTGACTGACTGATATATCAACGCACAGCCTATACTGCTGTTCCTAGACATGAAATTTGGAGGGTGTGTTCTTTATGAAGAGTAGGTATCCACTAAGGAAGGGTTTTTTGAAATTCCACCCTTGAGAGGGTGAAATGGGGATTGAAAGTTTATAACGGGGGAAGTGTAGCGACATCTACGACGCCGCACACGAACTAAAATAAAAAAATCCTACATCGCGCAAGCAGAGTTCTCCGCGCGATTTGAACATATACAACAGCCCGAAATCAACTATCGGGCAGTTGCCCGGACCAGACACAACAACCGTCTGGTCGGAGGATCCTCCCCTATTCAATGGAGTTTTGTGGGACTTTACACCCTGTTCCGCATTCCTCCACAGAAGTACTAATACCACGCGGGCGAAGCCGCTGGCAGTAGCTACCAGTGTTATAAGACTAAGCAAAAAGACATAGAGAGTTAGTGCTTTCGCATATACTGGGCGAAAAATATCGTATTCATTTTTTACTCTCTTAAATATCAACGGGTCTCCGAATTTTAACATCTGAATTGTTAAACTACTGCGCTATAAATTACCGAATGTATTCCAGGTTGCAGCAAGTGTTTGGCGATTCGGACAGGCCTGTGACCTCTGAAGATTTGCCTCGCCTCAAGTACCTTGAAGCAGTGATCAAGGAGACCCTGCGGCTGTATCCACCTGTTCCTTTCATCGTCCGACAAGTCCAGAAAGATGTTACAGTGCGTTAGTATCGTCCTTATATTCCCTTCTTATATTTCCTTCGCATGGATGACGGATACAAATAACATACAGAAACCCTCCTTGTTTACCACTGTTTCTATTAGTACAAACTCTATCAAAATTCGTTGCATGGTTTAGAAGAAGTTTGTAGAGAAATAGATTGAGGCAGACTGCAACTTTCTTTTTTAATTCTTCTTTGGAGTCGATGGTTGCCTAACTTTTTAAATACTTTTGGCCCAGAAGCTAGCTCTATTAATAGCAGCTCCATCGCAGAATCGCAGAATCGCACAATAGCGGATCCATCAGGTTAAGCTACGCTTGCCGGGATTGGTCCATGGATGGATGACCATCTTTACATACCGAGTCTCCTTCGTGCCTCGGAAAGCACGTTAAGCCGTTGGTCCCGGCTGTTAATCGTGGATCTTTGACAGTCGTTACGGGTCGTCAGAAGCCCGAAAATTTGACAATCAGTCTTACCAAGGGGTATCGTATTACCTAGTAACTGGGTTGTGGAGGTCAGATAGGCAGTCGCTCCATGTAAAATACTGGTATTCAGCTGCATCCGGTTAGACTGGAAGCCGACCCCAAGATAGTTGGGAAAAGGCTAAGCAGATGATGATATAATATGTTCTCTTGATATAACATCACACGTTTCACACGGGCGAAGTTGCGGGTAGAACCAAGCTAGAACTACTTTTAAATTCAAAGAAGAGTAATCATTATAGCGCCTTCGATCTTCTGTAGCAATGTGTTCCTAATGTAGTCCAAGTGTAAGTTCTACTTCCGCCACTGTATCAATAGGTATAAAAAACAAAAAATAGTTAATTTCTGGTTTTATGTCTTCGTTTATTGACACCGACTTCCGAAATTTAAGTTATTTTGTACTTTTTTGTTTTTTTTTTGGCAGTCGGTTCTATTTTTTGTAAAAAAGTTTTTTATATTTCACTTTTTAGTTGTGTTTTCCTATTAAATTGTGTAAACAATACAAAGATAAACGATCGCAGTAATTGCGAGTCATTTGCTGTTATTTATTGAAGAGTTCCACTGTCTATCTCCGAAGTTCTTCATTTGATCCTAATGTATTGTATTGTTTTTATATACTAAAACCTTGCGTGAAAAATATGCATTTAAATAACGAAAACCCCATCCAAATCGGATCAACAATTTTCATGAAAATTGCGGACAAACCAGCATACATACATACGTACACATACAAACATAAAAACGGGTCGAAAACAGAACCTCCTTTTTTGAAGTTGGTTAAAAATAATGACAAAACCATGTACCGGGTGTAGTAAGTAGTCATGACTTTTTGTGTTTATGTGTTATAAAAACTCATTAATGAATGTATTTCTATAGCTTCAGGTATAACCGTAGTAGAAGGGTGTGGCCTGTTCATCAGCATCTGGTCCATCCACCGCAACCCTCAGTACTGGGGAGACGACGCAGAGAAGTTTCGACCTGAACGGTTCATCGACACGCCGCTTACGCATCCAGCTGCCTTCATGCCGTTCAGCCATGGACCGAGGAGTTGCTTAGGTAAACTGTGTTATGGAACTTAAATATTTCATTAAACGTTGCAAAGTAATCCTGCTATCGTATTAAACTTTATTTTAACTTATTATTTCTTATGGAGGAACATCTCTTGAAATAGTACACAGAAGTGTAATATTCAATTGGTTCTGGGCTCCGTGGTTCTGTGACTTACTTTTTAAGAATGCTCCAATAATGCCCTAGTCTCGTTTTACGACATAATCTAAAGACGAGATCGAACCAAGTAACTCATACCAAACAAATTGTTGACTATCGGCTAAAATATTTATAAAATTCTCTTTTCATTATTCAGGATATCAATACGCCATGATGTCAATAAAGACTGCTCTATCAACATTTCTGCGTCGGTACCGCGTCATACCAACTGAAGAAAATAACAAAACAAGTGAAGCTAAGATCGGCTCACGAGAAACAAAGAACGTCTCAACTGAAGCAAAGAACGACTCAAGTGAACTAAGAGTCAAGTTTGACGTCATGATGAAGGATGTAGATGATTTTGTGGTACAACTTGAACTAAGAACTTAAATTAAATGTTGGATGTTTTGTAAAAGTTTTTGGCATGGTATTGATTGGTTTGAGAGAAGTGTACCTAGACATAGCGGTGCTGATACAGGTACACTGAAAGAAGGAATAATAAAGAACAAAATTCTGTTTTAAAATATTTATATATTTAACTTATTTATTTCGGGAAGTGACTTTAGACTAAATGAAGATATCACATTTAAATGGAAGTCCTAGAGCCATTTACACTTTTCTAAGGGCCCATTTTTAGGGTTCCGTACCCAAAGTGTAACAAACGGGACCCTACTACTAAGACGCCGCTGTTCGTCTGTCTGCCAGCGGGCTGTATCTCACCATCCGTAATAGCTACACAGTTAAAATTTTCACAGAAAGTGTAATGTTTAGTTTATTTTTATTCTTTGTTGTTACAGCGGCTATAGAAATACATGCTGTGTGAAAATTTCAACTGTCTACCTATTACGGATCATGAGATACAGCCCAAAAAAAAAACAAAAAAAACACGTTTCTAGAAACGTGTTTTTTTTTCTTCAGTTTATGGTGCTGAACCCTTCGTGAGAGAGTCCGACTCGCACTTGGCCGGTTTTTTTCAATCGTCAGAAAAAAAGGATTTTGTGTTTTGTACGTTTAACAAGTAGACACCTTTTACAAGTTGGATGACTATTACTCTAAATCTAACAGAGCTAACTTAGCCGTGATAGTTTTCCTTTAAAGCTCATTACATATACTACCATCATGAATTTATTTAGATTTTTAAAGCCAATAGTTTAGTTTTTAGGGGGGGGGGGGAGGGGTATACTCGACTCGAACAAGCCCCTCGTTAGCAGACACAATTAAAAACCTATTGTCACGTCTCCTAATGACCTAATGGCGCTACCATTATGAAATAGTAACATTTTTTACTAATCCCATGCAAAATTGCAGCTTTCTAGTACCAACAGTCTCTTAGCTATGCCTCGGACGGACAGACGGACAGACCGAAACTGACTACGAAACCTTAAATATAAATGGCGGTTTGACAGCTTTTGTTTGTCAAACCGCCATATTTAATGGGCTCAGTCTTATCAATAAAATCTTTGAAAACTGTTTGGTTTCTTTTACGCAGATATTCTCTATAAAGTATTTCGCTGATCAGTAGCTATCAGGTGTTAAACAGTTCAGAGATATATCTTTGAAAAAACTGTTAGTGTTTTTTTTATAACAGACAGGCGAAACAGATCGCGTGGAATATTCTTGCAGGCCGCTAACCGCTAAGCCACAAGAACTTGTTGGGAATACGCGAAATTAAAGATTGGGTTGTAATTATGTAGTGTGACTTAAAAGCTTTTCAACTTTAATGTTAACGAGATAATGATTAAAATAGCTTAACAAAAACATATATAATGCCGGTGGCTCCAACTGTGTTGGGTAGGTTTACCTTAACGTTACGTGTTAAAGATCAAATTTGCGTGTCTGTATTATTTTTGTATTATAGTTCATCGAGTCCTCGAGCACTTGTCTGATAAGCTCATATAAATTAAATAAACCTTAATGCTACTGGCAGAGGGTCCAAAGTCGTTTGATTTTAGGGTGGGTTAGATAATGTTGACAACAGTCTGTACCTACTAACCTTTTTTCCAAACAAACATTACCTGAATTTTCGATTTTTTTTTCGCATTTTCGAAATTACGCATTTGAAGTTACAAAAACGAAATGAATATCAAACGTATCCGACAAGTACCTACGTGACTTAGAGTGAAGCGGCGGGGTCAGACTCCACTTGCCTGGGTCCGCGTTACATTGCGTGCAATAAAGAATTGGTTTTTTTTTTCATACCTAAAAATAGAAGTCGTTTCCCAGCAATAATTTTCGCGCAAAGTTACTTTGTTAGACGTACAGCATGCGTAGTTGACGGCTATGTGTTGTGTTTTTTACACCCTGTATAAACACTATTGCTGAGTGTTATGGGCAATTTTTCATCCCGAAAGAATGAGCGGTCTCTGCTAGATAGTTAGGCCACAAGAGGAAAGCTCCAGGATGAAAAGCTAGTTTTTAATAAAAAGAGCATGCATATGTGAACATAGAGAACATAGAGCAATGGTGTCCCAGTAGTAACAAGTTGTAGGTCGTGGGTTTGAACACAGGCAGGCGCACTACTTTGTGTTAATTATTTCATCATCACTGCTCTCAAAACGGTGAAGGAAATCATCGTGAGGAAACCGGCATGTCCTAGAACCAAAACTTTAAAGACAACGATATACACCAACCCGCATTGGGCCCAAGTGTGACCTCTCACAGAGAGGAGGCCTGTGTCTCAGCAGCGTTAATATTATAGACTGAGTAGCTGACCCGGCTAACGTTGTTCGGCCATATAGAAATCGCGATAAAAAATGGGGGGTGGGGGTAGGAAGGTAAAAAATACTTTACAACTTATTCTCATACCTACCAAATATACACAAAAAAAAACATTACAATCGGTAGAGCCGTTTTGGAGGAGTGCAACCACAAACACCGTGACGCGAGATTTTTACATATTAGAAAGATTATGCTTATACCTACTTATTTGAATAATCTTAAAAAAAAAAACCCGAGATGAATTTATTAAGAAAAATAAAGTCGAAGGAGTTGGTACATATGTGAGGATCCTAGCAGCTGCGTTCTCTAGTTTCTGCCTCGTCACGTGGAAAAGGCATGAGTAAATAAATGGCTCCAAGAAGCTGATGTCCACTGCTCGACCTACATATTCCTGATCGTCGCAAAAAATGTTTCAGTTACTCCTAGTGCTTTCTGCATCCAGTTTTTACCGAGACATCTTATTTTCCTTGTCATAAATCCTATGTTAAAGTAAAATGAATAATACGTTCAGGACTAGGGAGAGGACTAGACTAGGGTTAACTCAGGTGTGACGTCATCGTGGTTAGTGTTCTGTTCTCTTCGCGAGGGGAACACACTCCTCCGGCTATGGCTCCGCCTCCTGCGGTGCCTGACACGGATCGACCCGACGACGACGATGCTCCTAGGTGACCGAAGTAGAGCTGAGAGCGGGGGTGCGTAGGCTGAATGCCAATAGCACCGCCCCAGGACCCAATGGCTCTCATGGGAAAGTCTGTGTCTTGGCCCTGGAGGAGGCTCACGGGCCTCGACTGAGAGGGCTCCTAAGCGCATGCATGGAGAGGGGCCAGTTCCCGCTCCATTGGAAGACACTGAAACGGGGAAACTGGTCCTACCCGGCGCTGACACCTGGTACCGGCCCAATGTGCTGCTTGGAAAGAGTAATTGAAGACCGCCTCGTCGGGCAGCTGGTGCGGGTGGGGGCGGATCTGGCGGAGAGCCAGTATGGCTTCCGCAGGGGGCGCTCCATGGTGGACGCCATCATGCGCGTACGAGCCCTCACGACGGGGGATGCAGTGGCCCGGAGTGGGGTCATTTTAGCGGTGTCTCTGGACATCGCCAATGCGTTGAAAACACTGCCCTGGAGTTGCATAGTGGAGGCACTCCGGTATCACCGGGTGCCGCCCTGAATCCGTCGCGTGGTCGAGGCTTACTTGTTGGACAGGGCCGTCATCTACCCCGGTCACCAGGATGAATGGAACCGGCGAGAGATGTCGTGCGGTGTTCCGCAGGGATCGGTCCTGGGGCCGCCTCTGTGGAACATCGGGTACGACTGGGTGCTGCGCGCCGACCTCCCCATTGGCGTCAGCGTAGTTTGCTACGATGACGACGCACTGGTCCTGGCGCAGGGAAGGTCGTACCAGGCGGCGGGTGACTTGATGTCACGCGGGGTTGCGACAGTCGTTGAGAGGATCCGGCAACTGGGACTCGAGGCCATGTGTTTTCATGGTCCTCGGAACGCGCCATCGTCGGGTTCCCGGATAACGGTAGGAGGGATTCACATCGGCGTCGAGGGGACGATGAGGCACCTGGGTCGTCCTCGACAGCCGGTGGAACTTCGTCGAGCATTTCCGACGTTTGGCTCCCAGATTGGAGCGGGCCAAAGCTGCTTTGAAGCTGCTCCTGCCCAATCTGGGGGGTCTAAGCGCCTCCTGCCGGAGGCTCTACGCGGGGATCGTGCGGTCCATGGCCCTTTACGGGGCCCCGGTGTGAGTGTGTTTTATAAGGCGGCGTCCAGCTCGCCGGTTGAACGCGTCCCAAAGGGTCATGGCCATTCGGCTCATCCGAGGATACCGCGAGGTCTCCTGTGAGGCGGCGAGCCCCCTTGACGGACTGGTGCCATGGGATCTGGAGGTCAAGGTTCTCGCGCTGCTCTGGGAGTGGCGCGAGGAGGCCAAACGCCGGGGCGAAATTCTGCTGCCGCGACACCACGCGGCTTGGCGAACGGAGCTCCGGCAGGATCTCATGGCGACATGGAGACAGCGACTGTCGCAGCCCAGCGCCACCATTGCAGGTAGTGCCCCTTTTTGAGGAGTGGCTGGTGAGGCGTCACGCGTCCGCACCTTCCGCCTGACGCAGGTCCTCACCGGACACGGTTGTTTCGGGAGGTTCCTGCATCAGATCGGGCGGGAGGAAACGCCCTGGTGTTGGCACTGCGTGGATCGCCCTGAGGACACGGTGGAGCATACGGTGGAGGTCTGCCCCGCTTGGCCGGAGCACCGCCGTGTCCTCGTGGATGTGATAGGTGGCGGCGACCTGTCGCGCCCGGCCCTGGTTCAGGCCATGGTACGTAGCGAGAGGGATTGGGAAGCAGTCTCCGCCTTCTGCGAAGCAGTAATGCTCGCTAGAGGTCGCCGTCCGATCAGCACCAGGCCCGTGAGTCGACGGTGCGTAGTGTTCCATGCTCGCCTCAATGAAATTAGTGTCAGCCACCACTGACGGAGCCCATCGTGGCCGGCGCCTGCATGCCTAGGGGTAGCGGAAAAATTCTAAAAATGAGTTACCGCACCCTGGGCACTCAGGCAGGGAAGGAACAGGGGTGGTTTTTAGTCAGTAAGAGTCTGACACGCCCTCCCGCTCCATCTAGAGCGGGAGAAGTCATGGGATGATTTTCCACCCCAACAAAAAAAAAAAAAGCGTCGCCTAGTCGACCGGTCCTCTTCTTCTTATCAAATACATTATTGAATTTGCAATTGCCTCTTCTGTAACACAAATTGAAGGTTTATTACCTAATTTAGAAAATTCAAAATGTTTATTTCCAAAATGCAAGAACATTGTCTTGTCAAAAAGACTCATTGTCTTGTCCCGATAGGTTGCCTACATCGTACGATGTTCTGTATGTTATAATGATGTTTTGGTTTATTAGACCTCTGCCCTTTTATTTTGTGCATAAACTAACAAATTTACCTATAATAGGTTGACGTCAATTTGGAGTAAGGTTACGTTTCGGAGGTCAGAGCAATTAATATACCTAGTACTAGTATTTGAATAATAAACTGACATATCACGATAAATGATTGTATTAAAATCTGAAGGGATGTACTGATCGACTCCTTCATTGGCAGCTGAGCGTGGTGCCCTCGAGGGTTGGGTTACCAGCAAAGTGTTATTAGATCATGTGTTCTTAATCGCATTCTCGAGAGTAACTTTAATCTGATCAGCCATAGCCACTATCACGTCCCAGCAACCTAGCTGGTGCAAAAAATTGTTACCTAGCACGCCACGGCCAACACGTTGGCTCGCGCGGTTTGTTCGCTTAAATATTTATTTCTCCTATGGTTGGCAACTTTTAACGGTTTTTCTGTATTATTTATGGTACTCGACTAAATTCCGCGTCTTTTTGTTCTTGGGCACCCCGCACTATGACATAGAGTTTTTTTTTTTAAATTTTTGAAATGTCGTCCGTCAACAGTCAGTGTCAACAGTCAACTTATGTCAACTTTGTGATTTAATTGGAATTTTCGTAAAATCCAACCTACCTATGTTATCTATCCATAAAATCGGCAAAATTTCAAGAATTACGAATACATAAACTTCTCAGAGGTCCCGTCTGTGTTGAAAATACTAAAATTGAGAAACGGAACATGGAAACGGTGGAATGTTTACGTAATTATATAAATTATGTTTATTTTTTTTTTAGTATTATTTACTTCATAATCTCTTAAAACATCGCTCGTAATGTCGAAAGTAGTTAATAATTAGTATTTACAAACAAATACAACGATAACGTAGGTCAACATTCCATCTTCCCGTAACTTGACTCGATTTTGGCGGGAAAAAAATGAGAGAAAGGGGTGTTTTGTTTTGGTTTTCTGTGGTACCTATAATATATCGCCTAGTGACTTCTAGGTATCAAAAAATTGGTTATATAGTCTAGTTTAATAATAAATAGGTTTTAAAGGTACAAACTACAAAATTATTGGTAAGGGTGTAAAGAAATTTATTTCTTCCACCGGCTAGCGTCAGAGATACTTTTGGCCTGAGACCCTATTACCTATCTTCGGGTTTTGTACATGAGGTATGCATGCAGTAAATAAGAGTCCTTAGATTTGGTCTTCACATATATCACGTTTATTTTCAAACTGCACCACACTAGATAGCACTCCGTCTACAGAAAATTGTATGTTTAACTTACAATTTATGTTGAAACACTTTTACCCATCTTTTGAAGATTATAGGTCCAGTTCAGAGGTCCTCAAACGGCATCTACGCCGTGGTCATCTAATCTTGGGCAATTCTGGACACGTGGGTGCTTATGTTCAGAAACCGTTTTATGATCCGACCATTTTATATTGTTTTGTCCTTAGTAATTAATTAAATCTAACGTAGGAACCCTGCCAACAAATAGAAAGATTTGATCAGACTCCTGAATGCCACGCGCTTAAGACTTAGCATCAGCACAGAAAAAAAAACCCAAAAAAGATACTCACAGCGTCCTACATCCGAATGCTTAATGCATTTGAACTTAACTCTGGTTCCAGCTACCTTTCGAGACATCAGTTAGATATTTTCTTAGTTTTTTTCCAACTCCCAGAGGTTATGACACATCTACGTATCCAAGCAAAAAAACTCACCGTCGTCCATCTTTCATGGACGGCGTTCCGTTCTCACTCAAATGTCAAACATTCCATTTCACAGTTTAACATATAAATTTAATTAGGCATAATTTATTTCTGAATTACATTTAATATATAGTATCAATATAGCAGGAACTATTGTGTTTATTTTAATAGATTTTGTAACACAATTTCCATATTTAAGATTTCAAATAAGATGGTCAACCGCCATCTGGTGTCTCTACGTGGCACTTATTGATTCGACATTCGCAGCACTACATAAGTTCTCGGCCAGATGGCGCCACAAACCCCGAATCATCACATTCTTTAACTATTATTTTTTTTAATTGTTACAATACACCTCTCCCCGGTCAAAAAAAAAACTTTCATTAGAAAGATTTTTTTTTTTTTAATCAAAACTATATTGCCATGCGCATTCAGAATCTCACCAAAACCCTCGACAGAAACTGGGGCAACCCTAAACAAATATGAATTTAGATTCCCCTCAGACACAATAACTAAATTACTACTATATAAGTAAGTACTAATTTAATTTAAATTTACAATTTAGTATTAAGTACCAAATAAAATTAAGAAATAGGATGAGAAGGTATGCATAACCCCCAATACACCTTAACAAAAGTCTGTATGTAGGTATGCACACATTTAAATAAAGTTTCAAGTTTAGTTTAATTAAATAATCAATACTCCTCAACGCAGAGTATTGTTATTCCAAAGTATCTATAAATTTTTAAATCTAAATAACTACTAGATACTAGAAGTATCAAGTATTCACAAGAAACTTTTTCCAAAACTAATAAAAAATAAATATTTAGTTTTGACAACATTAATCTCTTATTCAAGTAATTGAGATGAGTAAGTATTAAGTTTTATTTTATTACCCTCAATCTCCAATCCTAGCAAGTAACAGTAATACCATAACAACAAGTTCCTAAAGAAAGTAATATCACATCACAAATCTAAGTGATTGTGATTTATCAATGTATTGAGTTTAACTTTGTAGTTAAGTAATTTACAAAAGTCATATTCTATATATTTGAAATTCAAAAGCATTAAGGATAATTTAATTAAACAGGATTATCAGAAACTGCTCAATCAAATTTCATAAGTATTGGCTTGGGAGCAATTCAAGCATGAACCCCAAGCCAAAAACTAAAAGTGAATCGAGGACTATTTGCCCATCTAAACGAATTTGGGTATGCAATACCAGACACACTTACCGTGTATCTTTTAATGGACAGACTTACGAGCATCCTAGCCAACCGTTAACAAAATAAACGAATTGGGGTTCAACTATCCATCTAAACAAATTCGGATATTCAATATACCAGACACATTTATCATGTATCTTTTAGTGAACAAATCTTAAGATGTCCTATAATCAATTCCAAAAGTTAATTATAAATATAATAAATAAAAGTTAAATTTAGTTATCTAAGAGTGAATTGAGGACCATTTGCCCACCTGAACAAATTTGGGTATTCTATATACCAGACACACTTATCGTGTATCTTTTAATGGACAGACTTACGAGCATCCTAGCCAATTGTTAATAAAATAAACAAATTGGGGTTCAACTGTCCATCTAAACAAATTTGGATATTCAATATACCAGATACATTTATCATGTATCTTTCAGTGAACAAACCATAAGATGTCCTATAACCAATTCAATATGTGAATTAAACATATAATTCCATAAGTGAATCCAATTAAAAGGATTAAATAAGTAAAAGTTAAATTGAATTCTATTTAATTAAGTTGGGCGCCTGTGGGATCATCAATAAATAAATTTGAGTAAATATCCCACAATTATAAAAGTTGGTGTCACTAGTTACTAAGAGAATTGAGAGGTTTTTTAAACTAATAAAGTAATTAAGTAAAGTGAGTTTAAATTTTAAAGTTTGAATAACTCCGGTGAAGTATTATAGTCATCCGAGAAATTCTCATTAGGTAATACTGAGATCTAGCTAAGACTCGTTTAACTACTTTACTATCATCCGCAGATGATTCTTTATGTAAGCGGCACAACTCAGCGATCGGTTCCGAACATAAGCGTACCTCATCGGCCACCGCAGGTGCCGGATAGTCCTCCTGCTTGATGCTACCCCTCCGATAGAGACCACATAGACGACGATACCGCTTGCGAACCTCGTCCCTGGATGCCTTTGGATCTGCAGAAACATTAAAGTAATTTAATTCATGAATAAGTTCCTCCTTAAGAAGGTAATCTAACCATATTGGTTTATCCATCTTGAACAAAAGAAATTTATCTTAAGTTTCTATTCTTAAGTTAAATTAACAAGTTACTATTATATAAGTTAATAAACAAGTTAATATTATATAAGTTAATAAACAAGTTAATATTATATAAGTTAATAAACAAGTTAATATTATATAATATTAAGTGTAACAAAGTTACCCACAAGTTGTATTAATTAAATTTAAGAATACATACACTAAGTGTTGAGGTTCAATAAGCGGCTTAACATTTAAACCATGTGCTTCTTACCTCAATTTAAACACTATAAAAGTAATATGTTTAATAGTAAATAGCTTTAACAATTAAATTAAACACTATTTAAGGTTAACTAATAAGTATTAGAACTTAATATTGGCAACTTCAAATTAACTAACCATGTGCCTTTAACC
Organism: Polia nebulosa; assembly: GCA_951329385.1. Lineage (NCBI taxonomy): Eukaryota > Metazoa > Arthropoda > Insecta > Lepidoptera > Noctuidae > Polia > Polia nebulosa. Next base: position 32,462,973 of record OX589595.1, read on the forward strand.
ACAATTGTGTCAAAATACTTGACCTGATAGAATTAACTAAAGATTATTAATCTATCTTAACCATATTACTACAAACAAACCTCATGCATCACGTTGGGCGTACATTGTAAAGAAATTTATTTCTTCCACCGGCTAGCGTCAGAGATACTTTTGGCCTGAGACCCTATTACCTATCTTCGGGTTTTGTACATGAGGTATGCATGCAGTAAATAAGAGTCCTTAGATTTGGTCTTCACATATATCACGTTTATTTTCAAACTGCACCACACTAGATAGCACTCCGTCTACAGAAAATTGTATGTTTAACTTACAATTTATGTTGAAACACTTTTACCCATCTTTTGAAGATTATAGGTCCAGTTCAGAGGTCCTCAAACGGCATCTACGCCGTGGTCATCTAATCTTGGGCAATTCTGGACACGTGGGTGCTTATGTTCAGAAACCGTTTTATGATCCGACCATTTTATATTGTTTTGTCCTTAGTAATTAATTAAATCTAACGTAGGAACCCTGCCAACAAATAGAAAGATTTGATCAGACTCCTGAATGCCACGCGCTTAAGACTTAGCATCAGCACAGAAAAAAAAACCCAAAAAAGATACTCACAGCGTCCTACATCCGAATGCTTAATGCATTTGAACTTAACTCTGGTTCCAGCTACCTTTCGAGACATCAGTTAGATATTTTCTTAGTTTTTTTCCAACTCCCAGAGGTTATGACACATCTACGTATCCAAGCAAAAAAACTCACCGTCGTCCATCTTTCATGGACGGCGTTCCGTTCTCACTCAAATGTCAAACATTCCATTTCACAGTTTAACATATAAATTTAATTAGGCATAATTTATTTCTGAATTACATTTAATATATAGTATCAATATAGCAGGAACTATTGTGTTTATTTTAATAGATTTTGTAACACAATTTCCATATTTAAGATTTCAAATAAGATGGTCAACCGCCATCTGGTGTCTCTACGTGGCACTTATTGATTCGACATTCGCAGCACTACATAAGTTCTCGGCCAGATGGCGCCACAAACCCCGAATCATCACATTCTTTAACTATTATTTTTTTTAATTGTTACAAGGGCATTTTTTTTTTTTTTTTTTTTTTTTTGGGGGTGGGAAATCATCCAATGACTTCTTCCGCTCTAGGGTGGAGCGGAAGGGTGTGTCAGACTCTTACTGACTAAAACCCACCCCTGTTCCTCCCTGCCTCGAGTGCCCGGGGGCGAGGTAACTCTTTCGAATTTATCCTCCACCCCCGGGCAGGCACCGGCCGTGGCAGGCCCCTTCCCTTGGCTGACAACTCTTTGAGGCGCGCGTGGAACACTACGCGCCGTCGACTCTCGGGCCTGGTGCTGATCGGACGGCGAGTTACCCACTACTCGCCGTCCGCAGGCCCGGGTACAAGGGCATAAGTTAACAAATATTAACGTTTTTTTGTAACGTTTTTTTACGTTTACATTTCATTTGAAGTACTTTAAACACTTTATCATTCTTTAGTTTTCACGTATGTCGATTCTCTATATTATCAGCAATACACACGTATTTTTTGTTTGCATATAGCTCCAGTAGTTTCTGAGATATTAAGCTTTAATTTAGCAACGAGCCGGGCGCTCGCGCGGCGCGAATATTCGGACGCTCCTGCCGACGTGGGGGGGCCAACGCGGGGGCCTCTCCCAAGCTGCAATTCAACACCAGGTCCTTTACCTTTTTTAGCCACCTGGTCCGTCCCAAAGATGAGAGCAGCACTCCACACCAGATCGAACTTGAGCTTGATAAAGTTTGAGCAGCTGTTCCGGCGTGAAGTACCGTCTCACCTTTGCGAAGATCTCCAACTTTTTGGCAGCCACTTGAGCCTTTGCCTCTATGAAGGGACCAAAATTGATGATAGATGTTAACGTAACACCAAGAAGATCAAGTTGGTCGGTTATCGGAACGGTTACACCTCGAAAAGATGGAGCCGGGTGAAATTCGTTCCTTTTAGCAGAAAAAAGATACGCCTGGTCTTAGCAGCATTGAACTTGACCAGATTGGCATCGCCCCATTTTGAGACAGCCTGTAAGGACAAGTTCAAGCGCCCAACCATAGCCTCTCGGAGAGACCGTACCTGAGACCCACTAGCTCGTGGGTCGGACACGTATCTCTCGGCAACAGTGCTGTCGTCTGCATACCCAAAGGTTCCGGGTTTTAGCAGATCGTTAACATGCAGCAAAAACAATGTCGCCGAAAGCACCGACCCGTGACGAACATGGCATTAATAGCCACTAGTCCGAACTCCGGACGAGCAGCCATCTATGACCACTCAGATAGTCCGATCACACAATCACACAAACCGGCGGGCAGACCGAAGGAAGGAAGCTTACCAATTAGGATATCGTGCCAGACCCTGTCGAAGGCCTTCGAGATGTCAAGGGAGACCGCAAGGGCTTCCCCTTGTTTCTCGATTGCCTCACTCCAGATGTGAATGTGAATTTATAGATTTATCAGATTATAACTGCAATGTCCGAGGCTCCCTTAATGTCCAAGTCATCATCATTCTCCTGCCCTTATCCCAATTTATTTGGGGTCGGCGCAACATGTCTTTTTCTTCCATACTCCTCTATTAGTCGTCATCTCTGTAGTCACCCCCTTTTTACCCATATCCTCTTTCACACAGTCCAACCATCGTTTCTTTGGCCTTCCCCTACTCTTATAGCCATCCACATCCATACACGAGACTTTCCTCACGACATTTTCTTCATTCCTCCGCATCACATGCCCATACCACGACAACCGATTTCCACACAATTTTTCAGTCAGCGGTGCCACTTTCAGACTTCCTCTTATATACTCATTCCTAATCCTATCCATGCGCGTAACACCACACATCGCTCTTAGCATTCTCATCTCAGCTACATGCAATTGCTTTTCATTCATCCCTTTTGTGGCCCAACATTCTGAACCATACAAGACAGCAGGTCTGACCATTGTTTTATAAATCTTCCCCTTAAGTTTTAGGGGCATGCGGGAGTCACAGCCCTTAATGTTCAAGTCTGCAAAAAAAAAACTTTTGACGCACATCACAGAAAACAAAACTTTTTAACAAAAAAATCAACCGACGAAAAAGAACTAAAAAGCAAAAAATAAATAAACCTTTTAAGTCTTTAGTATTGAGCTTATTTACCTACATAAAATATCAAATTTTATGTAAACTAATTTTGAGTCGGCGGCAGAGTTACCTCGCCCCTGAGCACTCAGGGCAGGGAAGGAATAGGGGTGGTTTTTAGTCAGTAAGAGTCTGACACGCCCTCCCGCTCCACCCTAGAGCGGGCGATGTCATTGGATGATTTCCCACCACAAAAAAAAAACTGTGTCTTAAACGGAAAATTCTGGACATACAGGACACGTACGGTGTACAAACCTGGTATTTGACACTTCAGCAGAAGTCCAAGCTCGGGATTTGCCAGTGAGCCATGAAGCGCAGTATCCTACGGGTCCACCTCTCGAACCGTGTATGGAACAAAACTTTTCGCTCCGAAACTAAATTAAAATCATGAACTGTACCCAAAAATAAGTAAGATTGGGCCGGACATGTCTGCCGCATGTCAAACTAGAAATGGGCAAAAGAACCACCTAATGGATCCCGTTTAATGCCAGACGGCATCATGGCAGACCAAGCAGAAGATGGCGTGACGAGCTCGTCTCCTATCGAAAGTAATGGCCCGCACCAGCAAAGAACAGAGTTGGGTGTGAGTAGGAGAGAAGGTCTTTGGCCAGCAGTGGGAGAAAATAGGTTAGTTCGTTTAATAAGCGCAGAGTCTCGATTTCAGCCGTTTTGAGTCTCAATGGCCTCAAAGCCCTCAATTATATGGATCAAACTTTAAGATAGCTAACGATATGACGCGCATCATATCCTTAGCTGTTTTAAAGTTTTGTACTATAGTAAGTTACCAACACAGCCCGAAGAAGCCCAAAACTTAAGTGGCAGTATGCAAGGCACATTGTTCGCAGAACAGAAATGTTCGTTGGGGGCAAAAGATTCTGGAGTGGCAACGTCGTACCGGAAGACGCACCGATGGAATGCCTCCCTCAAGGTGGACCGATGATCTGGTGAAACCTGCTGAAATCCGCTGGATACGGGACGGACAGAACCGGTAGTTGAGGCTTTTGTCTAGCAGTAGACGTCTTTCGGTTGTAATGATGATGATGCTGATACACCTTTATAATTCTTTTATGGGAGTGCACTACAACATAACTGTTGTTCAGGCAGACGACGCCGCGCGAAATGTTAATAATTAATGTAAACATGTTACAAATTGATTGACGTGTAGTAATTGCTTAACAACAATGACTCATTAATATGCATCATTTGTAAATGACGAGCATTGTAACAAAATGCAGGACCCCTGAAACCCCAATTAGAATTTTGATATTATGGACCATCTCATTAGTGCTGTATTATGTTGTTTGCTATTTGCTAATATCATTTTGTGGGAAAATTAAAGTTTTCATTGATCTTGCGCTTGTCTCAATTAATTTGGGTCGGTGCTGCTTATCTCTTTCTTCCACACCTACTTCTCTATAAGTCTTTAAATTTTGTTATTCAGTCCAGTTGGTTTTCATTGCATATAAATTAAAAAATGCAATGTACGAAATCGCGAATTCAGGTATTCAATTTGTTATCTACGCATATTGTTTGGATTTGATTGGATTTACATTTATTTTACATAAATCACTACTCAATAGAGACTGTAAAAGTAATATTCTTTTATTCATTACACAATATTCTCATTCAATTATTTACTTTATTTATACATACATAAAATGTATTTTCTTTATGTTTGTTCATTTACTTTATTTTCGCTACCTTAAAAATAAATAATATCCCTGTCCTTCTTTTCTACTTTCTATTTCTCCTGATTACTTGATTTTTCTATTCCCAACCAACATTGCTTTTTTTTTCTTTTTTGGGGGGGTGGGAAATCAACCTATGACTTCTCTCGCTCTGGGTGGAGCGGGAGGGCGTGTCAGACTCTTACTGACTAAAACCCACCCCTGTTCCTTCCTGCCTCGAGTGCCCAGGGGCGAGGTAACTCTGTTTCGAATTTATCCTCAACCCCCGGGCAGGCATCGGCCATGACTGGCCCCGTCTCTTGCTGACAACTCTCTGAGGCGCGCGTGGAACACTACGCGCCGTCGACTCTCGGGCCTGTTGCTGATCGGACGGCGAGCTACCCATTACTTGCCGTCCGCAGGCCCGGCTCTACGGTGGCCGGAGATCGTCTCGCGGCGCTGGAAGTCCCAGGCGTCTCCTGAGGCGGCTGCTGCTGAGGGCGTGAGGGCGACTCCGTTGTTGGTGCTCTTTCACGCGTCCCACCTCCGCCTTTGCGAGCATTACTGCTTCGCAGAAGGAGGAGACGGCTTCCCATTCCCTCTCGCTCCGTACCATGGCCTGAACCAGGGCAGGGCGCGAGAGGTCGCTGCCGCCTATCGCATCCACGAGGACATGGCGGGGCTCCGCCCAAGCGGGGCAGACCTCCACCGTATGCTCCACCGTGTCCTCTGGGCGATCCGTGCAATGGAAACACCCGGGCGTCACCTCCCGCTTGATCCGAAACAGGAACCTCCCGAAACAGCCGTGTCTGGTGAGGACCTGCGTCAAACCAACATTGCTGTGGTGTGATTTTAGTTTTTCTTCTTCTTCTTCCAACTAGACCTTGTCCCATTATTTGGCGTCGGCCTTCTTTATCCTCATCCTCTATTTAACCTTTTTCTTCATTTAGCTGAGCATCCTTCAGGTCCTTTTGGACCGGTGTCTCCCATGTAGCGGGTCGTCTGGGCTGATCTTTGACTGTACATAGATAAAATCATTTATCAATAGTGTAAAGCTGCGCTCTCTTAATCAGAACGCACAGACGTTTTGCATACGATTATGTGACTTTTTCGAGTGAAGTTCTGTGGCTGTTTTAATTATTGGCAAATTGATTCCTAGTGGATTTTTTTATGTAAACTTGGTGTAGTTTTGTATCTCAAGTGTCTGCAAAACTGGATAATATGTGGATTCGCTTAAACAGGTGCCAACTCGGTAAAATGGTGCTGAGAATTTTATTGTATTAGGTATTGACTACCTCAGCAAAGCTTGCCGAGAACGCTGACTCGATACATTTGCAACCAAATACTGTCAAAACAATAAAATGTGTTATATCCGCATAATAATGGAGAACAAAGTGACTGTATTCTGTGTCAAAAACTATATAAGTAGATACTTTCCAAACTTGACACTGGCTAAATGAACAATCCATGCGAAACAAAAGAAAACTATGTATATCATGCGCCGTATAGGACATGGATGATTAAAGATTATTCTCAAACGTATAAATCTATGATTAAATTAAAGGGTGTCTGATTTTCAGGGAACCGAGACAAACACTGGGTTATTTTAAAACATAGTCAACATCATCATCATCTTCCTGCCCTTATCCCATGTTCCTTGGGATCGGCGCAACACGTTTTTTTTCTTCCGTTCAGTCAACAAAAAAAAAATTAAAACATAGTCAACACAGCAACAATTTATTAAAAAAAATTAAATAAAAAGCAAACCCGCACATATGCACTAGTCAAGAAAAACCAAATGAATCTTAACCTTAATTTTCTGAATTCCGTCAGCATTTCGCCAAAATCGTATATGAATATCGGTCGCTAACACTTTACAAGAAGTTTTTCAAAAAGATTATAATAACCTCTATTTGAGTAATACAGGTTTTTCGTGAATTAAAAACAATGCTGTGGATTCTAGTGGGTGTAATCCTAATGATTTGGACAGCGGTGTTCAAGTGGAAGAACAGAAAACTGAACGCTTTAGGAAAAAAATTTTGTCATAAGAGTATTTGTTTACCGATCCTGGGACATTCTTATATGTTCTTAGGCACTGATGAGGGTAAAGATTTTTTAATAGTATTACTGATAACTGTCAGCCTGTATCATCCCATTGCCTCTCCCCATGACTTCCTTCTTTTTCGATCCGGGATTAGTGTTTGTTTGTTTTACCCAACTCGTCCCACGAACTTTAACGGGGGTTATTAACACTATCTGATTGTGTGATAATCTTAACAGTATTCGAAGATCTATGAATTGTGATGAAGTGATTTTTTTACATACATACATGTGGCATTTGATTTTTATTTATATACATTTTGGTTGTTTCTTTAGTCTTTGTTTACGGTTGTTTTTGATTTGTTAGTTTATCAACTATCACTGACTGAAATGTAAAAGACAGAAAGAAGTTGGGCAGAGTTCGGGATCTATGCTATATCCTTTCAATCCACGAATCGTATTGTCTTAAGACAAAAGTCTTTAACCTGTGCGTGTTGCCAGTGATTATATACATCCTTTGCTGATACGTCATCATCATCGTCATTTTAGCCAAAAGACGTCCACTGCTGGACATAGGCCTCCCCCAAGTGTCGCCGTAATGATCCGTCCTGTGCGTCTCGCATCCATCGGCTACCCGCGACCCTCACCAGGTCATCGGTCCACCTTGTGGGAGGCCTTCCAACGCTGCGTCTTCCGGTACGCGGTCGCCATTCCAGAACTTTTCGGCCCCGTCGACCATCTGTTCTGCGAGCAATGTGCCCTGCCCACTGCCACTTCAGTTTGACGATTATTCGGGCTATGTCGGTAACCTTAGTTCTCTTGCAGATATCATCATTTCTGATTTTATCACGAAAGGAATTTGCCCTCTCCATCGCCCTTTGGGTGACTGTAAGCCTTCTGATGAGGCCCATTGTGAGCGACCACGTTTCGGTTCCATAAGTCATCACTGGCAACACGCACTGCATAGACTTTCGTCTTGAGACACTGTGGTATGTGATAAGTTGCTGATACGTGGTTACTGACAATGGGCCTAATTAGTAGTTTCAGAGTCACCCAGAAGGTAATTTATCTATTGGACATTATGCTTGCAGTTACCCTGCAGGCTCAAATCAGGAATGGATCCAATAGCAGATATTTTTTGGTTGAACTGATCATCATCATCAACATTTCTTAAAGTTTAAAACTATTTACTATAAATACCATGGTAATCAATCTAAGTATCGACATTGTATTTCAGATCGCATGGTTGCAATGAACAAAATAGGAAAAGACTCATATGAAAAAGACGGCATCGTAGGTATATGGCAAGGGAATCTCTTTTTTTTAGGTAAGTATAAAACATCTAGACACACAGTCAGTGTGTCCGCCTAGTTCGCAAAGCAAAAGTGTTTGACTTGCACGCTTTGCTCATTTCTCATTTATTTATTTCATTAACAATTTTAACATTGTGTCGAAAATTTAGCCTAAACTACAAAATATTGATAAAATTTCAATATTAATACACATAGCTCATAAGTCCCTCTGACATACCTTCCCGCTGTACCCAGAGCGAAAGAAGTTATTTGATGATTTCCCACCGAATAAAAAAAAGACATGCAAGTAATCCTGAAACCATTGCACTAAACGATGGTCACCGGCAAGAGACCAAAATAGGCGTTCTTAAAATACACGCCATAATGGATTGCTTGGCTCCTTATAGACGATAGCGTGAGGATTTTCATTTCAGAAATTATTTTCGTAACTATATGCAATAATTAAAAAAGTGTATATTACTATCGCCGATTGGATTTTACTATGTTTTGAAACATTGGAAAAAATATTGAATAAAAATGTCGATGTCAAGTTAAAAATATGCCAAAAGCCATTTTATTGTTATTTTGGAAAAATTATCGTATATTTTATATGTACTTGTTACTATTTTATAATATGTTATAATACGTAAATGCCGTGGCGAGATCCTAGAATTGATCATTTCATGATGTGACCGACTATTTCATGATATGGTTGCATTTTATGATATAACCGGCTAAAACTGTCCAAATCGTTTAATTGACGTTTAACGTTTGATGATATGTCAATCCACGTTTGGCCATATCATAAATGTAGAGTGTATGTCGCAGCCAACTGGCTTAATTTGCCATTCAGTTAACAACCTAGCCTTTTAACTAAATGGCACCGTTCAACTAGCAACTGTGTGACGAAAAACACTAGCATCCCGACACGGACAGGTTACGTGCGATTATTTCATAATATGATCAAACATTAGTGATCTTATCGTTAAACACCAGAGTGTTCATTGATTTGGCTAGCTCATGTCATGATGGGACCAGCGGGCACCGATCTTATGTCATGAAATACGACCATTTCATGAAATGGTTGAACACATCATAAAATTATCAATTCTATCATCTGGCTACGATATATTTATATGTATTTAGATTGTACCAAAAAGATAACATACGAGTAGTACACAGTGATTTGAAATAATTATCATGATTGTTAAAAGGCGAGCTTACTAACTCATTATTCTTGAATAGAAATTTTGCTTGTAATAAGTTTATAATAATTATAATACTAAGGAGCTATTCCTCATAGACACGCCCATAAGCCAACAGGTTCGTCGATCCCACAAGGATTTGTCGACATGCTGGATAGATTATAAGAAGACCTACGACTCTGTTCCACATACATGGCTCATGAGGGTGTTGGAGTTGTATAAAATAGATGCAACTCTACGCACCTTCCTTGGGACATGTATGGGGCAATGGAAGACGGTCCTTCGCTATCCAGGATGTCGACCAATCCAGGGGAATGATGAGCCTATATGGATTTAACGAGGAATATTTCAGGGCGACAGTTTAAGTAAACTTTGGTTCTGCTTAGCCCTGAATCACCTAAGCACATTGCTGGAGGATTCGGGCCTGGGCTATCGGTTGAAAAGAGGGGTTCAGGTCATATCTCACCTTCTTTACATGGATAACCTGAAACTCTTTGCCCCCAACAATTTGCGACTGATGGATTTACTGAAGGTAACTGAAACTTTCAGTAGCGCCATCAGGATGGTATTTGGTGTAGACAAATGTGCAGTCATGCATGTAAAGCGAGGGGGGATTATGGAATCTGAAGGGATTCAACTCTCGGATTCCATACACCTTAGATCTCTCTCCTCGACCGAAACATACAAATATTTGGGTATCTCGGAAGCGTTAGGCATTAATGTTACTGACATGAAGCAATCGCTGAAAAAGCGCTTCTTTAGCCGCCTGAAAAAGGTCTTGAGTAGCCCTTTTTCAGGCGGAAATAAGGTACGCGGCTTCAACGGTTGGGTCATGTCAGTTATGATGTACTCTTTCGGTATACTTAAATGGACTCAGACTGAGCTCCACGCCCTGGAAAGGAGGGTCCGTGTGCTGCTGACCGCAAACTGGATGTATCACCCACGATCGTTGGTGATGAGACTGTACATCCCGCGAAAGTGTGGAGGTCGAGGCTTTTTAAATGCTAAGACTCTCCACCACCGCGAGGTGTGCAGCCTCAGAGAATAGTTTTTAGAAACCGACGTGGAGATGCACCGAGAGGTGGTCGCAGTGGATAAGGGCCTCACCCCGTTGTCCATGGCTAAAGAGAACTAGCGCAAACTTGTAGTACTTACTACTGATGACCGCAAGGAGGTATGGAAAGGCAAAAAGCTTCACGGGCGTTTTTATCAGCCTTTTCATGAGCCTGATGTAGATCTCCTGGCGTTCGTTGCCTGGCTAGGATTCGGTGACCTCCGGGTGTCTCCATCAGACATATTACCTCAGGATGTTCTCGTCTGGCTAACGGCGAGTATTTGCACAGGCATGACCAAGTGGCCAGGATTATCCACCAGCAACTTGCTTTGAAATACAAACTTGTGGATTCTGAGGTACCGTATTACAAGTATGTGCCCGACCCAGTTCTTGAAACCGCGCCTCAGTAAACATCCCTGACGCACTGCAACGCCATGGCAGCCCCAACAGTACCCTGAGTGCATTATTATATTGGACACGCCGGTCGCTGTATGCCCGCTGCAAATAACTGACCCACAGGCTGCACGTGTAAAAAGATTGGCAGTATGCTTTAAAAAGCGTGATTTCACTGAATTCGTACACCGTGCAGACCTGCTCGCCAGCATGTTACAACGGACAGCCAGCGAGCTGCGTTCCCTTACTATGTCTACATTATGATCACCGGTGATCCAATGTCCCAAATATTTAAACTTAGACACCCTACACAGAGGAGTGCACAACAGTGATACATTGGGGAATGCTAGGTAAGAAATAGCACGGGCTTTAAAGAGCATTAGTTCACTCTTCCCAACATTATAATATAGGTGTTTGAAAAATATGATATGTAGATACTTTGTACAAACAAAGTTTCTACATCAATTAATCATCGTAATACAGGTGATTGAAGAGCATGATTATGTATGTAGATGCTTTGTACAAACAAAGTATCTACATCAATTAATTCTACAAACAATTAATTATTATTTCGTCTACTCATTACGCACAATGTGAATATTCAAAATGTTATGTTTTGGATTGGGCAATTTGTGGAAACTTACATTATTTGTGTAATTTGTTCTATTGTTTTGTGTATTAATTTATTGCCACAAACACACACAAACAAACCACCGCATCTTACCTACAAAGTTCACTAGTATTTTAGGTAGATGAACTTAATTATTTACTTGCGTAGATAAAAAGTATTGCTCGCAGAACCGTGGTCTCTTATTTAGTAGCCTTAGTAACTTATATCTGTAACTTATTATGTTTTGTATGACCTCGTGCAAAATCCACGACAACCTACTGCCGACAAACTGCTTTGTAGTTTGGCAGATGTAATGTTAGACTATCGATGTAACAGTTACGAGTATGATTAAATAAATAAATTAAAAAAAAAAACAATTAATGCGTTTGTCAACTTTTATAGTGATAGCAGATCCCGTGGCCGCTGACTTTCTTCTTAAGACTTGTTTGGAGAAAGCAGACCTAATGAGACTCTTTAGAGTCTTGCTAGGAAATGGCAGTATTTTCGCTCCAGGTCAGTAGTACCAACTGAATATCTTGTATGTTAAATAACTTATATAGAAGTGAAAGTGGTTATTTAAATGTTTATATTATGTTTAAGATAATTATCCGACCGCCCCAGAAGGAGGGTAATGTTGTTCGAGAGTTTGTATGTAACTATATGTATGTGTGTGTGTCTTTTTCTCTGGAACGCGGTGTAGCCTTTAAGGCTTGATGGATTTCAACAAATGAGATATAATTAGATAGGGAGTGACATAAACTATATTAATTTAGAAAATAATAAACTGGCGGCCGCCAAAAGGTTAGTGAGATCGTATTTTTTGTGACGTGATCATGTCTTTCTCACATGTATTAAAATATAAAAAACCAGACTGTAAAAATCAACTAAGAAGTTACAAACAAGTCACTTTTCAAGCAGTCTGATGCAGTAGGTGGCATGAAATCTATAATTGAACTAAAAAACTGCCACCAACTGCATAAGACTGCTTGCCGGTTTCTTCGGGATGGTCCATTTGCAAAGATAAACCTGGAATGAGAAACAATAATTTAAAATTTTGCGATTCCATCGTAAAATCATCTAGATTACCTTGGGGTAGCCCCGTCTCAACGTACTTTCTGAAAGCTAAATCTAGGCTCTGATAAGTTTTTCTCTCGATATATCTCATGCAGCTGTATGTGTTATTAGCTTGGTACTTAACAAACGAGGTTTGATTGAAAGGTTACAATTTTTTTTATCAAGTTACTCTTACGCCATGGTCAGGCCCGTGATAGGAAAATAGAATAAAATCAAACGTGATTGACTGAAGATCAAAACGGAAACCCGTGATAGTGTTTTGTTTTTATTTATGCGGTTTTTGTATAATTTTGTTTTTTTTATTTACACGCAATTATGTATGTTTGTAATAGGTTATCCGTCAAAATTTGCAAAACATTTTTCGACCTTTTGTTGGTATCCGCTTGAGCTAAAATTTTGCATGTGGGTTCAATTCCGATGACATTGCATTATTAAGGTAAGCATTACTTTTCTATTATCGGTTACGCTAACGCTTAGCACAAAATGTATGGCAATGACATTACCTGCGTAGATAAGTGTTACGTGACTTATTGCAGGTAATGTCATTCCCATACATTTTGCACTAAGCCTTAGCGTAAAAGATAATAGAAAAGTAATATGGCTAAAGGGTCTGAATGTACATCCAGGATTAGTTCCAGATAAAGGAACTCTTCAATGATCAACAGCATGGGCACGAAACTTTTTCTACGCATTTAATTATGATAGTCGATACAAAACTTGTTAATTTTATTTTTACCACATTTTATTTAGCTAATGCTTTCCTACTTACTGCAGGACAAAGGCCTCCACAAGTCCTTCCAAGAACTCTTCTCTCATGTTTCCTCAAACCAACCATCTCGCTACCTTTTGTGTGTAAAGTTTTGCTCAGTGGTCGTTTGGCATTCGGCTGACGTAATCCGGCCTTTCTTGCCTACGTCAACAATTCTGTCCTGTCATTTTTTACCAACAACACAATTTTATGATATAACTTTGGTATTATTCTATTTATTTCCAGTTTCAATATGGCGTCCTCGGCGTAAGGTGCTGGCTCCGACTTTCAGCCAGAAGAACCTCAACTCTTTTGTTGAGGTGTTCTCTCGTCAGAGCAGTATCATGGCAGACCAGCTTAGTAACGTCGCTGGGAAGGGAACCTTCTCCGTGTGGAAGTACCTCACTACCTATACCATGGATTCAGTATGCGGTATGGTGCATATAGTTTTTGATTATTACTTATTTTACCACAGTAATTTTGCGGCTGCATTGCATACATATTCTTTCCTTAAATATTGTACTCCTGAGGATCTTTATAGGTAACTGTTAGGCCTGATAAAAGATTCCGACGAATTGAGTGCTTGTCGGACTTTGCACATTTAACGTTCCGTACCAAATGTATTTTTGACTATTTGTATGGCTTTGGATCAACAAGATGCTTATCATCATCATTAGCCTTTTAATGTCCCCACTGCTGGGGCACAGGCCTACTCTCTGTGAGAGGGTGTCGGCCGTAATCCACCACGCGGGCCCAATGCGGGTTAGTGGATGTCACATGTCTTCGAATTTTTGGTTCTAGGATATGCCGGTTTCCTACCGATGTTTTCCTTCACCGTATTGAGAGCAGTGGTGATGAAATAATTTACACAAAATAAAACGCCTGCCTGGGTTTGAACTCACGACCTACAACTTGTAAGTCACGGCCTTTTACCACTCTGCAACAAGATGCTCATATTGTGAAAATTTTAAGACTGTAGCTCCAACCGTTTGGCTGTAACCTGTGTGACCAAGGACGGACAGACGGGCAGACGAGTATTTTTATTGCTGCTATAACAATAAATAATAATAAAAACATGTTTGTACTTCATACAAGAAATGTACTTTTTTTCGGCTTATGGTACGGAACACTTTGTGTGCGAGTCCAACTCGCATTTTGCTGTTTTTTTTAACATGATAATGATAATATTTTATGGTGTGTATTTAACATTAAATGTTTTTAATTTCCTTATAGAAACGACATTAGGTATCCAAGTAAACTCCCAGTTGGAGCCAGAACTGCCATTTCTCCAGAACTTCGAGACCTGTTGCCGTGTAGATGCTAAACGCATCTGCCAGCCATGGTTATACAACGATATGGTGAACAAAATCTTTAACAATAAGGCTTATGAGTCGTATGCACGGAGTAAAGAATTTATATGGAAGTTTATGGACAAGGTAACAATCTTTGAGTACTCTTTAAAAATATCATATCAACTACTTTTTTTCTTGCATGATGGAAATATAAAATGCCTTGTTATTTTTATTATTGTAAATAGCTTATTGATTTTGTATTCTACGTCTTACATGTAATCACATATAATATCCTACACCACACATTCCACAGGTATCACGCTTTATGCCTTTTTTTTGGGGTGGTAAATCATCCTATGACTTTGCCCGCTCTAGGTGGAGCGGGAGGGCGTGTCAGACTCTTACTGACTAAAACCCACCCCTGTTCCTTCCCTGCCCTAAGTGCCCAGGGGCGCGGTAACTCTGTTTCGAATTTATCTACGATCCCTGAGCAGACATCGGCCATGACGGGTCCCGTCATGTGTTGAATACTACGTACGTACGTATGAACACTACGCGCCGTCGACTCTCGGGCCTGGTGCTGATTGGACGGCGAGCTACCCACTACTCGCCGTCCGCAGGCCTGGGTCTACGGTGGCCAGAGATCGTCTCGCGACGTCCTAAGCCCAGGGCCTCTCCTGCGGCGGCTACTGCTGCTGGGGACGTGAAGGCGACTTGTTGAGCCTCCCTCACCCGTTCCGCCTCCTCCTTCGCGAGCATTACTGCTTCGCAGAAGGAGGAGACTGCTTCCTGTTCCCTCTCACTCCGTATTATGGCCTGGACCAGTGCCGGGCGCGAGAGGTCACTGCCGCCAATCGCCTCCACGAGGACACGGCGGGGCTCCACCCAAGCGGGGCAAAACTCCACCGTATGCTCCACCGTCTCCTCTGGGCGATCCTCACAGTGGTGACACCCGGGCGTTTCCCTTCGCCTTATTTTACACAGGAACCTCCCGAATCTTCCATGTCCAGTGAGGACCTGCATCTGGCGGCAGTTAAGGACGTCGTAGAACCTACGGCAGGAGGCGTTTGGACCCCTCATATTGGGCAGGAGCCGCTTCAAGGCGGCTCCGGCCCGCTCCAGTCTGAGAGCCAAACGTCGGAAGTACTCCACAAAGTTCCACCGACTGTCGAGGACAAGTCCTAGGGCCTCGGACTTGTGCAGTGCCACTTCCCGTTCCAGTTGCCGGATCCTATCGAGGACTATCGCAACCCCGCGTGTCATCAATTTGGCCGCCGCCTGATGTGGCCTCCCCTGCGCCAGGACCAGCGTGTCATCAACGTAGCAAACTACGCTGACGCTATTAGGGAGGTCGGCGCGTAGCACCTAGTCAGTCTTCATCCGCTTGGACGGCCTCCCTGAGCCCCTACCCCGCACGCTGGTGGAGATTTTAAGGGGTGGGTCCATCACCTCTCCATCGGAGGATGACCCATTGCCGTCCTCCGATTTGGGGCGCTTCCGGAAAAACCGCGAGCAGCTCCACTCACGGATCCTAACGCTACGGGCTCCTAGAGCTCAGAGCACAGACTGTGAGGATTGGTGCTGCGTCGGACTCCGACGCCGCACCACTCCCCGCCTCCTCGCCGACTTTTTTTTGGCTTTTTTCGCCCAACCGCGGCTTGTCGGGCGTCTTAAAGCAAAAACTGATCATCTCCTTGAATGGAGGAGATGATCAATAATAATATAATTTTTCCGTTACTGTCTTTTTCTTCATATTGGTTTTTCCTTTTTAAGGGTATGGTCTCTTCCTCCCACTCTCTTTTTCCCCTTACGCTCCCCCCCCTCCCAGTTTCATCACCACCCTCACGGTCACATCTGATGAACATATACGTACCAGAGAGCAACGACGAAAATCCCTCCAAGGTTTCACGCCGTCAGGAGACTCGAACAACTTGTTCGAGTCTCCCACCGGCGCGGCCCACGTGTGAGGCGCTAGCATCCAGATATCCCTCCAGTACGCATCCCATAGCCACGCCTCAAAGCTTCGGATTGTGTGGCGGTCGCAACCACTGGCAATCGACGACTGTCGACTGACAATGGATGCGACCCCCGGTGTGTTCCTCTTGGTCAGATCTCTCCCTTGAACCTTTCCGGCATGAGCAAGTCACTCATGCCGGAAAGCCCCAAGATCACTGAGACCCACACACCCTACCACGACGGTAATGTGGAAACACTCGGTGGGGAAAAGCGCATGCCTGGATTTGAACTCACGACCTACAACTTGTAAGTTGCGATCGTTACCACTGTGCCAGCACTGCTATTTAAACGTTAAACCGTGAACTCAATTAATATGTTCATAGTAATAAACAAAAAGCCCGCTTCTACGTCCGCATGTTATAACGGGTGACTACGGAACCCTACACTGCATGGCCCAACACGCACTTCGCCGGTTTTTTTTTATATTCCTTCTGACCAGTAGTTTTAACCTCTTAAGCGCTATAAATTTTGCAGAATTGGGTACTCTGACACGTGGGGACCCGTCTTAGATGGATATAAACTCTCATATTTCATCTTTTAAAAACCGGCCTGCGCAGTGTAGGATTCCGTAGTCACCCGTTATAAGATGCGGACTTAGAATGGTTTTACGGACAATAAAAAAAAAAAAAAAACATAAATTTTGTTAAATACTTGTTTTAAATATTAAATAAGTAACAACTCAACTAAAAGTAAATTACGCCGGTACGTGTGAAAGCTAACGTACATACATAACATACACGGCTATACACTTCGCCGCCGGGTGCCCGGTACCGGCTACCCGGTAACCGGGGCGTGTGAAAAGGCACATACGGCAATTGCCTCATACTGACATTCTCAGATAAGGTCGCTCTTGTCGCTTTGTATGGGCTCTCCGTCAAGAAGAAATTTGACACAGTTTTTTGTTACAGTGTCACATTTGAAAATCAAGTCCTCTGACACGTTGTAACTAACATAAAATTTTATTTTCAGATAATACAGACAAAATGGCAGGTTCTGAAAAAAGAAAAACAAGCATTGGAGTCAAATCAAGGTCAGTTTAAAAGCTGCGCTGCGATTTATATAGGGCTGATAAGAATGGCATTGAAGAGATGTCTAAAAGTGTGAGTTTTTGTTTATTTTCTTCTCAGGAAACAAGAACAGTTGGAAAACATTCCTCGAACTGCTCATAGAATCACCAGTAAACTATGGTAGCGTGGAATTGCGAGAAGAAACCTTGGTCATTGTGCTGGCTGGTACTGACACTTCAGCAGTCGGAGCTGCTTTTGTAATGATCATGTTGGCTAAGTACCCTGACATACAAGAGAAGGTATATGAAGAGTGAGTACTATTGCCCTCCATCCATTACCTCTATTAGGTGTCATCTCAGTAGTCACCCAAAATAATATCAGGAGTAATGATAGAGAAAATCGGCAAGAGGTAGCTATTATTTGTGGGAGATAACAAAAAACCGGCCAAGTGTTATCCATAAAAACGGCCAAAAAATCACGTTTGTTGTATGGGAGCCCCTTTCAACATTTATTGGAACGAAGTTCCTTATCGCGCGTTGTGAAAGGGGGCTAGACGGAAAAATTCTTACGAAAAAGTTGTCACGACACTTTTTTGCTATAGTAAAAAAAATAAAAAAATATTACAATTACTTTTGTTATAGTTGTTGTTATTGCTAAAGAGTTGAGTTGAGCTGAGCTGAGCTGAGCTGAGCTGAGCTGAACTGAGCTGAGCTGAGCTGAGCTGAGCTGAGCTGAGCTTAACTGATCTGAGCTGAGCTGAGCTGAGCTGAGCTGCGATGAGATGAGATGATGAAGTATAACTTCTTACGTGCGTGCGTGTGTGCGTAGTTAATAATAAAAAAAATATTATAAATTAAAAAAAACAAAATTATATTACAATTCCTTTACTAATTAATCGAAAGGAACTTCGTTCCATCCGGGTGTCCCTTGACACCTCTCAAGTTTTTTTTATTTTGTTTTTTATTTGTTGTTAAAGCAGCAACAGAAATATATCATTGTTGAAAAATTTTCCACTGTGTTACGAGTACTATCACGGTTCATGAGATACAGCCTGGTGACAGACGGACAGACAGACAGACGGACGGACAGCAGAGTCTTAGTAATGGGGTCCTGTTTATACCCCTTTGGGTACGGAACCCTAAAAAAATGCGAAGTCAGAGAGAAAAGAAAGTTTTATTTTTTCACCGAACTTTCACCAGGTTACAAGGAGTATTTGGTGACACAGACAGACCAGCGACTCATGAAGACCTGCCTCTGCTCAAGTACCTGGACGCAGTGATCAAAGAAACCCTACGACTCTACCCACCAGTACCTTTTATTACAAGAAAAGTTGAGAAGGACGTAAAGTTGCGTAAGTTATACAAGACTTTTCTTATCACTACAGCAGGCGTAGCATGACCAATTCTATCTCTATTCTACTAAGAATAGACAAAGTTCTTTTTATCTAACTTGACATCTTTTCTGCCCAAGCATCATGTTTTACATTGTAGACTTTTGTCGACTGACGAATAGAAACATTTGTTGTTCTCTTCAGTTTTAACATCGCATGATTAGAACGGTAGAAGAAGAAAAAGACATGTTGCGCCGACCCCAAATAAATTGGGATAAGGGCAGGAGAATGATGATGATTAGAACGGTAGAAATCTTTCTACTATCTGTCATTTTGTCTATTCTTCCGTCGACAAAACCCGTTTCTATGGTGGTCAATAATTTTGACTAATAAAAAAAAACAATATTTTGAAGTCCTATTTGCATACAGTGATGGAATTTAAAACATAATTTAACATGCTATACTGCATCAAGAAAATCTTCAAACATACCTCTTAATTATCTTTAAAAGCAATATATTCCTTCATTAACAATTATAATCATAATAAAAAATATATCATAAAATTCCAAATGCTAAACTGCATCCAGTGATGGATTTTTTTATTTTTTATTAGTAAATCATAAGTCGATAAAATACTTCATATTTTGCAATAAATTGCGAGCATTTTGTCGTCGCGCATCTCTTTTTTTTTATGCAGTCCGAGAGTGACCGCGTTTTAGGTGATGTCTGGACCTTAAGCGCATTGGTGAGCAGTGGTGGCCAAGTGGTAACGGCTGCGACTTACAAGTTGTAGGTAGTGGGTTCAAACCCAAGCAGGCGCTTTACTTTGTGTAAATTATTTCATCACCACTGCTCTCAAAACGGTGAAGGGAAACATTATGAGGAAACCGGCATGTTCTAGAACCAAAAATTTGAATAAATGTGACATCCACCAATCCGCATTGGGTCCGCGTGGTGGATTACGGCCCACACCCTCTCACAGAGTGGAGGCTTTTTCCCGAGCAGGGGGGGACATTTAAAGGTGATAAAACGCTCAAGGTGAAATGTATAGGGTAGCACGCAAAATTTAAATTTTCTCACGCTTTTTGCAATTTGCAGGTCAGTGTCAGGTTGTATGTCGGTCAAAATATGATTCACGGCCGTAGCAAGTATGTATTTATATAATTGTAATCATTAAAATCATCAATACAACTCTCTCAGTTAGAATTTATTTCAAATGTCATGATTTCATAAAAAAATCATTCCATACAACAATATGAACTTATAAGGTTGTATTGATGATTTGAATGATTACAGTTTTGTAATACGTACTTGCTACGGCCGCGAATTATATTTTGATCAACATACAACCTGATACTGATCTACAAATTGCAAAAAATCGTAAGAAAAATTGAATTTCGCTTGTTACCCTTAACATAAATAGTCTAAAATGTTCCCAAGGCTGGGACACTGGCCTCCTCTATGCGAGAGGAGCGGGCCATTATTCACTACACTGGCCCAATAAGGATTGGTGTAGCAAGGTGTAAAATGTAGTCAGATTGAGTTCTAATAATATCGACATTCATAAAGTTTTTGTTGTTTGTCTTTGCAGCTTCAGGTGTGACCTTAACGGATGGCTGCACCCTCATCATTAGTATCTGGTCCATCCATCGGAATCCCAAGTACTGGGGTGATGACGCGGAGCTGTTTCGTCCTGAACGGTTCCTCGACACGCCGCTCACGCACCCTGCTGCATTCATGCCGTTCAGCTATGGACCAAGGAGTTGTTTAGGTAAATACAAGATTATATTGCTGCTTGAGCAGATTCCGCGTTTTTTTTAATTTTTATACAGTCCGATTATTATAGAGGTTCCGAATGACAGGTCATCATGTTAAATATTTTTGTTCTATCGTAGTTACGTCCACGGTCAAAAACTTACGTACAGACTAAATATACAGGATGTAAGGGGAACGCTTCCGCTTACGATACCAGTAACCTTTCAAGTAGGTCGTTGGCCACATGGCCGTCAGCGAGCGCGTGCGCACTTTGAATTCGTGTTAATGCGCGAGCGTCAGCTGATATTTTACGAATACATTGCATGCTAAAGTTGTAAAGAAAAAAAGTGCCTTTAAACGCAAATAACGATTTCGTTTAACTGTTCTCACAGCAAAGTGAACGCAAAATGCTAAAAAGAAATTGTAATTTTCTATTCCTGATTTTTTATGGTATCGTATCGAGAATCACTAGCCTTGTCACCTGTCACCGTTTTCGGAAGCGTTTCCTACACCCTGTATTCGTGCACTCTATGCAGTGGTATATGAAAACGATGGGATAGCTGACTGAAATAATGAGACTGATATGAACATTGACGTGATTAAAATTTGTGTTTTCGTTGAGACTGATTGTGTTTACAAAAAAGTTGAAATTGCAGTAGTTTGTCTCATATTTGCTTAGCACTCGAAAGTTTGGTAAGGCAGATGAGAGTTTAAGATACTCGATGTGTTCAAATATTTGAACAGTCGGTAGTGATGTAATTCTTGCTACGAGTATCTAGCTATAACTTACGGAGCCTGCAAAAATAAAAAAAAAATACAATATTTCGAATTCTATACGATACAGGACTGAAAATCCTAGGGAGTTAAATGATTAAAAATATAAAATATTTTTCAGGATACCAATACGC
This sequence comes from Polia nebulosa, assembly GCA_951329385.1. NCBI lineage: Eukaryota > Metazoa > Arthropoda > Insecta > Lepidoptera > Noctuidae > Polia > Polia nebulosa. The sequence goes on from OX589595.1 coordinate 32,484,516, forward strand.
CTTGATGTCAATGAAGACTGCTCTATCAACACTACTGCGTCGATACCGCGTCATACCAACTGAATCAATGAACGAAACGAGTAAAGCTGACTCAAATGAGGTTAATAATAACCCAAGCAAACCCAAACTGAGAGTGCAGTTTGACATTATGATGAAACATGTCAACAATTTTGAAATACAACTTGAATCGAGAACTTAAGCGATAAAAGCTTTGAACATTTTGATAAAAATCGGTACGGCTGTGTACGCACTTATGGTAAATGAAAATGATATTTAATTTGCAAATAGATTATATATATAACACTTTGACACGTAAATTTTTCGTCAATTTAAACTTGATGTGGCCGGCTGCATCTTAGCTGACTATCCTTTTTTTTTGGGTAGGAAATCATTAAATAACTTCTCTCTGGGTGGAGCGGGATGGCGTGTCAGACTACTACTGACTCAAACCACCGGTGTTCCTTCAGTTGCTTGTGCCAGAGGCCGCGGCGACTCTTTCAAACATACCCGCGACCCTGGTAGGCATCAGCCCTAGCGGACCCCGTCACTGCTTGCTGACATCTCAGAGGCGCACGTGGGTCACAACGCGCCGTCGACTCGGACCAGCAGGTATAAATATTCGCTAACTTAGTTGACATCAATTTGATAGGCACTTTGCAGTACATTGCTCGGTGGACATCGATTTTAATAGGCACTACGTGGTATATTTTGGTTTTCCTATGACGCAAAGCAGCAATGTACTGCAAATTGCATATCAAATTGATGTCAACTGAGTTAGTGAATACACCTACTGGTCTTTATCGGACGGCGAGCTACCTATTGTTTGCCGTCCGGACGCCCGCACCTACGATGGCTGGAAATCGGCTTGCGACTCTCGACGCCCAGAACGTCTCCTGCAGCGGCTAGGGACGTGAGGGCGCGAGGATTGTCTCTCCCTCACGCGTCCCGCTTCCTCGTGCGCGAGCATTACTTCTTCGCAGAAGGAGGTGACAGCTTCCCATGCACTCTCCCTCCATACCATGGCCAAGACTAGGGCCGGACGCGAGAGGTCGCCACCGACGATCGCCTCCACCAGGACATGGCGGCGCTCCGCCCAAGCGGGGCCGACTTTCACCGTATACTCCACCGTGTCCTGGGAGCGATCCACACAGTGGTGGCACCTGGGCGTTTCCTCCCGCTTTATCCCGCCGGAACAGGAAACTCCCGAAGCAACCGTATCCGGTGAGGACCAGCATCAGGAGGAAGGTGAGGACGCCGTGGCGCCTCTTCAGCCACTCCTCAAAGAGGGGACTAATTGCCGCAATTGTGGCGTGTCCAGCGCTGGGTTGCGACAGTCGCTCTCTCTATGTCGCCATGAGATCCCGCCGTAGCTGTTTTACCTCCTCGCGCCACTCCCATATATGCACGAGGACTTTTGTCTCCAGATCCCATGGCGGAAATCCGGCAAGAAGGCTCGCCGCCTCACCGGACATCGTGTGGTATCCCCGGACTACTATATAAAGTGAATATTCATGTTAAAGTTAATTTATCAAATGTCAAATTGTAATATTATTCATCAATGACAAAGTATATAAAATTCTACTAATAGGTACTATAAATGTGAAAGTTTGTGAGGATGTTTGTTACTCTTTCATGTAAAACCTACTAAATAGATTTGGATGAAACTTTACAAGAATATATACGCAACTGGCGGAAGCTATTAAAAAATATAAGAATTAAAAAAAAATTACAACAATGTATAGTGTATATTAAGCAGCTCAATCCCAAGCCTTTTTGTCCTCAAGATACTCTTATAGAGTTTATAAAGTATATGTATATTGCCTAAAATATAAAATAGATGCCTAAGTGTAAATAAACGTGACTAGGTGGCTTTTAAAAACATTTAATCTCGTTATATCATGTTATTTTGCTTCAAAATTAATATGAGGTATCTTAATTTGAATTTTGTCAACATTAATTTAAGAACACAATAAAGCGATGCCAAATAATTTGTTATAATAGGCTGTTACTATATTAGACTTATTAAAAAAGAAAATAAATAATTTTTACACGTACCTGATTTATTTACATTTCTCATTTTCAAGTTCAAAAATTTTATTAATAAAACTACGCGCACATTTTTTAAGCCACTCAGTTATTTCACGACACGAGGTCCCGAGGAAATAGGTCCTGAGATTGGGATACCTATTGGATTGGTGCGACGAGGATCGACTTCGCCCTCGATCATCTTTCAGGGAAAACCCATACCATACCATACCATAATCCTAAAAACGAGAAAAGAGCCAAGAGGATCATAGGCAATGATAGGCTCATTGAGTCGAAGCTCCAAAGTCTTGAGGATAGACGCCGAGTTGCTAGCCTGTCGGTTTTCTATCGATTACATTTTGGGGAGTGTGCGACGGAGTTGCATAATTTGATTCCGCCAAGCCCGTTTCATCAACGGACCACAAGACGTACGGCGAAGTGCCACCGGTTCATGGTGGACATCCCATCCACACGCACAAAGCGTTTTGAGAACACATTCATTGTGCGTACAGCTAGGGAGTGGAATTCCCTACCGGAGTCTGTATTTCCTGATAGCTATAACCTGGGAGTCTTTAAGTCAAGAGTAAATAGGTTACTTCTAGGCAAGCGTGCTCCATCTTCGACCACATCATCGCTTACCATCCGGTGAGATAGTGGTCAGACGCGTGCCTATCAATAATAAAAAAAAAAAATCCTAGAGTTCTTTAGGGATAGGATACCTATGTAAAACACAAAAGGATGTTACACAAAACATACCTTCAATTGGGTTGATGAATAAAAAAAATCTAATAACAGTTAGATTACCAAAATATATGGGACACATATTTTTTCTTTTGTTACGTAAACAAACAACTAAAAGTTCCAAACAAGTCACTTTTCAAGCAGTCTGATGCAGATGGTGGCTGTTATTTTAGTTCAATTATTGATTTCATGCCACCAACTGCATCATACTGCTTGAAAAGTGACTTGTTTGGAACGTTTTAATTGTTTTTTACAGTCGAGTTTTTTGAAAATATTTTTATTTTTTATTTTCTACATTTTAGTGAGTTATATTTTTGAAATCGCCTCCTCGGACCCTTTTATTTTGATACCCCACTTAATACAGTTTGTCGACTTTAATTTTTTTCTTTTTCACAATATGGCGTCTGGCTAACGCCGTAGAGTATTTTGATTACTGTCATGTCTTTAGTAGCACTCGCAAGGTTAAGACGAATCAATTGAAGTAAGAATGATCAAAATCGGCCCACGCGTTTCATCTCTATAGTGCCACAAGGGAACAAACATGCATACATAGGCTCATAAACACATTACACACTCTCCCTTGCGTTGCGCTGTCGAGTAAGTATGAAGACGATACAGTGCGTTGAAATTTCGCATGGCGTCACACTTGATTTAAAACTGTACCACTTTTTACTCAACAGTGACGTAACAAGCCTCCACTCCTAAACTTAGATGCGATTTATCTTTGTCATTTTTCATTGATTTGATAAAGCCAAAAATAGATGTCCAATATTTTTTGATAATTTAACTTACGGATACTTTTTTTTACCCTCGAATCATCCCTATTGCAATATTTGAGTTCATTAGGTATTGGTGCCGATCCTCTTGTTAAATAACTAAACTAAAATTAAAGAATCACTATCTTTTACTAATAGGCAGTGCGAGAAAAGGACGGCTATAGCTATGAACTAAGTTAGAGATCTCAAACTAGTTTACGCCTTGCGTTTCACTGTGTTCTTGTGCGCTTTCCGAGGTGCACTCTCTCTTCCTTGACTCTCATAGCTCAATAGGACGGCAATTCAACACGACCGGGGAGAGATCAGGCGCAGAACCGACGGCTTTTCATGATTTCCCAGGCACGAGGGTGTCACACCACCAAATTTCCAAACGCCGGGCTGCTACAGAGTGGAAAACTCAATAGCACTTTTTGCGCGACCCGGGAATCGAACCTAAGACCTCACGATCAGCAGTCGCACTTTCAACTACGAGACCAACGAGGAAGTAAGTACCTATACATGTGGCTGCCTATCTAAAGTTTTGTATGACTGATGTCAGGCATTCGAGATTCTGACTTACCAGTAACTAGTAGACACTATTTTGGCACAGACAGACGTCTGTGTGTATTTTTTTTTTATGTTAAATTAAATTTTTCAATGAGGATGTTTATTTTGCTTTTCATAGTACGTAGAAATTTAATGTTGATATAAACTATGAGCCAAACATATACCTATAACTAAAATTATCCCGTACACTTCATTCAAGCATTATTTACTTAAATTTGCGTCAGACGATGTACCTACTCGAATATTATAGTTAGGTACTTGACTGAGTCTTCTTTAGTGCAGTGATGGCAGAGCATGCTGTGGATCTCTATGTTCTGGGTTTCATTTTTAAGTTGGAAGAAAAAGTGTCTAATTTAATCTTTGCTAGGATTTGGAAAGCTTCTAAAATATTATGGTGCTGTAATGTTGTTGTAAGCTGAACCACGATTTAGGTTTTCAATATGAAAAAAAGCTTACAGAAAATATATGGAATACCAATAGAAAAGAAAACAAATAAGAAAATATAAAATACATAATGAAGACAATGGCACGGATTCTCTTGTTCAATATCTAAACTAAAATTAGAGAATTGCTATCTTTTACTGAAAGGCAGTGCGAGAAAAGGACGGCTATAGCTATGCACTAAGTTAGAGATGTCAAACTAGTTTACGCCTTGCGCTTCGCCGTGTTTTTAGACGACATGTTTTTACGTGTACCCTTAATTTGTATGGAAATATTAGTTCAAACTTAATTTGACAGCTCTAATTTACGTCCGTCTCTTTCTTGTTTTATTAGAGAGAAAAAGATAGCAATAGCCTAAATTAAGTTTAGTTTGTGCCTAACAGAATCAACACCACTGATAACCTAAATTAAATTTTGGTGGATAAAATTCTTTGGAGAATTCATGCATATTGCCATGTTTTCCTTCACCGTTTTGAGAGCGCTTCACTTTGTGTATATTATTTCATAACCTCTGCTCTCAAAACGGTGAAGGAAAGCAGCGTGAGGAAACCAGCATGTCCTAGAACCAAAAATCCGAAGACATGTGACATCCATCAATCCGCATTGGGCCCGCGTTGTGCCCCAGCAGTGGGGACATTAAAAAAAGGCTGATGATATATGCTATGGAACTATCATAATGAGTAATGTCAACGTGACTAAAGAACCATACTATCACATATAATACATATCCTACACCTAGATGAGCTAATCGAGTCTCCAATTAGACACAGCAGTATCTACCTTCTTCGCGAAATTTTCGAAAGAGATACCGGTGCCCTGGCACGCAAAAGAAAATTAAAGGAACATGGGTGGGTTTTCGTCAGTAAGTACTTCCTCCGGCTCCACCCAGAGAGGGACCATTTTGATGATTTCCAATCCTCAAAAAAAACTACCTCTTGCCTTACCCCACTATTGTCGGCAAAACATGTCTTCTATTTCTTCCATATTTCTCTATTGGTCGTCATCTCAACCTATTATAAGTGCTTTGCTCGGTTTTTACACGGATAAAACGACGTTTTCCAAAAGTAAAACCTGCTAGATCGATTTATCGCCCCCGAAACTTCTTTTTTTGTGGGGTGGGAAGTCTTCCAATGACCGAATGACAACTCCCGCTCTAGGGTAGAGCGGGAGGGCGTGTCGGACTCTTACTGACTAAAACCACCGGCGAGGGGCGAGGAAACTCTGTTTCGAATTTATCCTCAACCCCTGGGCAGCCCCGAAACCCCCTGCATACTAAATTTCATGAAAATCGTTAGAGCAGTTTCCGAGATGCAGATTATAATATACAAGAATTGCTCGTTTAAAGGTATTAGATATATATAACATAGCGTCACGTATTAATGGTTTTCGATCACACATTTTTTACACAAGACCCTAAAAGTATATGTGCTCAAGTGCTCACTACAAAAAACTACATGTCTTTAAATACATCACCGTTACCGCACAAAACTATTTTGTCACATTTAGTAGCAGATGTGGCTTTAAATGTGTCGCTAGATTCGTTAATTTATTAACATAGATTGCAGTTAATTGGTTATTAAAATTTATTAATTGTCGTTTGGGAAAAGTGTACATATCTAGAGCCATTTCTTTCACATCGATATATTACAGATCAGTTTTTCCTTCATCGGAGTATATGTATTTATAGTTCTAATTTTCTCCTTAATTGTAAATTCCAGCGTTTTATTTGGTTGCATTATCATGTTAGGACAAATCCTTATATTTTTCATCTTAGTTTGGATCCTAGTGTTACGATGGCAGAGGAGAAAGATGATAGATCTTTCTCACAAACTCAGTGCTACTAGGCATAGAACGTTGCCTTTTGTTGGACATGCTTACATCTTTCTTGGAAGTGATGAAGGTAAGAGTTATATTTTTTTTAAAATTAGGTATTGAAATATAAGTAAACTGGCTTTTGACGGCTTTGCTTCCATGGCCTATTCTGCAGGAACCGTGCATTTTCCAGGATAGTGTAGTTTCCTATCGGTAACAAAATGTTCATAATCGAATTAATTTAGTTCTCTGAGATACCCTTTTAAAAAATATAAAAAATACCCACCAAGCGCGTGTCAGGCCACGCGCAGTGTAGGGTTCCGCAGTCGCCTGTTATGCGTATTTTGGAGGGGGCTTTATGTTTATGACTATGAACATATTAAATACTATTATATACATTTATATATTATGTATTGATTTCCCACCTATGAAATTGGCGTTTTTTTCTCACAAATAGAGAACCTCGTCACTTATAAGAATTAAAATATTCATCATTTGCTTGATATTCTATCGAATAATGACCGTCATAGACAACTGCCAATAGTAAAAAAAAACCTTATTACTTATAGTTCTATAGACAAAAAAAAATATCTTAAAAATTACTCCACTTTTTGTTAGCAGAAATGGCCACTATTTGTTTTAACTTAGCCAAAACTTATTTTTGTTACTTAATCTAAGTGGCATACGTTATCTTAGTTTTTAAACATTCGTTGTTAAATAAATTATGAAAATGTTAGTATGAAAAATGCAAATTCTTTAAAATTCTCCATATAAAACGCTGATTTCATAGGTGGGGACCTAATATTATGTACATATTATAATAAGACGCTCGAATCGAACAAAAAATATGACTTTATAGTTTAATATCTCGCTAACGAATCACTGAATTAAAAATAGTCTGTACAACCGTCCAATCATTTTGAAAGACATATCCAACGTTACCTCATATTATGTCAATAAATATAATGTCAGGCCTGTTGGTCTAGTGGTTAGTGACCCTGACTGCTATGCCGGAGTTTGTGGGTTCGATTCCCACCCTGACAAATGTTTGTGTAATGAGCACGATCATTTGTTCTGTGTCTGGGTGTAATTCATCTATAATATGTATGTATTTAGAAATATATAAGTATGTTTATCAGTTGTCTAGTACCCATAACACAAGCTCTGCTTAGCTTGGGACTAGATGGCGTTGTGTGATAGTTGTGGAATATTATTATTATTATATTATTATAGGATAGGCGAAACAAATAAAAATCATCCCAACCTTACATGTACGGGAGCTACCATAATATTTTTTTTTCAAAATTTTGTTGTTCATGCAAAATTGTTGCTTTCTAGTACTAACAGTCTCTAAGCTATGCCTCGGACGGACAGACGGACAGACCGATACTTTAAGGGTTCTTTGTCCTTGTTAGGATTACTGAACCCTAAAAAACTAATTTGACCTTTTTATATTAGTGAAATCATTTAACCGAGAGCAAAGAAACTTTTTTTGGTTCGTATCTTAATACTATAATCTAATATTCTTATAATATCTACAAACGTTCTCGCTATGCAATTTCTGTCTATCAAGCACTCACCATCACATTCATGTGTTCAGAACTTTGGAAAATAGCATACAAATTATATATTTCTTCTTACCTTATTCACTGGGCTGTAAAAATAACGATGCCCAATGAGTTTTAAGCCTCCCTTTTTAAGCCGCTTTTACATATTTTATTTATTTTCGCTTAACTTGTATACACTTTTTAATATTTTCAATATTTATTACTACCATAATACATAGATATGTAACTCCTAAAAATGAAATTTATTATCTTAACTTTTTTTAGATCGCATGACTCAGTTCCAGAAACTGGGACGCGAAGCAATAGCTAACGACGACGGTGTGACAACCATTTGGCAAGGACATCGACTATATATTGGTAAGTAATAGCCTAAATAACACAAAGCAACCTATTAAACATAGATTAATGAGCCGAAGAAGGAATCTAACCTTAAAAAAAAGGTATACTACGCCGGGAGATAATGTAAATAATAAATATTTCGACTACACACCTTACTCGTACCTATGACTAAAATTCACCTTAAGAACAGCCCACTATACTCGTTCCGAACCTAGCAATTTAGTTTTGCCAGTGGTGGCACTGGCAAAACTAAATTGCTAGCTTCCTCACACGGGGATGCAGTAACCTATAACGAATTCGAATTTGTTATTTGTTTTTAATTATATTTTAACTGGCTCTGTAAACATTAATATAGTCAGGGAAGAGTGAGATCTTTCTTTTAAGTATTGAGAGTATCTCAATGCTTAAAAGAAGACCTCTCGCTATTACTTGTAAACCCTGTGGATTACGTTAATAAATTATTCGAGTCGAAAATCGTATTAATCGAGTCGAGGCTCCAGTCTAGAGCATCGACGTCGAGATGCTAGCCCGTCGGTTTTGTATCGGTTACGTTTCGTTTCGTGGATGATGATGATAGAGTACCTGAGGAATAGGCCACAGAAAAAAATTAAGTCGCGGAAATAAACAAGTAATACGTAATCTTCGATCGATTTGACCTCTAAAATCCAAATAACTAAACCCTTTTCAATTTACTTCCTGCTAATCTAAAATCTGGTCCACACAAGCTACTCACCTCACTGCTGAGACCTTTAGTGAAGGTAAATCGACATACTTACGTACTTATCAAGATCAAGTTCAAAGATTTAAATCTACCCATTATTTGGATATTTTTTTCCACTAGACCATACCGGGGAATCCACTGGTTTGGAGATTTTGAAGGTCATCAATTCGCATTTTTTTTTACTTTTTACGAAAGTGAATTCTAAACTTTTTTCCAAACAAACTACCTGAATTTTCGATATGTTTTTCGAAATTTCGAAATTACGCATTTGCAGTTACAAATACGCAATGAATATCCAACGTATCCGACAAGTACCTACGTGGCTTAGATTGAATGGGCGGGGTTTAACTCCACTTGCGTTACATTGAAAAAAATTAACTTTTTTTATTTTTTTTAATTGTTGATAGGCACGCGTTTGACCACTATCTCACCTGATGGTAAGCGATGATGTGGTCGAAGATGGAGCACGCTTGCCTAGAAGTAACCGATTCACTCTTTTCATGCTTAGAAGTAAATTTCGTTTACTTTGTTAGATGTTACATCATGGTAAATTGTAAGGTTTGAAAATATGCTACACAATTGTTTTCTAAAGATAAATTCCTGTTCCTTGTAAAATATAATCGGTTACATTGTTGTTGAATTTCATAGTTAATTTGTTAGGCTTAGATTGTACATAAATGTAACGGTTGCTGTGTAATTTTTGCCAAACATTTATATTACCGCAAATAACTTTAGAGTCACAAATTTCAGGAAGTGATAAAGTGACTTCCGTTAATAACTTAGATTCACTTGAAGGATTGTTAATCGTTGACAAGATTGATGGTGAAGGACATAAAATATAATGGCTATTGACATGCGTACATTCACTTAAACTTTCTAATAAATGATAAATGATGTTTATTCAGTAAATAGGTTACAAGGAACACTTTTACACGTCAATGTCTTTTTGTCAGTTTAAGCTAGATGAGGCCGGTGTTTCCTAGCTGACTACCCTGAGAAGAAACACCGAAACAAACTCAGAGGTCAAAGTCTCTTTTAGTGTTCAAATCCATACAATGTGGACTGGTTAGATCCTATGAGAACCATGTACGTTTATGTCTGGGATGAGCTTTATGAAGAAAGCAACACACGAATTCGAGTGGACCTGTCCAGACAGTGCAAGCATTTGTCAGTCATCGCGAAGCTCAACTCAGAACTCTGAGGTGCTCAACGAACCGACGAACAATACCAAAGTAAGGACATTTGAGTAGGCCGCAAAAAATACTCAAACTGCCAGACAATCATAAAATCTACATGAATATAACGACATATATAGTTCTCGCATTCACATTATTCTATATGAGGACCATGCAGCTTAATGTCTGTAGTGGTCTTTTGAAGAAAGAACCAAACATATTTGAGTGGACCTGTCCAGTCAGTGCAAGCATTTGTCAATAGTCGAATAGCTCAACTTAAAAACCACTAAGGAGCTCAATGACATGACGAACAATACCAAAGAAAAGACATTTGGGTAGGCCGCAAAAGTACTCAAACTGTCAGACAACGTTGAAAATTACTGTAAAAAGGAGGAGAAAATAATAATAATAACCCACATAGTCCTCACATTTACAATACAATAAAACGTAAGATAATCATCCGTTAAGTACTGCTACATATAACTTAGAAGGACGAATTAAAACATAAGTTAAATATTGATTAGTATCGCGTGGGGTAGGTCGCGGTAGATTCTTGTACAGGTTGGACTTAATAATAATAAACGTTTATTGGTTCAAAATAAATTATATTAACAATATGAACACTGCCACTTAAACTAGGTTAAGGTACCTGTGCTATAAGCAACAGTAACAATTCGTGGTTGATCTACTTACTTAAAAAATAGTTTTGTGCAACAATCCGTTATTATTATTATAAATAAGTTAATTAGGACTATTTAATTAACTTTACAGTTACATAAAATAAAAAAAAATAATAAAAAATAAGAACAATTAATTAAAAGTAGAATGTCTGTATGAGTCGTGTGTATGGATGTGTGTGCGTGTGTATCAGTGTGTGTGTGTATGGCTGTGTGTTTTGGAATGTATATATGTGTGTATGTAGGTAGATAAATAAGTATGTGATATGTGGATGTAGACGTTGCTTGTGTTGAAGGTTACTCAGGAACACTTAAAAAGTTTTCCGTTTCTTGGTAATTAAATACAACTAACAAGCTTTTAACTACTTTCTTAAATTTAAAATGCCGTATTTTCTTTAGGGACACATTCATGGTATTTGTATGCTAAACATAAGTTTGTTATTGTAATAATATACAGATAGTTAAGATAAATCAATTATAGTATAGATATTTTGCAATGTTAGCGAAACCGGGAACTCGGTGATTCTCTTTAATTGACTGTTATTGATAACTCATTGCATAATTTCTCAGGAGTTATGACAAATGGATGTAAAATGTTTGCTTTAGCGAACAAAATAGAATTAAGTATTGTGTCTAGAATATTAGAAATTGACAGTAATGAACCTTCAATAATATTAAACATAGAATTGAGTTTCTCTAGATTAATTATGTTGTTATTCGTCTTAGCATTAGCTAAAAATATATAATTAACTTTTTCGATTTGGTTATTAAGTCTAATTATATTATTATTTAACTTTTGTATAGAAACATTAAAACTGTTTAAAATAGAACGAACAAAATCAATGTTATCTTTCATTAAAGAATAAATATGATGCTCATTTTGTTGACACTTGCCAATAGCTTCGTCATATTTTCTAGTGTAGTCAGCATTTAATGTGCCTCCAAATTCAAGAGCGCGTTTTTGACGGTTATCGGAAATAAGATGCGATAGAGATTCCAACTTAAAATTATTAGAATTAGTAATTATTTCTAAGGGATTAATAATATCATTACACTCTACATTAATATTAACTAAGTTACGAGCTTTTTCACAAAAAATAGATATACTTTGAAAAGATTGTTCTACCTTTTCCATGTAAGGTCTAATAGGAATTATGTCTACATAAGTAATAACATTCCAGTTATCGTTTAAAAGTAGACGATGTAGGATCAAAATAGATTCCTGCACTATGTTGTATGATTTCAATTGGCTCGGACAAACTTGGACACACAAAACATCTGAAACCAAAACATCTGAAACCAACATTCACGCCGGTTTAATTTCGTTAACATGATATTATACATGTTTTCTGTTTATACACAGAGTGACGTTATTTTCCACACCGGGTATAAAGCTTTACGGAGCCTATGATGGTATTTTAAGTAAACTAATTCACCGGTTCTGTATGTTTTTTCGCGTGCTGTTGAATCATAGTGAGTTTTTGAGGATTCTTTGCTTTTATTCATATTTTCAATAGCTTTTTCGCGAGAGTATCTCATTCTATATTGTAAGTCACGAATGTATTTTTGATACGTGGTGTTATTATTTGACTCGTAAACATACTGGGAAATGATGGCTTATAACCATATAAAAGTTCAAAAGGTGAGTATCCGGTAGTGCAATGAGGAGTTGTGTTATATGACAGGATCGCTGTGCAGGTAAGATAGCGATGCCAGTCGTCCTGATTTTCGTTGACAAAGGACCATAAGTACTCTTTAAGAGTAGCATGGCTGCGTTCTAGTGCGCCATTTGTTTGAGGGTGATAAGGAGTAGAAAATAGATTTTTTATTTTAATTATTTCAGTTAACTGCCTAAATAACTCTGACGTGAAGGTTGTACCTTGGTCAGTCAGTAACATTTTGGGAAAACCAAATAATGAAAAGAAATGTAAGAGACTGCGTGCAACCTCATCAGTTGTACACGTTATCATTGGATTGGCACATGGAAATTTTGTTAAATCATCCTGAAGCGTCAGAATAGAATAGAATAAAACTTTATTGTACACCAAAATAGTCACACAATTGTTCGTTATATAAATTTCTGAAGGCCTGCCTCGTTCATATATTTAAATTTCGTATATTTAAATTTCTCTAAGTTCGTATATTTAAATTTCTGAAGGCCTGCCTCGGGTAAGGTACCTACAATTTCGAGGGCTAATCGTTCAAATGGCCTAGTACTTGTTGAATTTATTACCATAGGTGCTTTATTTGATGCTCTTAGGGGTTTATTTACTTGGCACAACTTACACTCTTTAATGAATCGTTCAATATCTGAACGCATGTCCTTTCAGTAATATGAGGCTTTAATTCTACTTAACATGCGCTTAACATCAAGGTGACCTGCTATGGTCGTCCGGTGATTCTCCGGCAGGAGCCGTTTAAAGTATTTGATTTTTATAAATAGGTATGTTAATTTTAGTGCTGTGAAAACTATAAAAAATCATATTATACATTTTAACGTAAGTCAATTTAGAAAATGGTTCAGAAAAATCTGGTAACGCTAATTCTTTTTCACTATCGTTTTTAGAAATAATTTCATCACGTAATTTAAGCAGTAAGTTATAAATAATTTTGTAGCTGGTTTCATCAAAATGATGGACTTTAGTGTATGAGAAATAAAGTATCTTATTGTTTTTATATTTGACAGTTTGTATGCTGTCAGGTTCGCGTTCACCTGCACGATATTCCTCGGTATTGTCTAGCATAGCTAATAATTGTTTGGAATGTGGGATTGAGTTATCTAGATCTAGAGAGACTGAACAGGCAATAAGCTTTTGGTTTGCTTTATGTAAACTCTCGTCATGTTCTTTAATTTTAGTGTCGCAATCAGAGATAGTTTTTGTAAATTGCTTTTTGAAGTATTCTTCATTGGTTCTGGAATTCATTTTGGAACTTCGAGTAGTTACAGCAGTGGCTGGATATCGAGATAACGCATCTGCATTACTATTAACTCTGCCCGGTTTATAAACGATTTCATACTCGTATTCTTCGAGTTTTAGCCACCATATAAACGGCCGCCTGGATCTTTAGCGTTAAATAGCCACGTTAAAGTACGATGACCAGTTACTATTTTAAATTTATGACCGTATAGTTAAGGCCTAAATGTATTAACAGAGTCTCAAAGGTGTTCCATAGAACAAGAGAATGCGAATCTTTGCCGGCAGCCCGAATAAAAAGAAAAAGGCTGAACGCCGCCTGTGCAGCCTTTTATAACTTCGCCGTCATTGACAGATGACAACCAATGCACAGACAACGAATGTTGCCAGATAACTATTATTGTTTATGTTTTTCTTAAAATGACCTAGTGGCTTTTGATTATTGTTGTTTTTTTATGTTTAATTTTAAGTGAGACTGTATTTCCCTCCGGATTCGGGATTCCGGATCTGGGACTCCGAATCTGGGACCTCGAGATCGGGGTTAGTTTTCACACAAATTACGCCCTGAGTTAGTTACGATCACGGGTGAAGTCTCAAAGGTGTTCCATAGAACAAGAGAACGCGAATCTTTGCCGGCAGCATTTTTCTAGTTACGCACTTTGAACGCACTCATTAGTTCACTGATTTACACTAATATTCACTTTCTGCTACTTTCGGAGTGTTATGGGCAGCGACCTCGCCCGGACAATCGCATGCCCTTAATAATTTCGCACTAGTTAATAATGAAGCCAATTGTAATGCGACACGAACATCATGCGCGGGTTGCCTGAAGGCAGAGTCGCCATATAGGAAAAGGTGTAATTGAGTAAACGAATTGATGTATAATACCGATTTTTATTAGCAAATCATTCAATATATAGAGTCAGGCTACTTACACATAAACATAGACATAGTTCTAAGACACCCACACTTCAACATAAGTTAAAGCGTTTTGACAGGTGTCTGGACCTGACGCCTCAATGCCACCACCTGGTGTATGTCATTTCATATCAAAGTCATTTTCTGAAGCTTTAGGCTAGCCGCTGACTTGTGATTTTTGTCACCGTGACTTTTTGTTACCCAGTCGGGTGCCATGAAGATACAAGGGAGTGCGCTGATCATGGTGAAGTGACAATACGGTGACAAATAGTTCCTAGATGATTGAATTTTGAAGGATACTGACATAGTCGACGACAGGGTCCATATTCATATTTTATTTTGTTATAACACCTATTTGACACATATGGAATGCAATAAAGTATTGAGTAGTTTAGAATATAGAGTGTAAAATTTTCCTTGAAACAATCTTGCAGTGTATATGGCACCCTGTAGCGTTTTTTTGGTCTAATTTTTCTTCTTCTTATTTCAAGAGCACTTATTACAGCAATCTGTACGAAATCCATTTCAAGAACGAGCGCGTTTTGTTGCCCTGGGACTTTAAAGTGGGCGCATTGTGGGTGACAGTAGGTGACAGTGACAAAAAGTTATGGTGACAAAAATCACAAGTCAGCGGTTAGCAAAAAAAAAAAAAAGTACCGTTAACCTTAAGCTGCGGTCCCAAGGCCCTTTAATCGTGAGAACGTAGCAACGCCTGGCTCTGGCCCGTGCGAGTGTTCCCACGGCGTGAGACAGCCTGGTGCAGTGGCATCGCGACAAGAATACCCCCCGTGTGGGACCCGTACTTTGAGCCCTTCGGGCTCTATTTAATGGTTTCTTCTTATTAATATTAAAACGATAACCTGGTGAGGGCCACGGGAGTCCGCTGATGCAAGACAATGGCGAAACTTGAGGGAGGCTCAAGTCGTCCAGTGGAAATCTTTCGCCTAAAATAATAATAGGTGGAAGAAATATATACATGATTCTTAGCGCCACTAATCTAGTAGTATTTGTCTAATGTAGGTATCCTATACTACGTAAAAACAGCATAAATTAAAGTTGTTCCGTTTACAGTGACAGCTGACGCCAAACTTGCCGAGTTACTTTTGAAAACCTGCCTGGAGAAGGATGATGCACTGAAATGCTTGCAATTGATGACTGGCAATGGCAGTATTTTTGCCGCAGGTATAAACTACTCGTGTACAAAATCCTATTCATGAGCTTTATCTGTTTTTTTCAATATTTTTAGGAAATTATTTGATACCTATTATGTAACTTTCCAGTAATGCAACACAAAAACAGAAAAACAAAAATGAACCTCCAAAAGTCAGGCATAATTTACTCAAATTATATTTTATGAGATCATTAACAGTAAACCCATTCTATAACAGTCAACATCTGGCGTCCTCGTCGCAAGGTCTTGGCTCCGACCTTCAGCCCGAAGAACCTGGTCCAGTTTGCAGACATCTTCTCTCGCCAGAGTGCCATCATGGTAGAACAGTTACAGGCTGCAGTAGGCAGAGGAGCTTTCTCGATATGGCAGTACATTACCACCTACACTATGGATTCCGTTTGTGGTAAGTTTTTTTGTGTTTTCATCATCGTTATCATCATTTCAGCCAAAAGACGTCCTCTGCTGGACATAGGCCTCCCCCAAGTGTCGCGACAACGACTAGTCCTGTGCGTCTCGCATCCATCGTCTCCCAGCGACCCTAACCAGGTCATCGTTCTACCTTGTGTGGGGCTTTCCAACGCTGCGTCTTCCGGTACCCAGTCGCCACTCCAGAACTTTTCTGTCTCCTAAAATTATTAAAATACTAATTTTGATTACCTTCATCCGGTTAGACAGAAGCCAACTAACATAAAGTTGTGAATAGTTGACTGATTGTTTGACTACAAAAAAATCCGTCTATAGCTAGTTTTTAGGGTCCCGTACCCGAAGGGTCCAAACGGAGCCCTATTGTTGTATTGTCTGTCCGTCCGTTGTCTGTCACAAAATTTTGTTACGAAGATTTTTTTAACTTCTCATTGATCTATGAAGTTGATGGTGATAATTTTTATTATTACGTATACTTTACTAACAAATACCAATATTTGGCACGGAACCCATAATGTGCGAAATCCGACACGAACCTGGCCATATTTTTTAATTACTTTAACAGAACGGGTAGTGATGGCATGGCTTCAATTACACTGATAAAGCGGCATTACTTAGAGCTGACTCGAAGATAAAATACCCAGAGGGCGTAGGCCGAAGAGATGGTTGGACCAGATCTCCGAACAGCTGCAGTTATCTGTCGACGCCGCCTTCCACAGGACGACTTACCAGATCATTTGGATCCTCAGCAATGGATGAAGATTGAGAAGAGAGAAAGAGCTAACTCATTGTAATATGAAGATAACTTAAAAAAAACCTTTTCTTATTGCAGAGTCAACCCTAGGCGTTTTAGTGAACTCTCAAAAGCAATCAGAGCAGCCATTTTTGCATGCTTTTGACAGATGCACTCAGCTGGACTCCGCTCGTCTTTGCAAGCCCTGGTTGTATAACTTGTCTATGTATAAGATGACGCCGGCTTACAAGGAACATGCTCAGTGCAGGGACTATATTTGGAAATTTGTTGATAAGGTACCTTTTTTATTGTGGGTGTGGGAAATCGTCCAATGACTTCTCGTGCTCGTGGAGCGGCAGGGCGTGTCATACTTTTATTGACTAAAACCCACCCCTATTCCTTCAGTTGCCCGAGTGCCAAGGGCCGCGGGAACTCTATTACGAATCTATTCACGACCGTTAACCATTCAAAACATTTACATGATTTCTATATTATCATCTTCATCGTAATTGGCAGCTTTCTCCTACTTTAAATGGATAGTTGAGTGTAGGCCGGCAGCATCGTCCTTTTTATGCCTGATCTATGCGGATGTCATCCAGGTTTTGGCTGCGGTCCTTTGTAGATCGCCTAAGTGATGGTCTGCAAACATTCCTCAACTTACTGTATCTTGTCAACCATTCAGACAGTTTTCGTTTTTAATAATGTTTCTATAGTTCAGTTATTTAAAATTGTGAAACACCTTATTGTTTTTGTTATGTTGCAGATCATACAATCCAAGAAACAATCTTTGAAAGACGAGAAAGTATCTATGGCTGAGTCTGATCAAAGTTAGTAACAATTTATTACAACTATGTCAATTTGTGTTAGACCTATTTCTGTGCTCGATTTATTTGTAATTCGTCCGACTCGATTTATTGAAGCAAAAACAAAAAATACACAACACAAAAAAAACACAACCACTCATAAACACACATTTATACAAAACACACACTAGTTTTCACACACTGCCATAAACACGGATTTTCATTTTTCTTTTTATTGGTTTTATATAAAAAAAAATGTGTAACTTATACCTACAATTAGCACAACGAAACAATTGTTAATTAATCGAGGAAGAGCGAGGCTTATCCCATTCTGGGAAGCCCCGGCAACTTAATTGTATAGATTTAATTAAGATAATAAACACATTTTTTTAAATATTTTTTTTAAATAACTCTTAGGACGTAAGCTTTCGTGAATAAAAAATCTTAAATATACATTAAGAATAAATAATCTCTTTTTGCGAGCCTCCTTCCACTTTTCGCGACATCACGCTGTCACTTTCCAGTTTGTATTATTTATTTTTTAATTTTATTCCAGATATAAAACACGATGGCCTTAAGACTTTCCTAGAACTACTCATGGACACTTCAGGAGGAGACCGCGGCTACACTGACATGGAACTGCGAGAAGAAACCCTGGTGCTCGTACTAGCTGGTACTGATACCTCTGCAGTCGGCACTGCCTTCACTTCCATGTTGCTGGCCAGATATCCTGATGTACAGGAAAAGGTTTATCAAGAGTAAGTTGATTAAAGACACTGCGGCTGTAACGGAAAGGTGTGGTCATATTTTAAGAGCCGGTTCTGCTTCTGCCCATGAAAATAAAAAACTTTCTCTAAGAAAAAAAAGAAAATTCCCTAAAAAAAAATTGGACTTTCCATCCAAAGTTATCATCAGCTGATCAAAATATTTGTATGGGAGGTAAAAAAAATGATTTTTGAATTTCCTCGGAATTTCTTGAAGAAAGTTGTTCATATCGATGGGCAGATGCAGTTCTTAAAATATGACCACACCTTTCCGTTACAGCCTGTATAAATAAAAAAGTTTATAATTAAGTATTTTTCATATAAATGATAGGTATCAAAATAGATTGTTAAATATGATGATTGTTGTATATTTAAAAAAAATATGTTTTAATTTTACTGTGGATGGATCTATGAAAAAATATTTATCTACTATGGCTTTATAAGCGTTCCCAAAGGAGCCTTACCATATTACATACTATCCAGCAACTATGGAGTCTGCATCCGGTATGACTGAAAGCCGACTCTGATACAATTGCGAAAGGCTCTAGGCAGTTAACATAACTTACTTCTTAAGATTGCAGGAAGTATTCGGAGAATCAACAAGACCTGTTACTGCTGAAGATCTTCCTCGACTGAAATATCTGGATGCTGTGATACGAGAAACGTTGCGTTTGTACCCACCAGTGCCAATCATTGCGAGGAAAGTTGATAAGGAGGTTACTTTGCGTAAGTATTATGAAATAAGAAGATTTTATCATCAGCCTCCTGCCCTTGTCCAAAGTTAACTGAATTCGGCGCAGTGTATCTTCTTCTTTAGTAGTCACAATTTTTTAGACGATCTTCTTCATCTTCATCCCATACAACGTGGTAATGCTGCCAGTGCTCTGGACTGAAAGTGGACTAATTATTATTTGATGCCCAATGAGTTCTGCCCTGCCGGTTAGGGTTCCGTACCTAAAGGGTAACCAACGTAATAGGGTCTCTATTACAGACTCCGTTCTCCGTCCGTCTGTCTGCGAGCTGTATCTCATGATTGAAATAGGTAGATAGTTGAAATTTTCACTGGATATTTATTAAATTTTCACTGGATATTTATTAATAAAAATAAAGGGAGCCCCCCTTTGTTTTTATTTTTAGTATTTGTTGTTATAGCAACAGCAAGCAACAAAAAGCAACAGCAAGTAATTTGTTACTAACCCTATGGACTTAGTCTGAAATTAAATTTTTTATTATTATTATAGCGGCAACAGAAATAGACATTCTGTGAAAATTTCAATTGTCTACCTGTTACGGATCATGAGATACAGCCCAAAAAAAAAACCCCAAAAAAACACGTTTCTAGAAACGTGTTTTTTTTTGGGTTTATCGGTTTATGGTACAGAACTCTTCGTGTGTGAGTCCGACTCGCACTTGGCTGGTTTTTTGCAATTATTATCAGTTTATTTTTACTAAGATATTTATTCGTCCATGAAGAAAATGTCGTGAGGAAAGTCTTGTGTATGGATGTGGATGGCTATAAGAGTAGAGGAAGGCCAAAGAAACGATGGCTGGACTGTGTGAAAGAGGATATGGATAAAAAGAGGGTGACTACAGAGATGACGACTAATAGAGGAGTATGGAAGAAATAGACATGTCGCCGACCCCAAATAATTTGGGATAAAGGCAGGAGAATGATGATGATATTTATTCGTCCATATTATAAGTACAGAATGTACTGTTGTAAATAAATTCATTTTTAATTCACTAGGTACCTTTACCTCAATATCTGCCTTAAAAAAATAAAACATAACGACAAAATGTGACATGGAAAACTCATATCTAAAAGAACAGTTCAGTAGACCAACTGCAAATATTTAATACGGTGACGTGGATTTCCCGGGAAGAGGTGCCGCGGTCGTCGTAATTCACCCGCAACTTCGACCGTGTGGATTTAAAAAAAATATAGCCTATGACACTCTCAAATAACGTGGGTTTCTAATGGTAAAAGTATTTTCAAAATCGGTTCATTAGATCCAGAGATTACCCCCTACAACCACACAAGCTCACAAACTTTACCTCTTTATAATATTAGTATAGAGTATAGATGAGGAGTCGCGGGCGGAGGTAGCGTTAATGGGCCCGCGTGATGGATGGCCCACACTCTCTCACAGAGAGAAGGCCTGTGTCCCAGCAGTGGGAACAATAGAAAGGATGACAAATTAATGTATTTTTTCATCTTTCATCGAACCCGGCTTTCAGTTCTTTGGCCTTTTTCTACTCTTGCACATTCATATCAGATCAAAATTTTGCCCACAATAAGTTCCAAAGTTCTTAAAAACAGAATTTGTATTGTTATTTCAGTTTTTTTCTACGAATAATATAACGAAGGATGTTTCTACTTGGATTATGTATTTGAGAGAATTAACTCATAATTTTATTAGTATACAAGAATGAGGAAAAACATGTTACTAAATTTGTGTATCTCTTCCAGCGTCAGGAGTAACCCTAGTAGAGGATTGTGGTCTAGTGATAAACATCTGGGCGATACACCGCAACCCTCGGTATTGGGGAGACGACGCGGAGCTGTACCGACCTGAACGGTTTCTCGACACGCCGCTCAAACACCCCGCCGCCTTCATACCGTTCAGCCATGGACCAAGAGCTTGCATAGGTAAAGATGCACTAATAAGCGTTTTCTATCTCTCTATTTCTTTTTAAACCTCTTTTTAATGTTGTTACGTCTGTAAACTATTTTGTACCGCCTATCCGGGTCTGAATAGAGATAGGGTGATATTTTTTAATTTATAGAACTATGATACGGCTACCATTCGAACTTGTACTCAGTGAAAAACGTGCCTTCAATCTTATTTATGCGATTGTGTGAAATTTTTTCCCAGAGCCAGTGAGTGCCTTGACCACTTTTGAAGGGCTAGTTTATTAATACTGTTTTATTTAACAATATACTCTTAATAAAGATCAATAACATAGGACGAGTTAAGTCATCGTAATTATTATTCTCCTGATTTCGTACCAATTTATTAGTGGTCGGTACATCTTGGTTTGTTCTTCCATGCCTCTGTATTGGCTTCCATCTCAGTTGGGTTATATTTATAAAGTGAAATATCTTTTGACTTTTACCCTGTCCTTTGCTAGAAAATATGGTAGAACCTCCTATATTCTTTTATTTAGCCATGTTCCAGCTGCAGTGGGACACTAGAGGTACTGCTGGGACAAGGCCTCCCCAAAATCCTTTCAGGTATCCTTGTCATCACGAGCCACGTCGAACCAGCCCATGCGTCTAGGTCGTCTCACCACCTCTTCCTAAGCCGGCCTCGGCGGCGCGCCGTCAAACCCACTTTTTGGAGATTACTGCCCAGCGGTCACTGTACATGCGGGTGACGAGACCCACCCAAACCCATTTTAGGTATATTCTTATAACAATTTATTTTGCATAATTCCAGGTTATCAATACGCGATGATGTCAATGAAGACAGCACTCTCAGCCCTTCTTCGTCAGTACAGGGTCCTGCCAGCCACTGCAACTGAAGACCTGAAGCCTTTGAGAGTCAAGTTCGACGTCATGATGAAAGATGTTGACAATTTCACCTTACAGCTTGTAAAAAGACTATGAAAATGCATGATTGAAAGAATTAAGTTGCTGTTCACGAGAGTTAACAATGAAAAGGATTTATTTATGTTTAGGAGATAGTGCGTATGCTTATTTTTGGTGCATTAAATTACTTATTAAGGACTAAGCGAGTTTTCCTTCCCTTTTTTTTGGGCTGCTCAAGCGGAGTTGAATTTCTAGGTCTTTTGAAGTTATATTTATTTATTTATTATATTCTTTATTGTCATGCATGGTGCATGATATATAACTAAAGAAACTTAAAAACTAAAGCAAATACAATGGGCGGCCTTATCGATTTCCGCGATCTCTTCCAGGCAACCTAGAATGGAGAGTAATTGCCTGGACAAGATATGGGGCTGTCATTGGTGTGACAATACCAATATTCAATATAATACAACAGATACACATATACATACATATG
This sequence comes from Polia nebulosa, assembly GCA_951329385.1. Taxonomy (NCBI): domain Eukaryota; kingdom Metazoa; phylum Arthropoda; class Insecta; order Lepidoptera; family Noctuidae; genus Polia; species Polia nebulosa. The sequence continues at coordinate 32,507,092 of OX589595.1, forward strand.
CTGTATAATATATACACAAATACAATATATATACACATATAAAGTAAAAATAAATGACGACCAACGATAGTCACAGTGACAGGTAGTGTTCCTTTACCAGCCTTTTAAACACAGGCAACGATTGAGCGCGTTTCATTGGGTCAGGCAATGCATTCCACAGACGAGCAGCTTGGACAGCAAAGGATTTATCCAAGAAAGTCGTGGAATGCATCGGCATTTTAAGTCGTAAGTTATCTGATGACCTGAGACATTTCGTGTGGGAATCACAAAGAAACTGAAAACGATTTTTGAGGTAAAGAGGGGTGAAAGGGGAAAAGAGTATATTATACAAAAGGGAAAGAATGTGGGCATTCCGGCGAAGGCGAATTGGCAACCATTTGAGCTTCATACGGAATTCGGAAACATGGTCATACTTTCGCAAACCGAATATGAACCTTATACAAAAATTTTGAAGCCGCTCAAGTTTATCGAGTTGTTCTTGAGTAAGGTCAAGATAGCTAACAGCAGCATAATCAAGGGTGGGCAGAAGAAGCGATTGTGCAAGCGCAATCTTGGTGGCAGTCGGAAGAAAATTACGCAGTCTCCTCAATGATGCAGCAGATGCAAATAGCTTGCGGCTAACTTCCTGCAGTTGGGCAGTCCAAGAGAAGGTCTTGTCAATGAATATCCCCAAGTCTTTAACTTTTTCAGAGAAGGGAATAACAGAGTTATCGAAAAAAACTTGGGGGAGACTCGTTCAGTCAATCCTTGAAACCATCCTAGGACTACCATCTACAATGACCTGAGTCTTTATGGGGTTGACCATGAGTCCAAATCTTTTGCTCCAGTCGCATATGCGGGCCAGATCACGATTTATGGTGACGATTGCCTCAGAAAGATTTCCAAACGGAGCTTGCGAGTAAATTTGTAAATCATCTGCATAAAGATGGTAGGAAGAACTTAGATCATGGGAAATTGAGTTTATAAAAACTGCGAAAAGTAAAGGGGATAATACGCCACCCTGTGGTACTCCGGCTGAGGTACTACACCAGGAAGACAAGGTCTCACCGATGCAAATACGTTGCCGGCGACCGAACAGGTAACAACGAAACCAGTCAATCACCGATGGAGATATATTAAGAGAGCATAAAATGCCAAGCAAAACATCAAAATCAACAGTATTAAAAGCATTACTGAAATCGAGCAATGCCAAGACCGTCAGATTACTGTTTTCCATGGCTGACCTAATATCATCCGTAATATTGAGAAGGGCTGTGGTGGTGCTATGACCAGGACGGAAGCCGGATTGGAAGGGGTTGAGAAGATTATTTTTGGATAGGAAAGTACTAATTTGGTTATGGACTAATCGTTCTAGAACTTTGTACAGGAAAGGTAAGACGGATATTGGACGGTATTCAGAGAAGGATGTGGGGTTGGACTTTTTTGGTAAAGGAATAATTTGAGCATCTTTCCATGAACATGGAAAGACACTGCTTGATATAGAAAAGTTGAGGATGTGGCAAATGACGGGAAGGATTACGTCTAGCACTGGGATCAACATTTTACGGCTGATACAGTCACTTCCTACTGCATTAGAAGTAATCGCTAGTATGCTCTTCTTAACATCACAAGCGGAAAATTGGCTAAAAACAAATGGAGAATAACTGGGAGTCGGAAGAGATGAAAAATAATTCAATGTATTCAATTTCAATGTCCCATCGAAATTGGGCGAAGTTGTGAAATGATTATTCATTGCATCGATATCTAAATCTTTAGGGATTGACTCTTGTCGAGTTTTGCCGACCCCCAATGATCTTAGAAAATTCCAGACTTTGGATGCGTCCCCATTTTGGACGGAGTTATGAATGTGTTGGCGATTAGCATTCCTACACACCTTATTACAGTGATTGCGAATTGAAGCATATCTGTCCCTATTAGCATCTGTAGGCCGACGCTTAAATTTAGACTTCGCCGCCACTTTTTTGTTCATCAACTTTTTAATCTCATCTGTCAACCACGGCGCCGGCAAATGTCTAACTTTAACAGCTCGAACAGGTGCGTGGCGATCATAAAGCTCGACAAGTTTAGCTGTAAATATATCAACTTTCTCGTCGACAGACGCAGAGGCCAACAGAGGAGACCAATTTATATTGCTGGCATCCTCGCAGAGACTGTCAACGTTCATACCACCAAAATTGCGTTGCATGAGAGTTTTGGCCTTAGCCCTAGGCGGGCGAATTTTGTAAAAAAGAAAAATCAGATCATGATAGGAAAAGGCATCGGCTGAGCATTGACCATGCTTAGCAACGCGATCAGAAGAGGAGACAAAAATCAAGTCAAGCAGGAGGAGAGTTACGGTACGAAGGAGTAGAGTTTGGGAAATGGTGAGTCGCACTTAGTGGAAGAATGGAAAGATTACTAGAAGCGGAAACATTAGTCAGAGAAGAAGAGCGATGGTCTTTTTTTAGGAGACAAGTATTAAAATCACCCATGATTATACTATGACTGTAAGAAGGGATCAGGATTTCTAAGAGTTTTTCAAACGATGAAAAGAAATTGATACGTAAAGAGGGACAGTAATAGACACCAAGAAGTAATTTCGTATGATGTAGTTCGACTTCAAGGAAAAGGTGTTCACCCGCATTAGATGGCGGTGGCTGCGCTGACACATTGATAACAGAGAACGGAATATGAGCACGGAGATATATGGCAACACCACCACCAACACCAACCGTCCGGTCGTTTCTTATCAGAACAAAACCGGGAAGAGAGTAACTAATAGAAGGGAGACAAGGTTTAAGCCACGACTCGGAAATAAGAATAGCATGAATATTTTTACAGTCAAAGCTTGCCAGCATATCGTGGAAATGAGCCGGAATACTTTGGGCGTTGATATGCACCACGTTAAAATTCTCAGGAACATCAGAAAACTGCGCTGTTAGACTTTCTGCAAGAGACGGAACACTGACAAAACTGTCATCGTTGCTTGTAAGAGAGAAAAAACTATTACTGTCACTGTTGTTATCGCAAGACATATATTATATGTTATATATATTTAAAGTTAAAGCTATTTTTAAAGCAGATGCAATAGGAATCTACTAAATTCCTGTTGTCCTTTTTAAAAATCGGTCAAGTGCGAGTCGGACTCGCGCACGAAGAGTTCCGTACGATTATCTATAAAAACGGCAAAAAAATCAAGTTTTTTGTATGGGAGCCCCTTTAAATATTTATTTTATTCTTTTTTTAGTATTTGTTGTTATAGCGGCAATAAAAATACATTATCTGTGAAAATTTCAACGGTCTTACTATCACGGTTCATGAGATACAACCTGGTGACAGACGGACAGACAGACGGACGGACAGCGGAGTCTTAGTAATAGGGTCCCGTTTTACCCTTTGGGTATGGAACCCTAAAAATAGCTTTTAGAATAATCCAAAAACACTATTTTGTTTACTGTTTTACAAAAAAAAAAACCGGTACAGTTATTATTTTCTGGATAATCTTTCAGACATAACAGTCTCCACACTAAAATATATTAAACAAAAATCGTCGACGTCACACAAAAATAAGCCAAGCTAAAATGGGACTGGGCCGGACACGTCTGTCGCATGTCGACCGGCACATGTGCTAAGCCAACAACGACTTGGGTCCCGGACAATATCCAGCGACATCACTTCAGACCCAGGTGGGTTCTACACTTGATCGAGTCTTCATAGAGTCATCATCGAGTTTTTTTTTTTTTGAGGTGTTGAAAAATCATGGAATGGAAAGAAGAAAGGGAGACCTTTGACCTCTAGGGGACAGTATAGACTCAAAATAAATAAATAAAGAATATAATAAACCTTATAACATGTATTTTAAAGATCACTGGTCTACATTGGACCTGGATGGATAGAGCGTTAAGTGATGGGAGAGGCCTCAGCCACCTGGCGTAAAAAGACAGCCTCACTGCTAAGCAGATTGCGTGGGAGCAGTAACAGCATCCTGAAGGTAATAGGCAATTAATTAGACAGCCCACTGATGTGGAGCCTCACCCAGAACACTAAATTTCTCTTAGTTATTACGTTCTAATATAGTTTTTAAGCTCATACTAACAATATTAATGTAAATGTATTATGTAACTAGCTGTGCCCGCGACTTCGTTCGCGTGGTTGTCGAGAACAAAACAACGTCGTTTAGATAGATACAAAATAAATTTGGAGAAATTTGGGTTCATTTTCTGGCAGCAAAGATCCAATAAGGTGATAAACTTGACCTTGTACTTTGAAGGTTGGCATGAACGGTCCTTCCGTTATTTGTTTTGCCCCAAAGGAAGTCATTTGGAAAGCACTGTTATATAAACGAATATTATCCAAAAAACGGTTCGACTGGGGATGATCGCCATTCAGGAGACTTTTAAGTAAGTGTGGTGGATCTTGGAAATTTGGAAGAACAATTTTTCCATTTGAGCAGCACATTCCATCTGTCTCTTTCCTCCATTTCAAAGCATGACAAAAATTACAAATTTCTCTCATGTCACCCACGAAAGTAAAGCCAGCATAATTAATTCTAGACGAATATGTGAACCCTGATTTTTCCCTATTGTCCCAAGGTAATAAAATATTTGCATCGTCATTTTCCATGGACTCATCAGCTCCGCTATTTGTTTCTCTATTCATATGGTATCGAGCTCGTTCTATTTCTAGGCGAGATTGACGTTGTTCTGCTGTTTCTGCTCGTCTTAGTTCATCTATTCTTTCCCTTTCAGATGCAAGATAACTTTCATTGTTTCTTTGTACACCTACATAGTTATGTCTAGCTATTTGTAATCGTTCTTCTCTTTGGGAGAGAGATTCAGACTCGCGCGAGAGAGCGTGTCGCTCTCGGTCAGATGACAGACGTGCTTGGCGTTCCTCGATACTCTCTTGAGAACGCAAAGTCGCGGTCCGAGTTCTTTGCGAACTTAAGCGCGACTCCCTTTCTGTGAAAGTCTCTGACTCGCGTGAGAGAGACTGGCGCTCCCGATCAGCAGACAGCCGAACTTCGCGTTCCTGGATATTCTCTTGAGAACGCAAAGTCGCGGTCCGAGTTCTTTGCGAACTTAAGCGCGACTCCCTTTCTGTGAAAGTCTCTGACTCGCGTGAGAGAGACTGGCGCTCCCGATCAGCAGACAGCCGAACTTCGCGTTCCTGGATATTCTCTTGAGAACGCAAAGTCGCGGTCCGAGTTCTTTGCGAACTTAAGCGCGACTCCCTTTCTGTGAATGTCTCTGACTCACGTGAGAGAGAGTGGCGCTCCCGATCAGCAGACAGCCGGTCTTCGCGTTCCTGGATACTCTCTTGAGACCGCAAAGTCGCGGTCCGTGTTCTTTGTGAACTTAAACGTGACTCCCTTTCGGTGAACGTTTCCGATTCACGTGAAAGAGCGATGTGCTCTCGGTTAGCAGATAACCGTGCTTCACGATCTTCTTCCGATTCCTGAGACCTACAAAGTCTCATCCTTTTCGCATTTCGGCTACGCAGCGAAAGGTTAGTTTTTTTTCTTTGAGGCATTTTCAAGGAAAATTAAAGCAATAAACAAAACTAACAACACTTATGACTGAATAGCCTACAAACTTAAAAGAACGGTGCGTCGAACAGTCTAGTGTGACAACGTATCGTCTGTTCGTGGTCGTGACTCAACGAATTGGCAACACTAACTTACTGTATAACGATTGGCACTATTGGATTCAAACTACGAAGTAAATCAAATACAATCTTTACTTCGTACTTCAAACCAATGACCAAAGTTGACCAAACGAAACCAATAAGATAAGCAAATACTTTTTTTTCGACCAATTTAGAAAATCGATAAACCAAGCAACCAAAGAACTTTTACGACACACGCAAGAACTTTTAAGACACCTAACGAAACCCAATTTGCCTAGTAAACACGGTGGACGTCATCCTCGCGCGGAAAATCTTAACACCGCGATTCAGAAAATGACGTCATTTGCACAACGCCATCTATCGGATTTAGATTTCAACTATCAACATTAGTTCTATTTTTAGTCTTAAGATGTCGTTGCAAGTACTATACTTAATTGCGTAACGTAATATTTTACTTCTTGAACTCACTAAATTAATCATATCTTTTGATAGAGTGAACCGATTTCGATGAAACAAAAACTAAGTTAATCCTCAAGTTGCGTATAATTTTTGTATATAAACATTGTCAGCATTGAATTCGTAGATTTTACGTGATGTGCGCACAAACAAACAGACAAACAGACAAACAGACAAACAGACAAAAATTTCAAAAATGATGGAAATGGGTTCTGTTACTTATCTTTTCACACGCTGGCTATTTTTTGTTTCAATTTCTTCAATGTACAAAAATGACTTTTCTACAGATTTATTATATGTATAGATGTATCACTGGTTGCTTGAATAAATTAAATTATTATTAGCCCAACTGTGAGATGATGCAGGTTGACAATAATCAGTAATACCAAGGCAGCAGCAAGTTTTTTAATGAAACTATGTAAAAATAAACAATTGATTAACGTCTAGATTCTATTTGTATTTGGAAGCCGTTTTCATCCTTCATCATCATATCGAACTTGAGACGCAATGGTGGGTATTCAGATTTATCATTTGGTGCGGTAGCCGGCAGGATCCTATACCTTCGTACTACTGTTGACAGCACCGTCTTCAGTGACATCATGGCGTACTGGTAACCTGAGGGAAAACAAAAAAAATATATTTAATGATAAATTCGTGTCACGTGAAGACTTATAGTCAGAGGTCGGAATTAGGTAGAGTTATTTACGTACTTACGCTGTTTTCTTACAGCGAAAGAATAAAGTGGATATGCCTCAAATCCCGAGATTAATTTTATAGAGCAGAAAAATCCCGTGATTTATTAAATAAAAAAGCTATTTACTTTTACACAATTTAAACCACTCCACGCGCGACGTTGCCAAATTTACATCCACGTCATCGAATGTCCGAAGTTACAAAATTCCAATGAGCACGCGCACGATGTTGCTACATTTGTAGTTCACACAACATAGCTTGTGAGAACAAAAGGAGGTTTTATTATTTTTTATTTTATTTATTTGTAATATTGTTGGCCACACGGGATTGTCCATTAGAAATCCCGAAAAGATCCATATTAATATTTCGCTGCAAGTACACATATAACTCTACCTAATTCCGACCTCTGCTTATAATATTACTAGTGACCCGTCCCGGCTTTGCTCGGGTGCAAAATAATTTCAAAGGCACGTAACGCCATCTAGCGTCCTAGATCAACGCAAGTTATTGTACTTTCCCTTCGTAACAGTACTTACTTTCTGGATGAAAAGAAGGTACAGAAAAGTCCTTTATGTCCTTTTCTGCACCCTTGATGACAACGCATGTGCAAAATTTCATGACTATTTGTACAGTGGCTTTTTTTTTTCTTTTTTTTTTTTTTTTTAAAACACTGTACAAATCATGACTATTTGTACAGTGGCTTAGGCGTGAAATGGTAACAACTAAAGAAACTTATTTTCACATTTTATAATATTAGTTACGATTAGGATGTAACCTGGAGCTAGCTTCAAAATGACCAGCATTATCATAACCATCCTTCTGTATGCTACTTAATAAAAACAACCTGCGGACGGCGAGTTATGGGTAGCTCGCCGTCCAATCAGCACCAGGCCCGAGAGTCGACGGCGCGTAGTGTTCTACGCGCGAGTTAAGGAACCCCAATCTACCAATATTAGCTTTGTCAGCCATTAAGTATTTATAAGACATATTATTTCTAAATATTCCATTGCTTGATCAGCACTCAGAATAATCTGGGACATGCATTATCTCTGACCACGTTATGCATGTACTACGTTAGCAATAAAGTTAGTATATAAGATGAATATTTTATTAGATTAAATTAATTACTGTTTACCTGTAACTCTGTCGGAATAAAGTTATTTTTTTAAATACTTCCGTTGTCGCTTACTTAATTCGCGCCTCTAAGAGTTGTCAGAAATCATGACGGGGTCCGTCATGGCCGATGCCTGCTCAGGGGTTGTGGATAAATTCGAAACAGAATTACCACACCCCTGGGCACTCAGGACAAGGAAGGAACAGGGGTGGGTTTTAGTCAGTAAGAGTCTGACACGCGCTCCCGCTCCACCTAGATGTCATTGGATGATTTACCATCCCAAAAAAAAAAAAATTGAAAACTCTCGACGTCGTCAGGATATGTAATAGAATCGATTTTTAACAAGGTTCTTTACTCTTCCTTTTATTAAATTAAGTAGCAAAGACTTATTTGGAGACAGAGAATTATAAAGAAACTAGCGACCCGCCCCAGCTTCGCTCGGGTACCAATTATATATATAAACCTTCCTCTTCAATCACTCTATCTATTAAAAAAAACCGCATCAAAATCCGTTGCGTAGTTTTAAAGATTTAAGCATACATAGGGATATAGGGACACAGAAAGCGACTTTGTTTTATACTATGTAGTGATAGTGAAGGTAAATGAAACACAAGGTTGATATCAACGCGACGCCGACTACCCAAGGCACACTTGACGTTATTCAATATCGTCACTCCTTCGTCAGTTAGATTACCAAAAAACATTGGACACGTATTTTTTCTTTTGTGACTTAAACCAAAAATGAGGACGATAACAGTGCGTTGAAATTTCGCCTGACATCACACCTCGATACACTTTGTACCTCTTAAGGCACAATTACACCTTCCTATTTCAAGGGACCCAATTTAGGAAACAGGAAGGTGTAATAGCAGTTAGAGTAGTTAGTGTCCGATTTAGTGAGATTGAAAGGTCCCGATTTGACTTCCTAAATTGTGTACGATTTAGGATAGTGTAATCGCATCGCTCCGATTTAGAGCTAAGTGTTGCCAATTTTGCGACTTTGTCGCTACAAATAGGCTAGTAGTATTTTTGTTTGTGTTTAAAATTAAATTAAATTTCACAAAGTTCCTTTCCCAGAAAAAATCTGAGTCCGCTCTTTTTCTTTTTTAGTCCGCTCCTGGTAGAATCAATTTTTAAGAGAATTTAGAGCGACTTTTGATATTCTGTCTAGGGACTCGAATTTATAAGAGTTGGCAACACTGCCGACTTAGGAGCCCGATATAGGAGTTCAATTTAGGATAGTGTAATCGCTCGCTTCCTGCTTCCTAGTTAGTTTGTTCCTAAATTGGGTCCCTTGAAATCGGAAGGTGTAATTGAGCCTTTAGTGAACAAGCCCCTACTCCTGAAGTTTGATGCGTTTTATCTTTGTCATTTTTGATTGGTTCGGTAAAGCAAAAAACACGTGTCCAATACTTTTTGGTAATTTAACTGAAATACTAATTAGATTTTTTTAACAAACTAGCTTATTGCCTCAAGGAGTGTAGTGTATACTAGAATTATTATTTTTCTACCAAGAAAACATCCCTATTGTCATAAATCCAGTTTAATATTTTGTGCATAAAATTTTGCAATTTCACTTAAGGCCACATGAACCTAATCAAGGTATCCTCTCACCGACACAGTTCCTCGGTCCATAACTGAACGGCATGAAGGCAGCAGGGTGCGAGAGCGGCGTGTCGATGAACCGTTCAGGTCGGAACAGCTCCGCGTCGTCTCCCCAGTACCGAGGGTTGCGGTGTAACGCCCAGATATTCACTATGACTCCGGTACCAGGAACGAGTTTGATGCCACAGGCTGTGAAAAAACAAAAAAAAAATAAAAATATTATGTGAAAGACTGAGCATATTATATTTTGCAGCTGCATTTATAAAACTGCAGCTGCCACAGAGATAACGGATCAGCGCACACGTAGAAAACCTAAGTGGAACAGAGTTTTCTGCAATCTTAAATTTGGAAATAAGGCTTTTTCTCGCATTGCACCATATCTGTATGAAAAAGTTAACAATAAGCTTAAAATCTTCCCCTTGACAAAGGTTGGGTGCAAAAAATAGGTTCAGGATTGGCTGCTCGGGCTTAATTACGCTGAAACGGAAAACCTTTTATCATTCAATTGTTAAAATATTCATCATCACATAATTATACACTCTCATCACATAGGTACATACTTACACTTATCAAATACACACTCACACTCATCACATACATATACATTTGGTTACCTTTTTAGTCTTAAGTTTAATTAATTATACTGTAAGCTTTGCATTTGTTATCTTTTAAAATTCATATATCATCTGTCGAAAGAGACTGGATCCTGCAACACAGGGTATCCTAGTGGGGGATCCAGTGTCATACTTAAATATTGTAACACTTTATGAATCAATAAATTTATTATTATTATTATATTTTTAATACATCTTCATAATTTCAGTTATTCAGTTAGATTACCAAAAAATATTGGACACGTATTTTTTATTTTTCTGCTGAAAGACGTCTACTGCTGGACATAGACCTCCCCCAAGTGTCACCACAATGACCAGTCCTGTGCGACTCGCATCCATCGGCTACCCGTGACCCTCACCAGGTCAACCTTGTGGAAGGCCTTCCAAAGCTGCGTCTTCCGGTACGCGTTCTCCGAATTTTTAATATATGGACTTACGTAATACAACCTCCTTTTCAACTTTCCTGGTGATGATGGGCACAGGGGTGTACAGCCGCAGCGTTTCCCGGATCACTGCGTCCAAGTACTTGAGGCGAGGCAAGTCCTCAAAAGTGATGGGCCTATCTGAGTCACCGAATACTTCTTGTAACCTGAAACGAAACGATTCTCTTAATTTTATTTTACTAACTGGTGAACCCACCCTTGTTTTACACGGATGCATTGTATTGATTTCGCGATAGTACCTATATCAATTCATCGATTTATATAGATAAGTATTAAAGTATTTTAAACTTAAATAGTCCTTAATAAATCCTAGTCCAAGATCACAGATATTACTTAATTTCTGATTATAAAAATGTGTGGAATTGAGTAGTGTTATTATGTAGTTTGATCGAATGCATTCCTGCTACTCGTAGTTTGGGCCGACGGCCAATTTATCTGTACCAGGTGCGAAAGTTACGTAATAAAAAAAACACTTCTCTTTTCTCCAAATGACGGTAAACATGCATTGTGCAGTTTAAACTATCAATGCACAATGTATAATATGTATAGTCACACAGAGAGAGTTGAAAACGTCTCGCCCGATCCGGTCGAGACAGGAATTTCATTATTACTACATGTACTTCAGGAAAAACGGATTCAATAGCTTGAATTGCTGCCATTTCATAATCAAGAATAAATTATTTTGATTTCCACTCTAGTATCTGACTAAGAGCATCGGTATCGGTATCGTATCGGCAAAAAGGCGTATCGAGGCATCCCTACTATTGTCAGCTCATCACTAATTAATGTTTATTTTATTTATAATTCATAATTTATCCATGGCCACAAAGTAAAATATGTATTATTTAAATATGTGTCTGACGTTACTTTGCCTCTAAAAAAGAATTCGTCCGAAACACCACTCAGTAATATTAATAATAATGAAATTCCTGTCTCGGCCGGATCGGGCGAGACTCAGGGGCCGAGTCACCTACTAAGCTGTCTGCCCGGGGGTGGAGGATAAATTCGAAAGAGTTACCTCGCCCCTGAGCACTCAAGGCAGGGAGGAACAGGGGTGGGTTTTAGTCAGTAAGAGTCTGACACGCCCTTCCGCTCCACCCTAGAGCGGAAGAAGTCATAGGATGATTTCCCACCCCCCCAAAAAAAAAAAAACCTACTAAGCTGTTGAAAAGTGACTTATTTCTTTACTGATACAAAGATATACATACCTATATAGATACAGAAGTGTTGTTTGGCATATTCAGGTTACAAGAAACTTACTCTTCATATACTTTCTCCTGCACTTCAGGATGTCTGGAAAGCAACACGGATGTAAAGGATGCTCCGACGGCTGATGTGTCGTTGCCAGCTACCATGATAACCATCAGCTCTTCTACAATTTCAGTTTCTGTGTAACCTTCATCACCACCCGACAGCTTTATTAGACTCTCCAGAAATGTCTGCAAGCTACATTCGTGCAAATCTGGAATGAGAAATTTCATAATTTCAAGTGCTATAGATTTAAATGTGGATATAGACATAGATAAGTATTGCTCAGAGTGTGTGCGAAGTAGATGTTGACCAGTTTTGTTTTGTGGAAAATGTTGCGATGGACTGGCGCTGCCGATGTGGCCTTCTGAAGGGTACCTTGGTTGTAATTATGTTTTTGTCGTCTTTTTAGTACGGTCAAGTTAGCTCCAAAAATAAGGGTAAGGTTAGGTATAATAATTTGGATAGAGCTGACAATTTGTACGAATGTTCAGACCACAGTTATAAATTAAATGTCAAAAGTCCACATCAATCCCAAGTCTGCAAAAAAAATATCGAAGTTTTATACCTACGGATTTATTCTTTATGCATGATTTATAGGAACTTACTTTCATTGTGTTCTTGAGTATCCTTCTTTTTTATGATTTCTTTTTTTTTGGTTTTTATCAACTGAAATGAAATTTTTTCATTAATGGCCTACCTCCACATAAGTGGCGCCCTCATTGAGTAAAAATCATATCTTTGCAAAAAAAATAAAGACTAAAGAATCTTTTGTTGCGTTTCTTACAATTACAAATAGGATAAGGTATTTTTACTTTTTTTTTTTTTTTATGTTTAATAGGCTCGCGTTTGACCACTATCTCACCTGATGGTAAGCGATGATGTGGTCGAAGATGGAGCACGCTTGCCTAGAAGTAACCTATTCACTCTTGACTTAAAGACTCCCAGGTTGTATCTTACAGGAAACACAGACTCCGGTAGAGAATTCCACTCTCTAGCTGTACGTGCAATGAATATTTTCTCAAAACGCTTTGTGCGTATGGATGGGATGTCCACCATGAACCGGTGGCACTTCGCCGTACGTCTTGTGGTCCTTAGATGAAACGGGCTTGGCGGAATTAAATCATGCAATTCCGTCGCACACTCCCCAAAATGTAATCGATAGAAAACCGACAGGCTAGCAACTCGGCGTCTATGTTCAATCAAAACTCCAAAGTCAAGACTTTGGAGTTTTGACTCAACGAGTCTATCATTGCCGATGATCCTCTTGGCTCGTTTCTCAATTGACTCAAGGGCATCAAGCTGGTATCTTGCAGATCCGTCCCAAAGATGAGAGCAGTACTCCATACACGATCGGACTTGCGCTTGGTAGAGTTGGAGCAGCTGTTCCGGCGTGAAGTATCGTCTCACCTTTGCGAGGACCCCCAACTTTTTGGCAGCCACTTGAGCCTTAGCCTCTATGAAGGGACCAAAATTGAGAGTAGATGTTAAAGTAACATCAAGAAGATCAAGTCGGTCGGTTATCGGCACGGTTACACCTCGGAAACATGGAGCCGGGTGAAATTGGCTCCTTTTAGCAGAAAAAAGACACGCCTGGGTCTTAGCAGCATTGAACTTAACCAGATTGGCATCGCCCCATTCTGAGACAGCCTGCAAGGACAAGTTTAAGCGCCCAACCATAGCCTCGCGGAGAGACCGGACCTGAGACCCACTAACTCGTGCGTCTGGCACGTATCTCTCGGCAACAGTGCTGTCGTCTGCATACCCAAAGGTACCGGGTTTTAGCAGATCGTTAATATGCAGCAAAAACAATGTTGCCGAGAGCACCGACCCCTGAGGAACACCGGCATTAATAGCCAGCAGTCCGGACGAGCAGCCATCTATGACTACTCGGATAGACCGATCCCTCAGGAAATCTGCTATCCAATCACACAATCCAGCGGGCAGACCGAAGGAAGGAAGCTTGCCAATTAAGCTGTCGTGCCAGACCCGGTCGAAGGCCTTCGAGATATCAAGGGAGACCGCAAGGGCTTCCCCTTGTTTGTCGATGGCCTCACTCTAGATGTGAATGGCATACGCTAGAAGATATCCTGTTGACCGATTTCGGCGGAAGCCGTATTGTCGGTCACTTAGGATATCGTTAGCTTCTAGGTATGCTAGGAGCTTACCATTCAGTATACGTTCCATACTCTTACAGAGAACGGAAGTTACCGAGATGGGCCTATAATTTGCTGGGTCAGCTCGACTACCCTTCTTTGGTACGGGTTGCACGTTAGCTTGCTTCCAAGCCATTGTCACTTTTCCAGTCTCAAACGAAAGGCGATATAGGCGTGTCAAGATCGGAGACAACTCAGGCGCACAAGTCCTCAGTACAATTGCCGGTATCCCGTCGGGACCACTAGCCTTGGTCACGTCCAGGTTACGCAGTACCCTCCGGACATCCTTCTGATGAATGCGAATGTCTGACATAATCGACTCGCATCCACCAAGAGAACCAGGGGGCCTCGCGCCACCAGGATCTAGACGCGAAGATTCCGCAAACAGAGAGGCAAACAAGCTTGCTTTCTCCTCAGCGGAGTGGGCCAGCGACCCGCCGGGTTTCAGCAGTGGAGGTAGTGAGGAGCGGCAGAAGTTCGATTCAACCGACTTAGCCAGGGACCAAAACGCCTTACTACCAGCTGGGTAAGAAGCAAGTTTGTTCCCAATTCGGCCAATGTGGTCAAACCGAGCCTTCCGCAACACCTTCTTGCAGAACTTGGCAGCCCTGTTGAAGGCTCTCTTCTTCTGACTCACGTCACGTTACGTTGTTAAAACAGGACTCAAAATGTTTCGTATCCAAAGTAGTAAGCAAAAGTGTCTAAAACGGCCGTTTTTGGTACTTTGGCTATTTTTTTTTTTTTTTACTTTATTTTCTACGCTTTGCTACGATTTTTTATGCAATGAGGGCGCCACTTGGCGGCTTTATTCGCCTTAATGTCATAGTAAACTTATAGTTTAGACACGGGGTCTCATCTCGATCAAAGAAAATTTAATTCAAATAAATATCAATAGATGGCGTAACATGCATCGATTTCTTATTGAAGTTTAAGAAATATATTTATTTTGAAAATAAATATGGTAAAAACTGTATTTTCTTATTGAATAAACTGCCCCAAGCATAAAATTGTAGAATAATTGGCTTGTAATTCATATTTAGACGATTATTGGAATAAATCCTAAGACATCTATATTTCTTGTACCAATAGATGGCGCTGTTTGAAGTTTTAGAGTTTATCCATTCGCCTCTTTAAAATTTGAATAGTGACACATACAATTCGATACAGATAGACTTTAGGTAAATTCATTCAGCTAACAAGTCGTCGCTGCTAACACCATCTAGCGAGGTGTAGAGGACGGGCCCGAATGAAGAACAAAAGTTACTTGTGCCAGACGAAAACCCGTAGTTACGGCGGTACCGTTTCTTTATATGGGATGAGGCATCTGTACGCTAGTATTACATTATCTGTGGTTTAGTGATAAACTTCTAACTTTTAATTTAAAATTATATTTCACACTACACATAGCAAATAATTTGATTAGGTAGGTACCTCCTTTACAAAATCCCACAGGAACTGTTTTTGCTTCAACAATCGTGAATATACGGGTAGATTATTATACACGAGGTCACTGTGTAGCCAGGGCTGGCAAAGACGTTGTGCAACCGCAGCCAACCCCTCATCAAATGCTTTCAAGAAGGGCTGGTCCGTATCTTTTTGGGCACACATTTGGTAGCCTAACGTTGATTCTGAAATTTAATTATTTTATTATGAAGTTGGATATGAGCAAAGCATTTATGTTGAAAACTGAGTATATAGTCGCCCATCACGTCAGTAGTATTGAAACAAGTATATACAGGAGTTTCTACTTCCGACATGCAATCAGCGTTTTCGTCTCTCCTGAAATATAACGGTTTTATGGATACACGCCTATTATTTGCTTAAGATATTGGTTAAAAAAGATTAGATATTTATTGTCATTATGTACCTGCAATAGCGTCCATGGTGTAAGCAGTAAGGTATCTGAATGCAGACAGTGGACCAGTCCTTGCCATATTCCTTATCTTGTGCACCATAACGTTGCTTTCTTTTGCGAAGATTGACACGAAGTGCTTCAAGTGTTTCATACTGAAGCTAGGAATCAAAACTCTTCGACGCTGCCGCCAGATTGACACTAAAATTGAAAGTTGTATTAAAAGTTCAAAATTTTAATTAAATGTGAACCTTTTTATAAACTCGTATGTAATAGTACACCTTAAACGGTTCAATCATGAATGTTACACGCTCCTTTTCTTCTTTTGAATCGATGATTTAAATACTTTGTGTTGGAAATAATCCTATGACTTCTCCTGCTCTGGCTGGAGAGGGAGGATGTGTCAGACTTTTACTGACTAAAACCCACTCTTATTCCATTCCTGCCTGAGTGCCCTGGAGTGCGGTAACTCTGTTTCGAATTAATCCACGACCCCTGGGCGGGAATCGGGCATGATGGGCCCCGTCATTGGTGGCTGATAACTCTTTGAGGCACGCGTGGAACACAACGCGCCGTTGACTCTCGGGCTTGGTGCTGATTGGACGACGAGCTACCCACTACTCACCGTCCGCAGGCCCGTGTCTACGGTAGCCGGAGATCATCTCGTGACCCCCGACGCCCAAGGCGTCTCCTGCGGCGGCTGCTACTGGGGGCGTGAGGGTGATTCTGTTGAGTCTCCCTTACCCGTTCCACCTCCTCCCGCGCATTACTGCTTCGCAAAAGGAGGTGATTGCTTCCCATTCCCTCTCGCTCCGTACCATGGCCTGGACCAGGGCCGGGCGCGAGAGGTCGCTGCCACCGATCGTTTCCACGAGGACACGGCGGGGCTCCACTCAAGCGGGGCAGATCTCCACAGTATGCTCCACCGTGTCCTCTGGGCGATTCTCACAGTGGGGACACCCGGGCGTTTCCCTCCGCCTTATCCTACACAGGAACCTTCCGAAACTTCCGTGTCCGGTGAGGACCTGCGTCAGGCGGAAGGTGAGGACGCCGTGACGGCTCTCCAGCTCTGTGTGAGTGTTATTATTCACTCCCATTCATTTTATTAGTCACACTCACACAATCCTTTCATACTTATTTGATGTTGCACTACATTTTAATATGGTAAAGTTTATAGGATACCTGGTGCAAATATGGAGCCATTCCCAACGAAAAGGGTGGCCATCTTCATAATATCGTCTTTCTCAAGGCAGGTTTTTAAAACAAACTCAGCGGCATTAGGGTCTGCGACCACTGTGAATAGAATTTATATTAATACAAACAATGTGCCCGCTAGAAAATTTTAATGCCCTATTGAAACTTCTATAGCTTATAACTTTCAAGCAGAGCATGGAATTGTTTAAAAGTGAATTGAAGACTTTATTAAGTATCAGCTGCTGTAAACATTTTAGTGGATTTCCATACGTATAAAAGAGACTTTGACCTCTGAGTTTGTTTCGGTGTTTCTTCTCAGGGTAGTCTGCTAGGAAACACCGGCCTCATCTAGCTTAAACTGACAAAAAACATTGACGTGTAAAAGTGTTCCTTGTAACCTATTTACTGAATAAACATCATTTATCATTTATAGATAGAAAACGTTAATATTAATGTCAGACAGAAGTTATCGTAACCGTTAGTCTAGTGCTGGTTTTTATTTTTTTTAAATCAGGTTTCACCTAGTCATCTAAGAATAGGTACATATCTAGCTGTGATGGAAAAATAATGACTTACTCGTGTATAAATAGTTTCCGTGCCACATTGATGATAAACCATTCTCTTTGCTTATGGTGTCACGGCCGAGAGTTTGGAAGGCTTTCATTCGCTCTGCAAAAATGTATACAACATTATACAAACATGCACAGCACAAAGTCAGACAAGCGTAAAGTGAAGTGCTACTAACATAGTCTTAGGCCTTATTTATTAACACAAGTTTTGGTTATTTTAAAATATGTAGGTTTAGGTTAAGGTATTTTTCTATGGGCCTGTGTCGCCTGAAATAAATGGCTTATTATTATTATTGATTGGCATAAATTCAACTACACAATATTATAGATTTCGTTGACGCCTTTGTTATTATGAATAGTGTTGCTAGACCCTGTGACCAGCAGTGTTCCAGTCTGAAAATCAATACATCATAATTTTAATAGCAACGATGAAAGTATAAATCTCTGAGATTTATATGATGACGAGAAGCAAAGGGTTCTAAGTTTTTAGCTGTTCAACATTCATTATGTCATTTCCACTGTTAAAAACAGGCTTCCCCAAGCGTCACCACATTGACAGGTCTATTGCTTCTTACATCCGTGAACTACCGAATTCCTCACCAGATAATCTTTCAATATTAATAAACAGAAATCTTTAAGAAAAAAAGGATCCCACAGGGATTGATTTTTGGCCCAGTGCTTGGGTGCTTGATACAGCTGATAGATAAGATGGAAAATCAAGGAAAGTGTCATTAACAGAAACATAATCTTGGTAGGTACTTACTGTGATTGTCCCCAAAGAACAAATAACTATGCCCAATAAAAGGTAACGTCCATATTCCAGAATTCAGCTGTTTCCCTAATTTGTACACATCTCTTTTTGTCCAACGTTGGTGTAATAAAAGAACAATAGCAATCAATAATAGTAACTCTAATAACATGTTTGTATTAAAATAGATATGTTCTCTGTTTGACGTAGATTTGACTACTATTAAAAATGTTTTTGATACGGCTATTTTATATTGAATTAATTCTATATAAAAAAATAGCTTAGACTGCCGGCAAATAAAGAAACAAAATGTGTTGCGTCAACCTCACGTAGGTACGTTAGTGCCTGGGGGTACTGTATTGTACTCGTAATATAGAACAAAAGAGCCTGGATAAAGTGACATTATACCAGCGAAAAGGATTGTCGATACTTAAGTCGAATAGGTATGGGATGACAATGTTATCAAATATTTTGGACTTTGATGACGAAAAAAATTTAAATAATAAGTCACGGTACACCTAGGAAATAGTATTTCTTTGTTCCTCCACCTAGTCTAATTTTAGCAATGGTTGCACTTGAATGAACGAGACACTGTTAAATAATAATATTTGGACAACGATAGACATAAATATTAGTGTATTAAAAGTTAAAAATACCGGCCGTAGCGTCGTCTTGGCGGTGTGTCTGGACATCGCCAATGCCTTCAACACCCTGCCCTGGAGTTGCATAGTGGAGGTACTCCGGTATCACCGGTTGCCGCCCTACCTCCGTCGCGTGGTCGAGGCATATTTGACGGACAGGGTCGTCATCTGCCCCGGTCACCAGGGAGAATGGGATCGGCCTTGGGACCGCCTCTGTGGAACATCGGGTACGACTGGGTGCTGCGCGCCGACCTCCCTAGCGGCATCAGCGTGGTTTGCTACGCTGACGACACGCTGGTCCTGGCGCAGGGGAGGTCGTACCAGGCGGCGGCCGACTTGATGTTACGCAGGGTTGCGACAGTCGTAGAGAGGATCCGGCAACTGGAACTCGAGGTGGCATTGCACAAGTCCGAGGCCATGTGTTTTCATGGTCCTCGGCACGCGCCACCGTCGGGTTCCCGGATAAAGGTAGGAGGGGTTCACATCAGCGTTGAGAGGACGATGAGGTACCTGGGTCTCGTCTTCGACAGCCGGTGGAACTTCGTCAAACATTTCCGACGTTTGGCTCCCAGACTGAAGCGGGCCAGTGCTGCTTTGAAGCGGCGCCTGCCTAATCTTGGAGGTCCAAACGCCTCCTGCCGGAGGCTTTACGCGGGGATCGTGCGGTCCATGGCCCTTGTCAGGGCACGGTGTGGGCGTGTTCCCTGAGGCGGCGACCAGCTCGCCGGTTGAACGCGTTCCAAAGGGTCATGGCCATTTGGCTCATCCAAGGATACCGCACGGTCTCCTGTGAGGCGGCGAGTCTCCTTGCCGGACTGTCGCCATGGGATCTGGAGGCCAGGGTCCTCGCGCTGCTCTGGGAGTGGCGCGAGGAGGCCAAACGCCGGGGCGAAACTCTGCTGCCGCGACACCTTGCGGCTCGGCGGACGGAGCTCCGGCAGGATCTCATGGGGACATGGAGACAGCGACTATCGCAACCCAGCGCTGGGCACGCCACCATTGCGGCGGTAGTGCCCCTCTTTAAGGAGTGGCTGGAGAGGCGTCACGGCGTCCTCACATTCCGCCTGACGCAGGTCCTCACCGGACACGGTTGTTTCGGTAGGTTCCTGCATCAAATCAGGCGGGAGGAAACGCCCGGGTGTTACCACTGTGCGGATCGTCCAGAGGACACGGTGTTGCATGCGGTGGAGGTCTGCCCCACTTGGGCGGAGCACCACCGTGTCCTCGTGGATGCGATAGGTGGCGGCGACCTCTCGCGCCCGGGCCTGGTTCATGCCACGGTACGGAGCGAGAGGGGATGGGAAGCAGTCTCCGCCTTCTGCGAAGCAGTAATGCTCGCGAAGGCGGAGGCGGGACGCGTGAGGGAAGCTCAACGGAGTGCCTCTCACGGCCCCGGCCGCTACCACCGCAGGAGAGGTACTGGGCATACTGGGCGTAGGACGTCGACGATCTTCTTTACAAAAAAACTTTTTTACAAAAAAAACAACATACTTCCAAAAAAAAATACACTAAAAATTTAAAAAATAACTTTAATTTCGGAAGCCGGTGTTTGTATTTTACTTCTTTAGTTATTTGACACCGAATTCCGAAATTAAAGTTATTTTTTAATTTTTAGTGTATTTTTTTTTGGAAGTCGGTTGTTTTTTTTGTAAAAAAGTTTTTTATTTTTCACTTTTTAGTTGTTATACCCCAGAACTAAACACCCCAATAACATGGAATGTGGAATTTAAACATTTGGAGAACACCAAAACGTCATCGACGTATACGTATTTTTCGTTTCTGTTAAATTTCTCAAAAAGCGTTTAACCAATTTCGATAAAATTTCTATGGGACTATTTTATTGTAAAAAAGTTTTTTATTACATTAAAAACTAGTTCTAATTCTACTGCCGAGCTGGACTAAGCTCCTATCCATCATTGTCATTTTCCTTCTATTCAATAAGTGTCAGTTACCAGTTTGTAAGAATTAATATTACAGTGAAGTGCAGCTTTTATAACCAGGCAGTTCTTATCAATAATACAATTTATATCTTTACCTAGTCACAGTGTATGGAGTACGTACGATTAATAAGTGCTCCATATAATCAAGCCTACTGTATATAGTAAAATATACGTCTGAACTCGTCGTGTTTATCTTCATCTAACTCTCATCTACGGTCCTCCTACTCTACGACCTCCTCTACGTGTCACACCACCACCTCCGGCTCCGCTACGTGACATGTCACTACATTCACCATTGTTGCATGCTTAATGTGATGACAATAACAATGAAATGAAATAATCATAACACATTACTGTTCATTATCTGTCTCTCTTTTCTACTTTATTTACAATATTGAAATGTTGAATAAATATCAATAATTAATAATGAGTAAATATTTTTTATATCAATTATTATTTTTAAACAAGTGACATTTATGATTACTTCTAATTTTATTTTTTTTACTTTGCAAATTAAATTTGCATGTAATCTATCTGCACGTAATAATGAAATTGAGTGTTGTGTTTTGTCTTAATTTTATTTATATATAATTAATGTACCTAATTATTATATGATCCAACAAAAGTTGATTGAAATAAAAGAATTGAATTCAATTACACCAATCGATCGACGTTGATTGATTGGTGTACCTAGTAGAAACTATTGATCGACGTCGACTAATGAATTCTACCATCGATCGATGGCATTCATCGATGTAAATATTTGGGTACTATTATATACTTCACTAATGAAAACGCCAAAACAAACCGGTTGCATTATTAATAACAATGCATTATGAGCTAAATTTTAGCTTCTAATGCCTTATCTTCCTAGAAATATGTTGGAAGTACTTAAAGAACTCAACCGCCAAACACAGATTAAAAAAATCAATTATTAAATATAATTGATTTAGTGTTTAATGAATAACACCTCAAACCAGTCGGAGTGACGATCAAATCGTCTTAATGACACATTAAATAGAATTATTTAATTATGTTCTTTTGCTTTATTTTATTGTTGGTCTCTGAGATTACCAGATTATACGCATGAGATGTTTTTGTAATGCGATTTAACTAAGATATACGTTTTTTTTATATATTTTTATAAGTTTCTGTTGTGGAATTTCGAGGAAAAAATCTTACTTTGATTCTATATTTCAGATGAAGAATAATTTTCTGTAGTTTAAAAAAAAACCGGCAAGTGCGTGTCGGACTTCGCACATTTAGGGTTCCGTATTGAGGGAAATCAATATTTTGGTATTTGTTAGTAAAATTACGTAATAATACATTATCACATATTACAAGTTCAAAGGTCAAAAAAAAGAAAAAAAATCTTCTGAACAAAATTTTGTGACAGACGACGGACAGACGGACACGAGATTGACAGCAATAGGGCTCCGTTCGGACCCTTCGGGTACGGAACCTTTAGGGTTCCGTCCAACTAAAAAAATATACTTTATTTTTTATATTTCGTTGTTCTTCTCATCAAACCCTTTCATTTGATACCTACCCATATCATGGGCATGCATACAAAATAACTAGTCCGCCATCTTTGGGAGTCCGCCATTTTGTATTTAGAATGACGCCACTTAACAAACCATGCATTGTCATTTAAACTAAATATGTATGCAAAATTTCAGCTTAATCAGAAACTGGGAAGTGGGTCAAATTTAACTTCTAAAGTTTTTTTATATAGTTATTAGTCACAACTAATTTAAGTGTGTTAATAGAGGACTTCAAAATTATCAAAAGATATCCTGATGTCCTTGACATCGTACCACCAGAATCATCAAAATCGGTTCATAAACAACGGAGTGAGGGCCGAACATACGTACAGAAACGCTAAAAGTGCCCACAATTTTCGAGGTTTTGTCTCAATTTTATCAGGATTCCATTATCAGATCCTGATTTCCTTGACATGGGATCACTCTTAAGGTATACCCTATCTAACAAAAAATAATTATCAAGATCGGCTCATAAATGACAGAGTGAGGGCTGAACATACACAAAAAAAAAAGAACCTATACAGGGTGTAACGGAAAGGTGTGGTCATATTTTAAGAACCGGTTCTGCCCATGGAAATGAACAACTTTGTCTAAGAAAAAATAGAAAATTCTCAAAAAAAAATTGGACTTTCCATACAAAGTTATCATCAGCTGATAAATATTTGTATGGGAGCTATAAAAATTTTTTTTGAATTTCCTCAGGTTTTCTTGAAGAAAGTTGTTCATATTGATGGACCGATACAGTTCTTAAAATATGACCACACCTTTCCGTTACACCCTGTATACGATCGAATTGAGAACCTCCTCCTTTTTTTAAAATAATTGTTCGGGACCCTGTGCCGACTCATACTCGGCCATTTTTTAGGTCTTTCTCCACATACCTGGGAACCAATCACTTTTTCGAAATTTTTTGTTCGACAATACTTGACATATTTTTAGATCATCGAAGTATCATGTGTTATAATTATATATTTTTTTACCGAACTATATTTCGCCGATTTACAAAATAACTTTTTGCTATTGGCCGAAGCCTCTTTTGAACTTTTACATTTCCCAAATGATTTAATTGCCATATTTTTACCACACCGAAAAAAAATATTACGGAATATTATTTGTTTACAAATATATAGCCGGTTATATATTTGTAGGTAGCATTTTCAATATTAAATTAAAATAATGTCATAAAAAGTCAAATTATGTTGTGCTACAAGATTAAGTGACAGAAACGAATCGCGGCAAAACCGACTTCACGCAGATTTTTTGTCTGCCCTACCCCTAGAATGTAATTTAAGCCCACATACGTACCGGTGAGGTGGCCCGCGAGCTGAGGAGCAGGTGGTTTGAAGGCCTGCCGCCGCGGCTGTGGCTGAGACTGCGTTAAAACCATCTGCGACGATAAGCTCGCGTGGGGCCTCCCACCCTGCAGCGACGGAGCCGTGACAGAAACAATGCTTGCTGCATGTTGCATGCCTGTTAGCATGTTGCATGCATGCTTGCACGCTGCATGCCTGCTTTCATGCTGAATGAAGCAAGCATCCTTGTTTGCATAGTTCTTACTGGGACCACTTAAAACCGCTTTGGTAAAATGAAAATATGGCAATTAAAACAGTGGTATAGTGAATGTCCGGCAACATAATACTTCGAACAAATGTTATTTCGGCTAAAGTGTAACTTCGGTAAAAAGTTTTCCGACCGAATGAAACGTCAGAGTAGGTAACGAAAAAATTAGAATTAAGGTCAACTGAAACAGTGGCTTGGCAGTGACTTCGATGAAGTAAAAAAAACAAAACGATAATTTTATTTTTGAAAAGTTTTAGTTGAAATGAAATTCGGTCAAAAATTTTTCGAACTTATAATAGGTAACCCTTTTTTTTGGTGTGGAAAATCATCCAATGGCATCTCCTGCTCTGTGTGGAGCGGGAAAGTGTATCATACTCTTACTGACTAAAACCCACCCCTGAACGGGAGCTACCCATTACTCGCCGTCCGCAGGCCCGGCTCTACTGTGGCCGTAGATCGTGTCACGACGTCCCCAGGCGCCTCCTGTGGCGGCTGCTGCTGAGGGCGTGAAGGCGACTCTGTTTTTGAGCCTCCGTCACCCGTTCCGCCTCCTCCTTCGCGAGCTGCCTGCTTCGCAGAAGGAGGGAACTGCTTCCCATTCTCTCTCGCTCCATACCACGGCCTGGACCAGGGCCGATCGCGAGAGGTCGCTTCCGCCGATCGCCTCCACGAGGACACGGCGGGGCTCCACCCAAGCGGGGCAGATCACCACCGTCTGCTCCACCGTATCCTCTGGGCGACCCTCACAGTAGGGATACCCGGGCGTTTCCCTTCGCCTTATCCTACACAGGAACCTCCCGAAACTTCTGTGTCCAGTGAGGACCTGCGACAGGCGGAAGGTGAGGACTCCTTGGCTTAGGGATAAATATTAATAATTAATAATTTAATATTTTTTTTTTTTTGTTATTTTTTTTTTAAATTATTAATAATTTTTTTTATTAAGGTTAATGTTTACTAACAAATTATGGAATTCCTGAAATATAGTCCTATATATATCCTGAAATATATTAGGGGATAAATATTTATAATACTACACAACATGTTTTTCGTTTTCTTCTATCCCTAATCTAATTTCTTGGTAACCATTACTTCTTTCAGACTTCCTTTTACTTACGTAATACCACACTAGTACATATCCCTCAAAATTCTTATGACAGCCGCATGGAATTTTCCTTTATCCATCATGGTCAAAGAACTTCTAATATGAATTAGAACTAAAGTCACGTTAAATCGATGATGGTTCTCGAATTATAAACATTTTTATCATGACGTCTAGACTATGAAATTTTGGTTTTTATCACATTACTGCATATTATAAAACAAAGATTGTCTGTATGTCTGTTCACGATAAACTGAAAAAGTAGTGAACAGATTTTCATGCGGTTTTCACCAACAACAGAGTGATTTATGAGGAAGGTTTAGGTGTAAGTATAATTTGTACCCGTGCGGAAAAGGGGCGGGTCGCTAGTCTAAGAACAAATACAGAAAGGAAAAAAAAATATGTTATGGAAGACTATTTACAGGAAATATGTCGAATAATATAAAGTCAAACTGTTAAATATAATTTGTTATGACTTCCATTATAATAATAATAATAATATAATTTTTATTTCAGACCAGAGATGATGTCCATTTTGGTAGTAACAATGTTCTTATAGACTAGTGTTAATAATACTTAAAATTACCCACAACCAAACACATCAAAAAAAAAAAAAAAAAGACAGTAAACCCATCTATCACTACCTCGCCATTCCATGACAAATGGCGCAGCAATGACCGATGTAATCGCAGTCCAGACGACTAGCAATCATGCTAAGGATGCTGTTGGCGCTGCCACGTACTCTACGCACCAGGGATGCGCATCTTTTACGCATCGTAGCGTAAAAGCAGTCTACACGATGTTCCGCAAACATCCCTGATGCACTACAGAATCGCCGCAGCCCCATCAGCACCCTGAATGCATTATTAAATTGAACTCGGAGGGCACTGTAAGACTTTTGAGTATAGTCGGCCCACAGGCTGCACGTGTAGAATGATGTACAATATGATCTAAAAAGTGTAATTTTGACTTCTGTCGAACAACGTGCAAACCTGCGAGCTATCATGTTCGCTCGCACTGCCAGCGCCCTCCGTTCTCTCTCGATGTCATCATTGTCCTTGAGGTCAGAGGTCAGCACATGTCCTAAATACTTAAATTTAGACACTCTACGCAAAGCTGTACCATTAAGCGTAATATTGGGAAACACGTAACCTGGACTGTTTCCTCTGGCCTCAAAGACCATGACTTCACTTTTGAGTGGATTATATTTTAATCCGTGTTGCTCGGCATAAGCTTCACAGATGGTAAGCAGCTTCTTAATGCCACATACCGATGCACTCAGTAGAACCATGTCATCAGCATAGCTTATGTTGTTTATATTAATTCCGTCTATGTGACAACCTACCCGGGTGCTACTGAGTGCCACAATCAGATCGTTCATATACAGATTGAATAGGGTTGGCGAGGACAATCCCCCCTGCCTCACCCCGCACTCCAACCTGTACGATTGCGACATGGTTCCCGACCATCGCACGCCATTGACCTGATTTCCATACCAGTACTTGCAGATGTTGATGAGTTCTATTGGTAGACTAGTGTTTTCCAACTTTTTCCATAGAATATCATAGGAAACCAGGTCAAACGCTCTCGAAAGATCAAGAAAGCATGCATGAACTGCAGTTTGACGTCTAGTGTAGTATTTGACAGCATGTTTAACACACAAAACTGCACTTTCAGTGGAAAGTCCGCCCCGGAAGCCGAACTGATTGTCGTGAAGTTTAATGTGTTTGGTCAGCTGTGAGTTCAACACGCTGTCAAACACCTTCGATACAACTGTGGCAAGAGAGATAATTCTATAGTTATTCCTATCTGATAGATCAGCTGTTTTATTTTTAACAATAGGTATTATAATTGTTTTAATCATTTCTTGTGGCAGATATGAGTGGCTTAGACAAAGGTTAAACAGCATAGCCAACAATCTCGGTAAGTGAGGTCCAGCATGCTGCAGATGTTCAATGCTCAACCCATCATGGCCGGCAGATTTACCTCTAGTCATTGATTTGATTATGAACTTCACTTCTCTAGTTGTACATCTAAAACCTATCTTTTCACCGTTCTCAACACTGATCACCGACTGCGAGGACCCCAATGGCGAATTTACAGTAAAATGTTGTCGAAACAGATCCGCTATTTCACCGGCATCGCTTACGCCGTCGATACACACAGGAGTAACCGGTTTGTTATTTAGTTTATTAGTAGCTTTCCAAAAAGATTGAAAATCGTTTTTTGAGTGATGGGAGGCCAGGATATCCATTTTTACCTGCTCTTCATGGTTCTGACACCATCTCAGTCGGTTCTTAAAGATTTTCCTGGCCCCACACATCTCGTTATAAATTGCCCCTGAATTTGGTTTGCCATACCAACACCACAAATAAAATTTCTTCTTAGCTTCCCTGTGTGCATCGCCAACATGTATTATGTAAATGACGAATAAACATTTGTATGCGATCCGTCGAATTAATTAAGTCTAGACAGATAAAAGTGAGCAACGTGTTACAATTTGGTTATAGTTTGCCATTGAGGTAATATGCACTACGTATTATCTACCTCAATGTAGTTTGCAGACAATTTACCCAATAATTGAAATAATATGGCACCTGCCATGCTTACAAATACATATTTATTATCTTACATGGGGCATCTTTCGCTATAGCACTAAATTTATACTTATCTATATTAAACTTAATATTATAAAGAGGTAAAGTTTGTGAGTTTGTCAGGTTGTAGGGGTAATCTCTAGATTTAATGAACTTATTTTAAAAATTCTTTTACCAATACAAAGCCACGTTATTTGTGAGTGCCATAGGCTATACAATTTTGAAATCCACATTGAGGAAGTCGCGGGCAATATGCTAGTTTAGTAAAAAGTGACGAAAAGTCATAGTAAAAAGTACAAAACACTTTCACTATTTTATTACACAACGTGGCGCTACCATGGTGATATTAATTTAACACACGGGTAGGGCTAGTGTCAATTAATCATATAAATTATGATAAGTTAAAATAATTCAAAAACTAAAAAAATAAAAATTTTCAAACAAACTAAATACCTAGTTATGGAAACTTTTTTACAAAAAAATAGTACCGACTTACAAAAAACGTGCAAAATAACTTTAATTTCGGAAGACGATGTTTCTGGTTTTGTTTCTTCGTTTTTGTAATTTTTTTGGTAAAAAAGTTTTTATTATTAATTAGTTTGTTTTTTTTTATTTTCGAATTATTTGAACCTATAATTATTATATATGATTAATGAGTACTAGCCCTACCCGTGTGTTAAATTAATTGAGTCCATTGTAGTGCCACTTTGTATAATTACAGTGATTTTCTTATAATTTTTTACTTCCCCTCGCCTGAAACACAGGATGCCCTAGTTCAGGCAAATAGCAATAGCGAAATTGACATAGATTTAAGCAAAACTGTATTTATTGTATATTTTATAAATTATATAAAATTTTATTATTATTTATTATTACTCACACTAGAGTGAAGCTCGGCTTAGTAGGCGACTCGGCCGCTGAGACTCGGCCGATCCGGCCGAGAAAGGAATTTCATTACTATTAATATTTTTGAGTGGTGTTTCGGACGAATCCTTTTTTAACGTCAGACACAAAATTAAATAATACATATTTTACTTTGTGGCCATGAATAAATTATTAATTATAAATAAAATAAACATTAATGAGAATCTCACCGAGGAATTCCTCGAAACGCACCAACGATGAAACATTGAGAAGAGCATGAAAGATTCGTAATAAATGATATCCATAGACGTTTTAAAATTCAGCTATCCTAATTGTTTATTTATTAAAACTACCAGGGAAGCAGAAATTGACTGGACCTAGGTGCTTAAGCGACTTACTACTTAGGTCAATAATGGTAAATGTACAGGTTTTGAAACTGAATCATTTGTTGTTTTGAAAAGTACCAGGGTGCCAGAAATGAACAGAAAGTAGCCGCCTAAACGATCTCACTAAGTTGTGCACCGACGATTAAACCCAAAGAGGAATATTAAAGTATTCTACACTTCACTATAGATCAATTGAAGCCATCTTCTAGTTCCAGTATATTCCCGCTTTCCTGGTAGTTCTAATAAATAAACAATTTCTGAATGGCTTTTCACACTTAAGTACGAAGGCGTGGAGGACATTTTGATTAGTCTAGGTTCAACTTCATACATACACACAGACACAAAACCAATTAGTTGGTATATATGAGACCCATTCTCATGCATATGCACACACATACACTCACACTCTCACATACACATACCTCCACACACACACATACACACATACACACACACACACGCCCTCACTCACTCACTCACTCACTCACACACACTCACTCACGCACACACACACACTCACTCTCTCACACACACACACACACACACACATAAACTCGCCCATAAACACACGCACCACGCTCTAGTCTCACACACTTCCAATATAACTATTCACTTCTGTTTTCTTTATTGGTTTTATATAAAATGTTTAACTTTTAACGATCTGTAAATCGAGGGAGAGCGAGGCTTTTCCCAACACAAGTATGTTCGGATTACTTCCTGGGAAGCCCCGGCAACTTAATTGTATAGATTTTAAGTTAATAAACACATTTTTATTTTTTTTTATTTGTACGTAATGTCGAAGTGTCGTAATGATGATAATGTGACGATATTTAACGATTATTTTGTAAATTCGAGGCTTGTAGAAACATCATTTTTTTGCAATAGATGGTGATGATGCGGTAGATGGTCTTGTTATAATCAACAGAATCGAACCACAAACATGGTTGAATCATGGCCTGGAACTGTCAATAACAAAAAATAAAAAAAACCACGAAATGTGCACAATTTTCGTTTTATTACAAGAAGAAACTAATTATTTTGAAATTCTAACTATGAAAGTGCAAAGAGAGGGATTATCATATACATGCAAAAACTCGTGAAACAATTGAAATTGATGACCACATTTTTAGCACCATTTCGGATTTTGAAAATCACAAAATTTCGCTAGAACATTGTATTGAACTTTTGGTATTTTAGATTTTTTTGTGACTAAAAACACATGAGACTTAAAGACTTCTAGTTATTAGATATAGGTATATGATTGTTTTTTTTTTAATAAAAATAGTTGATTATTGTTTTGATTGTACTGAACAGACTGATTGTTATAAATATTATGTTATAAACATAAGATGAGGTTATTTTGGTATCGTAGTTACTGATTTTTGACGATATTGTTTATTATTTTCGGTATTTTAGTAAAGTGATTGTTAATAGGTAATTGATTTAAAAGACTAATTTACATTTAATATTTTTGTTGTACACGTTTCAATTATTGATATATAAGACTGATTATTGTTGTTGACATTTATAATTATTATTGTACGCTTTTTAATTGATATAATATGTATAAGACTGATTATTGTGATTTATCATGTTGATTGTTGTAATTGTATATTAAGCTTTATCTTTATCTAACAATTCCCTGACTTTTACTTAAATAATGTAACCCTACCTAAGGTTTTTCATTCTGACTGTACAATATTTGCTAAAAAAAAAGTGTAGTCCGAAACACCACTCAAAAATATTAATCATCATTCTCCTGCCCTTATCCCAATTTATTTGGGGTCGGCGCAACATGTATTTTTCTTCCATACTCCTCTATTAGTCATCATCTCTGTAGTCACCCCCTTTTTACTCATATCCTCTTTCACACAGTCCAACCATCGTTTCTTTGGCCTTCCCCTACTCTTATAGCCATCCACATCCATACACAAGACTTTCCTCACGACATTTTCTTCATTCCTCCGCATTACATGCCCGTACCACGACAACCGATTTCCACATAACTTTTCAGTCAGCGGTGCCACTTTCAGACTTCCTCTTATATACTCATTCCTAATTCTATCCATGCGCGTAATACCACACATCGCTCTTAGCATTCTCATCTCAGCTACATGCAATTGCTTTTCATTCATCCCTTTTGTGGCCCAACATTCTGAACCATACAAGAAAGCAGGTCTGACCATTGTTTTATAAATCTTCCCCTTAAGTTTTAGGGGAATGCGAGAGTCACAGATAGTCCCGGTGACCTGCCGCCATTTCATCCATCCAGTGTTAATTCTGTGCTTAACAGTCCGATCTATTTCGCCATCGCTTTACACGAGTGAACCGAGATACCGAAAATCGGAGCAGACTGGGAGAAGCGCGCCATCTAGCACTACAGCTTCAGACACTACACTCAGCTACACTCAAAAATATTAATAATAATGAAATTCCTTTCTCAGCCGAACCGGCCGAGTCTCAGCGGCCGAGTCGCCTATTAAGCCTGAAGCTCTCTGTGGAGAAGCTCATTCGAGTAACATTTATCTATACAGCACTCTGCGTAGATTTTTCTCTATGGCTTTTTTATTTTGCTGGGATCGACTTCCCGTCTATTCGGATGCAGCTAAATACCAGTATGTTACATAGAGCGACTGCCTATCTGACCTCAGAACCCAGTGACAGTACCCGTAACGGCTGTCAAAGATCTACCAATGTTAGCCGAGTCCAACGTCTTAAGGGTCTACTGCCGGCCAAGTGGCGCCCTCATTGAATAAAAATCGTAGCATAGCATAGAAAATAAATATTTAAGAATCCAACGTCACGTTTGTTGCAAAGAGGATAAAATATTTTTACGTTGTTAAAACAGGTCTCAGAATGTTTTGTATTCAAAGTAGTAGGCAAAAGTACCAATAACGCCCGTTTCTGACATTATTTTCTAGGCCCAAGTGGCGCCCCCACTTGGCCGGTAGTAGGGCCTTAACGTGTTTTACCAGGCACGGTATATAATGGATGGTCACTCATCCGTGGACCTTGTTAATCGACCCCTACAGTTTTTTTTTATTATGTACGTAGTAGACAAGGTATTAGTATTAGTGAAGTCAAGGCAAATAAATGCGAGCAACGTGTTTCGACTTGGGAATTGATTGCTCATCATTTTAACAACATTATGATTATAACCCTAATGATTATAACCATAGAAACGGGGTTTGGTTGTGTCGTGGACACAGCCGTATGTTTTACG
This sequence comes from Polia nebulosa, assembly GCA_951329385.1. Taxonomy (NCBI): domain Eukaryota; kingdom Metazoa; phylum Arthropoda; class Insecta; order Lepidoptera; family Noctuidae; genus Polia; species Polia nebulosa. The sequence continues at coordinate 32,539,245 of OX589595.1, forward strand.
TGAATACGTCTAACGGGTAATTAAAATCGGGGGATACACTTTGGTGTCGCTATACGAGGGCGGGTCAATAAGTCCGTGACTTTTGGAATAAAACACAGATTTTTTGATAAATAAATCATTTTATTTTTCAACGTAGTCTCCCTTGAGCTCTATACACTTTGTCAAACGCTTCTCCAATTTTTTTATCCCTTCCAAAAAATATGATTTGTCGAGGTCCTCAAAATAGGCCTTTGTTTGCGAGATGACTTCATCATTGGAGTCAAATCTTTTTCCACCAAGCCATTTCTTCAGGTTTGGGAACAAGAAGTAGTCACTCGGAGCCAAATCTGGAGAATAGGGCGGATGAGGGAGCAATTCATAGCCCAATTCATGGATTTTTGCCATGGCAACTACACATGTGTGCACCCTTGCACTGTCTTGGTGGAAAAGAACTTTTTTCTTGGCCAAATCAGGTCGGTTTTTTTTCAAATCGTCATTGAATCGGTCCAATAAGTTGGCATAATATTTCCCATTGATTGTTCTTCCCTTTTGAAGGTAGTCAATGTGGATTATCCCGCGTGCATCCCAAAAAACAGTCGCCATAACTTTATTGGCTGACAAACCCACCTTGGCCTTCTTTGGCGCCGATTCACCCTTAGAAACCCACTGTTTTGACTGTTGTTTGGTCTCTGGTGTGTTGTGATGGATCCATGTTTCGTCCACGGTTACAAAACGGCGCAAAAACTCCTCCATATTGCGATTAAACAACGCCAAACCTTCCTGTGAAGTTGTTACACGATTGCGTTTGTGGTCGACTGTGAGCAAACGCGGCACCCATTTTGCGGAAAGCTTTCTCATGCCCAAGTGATCATTCAAAATTGAAACCACTGAGCCATGCGAGATCCCTACGGCTTCCACAATCTCTTGCACTTTCAATCTTCGGTCGGTCAACACCATATCGTGAATTTTTTCGATTGTTTCGGGTGAAGAGACCTCAACTGGGCGTCCAGGACGTTCGGCATCTTCAGTGCTTGTACGGCCACAACGAAATTCAGTAAACCACTTTTTTACCATTGAAATCGATGGTGCAGAGTCCCCATAGTATTTATCAAGCTTAGCCTTGGTCTCGATAATGGTTTTTTTTCGCAAAAAGTAATGCTTAATAAGCACACGAAATTCACTTTTTTCCATTTTTTCCTCAAATTACTGGGTAGTCTGATAAAGATAGCTGTCAAACACAAACTAACTGACGCAGCAAGTTCAAATTTTGACAGGAGTCAACTGACAGATGCCTGTTGACAGGAGTAGTGTTGCTTTTTCAGTAAAGAGGACAGAAATTCAAAAAGTCACGGACTTATTGACCCGCCCTGGTATATCTATCATCTCCATCCAAAATTTAATTAAACCACTGGATAGACAAGATAAAGGAAGACTGTGACGCATCGTACGCGGTGGAAGAAGAAGCGCCGTCATTCTGAGGTCACTTTGCTGTGTTTCAAGATTTCCATTTAGTATAACTTTTGATTCGGAGAAGCTACGACGTTGTTTTAGTTTTATCCGACAGCTCTTGTCAAGATTTATCAATTGTGTAAATAAAAAATATTTTTAAATAGTTATTGTAAATATGTATCTAGTGTTTGATTAAAAACAAAAGAATATATTTTGTAATGTATATACGCGTTAAAAAGCCAAATCAAAATATAAGAAACATATACGTTTAGAAAGGCTTCTTCAAGGGCAATCTAATGATAGAAGACTTCAACGACCGTTTCACACTTTTATATTTAGATTGCCCGTCAAGCCCCTCATTAGCAGAGACAATTAAAAACCTATTGTCGCGTCTCCTTAAAGCGCTATTAGCTGTCAACGACCTTTAGTGGTTAGCTTGCGTGTGCTGCGCTGAGCTCACGTAACGCGTCATATGTCCAACCAGTAATAGGACTCGTCCATCAAGGAGCGCTGTCCGAAATTTGACGCATTATTAATTTATTACACATAAAACAACAAATATTAAACTAAAACACTGAGACTAAATTATAAATAATTAAATGATCTTTAAAATGGTGAAGGTTTCATAAAAATACGCTTTAGTTTTTGCGTGATTCTCAATTATTTATCCGCGTTAGACATAACTTTACAAATTAATTACACTATGTTATAAAAATGTAATTTCAAATATTTTCAGATCAAATTACGACGGAAGCAGTCTAGAGTAACATATATTTTTTGTCAAAGAAATAAAACTAATCGTTTAGACGTGATGTTCAATTAAAAACCTTGAAAAGTCATATAACTGCGCCGAGGGGCCTGACGGATTAAGGAGCACTTTCAGATTGTATACTTTCCTTTGGTTGATTAGGTTTTTAGTCAAAATATACTAAATGGAAATCTCGAAACGCGGCAAAATTACCTCAAAATGGCGACGCTTCGCCCTCCACCGCGTACGATGCGTCATAGACCTCACTTAGCGAAACAAATTATTTGATCCTTTAATAAAAAAAAAAATGATCGCCCGATTTTGTTATCATTGGTTTTCTTGGATTGTCCCTCACTATGGAATCAAATTTAAAGACGTATTTACGTCAAAATTATGTGTTGAAACATCTGCTGTGCTCCGATCTAATTAGTATAGGAGCAGGTATAACTCGAGAGACATTTCAGTTTTGCAACCTAAACAAGAATCGTGCAAAATCATTAGAGCGGATTAATGATTTTGCACGATTCTTGTATTGTAACTGTCCAAAGTTGGTCAATAGATGAAAAGCCTGCTTGATTGTACTCCAACAACGTATAAAACGGTTTGCAAAATTATTGCTATTGTAATAAAGCAGGCGCTCGGGCGTGATAGGCGCTCCGCAGACCACAGCAACTTTGATGTCCAAGTAGCGACCACAGGCAACTCACTCCCACTGCGCGGATCGCCCAGAGGACACGGTGGAGCATACGGTGGAGGTCTGCTCCGCTTGGGCGGGACACCGCCGTGTCCTGCGTGGATGCGACAGACGGTAGCGACCTCTCGCACCCGGCCCTGGTTCAGGCATGGTGCGGGGCGATAGGGAATGGGATGCCGTCTCCTCCTTCTGCGAAGCAGTAATGCTCGCGAAGGCGGAGGCGGGCAGGGTGAGGGAAGCTCAACGGAGTGTCGGACGTCGAGAGACGATCTCCGGCCACCGTAGACCCGGGCCTGTGGTCGGCGAGTAGTGGGTAGCTCGCCGTCCGATCAGCACCAGGCCCGTGAGTCGACGGCGCGTAGTGTTCCACGCGCGCCTCAAAGAGATGATTGTCAGCCACCACTGACGGGGCCCATCGTGGCCGGTGCCTGCATGCCTAGGGGTAGCGGATAAATTCTTAACAGAGGTACCGCACCCCTGGGCACTCAGGCAGAGAAGGAACAGGGGTGGGTTTTGGTCAGTAAGAGTCTGACACACCCTCCCGCTCCTACCCAGAGCGGGAGATGTCATTGGCTGGTTTCCCACCCAACCAAAAAAAAAAAAACCGGCAACTCACTTATAGGTCGCGGATAAATTCGTAACAGAATTACCGCGCCCCTGGGCACTCAAGCAAGGAAGGAACAGGGGTGGGTTTTATTATTATTATGTGGGCAGGCATGTCTCAAGAGTGTAATTTGTCATGTTATAATTTCAGTTCTAAGTTCAACTCTATAGACATTATTTAAATTCTGTGTTTGTGGCATTTCATTACCTAATTATTTAATTGTAATTGACATTTGATATTTTATTCTGACATTTACTAGTATTTTTCTTTTTTTATGTTAAATTGACGTTCAATTTTGAGTTGTTAATTAATTTAATCTGAATGTAATAAATTTGAGTTAATTGATGACTAATTGTTACTTTATGTTCTTGTTCATGTTCTTGTTTTGTTTGTTATAAATTGAATATGGGTTTAATGGTCTACCTGAAATAAATGAATTTTATTTATTTATTTAGTCAGTAAGAGTCTGATATGCCCTCCCGCTTCACCCAAAGCGGCAAAAGTCATTGGATGATTTCCCACCCAAAAAAAAAGGAAACTCACTTATGTCAATTTTCATTATAATTTTGAAATAACTGCGCAGGCGTAGCTACTAAAGTTGAGAGTTTTGGTAATTGACAATAATTTTCGGTTGTAGTTTTGTGGTGTGCAGCGATGACAAAACTAATTGTATATTAAATATTGCCGCAACTAGCAACCGATAATTGTGTACCACTTGTGTGTAACCAGCAACTGCAAAGTGTCGAACAACTTCAGTTCCTCCCTGTGACCCGAAGGGCATCCTTCGAAAACTGCAAACAGTCCTTTTTGTTGCTGCAACTGGCAACGGTAAACGAAAACTTTTGTAGCTATGGAAATCATGTTGTATGTTTAATACGAACGCCCCGTTGACTATTTAGCGTGGGTTACTCGGTTTGATACTCGGGTCGGGCCAAGTGTCACTGGGTGTTTCCATGAAGAATTTCATATTAGCAGTTTGTGGGCCTATTCCATTGAAATAAAAAAAAAACTGTAAAACATGTGAGTGTACCTACCTACTACCTTTTTTTTTGTGATGGGAAATCATCCTTTGACTTCTCCCGCTCTGTGTGGAGCGGGAGGGCGTGTCAGACTTTTACTGACTAAAACCCACCCCTATGTCTTCCTTGCCTGAGTGCCCAGTGGCGCGGTAACTCTTTCGAATTTATCCTCAACCCCTAGGCAGGCATCGGCCATGACGGGCCCTGTCATGTATGCTGACAACTCTTTGAGGCGCGCGTGGAACACTACGCGCCGTCGACTCTCGGGCCTGGTGCTGATTGGACGGTGAGCTACCCATTACTCGCCATTCGCAGGCCCGCGTATACGGTAGCCGAAGATCGTCCCGCGACCCCCGACACCCAGGGCGTCTCCTTAACGGCTGCGGCTGGAGGCATCTATGTGCTTATATATTTTTAACCTTTTAGGGAATACCTTGCCACCTACGTTGTTCCATAGCTGGGCAAAGGCCTAATCAAATAAGGCTAAATTTAAAAAAATTAAAACTAAGCTGAGAGCCACAACTTTTTTAACGTTAAGTTCTACATAAAAGACAGTCCCCCAAAAAAGCCCGCCCGTCACCAATTCTTAGTGTGCAACATAATCTGTCTGTTAAGTTGGAAGAACTTGAATTTGTACAATAGTATGCAAAGCAATTAACATTACACTCCTATGTATACAGGGTGTAACGGAAAGTAAAGAATATTTAGTACATACTGGGATAACTGGAGCAAAATCAAACGACAGACTCGATAGCACAGCGTATAATTGCAGACTTCGCGCCTTGACAATCATCTACAATATTACAGTTTTGTACTCCTACCCACTATAATTTAATTATTGACACATCACAGAAAGGTATTTTAGAACTGAGACATGAGGAAATATTAAAAAAAAATACCTGCCATACATACAAATATTGATCAGCTGATATTAACTTTGTTTGGAAAGTCTAATCTTTTTTGTGAATTTTTTCTTAGAGAAAATTTTAAATTTTCATGGACAGAACCGGTTCTTAAAATATGACCACACCATTAAATTACCTGTATGTTATTTAACAAAATAAAAAGAATACAACGATCCAATATTTAAAAATAATATTAAATTATTATATATATATATATATATATATCAGCCCTGGTCCAGGCCATGGTACGGAGCGAGAGGGAATGGGAAGCAATCACCTCCTTCTGTGAAACAGTAATTCTCGCGAAGGAGGAGGCGAAACGGGTAAGGCAGACTCAACAGAGTCGCCCTCACGCCCCCAGCAGCAGCCACCGCAGGAGCCCTGGCATCGGGGGTTGTTAGACGATCTCCGGCTACCGTAGACGCGGGCCTGCGGACGGCGAGTAGTGGGTAGCTAGCCGTCCGATCAGCAACTGGCCCGAGATTTAACGACGCGTTGTGTTCCACGCGTGCTTCAAAGGGTTGTACGGCGCGTTGTGTTCCACGCGTGCTTCAAAGGGTTGTCAGTCACCAATGACGGGGCCCATCATGGCCGATGCCTGCCCAGGGGTCGTGGATGAATGCGAAACAGAGTTACCGCGCCCCTGGGCACTCAGGCAGTGAAGGAACAGGGGTGGATTTTAGTCAGTAAAAGTCTGACACACCCTCTCGCTCCACCCAGATAAAATACGCTTTACAGTTTTTTTGTGATTCTCAATTTATTATCCGCTTTAGACATAACTTTACAAATTAGTTACACTATGTTATAAAAATATAATTTCAAATATTCTCAGATCAAACTGCGACGGAAATTGTCTAGAGTAACCTTTATTTTTTTCACAGAAATAAAACTAGTCGTTTAGACGTGATTTTTAATCGACTTCAAAAAAAGGAGGAGGTTCTCAATTCGACTGTATTTTTTTTTTTTTTTTTTTTTTTTTTTATGTGTGTTACCTTATAACTTCTTACTACGTGAACCGATTTTGAAGATTTTTTTTTATTTGAAAGCTGTTGCTTCGCATTTGGTCCCATTTTAATTTAGTGAAGATCTGATGAAGAACTTCGGAGATACACAATGGAACTCTTCAATAAATGATAGCAGACCTTCCAGAATTGCTGCAATCGCATGTCTGTATATTGTTTTCACCACTTCACAACATTACATCACGCTGATGCACTCTGAAGGGGTACACAGATTTGTACAGTTCACCCTGATACACCCTAATTTCACCAACTACGTTCAAATTCCCTATTTTTGGGGCTATCAATTCGGGCATAACTTTACTATTAATTTAGTTTTAGAATGGGGTAAAACAACTAAAAAGTGAAAAATAAAAAAACTTTATTTATGGAAGTCGGTTGTATTTTTTTTGTAAAAAGTTTTTTTTAATTAAAAACCATTAAAAGTCGTATATTTGGGCCTTTAATATAAAGTTCATTTGATCTAATAGTTCCACGTTAATTCGAAGTTCTCACAGCTCAAAGTGACCTGTTTCATACCACGGAAACTTCTAAGGACAATAGTTTATCAATTATTTACCGACTTCAAAAAAGCTGGCGGTTCTATGTTCGAATAAACAGACAGGCGATTGCAGCAATTCCGGAAGGTTTGCTATCATTTATTGAAGAGTTCCATTGTCTATCTCTGAAGTTCAACATCTGAACTTCACCGAATTTAGACGGGCCACCTGGGCTATACCCTTTCAAACAAAAAAAAGTATTTTCCAAATCGGTTCTGGCGTGTTCATCGTAATCGGGGAAAATACATAAAAAATAAAATATTCCGACAAATAGAGAACTTCCTCCTTTTCTTAAGTCGGTTAAAAAATACAACTGACTTCCAAAAAAAATCGATGTCAAATAACGAAGAAATAAAATACAAACACCGACTTCCGAAATTAAAATTATTTTGCAAGTTTTAGAAGTCGTATTTTTTGTAAAAAGTTTTTTTTTTGAGCCATGCGAACGACACTTTTCCGCGTTGCTGCCGTTTTGTTCTGATGTTGGCCGTGAATTCTACGAGGAAATCGATCTGCTATACGTGTAAATAGATGAGAATTGGTTCTTAAGAACATGGCATTTTCTACTATATTCAAATAAAAGATAATGTCATTGTATTTTGAAAATAAGGCTTGCGACTCTGAGTGGTTTCAAGTTAAACCATCGACCTTATCAAGATTAAATCTAATTAATCATAAAATCTTAACATACTCAAATTTATTTTACTTATTTAATAATTAGCCATTGTATTATGCTATCAGCTATTGGCAGTTCCCACGTTTTTGCAGCGTGTTCATGAAGTCCAAAACAGATAAATGGATTCACAGCCATTTAGCATAAAAAAGTCACCTTCTTGTTAAGTAGGGCAAGCACCTATGGTGATTGTTGCTGATACGAGTACGTTTGACTTCACTATACTAAAACGTCAAATTACACCTTATAAACACACTTTCAACAAAAACTACCGCATACAGACATCAGAAGAAGAAAGGGACCAGTAAGGAGTCGATGAATTATGCATTTACACAGACGGCTCAAAGACACAAAACGGTTCAGGGGCTGGTGTACGCTCTCTAAACCTCAACAATAACTTTCACCTACCACTAGGCAAACACAGCCCGATCTACCAATGTGAATGTGTTGCCCTGACGCAAGCCGCAACAGCTGTAAAATGCTCGGGGATTCATAATTATGGAATCAGATTCCTGTCGGACAGTGTCTAGTGGCTGTGCTCAAAGTCTTGATAACAAACAAACTAACAGTAAATTAATTTCTGAATGTCACCTTACCCTGGAGAGTATTTCGATATCAAACCGAATCACCCTCCAGTGGATCAAGGGGCACAGTCGATCTCTAGGCAATGATGCCGCGGACGAGTTTGCGAAGAGAGGTGCCGAGATGGCAGTGCTAGGCCCGTACCCACTTATTCCCCTACCTTTCTCGCCATTATGTACATGGATCCGACAAAGATCAACTGTAGTCCATAATAACAGATGGTCACGGGCAACAGACTGCAGGCAGTCGACAATGGCCATGCTAAGCCTACACCCACGACTAACCAAAAAACTGCTCAGTCTTAGTAGGGAAAACCTACAACGACCCACCTACCTACCTTGTCCTGATAGGGACAATCACGGGCCATTACCTCTTGAACAAACATCTTTTCAACCTAGGCGCCATATACAGCCCTCTCTGTAGAGGCTGTTTTGACACTGAGGAATCAGTCGCTCACGTAATTCTGGAATGCGAGGCCTTGACTACCCAACGTGCACAAATCTTCGGAACAGTGAAGTCGCTCCGCGAAGCCTGTGAAGCTCTCAGGAAACTTCTGTGTGGACAACGGAGTCCCTACTAAACTATGCTATACTATACTATACTATACTATACTATACTATACTATACTATACTATACTATACTATACTATACTATACTATACTATACTATACTATACTATACTATACTATACTATACTATACTATACTATACTATACTATACTATACTATACTATACTATACTATACTATACTATACTATACTATACTATACTATACTATACTATACTATACTATACTATACTATACTATACTATACTATACTATACTATACTATACTACCTATACTATACTATACTATACTATACCTAATAGGGTTAATTTATTTGATGTATGAAAATTGTATTCGGGAATTTTAATTTGAAGTTTATTTGATTCTACCTTTTATTCTTTTTTTAATAATTCACAAATGTTGCAACCAGAAACCAAATTCGGATGTCTATGATACAAAGTCGCGGGCGAAGCTGAGGTCAGAAGCTAGGAAGTGGTGACAGGCGGACGTTTTGGGGGACTGTCTCTATGTAGAACTTTGAAGTTTAAAAAGGCTTTAAGTATAATTTAAATAAATAACTTTAAATTTTGATTTTTGGAGTGTTTTTTTTTAATGTGCTCACTCTATTGCGATACCAGTCGAATTTATAAATGACACTATTTACGCCGGCGAAGCCGCGGGCAGACGGTAGTACCTATATATTTTATAATATCTTATGTTACAATGTAGAGGACGCTTAAGGACAGAGGTAGTGTTTTTTTTACAATTGTTTAAGTGATAACATCAATTAAATAAAAAAAAACTCTTTTACATGAAGATACAACTGACTTCCAAAACGAACACAAAAAAAAAAACTTTAATTTCGGAGAGGATGATTACAGTCAGAGTTGCAACCCTTGTTTTCATTTCAACATACAATGACATTACCTTACTTTAATATAGGAAGTATGTTGTGTAAAAATATGTTAGAAAATGCCATGTTCTTAAGAACCAATTCTCATCAATTTACTCGCATAGCAGATCGATTTCCTCGTAGAAGACACGATAATACTGAAATTTGCCAACATCAGCACAAAACGGCAGCAATGCGGAAATGTGTCGTTTGCATCGCTCCAAAAACACTTCCGACTTCTAAAAATTGCAAAATAACTTTAATTTCGGAAGTCAGTTTTTGTATTTTGTTACTTCGTTATTTTTGACACCGACTTTTTTTTGGAAGTCGGTTGTATTTTTTAACCGACTTAAAAAAAGGAGGAGTTTCTCTATTTGTCGCGATCTTTTATTTTTTATGTATGTCCCCCGATTACGATGAAGACGCCAGAATAGATTTGGAAAATTCTTTTTTTTTTTTGAAAAGGTATACTGCCCAGGTGGTCCCGTTTAAATTCGGTGAAGATCAGATAAAGAACTTCGGAGATAGACAGTGGAACTCTTCAATAAATGATAGCAAACTTTCCGAAATTGCTGCAATCGTAATTCTGTTTATTGTTTACACCACTTCATGACATAACATCACGCTGATACGCTCTTAAGGGGTACACAGACTTGCTGTTGTGGTGATAGTTCACCCTGATACACCCTTAATTTTACCAATTATGTTAAAATTCCATGTTTTGGGGCTATCAATTCGGGCATAACTTTGCTATTTAGTTTTAGTTATGGGGTACATCAACTAAAAAGTAAAAAATAAAAAACTTTTTACAGGTGTTTCTAGTTTTGTTCAGAGTTATTATTTTGACAGCGACTTCCGAAATTAAAGTTTTCTTTGCATTTTTTTTTGTGATTTAAGGGTTCCGAAAGTCCGAATGAGAAAACGGATCCCTTATAGGATCACTCGTGTGTCTGTCTGTCTGTCAATCTGTCCGTCTGTCACAGCCAATTTGCTCCGAATCTGCTGGACAGATAGAGTTGAAATTTGGTACACACATGAATATCTGTGACCCAAAGACAGACGTGTACCCTAAATAAATTAATTTGGAATATTGGGGTCACTTATGGGGTGAAAATCGGAAAATTAAAAATGAATGTTTTTGAAACTGCGACATATTTAACGAAATTTTTTATTTGGGACATCATAGGAACCATTTTTGTTAGTACTCACTTTAGATACTAAAACTTATTAGTATCAAACAAACACTAGTATTAGTAAAAAAATTAAAAATAATAGATATATTTTTTTCATAATTTTAAAACATAAAATTTTGAAGTTAAGAAAATAAATGAAAAATTACCATTCCGGGGCCCTTATCTCTGAAACCACTGGGTCTAAAATTATGAAAAAAATACAGAAAGTAGTTCTTTACTTACAGATTACAGTAAAACATTTATGGTGCAGGCAGTTTAAAAAAATACCTGAAAAAATATGATTTGTACGGAACCCTTTGCGCGAGTCCGACTTTTTGGAAGTTGGTTGCTCTGGCCTGGTTGTCGCTATTGGCCAGTTTTTTGGAAGTTGGTTGAATTTTTTTGTAAAAAAGTTTTTTATTTTTAATTTATTTTTATAAAAAAGTATTGTTTTTTGCAAAAAACAAACGTAAGGGATACGTAATAAGGGGGTTCAAAAATACCGTGTAGGTTGGCAGGTATCTGGTATTTGTTATCTAAGGTTCTAAACTGTATTCATACCCTGAGGTAGGTAGAAAATAGCATGCCCTTCAGAAATCACTACCGTGACTGTTACGCAGCGAAATACCTAATTAACTTATTAAGTCATTTGCAAAATGATATCTTAGGAGAGAATGATATCTTGAATTCATGTGAGTCTATCGGTCCTGCAGATTCGGAGCAAATAGGCTGTGACAGACGGAAAGACAGATAGACACACGAGTGATCCTATAGGGGTTTCGTTTTTTCATTCAGACTTTCGGAACCTTAAAAACATTGGACATTTTTGGTCTTATTTTTTTTTTAAAGTTGGACTCACGCGCAAAAGGTTCGTAAGCGAATCGTATTATTTTAACACGTTCCTGTAGAAAACAAAGACTTCGGATTTCCTACCTCACAAGTGACCCTCATCTTTTAAATTTTCTTTATTTACGTTACACGTTCGAGTCTAGGTCACCGATATTCATATGTGAACCTTTCAATTATTTAATCGGTCCAACAGATTCGGAGCAAATTTGCTGTGACAGACGGACAGGATACGAGTTATCATTAAGGGTTTCTATTTTTGTTCGGACTACCTAATTATTATTTTTTAATTTTTTTAAAAACGTTGCCCCACACTAGGAATTACTCCTGTATCGTGGTTGCGTTCACAAACATGTATGTATACTCACATACACAAGACACCTAGACCCGGAACAACTATCTGTAGGTCATATAAATATTTGTTTCGTGCGGGATTCGAACCCGCGACACGCAGCGCAGCAGCGGAACGCTCAACCGTGTCGTCAATTAATGATAATAATATGATTAGTTAAAACACTGATTACCAGCCCCCCTAGCCACATTACTTTTCTATTATCGTTTACTCTAACGCTTAGAACAAAATGTATGGCAATGACATTACCTGCGTAGATAATATTGTCACGTGACTTATCGCAGGTAATGTCATTGCCATACATTTTGTACTAAGCGTTAGAGTAAACGATAATAGAAAAGTAAAATGGCACAAATATGGCTAGGGTGGCTTATTCTTAATCAAATCAAATCAGTTTAATTTGACGTGTGTTATCTTGAATGTAGCATTCACTAATCAGTATTTAACGTACCAACCACCAACCAGGTATCAACGGATAAGTAATAATAGATTTTCTATTTTGTCTGTTTTTCCGATAACTGACGCGTAAACTAAGCATAACGAGTTTTATAGATAAGTCTGTAAGTTCAAAAACGTTAATAGGCAGGTACGGATGTTGATATTATAATGTGAGATAATCTATAAAATATAATTATGACCGGATAACGCCTATTCAAAGTTCTAAACCAATTCTATTTATATCTATCTGATACATTCCGTAAACAACATGTGGGTTTGTACTAAGTAGGTGATTAAAAATATTTTTTTCTTGTACCTTATTTAAAAGTTCCATAATTAATTATACATATAAAGGTTTTGAAATATACAGGTTTATGCAAATTGCCCTAATTTATTGCCATTAGTCTCAAGATGGTACTGGTGACCAAGAAGTTGTATGGAAATCGCTTGCCATGGTGTGGAGTGCGGCGGAGGAATGAGGAACCTGTCCTGTGAAAAATTTATAATAAGATGTAGATTATTATACAATTTGAAAGATCACAGAAAAGTTGGATCGATCGTGTAAATAAGATATGTTTTGAAAGGATGTTACTATTGAGTAACATGCTTGCAAACATTGCTTGCTTGGGACCTTAATAATAAAAAAAACCGGCCAAGTGCTTGTCGGATTTCGCACATTTAGGGTTCCGTACCAAACTTTAGAATTTGTTAGTAAAATATACCTACGTATTCTTAAACATTATCACCAAATTTCAAGTTCGTAGGTCAATGGGAAGTTAAAAAAATCTTCGGCACAAAACTTTGTGACAGACGACGGACAGACGATCAGATGGACAGATGAACAGACGGACACGTGAGTGACAGCAATAGGGCTTCGTTTATACCCTTCGGGTACAAAACCCTAAAAAACGGCCATGTGCGTGTGTATTTAATTATCTTTAATACCAAAAATGGACACAAAATTTAATTGATAAATGTTGAAAAGGTTATGTACGTGATTAGATTCCAAATTACACTTTTTTAACTCCATGTACAGTTTTATTTTAAAATTCACCATTAAATCCCAAGAAGACCTATTGAAGTTTTAAGAAAAAAAAAAGTAAATATTTAAAAACTTAGAGTGCTGACAGTACTTTTAACTTACTAACAATCGGGGCGAATTATTTGGGGTATCTAATATTCAAGGGGCGAGTAGATACACTTAGGCAATCAGGGACAAGATCCAAGGGGCGAGTGGGGCCCAAACCAAAGTAAATAATGAAGATGTGAAGCAGTTTTTTTCACTCTACATAATGTAAAACTAACTAATTTGACTAAGGTGGTTTTTTTAAATAATGTCTTCAATTCTTATTCAGTTTGCAAGATTTGAGCCAAATAACCAATCATTACAAGTTAAATAAAACCTTGTAAAAAAGTCGGCAACCTTAACTATATTATTCTATTTTTAGGTGTTACAAACTATAATATATAGTTTGTAACACCTAAAAATAGAATAAATTTAGATTCGTGGAATGAAGCGTTATTTTGCGAGTTGACAGATGACAGATTGACGTTTGACGTTTTTGTTTTCTCCAACTTGATCTGCAACGAGTCTGTCTAAGAAATTTTATTTATTGGAAAAAACTACTTAAAAGCACCTAATGATGTCTCGAGGTGTAAAAGGGACCAGAGTCAAGTTCAAATGCTGTAAGCATAAGAATGTAGGATGATGTAAGTACTTCTATTGGGATTTTCTGTAGCAACGCTTAGTCTTAAGCATGGCATTTAAAATTCTCACCGAATGTTCTCTTGTCGGCAGGGCCCTACGTTAGATTTAATTTATATTAAGGAAAAACTTTATAAAATGGTCGGATCATAGATTTCACTACATTTTGGAAGAACAAGGCGGTCGTAGCAAAAGGGTTTCGAACACAAGCATCCACGTGTCCAGAGATGCCCCATAATTAGATGACCACGGCATAGACACCGCTTGAGGGTCTCACCTCATTGGACCTTTAATCTTCTGTTTTCGAACGATAGGGTAAAAGTGTTTCATCATAAATTGTAAGTTCAACATACAATTTTCTGTAAACTGAGTGCTCTCTTGTGTGATGCAGTGTTAGCAATAAATGTGATATATGTGAAGACCAAATCTAAGGACTCTTATTTACTGCATACGTACCTCATGAAATAAACCCGAAGATAGGTAACCAGGGTCTCATGCCATAAATATCTCTGACGCTAGCCGGTGGAAGAATAATTTCTTTACAAGTTATAAGGTACACATACTTGTTTTAATGAAGCTTGTCGCTTTAATTTCATTACTACGATAAGGGCAAAAAAAAACAACTACCTATGTGTTTATTGTTAAACCTATATTTAACATCCATACTAATATTATAAATCTGAATGAAGGTCTGTCATTCTGTTTGTTTGTTACTTTTTCACGGTTGAATGAATTTGTATAAAACTTGGCAAAAGAGTAGACCTATTTAAGTTAAATTATCGGGCATTTTCTTTCCTGTAGTAATGTGATATTTAATGACAGCGTTAAAAGTGTTTTATATGGGATCGTAAAACACTTTTCACGTGGGCATATCTATGGACAGAAGATAATAAATATTTATGATCTCTAATTTGCATTTTTATAATTAATTAAAACGTATTGTGGTAAATTTATAGAAGTAATGTTGTGTGTGCGTAAATACGAGTAACATATTTCTGATACATTACATTGTTTTTGTTTGTTTCTGTACACTTACGTAGGTGTACCTACAGAAAAAAAAATCCAATGGCTATACATTTATTGTGGTGTTAAAATTAACTGATCAATATTCAATAGCGAGACCAGTTTTAAACCATATTATTTAAGCTGAAGATAAAATAAGGTTTCGCTTCATTCCGGTCTACAGTGTGTTTACAGCCGGCGCCGGAGTTGCAACCATGTACGGAGTGCTACTAATTATAGCAATCATTGTCATTATCGCGCTCACAGTTGCCGTATATCAAAAGAGCACGAACGCAGTATGCATCTCGAGAAGAAGATTAGAAGGCAAAACAGTTATAGTGACTGGAGGAACTGCAGGAATGGGCCTCCACATCGCAACAGACCTAGCCCACAGAGGAGCCAGGGTCATCATCGCATGTCCATTCGAAGATGAAGGCACAAAGGCGAGGAAGCAAATAATTCAAGAAACTGAAAATGAAAACGTAGTATTCAAACTCCTTGACCTAGCATCTTTGAAGTCTGTGAGACAATTTGCAGCAGACATCTTGAAAACTGAAGACAGACTAGACATCTTATTGAACAATGCCGGAGTCGGGGTCCCGGGAGATTTCCTGACTGCAGACGGAATGAACTTTATAATGCAAGTAAACTTTTATGGAACATTCCTTCTGACTCTTCTGCTTCTCCCACTTTTAAAGAAGACAGGGAAGCCGGGTGAGTCGAGCAGGATAATTACCACAGCGTCGGTCATACACATGTTAGGAAAGGTTGACATTGATAATTTAAATAGAACGAACTATTGGAACATTGTCAGGATTTATGGTAACAGCAAGATTTGTCTGGTGTTATTCGCAAATGAGCTGACAAAGAGGTTGAAGGGCTCTAACGTTGTGATTAATAATGTGGATCCTGGAGCAGTTGGTACTAGGATCTTTGACTCCTTGAATAAGGTGTATGGATCGATCTTAACTTTGGGGTGTCTTTTGTTCTTCAAGACGCCATGGCAGGGCGCGCAGACGGCTCTCCACGCTGCTATAGATAAGAAGGCTGGAGAAGTAAGTGGAGCATACTTCAAGAACTGTGAAATAGTGGGAGCAGTGAAACATGCGTATTGTGCCAAGACTGCTAAAGCACTTTGGGAAGAGTCAGTGAGATTAGTGAAGTTAACAGAAGACGAAGTTGACCAGTGCTTTAAATCGTTCTAGTAAAGGTACAAAAATATGTTGATTATAAGTACGAGTTAATTAAATACCGTTACCGACTACATTGTGTATTTATATTTAGAACAATATTCGAAAAAAACTAACAAACCCAATTAACCCATCAAAGTAATTTATGTGATCAGCTTATTGTTTAATACGACCGGACTATTTCTTTTTGGGATTTTTAACAAGCCTCGTGAATTGTTAAGTGTTAAGTCATGGACGCTGATTGGTTCAACTTTCTACATGAACCAAGATACTTTGCACTTTGTAAGGCAAACGAGATCAAGGCATATTGGTTTTTAATGAAGGCGTGAATTTA
This sequence comes from Polia nebulosa, assembly GCA_951329385.1. NCBI lineage: Eukaryota > Metazoa > Arthropoda > Insecta > Lepidoptera > Noctuidae > Polia > Polia nebulosa. Next base: position 32,555,937 of record OX589595.1, read on the forward strand.
AAACTTCAAGTTTAGTATTACGTTTATTTAAAAGTAAGTAGGTAAGGTAAATAAGTTAGGGTAAATAAAAAAAATATCCATTATGTTGTTAAAAATCAGTAGATAGTTCATCTAAAAACAAGACAATCAATAGACAGTGATTTTTTTCCCCAATCCTGGAACAAATGACAATAGAACAATATATCGTTTTAGGTTTATGCGTTTACTGAAGTATACTTTTGAAATATAAGAAAAAGTTAAGGCCCTCCTACCGGCCAAGTGGCGCCCTCATTGAATAAAAAATCGTAGCATAGCATAAAAAATAAATATTAAAGAATCCAACGTCGCGTTTGTTACAAAGAAGATAAGGTATTTTTACGTTGTTAAGGGCCTTCTCGCGGTCCAGTGGCGCCCTCATTGAATAAAAAATCGTAGCATAGCACAGAAAATAAATATTAAAAAATCCAACTTCACGTTTGTTACAAAGTGCCAAAAACGGCCGTTTCTGACACTTTTGCCTACTACTTTGGATACGAAACATTTTGAGACCTGTTTTAACAACGTAAAAATTCTTTATCCTCTTTGTAACAAACGTGAAGTTGGATTTTTTAATATTTATTTTCTGTGATAAGCTACGATTTTTTATTCAATGAGGGCGCCACTGGACCGCGAGAGGGGCCTTGAAACAGGTCTCGATCAGCACCAGGCCCGTGAGTCGACGCCGCGTAGTAATATAATAATAATAATAAGTTTATTAGTACATAAAAAAAACAACAACACAATACATAGCATATGGAAACAGTGGGTTGTACTACCATGTTTAAAATAATTGTCAGATTTCCGGGCTCCTAAACTAGGTACGCAGACCTGTATCTTAGGAGTCGGAGATGCGGCTTCAATTTATATAATACAACCGTGACTTTTCTGTTTGTTACAGTAGTTGTTAACACAGCTAATGGGGTGAAAGATTGTGGTTGTGTATCTGGAGAGTGTAGTGTGTGTATGTAGGGAGGTGTGTATGGGAAGTGTGAGTGTTTATTATGCTTTCTTTCAAGTTAGGTTTGATATAGTTATGTTTCTATTACCAATATATTTTCCGTTTCATCATACGTTAAGGATAAGAGCCAATTTTTTGATTTATTTTTTATTTCATGTAAATTAGATCTGTACAACGGCATAATTTTATTTATTTTATTATACATGCGTGAACTTTGAACCAACAATTGTCGACTTGTAGATGCAAAACGACAGGGGTTTATTTTACATATAGGGAAACCGTGGCGTCTTAGAAGCAGATTTTTGTCTAATGGAAGGTTGGAATGTCTTCGCAGGACTGAACGAAGGACATATAGTTGCCTTACTGTGAGAACTTCGGCCTCAAAATATAACTGATCAGTGGGGTAGTCTCTAGGTTTAAAAAGCATCACTTTTAGAACTGCTCGTTGTGCACGTTCTGCAAGGAGCATTGCGTAGTGTTGCACGCGCACCTCAATGAGAAATTGTCAGCCACCATGACTGACGGGGCCCATCATGGCCGGTGCCTGTATGCCACGGGGTAGCGGATAAATTCGTAATAGAGTTACCGCTCCCCTGGGCACTCAGGCAAGGAAGGAACAGGGGTGGGTTTTAGTCAGTAAGAGTCTGACACGCCCTCCCGCTCCACTCAGAGCGGGAGAAGTCATAGGATAATTCCAACCTCGCAATAAAAAAAAGTATTCCTGTCCCTACTTTTTGGTTTATTTTGTAAATATTTATTTATATTACTTGGCCAAAAATCACCTAAAATAGAGGTTTGGAAGAAGAAAGGGTAGGCCTTAGCCCAGCTATGCAGGACAGGCTAACAAAAAAAAACTTTTCTATACTAATGTTGAATGTTTAAGGGTAATAGGGTTTTAATTGTGTCTGATAATGAGGCGCTTGACGGCTGGGATTTTTCATAAAAAAACTAAAAATCGAATGTAACTAAAAAACTACTGAACTTCCGTAGAACCTTTAGTGGCTTAATTTATTGCATTTTAACCCTACTATGAAGTCCTGCAAGGAATACGTCGAGTTACCAGTGACCCTGTATAACATACTAGCTGACCCGACAGACGTTGTCCTGTTTGCAGCTATGAACTTTTAAACGCGTGAACTTTAAATAGTCGTTAATTTTTCTGAATTTTTCTAATTTTCCGCGCAACTTTCTTATTTTTTTTCTTTCATAAGAACCTTCTCCTGACAATAACAAACACGAAAAAAAAGAATTAGCGAAATCGGTCCAACCGTTCAAGCGTGATGCCGTGACCAAGGGAAAGAGGGATTAATTTTTATTTATGTAGATTTAAAAAAATATCACATACGAGTAAGATATTTTTTTTCTAATTTTAACATATATATTTCCTTAGTTTCTTATTCGTTTTTACAAAATTTTAAGATTTGACAGAATATTTAGTTACTTATTAAACGAACTTACCTACTGCTTACCAAATAACCACATTTACTGTAAATTATGATTACAATACAAAATGTTTATTTACCTTATTACGACAATAACAGGCATTTCATGTCTTATTAAATAAATAATAGTGAACGACTGCTGCTAAAATCAAATTAATCATACGTTAGATTGAGTGCAACGAACGGAACTCGAGTATTAGATGTTTTGAAGTCAAGGTAGGATACTTGATTCATAAGAATATGTTGGTATTGGATGCATTTTTAAAACGAGTTAACGCCGTAACGGGATATCATTCGATCAGAAACCAGTCACGAGGTTTATTATTCAAAACGGTCGTGAGCCTTAGTGCAAGGAACTCACTTAAAGGATTAGGTAGTGGTGAACGTTCAATACCTACCTAAAACCACTTTCGCCAGTTATGATTAAGTTTTATGTAATAAGGGGCGAGCCTCATCAATCGGGCACTATTCTAGACTTTGGGCTCATCATCATCAGCCTTTTAATGTCCCCACTGCTGGGGCACAGGCCTCCTCTCTATGAGATGGTGTGGGCCGTAATCCACCACGCGGACCCAATGCGGGTTGGTGGATGTCACATGTCTTCGATTTTTTGGTTCTAAAACATGCCGGTTTCCTCACGCTGTTTTTCTTCACCGTTTTGAGACCAGTGGTGATGAAATAATTTACACAAAATTAAGAGCCTGTCTGGGTTTGAACTCACGACCAACAACTTGTAAGTCGAGGCCGTTACCACTGGGCCACCACTGCTCTCAATTCACTTCGGGCTGATACTGAGTAATTCAAGATGGAAAACTTTTACATCAAAATCAAAAGTCATTTATTCAAATTAGGCTGAGAGGTAGCTTTTATTGAACGTCAAAATGGCGCAACAAACTCCCCAGCAAAACATCTGTTTGTTAAGTTTGAAGAACTTGAATCTATATAATTGTTTGCAACAATCTTAAAATAGATGTAAAAAAGAAAATATAAAAACATATCGTCCAAAATGCAATCATGAAATTGAATTATCCGCCACTTGTTAGCTAGCACACTCCATTATGCCATCGAAAACCAGAAAACTGAAGCATAAACAGTATACTAAAACCAAATTGCCTTCTATAATTATAACTATTGTGCCCGCTACCCGCTTACACGTGCAACGGTAGTATCTATCGATAGGGCTGTGATTTGAAGCCACAAGTGATAAACTAGGGCCATCACAGCAAAATCAGTAAACAATTATTAAATTAACTCATAAAACCTGTCATAAGCTAATTATGGGAAAAGAACATCAAGTGTAACATTGTGTTGCGTTCAATATAAATAGTCTGTAACGTAGTGGCGTTACAATTCTAATAAAACATAAACATACGGAAAAATCCAGAGACCAAAAGCCACAAAGCAAGCATAGACAATTTTAGTTGACTGACAACACTATTGTCTTTGGTTTCTATGACATCTGTCAATGACGGCGTAGATATAAAAACCCGATAAACGACATCGTGGGCCCTTTTTCATCTGAATCCAGCTGTTGGCGGTGGACTCGACTTGTTCTGTAGAACATCCTTGAGCCGTGTACCGATCGCCAAATCCAAGCAGCTGTAGTTTGCATTGGCAAATATTTGCCAACTTTATTAAGTGATCTTCAACCCCTGTAATTGGGTGAGTGTTTGAACAGCATACAGGTAGCTTTGTGCATTCTGTGTTCCTAATCTTGTGTAATTCTTTCCAGAACATGTCTTTCCTAATTTCTTTTCTTAGCATTGTATAATCAAGGCTCATAACCTACAAAAGTTCTGTCGCACATTGTAATCACGCCTTCCGCGTGGCTAGCTTTACGGAGCCTTAGCTATGTACATGCTGACTTGCGCGTGGCTGCTGCTGCTCTTGAATGTGTATGTCATCATGCTTTTCCTCCGCACCTTTGTAAACTCCGTCTGATTTTGACAACCACACTTGTTAGCGCACGTACAGCCGCTTTGCTCATGCTTAGGTGTCAAAATCAGCGGAGAAGCTTATCTTCCACCTCTGACACGCTGGACATTGTTCCCAGGGTCCCAGATCCGGATTCCCAGATCCGGATTTCCAGATCCATATTTCCAGACCCGGACGGAATATGGAAGAAAAGGACTTGGAGCCCTACGCTCTCAGCACGCACCTACTTCGTCCGCCATCGCGGCCATCCTGCCGCAGTGCCTCGTGGCGCGGCCACTAGGCCACTCAGCACGGCGGCTCGCTCCACGCTGGGTGCCTATCTACCCGCGTGGCCTCAGCAGGCCGTCTCCGAGCCGGCTAGACCACCTGCCGGCCGACCCATCCTGGCTCCTGTCGACCTTGCGAGCCGGCGCTGCCGCCTGCCGGCCAACACCTCCGGGGGCAAGCGCAACGTGGTTTCCCCGAGACACCAAGGCTGAGCCAGGGCAGTAGCGTGCTATCTCCCGGGGAGTATTGAAAATTGTGACTGCAGACCTACCCACACCCTTTCTCTATTTAAAATATATTTATTTAACGTTGACCGAGTTACGTGTTGTTCTTTTTTCTATCCCACGAAGGCTCCTTACGTCACAAGTCATTGATGGATAGTATGCCTTCGAATTAAGATAAGATTTGACGTTAGTTTTAAATGTATTAAAAGGCAGGTCACATAGGTCTTTACCCACGAAATTGCCATTTTTACAAACTGCACACTCTGAACTGGGATAAGTTCGGATTTGCTTGAAATTGTAAATTAAAAAAAAAAAAACAACCGACTTCCAAAAAAGAAAATACACTAAACATTAAAAAAATAATTTTAAAATCAAAATCAAAAGTCATTTATTCAAACTAGGCTGAGAACCAGCACTTTTTGAACGTCAAAGTTCTACATAAAGACAGTCCCCCAAAAAACGCCCGCCCGTCACCACTTCCTAGTGTTTTAGCTGTGAAGAAGAAGTGGCCAACAAACTCCCCAGCAGCACATCTGTCTGTTAAGTTTTAAGAACTTGAATCTATATAATTCTAAGCAACAATCTTAACATTATGTAAAACAGAAAAATAAATATATGTCGTCTAAAATATATTCATAAAATTAAATAATCCGCCACTTGCCAGCTAGCACACTCAATCATGCCATTAAAAACAAACTCAAGCATAAACACTAAACCAAATTAAAGAAGCCTTCATACATAACTGGTGTGCCTGCTTACAAGAACAAAGATTGAAACTATCAAAGGGCTGTGATTCGAAGCCACAAGTGATGAACTAGGGCCATCACACTAAATTTGGTAGACAATTAATGAACTCATATAATCTGTTATAACCATAAGCTAAATATGGAGAAAGAACATCAAGTGTAACATTGTCTTGCGTTCAACACAGCGACCAACTATTATTATCTTCTAAGTAGTCGTTGATGGAATAGTATGCTTTCGAACAGAGACTAGATTTAACTTTAGTTTTAAATGCATTAAAAGGCAAGTCAAGAAAAGAACGGGGTAGCTTATTGTAAAATTCGATACCGAGACCCTCAAACGAACCATGAACCCTACGAACACGGTGGGAAGGAACATGAAGTTTATACTTATTTCTGGTGTTAAAATTGTGGATATCACTGGTCTTTTTGTACAAATGTATATTTTGTCTAATGTATAATTATGTTTGCAAAAATGAATTGAGATGCCACCGTGAGAATTCCAATTTAATTTCGGCAATCGGTGTTTGTATTTATTACTTCGTTATTTGACACCGACTTCCGAAATTAAAGTTATTTTTTAATTTTTAGGGTATTTTCGTTTTTGGAAGTCGGTTGTTTTTTTTGTAAAAAAGTTTTTTTATTTTTCACTTTTTAGTTGTTGAACGTGGAATTTAAATATACTCGTAATTGGAGAAAACAAAAACGTCATCTAAGTATACGTATTTTTCGTTTTTGTTCAATTTCTCAAGAAGCGCTGAAGCAATTTCAATAAAATTTATATGGGACCACCTCGCGAGTTTTTATTCTTTCGGATAATAAAAAAAATTTGAAAATCGGTCCATAACTGACGCAGAAATCGGTGGACATACATAAAAAAAAACATGCATACAGTCGAACATAGAACCTCCTCCTTTTTCGAAAGTCAGTTAATAAACTTTGTTTTAATTAAGGTAGGATATTTTTCTTTTTTTATCTTTCTTTGTCTTATATTTTTCTTGTTATATTGCCATATTTAAAACCAAAAAAAAAAGTGATTCTTCATAATATGAGTTCCAACGTGGAAACAACCTACTTTGTTCTAACTAGTGTGTTCAAAGTTGCTATATATATGGCAATCACTTACTTAATGCTGTATGATATAAATTATAAGCCGCGTTCTTAAATGCTTTATTAGATTTTGTTTTTTATGCGTATCTCGTAGGTACTTGTAGTTACGGCCAAACGGGTGGGCGCGCATAAAGCAAGCGCGGTGACTTTTAACTGAGAGTAATGCTTTATAAGAATATTACATCGCGTTTATGAATACACAATGAACTTACCATCATACCTACTTTCCAGGCTTCGGACTGTCTATAATTGATAAGTGTTATTTTGTGTTATAATGAAATAAATTATGTTATTATTTAAAGCAATTATAGGCGTATTTCAAAGTTCATTGATTGCATGTACAAAAATGGACTATTTACATAATTATTATTATTCTTTATTGTACACATATAACATATAAATAAAATACAAATTAACAGTTAGTTACAAAGGCGAGCTTAACCCAGCATTTGGGTTTCCTTACAGCAAACCTCAGGGTGAAAAATACATTTGCATAAGTAGGTAGGTACATCTTAAGTGCACAACAAAAACTTAAAATACAATCTGTAACTTAAATAAACTAAACAAATATGTGATACATAAACATACTAAATACTATGGGTATGGCTTACAAAGAAATCCTTTTACAAAACATATTACAGGTCATGCCGACAGGAAGTGTTCCCTAATTCCTCTCCTAAACACCTCCAATGAAGGGCTAGCCCTAAGAGTGTGTGGAAGAGAGTTCCAAAGGCGCGTACAGCACGAACAGTAAAGGATCCACCGTAACAACTAGAGGAGTGGGGAGGGAACCGAAGGAGAAGGGAAGATGATGAGCGGCAAGGTTTTCCTCTTGGAAAAAGATACTCAAATAATTATTGTAATTTTTTAACATCAATGGGCTTTTCAAAAAATTTCCATATTGGCAAATCATTGTTCCTTCTAAACATTTTCGTCCGTTATTTAAAAAACACACAAGCTCACAAAACAACAACACAATATCTCACTCAATCAATCGTCCTTTTTTTTTTATTTGGGACAAGCCCGCCACACTATTCCCAAACCACTGTAACTTCTGTAAGCCAGAATTAACAGTGGCGACCATCAGAAAAAACGCCGAGGCAATGAAGCTCGACGAGTCCCAGAGAAACAATTAAACTGTCTTGGGTTCCGCAACGAAATTAATCAGAAAAGACAGCGGAGGAGTAAGAAAAACATAATTTCCACTTCCCTCCTAATCAAGCGGGAGACAGAACAAAACTAGGCCATTAGGTACAAAGGGGGTTTTTACAACTGGGGTAAGCCCAGTTGCCAAGCACCACTGGTTAAAAACACTAATATTAATGGGTCCTAAAATTGTGAGCTGTTACACTTGATTCCAATAATAGGTATAGCAAAAACGCTTGAACAAACGGAAATTCGTTCTAGTTTCCACAAGGTCCGTGTAATAGACAACTCCAGACGTAGGCTGAATACTATCCAACATAATATTGCGCTCAGTTTGCTAAAGAGTACACTCCCATAGGATATGATGTGCGGATTGTTCGTATTCGCAATCAGGTGTAGAACATTGACATAAAGATGAGGCAACAAGCTTGAAGGCAAATAATTTACTCTTAAAGTTGCCATGACCTGTGAGAAATTGGGCAACACAGTAATCCACCTCCAGCCACGCCCTATCCAGCCGTTCGCGAACCGATGGGAAGAACTGGTGGAGGTCTCTGCCTTTGATGGAATTTTCCCACCAACATTGCCATTCGGATAAAAGGTCCTCCCAAACGTCAGTTTGAGGTTTAAGTAATCTAGAAATCTTGGCACGATCACGTTGAGGTTAAAAGTCTGGGTCCGTAGTCTTTCGGGCAGAATAGTACATTGCAGCACGTCGCTGCACCTCAAGATCGACTGGAAGTACACCTGCAAGTACCGGTAAGGCTTCAGTGCTAACCATCCTATACGCTTTACATAGGAAAATCAAAGATAAACGTTGACTTTGTAGCAATTTACGTCGTGCCGCTCCAATGGTGGCCCTATCAGCCCAAACAGGTGCCCCGTAGCACATACAACCCAGATAAGTAACCCCATAGAAAGTTTTTAACGTTAGGAATGATAGGCCCCAAGTAGCCTTGGAAATCTTCGTCAACGCATAAAAGTTCTTTTTAGCTTTTTCACCTACTGTTTTTACACGCTCAATAAAGGGAAAGTTATTTTCTAATATTATACCGAGGTAGCATACGGACTGTTTTTTTAACGGGAACGTTATTAAACCTTATACTAGGCCAAGACTTAAGGTTACCTTTCAACATAAGTTGATAGGTTTTATGCGGTGCGAAGTTAAGACGGTTCCGATCACTCCACTGAGATATTAAACGAAGGGAAGTCTCAGCCAAACTCTCAAGGCTAGCCCGAGTACTTGACTGAATGATCAGCAATCAATCGTCCTTCCACATGCGTGCCATACATATCACTGTTTGTTTACACAAAAAGCACGAAGAAAATAACATTTATCTACGTTTCATTATTACGTGAGCCTTCCGACATCGTAAATTCGCGCGCAGTGCTTAAAATATTTACGCACGCGACCGACAGCAAGGTCAGCAAGCGCTTGCCTGGGTTTGAACTCCCGACCTCAACTTGTAAGTCACGGCAGTTACCACTGGGCCACCACTGCTTCTGTATTGTACAACAAAACATTACATAGTACACAGTTATAACACAATTAATGTAAAAAGACGAGGTGAAATGTACCCGCGAAATTCAAAATTTCTCACGTTTTTTATAATTTACAGATCAGTGTCAGGTTTTATGTTGATCAAAATATGATTCGCGGCCGTAGCAAGTATGTATTTATATAATTATAATCATTAGAATCACCAATACAACTCTCTCAGTTAGATTATTTTATTTTTTTCAATTTATAGGCACGCGTTTGACCGCTATCTCACCTGATAGTAGCGATGATGAGGTCGAAGATAGAGCGCGCTTGCCTGTAAGTAACCTATTTACTCTTGATTCTTGATTTACTATCGACTCCCAGGTTATTGCTATCAGGAAACAGACTCTGGTAGGGAGATGAATGTCAAATGTCATTCTTTCATGAAATAGTCATTCATCATCAATATGAACTTAGAAATACTTGTATTGATGATATTTTTTTCTTTTCGTCGGTTTAATTTTTTGTTAAAAAGTTTTTTTATTTTATGTTTTTTTGTGGTTCTCATCATTTTTTTAAATATTTGTCAAGGAAAATGATGATTCCTAAACGCAAATACTTGATTAAGTTATGAAAAGTAAACAGAAACACTATTCGTGCCAATTTTTGAGGGTTTGTCTCAATTTTATCAGGATTCCATCATCATATCCTGACTTTCTTGACATGGAACCACCCTTGAGGTATATCCTAACCAACAAAAATCGGTCAAGAATCATTAAAATCGGTTCATAAATAACGGAGTGAGGGCTGAACAGACAAAAAAAAAAAATTAAACAATGTGCGGTCGAATTGAGAACCTCCTCCTTTTTTTTCGTCGGTTAAAAAGGAGCCACCATAGTAGCTGGTTTTTTTTTTTTGTGGGGTGGGAAATCATCCTATGACTTCTCCCGCTCTAGGTGGAGCGGGAGGCTGTGTCAGACTCTTACTGACTAAAACCCACCCCTGTTCCTTCCTGCCCTTAGTGCCCGGGGGCGAGGTAACTCTGTTTCGAATTTATCCTCAACCCCCGGGCAGGCATCGGCCATGACGGGCCCCGTCTCTTTTGCTGACAACTCTTTGAGGCGCGCGTAGAACACTACGCGCCGTTGACTCTCGGGCCTGGTGCTGATCGGATGGCGAGCTGCCCATTACTCGCTATCCGCAGGCCCGGGTCTACGGTGGCCGGAGATCGTCTCGCGGCGCCGGAAGTCCCAGGCGTCTCCTAAGGCGGCTGCTGCTGAGAGCGTGAGGGCGACTCCGTTGTTGAGTATCCCTCACGCGTCCCTCCTCCGCCTCTCGCTCCGTACCATGTCCTGAACCAGGGCAGGGCGCGAGAGGTCGCTGCCGCCTATCGTATCCACGAGGACACGGCGGGGCTCCGCCCAAGCGGGGCAGACCTCCACCGTATGCTCCACCGTATCCTCGGGACGATCCGCGCAATGGAAACACCCGGGTGTCTCCTCCCGCCTACCATAGTAGCTGGTGGTGTAACTCGGAGTACGAAGAAGAGAATTAGCAGTGCGACAGGGTTTACCCCTCGGGACGAAGCAGATACCTACTCAAAGCGTTAACGAAGGTATTGAGGAAAAGTAGGATTGTGCAGGATATTATAGAGAAGAGAAAGGATATGGGTATCTCGCTGACGCCGAATTGGCAGCCACCTCAATCTGGTCCGAAAATCCGACACGTGGTCATATTTGCGGAGGCCAAAAATGAAGTGGATGCACAAGTTCTACAGTCGCTCGAGTTTGTTTAGGAAAACCTCCGTTGAAATTTTTATATTTCGCTTTGTGGAATGTTGTGTATTACGTATTTCTCTTTTAATTTATGTCACATTGATAGTTTACTATTTAAAATTGTAGTAGACGTATAATATTTCTGGAAATACACGTTTGCGAATTTACATAATGCTTTAAAAAAAAAAAGGAAAATGTATGAATGGGGTACATTCGTACATTTGGAGGGGCAGGTTAATACACACTTGACAGAAGATAAAAGAAGGCTTAAAAATCATTATTTATTCGTTATAATTATTGGTTCTAGTACTTACTACTCCAGAATAAAAAAAATCGGTACAAAAGAATAATAACAATCAAAATGAAAAAAGGTACTTAAATCAATCTGCTCGTGACTTTTTTGACATCACCTACCAAAGACACTTAGTTGTAATGAAACTAACGTTAATAAATTATAATCAATAATATTTAGCTTACTTATTTAATATCACAAAATGTGCAGTTACTAAATTATCACAAAAATTAATCAAATGATCCTTCATTTTTGACATCTGGAAACACAAAGTACATAGAACTCCCTAGATTTTTGCTCAAAAATGATATGCTAATTATACTTTCCAAGATTTGCCCAATGTAATATAATATACTTCGTTTTCTCAAATTTGACAAGCACAAAAGCAGTATCTGTTAGGTGTTAGGTAAGTATCAACAGGTAGTAGGAAGTCTTCAAATTTGTTCTCTTCAATGTCTTCAAAAAGTGATGCGGAACTTCCTTTTAAACTTATCTCTGTTTCACTGCTACCGATATAACTTTCTTCGATTTTACTTTTCTTATTTTTCGTTGGGTTTGAAGAAACTTCATTTATCAAACTCAAAGTACGCTTTATGTCTTTCGGTCTACTTTTCCATTCATTTTTTTCTCTCTGTTTTTATCTAGTTCTTCGGTTGTATGTTCTTAGGTGTATCCGTGTAAATTCTGGATTTTCCAACGATCGATCTTTTATAATTTGTGTAGTTCTTTGAACTTTTGGCAAAGGCCTCATCATTTCTAGTGTCTTTGATATTTTGGAAAGTGAAGGTAAACAATCATCATTAACAATCGACGCTGTTGTAAGTTTGCCTCTTTGACACTGCCTCTTCATTAACCTTCCCACCCGGTCCCCTTCTTATAATTTGTAATCATGTTCGTTCTGTATAACAAAAATGATACTGTATCAATAAATTGCGAAAAAACACAGATACCAGGGGCAGTATCAATGTGCCCTTTATACTTGTATATGAATCTACCCCGTACAAGTTAATTAATAAAAAAAAAATGCAAAAAAGACCATCTTCATGTAAGATAATTTACAAATCAAATTATAACCTCTATGATATTATGATTAATATTCAATAGCAGTGATTAATCTAAACAACAGTAACTGGTCACAAAATACGTCCAAAGTAATAAGGTTTTGAAATTACTTACGTGAGGCAAAAACACGTTCCGTGTTGCACACACGCGCTTTCCGACGCGACTGCAGCCAAACTTCACGAGTACCATACAGAGATAAAAACTACGCACACACACTAACTTCATTCTTTTGGTCCGTGCATAACTTGAGATACACTCAGTGTATGTAGGTGCCCCTTGTGTGAATCTGCCCCACTTTCCCCTACCCAAACAACAATCATTCCTGCATTTATTAGTTAAATCAGACAGAATTAAATACATAAATGGATTTATCAAAAATACAGATCACTAAAAATCATGAGTAGGTGAAGTTTTTATAGCTTTATGTAAATGATAAGAAAAAATTTAAAATTCTCATCTTAATGTCAAAATTACGTAGGTGATCAATTTTGAACAGGTACATTGTTCGTTTGGATTCCATGGCCTTTTGGTAGCAGATACCTATTTATAGATAGAAGTATTTCGCAAGGTCGCCCTCACGCGCTCAGCAGCAGCCGCCACAGGAGACGCCTGGGGCTTCTGGCGCTTCGAGACGACAAGCAATTCCTTGCTTAAAAGGTAATCTCCAATAATATGTATCAAATGCTTAGTGTAATTGAAACAAATATTTTTATTTTTACTTATTTTTAAATACAAAATAGATATGTAAGTAATTATTATTTTCTAACACTAATGATTAGCAGGAACTCCTTAAACAGGTAAAGGCCTCCCACAAGTCTTTCCATTTGGTTCTGTTTAGGGCTCCTTGTAGCCATTTTGGACCAGCAATAGTTTTTATAGCATCCTCCCATCTTGATACTGGGTGACCCTTTTTTAGGGTTCCGTGCCCAAAGGGTAAAACGGGACTCTATTACTAAGACTCTGCTGTCCGTCCGTCTGTCACCAGGCTGTATCTCATGAACCGTGATAGTTAGACAGTTGAAATTTTCACAGATGATGTATTTCTGTTGCCGCTATACAACTAATACTAAAAAACAGAATAACAAACGTGACTGTTTTGCCGTTTTGATAGATATTGGTATGGAACTTTTCGTGCGCGCTTCCGACTCGCACTTGGCCGGTTTTTTCTTTTCCCTTGTGGCCATTTCCATGAAGTTCCTCTTGCAGTCTATCTCTGGTCCTGAAGTCATGCTACATGTCTAGCCCATTTTCATTTCAGATTTTTTTCATAATCAAGAGCATCTATCGATTTTGTGGTTTCTCTTATTTTTGTGTGTCTGATTTTTTGGATTTTCCTATTATTTAGCATACTTCGCTCCATTCCCCGTTGATAGCTTATTAGTTGGTTATTGACCTATGATGTAAACTTTCAAGTTTGGCAGCCGTAGGTCAAGCACGGCAAAATATAGGAGTTCAAAACTTTAGTTTTTAAGTAAGTTGGTATCGTACTTTTAAATATTTCACGGAACTTTCAGTATTTGTTCCATGAGTGTTGGGTTCTTCTCCCGATCTCCATCTCGTTGTTCTTTCTGTCATAGCTGATCTGTTTTCCTAGGTAAATATATTGGTTTGTGTATTTCAATAGTTCGTTTCCAACTGTTATTTTCTAACTGGCACTATTTTTCATTACCATAGTTTTTTTTGTGTTCATTTCCAAGCCTACTTTAATGCTGGCTCTATGTAGAGATGCAACCATGTATTGAAGCTGTTAGCTTGATTCTGCCAGCATTACTAAGTCGTCTGCGAAGCGGAGATGAATAAGATATTTACTTTCAATATTGATACCATAGTACTTCTAATCCAAGATTCAAAATAAGAGATAAGAAATGGGTATCTTGTCGACGCCGAATTGGCAGCCACCTCAATCTGGTCCAAAACTCTGACACATGGTTGTATTTGCTGAGGCCAAAAATGAAGCGGATGCATAAGTTATGCAGTCGCTCAAGTTTGTTTAGGAAAACCTCCGTAGCATATCAAAAATATATATCCGCATAAGTATTCTATTAGCGATAGGAGAAGAGATTGAGCGAGTTTCCTCTTACAAATACCCAAACAACAAACATTTCTGCCTCTTTATTATAATATTCATGTCATGATTTCATGAAATACTTCCATTTGACATCAATTCTAACTGAAAGAGTTATATTGATGATTTTAATGATTACAATTCAATAAATACATACTTGCTACGACCGCGAATCAAATTTTGACCAAGATAGAACCTGACACTGACCTGTAAATTGCAAAAAAACGTAAGTAATTTTTAATTTCGCGGGCTACCCTGGCGCTTCCACCATAATGTCAAAATTACGTAAGCAATTAATTTTGAACAGTTACATTGTTCGTTTCGTTTTCATTGTCATTGGGTAGCAGATACGTATTGGCCGGATTATATAAATTTCCATATTTGAATACGAAATTACTAAGAATAGGGTAACCCATTCTTAGCCTCATTTCTTCGTTATTTGACACCGACATCCGAAATTAAAGTTATTTTTTCATTTTTAGTGTATTTTTTTTTTGGAAGTCGGTTGTTTTTTTTTGTAAAAAAGTTTTTAATTTTTCACTTTTTAGTTGTTATACCCCAGAACTAAAAACCCCAATAACATGGCACTTAGAATTTAAAACATGTCGTAATTGGAGAACACCAAAACGTCATCTAGGTATACGTATTTTTCGTTTGTGTTCAGTTTCTTAAAAAGCGTTAAATCAATTTCGATAAAATTTATATGGAACCACCTCGGGAGTATATTCTTTCAGATAAAAAAAGAATTTTGAAAATCGGTCCACAACTGACGGAGAAATGCGCGGACCTAAATAAATAACAATAAATAAAAACATACATACAGTCGAACATAGAATCTCCTCCTTTTTCGAAAGTCGGTTAAAAAGCTTTACAAGCTTTAATTTAACTGGCAATGTAAGCTTTACAAGATTTTATTTAACTGGCAATGTATCTGCATCTCAAATTAGACCCACTTTCCGATGTCCGATTGGACTCCAATTTGATGTACTTATGTATCTTCGGTGACAATACAATAATATGGTACCATGGAACTGATCTGATGATGGAGACGGCAGATGGTCTTAGGAACTTCTGAACTAAACAAGATAAACCCATCGAGCCTGGGCTCGATTGATTTGTCTTGAGGAGCATTTTACACCTAGACAAAATCCAGGGTCTGATGATGAAACTGGAAGGTGACCACGGCGTCTCTGTGATAAAACAACATAACCCCACCGAGTTTGGGCTCGATGGATTCGTCTTGCGGAGCACTTTACATCACATCATAATATCCGTAGTATATTTTATAACGCTTACTCAAAATACTTCTCTATTAAATTAAAAATAAATTAATGGTAAAAAAAATGTTTTTAAAAACAAGCTTTTATCAGGGACAATGAAATAAAACGTTGAAAATAAATTCTAGTAAGTAGTTGGCGTGTACGTAATTACCTATATTCTTAAACTGCGACTACGGCGTCGGCTGTAAATATACTGTAGACGGAATAAAGCGATACCTCGTTTTCACCTCAGCTTATCTATTATGATTTAAAACTGGTCCCGCTTGTTCTAGAATAGTACCTTAGATTATCTAAGGTCAAGATCGATCTATGTATGGATCTATGGCAGTCATGTATCATATCAAGTATAAGGGTGGTATTACATTTTTCCTATATCTTTGTCCAATATCTTTGTCCTATACAGGGTGTAACGGAAAAGTGTGGTCATATTTTAAGGACTGCGTCTGCCCATCGACATGAAAAATTTTATTCAAGAAAACCTGAGGAAATTCTATTTTTTTACCTTCCATACAAATATTGATCAGCTGATGATAGTTTTGTATGGAAAGTCCAATTTTTTTTTTGTGAATTTTCTATTTTCTCTTAGAGAAAGTTCTTCATTTCCATGGGCAAAACCGGTTCTTAAAATATGACCACATCTTTCCGTTACACCCTGAATTTCATCAAATTTCTTTGACGGATGCCCATTACACTTGTCCAATACCTTGGAGAAAATGGAGGAACGTGAAGCAACTTTATGTGCTGCTATTATCATTCGATTATTATTATAAAAGAAAAAGCAAAATAAAAACCAGCTTTGGGTGAAGCCATGGATCGAAAGGCGATGAGAAAAAAACATTCATGATAATTAAATAATTACAAGTCGAGGACAAACATTCCTAAAAGCGTTTTTTACGTATATATGAGTATGACTCAACATTCAATTAAATAGTTATGAAAATTTCACCGTATATATGAATAGAAAGACAAAATCTTAGTTGCAGCCATTTTTATTTAAATGTCAAAAAATCTTTGATTAAATATCGGTGTTTTTTTTTTCTGACACATTTGATGATTACACACACATAGTTACACCCAAACACACACTCACACACATTGTCACATGTACCTACTAAATACTTTATAAATCTTAATTTTGAAATCTTAATTTTGATTGGCGATAAAGCATGTTCTTATTTTTGAAACTTTGACTTGAGTCTTGATTTTTTTTTTGATTTTGTTTTTATTTTTGACTTTGTTTTTGATTTTGTTTTTATTCTTGATTTTTATTTTGATTTCAACTTTGATTCTGATTTTCATTTTAAATTTGATTTAATTTTGACTTTTTTTTTTTTGTTAAACATGTATTTATTTAAAAACTTATAAAATACTTAACAAACTGTAACTAAAACAAAAACTCCCAACTAAATAAAACTTAAAATATTGCGTCAAAAAATTCCTCCGCATCGCTGTCGACTGGAAGTGTACTCAAAAGACTGGCAGCATTGCCACGTCGTATGGCAATGCTTAACCTCTGGCCGAGGTAAAAGCCAGCCCTTGGGTCACGCGAAGTGTCAACAAGGCGTTTAAACAGATCTTTAAATAATATATGAGCACTGGGACCCCACGGCCCAAGGGTTTCAACGCCAAACGGCTCGAAAATGTAGCTACCGACGAGGTTGCTATATTTCCGCTGCTTGAGGTTTGCGCAGCCGCAGCGGCAGCACCGGCATAGCACGACGAACTAGGAAGATGAGATGGCGCAAGAGTATCGACACCTGTAGCGTCCCACACTAAAGGCCTACCCAACTTCCACGGAAATAACGACATCCCGTCCGGTATTTTACCATCGTCGCGAGCCAGACCATGTGGTTCTAATACAGCCGGAACGCCGGCGGTGACAAGAGCTCGTTGGATGATGTCGTTGATATTCGCGTGCCGCGCTATGCGACCCGCGCTTCGGCTGCACGACAGGCTGTGGTGTCCGAGGCTGTTGACAACTTCACCACAGTGGCAGCGATGAGGAGAACAACAGGGAGCGCCTAGACGTAGTGCAACAGCGAGGCGAAAAGTAGTATCGTCGAACAAGGTGCCTATGGGAGGTGCCAAATACTATGTCACTTTTATAGATGATTATAGCCGAAAAGTGTATGTCTACTTTATAAAAAATAAATCTGATACTTTAGAAATGTTTAAGCAATTCAAAAGCTTAGTAGAAAATGAAACTGAAAAAAGAATTAAAGTACTTAGATCAGACAATGGAAAAGAATATATAAATAAAGAATTTAAATTATTTTTAAATAAATTTGGCATACAACATCAAACTACGAACCCGTACACCCCAGAACAGAATGGGTTGGCGGAGCGAATGAATCGCACACTTGTAGAAAGAGCTAAATGTATGATTCTTAATTCCAGTTTGAAAAAACATTTCTGGGCTGAAGCAGTATCCACAGCTGCTTACATAATTAACCGGTCACCAACCAAGGCCCTGGACTACAAGACGCCATATGAACAGTGGTCAGGTAAGAAGCCAAATATTAAGAATATGAGAATTTTCGGATGTGATGCCATGGTTCATGTGCCTAAAGAAAAGAGGCAAAAATGGGATTCAAAAGCAGTCAAAATGTTATTTGTTGGGTATTGTGAGTACACAAAAGGGTACAGGTTTTATGATAGTAATAAAAAACAAATATACAAAAGTAGAGATGCAATATTTCTCGAGCATACAATCATAAATAATAGCCTTATTGTGCCACTATCTGAGTAGAAGGGAAATGTTTCTGAAGAATCGTCTCAAACAGTTATTAGTCACAGTGAGTCTTCAACTGACACACCCGAGACACCCAGTTCAGAGAACACGACTCTAAATGAGAGCATGAAGAAAGTGGAATCATCTGATGATGATGGCAGTTATCACACTGATAATGCTGATGATGAGTACATACCAGATAGAAAATTAAGTGATGTATCATCTCGTAAAATATTTTTGAGACCTAGGAAAAATAAGCATAATACCTACTTATGTGAATGCTTGAATGAGTCAAAACAAGCAATTACTTTATTGGTTAAAGAGCCGGAAACTATGGAAGAAGCTCTTTCAGGCCTGAATGCAAAAGAGTGGAAAAATGCCATGAATAATGAGTATGAGTCACTCCTGCAAAACAATACATGGACATTAGTTACTCTACCAGAAGGTAAAAGAGCCATTCCGTGTAAATGGGTCTACAAGATGAAAACTAATGCTGATGGTGAAGTTGTACGATACAAAGCAAGACTGGTCATTAAAGGATTTATCCAGAAGAAAGGAATTGAGTATAATGAGATATTTGCTCCGGTAGTTCGTCATACTTCAATCAGATATTTATTAGCATTGGCGGTCAAATACAATCTATTTATTGAACAGATGGATGCCATTACTGCTTTCCTACAAGGTGACATTGACACAGAAATATACATGCTTCAGCCACCATCCTATGAATATGGAGAAGAAGTTTGCAAATTAAATAAATCCATTTATGGTTTGAAGCAGGCAAGCAGACAGTGGAATCTGAAACTTACATCTGTATTAAAGGAATTGGGACTGAAAAGTACATCTGTGGATCCATGTATATACTACAAAACGTATGATAGAATAATTCTATTTATACTCATATATGTCGATGACCTGTTATTATTTTATAATAATGAAGAAATTGGAAAAGAAATTAAACAACAATTAAAATGTAAATTTGATATGAAAGAACTTGGCTGTGTTCATCATTTTATTGGTTGGAGGATTGAACAAAACTTAGCAAGAAATGAAATTTGCATCGATCAGACTGTGTATATTGATAAAATTCTACAAAGGTTCAATATGAGTAATTGTAATCCAGTTCATACGCCATGTGAACCTAATGTTAAATTTAATTAGTACAGAAAATAAGAAGAATATACTTACTAACATACCATATCAAGAAGCCATTGGAAGCTTATTATATTTATCTCAAGGAACTAGGCCAGACATATGTTACATAGTGAATAAACTAAGCAGTTTCAATAACAAACCTGAACAACAGCACTGGCTAGCACTTAAGAGAGTACTACGTTACATAAAAGGAACTAAGGATTATAAATTGATATTTAGCCAAAACAAAGAAGATAAAAGGGTGTTTGGCTACTGCGATTCTGATTGGGCGTCAGATATTAATAGTCGAAGGTCTTGCTCTGGCTACACTTTTATGTTTCAGGGTGCAGCAATTTCATGGTGTTCAAAACGACAGAGCACTGTTGCATTATCAACCATGGAGGCAGAGTATATGTCACTTGCAACTGCTACACAAGAAGCAATGTGGCTTAGGCATCTGGAGTCTGAGTTGCACTGTGATTCAGGAACTTCATCCACTGTTATATACTGTGATAATCAAAGTGCAATTAAATTTGCAGGTACAGAATCCTACTGTGCCCGCAGCAAGCATATTGATATCAGGTATCATTTTCTTCGAGAGAAAATTGCTACAAATGAGATAGAAGTTATATATGTTGGTACTGAAAGTATGGTCGCTGACATCCTAACAAAATCTACACCGCAGATGAAGATTCATAAATGTTCAAGAGTCATGGGTTTGCGCTTAAAGGGAGGATGTTAAAATAAGTTAATCGCTATCATTACATGCAACCATAATGCCATTTCTTATATTTTGGAATGTATCTGTCAAAAAAATTGTCTATTGTCTACTACTGCTATAGTCTGTGGCATATACGGTCATTCCTTTTTCGCTTGATGTCTTTGTACAACCGGTGTTTCATTTTTCCTAAATCTACAACTAAAATACTAGATCACTATTTTGTTAAATAATAGGAACAATTAAGATGCCCGACCCAGTTCTCGAAAATGACCATATCACGTTTTACTGGGATCGGTCTATCATCACTGACAGGACTATTGTTGCCAATAAGCCTGATATAGTGGTGATAGACCGATTAGCGCGCCACACAATGATAATCGATGTCACCATCCCACATGACGTGAACCTCGTGAAAGCTGAGAAAGAGAAAAAAATCAAATATCTTGACTTAGCACACGAAGTTGTCGATATGTGGAATGTGAACTCGGCTGTTATTGTGCCGATAGTCGTTACCGCCAACGGCCTGATGGCCAAAAGCCTCGACGACCACCTGTCGAAGCTGTCGTTGCGCGGTTGGATCAAGGGCCTAATACAGAAGGCAGTACTCCTCGATACGGCTCGCATTGTGAGGAGGTTCCTGTCTCTGGAGCCCTAACCACCGGTAGCTTGGACCCTGCTCCCGACACCGGCGGACTACTATTTTTTTTGTAATTTTAAATGTTTTTTTTTCTTTCTTCTTTTAGATGATTTGTAAGAAATATTTAAAATTATAATTTATATATGTATAGAAAATTAATAAACGACATAATAATAATAAATTTTTATTTCCAAACATACAATATATAATCACAATGTTGTTAAACAAAACATAAATGTTGCCTTTAATTTTCGACTACCTACCTACTTAACAAAGTTTCACAATAAAATAATTCTGTAATCTCTTCGTTTTATTCTCTCGTCAAAACGTTCAAAAACGGATTTTGCTAAAGAAATTTCGTGGTGCAATCTTATCATTGCGAGAACTTGTTGATATTATTAAAGTATATTGTGAAAATACGGGACACATTACGACACACAAAGCAAGAGAGGAACCGACGCTTCAGAGAAAAAGTATGAGAGCGCAGCCCTCTATGGTAAAAATACGAACTAACACAGTTTGTTTCGTGAGGTTGTCTCTTGTCATCACCTTAAGGTGGAAGCTCCAGGGTAGCCCGCGAAATTCAATTTTTTTTTATGTTTGTGTAATTCGCAGATCAGTGTCAGGTTGTATCCTGCTCAAAATGAGTTTCGCGGCCGTGGCAAGTATGTATCTATAGAATTATAATCATTAAAATCTTCAATGCAACTCTCTCAGTTAAAATTGATTCCAAATGTTAGTATTTCATGAAATCATGAAATATGCTACGATTTTTTATTCATTGAGGGCGCCACTTGGCCGGTATTAGGGCCTTAATAGCCGGCGTCTTCAGGCGTGGATGTACCTACTGAACTAGGTCGATCGACTTCGCTGCCCGACACGTCAGTTCCTAGTAGATACGTGCGTGTATTTCCTACACGAACTACACAGTTGTTACATTGTGGAATATTATTATTATAATTCCATTTATTTTATAATATATACATACAATTTACATTTTTAAATATCAAAATATAAAAATATTTAAAAATATAAAAAATAGTATCTCACCGGTATCGGGATAGGGTCCAAGCTACCGGTGGTCAGGGCTCCTGAGAGAGGAACCTCCTAACTATGCGCGCCGTGTCCAGGAGTACTGCCTTCTGGATCAAGCCCTTGATCCAGCTGCCTAACAAGAGCCTCCTTAGGTGTTCGTCGAGGCTCTTGGCTATTAAGCCATTGGCCGTCACGACTATCGGCACAATGACTGCTGTATCCACCTCCCACATGTCGACAACCTCGTGAGCCAGATCGAGATACTTTGTTTTTTTATCTTTCTCAGCCTTCACGAGGTTCTCGTCATGAGGGACAGCTATAATCAACAATCATTGTGCGACGCTCTTGTCGATCTATCACCACTATGTCAGGCTTATTGGCAACAATAGTCCTATCAGTGATGATAGATCGATCCCAATATAACGTGATATTGCCATTTTCGAGAACTGGGTCGGGCTCATACCTATAGTACGGTACTTCAGATTCCACAAGATTGTATTTAAGAGCAAGTTGCTGATGGATAATCCTGGCTACAAGGTTGTGTCTATGCAAATAGTCTCCGTTAGCTAGACGAGAACAACCAGAAATAATGTGTCGGATTGATTCCCCGGGCCGGTGGCATGCCCGACAGATGTCAACCGTACCGTCCTTCACAATATATTTCCGGTAGTTATTCGTCATCATATCTTCGTCCATAATCGCACAGACAAAACCTTCGGTTTCCCCGAATAGGTCACCAAAGCGCAGCCAGGATACGGACGCTAAGAGATCTACATCGGGTCCATGTAGGACCCGGTAAAAGCGTCCGTGAAGCTCCTTGCTCTGCCATACTTCTCTGCGATCATTAGTATCCAGTACTTTAAGTTTGCGCCAGTTCTCATTTGCCAAGGAGAGCGGGGTGAGGCCCTTGTCCACAGCGGCCACATCTCGATGCATACCCACGTCGGTTTCTAGGAAATATTCCCTAAGGCTGCATACCTCGCGGTTGTGTAGGGCCTTAGCATTTAAGAAGCCACGACCCCCACATTTCCGCGGGATATACAGCCTCATCACCGATGATCGTGGGTGATGCATCCGATTTGCGGTCAGCAGTGTGCGGACCCTCCTATCCAGGGCGTCAAGTTCCGTCTGAGTCCATTTGAGTATGCCGAAGGAGTACATCAATACCGGCATGACCCAACCGTTGAAGGCGCGCACTTTGTTCCCGCCTGATAGAAGACTATTTAGTACTTTATTCAGGCGGCCAAAGAAGCGCTCCCTCAACGACTGTTTCACGTCAGCAGTATTGATGCCTAACGCTTCCGACATACCCAAATACTTGTAGGTATCGGTTGAGCAGAGGGATCTAAGGTGTATGGAATCCGAGAGTTGAGTGCCCACGGATTCCATAATCTCGCCTCGCTTTACATGCATGACTGCACATTTGTCCACACCAAATTCCATCCTGATGGCGCTACTGAACATTTCTGTTACCTTCAGTAGCTTCATCAGTTGCAAGTTGTTAGGGGCAAAGAGTTTCAGATCATCCATGTAACGGAGGTGTGATATGACCTGACCACCTCTTCTCAACCGATAGCCTTGTCCCGAACACTCCAGTAGTGTACTGAGAGGGTTGAGGGCCAGACAAAACCACAGTGGACTCAGACTGTCGCCCTGGAATATGCCACGCTCGATCCTTATCGGTTCGCTGTTCTCCTGTATCTGTCGACATCCTGGATAGTGAAGGACTGTACTCCACTGCCCCATACACGACATCAGGAAGGTGCGCAGAGTTGCATCAACTTTGTACAACTCCAGCACCCTCACGAGCCATGTGTGGCACCGAGTCATAGGCCTTCTTGTAATCTATCCAACATGTCGACAGATCTCTATTATTATTATTATTCCGTTTATTTATTTTTATAGACATATTATTTACATTTTTAAATATTTAAATATAAAGGATAAAAAAAACATTTAAAAATATAAAAAATAGTATCCCACCGGTATCGGGAACAGGGTCCAAGCTACCGGCGGTCAGGCCCTGCAGTCTCGACATTGATAGCGATCGCTATGTCCTAACGATTGGTAAATCGGTCGGAAAAATAATTGATTTTCTTGAAATATGTACAGAGACCAGCAGATCAGTTGATCAGTTCTCATGAAAAATAGTGCTTGCAAGTTAAATATTACGTCGTCTCCGTACATATTTCAAGAAAATCAATTATTTTTCCGACCGATTTACCGATCGTTAGGACTTAGCGATCGCTATCAATGTCGAGACTGCAGGGCCAGGGCTCCAGAGAGAGGAACCGCCTGACAATGCGAGCTTATTATTATTATTGTTAACATCTCTTTTTATAATTTTAATCATTTATATTGATTTGATAGTTACTAGAATACATAATCCTTCTTCATTCAATCCATCCATTGTTTCAAATCATCATTACAGTGAAGTCTATAATTATTTTCTAAGGTATCTAAGTACTCTACCTCTACTTGGCCTCTAACCTAACTACCACAAAAACGCGATTATTATACATAGGTCGTTAAGTTAAACATATTATGATAAAAACGGTTTTTTGCTAGCAAGTTAAATATAATATTTGAAATGGTAGGTATTCGAAATTAAAATCAAAAACCATTTGCTTGCAATTCTTGACTTTCAAAAAGTGCTGATTCTTAGCATTAGGCTAGCACTTTTTAAAAGTCAAAAATTACAGAAAATAGAGTCCCCCAAAACTGCAGTCCCCCAAAACTCATGCACTTCACCACTTCCAAGTATTTAAGCCCACCCGGGCCTACGGACGGCGAGTATTGGGTAGCTCGCCGTCCGATCAGCACCAGGCCCGAAAGTCGACGTCGCATAGTGTTCTACACGCGCCTCAAAGATTTGCCAGCATATCATGATGGGGCCCGTCATGGTCGATGCCTGCCCAGGGGTTGTGGATAAATTCTAAACAAAGTTACCGCGCCACTGGGCACTCAGGGCAGAGAAGGAACAGGGGTGGATTTTAGTCAGTAAGAGTTCGACACGCCCTCCCACTCCACCCAGAGCGGGAGTTGTTATTGGATGATTTCCCACCCCAAAAAAAAAACAAAGGTTTGCACTCCGGGAGTGCCGGCAGAAGCGAAAACTTGAACATTAATGTTGTGCATTTTTGGAATATTTAATATTTTGGAATCGTCTTACGAATTGCGATCTGCCCCCTAGAAATATTACATTTCTATTATCATTTACGCTAACGCTTAGAACAAAATGTATGGCAATGACATTACCTGCGATAAGTCACGTGACACTTATCTACGCAGGTAATGTCATTGCCATACATTTTATTTATTTATTTATTTATTTACACTTCATGCAACTAAAGTACAAAGGCGATCTTAATGCCTTAGGCATTCTCTACCAGTTAACCAAGGGTGGTGGAAAGATAATATGGCAGGTGCATAAAAAAAAACAAACAAAGCAGCACCAAGTAGAAATATAAAAAAAAACGTGAACGAAAATATATATATTAATAATAAACATACATGTATATTTAATATAATAACTACCAATAAATATATATATATTTATATATATAAAATAATAAATAAGGTTTTTTAGACGACTCTACTCCTTGTGTAGAAAATAAGTTCTAAGCGTTAGCGTAAACGATAATAGAAATGTAATATGGCTAGGGGGGCAGGTCACGTGTCCTGACGCGGCGAGTTAAATATTTTATACCCATCCCAATTTGCTCAACGCCGCTAAAAAAGTTTTCACTACAAAAAAAAAAATGTTTAAGCCTCGTTGGTCTCGTGCTTGCTGCTGAGCGTGAGGCTCCGATTCCCGGGTCGGGCAAAAAGTGCTAATGGGGTTTTACCATTAGGAATTACTCAGTAGCAACCCGGAGTCAGGAAGTCTGTGGTTTGACACCCCTGTGCCTCGGTAAGCACATAAAGCCGGTCCTGCGCCTGATTTCGCCCCGCGAGTGTCGGATTGCCGTCCCATCGGTCTATGAGAGTAAGGAGCAGAGAGTGCACCTGTGTTTGCGCACACGCTTGTGCTCTATAATAATTTTCTCCTGCGTACTTGGCTCTGTTGAGATTGGCTAACGAGTTTGAAATTCGGTCGGGAGGATTATATTGGTATAGTGTTTTGGCTTGGAAGAAATGACACAAACAAGGATTTGTTTGTTTATTTTGTTGTTGCAGCAACATAGTTGACTGTTACAGTACAACAAGATTTTTTTGATGCTTAAATGGCATTGTCAGGGGACTGTCTGTGAATTTAATATTGAAAAAAGATCCGATTTTGGTCCTGTCTCCCAGTGGATTGAGATCGATCTTTCATTTGAGTCGATGATTCCAGATTCTTAATGTATATGGTCCTAATTAGGTCGTTTTCAAGTCTTCACGACGCGCGCGCTAGGAACATATCTACCTCTTTTTTATATATCATTGGATAACGGTGAGAGAATGATGAATATAGACATGATTTATTATTATGGGTAATCACCATCAATTTCAAAACACTCCTCCGATCTCCCGTACAAAGCTAACAGACCGATGAAAAAAATAATCTTCCCTAGAGTTTGATAAATTTCAATGCTCAATTTGCTCTTTTTTCGGTCCATATAAATACGACACAAATAATTCACTAACTGCAATATTAGAATGGCTAAATAATTATAATAAATACAATTTTAATAGTTTAAATTTTAAATTAAGTGAACGCTCCTTGACATTATTTCATTATCTTGACATACATTTACAATTCAGAAAGCAGTACTTCTGGACACGGCTCGCATTGTTAGGCGGTTCCTCTCTCTGGAGCCCTGACCGCCGGTAGCTTGGACCCTGTTCCCGATACCGATGGGATACTATTTTTTATATTTTTAAATGTTTTTTTACTTTTTTTTAATTGAAATATTTAAAAATACAATGTAATATGAAACAAATGAATAAACGAAATAATAATAATATTGACGCAGTTGTTACGACGTGTTTTAAGGAATAATAATTGACAAGAAGTTAAGAGCGTTCATCGCGCGCGGGCTGGCAACGTCGCATTTCTAGAGGTTTTTTTGTGACTATTTTATTAAATATAAACGAAAGTACAATTTTGTCACCCAATTATCTAGATCTTTATATTTTATCATTATTTTTACTCTGGCCAAAAAAACAGGCCAAGTGCGTGTCGGATTTTGCACATTAAGGGTTCCGTAACAAATATAGGTAGGTATTTGTTAGTATAGTATTCGTAATAATAAACATAATCACCTTTCAAGTTCATAGGTCAATGGGAAGTTAAAAAGTTCTTCGTAACAAAATTTTGTGACAGACGACGGACGGACAGACAGACTGCCACGTGAGTGACAACAATAGGGCTCTGTTTGGACCCTTCGGGTACGGAACCCTATAAATAAGTATCTCAGCATTATGCTCTATACACACTGGCTGGAGTAGTTATTGTCGATGCTTTGCTCACCGCATACCATGGCTTGGTGGAGTTCATTTTAAGATACGGCATCATCTTTTGGGGTAACTCCAGTCAAGTTATAGGGAACCAGTTTTCAAAACTCAAAGAAGATGCATTAGGTAGACGTTCAAACTTAAAACCACTCAGAGTTGCGAGCCTTATTTTCAGCGATTGAGAGCAAATACTCTAAGCCAATATCAGCAAAAACAGCTCTTATGCGGAAAAGTTTTTTATAAGACTCCAAAATTTAAAATGAATTTCCTAAAAGCTGGAAGCAGTATGGATCTAGCGATTCTAAATAAAGTTAAAAAAATCATAGCAGATTAAGCTTCTTATAATTTCAAAGAGATTTTAAATGCGACATTTTAATTTGTTAGACATTTTATTCACATATTGTTAGCAATGATCGATTATCATTCTAGAATATGAAATTATTATAAATGTCGTATTTGTAATAATTTCTTAGTCTAAAACGATAATTTTATTTTATTTTCACATGTACTCTTTTAATAATATTTCTGCATACCGTTATCAAGGCAAACATGACGATCTAATTTCAACCGACTTCTAAAAATGGTGAAGGTTCTCAATTTGACTGAATTTTTTATATTTTTTTGTGTGTTACCTCATAACTTTATTCTAGGTGAACCGATTTTGATGATTCTTCTTTTATTTGAAAGCTGGTGCTTTTTGGTGATAGGTGGTAAGGTACAGGTAGTAGGTTGGTAGCAGTGATGATGATAGTCAAGGACAGTAAATGGAAATAAAAGTGTGATGGAGGTTAAAAGGATTAATGATGGGGTCGGGTGTCGAACCTGGCTATGCGCTGCGCGCACCACTTGCTCAGCTGACTGACGCGATAGCATACGGGCATTTCCTTGTTGTTTGTAAAACCTTGCTAATCGGTATTAAAACTATTTTATACAGTCCACTTCTTTTTTTCCGACTGAGCCCTATCAATGGATTGATAGTTGTGAAGGTTATGATGGACAATGTGATGCTGAATATAGTTAGTGTGTATGCCCCGTAAGTAGGTTGTGATGAAAGGGTGAAAGAGAAGTTTCAGGAGGATTTTTATACAGCTGATCATCAACGGATCATCCCCATGCATGAGGAATTGATATTTGGAGGTGATTTAAATGGGCATGTAGGAAGACCGAGAAATTTTTATGAAAGAGTACATGGAGGATGGGGTTTAGGAAGTCTCAATAATGAGGGAGAGACGCTGTTGCAATCCGCTACCGCATTTGACCAGACAGTAGCCAACACTTGGTTCCAGAAGAGAGATGGAAACTTAGTCACATAAAAAACTGGTAACCACTATTTTCTAGATAGGTGTAACAATATTAAGCACGTCAAAGACTGCAAAGTGCTGCCAGGAGAAGACTTGGTCTCACACACACACACACACAGTACAAAAAAAACTTTTTTTACAAAAAAAAACAACCGACTTTCAAAAAAAAAATTACGCTAAAAATTAAAAATAACTTTAATTTCGGAAGTCAGTGTTTGTATTTTATTTCTTCGTTATTTGACACCGACTTCCGAAATTAAAGTATTTTTTTAATTTTTCGTGTCATTTTTTTTTTGTAAAAAAAGTTTTTTATTTTTCACTTTTTAGTTGTGACTAAAGAAATAAAAACCCCAATAACATGGAACGTGGAATTTAAATATAGTTGTAATTGGAGAACACCAAAACGTCATCTAGGTATACGTATTTTTCGTTTTTGTTCAGTTTTTCAAAAAGTGCTGAAGCAATTTCGATAAAATTTATACAGGACCACCTCGGGAGTAGGTATATTCTATCGGGTGAAAAAATAATTTTGAAAATCGATCCTCAATAGACAGAGAACTCGGCGGACATATATGATACCAAGTAATACCCTTCAGGATCGGACAGGGTTTTTGTTACATGCTGAATATACAGGGTGTAAAAAGACACATCACGAAGCCGTCAACTACGCATACTGTACATCTAACAAAGTGGCTTTGCGCAAGAATTATTGCTGGGAAACGACTTTTATGACAAAAAAAACTATTTTTTATTGCGCGCAATGTAACGCGAACCCAGGCAAGTAGTAATTTTTTTTTTGGAAGTCGGTTGTTTTTTTTGTAAAAATGTTTTTAATTGTATCTGTTAATGCTAGATGAGGCCGGATTGCATCATATCTTTTTTTGGATAATTCCCATAGTTACTAATTTTCTAAAAATAGATGTGATGAAATCCGGTCTTTTGCCAGTTACTATTACCTATTCTATGGTATAGCGAAATGACACAAGTATGATAATACGATACATCACGCGATCGCAGGCCAAAACTACGACTGTCAATGTTACATGGATTTTGTACATAGAATGAGAAATTTTAATTATGAAGAGTGTTAAATAAACTATTCTATTCTATTGTAAACATCATAAATGGTCTGCAAAAAATGAATGTTTTTTTTTTCAAGCTTGTAATTAAGTTGCAATGTTTGTATCTTCGAATTACATCCTGCAATCGGAATAAGATCCATTTCCTGGTATCCTACAGAGTTGATTTTTTACATACTGATTCAGTTCCGATGACAATGCATATTTATGGTAAGCATGACCTGAATTAACTCCAGGTAGAGGAAGTCTTCAACGGTTAATAGTATAGACACGAAATTTTGTGTATGATTTAAAAGCTGGTTTAGTAAAAACCGACCAAGAGCAAGTAGGACTCGCACGCAACGGGTTTCAAACAAATAATGTTTTTTTTTTTTAGGTTTTTTTAAACAGTATTTTTCTTATAGGTTTTCCTGTAATCTTTAATTAAGTAAAGAACTACATTCTGTATTTTTCTAAATGTTAAGCCTAGTAGTTTCGGATTTGAAGGTTGGGGGGGGGGGGTCATCTATTTTCTGAAATAACTTTATAACTATACATTTTAAAATTATGAAAAAAATATATTCAAGACGCATATAGTAAGCCCTTTCAATTGATCAGAGGGCCTAGTGTGAGTTTTTTAACGCACTCGATCGCGTTTGCGTAAACTTCAATTTGTACTAAAACTGTATAAGCGCCGCCTGGTGACAACAGCGGGTAACCTATTTTTTCTATACGATTTGACATAAGCGAACGTTTACGCAAACGAGTTCGAGCGCGTTAAAAAACTCACACTAGGCCCACTGTAGTTTGGAAAACTTTTTGTTTTAATTTTCGGATTTGCACTCCAAGAGTGACCCCCAAATTCATTCATTTACGTTACACTTCCGTATTTGGGTTATTAATATACATGTGTGTGCAAAGTTTAAGCCCAAGTTGGTCCCGGCTGTCTCTTTGACAGTCGTTACAGGTCGTCAGGAGCCCGAAAGTCTGACATCCAGTCTTACCGAGGGGTGTCGTATTACCCAGTAACTGGGTTGTAGAGGTCAGGTAGGTAGTCACTCCATATAAAATACTGGTATTCAGCTGCATCCGGTTAGACTGGAAGCCGACCCTAAGATAATTGGGAAAAGACTAGGCAGATTTTTTATTTTTGTGTGTGCAAAATTTCAGCTTACTTTACTTTACATTTCAGTCCAGTAGATTTGGAGCACATGGACTGTGATAGACGAACAGATGGATAGACAGACCGACAGTCACACGAGTGATAGGGGTTTCGTTTTTCATCCGGACTTTCGAACCCTAAAAATGATTTTTTACTATTAATTATGTATATAATAATACCTTTCATGTTAGCGTTATCGCTATCCATATCATCATCAGCCTACAGCAGCAACAGTCCACTACTGCACATAAGCCTTATGAATCATATACAATTTAACTCTACCTTCTGTTTATCTTAATCTGCTGCTACTTCTATCCCCTTTGCGATGATATCGCTCCACCATCTCGAGGGCGTCAATTGCCTGTCTCAGGGGAAGATTAACGCCCCCCTCTTTGAGGAGGGGCTGGAGGGGCGTCACGGTGACCTCACCTTTCGCCTGACGCAGTTCCTCACCGGACACGGAAGTTTCGGGAGGTTCCTGTGAAGGGATAAGGCCCATTCCCCCAGGTACAATTTAACGGAACTACTATTCCAATATTTGAGAAAGTAAAGAACCTTGGGGTTTGGATTGACAAATATTTGTCCTGGAGTCCGCAGCTACAGGACGTAAGCCGCAAAATTTTTGCATCTGCCAGGTCCCTTAGACGATTGAGGAACTTTCTTCCCACTGCCACTAAAACTGCGCTTGCACAGTCCCTTCTGCTTCCCATCCTTGACTATGCTGATGTCAGTTATCTCGATCTCACCCAGGCACAACTAGATAAACTTGAGCGTCTTCAAAACCTTTGCATAAAATTTATATTTGGCCTACGCAAATATGATCACATTTCTGAATTTCGCACCAAGCTCAAGTGGCTTCCCATACGTCTTCGCCGGGATTCTCATATTTTATTTCTGCTCTACAGTATTCTGTTCAATCCTACAACCCCCTCTTATCTTAAAGAACGTTTCAAGTTCCTTCATGACACACATAATAGATATCTGAGGTCATCGGAAAACTTGAGACTAGAGATGTCGATGCATTCCACCAGCTTTTACGACAAATCTTTTACGGTTCAGGCGGTGCGGTTATGGAATGCCTTGCCCGTGTCGGTAAGGCGTGCTCAATCCTTGTCCACTTTCAAAACAATGGTCAAAAGTCACTACCTCTCTCTTTAATCGTTTTTACTAGGGTTCTATGCGTTTTGTTTCATAATTATTAATGTATATACTTATCTATAATGTATTTATTGTATATATTATTATAAATAGTACACCTAAGACTACCTACAGTACTGTATTTCCTTTTTCTTTTAAATCCATCCAAAGGTTGTCTTGAAAAGATCGCTTTTAGCGATAAGGCCGCCCATTGTGTCACCCTATGTAATGTTTTCCTCATATTTTTATGTAATTTATATGGTGTACATAATAAAGAGTATTCTATTCTATTCTATTCTATTCTATTCTATTCTATTCTAAGGCAAAGGGAAACGCCCGGGTGTCCCCACTGTGAGGATCGCCCAGAGGACACGGTGGAGCATACGGTGGAAATCTGCCCCGCTTGGGCCGAGAACCGCCGTGTCTTCGTGAAAGTGATCGGCGGCAGCGACCTCTCGCGCCCGGTCTTGCTCCAGGCATTGGTACGGAGCGAGGGGGAATGGAAAGCAGTCTCCTCCTTCTGCGAAGCAGTAATGCTCGCGAAGGAGGAGGGGAAACGAATGAGGGAGGCTCACCAACAGAGTCGCCCTCACGCCCTCAGCAGCAGCTGCCGCAGGAGACGCCTGGGGCTTCGGACGTCGCGAGACGATCTCCGGCCACTGTAGACCCAGGCCTGCGGACGGCGAGTAATGGGTAGCTCGCCGTCCGATCAGCACCAGGCCAGTGAGTCAACGGCGCGTAGTATTCCACGTGCGCCTCAAAGAGAATTTGTCAGCCACAACTGACGGGGCCCATCATGGCTCGTGCATGCATGCCTATAGGTAGCGGATAAATTCGTAACAGAGTTACCGCTCCCCTGGGCACTCAGGCAGGGAAGGAACAGGGGTGGGTTTTAGTCAGTAAGAGTCTGACACGCACTCCCGCTCCACCCAGAGCGGGAGATGTCATTGGATGATTTCACAACCCACAAAAAAAGGGGATGATTCACCCAGGGTCATGGAAGAGTGTTTGAAAGAATCACCTCGACTCTGGAACGCAAGGGCAACTGAAGAAACACGGGTGGATCTTAGTCAGTAAGAGTCTGACACGCCTTGCCGCTCCAACCAGAGCGGGAGAAGCCATCAGAAGGCGTAGCATGACCGATTCTATCTCTATTCTACCAAGAATAAACAAAGTTCTTTTTATCTAACTTGACATATTTTCTGCCCGAGCATCATGTTTTACATTGTAGACTTTTATCGACTGAAGAATAGAAACATTTCTTGCCTTCAGTTTTAACATCCCATGCTTAAAATGGTCTGACGGGGCCCATCGTGGCCGGTTCCTGCATGCCTAGGGGTAGCGGATAAATTCTGAAAATGAGTTACCGCACCCCTGGGCACTCAGGCAGGGAAGGAACAGAGGTGGTATTTAGTCAATAAGAGTCTGACACGCCCTCCCGTTCCACCCAGAGCGGGAGAAGTCATTGGATGATTTCCCAAACCACAAAAAAAAAAATGCTTAAAACGCTAGAAATCTTTCTACAATCTGTCATTTTGTCTACTCTTCGACAAAAGCCGTTTTTAGGGTGGTCATGCTATGCGTGCTGATGATTTGCCGGCGTCAAAACAAAAAAGAGAAATATTCACGAATCTTACTTTGACTTTGCTTTATTAATGTTAGGGTTCCAAACTAATGTGATTAATGTGAACCATTATGATCATCATTTCAGCCAAAAGGCGTTCACTGCATCTTTCCTGCGCTTTTCACATTCAGCGGTCTCACGCGGACATCACCAGGTCACTGGTCTACCTTGTGGGAGGCTTTCCATCGCTTGGTTCATATTCGTAAGAAACGCTTGAACACATTCGTCTACACTAGTATAAACTTTATTTGCTTGTGGAAAAGGTTCGTATTCATATAGCATAATGTATGCGAGAACTATGTAGGTTGTTATATTCACGTAGATTTTTGATTGTCTAGCAGTATATGTATAGTATTTTTATTTTTGCGGACTACCGAAATGTCCTTACTTTAGTATTGTTCGTCGGTTCGTTGAGCTCCTCAAAGTTCTGAGTTGAGCTTCACCATAACTGACAAATGCTTGCACTGTCTGGACAGGTCCACTCAAATCTGCGTGTCGCTTTCCTCAAAAGCTCATCCCAGACATTAACGTACAATCTCGAAGAAAAACTCCATTGGCGTGCTAAGGATTACATTGCTATGAACTCGAGCAGGATACAGCCCGTGCTTGTGCGTTTTGTTGCATACACACGTATGAGTGATGCCTCAACATTCCACAGATAACACACACTAATGAACTGTCGTCGCACTTCGCGAAATAACATTATACTCACAGTGATACCCACTTATTATACGTAAGTATTGATAGTCTTGAAAACTAATACACAAATATGATTTAGACTTTATGAACGTTATGTAACGTCACAATGAATGTATTGAGGTTATAGCTTAAGTAGTCATTTTCTTGACGAAAAGAAGATTTAAAACTAAACCTCAATTTAAGAACATTAAATAATTATGGACGTTAATGGGTTCTCATATGATTTGAACAGTAGGTACATATTGTATGGATTGGAACACTTTAAAAAAAAAAATACAGACGAATTGAGATCCTCTACCTTTTTTTGAAGTCGGTTAAAAAAGAAGAAACGCCGAATCAAACTCAGATGTCAAAACCTCTGAGTTTGTTTCGGTGTTTCTTCTCAGGGTAGTCAGCTAGGAAACACCGGCCTCATCTAAAACTGACGAAAAAAAATTTTGACGTATATAAGTGTTGTTGTAACCTATTTACAAAAATGAAATCGTTTATCATTTATGAAACGCCAACCGTACCCCTTCCTGTTTGTGCCCCCTACTACAGAGGGCCTACTTTGTATGACGTCTTAAAATTATCATCATTCCGTTATGAGAGAGAGCCTGAGGTATATAGAATGTATATAGCAAAAGACGCATCATCATCCCTTTCTCACAAACACAAGGCCTCTATACTCAGCAAAGTCAGATAATAGGACATATGGTAATATAAATAAATTCCTTCATCTGTTATTTGAAGATGACAAAGTTTATTTATATGTTAGAGAATACGTACAATAATAAATTGCAGATGGATTGCCTAGCTAAATCCGGGGCTTATATTGTTAAATAACATAAACTTTATTTTTTATTTATTTTTTCGATTAGTTTTTTCATAAAAATTGAGGAGCTCGTGGCTAAAGTAATAACAGCACGGGACGATCCATCAGGTTAAGCTACGCTTGCCGGGGTTGGTCCATGGATGGGTGACCATCTTTACATACCGAGACTCCTCCGTGCCTCGGCAAGCACGTTAAGCCGTTCGTCCCGACTGTCAATCGTGGATCTTTGAAAGACGTTACGGGTCGTCAGAAGCCCGAAAGTCTGGCAACCAGTTACCAAGGGGTATCGTATTACCCAGTAACTGGGTTGTGGAGGTCAGATAGGCAGTAGCTCCATGTAAAATACTGGCATTCAGCTGCATCTGGTTAGACTGGATGCTGACCCCAAGATAGTTGGGAAAAGGCTAAGCATTATTATTATTATTGATTGAGATATTATTATTATTATTTCGTTTATTCATTTGTAAATACATATAAATTATATTTTTAAATATTTCAATGAAAAAAAAAAAATTTATTATTATTATTATTGATTGAGTTATTCATTAAAATTAAGCATGAGTCGAGAGAATATAGGTTTGGTAGGGAATATTTATTTCTATTACGAAGAGTACGATCATGGCCTCATATTGTAATTTTTTTGAGCGCTTGAATGACCTTTATATGATACTTATGACGTGCATGTCGTTACAAAAACTACAAAAAAAAAGGTAAACAAAGCAATCTTAAAGATTATGAAGACAGTTAAATTAATAATACCAATTAACGTGAGACGAACAACATGTTTTAATTAAAAAAAAACTGGCCATAGTGCGTGTCAGACTTCGCACATTTAGGATTCCGTACCATATGATGGGAAATCAATGTTTTGATATTTGTTAGTTAAATACGTAATAATAAACATTGTCACCAAATTTCAAGTTCCTTAGACAGTGGGAAGTTAGAAAAAAATTTGGAACAAAATTTTGTGACAGACGACGGACAGACAGACAGACGGATAGACGGAAAGACGGACAGACGGACAGACGGACAGACGGACAGACGGATAGACGGACCGACGGGTAGACGAACAGACGAGTAGACGGAGAGACGGACACGTGAGAGACAGCAATAGGGCTCCGTTTAGACCCTTTGGGTACGGAACCCTAAAAACAATGTTGTAGGAAACAAATTATGTTCAGATAATCCGTGTCAAATGTTAATTGGATTAGCTCGATGGTCTAGTGCGTCGTGGAAGCAACTCATCTGCCTAACCTTTTCCCAACTATCTTGGAGTCGGCTTCCAGTCTAACCGGATGCAGCTGAATACCAGTATTTTACATGGAGCGACTGCCTATCTGACCTCCACAACCCAGTACCTGGGTAATACGATACCCCTTGGTAAGACTGGATGTCAGACTTTCGGGCTTCTGACGACCCGTAACGACTGTCAAAGATCCACGATTGACAGCCGGGACCAACGGCTTAACGTGCTTTCCGAGGCACGGAGGAGTCTCTGTATGTAAAGATGGTCACCCATCCACGGACCAACCCCGGCAAGCGTAGCTTAACCTGATGGATCGACCTGTGCGGCTGTTATTACTTTAGCCACGAGCTCCTCGTTGTGGAAGCAAGTACGAATGCTAAATGAGAGGTTTGATTCCAAGATCGAGAAGATTGCTAGATGTTTTTAATTTTGTACAATAGGCTTAAATTTCGATTAAAAATAACTTTAATTTCGGACAGACTGGTGTTTGTATTTTATTTCGTCGTTATTTGACACCGACTTCCGAAAAAAAAGTTATTTTTAATGTATTTTCTTCTTTGGAAGTCGGTTGTTTTTTTTGTAAAAAAGTTTTTTTTTTCACTTTTTAGTTGTTTATAACCCAGAACTAAAATCCCCACTATCATGGAACGTAAATTAAACATACTCGTAATTGGAGAAAACCAAAACGTCATCTATGTATATATAATTTTCGTTTTTGTTCAGTTTTCAAAAAGTGCTGAAGGCATATTGATAAAATTTATATGGGACTACCTCGGAAGTATATACTTTCGGATTAAAAAAAATTGAAAATCGGTCCACAACTAACAGAGAAATCGGTGGAAATACATAAAAAAAACCTACATACAGTCGAACATAGAACCTCCTCCTCTTAGAAGTCGGTTAAAAAACAGACCCTTTGTACTTCGTCTATTTCTTAGGGTTCCGTACCCAAAGGATAACCAACGGGACCCTATTACTTAGACTCCGCTGTCCGTCTGTCTGTCAGCGGGCTATATCTTATGATCCGTAATAGTTGAAATTTTCACAAAATATGTATTTCTGTTACCGCTATAACAATAAATAATAAAAATAAATTTAAAATTAAAGGGGGCTCGTCTACTAGAAACGTGTTTTTTTATTGGCTTTATTTGCTCGATCTTAATAATGGCAGCAAATAGACGCGTATAATCTTGTACGATGGTAACGAATACGTGTCTGACTCACACTTGCCCGGTTTTCTTGCTATTATTTTTGTTTGTTTTGTGAACTGTACATAATAAGTAAATAGTTTATTTAAAACAGAACATATCTACAATATACCGCTACTTATACACAATTAAACGAATGAATAACTTAATAGACCAGAAACGTGTGCGCAGACACAGTTGCACTCTCTCTGTTCCTTTCGTCTCATAATCCGATGGGAAGGCAATCCGACACGACCGAATTCCACTCCCTAGCTGTACGCACAATGAATGTGTTCCCAAAACGTTTTGTGCGAATGAATGTATACATATTTTTTTTGTTTTTGTTGATTTTTACAAAAAGAGCTAAAGCTATTTCGATAACATTTATATGGGACCACCTCTTTTGGATAAAAATCTAGTTTTGAAAATCAGTTTACAACTGACAGAGAAATTGGTGGACAAACATAAAAAAAAGACATACATACAGTCGAACATAGAACCTCCACCATAATTCGAAGTGGGTTAAAAAATCATTCACATTGATGTTAATGGAAAAATTGCCTAGAACGCTGGCAGAATATGTATGTTTACAATGTGATGTGTAGGTACTAACAGACATATCCGGGACCATTATATATTTGACTAACAACGCATACACCACATTATTCAAGCGTTAAAGGTGAATAATAAGATGGTAAATAAAATAACCGTCATCATCACTTTAGAACTATTATTATGTATACCAAGATTTTATGTACAATATTAGCTAAATCCCTGTTTTTTTTATCAATTATAACGATTTAAAACATTGTTCCATCTCATCGTTAGTTAACTGCACTAATCTCGCGGATTCCTCCCAGAGAATCTTGGCGGTTTTGTCACAATACGCCTTTTTCACTGCCCTACTAACTTCACAGTTTTGAAAGAACCCCCCATTCACTTCACCTGCCTGCTTGTCTAACGCCACATGCAGAGCCGTCTGTGCTCCTTGCCACGTTGTCTTAAACAAGCCATTAAACAGAACAGTTAAGATAAAT
Source organism: Polia nebulosa (assembly GCA_951329385.1). Lineage (NCBI taxonomy): Eukaryota > Metazoa > Arthropoda > Insecta > Lepidoptera > Noctuidae > Polia > Polia nebulosa. Next base: position 32,594,699 of record OX589595.1, read on the forward strand.
CCGTGCACTTTGTTCCCAGAATAATGAATCCTCGTACCAACTGCTCCAGGATCCACATTATTCACCACAACGTTTGAACCTTCCAATCTTTTTGATAACTCATTTCCAAACATTATGAGACACAGCTTGCTGTTACCGTAGATCTGTATCCTGTACCAATAGTCAGTCTTGTTCAGGTTGTCAATATCCACTCTTCCTATTTTATGCAAGACTGACGTTGTCAGTAATATCCTGCTCGGCTCTCCAGATTTTCCCGTTTTTTTCAGAAGTGGAAGAAGTAAGAGAGTTAGTAAAAATCCTCCGTAGTAATTCACTTGCATAATGAAGTTCATTCCATCGGGAGTTAAGAAGTCCCCAGGAACCCCAATACCGGCATTGTTTATCAAAACGTCTAATCGGTCTTCTGTTTTCAGGATCTCTGCTGCAAATTTCCGAACAGACTTCAAAGATCCAAGGTCGAGGAGTTTGAACACAACATTTTCATTTTTCGTTTCTTGTACTATTCGTTTTCTTGCACTGTTACCTTCGTCTTCAAAAGGGCAGGCTATGATGACCCTAGCTCCCCGGTGGGCGAGGTCGGTGGCTATTTCGAGGCCCATTCCTGCGGTTCCTCCAGTTACAAGTATTGTTTTCCCTTCTAGTCTTCTTCTTGAGAGGCATACTGCGTTTGTATTCTTCTGGTAAATCCCAATCACAAGTAAAATTATTGTAATCACAGCTATGATGAGTATGATGCCGTACATAGTTCTTGTGTCAATGCCGCTCGAAATTAAACTGTCAATACTCAGTTTAGCGTCTCTGATATAAGGTGTCGAAAACAAATGACTTTGATTAAAGAACACATGTAGATGAACTCCAGTCTACCAAAGTTGCCTGACTAGTTCACTATTGATTTTCCGCCGACGCAATAACTTTGTTTGAACAAATAAGTGGTTATCATGTTTTGTTATAAAAACATATATATTGTATTGAGGCCATTTTCGCATTTCCATATACATCTGTAAGAAATAATTTGAATACATACAATACTTTTAGTTTAGTTTTTATTAATTAAAAACACGACCATGAAAATCAAGCCAAATGGTATGATGATATTATAATGTGTCTGATTTTAAATAGATATTAAATTAATTTAGTATACAGGGTGGATAATATCAATGGGCCCTGATGGGAAACTACTTTAAATCTTTATGATAGATTATTTTACTTTAAGGAAACATTCCTTTATTTTTAAAAAGAAACAAAACTGTATTCACAGATTTCTCGAAAAGCTTACCAAAACCAAGAATCGAACCAGCTAAAAATTCAAGAAATGAAACACTCGCTATTTTACTGTTCTAATAGATAGGATTATTTTTTAGGATAAAATCGTTCTAATAAACATTTAGTCTTAGATCATGACATCTAACATTAATTTTATTTTGTCACTCATTTTAATAAGGAGGGCACGCAACGTTTTATTTTTAAACTTTTCGTCAGAACGTTTTTCTTTTATTACCAATAGTGATTTTTCATAGCTATGAAAATAATAATTCTATTTAGTCCAAAATTATCAAAAAATATTGGACACGTACTGTTTGCTTTACCAAACCAATAAAAATCCAGCTCCAAAGTCTTGAGCATAGACGCCGAGAGGGGAGTGTGCGACGGAATTGATTTAATTATTTGATTCCGCCAAGCCCCTTCCATCATCGGGCCACAAGACGTACGGCGATGTGCCACCGGTACATGGTGAACATCCCATGTTCACACACAAAACATTTTGAGAATACATTCATTGTGTCCGTGTCGACACCGGGCCGTGGAAACAATAGCCACCGACATTACGACTCCGTGCCCCAGCCGTGACCTGGCCGGTCTAGCATGAATCACTTCATACAAAATGTATGCTACAATCTGTGACCGTGCCCCGGCCGGGGCACGGCCCGGTGGCCACACGGTGTAACGTGGATCATCTTTAATGCTCCATTGTTTTAGTTTAATTGTTTTTTTATGTAATTATCTAATTAAAAGCAATGTAAAATAAAAAAAATTGGAATCTAATTGATTTTTAACGTAAATGTGCATTTTGAACGTTGTCTGACAAGTTTCAGTTCTTTTGCGGCCTTCACAAATGTCTTTGGTATTGTTCGTCGAGTAATTGAGCTCCTTAGTAGTTCTATGTTGAGCTATTCGACTACTGACAGATGCTTGCACTGACTGGACAAGTCCACTCAGATATGCGTGGTTCTTTCTTCAAAAGACCATTACAGACACTAATCTGCATGGTCCTCAGCCACCAGGACCATGTAGGTCGTAAATAGTCACGTAGATTTCATGATTGTCTGGCAGTTAGAGTACTTTTGCGGCCTACCTAAATGTCCTTACTGTTGTATTGTTCGTCGGCTCGTTGAGCTCCTTAAAGTTTTGAGTTGAGCTACACGATAACTAACAAATGCTTGCACTGTCTAGACAGGTCCACTCAAACCTGCGTGGTGCTTTCCTCAAAAGGTCATCTCAGACATTAACGTACATGGTTCTCATGTGATTTGATTAGTACAATATGTACGGTACAATCCATACAATATGTACGGATTAGAACACTTAAAAAAGAGACTTTGACCTCTGAGTTTGTTTCGGTGTTTCTTTTCAGGGTAATCAGCTAGGAAACAGCGGCCTCAGCTGCTCAGCATAAACTGACAAAAAACATTAACGTGTTCCTTGTAACCTATTTACAAAACAAACATCATTTTTATCATTTACATGTCATTAATATCATTCGCTTTTCGTATTTTAGTGCAAGTGAATGTGTTTTTCCTTATTCCTCAGAGATTTATTATTTCTTATGACCTCTGCTCGAATACTGGACTCCGAAATTGATTGATTGACTGACTGACCGTCGCTTGAACATTTTGTTTTTAAAACTTTGCCCCACACTTGGAATTATTCCTGTATCGTGGGTGCATTCTTAAACATTTAAACTCACATACATACACAAGACACCCAGACCCGGAACAACTGTCTGTAGTCCATATAGACATTTGTTTCGTGCGGGGCTCGAACCCGCGACACGCAGCGCAGCACCCGAACGCTCAACCACTGCGCCAACCGTGCCGTCGAAATTGGACACCGTACCAAACCCACCCTACCAAATCTGAAGTCACTCACAGATTGTTCTTACTGAAAACCTCAGAGCTCTAAGTGAAACTGAAAGCCTAAACTTTTTTTATGTAGGTACCTTATCGTGATAGGCTGCAGGCGCTGCAGCACAGCATATGTGCGTTCCATATTTATATTGGATGTAAAAAAACAGTTTCCGAAACCGAAAGCCACATATTCTACCCATTATTTGGATAATTTTTTTCCACTAGACAATACCTGGGAAACCACTGGTTCTGGAGATATTGAAGGTCAAAGTAACAATTTTTTTTTTACTTTTTTACGAAAATGAATTCTAAGTGTTATTACTAACCTTTTTTCCAAACAAACATTACCTGAATTTTCGTTTTTTTTTTTTCGAAATTACGAATTTGCAGTTACGAAAACGACAAGTACCTACGTGGCTTAGAGCGAAAGGGCGGGGTTTAACTTCACTTGCGTTACATTGCGCGGAATGAAAAAGACGTGAAAATTTGGCTCGTGAAACATTCATATATACTCTACTTTATGGCCAAATTCCAGCCCTGTGACGCTTTTTTTTTCTTTTTGGAGTTTTCCTTAAACTAAAGATTTTTGACATGTTGCAGGTGACGCTTATGTATAAATAAAAAGTGTGTTAAAAATATAAATAAATTTTGTAATGGGCATGTTTTCTGGGTATAAAAACAGTAATTCTATTTAGTCCTTAAGTTAGATTATCACAAAATATTGGACACGTATTTTTTGCATTACCAAACCAATAAAACTGACAATGATAAAACACAACAAAGCTCAGGACTGAGGCTTGTACTTGCTTCGGCAGTAATAAAATAAAAATAAAAAAGCCTGTTTATTCCTTAATAATAATACATTGTTCGATTTGGTTATACAGTTCATTATAAGTCTAATTACTCACAATTAAGGACCCCTCTTTTGGGTAAAGGCCTCCTCCAGTTTCTGCCATTTTTCTCGGTCTTTTGCCAGTGTTAGCCAATGCTGGCCGGCCACTTTGCCCATTTCGTCAGCCCATCTCTCTTGTGGTCTCCCCTGTTTTCTTTTGCCTTTTGGGCCTGTCCACTTAGTCACTTGTTTGGCCCACTTATCGCTGTGAGATCTGGCTACATGCTTCGGCAGTACATATACTAAAATTGGAACGACACAGAGAAGATTAGCATGGCCCGTATAAGGACGGGGCCCGTCATGGCCGATGCCTGCCCGGGGGTTGAGGATAAATTCGAAACAGAGTTACCTCGCCCCTGGGCACTAAGGGCAGGAAAGAATAGGGGTGGGTTTTAGTCAGTAAGAGTCTGACACGCCATCCCGCTCCACCCAGAGCGGGAGAAGACATTGGATGATTACCCAACCCACAAAAAAAAAGGAGTTGGGCTTGTTACGTCACTAAACGGTACGAAGTGGCTCATCTTTGGTTTACGTTACAAAAGAAAAACATACGTGACCAATTGGTAATCTAACCGACGTACTAAATAGATTTTTTTTAGGAAACCAGCTTATTCTAATTTGTAGTAGGTAGCTCAATCTGCTGTGAGAATGAAAGATTACTGTCTAGAGTTAAGCCTAAATATTCGGTAGTAGTTACTTGTGCTTGTCTAGGATTGTCGTAGGTCTGATTTACATTACCTACTAGCTACTTAAATTTTTTTCTTACCTTTTTTTTTGTTAAACTTATCTATACTAACATATAAATATAAGAACTACTAACACTATCGCTAAGGGTTAAGTTAGCAAAATGATATTGCTGTGTATGTCGTTAATTTGTGGCAAATAAATACTTTTTCTTTATTTCTTTCTTACTTGATTAGGGGACAGAGAGCACGAATGAGCGATAAGAGTCAGTGAGAGTGGAGGTTGTGAAGAGGGACGGAATGAGAAAGTGATGTGGCGGTCTTGTCAATTTTAAGGCGCTATTAACTGCCAACGAGCTTGCGTGTTCTGTGCTGAGCTCACGTAACGCGTCGTACGTCCACCCAGTAATAGGTCTCGCCCATCAAGGAGCGCTGTCTGAAATTAGACGCATTATTAATTTAATACCACCATGATAAAAAAAAATTAAAATATTCACATATCAAATTAAGAAGGAAATTGTTTAGAGTAACATATTATATTAATTTTTTTTCAAAGAAATAAAACTAGTCGTTCAGACGTGATGTTCCATTAAAAATCATTACATGTCGTATAACTGCGCCTTAAGAGTCAATAAGTTTTCAGCCAACCAGCTCTTTATGATATGAAAACCGACGTGAGTATAATGTATTACTAGGTTACCCTCTGGCTTACCCATTGGAGTGATGTTATTGCCGAGACGTGCTGCGAGAGGGCAATCCACGCGACGATATGGTGAAAGTAAAAGTTGAATCGCTACCTCGATAGATGGCGTTGGGATCGAATTGAATCGCGCTATGGTTTGGTTACCGGCACGACTATGAGTACAGAGCTCGTCCTGACATTTCTACGTTTTTTACCGTAACGTATATTAAATTTTTTAAAAACCTAAATTTAAAAATCAAAAATTTAATACACGATCCGGCAGAAAATGTTAAAACATAATACAGGGTTTTAGAAACGCATTGTTGTTGATTTACCATGAACCTCGATCATTTAAATTTATGTCTCTGACACAATTCTTTTTTCTTTATCTCTCTCTCTTGCTTGATGGAGAATTAATACAACTAAAAGTAAAAACATACAAACAAAATAATCTATTTATAACGGATTTTTTATTTATAATTTATTAATCACTTCTAATCTTTCATTTCGTTTATAAATTGTGACTTAGTTCATAATTAACAAACTATAAAATATTATCACATTATTATTATGGTCATGACACATTTTTCTATATAAAATACTTGTTATTAAATTTCATAATGGCTGTCATAATAAAATCTTCGATACAATACATAATTATTTTGTACATAATTTTACATCTGGCAATTTAGGCAATTACATTTTTTTTTTCATTAATGGCAACAACACACTTTTTTTGTTTGTTAAGTGCATCTATAGGGGACGATTGACAATATAATAATATTAGTGAGACTATTCAATATTTAATGTTTATAAAAATATCTAGGGAATTGCTAAATGTACAAAGCTAAGAAGCAATATTTATAAACAAGGTAAATTATTGTTCATATATTAAATTATTTTCTTATGCTATAATTTTCAAAAAGTTTATTTACAAATTTCTTAAAATATAGATACTTAGGTCACTTACTACGTCAATGACTAAGGTACCTACTTAAATATCTACATAAGTTGTTCATCTCAAATGACGGTAACATCACGCTCGTACCGACACGAGCGTGATGTTACCATCATTATAATTTATTTCTCTTACTCTAGGAAATATTAATATTGTCACTGATTTAAAAATGACACAACTTGGAAAATAATTCATAAAAATTGGTTTGCAAATGGTGTTGTGAACTGAGTCTACTAGTATGGGCTCAGTTTTCTCTATTTTTTCACTCTCTTACACATACATACAAATATAATTATCACACTCACTTAGAAAACAAACACACATACCCTAAAGCCGATTGCCGATCAAGAACGAAGGTATAGTTTAGCTTAGTTCGCTGATGTAAGTTTTCATATTTGTTTATTAAGTTAGCAGCCTGCAGACCTGTGCGGCTCTATCATTGGCCTTGTATAAATCTTGGAAGGTGCAGGTAGTTGTGCAGGACGGGCAGCAAAACTAGTGACGCATGTCCTGTGAAGGAGCTCTCCACTTGCACTGTGTTTGGAATGGGGCGAGGATGCTCCATTTAATCAGATTATTTTCGGTTTAGAGATTTCTATAATAGCCACAGCAGTTCATGCCCATAGGGAAGGTTTTCTGCCTGATGAAAGTGCTGTACAGGTTGATAAATGCTGATCAGATAAAGGTAATTTGAGTTTATCGACACAAAATAATCTTGCACACAAGTATGAAGAATTATCTCATCTATGCGAGCTAAACCAACTTAGCTTAGCTGTTGGTGTGCAGCTGGGGTGAAGCTTTATAAAATATACTGAATGCGAAATTCAATGCACTGTAATTATATCCGGCAAGAACTTTAAATAATTAAAAATCAGACAAAGGGCTGAAATTAGTATAATACATGCATGGTCTAACTGAAATAACTGAAAAAGGGTAATTAAACGGTTTAGGCTATGCGTTGATATATCAGTCAGTCAGTCAGGACTTTAAATTTTATATTTATAAGATAAAAATTTGTTTTTATTCTCGATGCCTTTTAGATGCCAGGGCTTGCCCCGTTTGTGTGGATCGCCCAGAGAAGACAGTGGAGCATACGGTGGAGGTCTTCCCTGACCTTGGGCGGAGCACCGCCGTGACCTCGTGGAGGCCACGGCGGCCGGCCCTGGTCCAGGCCATAGTACGGAGCGAGAGGGAATGGGAAGCTGTTACCTCCTTCTGCGAAGCATTATTGCTCGCGGAACGGGAGACAGAACGAAGACGCCCAAAGAAAGTGGTTCATAAAGATTACAATTACCTTTACTTTTCAGAGTCTAAGTTAATTTGAATAACACCTTGGAACTCAGAAAAAGTTACTTTTTATCAGCGATAACGACTGTCATAAGTCCGATATGATTAGTATTGGCCACGTGAAATTTTTATAGAGCATGTCACTCCCAAAATTTTGAACTTTTTGGCAATTTTAATCACTGATAGAACGACAGTTGGTCTAAAGCTTTTTGTATGCCTATTTGGCCGTCCTCTTTACGTCACGTGGTATACAAGGGTTCCGCATATAGTCTGGTTGGCACTGATATATTGCTGGCGGCTACCGGTGGAGGCTCCCTGGTGATTAGCAGCGCCTCTCGAGCTCTTTTCTTGGCTGCAAGAGAAGGTATAATATAAATGTTATGTGGTCGAAGGACGGAAGACTTTGATACATAGGTAACAGGGATTGTGTGGACTTTTATTGGAAAACCTACCAACATTGCTCGATCTATGAGCGGCGGTTAAAATGGCCGTTTCTGACACTTTTGCCTACTACTTTGGATACAAAACATTATGAGACCTGTTTTAACAACGTAAAAATACTTTATCCTCTTTGTAACAAACGCAACATAGGATTTTTTAATCTTTATTTTCTACGCTTTACTACGAATTTTTATTCAATGAGGGCGCCACTTGGCGGCTATATACGCCTTAAAAAAAACACATACAGTCGAACATAGACCCTCCTCCTTTTTGCCAAATCGGTTAAAAATGATCTAGAATAGGTATGCATGACGGTTCCACCGTATTATTGACGTTCGCATTACAAGAATGGTTTTTCCACAAACATGCTTACTCAAACTGAAATCAAACACTCGTTTATCTAAATATTTTCGCTAAGAGTGTATGAACTAGCTCTTAAGTCTCACTTCAACAAGGTATTTACCGACAGATTTACCGATTTCTAGTTAATAGAATACGTGACTGAAGTATTTCTATCAATTCAACAATAAGTTAGGGATGTATATATTTAAATAGTGACTTATGTTTGTCATATTCCTGGCAGCGGTCGACTCTCACGAACTCATAGTTGCGCTGTCGTTGGGTGATGCGTATCAAGAAGTTGGTTTGTTTTCCACAAAAAGTTTTAAATAATTCTTAGATTTAAAGAATGTCGCTGTTAAAACAGACAGTATATTTTTCTTCTTCTAAAAATATTAGGTTTCCTCTTTACCTATGAGTTTCCCGTTTTATGAAACGAGTCAATTTGAGCTTTGATACCTTTGGATTGACTTGGAATTATTACTATCACTTCCGATGGACTTTACTTTACTACTAATATCAGAGAGCTATAGAAACAAAAGAATACGTACCATTAGAATGCATACAGCACAATACTAAGGTGGCTATGAAGGCTGCGAATGGAAGCACTCCAGCTAAAGCCAGCAATGCATGTTGTGCCGGCGAATGTTTCGTCCGGGATACACCACAACTGGTGATATTGTGTACGCTGTAATTTTCCAGAATCTCTTGGAACTCCGTGCCTAAAGCACGAATAGTGGCCTTCATAGCTTTTGGTGTTAAAGCTTCACCGGATTCCACTTTTCTGAATTGGAAGCATGGCCTGTGAACAATTGAATTAGTGAATCAGATGAATTTAAAATCCACTGATTGAGTTTAGGGTCTAACTGGGTTATGGGGTCGTCAGTTAGGTAGTCTATGTCATCATCAGCCTTTTAATGTCCCCACTGCTGGGGCACAGGCGTCCTCTCTGTGAGAGGGTGTGGGCCGTAATCCACCACGCGAGCCCAATTCGGATTGGTAGTCTATGTAAAATACTGGTATTCAGCTGCACCCGATTGGACTAGAAGCTGACGTCAACCCAACATAATTGGGACGGGCGGCGAGAAGTGGGTAGCTCGCCGTCCGATCAACACCAGGCCCGTGAGTCGACGGCGCGTAGTTTTCCACGAGCCACCACTGATGGGGCCCATCGTGGCCGGTGCCTGCATGCCTATGGGTAGCGGATAAATTCGTAACAGAGTTACCGCTCCCCTGGGCACTCAGGCAGCGAAGGAACAGGGGTGGTTTTAGTCAGTAAGAGTCTGACACGCCCTCCCGCTCCACCCAGAGCGGGAGTTGTCATTGGATGATTTCCCAACCCATAAAAAAAAACATGATTGGGAAGAGTTTGGGCAAAACAAATAATATTTTTTTCCACAAAATGATTTGTGATAATTGTTATTATACAATACACATAAGAAATGCATAAAATTATGAACTATAATAGTACTTTTAGATCATCCTATACAACAACTTCAATCAATTTATAGATATATGCATAGAATAAGTAGATAATCTTTCACGGAAGCAAAATATTTAACAACGCGAATCCTGACCTTGCCGTAAGTATGATTATAAAAACAGATACATTCAATTTGCCAATTAAGTTTTGTACAAAATATGTAAATCAATATTTGGTAGGATCTCAACAATTTGTTACTTTTTCGGTTATAATGCTGATGAGGGATTTTTTATAGACTTTTTTGACGTCTGTTTATTGTTGAATGATGCAATTCTTAATTTTTGACGTGAAGTCTCGGCTAGGTATTCATTAATGTTACCTTTGTTAGGTTCTTGTGATTTTGCTGAAGATATAGCTATTGTTCCTATTTTTATATTTTGTAACATTTTTACCGGATATTTAGGTATGTATTAAAACTTTATGCAACACAAAAATACAAAGGTTGGTTTGAATCAGATGCAATTGTTGAGGAGCCGATCAAGCTTATCTAGCAACACAGTTTTCAGGTCAAAATAGCACACGTCACCGAGTCGATTACCTTTGAAACATTGACTAACACTAGAAACATGACTTTGCCCGTCAAGCGTCGAGTCAAGACATTATTTCGTTTTATCAAAAAAAAATCCATGAATTGTTTAGCAGCGGTTATACAAATTCTATATTATTTGTTACTACAATTTATAACTTAGAGTAGGACTGGTTTTATTTTAAATTTTATTTAGCATATTCTTATTACTTTATTTTTCAGATTCAAGATTTCTGTTTCTTCCTTAAATTCTGTCTTTTTTTTCTATTTTCACAAAGCAAAATTCATATTTTAATTCAAATAAGAATCAGACCTGTTACTGGTTTATAGTCAGTATTATTATCTTACCCAGGGTTAGCATAGAAGGCGGTGTTGGCATCATGAAGCTGCATCCGCAATCCCTTCTGTGCTAAAGCAGCAGACATCCTGTCCCGAAGGTCTGCATACTTCTGTCTAGTTCCTCCAGGCATCACCAGGCGGAGAAGGTCTCTTTCTCTTACTACGACCACCTGAATAAATAAAATAACATGAGATGATGCCTTTATGTCCCAAAGAGGTTGGTAGAAGTACAGAAAGATCAAAGAAACATTCGATGAATTCTAAGAAAAATTATGAAAATAGGGTTGATTCTGGGGTACTAAAATAATAATTTAAATCAAAAACATTGGACATGTATTTTCTTTTTAACCAAACCAATAAAAATTACAAAGATAAATGCTTCAAAGTTTAGTAGTGGAGGTTTGTTACGTTACTTCGTAGTAAAAACTGGCCATCTCACACAATAAGGGTTCCGTACCAAATTTTGGTATTTGTTAGTATACTAAACGAATAATAAACATTATCACCAAATTTCAAATTTGTAGGTCAATGGGAAGTTAAAAAATTCTTTGTAACAAAATTTTGTGACAGACGACAGACGGACACGTGAGTGATAACAATAGGGCTCCGTTTGGACCCTTTGGATACGGAACCCTAAAAAGCAAGGCGTGTCGTCACGCGAAATGCCGCAAAAATACGTGCCCAGTTTTTTTTGGTAATCTAACTGGTGCGGCGGATAAAATTGATTTTTCTGGAATCTACCCTGTTACGCCGGCCCCAAATAAATTAGGATAAGGACTGGAAAATTATGATTCTGTATAGTTTTACTGGCTTTGCCAATTCCCACTAACATAACTTATGCTATACTATCTATATGTAGCTTTTGTTTCGGGTAAAACAGTTTTTTACTACCTCCACTAAGATATCGCTAAATCTTTCCGAGTCGTTCGTGTTATTCGCTCGCACTACCAATCTGAAAAAAATAATAATATTAAAGCGATGGTTTTGTTGAAGATTAATATTTTATGAAGATCCATGCTGACGCGTCTCATCCTTTATTATAATTATTGTATCAGGGGTTTTAACTGTTACATTTGTCTAGTGTTTCACAATAGCATCTGCTGAGCATTTATGTATATTTTATAAAATTGAATATGAACACAGAATTACACTATACAGGGTGTAAAAAGACACATCACATAGCCATAAACTACGCATACTTTACGTCTAACAAAGTAGCTTTGCGTAAAAATTATTGCTGGGAAACAACTTCTATTTTTAGGTATGAAAAAAAAAAACTATTTTTTATTGCGCGCAACGTAACGCGAACGCAGGCAAGTGGAGTTAAGCCGCGCGCCTTCCCTCTAAGCCACGTAGGTACTTGTCGGATACGTTTGATATTCATTGCGTTTTTATAACTGCAAATGCGTAAGTTTGAAATTTCGAGAAAAATATCGGAAATTCAGGTAATGTTTGATTGGAAAAAAAGTTTAGTATTATCACTTGAAATTAATTTTCCTAAAAAAGTAAAAAAAAAATTGCGACTTTGACCTTCAATATCTCCAGAACCAGTGGTTTCCCAGGTATGGTCTAATGGAAAAAATTATCCAAATAATGGGTAGAATTATGTGGCTTTCGGCTTCGGAAACTCTTTCTACACCCGATATAAATGCAGGCAGTCTTGAGTTATTGGGTTCTCCCTTATAGAACTTCTCAGCAAACTAGACTCTGGAATTGTGCCCCCGTTGCATGTTGCATGGGACTTGAACATAACAGGCGAAATGTGGGTTTACTAGGTAGGTACACTCCTGCCTAACCAGAAGGGGAAATTTAAGTCAAGAGTAAATATTTTACTCCTAGGCAAGCGTGCTTCATCGTCAATCACATCGTCGCTTACCATCAGGTGAGACAGTGGTCAAATGCGAGCCAATCAATTAATCAAAAAAAGGAATACAGGCGTGAAATTATATTATTACGTTTTGGCACGGGCGTTTCTTTAATTTTTCAATATAGCGACGCAAACGCATTTGCCGATTAAAAAGGGCTCATTTTACTTTTGGATAGTCCCAGTAGCTACTTTGTAGACCTAGCTACTTTAAAATAAAATACATTTATATGATTTTCTCAATTTTTTTAGGAGTAGATACCTACAAAGAAAATTAAAGAATCTGTATCGTGTCATTGAAACTCTCAATTACAAAAGTAAAGTAACAAAACTAACCTAAATATTCCATCAGCGTAATGTATCAGATTCTTCATTATCTTCAAGTCACCAGTCACGTTATTTAATACAATGACATCAGAGATATTATTCAAAGATTTCCCCTTGATCGGTGACTCGAAGGTCATGTTCACTATGCTGTAGTTTATAGGCCTGGCGTCAGGGTCTTTATCAGTAGCCTTGATGGATGTTAACAGTGTGTCTACAGGCACATTTAGTCTGACTCCTATCGTCATGTTGGCACTCTCGAATTCAGGGAGATGGTCGTCTATGTCTAGAATCTTAATTAGCACTTGGATTTCTGTAGGGTCCTGAAAACAAAATGTTAATTTAGTTGAAGCTCAAATGTTTGTTGCAATTTAAGGAACTTTGTATACTGAACTTGGAAATAGTCGGACGCTATAAGCATTTGAATTGAGAGATGTATTGGCAATACGAGTATGTAATTGCGTACAGCTAAGGAGTGGAATTCCCTGCCGGAGTTTGTGTTTTCTGCTATTTACAACCTCGGAGTCTTTAAGACAAGAGTGAATAGGTTACTTCTAGGCATGCGTGCTCCATCGTTAATCACATCATCGCTTACCGTCAGGTGATAAAGTGGTCAAGCGCGAGCCTATCGTGGTTAACAAAAAAAAAACATCAGAGTCTATTGTTATTACAATCAATCGCTTTTCCAGAATGCTTGGTAATTATTGCATGCACAATTTCTTAAAGTATCTACGTTATGCAAGAAGGCAATCGCTTCAAGTAAAATTGGTATTCAGCAGCTGGTGGAGACTGGAAGCCAACCCCATAGTTGTAAACTACTAGACAGATTTAAACATGTAATGTAATGTATAGTTTTGATGTATTATTCTTACCAATCTATTATACGATTTAGTTAGTCTTGGTTTAGTACCATACTTGAAGCACTTAATAGTGATTAACTGCTTAGACATTGCTTCTCTGTCCAGTCTCGCTGCTGCGATGATCAACGCCTTGCTATCGTTTGTTCTCTCTAAATTCAGTAAGCCATAATCGTTTCCCACTGAAAAAATAAAATTTTACCAGTTTATTTTCTAACTTTAATTATAATTGTATATTCACTGACAAGACTGTTTTAAGAAAATAGCTTTTACCTGTAATAGCATAGTCTACCGCAGCGTTCTCATCTATATCTTCATCAATAGCTTCGAGTTGACCAATAACTGTACCTATGGGAACTTCTTCCTTGACAGTCATCAGAACTGGAGGATCGTCCTGCGGAAAAACAGTTTTTTTTTAAATTAAAAATATATATTTGTGGTACTTTTACAGCTCTCAGTATTTTATGATTTCAGGAAAAACGATATTTTATTCAGCAAATCATATTCTGCTATTTATCACTTTCATCACAAAACTTACCGAGTTTCGTCCAAAGTGTGGTTTATGGTCGTCCACATCAGTGACAATGACGGTAACGATCCTCGTGCTCTGTTGAGGTGGTTGTCCTCTATCTGTCACCAGTAACACTAACGTGTATGATGCTTTGCGCTCTCTGTCTAGTGATTGCCGTGTTGTGATCTGGCCAGAATGAGGATCTGAAACAGGAAGGAATTGTGTTTTTGTGTAAGACATAATAAATTATTTAAAAAGCGGGTTATAAAAAGCAAAAATTAAGGTTTTGATAACTCTACAACTAATTGTATATTTTTTTCTTTATATTTAAATACATTGTGATCTCATAAATGTAATCACTGACTTTACCGATTTGGCTTCAAAGTTTGTAAGGTAGTATAGCTACTTGTAAGGAAAGAATACGACAAACAACTTGTACTAAGAGGATTCCTTTAATTACCTATTGCAAATATCTTGGCATCAGCGTTGCTTGGTTGGATAGAATAGAATAGTTGTCCTGAAGGTTGAGTAGGATCATCGGGATCACTTGCCACTACTTGGTATACAGCAGATCCAATAGTTGCGTTCTGTGAAATAGTCAAAAACATTAATTATCAAGAATAAATATATATGTCTAACAGATATTGGAGTTCTCTCATTCATACTATCTCACTTTATTTACTAAAGATTAACTTAATTTAATAAAACGTTTTCAAACTAGTTTGCTGTTTGCAATACTTTAGCTTCAGCTATATTAACTATACTGTCCGGATTACAAATTTTATGTATTTTGAGTATTAGCCAATTTCTCACCTCGCTTATACTAAGTATTTCTCCAGCAGCAGGTCTAATGAACCTCGGTACACCATCATTAGCACTGACGTCACCGATATACAAAGACAATGACGTGTCTCCAGAATGCCCACCACCATCAGTCGCACCAACTAGCAGTCTGTAAGGATCGGTACGACCACGGCCAGTTAGATCCTTACGAGTTTTTATTTCTCCTGTTGTAGCGTCTATTGTGAAGAGGCCTGAAACAAAAGACAAATTATTTATTATATTACTTTTCTTGTCGTTTACACCTTCGGTGATCTTTATATCATAGTATTTTACTTGTTGTAACCAATAATCAAGTGTTCATTCTTACCATTAGCCTCTCCTTCATCCAAAAAGTCATATTTGATTTCTCCGCCTAATCCTTCATCGGGGTCTGTTGCGGTGACATTGATGACGCTTATGCCGATGGGTACATTTTCAGGAACTACAGCTGTAAATAAGAACAAAAACAATAATTATGTTGCTATGTTTTGGTTGTATGTTGTAATACTTACCATATTAAACTAATAGATCATTATTATATAGGCACTATCTGGTAAAATACTGTAAACTGTTGTATAAGTATTCATACTAATTTTCTTACCTATATAAACCGTTTTCTCAAACACCGGTGAGTTATCATCAACATCCAGAACATCAACCAGAATCGTGGCGGTAGTCTTCAATTTGTCTGCACCTCCTCTTGGAGTATCAGCTGCTTCTATTTCAAGCCTGAGAACTGATTGTCTTTCTCTGTCTAATGTTTTGTTTTCAGCTACCTGAAACACAAAATTTATTATTTTCACTCTACTAATTTAAAGTTTTTCGGGAAACGTGACCATGACTTTAAGATAGGTAACAAGAACATTCTGCAGTACTTTTTTTTACCTGTATAGCTCCAGTAACATTATCAATTTTAAACAGATCAGAATTTTCGCCCTTTAATGTGTATCTAACGTCAGAGTACCCTTTCACTTTGTCTTCTTCAGTCAAAACAGCATCTGCATCGTGAGCCTTGACAGTAACAATCTGTTCCGGATATTTCACTGATTCCAGGACGCTTACTTTGTAAAGCTGGAATAAAAATATTTATTAATTGAAAATATTCAGAAATGTTGATTTATGGATTTCGTTAAGTACAAGTAAATTACCTCTTTTTCAAAAATAGGTGGATTATCATTGATATTCATAACTTCTATTATAATTTTAGCTGTACTATGTTTACTGCCATCATTGCTTGCCGCTTTTACAGTTATGGTCAAATTGGGGGTCGTAAGGTCTTCATAATCTAAATGTTTGGTTAGTACAACTTGACCACTTAAAGGATCTACTTGAAGCAGACCTGTTTCTGCATTAATAACCTTATAACTTGATACTAAATGTCCGGAAACAGGATCTTCTGCGGTTAGCACGACAACTGTACTTCCAATTGGCTGTTCTTCTTTTATTTTATGATATATCACTGGATTCGAACTAGTCCAGCCCGCATTGGTAAATTGAGGATTTTTATCAGCATACGGTTGAATATAAATCGTATGTTCAATCATAGCAAATTGATTTTCTTTATTAATTTCAGCGTTAACATCGACCACTTTGATTGTTAGAATGACTATAGATGCCATACTGTAATCCAAAGTTCCGTTGACAAATATTTCTCCAGTGTCTTCATTGATGCGGAATATGTGCTTGTAATCGTATGGTGAGTTGGGTTTTAGTTGGACACCAGCTTTAGAAAGTGCCTTAAGATTCATAATGCTATACCGTAATTTTGCATTGACATCTGTATCATAAGCTATAATCCTCGTGACCAAATCATCCATCTTTGCTTTTTCAGAGATATGTGTTGTTGATTCAGTCACATTGAATTTCGGTGGCTTGTCGTTTACATCTTGGATAGTTACAAAGACGGTAGTGGTAGCAGTTTCTGGTATTGGAATTCCACTATCAACTGCTGATACGATGATTTCATACCGGTCTGGGTTTATGTCGCGATCTAAGTTTGCATCATTAGAAACTGTTATGAGACCGGACCTTAAATAAAAAAAAATAGGTTAAGTAAAATATGTTTTCCTTAATAAATCCTTAACAGTAGCTGTTTAAATAAACAAAGTAGTTGTTATGTTACATCGATCTCTTACAATTATTTTGGTAGAACTAAAGAAAAGAACTTACTTTTCATTGATGATGAAATTATCTCTAGATCCCGATACAATATGATACGTAAGTAGATCATCTAACCCATCAGGATCATTAGCTACCACCATAGTAACATTCTGACCAGGCTTGGCATCTTCCCTAATGTTCGCTTTATAGTTCATAGGATTTAGGTCAAAGGTGAAGTCTTCTGTTGTCTCGGGACTATGTTGGGAAACAGTATATTTGTAGTGATGGTAGTTGCCTTTGAATGTTGGCCGTTGGTTTCCCGGGACGCCTACTCGAATGTAAACTCGAGTTTCATTGTGGAGAGGTGGAATACCTGAAAGTAGATTAAGAGATGATAATTTGATTGTACAAGAAAGTAATTGAATTTGTAAGCCACAAATATGATTTTTTATAACTGCAAGTCTTGTTTAATATTTTAAAACATTTCACGTTTACCATAGTCAGTTGCTCGAACAACCAGCTCATATTGCCCACGAGGTGTGTCCATGCTATCAACCTTCTCGATAATACTAATTTCTCCTGTATCTTCGTCAATTGTGAAAACATTGCCTTTGCGACTGATACTGTTATCAGATTCCAATGAATATTTTATTTGACCATCACCTTGTGTAGGCCCATCTGCATCTGTGGCCTGTAAACAAAATAAAAACATGAGAGAATTAAAAATTACTAGCGTTAATGTTTAAACATCCCGGGCCTTTCATCACCATCTTCCTACCCTCATCCCGTATTACTTGGAGCCAACGCAATGTGTTTTTTACTTTCACTCTGCCCTGTCAGCCGGCACGCTATCACTAACTCCCTCTAACTACTTTCATCCCGGGCCTTTATTATGAAAAATATAACCATGTAACTATTCAATAATCATTCAAAATTTTCTACCCAGAAGAAGGATAAAGTACTGACTAATCATGAAGGAGGTATTATCTTTTAGACAGCTGAATACATAGACTAATAGATAAACCCTTTATTTACTGTTTTTTTTTAGAATACGCTAATCCGTAATTTTAAACTAAGCATGCGAGCGAGCAAGCAAGTTTATTTATAAAGCTGCCCATGGTTATAGTAAATGCTGGTACCAATACATTTTCAAAATAAAATTACTCACCCGAACAATGAACTGAGGTTCAAAACTAGAAGCTCCGTCTCGTATAGTTCTACTGTACTCTGCTGCTTCAAATAATGGAGCATTATCATTGACATCCAATACTTCAATAAAAATACTTGCTGTCGACCCTTTGCCGCCTCCATCTTTAGCAAATAGAGTCAAACTGTAGCTTTTCTGTTTCTCATAGTCTAAAATCTGTCGCACATAAACGCCTCCTGTATTCTTATCAGTCTTAAACATATTAGACCCAAACCCAGTTAAGGTGTATTCAATTTCACCAAATATTCCATAATCTCTGTCAGTAGCATATACATCACCAATTTTAGTCCCAATAGTTGCATTTTCGGGTATATTAAATTTATAAGTAGATTCTTCGAAAATTGGTGTGTTATCATTCATATCAAGAAGTTTTATGTTGATTCTTGCTGACGATAATTCTCTCCCATTAGCTGATGTTACAATATCAAAACTAAATTTGCGTTTTTCATCATCGTCTACTTCGTAATCTAATCTCGAAGAATCTTTAACTTTAATGCTGATTGGAGTTCTGCCTTCGCCGTGATCTGTGCTAATAGCAAACACGCCTTCAGAATTCCAAACATTTCGTAGTGTTAAATCGTATTTACTATTCAGTCCAATATCGTGGTCTTCAACGTATATTGATAGTCCAGGGATGGGACTACCATTCTCTATATTTTCAGGTATCGATATATCAAACTCTTCTTTGTTGAATATCGGAACATGATCATCAACATCCGTAACGATTATTGTTACAGTCGTCACTGTAAAGTCTGATGGTACTTCATTATTTATCAATTCTGTGGCCTGAAATGAAAGAATTAATGATTAACAGACTAACCAGAGAAACATGGCTTAAAAGGCTGGAAGCATATTCGTTCAGCTGTGGGTGGAGCAAAGCTAAGTGATGATGTTATGTCCATAGGTCTTTATTGTATGTTTATTTTTTTTTTATTATTTCAGCGAATAGTTTTTTATGATTTATTTCATGTACATAAAAATGATTTGCCGGTGTCATGCACCTTATTTTATTTACTTTGCAAACTATTACTAACTTAACCGACATATATCTGTTGCTGCGGTGTTTGTTGCGCCACTTCTTCTCCCTAGCTAAAATACTTGGAAGTGGTGACTAGCGTTTCGGGTGACGGCCTTAATGTAAAATTGTCGTTCAAAAAGTGTTGGATCTTAGCCTAATTTGAACAGTATTCGATGTACGTTCAAAAGCAAAAAAACTACAAAATAAAAACATTCAATGTAATAAATCGTGAGTACCTTGACAAAGAAACTGTAAACTCCTCCGTTCTGCATTACGACATCACTTTCCCTGTCAATGGGAATGTCGGAAGCGACCAGTGTAGCTCGTCCTAAAGGTCTGTCGGGAAGTAGTTTGAAGTACTGCTCCGTGTCCCCTTCGAGGGTCAATAAAACTGGACGAGTATTCGCTGTGTCTCCGTCTTTGGCTATGATATCCATTATGCTTGTGTTCTGAAAGATAAAATATAAAGATATTACTGGCTACTGATGGTGATAAAATTACTTTATTAATAAAAATAAGTCTATATCATACACAGGCAAAGATGAAGTTGTAACGATGAAAACCCTGTATTCAGCAATAATGAATTTTTAATATAATAATAAGTTGTTATTATTACACAGGGTAAAACTTTCTGTTACATTATCTTTCATATTTTTAACAAGGTATTACTACAGTTGAGTAACTATGTGATTGTTAAATTCATTCTAATACATACCGGGGCTGTATTTTCTGGCACGGTCGCTGAAAACGGCGCATTAAGAAACACTGGTGGTTGATCCTGTACATCCCATACTGCTGCTGCAACACTAGCCAGAGCTCTCAGTGGCCTGTCAGATGAATCAGTAGCTTCCAGACTGATGACGTAGGCTGATCTACTCTCGAAATCCAATGGCTGGTTCAGGAATAGTCGTACTTGGTATTCGTTTGGTGTTATCTGTAAACCATAAGTATGTTGTGCTAAAAAAATTTTGTTGTTGTGTTGTTACCATTCATTGTGCGTACAGCTAAGAAGTGGAATTCCCTGCCAGAGTCTGTGTTTCCTCATAGCTACAACCTGGGAGTCTTTAAGTCAAGAGTGAATAGGTTACTTCTAGGCAAGCGTTCCCCATTTTCGACCACATCATCGCTTACCATCAGGTGAGATAGTGGTCAAGCGCAAGCCTATTAATGATTAACAAAAATGTGAAGGTGTAATAAAAACTTTTTGTAAGAGATATACATCTATTAGGTATACGACAGGTCTTTGACACTTCTTTGCCTAGTGTATAAAATATGCGTCGCAAACGAATACCAAAACAATAATATTTATATACTTATAATATGCTTCCTTGTCAAAGAAGTGTCTATGAATCTAACAGAACAGAACAGAATTTTGCTAAAGCAGACCTTCTAAAGTATTGTGTCCTTTGCTTACCATATCAGTTTCAACTCTAAACGTGGCGCATGCTTCAGAATCACTTCCTTTCTCTTTAGTAGAACATATCACCCGTATCCTTGCATTTTCGCCTTCATCACGATCTGTTACTGTTATCTTTGGGTTCACCTGAAAGTCATCAATTACGTTTTTGGTTTCAATGGCTATAGCTAACTTAACATCGTTCAAATTGCACAATACAATTTTATATACAACGGTTAACATAGAAATAGGTTTAACTATTTTGCCACTGTGGCAGAGTGGACACCAGCTTTTTGTTTGGTTTATAATGTGGGTGCAATTATTTTTTTGTACTTCCTTCACACGCAATGGAATTCTTTATAAAAACAGTAAATTATCGGACATTTAGTATTGTTTTGTTTTTTATTTAAATTCGTCTTTGCTTATCTCATTTTGCCGTTAACATCAAATTCTATGTTTACCTCAATTTCAGTTCCAACAGAAGTGGCTTCACTGATGTTTACAATATAAGGCCTGTTATGGAAAATGGGTGGGTTATCATTGACGTCCTTTACTGGTATGACACGTCTCAAAGACACTGTGTTCGGCTCTGTGTTCGCTATGCCTTCATCTGCAAAGAGATTTGATTGAAATCCAACATAGTTTTTTTTCGACAATATTACATATTTTTACGTTTCTAAATTGGTAATTCCGTAATCACCTGTTACGGAACCAATTTGAAGTACTCCGGTAACTTACAAAAAGTGCCGTTACGAAGTAAGGAACGAACGAAATGATAAGCAGTGTTAGCAAGGTGTCGATAATGAGAGAACTGTTGCTACACAGTAGGAAATAGTTAACATTGAGAAACGAACTTTCTAAGCTTCGAACTGACCAGTGAGCCAAAAAGCAGCTAAAAGGTCGAAATACATTAACGTTCACAATATTGTTACTAGGTCTAGATCGTTATAAGCCCTGTATGAGTTCAGTGTAATCAGTTGTAAATATGCAGGTATATGCAAATTCGGAATAAGTGGAGTATTTATACAGGGTGTCTGGCTATTGACTGTACAATCTGAGTGTACTCATGTTTAAACGAATTTTATGCTGGAATGGTGTACAGTAAATAACTGGACACCTTATATATTGTAGATATGACCTTACCAGTTATACTGATGATAACTTCCAAGGCGTCCTGTTCCTCCCTGTCTAGAGTCTTGGCAAGCGTAACGACACCCGTCAGCGAGTCAACTGAGAAGTACTGCCCAGATATGGAATAGCGAAGAGGACCATTTTCTGGATCGACACCTGATTAGTGAAATGTTAAAATTTATAGAAATCAATATTAAAAAAAAACAAAAACATTAAAATAAAAAAAACAACATAAATAAGAGTGAACCTGTTACCAAAATGTCGTATCGTACCGTCAGGCCCCGGAATAGCAGACACAATTAAAAACCTATCGCCGCGTTGTATATTGAAATGTTTAAAAATAAAATTGGAATTAAGAAATGATAAATAAGGTTAAAAAAAATCGATGCAATACAATATCTTTCCAAAAAATATACACTACCTTTTAAATGATAAACCGGAGTCCCAACAGGCGTATCTTCAGACAGACTAAACTGTGACATGTCTCCGATCTGCGGCATGAAGTGAGGTGCCCTGTTGATGACCTGGCTCCAACATGTTTGCAGCAGGGAGAGTATCAGTAGGATTATCAGCGGATTCGGATCTGATACCACTGTAGGGATCTTTCGTCGCTGGAATATTATTTCTGCCATTCTGGAAATAAGATTTAAATTGTATCAGCACCTTTGATATTTTTTTTCAGTCCATTAGTATAAGATTCATGGCACCATTACTTAGGGCTCTGGTCACCATCATCTTCATTCCTTCCTCCCAAGTTACTTGATTTACTATTGTCTTGGGGTCAACGTAATACGTTTCCTTCTGCCACTCTAACCTTTGAAACGTCACGCTATCATTCACTCTTCTTTTTACCCAACGGCCTCGTTTTTCGAGTGTCTGTATGTCTATTTCTTTGGCAAGCCCTGCAACCTAAACGGTGAAACTGATTTTAACAAATGAGTTTTCATTTGATTGGGATCAACTGCTGAAGTGACATAGGTTATATTATAAGTATTTAGAAAAACAGAAACAAAATGGTGTCCGCAGTTACGTTAGTGAGGTCGAATTTTTTGTGACAAGATCATGTGGGCCGTGGGGTCTCAAAATAAGGCCATTGAGGAGGCGATTCTAAAAATGTAACTCACTAGGATGAGGAAAAAAAAATACTGACTTTTTTGGAACTTTTTAGTGGTTTTTTGCAGTCGGGTTTTTTGAAAATATTCATTACATTATTCCTCAGAGTAATCCAAAAATTAGGCAGTTCATTAATTTAATTAATAAGGGGACCCTATCTATGATACTACATTGAAGAGCATGCCCCAGAACTAACAATTCACAAAATATAAACAAACCGAATATTTTTTCGAGGTCTTCTTTCCTCATGCGTGAAGACTCATAGCCATAACCATTCATAATAGTTGTACGTAATTAAAAATACTTAACATTCATAACACGTTACTCAGTACCTATTACTGAGCTAGTGCATTGCACAATACCGGTATAACTATAAAGATACCGGTGTTAGGTTATGTAGGTTTAGCAGCGGTTGGCAAGTGATGTTTACCTCTTTTTGTGACAGTTTCGTTAAAACCTAGTATAGATAGATTTTTATATAGAAAATAAATTTGACGGCCATGCTCTTCACGTCTTGGCGAGTAGTGGGTAGCTCGCCGTCCGATCAGGATCAGGCCCGAGAGTCGACGGCGCGTATAAGTGTTCCATGCGCGCCTCAAAGAGTTGTCAGCAATGCATGAAGGGCCTGTCATGGCCGATGCCTACCCAGGGGTTGTGGATTAATTCGAAACAGAGTTACCGCGCCACTGGGCACTCAGGGCAGGGAAGGAACAGAGGTGGGTTATAGTCAGTAAGAGTCTGACACGCCCTCCCGGTCCACCCAGAGCGGAAGATGTCATTGGATGATTTTCCACCCCCCAAAAAAAAAAAAGTGCTCGTCACGTCTTGAAACCTTTTTTTACGTTGGAAATCATCAAATAACTCGTCCCCCTTTGGGTAGAGCGGGAGGGCGTGTCACACTGTTACTGACAAAACCCCACCCGTATTCCATCAGTTGCCCGTGCCAGGGGCGGCGGTGACAATTTCAAACACACTCGCAACCCTGGCAGGCATCGGCCCTAGCGGACCCCGTCAATTGATAGCAGAATTGATGATTGAAATGATTTAAGAAAATGCAAGTCTATTATGTTACTGACATTTTCTGTGCACCTGAAAATCGGTGTTACTTTAAAAAAAGTAAAGGGTTCCGTACTCAAAGGGTAAAACGGGACCCTATTACTAAGACTCCGCTCTCCATCCGTCTGACTGTCTGTCTGTCTGTCCGTCTTTCACCAGGCTGTATCTCATGAACCGTGACAGTAAGACAGCTGAAATTTTCACAGATGATGTATTTCTGTTGCCGCTATAACAACAAATAGGTACTAAAAACAGAATATAATAAATATTTAAGGGGGCTCCCATACAACTAACTTGATTTTTTTGCCGTTTTTATAGATACGGAACCCCTACGTGCGCGAATCTGACTCGCAATTGGCCGGTTTTTTTGTTGTGGGTTTGATAAATTATCTAATGACTATTCACGCTCTGGGTAGAACGGGAGTCAGTGATTTGATGCTACTTGTAACTATATCTATATATTATTTATAAATGTAAATAACCATATGATTAGTTTAAACCCGTCAGGCCCCGCGCGTCCCCAATCGGAGACACAACAATAGGTTTTTAATTGTGTCTGTTTTTCCGGGGCCTGACGGACACTGATTAGCAGGTTCTTTTTTTAACATTTTCTACCCAAAAGAAAGGTAGTAAAGTACTAACTAACTATTTAATGGAGGTTTTCATCTATAGACAGATGAATTTGATGGATAAAACGTATGTTTTCTTGAATTCAGAATCCGCTAAGCTGTAGTTAAACTAAACATACAGTTAGCGAGTTTTATAAATAAAACTGAAAATGTATTAGTAACCCGTTTTTTTTTTGGGGGAGGGGGAGGGCGTCTCCCCCCTTAGTTCTTAAAACCAGAATCTAATAACAGCAAAACATAATTATTTAAGGCCCTACTACTCTCATTTAATAAATTCATCGTTTATTCAATGAGGGCGTCACTTGGCCGGTAGTGAACCCTTAAATAGAACTTGTTATTGAACAATCAACCTGTCGCTTTAGTTTCATTTCTCAATCAGCTGGCCACTGCCGCGCCGCCACAAGCTTAGGACATTCTAACTAGGTTGTAATACTCGTAATGTACTGCTAATGTACTTGTATCAGTGAGTATTAGCTCGGTTAGAAGTTTCCAAAAATATAACGCCTGTATTCTTCGAAGTGTTGAGCAGACTGGCTCAATTCAGCTAGCCTCAGCCAGCGGCTTTGCCCGCGTTTAATTAGTACTTCCCCCCATTATAAATTTAGCCTATATGTTATTCCGATGTCTATGCTATATTATTGTAAAGTTTCCTCCAAATCCGTCTAGTAGTTTTTGCGTGAAAGAGTAATAAACATCCATGGATGTATGGATGTTTATTACTCTTTCACGCAAAAACTTCATAGACTTTCACATTTTTAATATTAGTAGAATTCCCTTGTTATAGGGGTGAGCCTATTACTATAATCATCGTCATCAGCTATTTAATGTCCCCACTACTGGAGCATAGGCCTCCACTCTGTGAGAGAGTGTAAGCCGTAATCCACCACGCGGCGCCAATGCGGGTTCATATTATCATCAAGCGGGCACAAAAATCTAGTCTGCGTTTTACTACTGAGAATTTTTTAATGATTCAGCTTAATAACACTAAAAGCCCATGTAGCACTAGGGTCGTTTCTGAATAATTTTCATCGTTTCGAGTGTTTTTCTTTTAATAATAATCCTCCCGACGAAAATTCAATAGAGTTTTTTGCCCCACCCGGCAGTCAAACTCGGACCTCACTTTCAGCAGTCGCGCTTGCAACCAATATTCCAAATTCAAAATGTGAAGAGTATTGTTCGGTCCAGCTGTAGGAAGTACCAATTATTTGTTTAACCGGTTGTGTAACATCCGATCCGAATTCGAATAGTCACCACTAACACTAATACCTTCGCTGGACAGACGGAAAGTGCAAGCGCTATAAGCTATGATTAAGGGCTGATTTCACCATTCGCTCTATAAACTAAGTTTTACTGAACTACGCTTAGCGTAAAAAAATAAAAACCATAAAAAAGAGAAAAACATATAGTGACTTAACCTTATAAGATAGACAAATGCTGTCGCAGAACTTTTTTTTTGAATTTTAGAAAGAAAACATTTCCGTCATACATATGTTTTGCGTAATTTTAACCGTTTACGCAGCGCACGCAGCTGTAGCTCTCAAAAGGACATTTTTTCCCGTTTTTGCCACATTTTTCATTGATGCTTTGCTCCTGTTGGTCGCAGCGTGATGTTATGTATCCTATAGCCTTCCTCGATAAATGGACTATTCAACACAAAAATAATTTTTCAATTCAATCCAGCAGTTCCTAAGATTAGCAAACAAACAAACAAACTCTTCAGATTTATGACAGCGGCTAAACGCGTTTAAGCGAAACTGGGAGTTTAGAATTGGTGAAATCGGCCCTAAGTCTATTATAAAATAGTTTTTTTTTTAATATTGTTATTTTGACCTTGGAATTTACTTGACTTGACCACAATCTGATGCTAAGCGATGATGTAATCAACGATGGAGCATGCTAGCCTAAAAGTAACTTATTTACTCAGGAGCTATTTGGAAACACAGACTCCGGCAGGTTATTCCACTCCTAAGCTGTTTTCAATCCGATGACTGCCAGAGACACCGCGGCCCTAGAATGCAACAGGCAACTGAAGGAACAGGTTTAGGTTTTAGTCAGTAAGAGTTTGATATGCCCTCCAGCTCCACCCAGAGCGGCAGAAGTCATCTAATGATTTACTACCCTCAAAAAACAATAGCTGTGCTCAATGAAGATATTCCCAAAACATGTTGGGCTTAAATGTGGATGGATTTTTTCGTTGTCTTTGTTATACTTAAGCAGAGGATTTGAATTATCACCATGCAACTAGGCAAACTAATGAGGCAGCAGCCAACGAGGCAGTCAATGACGACATGACATGAGGGCATCACAAAGGCTTAAAGTCACCCAAAGGGCAATGGAGAGGGTTATGCTCGAAGTTTTCTTGCGTGATCGAGACAAGAATGGAGAATCCGCAGGAAAACTAAGGTTACCGATCAACATCATCTTCCTGCCCTTATCCCATGTTACTTGGGGTCGGATTTTTTCTTCCATTCAGTCCTGTCAGCCGTCACGCAATCACTAACTCCCTTTTCTTTCATATCACTCCTCACACAATCTATCCATCTTTTCTTTGGCCTATCTAAGGTTACCGATATAGTCCGAAAAATCGCCAAACTGAAGTGGCAGTGAGCAGAGCATATTGCTCCCAGAACTGATGGTCGGTGGGGCTGAAAGGTTCTGGAGTGGCAACCGATTACCGGAAGACGCAGCGTTGGAAAGCCCACAAGGTGGACCGATGACCTGGTGAGGGTCGTGGGAATCCGATTAATGTGAGATGGATAGGACTGGTCGTTGTGGCGCCACTTGGGGGAGGCCTATGTCCAGCAGGGGACGACTTTTGGCCGAAATGATGATGATGACACAAAGAGACGCTACTATTCATCCTGTCTCCTTCTAAGACTATATCCACTAAGAGCCACCGTGTACCCTGTCAACGACAGTAATGACCAGCCATCGTCATCCAAAGATCACCGTTGCAAAACAATGCGCTGACGTAAGTGTTTATACAAGAATGTCTGACCGCAAAACTGTTGGCGTTGGGTAAGTGGTTCACTGGACTATGTTCACGCTACACTTTTTACAATAGGGTTTTTTTTTGGGTTGGTAAATCATCGATTAACTTCGCCCTAGCTCTGGGTGGAGCGCGAGGGCGTGTCAGACTCTTACTGACTAAAACCCACCTCTGGTCCTTCCGCTGCCTGTGTAAGGACCGTGGTGACTTTTGATCACTCCAGCGACAGCAATAGGGTAAGTAGATATTTCAGGCAGATATAGCTATAGTATGTATGTTGAACTGTGTAGTTATTCTTGAGTTCTGAAGGTCTTAGTTGAGCCTTATATTTGTAACTGACCGAGATGAACGACGTGTAGACGAGTAACCAGGTGAGTGCGTTCCTTAAAGTTAATATTATTAATTTCCCATGGTTAATCTTTTCACTACGCAAAATAAAAGGATTTATAAAAATCAGTAAATCTTTCAGAGGCCCTTGATAAAGTGACTGTGTCAGAAGTTTGTCAAGAACTCCAAAATATATGAGTAAATGTCACGAGGTCTATCCCAAACATTTTTGACCTTTGATAATCTTTATCGCTGATTGAATTTACCTAACTGTAGGTATGTTGGTCTAAGAGGACACGGTGGAGCAAAGGGTGGAGGTCTGACGGTGGAGGTCGGCCGTGTCCTCGTGGAGGCGATTGGCGGCAGCGACCTCTCGCGCCCGACCCTGGTCCAGGTCATGGTACGGAGCGAGAGGGAATGGTAAGCTTTCAACTCCTTCTGCGAAGCAGTAATGCTCGCAAAGGTTAAGGCGGAACGTGTGGGTTTTAGTCAGTAAAAGTCTAACACGCCTTCCCGCTCCACCCAGAGCGGGAGAAGTCATTCGATGATTTCCCACATTCCCAAAGTAAAAAAAACTATGTTGGTATTCGATAGACACTCACAAAGGGGATAAATTATATCGCATAATTTTCATGACTTTGACCCCCCTCGTCTTTCCACAGCTGTTTACATTATTTTGTGAGAATTCCCCCCTCCTTACTATGACATCTCATATTTTACTGCTACCCTTTTTCACACATTGTCACACATCGTCGACCCTTTTTTTGATGATGGGAAATCATCCTATGACTTCTTCCGCTCTAGGGTGGAGCGGAAGGGCGTGTCAGACTCTTACTGACTAAAACCCACCCCTGTTTCTCCCTGCCTTGAGTGCCCAGGGGCGAGGTAACTCTTTCGAATTTATCCTCCACCCCAGGGCAGGCATCGGCCGTGGCAGGCCCCGTCCTTTGCTGACAACTATTTGAGGCGCGCGTGGAACACTACGCGCCGTCGACTCTCGGGCCTGGTGCTGATCGGACGGCGAGTTACCCACTACTCGCCGTCCGCAGGCCCGGGTCTACGGTGGCCGGAGATCGTCTCGCGGCGTCCGAACCCCCTGGCGTCTCCTGCGGCGGCTGCGGCTGGGGGCGCTAGGGCGACTCGGCTGTTGTCGAGTCTCCCTAACGTATGCCGCCTCCCTCTTCGCGAGCATTACTGCTTCGCAGAAGGAGGAGACGGCTTCCCATTCCCTCTCGCTCCGTACCATATGCTGAACCAGGGCACGGCGCGAGATTTCGCTGCCGCCTATCGCATCCACGAGGACACGGCGGTGATCGTCGACCCTTTCCCTCGTATTTATGAATGGCGCCTAAAAAGACGTAGAATTAGACCTATCTATTGAAGTTAGGTCATACCCCGCATAACTCTCCTTCCAGGCAAATAGAATCCCTTGGAAAGTCATGATCAAAATCAAATACGATCTCGAGTATATTTATATTTATTCAGTCACATGTTGACATGTAAACAAATTACTGAGTACATATTTCATTGTTTAAAAGTGCTGCGCTTGCATTTGCGAATGACGTCACATTTGAAATCGTGTCGATTGCTCCAATTTGTTTAATTAATATTATCTTAGTAAACTTTATCAACGTGCGTGATTTATATGGTTTATTATATGTGAAAGTAATTCCTTGTAATATCTTATAATTTATTCTTGGGAATGAGATGATTACAATTTTTAACTGAAGATTAACTCTGCTTTTATGTTGAAGTGATGAAATACTTGTTTTAGTTTGGAGAGCGTTTAGGAAATTAACAGCAAAACGTCGATGAAGCAGATTCTATGTTTTTGTATCTACGTAATTAATTTTCTCTGCACCTTCACGTCACTTTCTCCTAAAAATACCAACATGTCTGTAGAGATCACCAATTTCATTTTCGACAATCGAACATTGGTAAAAAAAAATTCGCAAACCGTAATCGCAAGTAGCACACTTTTTTGCAACCCCTATTATATCAGTCTCAACGATACACAACGCCAAACAACAAAACATTTAGACAAAGGAATTAGCAGCGAAGTTCCTCTGCCACAAAAAGCAGTAACTTGAAGGAGCTCTGAATTTGTGACCACGAAACCAGCGTGGAGCGGTCGCGGAGCAGCCCCCTTAGCCAAACAAACTTATATAATAGCGCTAACGCTTACGCTTCGTGCAAAATGTATGGCAAGGCCATCACCTGCTAAGAGAACTGTCACGTGACTTACGCCCAGTAATGTCGTTGCCATTCATTTTTGCACGAAGCTATTTGGCTAGAGGGGCTGGGTGGTCGGGTCGTAACTCGTAAGTTACAATATTATCTGCCTAGCGTTTTCCAAAGTACGTGGAAGTTGGCTTCTAGCATAAACTGCTACAGTTGAATACCAGTATTACGCCTATTCACGTCCAAACTCGGCAAACATAAGGTAGGACGCCCTCAGGCTAGGTGGAGCGATGATCTTCACAGTGTGGCTGGTAGTAGCTGGATGAGAGTTGCCGAGAACCGAGCTGAATGGCGTGTAATTGGAGAGGCCTATGTCCAGCAGTGGACTGTTATAGGATGATGATGATGACGTCCAAACTGCGTAATCGTTGCTGGGTAACGAGATAGTTACTTATCACTACTCACTACATATTCGTAGTACAAATCAAAGTTAATTTTCACGTCTGTGTATAAAAAAAAAATATCAAAAAGAAAAAAAATAAAACGTCTGTATGTTTCTCCGCTAACTCTTCCTAAACCACACAACGGATTTTAATGCGGTTTTTAACTGACTTCGAAAAAGGAAGAGATTCTATGTTCGACTGTCATCATCATTCTCCTGCCCTTATCCCAATTTATTTGGGGTCGGCGCAACATGTATTTTTCTTCCATACTTCTCTATTAATCGTCATCTCTGTAGTCAGTCTTCTATGTTCGACTGTATGTATGTTTTTTTTTTTATATATGTCTACCGTTTTCTCCGTCGGTCGTGGACCGATTTCCAAAATTATTTTTTATCGGAAAGAATATACTTCCGAGGTGGTCCCATATAAATTTTATTGAAATTGCTTCAGCGCTTTTTGAAAAATTTAACAAAAACGAAAGATACATTGATGACGTTTTGGTTTTCTCCAATTACGAGTATGTTTAAATTCCACGTTCCATTTTATTGGGGTTTTTAGTTTTGAGGAATAACAACTAAAAAGTGAAAAATAAAAAACTTTTTTACAAAAAAAACAACCGACTTCCAAAAAAGAAAATACACTAAAAATTAAAAAATAACTTCAATTTCGGAAGTCGATGTCAAAAAACGAAGAAATAAAATACAAACACCGACTTCCGAAATTAAAGTTATTTTTTTTAATTTTTAGGGTTTTTTTTTTTTGTGGAAGTCGGTTGTTTTTTTTTTTGTAAAAAATTTGTTTTCACAAATAGAAAGAGCGATAAACGAGGAAGGTTCGTGTGTATAATTTGTACCCGGGTAGAGCCGGGGCAGGGCGCTAGTCCTTAATAATAATCCTCCTGGCCGAATTTCCATCAAGGTGGTCAATGTCAACGGAGATTAGCCTAGTACGCAGGATATAATAATTATGTTATAGTGCACAATCATGTGCGCGAACACAGGTACACTCTCTGTTCCTTCAATCTCATAGTCCGATGGGACGGCAATCCGACAGAATGAAGGGGAGGCGTGGGAGGCGAGGACCAACGGCTTTACGTGCTTTCCGAGGCTCGAGGGTGTCACACCACCAACTTCCATCCTCCGGGCTGCTAAAGAGTAATTTCGAATGGAAAAACCCAATAGCACTTTTTGCCTGACTCGGTAATCGAACCCAGCCAGGCCCGAGAGTCGACGGCGCGTAGTGTTCCACGCGCGTCTCAAAGAGAATATGTCAGCCACCATTGACGGGGCCCATCATGGCCGATGCCTGCCAAGGGGTAGCGGATAAATTCGTAACAGAGTTACCGCTCCCCTGGGCACTCAAGTAAGGAAGGAACAGGGGTGGATTTTAGTCAGTAAGAGTCTGACACACCCTTCCGCTCCACCCAGAGCGGGAGAAGTCATAGGTTGATTTCCCACCCCCCAATAATAATAAAAAAGGACCTCACGACTGCGCTTGCAACCACGAGACCAACAAGGTAGTCTTAATTATACTAAGTTAGCTGTCAGACTTCGGGCTTTTGAACTTCGGGAGCACACGTAACGACTTTCAAAGATCGGTGACTTGACATTTTGTGCTCGTACTGCAAACAAGCAAGCAGTGGTAACAAAACGTATACTAACCAGTCAGATACCAGCATATACTGACCTTTGTCAACTGCCGTTGCCACCATTTCGCCGCAGTAGTAGCCGAGCAAGCGAGCAACGCTTCTCGCTTGTTTCGTGGCCACAGCCGAACAATTATGGTGATTTCTCACGAGCATTGCGCTTGGTTCAGTGACACGAGGTCGGAATACAATGGCGTTGCGTTACCGCCTCAACCTAGAATATATCGAGCGATTTATAAGAAGCTTTCGAACCCTGGAATAGGTTGTTACGTTTTTGTACGGTTTCTTTTACCGGATGCGTAAAATGCGTGACTGCGTTCGTGGTTCGATCGGTTTTGATAGTTTCATCCATTAGGAGCCTCCTTAGTAGATGTCTGAAGTCTAACAACCTCCGACTGCCTCGATGGTGCAAAGCGAGCGTCATGTTCTGTGCAAGCCGTGTGCCTGAGTGCCCAGGGGTAAGGTGACTCATTTTCAGAATTTATCCGCTACCCCTAGGCATATCCGGTACCCCTAGGCATCCGCTACCCCTAGGTTAAATAATTACACCAGTGTATCTACGGGAACTATATTCCCTCGATATCATGATGCGTTACAGCGTTAGGCTTAGCATAAATTATTTGCTACAACTTGAAGTTTTTATGTCAGTTCTTAAAGTTATTATTTTGGTTGAACCTAATTTGACCATTGTTATATTGCTACATCATGTTTCATGCACTCACTACAGGTCAACCATTACCTGGCAAATGCATTTAAGCAACTTCCCAACATGACTTAGTATAGCATAAACAACTCCCACTTCTTAGCTCATCGGTTAAGTAACTCATTTCCTTCACTAACTACCGTTTACACGGAAAACCTAATACATAATCACTATATTTTCCCACATACTAAGATCCTATCTCAATTTGTATGTCTTCATTAAAAACATCAAATGTCGTATCTCTGCTATTCTGGGAATAGGATGACGTTTGGTAGAAGATTTTACCGTTATTTTTCGAGTCAGAAGTTAAACATACGAGTTTATCTCTAGGAAATGTTATTATAGGTAGGTATGTATATTCTTTGTCGGACTTGCTTTAACCTATCTTCCTTTATGTGTGTTTTTGCTCGAATCTCAAGCATATGAATCGATTTGTAGTAATACAAGATCGCTAAAATGATGATCGTGACGAATTTGCCAGATTAAGGTATGAGATTGCTCCAAAGCCTCCTCGAGGCATTTTAAAAATGATACATGTAGACTGCAAATTAAAAGGTTTATACGAGTACAATATTTTGTTTCTTCAACCTTTGGGCACCTTGTTACAATATTTACTATCAGTGGAGATAGTGTGTTGTAGGTATGTACAATTATGACCACATGAAACAATACGTACAAACATATCAATAACCGGTTCCACCATATACCTCGGGCGCGTTCGCTAAGGCAGCGATCTACTCGCTTTCTGAACGCGTCCCAAAGGGTCATGGCGATCAGAATGATCCGAGGATACCGTACGATCTCATGCGAGGCGGCGAGCCTCCTTGCCGGATTATCGCCATGGGATCTGGAGGCAAAAATCATCGCGAACCTCTATGAGGAGCGCGAGGAGGCGAAACGCCGGGGTGAAACTCCGCTGCCGCGACAACTCGCGGCTCGGCGGACGGAGCTCCGGCAGGATCTCATGGCGACATGGAGACAGCGATTGTCACAACCCCGCGCTGGGCACGCCACCATTGTGCCCCTCTTTGAGGCTTGGCTGGAGAGACCTCACGGCGCCCTCACCTTCCGCCTGACGCAGGTCCTCACCGGACACGGTTGTTTCGGGAGGTTCCTGTTTCGGATCAAGCGGGAGGTGACGCCCGGGTGTTTCCATTGCACGGATCGCCCCGAGGACACGGTGGAGCATACGGTGGAGGTCTGCCCCGCTTGGGCGGAGCAACGCCGTGTCCTCGTGGATGCGATAGGCGGCAGCGACCTCTCGCGCCCTGCCCTGGTTCAGGCCATGGTACGGAGCGAGAGGGAATGGGAAGCCGTCTCCTCCTTCTGCGAAGCAGTAATGCTCGCGAAGGCGGAGGTGGGACGCGTGAGAGAGCACCAACAACGGAGTCGCCCTCACGACCTCAGCAGCAGCCGCCTCAGGAGACGCCGGGGACTTCCGGCGCCGCGAGACGATCTCCGGCCACCGTAGACCCGGGCCTGCGGACGGCGAGTAGTGGGTAACTCGCCGTCCGATCAGCACCAGGCCCGAGAGTCGACGGCGCGTAGTGTTCCACGCGCGCCTCAAAGAGTTGTCAGCAAGAGACGGGGCCCGTCATGGCCGATGCCTGCCCGGGGGTTGAGGATAAATTCGAAACAGAGTTACCTCACCCCTGGGCACTCAAAGGCAGGAAGGAACAGGGGTGGGTTTTAGTCAGTAAGAGTCTGACACGCCCTCCCGCTCCGCCCAGAGCGGGAGAAGTCATAGGATGATTTCCCACCCCACAAAAAAAAAAAAAAACCATATACCTCCGTATTTACCTATATCTTCACGCTTTCATTTCCTTATGAGGGACCAAAACACTTCTAGTGTGGGCGTAGCACTGTATTTTATCTAGTCGAACTTGTTATTTGAACTAAAAAAAGGCTTTGGACACTTATTTGGCTTATATTAAGTGTTCATTGTTTTTATTTTGGTGACTGACAACAATTTCAAATTATAAATAGGAGGTCAGGTATTCAAACATATACCATGCCCTTTTATATATATATATATATAAATATGTTTTGTATATTTTTGAGTGACATAAAAACACTGTTCTTATGCCTGTTCTGTTTCTGACTTGAGTATTTGGAGTCAGAAATATGTGAAATCCTACTCTAATGCCAAAGTTATTTTTTATTATTATTGATAGGCTCGCGTTTGTACACTCGATCACCTGATGGTAAGCGAAGATGAGGTCGACGATGGAGCACGCTTGCCTAGAAGCAACCTATTCATTCTTGACTTAAATAACTTGAAATGTTTCCTAAAACCTACAACCTGGGGGAGGTTGTAGGTTTTAGGAAACAAACTCGTGCAGGGAAATCCACTCCTCAGCTGCACGCACAATGAATCTGTTCCCAAAACATTGTGTGGGTGGAAAGTCCACCATGTAGCAAGGTTTTCAGGCTAAAGTAAAGTTTGACTTAAAATTCTTAATTCAGATTTATAAATACTAATCAGTTAAATAATTATCACAGCTTATTAAAAATGTTGCAACCACAATACCCGAAACGTTGCACAGAGCAATGCATTCAAAATAGGAACGTAAAATGTCATTGTTCTTTGCATATTATACTCAAGGTCTAAATAAAACTAGAAAGGAAGACGTGCTCTTTATTATACTTTAAACTGGGTGTGTCGTAATTGATAAATAGGTAACCGTTGATTCTTGAGCGTCTCATAGATGACTCTTGACCGAGTCAGGGATGGCGATCTCTCTCAGATCGATTTTAATTAGAGAAGAGGGAATTTTTAAGCGATATAGTACTGAACCAATTTAGTGAATCGCTCCTCCCCCTTTTTTTTTTTTTGGAAGACCAAAACTCGATTTTTTTCTGTTTTATTAAGAACGTGCAACGTGCGAACAAACGTGTAAAAAAATGTCAGTTTTACACTAAATTATTCAAAAACTCTCGAGTCGGCTGTATGCTCAGTTTTCTTTGCCTCTTCTCAATTGATATAATATTTTGTAATCTGTGTTTTTTTATTAATATTGGTTCATTTATTAACGTCTTTATTGTCTGACCGTTATACAATAAATACAAACTCGATTCTCCAGACTTTGATTCGAATGGATTTTTTTCTCATAGTCGATGGTTATGGCTTAAAAATTATAAGTATCTTATTGTTTATTGACTAACTGCCATGTTGGTCATCTGATCGTAAGTAAAACTATTTAGCATGACGTCCTAAGTTTGATTCTGAAATCGGGCAAACTATGGGTTTTTTAACATGAACTTCTCAGTGGCAGTCCAAAGTTTGGATTATTATCCCGACTTAGCCCTTTCAATGAGACATAAACGTACCTAACTGTCGAAATATGGGACTGCTATAAGTTAATGATAAATGATTTTATTTTTGAAAATAGGTTATAACAACACTTTTACACGTCAACATTTTTTTTGTCAGTTTAAGCTAGATGAGGCCGGTATTTCCTAGCTTATATAGGTGTACCTTGACATCTGGGCATATCTAAGGACGAGAAATGATAGACTGAGGACTTGCGCAGTTGTGCACCTCTGCCTAACCTTTGCGAGAAAACAGGCGTAATGTTATGATGTTATGTTAAATTAATAATCCTGTGATTTAACAACCTTCTGAATAGATTTTTTTTTTGAGATTGGATCAATTATTTGTCCAAAACATAAGTACATATACCTACACACACACGGCATGCAAGATACATAAAACAATAGTACAGTCATGTTTTGCCCTAACGGCGTACAAATATAAACAGGTAGGTCATTTTTAGGGTTCCGTACCCGAAGGGTCCAAACCGAGCCCTATAGTTGTCTCTCACGTGTCCGTCTGCCGGTCTGTCCGTCTGCCGTCTATCATAAAATTTTGTTACAAAGAATTTTTTAACTTCCCATTGACGTATGAACTTGAAATTTGGTGATAATGTTTATTATTACATATACTTTACTAACAAATACCAACATTTGGTACGGAACCATTAATGTGTGAAATCCGACACGCACTTGGCCAGTTTTTATTAGTTATTATAATAAATATATTACAGTATAGTTAGTTCAAGGGTCATTTGATATAAACGTCACACCATTTAGGTACCAACTACCTACCTACTTATAAACCTAGCTAACGTAAAGGTTCTCGTGACATATCGACATACCACAAAAGACAGTAATGTCAGAATGTCTCCGCGCCACTGACATACAAATTGTACCGTATGGAACTTGTTCCCAAATTCGTTTAGTCAGATTGCCATTGCTTTTATCGAACGGAGAGCTGCCTCACTGTCTCGTCGATCATGGAAAAACTGACATATATCAGGTCATTTACGTTTTTATTCCCCAACGGTAGCGAGTCTTCGAGATGATCAGGAATTTTTAAGAGTATTCAGATAAAATTGTTTTCTGATAGGTAATCAAATCATAGGCTTAAGCATGATGATTTTGACTACCGGTCTTCTTCAGATTTTCCAGGAGATGATAACAGTAGCATAGATTAAACTTGGCCTTAAAACTACACTCGTAAATTTATTTTCCAGATGTTAACTTATATTATAGGTACTTGCCCTTAAAAACATACTCGAAAACGTGCATACGTAAACATTTAGACGGTTTCATTTACAAGAACATATGCCTTCCGGGTATATTGTTCTCGCGAAGAACTAAAATCTTAAGTAGTTTGTATGTATGTATTTTATATTAACTCGGAAACTGCTGTGCCGATAAAAATATATTGTTATGAGCACAAATGACTTGATATCATCATATTTCTGAATGCCAGACTAAGCAATATCCGTCTTTGATTTTAGGTATATTGAGTTTATTTAATTTATACATAAATCTAAAGGTCCGTTTCCTAAAGGTCAGACTACACTAGATTTATTTTGACCTTGATGACTAACTGACATGTAATGCAAAGAAAGTCCAGTGTAAATACGCCTTATTGCAACATTTCACACATTTCATCACGTACCTTTATCAAAGTAATTCCTATAAACACAAGGCACTTCACAAATCACACAATATTACATATTTTTATTTATAAATAATAAATAACACTAACGAAACTAAATACACTATACACCAACTCAACTACTCTGCTAACTTTGATACGTACTGTCAAAAACTTGCACCACCGGTCTACGATACCGGATTAGCATTATACCTTTCCCTTTCTAACTTACAAACTAAAGTTCCACGTGAGAACGAGACAGAAACACCTCATCAGCTTCGTATCTCACCTCCGCAGATAGAGCCTTTTTGCACAGGTAAAAGTAACGGGGTTTTTCTTAAGATGCGTGATGTGAGATAGGAGATATGAGGTCAATATTGTTAGAGAGAGAGGGAAGGCGTACTAGGTCACGTTCTAAAGGGGGTCCGTTGCATTCACAGAAATATTTTGGTACTAAGGGAACTTAGTACCGTGGACTATTGTCTTTCAATAAAGGCTATTTTACCTTTTTTGGGTCAGTTTGGTGTAACTAGCCATTTCGAATGTGGAGGAGTGCCGTGTTTTTGGCCAATGCATTGTCAAAGCTGGTCAATAGTTCTGTACTAATAGAATGCAATGCATGAGTAGTTGACGGTTGCACGGCATAAATATAGCATTCGAACTTGTGTAGATAAATTGTTATACAATGGTACATCGGTTCAAATAAAAAAATACTCGTCAATATTTATTTAATAACTATTTTTGTAATAGCTATTAGGTATGTATAATAACCAATATACAAATATGCTTAAACAAAAAATAAAGCCTTATAAAAACTTAAAAAAAAAAATACAACCGACTTCCAAAAAAGAAAATACACTAAAAATGGAGAAATAACTTAAATTCGGAAGTCGGTGTTTGTATTTTGTTTCTTCGTTATTTGAATGAAAGAATGAAAGAATCATCAAAATCTGTTCTCAAGTGGCGGAGATATAACGTAAAAAACATACAAAAAAAAAAACATACAGACGAGTTGAAAACCTCCTTCTTTCGGAAGTCGCTTAAAAATGAACTAAAACAAAAAACTCCTCATCACTGTCGATCGATCATATTTAATTTAAATTTTTTAGGCTTTATTTTTGGTTTTAAAAACATATTTATTTTGATGGAAGATTCAAGGACAGAGCAAAGAAATTATGTAAGTATTTATAATGACGATTTTTATAACTAACACTTCTACCTACTGTTCACCTATCTTGCCAGTCATTATTATTTCATCAGTACCACATAATGTGATTAAATCTCTCGCCATGAACCGGGCACAAAAATCTAAAACCCGTGGTACTTCTTCTTCTGTCGAATCGATGGTTCCCTAACTTTCAAATACTTTGGGCCCAGAAACTGGCTACATCAATTGCAGCGTCTGTAGCGCTCATTAGGTCCATAGTGTAAGAGTATGGTCACTTGGTGCATTCCGTATGTGAGTCATGTTCTCACACTGAGTATCAGACGAGTCTATAAAACCCCATTTTGCCAAGCTCTATTTACAGCGGCCTGTCTTGGTACGCAGCCGATTTAGTACTTTCCATATAGGCCACTGCAGTTCTCGTCCGGGTGGCAGGTGTTCCTGGGGTTTCAAGAAGTTAAGAGGTGGATGGTGAAGTTCTTCCCAAAGTTTGGTTCTCATTGTAGGTGGCTGGTCTTGGATGGCATATGTGCAGCGAAGGAAGCTCTTCCGGCTCTTAAATGTACCCGGGGTTATTGCGTGTTCATAGAGGGGATGTCGGGATTCCGATTCTTGTTTTGTTTTCTCAGGCGCGCATGCGACATCCTACTGAGATTCCCAGATGGATAACTCAACAATACTTTTCCCGAACCTGGAATCGAACCAAAGACCTCACGCTCAAGTGCATCTGCGACAAATAGACAGTCTTTTCTTTTTTTGTGGGTATCTTCAGATGACTTCTCCCACTCTGGGTGGAGCGGGAGAGCGTGTCAGACTCTTACAGACTAAAACCCACCCATGTTCCTTGCGTTCTCCAGGGCTGCTGTTATTCTTTCAACCAATTCCGCGACCCACTACTAGGCAGTCTTAAGATTTATTTTTAGATGCTACAAAAAATACACCCATCATCATTCTCCTGCCCTTATCCCAATTTATTTGGGGTCGGCGCAACATGTCTTTTTCTTCCATACTCCTCTATTAGTCGTCATCTCTGTAGTCACCCCCTTTTTACCCATATCCTCTTTCACACAGTCCAACCATCGTTTCTTTGGCCTTCCCCTACTCTTATAGCCATCCACATCCATACACAAGACTTTCCTCACGACATTTTCTTCATTTCTCCGCATCACATGCCCATACCACGACAACCGATTTCCACACAATTTTTCAGTCAGCGGTGCCACTTTCAGACTTCCTCTTATATACTCATTCCTAATTCTATCCATGCGCGTAACACCACACATCGCTCTTAGCATTCTCATCTCAGCTACATGCAATTGCTTTTCATTCATCCCTTTTGTGGCCCAATATTCTGAACCATACAAGACAGCAGGTCTGACTATTGTTTTATAAATCTTCCCCTTAAGTTTTAGGGGAATGCGGGAGTCACAGATAGTCCCGGTGACAAAAAATACACCTGACTTCCGAAATTAAAGTTATGTTGGTCGTATTTGTTGAAAAAAAGTTTTATATTTTTCACTGTTTAGTTGTTGTATTTACCCCAGAAGTAAAATTAAATAATAAAGTTGGGATGGCCTACCAAACAAAAAAAGAATCATCAAAATCTACACGTAACAAATATACAAAAAAAAAACGTACAGAAGAATTGAGCACCACCACCTTTTCGAAGTCGGTTAAAAAGTACACATTCACACGTTACCTAAAACAAGACATTGTAATTTTTGTACAATCATGGCCCAAATCTAAACCAACGAGGTATCTAATAAAATGTGTAACTTGCGACCATTTTAACAACATTCAAGTTACAACATGGTGCCAAGGTCTGTTTAAATAGTATCTATCTACCTTCTCATG
Organism: Polia nebulosa; assembly: GCA_951329385.1. Classification (NCBI taxonomy): domain Eukaryota; kingdom Metazoa; phylum Arthropoda; class Insecta; order Lepidoptera; family Noctuidae; genus Polia; species Polia nebulosa. The sequence continues at coordinate 32,635,737 of OX589595.1, forward strand.
TATGTTTTGTGAACCTGTTTCTCATAGCTCAGCAGTAAGCTTTATGGTACAATTAGCTTCTGCCAGCGAGTTCACCCGCGTGGAATTAGTATTTCCCTCTCTATAAAAGCCTACTTATAAGCTATTTCAGATTATAATAATCTATCTTTATGCCAAATATCATCCAGATCCGTTTAACCATTCTGGTGTGATTAAGTGACAAACATACATCTATATAATAATACTAGTGACCCGCCCCAGCTTCGCTCGGGTGCAAATTATACATATAAACCTTCCTCTTCAATCACTCTATCCATTAAAAAAAACCGCATCAAAATCCGTTGCGTAGTTTTAAAGATTTAAGCATACATAGGGATATAGGGACAGAGAAAGCGACTTTGTTATACTATACTTTTTATACCATGTAGTGATACTATCTGCGCCCCGCGGTTTCACCCGCGAATACGGGGATAAAAGTGTACGTAACTATGTGTTAATCCAAGGTAGGTATAATTACAATTAGAATTCGTTTATTTACAAGAATGTATGAAGAAGTAACAAACATACATACACACATACTCACAAACTTCTATACTATATTACTGTATAATAATATTTTATAGAGGAAATATTTCTATTTTTGTATATAACGAATAAGGTCCGAAACTACTGGACCGATTTTAACCATTTTTTCACCAATAGAAAGCTAAATTATCAGGAAGTAACATAGGCTACTTTTTATCCCGGGAGAAATAACATTTCCCGCGGGATCGGTCACGGAAGCGAAGCCGCGGTCAAAGTGCTAGAGTGATATAAGTAGGATAGGAAGTAGGACTACCTAAAGATAGAGCATACTATTTCCTTTATCAATTATTTGTTTTAAGACCAAATTTTTTTTAGCAACTTTTAATGTCCCACAGTTGGGCAAAGGTATTCTCTATTGTCATATTCTCCACGGTGTGCTGCCTTCTCCAGCCTAGCTTCCGTAAATGCCAGCTTTTCCTAGATCACGTCCGTCTTCTGTTGACTCTAGTCTATAATAAGTTAGTTATATTCTGGTATTTTAGCAGAATGAGAGCAGAGGTGGCCCAGTGGAAACGGCCGCGACTTACAAGTTGTAGGTCGTGCGTTCAAACCCAGGCAGGCGCTTTACTTTGTGTAAATTATTTCAACACCACTGCTCTCAAAACGGTGAAGGAAAACATTGTGAGGAAACTGGCATGTCCTAGAACCAAAAAATTCGAAGACATGTGACATCCACCAACCCGCATTGGGTCCGCGTGGTGGATTACGGCCCACACCCTCTCACAGAGACATTAAAAGGCTGATGATGATGATATGATGATGATTCTAGTGTTTTTGACTTGAAAAGTAATCCAATACTGTCAATTTATTTTAGATCTCTACCCATCTCAATTGAAGTTTGTTAGTCTCACAATTACGTGTTCAATGTTTATGGTGAATTATTCAGACAAACTACCACAAATTGAACTTGATGAAGAAAAAGAACCAGACAAGTGCGAATTGGACTCGCGCGCAAAAGGTTCTGAACACATTATATTTTTAAGTTTTTTTTTAACTATAAACTTCTTATAATTTTTTATTAGTATTAGAATCGGAGGTAAGCCGGGCGAATGGTAATTTTTCATCTATTTTCTTAAATTACTTAAATCTTATTTTTGAATATTAGACCCCCAGAAGTAACCTCATATTTAAAATTTACGTTACACGTCCGTGTTTAGGTCACAGATGTTAATGTGTGTTAATTCAAATTTCAACTAAATTGGTCCAGTAGACTTGGAGAAAATGGGCAGACAGACACACGAGTGATCCTATAATGGTATGCCGTTATTGTATTGGGATATTCGAACCCTAAAAATATATCACAAATTAGAGCAATGTATTTGAACAACGTCAGAACTAGGATACGTTAGATAAGAGCTCCGGAAAATAATTCCCTTGTTGACATATTCAACAAAACCAAAGGGTGGTCGCCTCTGGACTCACTCTCGCTCTCGTGGAGAGCCTCTGAATAATTATGCGGTAACCAAAAAAGAATTATTATACAGCCGTTAACTACGCATACTGTACGTCTAATAAAGTAGCTTTGCGCAAAAATTATTTCTTGGAAACAGCATTTATTTTTAGGTGGGAAAAAAAATAAACAATTTTTTATTGCGCACAATGTAACGCGAACCCAGGCAAGTGGAGTTAAACCCTGCCCCTTTGTTCTAAGCCACATAGGTACTTGTAGGCTACGTTTGATATTCATTGCGTTTTTGTGACTGCAAATGCGTAATTTCGAAATTTCGATTTAAGGTAATGTTTGTTATGAAAAAAGTTTAGTAATAATACGTGGAATTCATATTCGTAAAACAGTTAAAATAAAAATTGCGACTCTGACCTTCAATATCTCCAGAACCAGTAGATTCCCAGGTATGGTCTAGTGGAAAAAAATGATCCAAATAATGTGCAAAATATGTGGCTTTCGGCTTTGAAAACTGTCTTTTTATACCCGATAGTATATTTTTATGCAAGTGGGCCAACTTTATCATTGCAGCCGACGCGGAATACACGCCTGGCAAGGCTGTTTTACAGCCGAGAAACTGCAAAGACAATAATTATCCACGTGTATCAAACGACGTTTTTCAACATCATCATCAGCCTTTTAAATGTCCCCACTACTGGGGCACAGGCTTCCTCTCTATGAGAGGGTGTGAGCCGTAATCTACCACGCGGGCCTAATGCGGGTTGTTGGATGTCACACGTCTTCGAATTTTTGGTTCTAAGACATGCCGGTTTCCTCACGATTTTTTTCTTCACCGTTTTGAGAGCAGTTGTGATGAAATTTATTTGAACTCACGACCTGCAACTTGTAAGTCGCGGCAAATGGCTCGCGAATTTGTTTTTCATGTGACTTAGTAGGGGTGACTAGTCTGATATATTTAATGAATATTATAAATTATGGCTGGGACTGGCCACCGCACTTTTCTGCACTAGTGCGAAATATACCACAGTGCAAGCCTAAAAGCGGAAGAGGCAGGAGCGGAACCAAGAGTGACTAACATAACAGTACTGTAATCCATTCATTTACGGCCGTCCAACATAAATTGTATGCAAACAAGCTGTAGTAACTTACAAGTTTACAACCCATGAACATTAACAATTTAAAACATGCAAATCTATTCCATAACATAACTAACGTAATGATTAACTTTTGCAAGAGCCCGTAGTCTGTAGAAACCAAATGTCGGTTAGCCCATTGTCTTCCAAGATTGTAAACGTAAACGGTTTCCTGTTACCGACTTTTACAACGCACAGCATGTTTTATCTCAACCTCCGTTAAAACTGTTTCAATATTTTACCATTTATATCGGTTGTTTGTAAGTAGGTACCTACTGTTCCATATTACTTTTCCTTCAAGGAACTAAGGACGAGGGCGGAAAGTTTAGTTTATGTGTTATGTACACGAATTATGCGTAACGAGTAGTAACGAACCTCTTTTGGCATGATCTACTTCTAATTTAACTTCTTACTAGCACTTAATTAAATGACTTTAGAATTTCCTTGCGTGATCGAATGAGTAATGCAGATATCCGCAGGTAGCCAAGGTTACCGACATAGCCCGAAGAATCGTCAAACTGAAATAGCAGTGGGCAGGGCACATTGCTCGCAGAACAGGCGGTTGATGGTGCCGAAAGATTCTGGAGTGGCGACAGCGTTCCGGAAGACGCAAAGGTCTTCCAGAAGGTAGACCAATGACCTAGTGAGGATCGCGGGAACTCGATGATGCGAGACGCTCAGTTCCAGTCATTATGGCCAGACCTATGTCTAGCTGTGATTTATGATGATGATGATTAACTGACTTAAAAAAACTGGCCCAGTGTGTGTCGCATTTCACACATTAAGGGTTCCGTACCATATATTGGTATTTGTTAGTAAACTATACGTAATAATAAACATTATTCTCAGTTCATAGGTCAATGGGAAGTAACAAAATTATTCGTAACAAAAGTTTGTGACAGACGACGGATGGACAGAAAGACAGACGGTCATACGAACACGTAAGTGACAACAATAGGGCTCCGTTTGGACCCTTCGGGTACGGAACCCTAAAAAGGAGGAGGTTTTCAATTCGGCTTAATGTTTTTTTTTTGTGTCTTGTTCAGATATTACTTCGCAAATTAAGTGATTCTAATTATTTTTGTTGGATAGAACATGGACAAAGGAACTCTTTAAAAAATCTCCTGGAATTGCTGCAATCGAAAGCCTGTTTATTGTTCACACAATTTCAGTACCTACGTAACATCACGGCGATACACTCTGAAGGGGAAGCAGCTGTGTACAGTTCATTCTGTTACAGCTTCATTTCACCAGTTATGTTCAAATTCCGCGTCATTGGGTAACATAGACATAGATAACTCTATTTGGGTATAATCATTTTATTTATGAACTGATCTTGACGGTTTTTTAACCGACTTCAAAAAAAGGAGGAGGTTCTCAATTCGACTGTATTTTTTTTTTTTTATGTTTGTCAAACAAAGTCAAAGTCAAAGTTTTATTTGCAGATAAATATGGTTACAAAAATTCTTCCAATGCAGTATAATAGTAGCTTAACATATTTAATCATAACATAATGACATGCAAATTTTGGTACACAATTATATCATTTAAATTTGAACTGAAGGAATTCTTGTAAAGTATAGAAGGAATTCTCAATTAGCCAACTGCGTAAAGCCCTTCTGAAACGAACCATTGGGAGTTCTTTAATTTGGTTAGGAATCTTGTTATAAATCTGAATACACATAGGATAGCAACTTCGCCTATACAGTTTCGTATAAAGTCTAGGAATAATTTTTTTTTTTTTTTTTTTTTTTTTTTTTTTTTTTTTTTCTTTTAAAAAAACGTTGCCCCACACTAGGAATATTCCTGTATCGTGGGTGCGTTCACAAACATGTAAATTCACATACACAAGACACCCAGACCCGGAACAACTATCTGCAGGTCATACAAATATTTGTTCCGTGCGGGGATCGAACCCGCGACACGCAGCGCAGCAGCCGAACGCTCAACCACTGCGCCAACCATGCCGTCTATTAGGGAATTAATCTATTAGGGTATCTAGTTTTGAACTTACATTTATCTCCTAGTTTTTCAAACATCTCAGGGTGAGATTTGGTACATTTACATATTTCCTCAATGTAAATACCAGTTATGTGTTTGGTTTAGTTACATCTCCGCGATAGTCCCATTATGTACCTAACTATAATTTGCATTGGACCTAGAACTTTGAAGATACATCTGTGTACTCCTCAAATTAAACAAGTTGAAATAGAAAATGTATGTACAGTGATTGAGATATTGTTACGTTTATGGCAATCCTAAAGCAACATAGGTATTGTGGCGATTGTATACTATACACTGCTTAAATCCGCGTGTGGGTACCGACCAATCAGCTGGCAGTTGAGAATATTGAAGAGTCGTTCGATAGAAAGTGTAGGCATCACAAAAATAAAATTATAAACTGTAATGGTTTTAAATGGGAGCTGACACTCTCGCGTAGCCAGCGAGTGAGACACGTCCCCAAGCTATAGAGCACCTCTAGAACCCTGCAGGCCTTACTGGAACCCTAGGGTTCTACAGTATTTAACCAGCTCTTCTAGCCATATTACTTTTCTATTATCGTTTACGCTAACGCTTAGTACAAAATGTATGGCGATGACTTTACCTGCGTAGATAAGTGTCACGTGACTGATCGCCATATATTTTGTATTAAGCATTAGCATAAACGATAATAGAAAAGTAATATGGCTAGGGGGGCAAGTACATACACACACAACACCAATTTGTAGATTGGTTCATTACGGGCATTATTTTATTCTATAGGCTACTTTATTCTTACTTCTTAATTCTTTATTTTACACCAAAATTTCACATAGTACTTAGTGGTTACACAATTCATGTACAAAGGCGAGTTTAACTCAATGTTGAGTTTTCTCCCAGCAAACCTTTGAGTGATAGAGAGAGATCACATTTCAGGGTAGGATCTAGTGTACCTTCATAAATAATTCACACACATACTAATAAATACCAATATATATTATCTAATATCATGTCAATTTAAAAGGAAGTGCACTTTAATTGTCTTCTTGAAGACATCTAGAGAAGAACAGTCGCGTAGAGAGTGTGGAAGAGAATCCCAGAGACGCACTGCAGTAACAGAAAAAGAGCCAATATAGCGGTTGGAAGTGTGACGCGGAGTACAAAGGAGAAGAGAATTGGCAGTGCGACAGGGTTTACCCGTCGGAACGAAGTACTCAAACCGTTCACGAAGGTATTGAGGAGAATAAGGATTCTGCAGGATAGTATAGGATATCTCGCCGACGCTGAATTGGCAGCCACATCAATTTGGTCCAATTTGAGGAAGCATCAGCAGTCCCAGGTAACTTAAGCGAGATAGTCAGTAACACCAGGGCGCTGCTGGCCTTCCTCGAGGAGCTGGGGTGGATCGAATGACAATGCTGTCCCATCTGTACGCAAAATACGCGCCTTGAGCGTGGAGTAACCAGCCCGACATACATACATACAATACATACATACATACGTTCTGCAGTCGCTCGAGTTTATTTAGGAGTACCTCCGTTGCATCTAGAAAACAGACATCCGCATACATTAACAGTAGGAGAAGGGATTGAGCAAGAGTGACCTTAGTGTGATATGTTTAAGAGACTGAAAAGAGTAAAAGACCCTCTTACTAACAGCAATATGTACCCCATATAGACGTCTAGGTTTTTAGCGCTTTTCTAGTACAATATGGGCATCGAATCATACACTACTGGTGGGAGAGACTGGTGATTTAAAAGACTGAGCATGTATCTGCCACCAATAATGAGCGCTTGCGACTTAGTTGGATTCAGTAAGAGTCCAAAGGATTTAGCCCACTTGTTGATATTTTCAAGGTCATCATTGATGGTATCCACAGCCCCAGCGAGTTCACCCACTTTAAAGTGACGGCATAACTGCAAGTCATCTGCATTAAGATTATAGTTAGAAGATAGGACCTTAGTGATAGCGTTTACAAAATCTGAGAAAAGAAGAGGAGAGAGGACGCCACCCTGATTTACACCCGCAGCCAAATCACACCATTCAGAGGAATCCTCATCAGACCAAACAGACTGCGAACGGCTCCGATGATAAGATTTGAAAAACTCAATTACCGGCGCAGAGACATTAAGGGAGGAAAGGATTCTTAAGAGGATGTCAAAGTCAACAGAGTTAAAGGCACTGCTGAAGTTCAGTAAAACCAACACTCTCAGACATTTGTTTTTTATAGCCAGTCTTATGTCGTCAGTTATTTTGACAAAAGTTGTCACAGTGCTATGGCCAGGTCTGAAACCACATTGGTAAGGACTCAGCAGGCCATTAGAGGACAGATAACAAGACAGCTGCTTCTAAACAACGCTCTCGAGAACTTTGGAGAGGATTGGGAGGATGTATATTGGACGGAAATGGGATGGTGAAAAGGGATTTGAAACTTTAGGAAGTGGTAGGACATGAGCCTTCTTCCAAGCAGAAGGAAATGAGTTAGTGAAAAGTGAAAAATTTACTATGTGAGTTACAACAGGAACTATTTCACTCAAAATAGGTAATAACATTTAAAGCTGAAGGCCTTCGTCATCTTTTTATTTTACCGCCTTACTGGAGATGGATTGGAAACATTTCTTGATATCTAGCTCAGTAATTTGGTGGAAAGTGAAAGAAGCAATTGCTGGCAAAAGAAGATTGGAAAGATCATTGAGAGTCGAAGATCTAACATCGTTATCGAGTATAATTGGTGACGTAGAAAAGTGCGCATTAAGTGCATTGAGGTCCATTTTATCAAGAAAACTCTTGCTAGAGGCTTTGCCAATACCAAGAGTCATTAAAAAATGTCTTACTTGTGTTGGGTTAAAGTTATCAATTGAGTTGTGAATGTGGCGCCTTTTCGCATTCCTACACAAATGACTGCAGCGATTTCGTATCTTGTTATAAAGGTCCCAGTTTTCCTCAGTGGGCCGCTTCCTGTTTAAACGCTTTGCTTTAATAAATCTATAATGCTCAAATATAATTCGTCATAGCTAATATTAAAGTTGAAGGGCGTCTTCTGCAAAGGACATACCCTTAATGTACAGTTATTTCTGCCGTTAGGTAAATGGTTGTGTTAGGTTTAGGTAGGTGTCGATCGACTCTCCAAATGTGTAATGAAAAGAGACTACCGTTTGCGCTTCTATTCGTAGGGACGTAGCTCATGTGACGATTGTAGACACAGCCTAATTTCAGTGGGTCTGCATCGGCCTTTAGCTAGCAGATTAGAATATTGGAGAGTTATGGAATGATTAAGAAGAGTAGGTGTCACATTTGTTTTATGTCGGATAGAAGTTTTGCCCTTGCAAGTGGGCACATGTATAATTTTACTTTGATATTTAATAATGATTTAAAGTGCCCTCAGCTCTTTTCTTATCCGGCGGCAGCGAGTTACCCTTTTGTACAGTACCCTCGCAATAAGCCAGCGAGTCGCCAAGCTACGAGACATACCCCGAACTTCGAAGAACGTCCCAGGATCCCTGTAGGCCGTACTGGTGCCTTGGGGTCCTACAGTACTTATATTAAAAAAATAATTTGGGAAGTTGGTATCAAAATAAGATGAAACGTCCAGTTTTGTTTCTTTTTTTTTCCGACTTCTGAAATTTAATTTATTTTGCAATTTTGTGTATGTTTTTGGAAGTCGGTTGTATTTTTTGTTTCGAGTTTTTTGAGTTTAGTTAAGTTTTGGCACAGTAGGCTCAAATTAAAACCAGTCTTTAACCAGTGCAGATGTTATCTCAGTCTCAAAGTCTCATCTAAGATACATTAGTGTTTTGTTATTCTGCAAGAAACTTACTTTCAGGGACAATAAAAAAGAATTAGACAATGCAGGTTTACTTCAAGCTCACCTTATCTACATTTTTACGGTGAAATTTTTCACAGAATCTGTCAGCAGTTTGGGTTTACAAACCCAGACCTACAACATACGGCACTCCTGATGGAAAGTAGTCCCCTTTTTTTTCCTTACCTGCCCTGAGTGCCCAGGGGCGAGGTAACTCTGTTTCGAAATTATCCTTAACCCCTGGGCAGGCATCGGCCATGACCCCGTCATTATTGCTGAGAACTCTTTGAGGTGCGCGTGGAACACTACGCGCCGTCAACTCTCGGGCCTGGTGCTGATCGGACGGTGAGCTACCCACTACTCGCCGTCCGCAGGCCTGGGTATGGAAAGTAGCCCCTGCCGCCTTTGGACACCCGTCCGTGGATATGACCTAAGATAGAAACGTAGCTCAATGTTGAAAAATCTTAACTCATCAACTACTGGATTACACAAATGCTGGCAATTTGACGCGTGTCTATTTTTCAGTCAAGTATTTTTTTTTTAGGCTTTCGTTTGACCACTATCTCACCTGATGGTAAGCGATGGTTTGGTAGACGTTGAAGCATGTTTGCCTAGAAGTATTCCATTAACTCCTGACTTAAAGATCCCCAGGCTATAGGTGTCAGGAAACTTACTCCAGCAAATAATTACTAGTAAATCTACTAGTACTAATACGTATTATCAACCTTTCTTGAATTGAACTGTGACCCTGTTTAAAATCTGGCAATTACGGCAACCCTGGCCTTGAACACATCCGCTTCAATATTTCATGGTTTGCCTGATCAATTAAGATGTTAACGAAATCTGTGCCAAGTAGACAATGATCCGGCAACAGACAGCCGTATAAATTGTGATTGGTCACTGACCTACACCGGTGCGTTTAACTTGGCACCTTTACAATTTTCCAGACTGACGATTTGTATTTGCGGTGGGAATTTAAGATCAAGAGGAAGACTCTTTATATTCCATTTCTTTGTTGCATTACAAGTTTTTAAGTTCCACTAAAATGGGGACCGATGGCCTGATGAAGGTAGCGGGTAACCAATGGATGCGAAACGTACAGGACCGGTCGTTGTGGCGACACTTGAGGGAGGCCTATGTCCAGCAGTGGGCGTTTGTCGGCTGAAATGATGATGATGATGAGGATGAAGTTTAATGTTGATGTGAAACTCTATGATTTTGTTAAATGTAACTAATAAAAACAAGACAATACCTAAACAGAATAGTCTCTCCGATGAAGATTCATTAGTTATAGAAGAATTATGGAGAAGAACAACTCAGAGACTCCACGACTGACCACACTTCTCTGTCAATTTCATTATTGGGTTTAATAATAACATTGGTAGGTACTTAACATTCAATCAATCTGCCTAGCCTTTTCCCAACTATCTTGGGGTCGGCTTCCAGTCTAACCGAATGCAGCTGAATACCAGTGTGTACAACACTTCAATTCAATGGATTTGAATTAAAATAGGTAGATATTAGTTCATCTGCCATCTGCCTAGCCTTTTCCCAACTATCTTGGGGTCGGCTTCCAGTCTAACCGGATGCAGCTGAATACCAGTATTTTACATGGAGCGACTGCCTATCTGACCTCCACAACCCAGTTCCTGGGTAATGCGATACCCCTTGGTAAGACTGGATGTCAGACTTTCGGGCTTCTGACGACCCATAACGACTGTCAAAGATCTACTTATGACAGCAGAGAACTACAGGTTAACGCGCTTTCCGAGGCACTGAGGAGTCTCGGTATGTAAAGATGGTCTCCCATCTATAGACCAACCCCGGCAAGCGTAGTTTAACCTGATGGATCGACCACGATTAACACGAGCTCCTCCTCCCTGGTAGGTACTTGACATTGTGTTACGAAATTATCGGTAATGATGGTGGATTCTCACTTTACTTTCTATGTTCTTTACAAGTCAATATTTATCTTTAACGATGTTGATACGGTTTAGCGGTTACTTGCCAACATTTTACGTACAGTTTTCTTGTGTGAAAGTTTGAAGAACCGATTTCCGATTTGAGTCTTTCTTCTTAAGGCCCTACTAACGGTCCAGTGACGCCCTCATTGAATAAAAAATCGTAGCATAGCACAGAAAATAAATATAAAAAAATCCAACTTCACGTTTGTTACAAAGAGGATAAAGCATTTTTACGTTTTTAAAACAGGTCTCAGAATGTTTCGTATCGTAAGTAGCAGGCAAAAGTACAAAAACCGGCCATTTCTGACACTTTTGCCTACTACTTTAATACCACTATATATTGGGTCCTTACATATTATGAAATTGGCGTTTTTGTCTCACAAATAGAGAACCGCGTCACTCCTATGAATTAAAATATTTATCAATTGCTTGATATTATATCGAATAATGACCGTCATAGATTACTGCCAATAGTAAAAAAACCTTATTTCTTATAGTTTTATAAACAAAACAATATACCTTAAAAGACTCCTCTTTTTGTGAGCAGTAATGACCACTATATTTGTTTCAATTTATCTAAAACTTATTTTTGTTGCTTAATCTAAGAGGCATACGTTATCTTAGTTTTTAAACATTATTGCATAAGAGTTTTAAAACATTAGTGTTCGTAGTTGTTAAATATATTAAGAAAATGTTAGTATGAAAATAAATGCAACTTCTTTAAAATTCTCCATCATCAGCCTTTTAATGTCCCCACTACTTGGGCACAGGCCTCCTCTCTGCGAGAGTGTGGGCCGTAATCCTTCAAATTTTTGGTTCTAGGACATGCCGGTTTCCTCATGATGTTTTCCTTCACCGTTTTGAGAGCAGTAGTGATGAAATAATTTACACAAAGTAAAGCGCCTGCCTGGGTTTGAACTCGCGGCCTACAACTTGTAAGTCGCGGCCAATACCACTGGGCCACCACTGCTCTCAAAAATTCTCCATACAAAACGCTAATTTCGTAAGTGGGGACCTAATATGTACATGGGGAAGCTGGTCCTGATCAAGAAGGTGGGGCGCCCTGCGGACTCTCCGTCCGCTTACCGGCCCATTGTGCTGCTCGACGAGGTGGGCAAGCTCTTTGAAAGAGTAATTGCAGACCGCCTCGTCGGGCAGTTGGTGCGGGTGGGGCCGGACCTGGCGGAGAGCCAGTACGGCTTCCGCAGGGGGCGCTCCACGGTGGACGCAGTCATGCGCGTAAGAGCCCTCACGACGGGGGATGCAGTGGCCCGGGGTAGGGTCGTCTTGGCGGTGTCTCTGGACATCGCCAATGCCTTCAACACCCTGCCCTGGAGTTGTATAGTGGAGGCACTCCGGTATCACCGGGTGCCGCCCTACCTCCGTCGCGTAGTCGAGGCGTATCTGAAGGACAGAGCCGTCATCTACCCCGGTCATCAGGGAGTATGGAACCGGCGAGAGATGTCGTGCGGTGTTCCACAGGGATCGGTCCTGGGGCCGCCCTTGTGGAACATCGGATACGACTGGGTGCTGCGCGCCGACCTCCCCGCTGGCGTCAGCGTAGTGTGCTACGCTGACGACACGCTGGTCTTAGCGCAGGGGAGGTCGCACGAGGCGGCGGCCGAACTTATGACACGCGGGGTTGCGACAGTCATAGAGAGGATCCGGCAACTGGGACTCGAGGTGGCATTGCACAAGTCCGAGGCCATGTGTTTTCATGGTCGTCGGAACGCGCCACCTGCGGGTTCCCAGATCACGGTAGGAGGGGTTCGCATCGGCGTCGAGGGTACGATGAAGTACCTGGGACTCGTCCTCGACAGCCGGTGGAACTTTGTCGAACATTTTCGACGTTTGGCTCCCAGATTGGACAGGGCCGGGGCCGCCTTGAAGCGGCTCCTACCCAATCTGAGGGGGCCAAATGCCTCCTGCCGGAGGCTCTACGCGGGGATCGTGCGGTCCATGGCCCTCTACGGGGCACCGGTGTGGGCGCGTTCGTTGAGGCAGCGATCAGCTCGCCTGATGAACGCGTCCCAGAGGGTCATGGCGATCCGTATCATCCGCGGATACCGCACGATCTCCCGTGAGGCGGCGAGCCTCCTTGCCGGACTGTCACCGTGGGATCTGGAGGCAAAAATCCTCGCGCACCTGTACGAGTGGCGCGAGGAGGCCAAACGCCGGGGCGAAACTCCGCTGCCGCGACAACTCGCGGCTCGGCGGACCGAGCTCCGGCAGGATCTCATGGTGACATGGAGAGAGCGACTGTCGCAACCCAGCGCTGGGCACGCCACCATCGAGGCGGTAGTGCCCCTCTTTGAGGAGTGGCTGGAGAGGCGTCACGGCGCCCTCACCTTCCGCCTGACGCAGGTGCTCACCGGACACGGCTGTTTCGGGAGGTACCTGTGTCGGATCAGGGCGGAGGTGACCCCTGAGTGTTTCCACTGCGAGGATCGCCCAGAGGACACGGTGGAGCATACGGTGGAGGTTTGCCCCGCTTGGGCAGAGCACCGCCGTGTCCTCGTGGATGCGATAGGCGACAGCGACCTCTCGCGCCGTGCCCTGGTTCAGGCCATGGTACGGAGCGAGAGGGAATGGGAGGCCGTCTCCTCCTTCTGCGAAGCAGTAATGCTCGCGAAGAGGGAGGCGGCACACGTTAGGGAGGCTCAGCAACGGCCGAGTCGCCCTAGCGCCCCCAGCCGCGACCGCCGCAGGAGACGCCAGGGGCCGCGAGACGATCTCCGGCCACCGTAGACCCGGGCCTGCGGACGGCGAGTAGTGGGTAACTCGCCGTCCGATCAGCACCAGGCCCGAGAGTCGACGGCGCGTAGTGTTCCACGCGCGCCTCAAAGAGTTGTCAGCCAAGGGAAGGGGCCTGCCACGGCCGGTGCCTGCCCGGGGGTGGAGGATAAATTCGAAAGAGTTACCTCGCCCCCGGGCACTCGAGGCAGGGAGGAACAGGGGTGGGTTTTAGTCAGTAAGAGTCTGACACACTCTTCCGCTCCACCCTAGAGCGGAAGAAGTCATTGGATGATTTCCCACCCCCCAAAAAAAAAAAAAAAAAAAAAAAAAATATGTACATATTTGTTAGTACGGGCCAGTCACTTACGGTAGAAGAATTCCTCTAAACCTGCATAAATAATTTTATGATGAGCATCATTATCAAAAATATCCTATTCCAAATATAGTATTCTATTCATAAGTGGCCAGGCATTTTTATTAGGGTTTTCATTGAGGCCTCTGTATTTTAAATATAACTGTGGATCTAGCATTAACTCTGTTTACTCCGGTGATAAAGGCTTTTTTTTTTGGGAGTGGGAAATCATCTAATGACTTCTCCCGCTCTAGGGTGGAGCGGGAGTGCGTGTCAGACTCTTACTGACTAAAACCCACCCCTGTTCCTCCCTGCCCTGCATGTCCAGGGGCGAGGTAACTCTTTCGAATTTATCCTCAACCCCTAGGCAGCTGTTGGTGATAAAGTCTTAATATAAAGTCACGCTTATTTGATTAATAGTGCTGCCATCTATACAACGACATAGAAACTACAATCAGTGTAAAATAGCTTAGCGCGTGAGCATACAACTTAAACTTCAAAGTCTAGTGAGTTGTTAGTGCCTGCTTCGCCCACTGTACACTGTGGCGCTAATAGCGTGTTTCCATTTGATAGATTTGTTTTTTCTCATTTTTAAGTATACCCATGTTATTACTGATGTGATAACTTTCAAAGAGGAATGCCCAAAAATGCCTAAAATAGACAGAAACAACTTATAGTCCTTAATTCTATTACAAAAATATGTTAGATGAAATAATTCTTAAGTTTATTAATATATAACGATCACTAAAATATGTGACGTGATATCCACCTTATATTTTTATTGGAGGTCGTGTTTATTTGACATGAGTAAGTGACATTCAGCCATAGAGGAATCGTCAAATAAACCTTATCGAACTATTTTATAGAATAGTGCACAGTTATTATTAATTTAGTATAATTCGACCTATATTTATCGTAAATCTAATTATGCATGTCATGTGTCAATATTAATTCAAATCAATTGTTTCCTAGAAAACGTATCGTAGGCTGTATGAATCACATGTCCTTTGCTTTACTGACAGTTTAACATTTCTGCATTTCTTGTTTTTTATTGTTTATTTGATCCATGGTTTTACGTCATAAGGCGGATATCAAGTTAAATATTTTACTGATCGTATTTGTACATATTTTTATTCCATATAGAAATAAGGACTTTTAATAGTTTCTGAAATAATTCACTCAAAGTAAAGCGCCTGCCTGGGTTTGAACTCATGACCCACAACTTGTAAGTCGCGGCCATTACCACTGGGCCACCACTGCTTCTAAATTATTTCATCACCACAGCTCTCAAACCGGTGAAGGAGAAATCCTGAGGAAACCGGCATGTCCTAGAACCAAAAATTCGAGGACATAATGTGACATCCACCGACCCGCATAGGGCCCGCGAGGTGAATTACGACCCACACCATCTCACAGAGAGGAGGCCTGTGCCCCAGCAGTGGGGACATTAAAAAGGCTGATGATTAATAGTTACTGTCCATTTCAGGCATTTCTTTGTATGGCTGATGGGCATTCCCCTTGAACGTTAATCAGACTTGATAATGATGATTAGAAATTATGTCATAATTAATAAAATGTTATGACGGTATTAGGTACATTAAAAAGTTACAGACCACCTATGCTGATATAGTTCATACAAATAAAATGACCACAACTTCCATAATTTATCATTTTATTTACAAACGTTCCCACAAAGATGAAATCAGCACAAGATACATTAATGGGTAGCAAGTAAAGTCGGTGGGACACAGAAAATAAATATTCATTTAATTTACAATGACTACCTAAATAAACTATCGAGTAACTCTACTAATTCACATTGAAGATTTTATTTTACAATCACAATAATACATTATCAATCTTTACCATTGTTATTAACATTATCATCATTTTCATCAACACCATAATCTTTACTAGATGTCAGAGTATGATTTCTTTTGATTTCTACATACATTGGATCATAAGTATGAAAACCTGACACAGACTGCTCTAAACGTTTTTTTCTATTATTCTCTGGATTTGCATCTAACCATACGTTAACGTTTTTTGAGTTTTGATTAATGCTTCTATAATGACCATTTATTTGAGGTACATACGTCCACACTGTTGTGGTTTCTTCAACTTTCTCTGTACTTTTGTTAATCTGGGGCACTGCGGTAGTAGTTTTTACAAATTCGTTTTTAAGCTTAATAATAAGCGTACTAGGTTCCTCTTGTATTTCTACTTGATCGCCAGAATTTCTCCTACTAATCTCTATATTTTGATAGTTATTTGTTCTTCTCTCGAAGTCTACATAGTGATTTGGTACTTTCGCGTCTTCGGCATTGAATTGTAATACTTCAGTTGGTGCAGGCCATGGATACTCAGTTGTCATTTCGAAGAAAGGTTGCATGGTTGTTACTTTAGGCAGAGACGGTATTTCTGATCTAATTTCTACAGGTATGTACCCAGAACTGCCCACGTGATGATCTTCTATTTGTGACGTAGATAGTTCTATGGGTGCTTTCGTTGTGTATGGATTTGTTTGCGTCGGTAGCATCGTTGGATGTAAGGTTTTCGTTTCGTTTCTCTTATGAGTTTTTTCGTCAGGACTGTACACTTTGACGTGAACTATCATTTGAGTACCTGTTTCTGTGTGTATATTTTCTTTATTTTGGTTCTCTTTGATCTTTGCTGCTTTGGTTTGTTTATTTATTATATTGCTTAAATATCTCGGCCTTTTATACGGAGTATATATGCGCCGAAACGCAACATTGGATTTTCTTTTAAACTGTATCAATGGTCGTGACGTTGTGAGATAGATGTTATCTAAAGATGTTGCTGTGGTCGTTTGTTCCTTTTTGACAGGAAATAAATTGAGCATAACGCTGAATGATTTAGTGGTGCTAACGGGTGGTGCTTCTGTTTGTCTTACTTCACTGGAACTAGGTAGTAATTTATGACTACCGTTATCACTCTCCTCACATTTGTTACCTAGACAATTCCTTTTGTGGTATGGAATCTGTCGGAACATTGGATACTTGTTGGAAGCATCCAAAAGACTGGGAGTAGGAATTGGTGCAAATCTCAAAAAATCATCAGCTAATAAATTCACATCTCCAGGATTTTCTGGTTTGAAATTGAAGAGTGGATCTGCTAGATGATTCGATTTTAATGTCTTAATATTTTCTGAACTTGCTTGTTGTAAATCTGTCTTCGAATCGGCATCTGGTACTTTGTTTTCTAACATAGGTTCTATATAAAGACCTGTAAAAGCTATATGTGTGCTCGGAGGTTTAGCATGCATATCTCCAGATTTTGCATTGATTGTTGTTTCTAAATATTTGATGATTTGTCGTATGTTTTTTAATCTTTCTTCGTTACGATATCTTTCTATCCAACTTCGTGATCCGTATGTTTTACTGAAGGGCAATGGGGTAGGGCTTCTGTATTCAAAGAAAAATGGTCGTGGGCTGGTCCTTCTGACCGCGTTTGGTTTAAAAGTTGGTCTTGTGGTTGTCGGTTTTATAATTGTCATGTTATATCTTCTTCTTTTGGTAAATGGTCCAGACGTTTCTAGTGTTGGGTCAAAATAGCTACTTTCCTGCAAAGCATTTATTAGTAGGGGCATACGTTCGTAATAATCTTGGTCGAGTCCGAAGTAGCTTCGGTCGAGTCTATCGGCAAACGGTTGATCGCCATCAGTTCGGTTCACGCCCTTCTTGTTTTGTACTAAACTCCATTCTACAGCAATCGCGTACTCGTAGATGAGAAGAATTACCTGAAAAATATAAACATACAAGTTATTACTTTGATATGTAATCTTAAAACTGACAGGAAAATTATATTAACACAGAAATATTATGGAAATGTTAGTCACTGTTTGCTTTGCTTGTATTATGTTTTTTCAAAGGAGCTAGACTACTGGGCGCTCTGGGATATTCTGTTAATACAAGTAAATATGAAGAAGTGCTAAAAATACCTTATATACGAATCTTGTGAACAAGGGCTCATTAATAAATGCCTTTATATGGTTTTTTTTTTAAATAAATGCTTTGAATTTGAATTTGTACTTTAAAAACCTATTTGAAAACAGTCGTTTGTGAACCTATAAAACACTTTCTAAAAATAATACATTGAACACTGAATATTTACTAATATTTTAAATATTCAGTGTTATATAATATTTATCCAAGTTTAACAATATTTTTATAGAAAACACGTTTTATTTGTGTAACAATATAACTTTTTTTTATAACAGTGTCAGTACAAATCTGTGGAAAACTAAATTTTAATACAATAACAATTGTGTGTCTCACGGTTGCGCCAAATAGGCTATCTACATCTTTCACTAAATTACCTTCAAATAAAAATTAAATTACTTGCATAGATTAAAATATAAGGATATCTACAAACAAATACAGTGTCAAACAAAATTAGTAAATATTAGTAAAGAAATTCGAGAAAGAAACGTCAACTAAGTACAAATGCTAATATGAATAGCATCCTCACGTACCGGAATTGCGTAATATCCTTTTGAGCAAGCTAGAAACTAGACTGATTCTAATTTTGTGACTCCTTGTGATTAAACCTATTCAATTTAACTAAAGGTACGTATATAATTGTTTACGTTTCATGAATTTTGCGGCCTGCATGTATTTTATGTTTCAGTTTGACGCAGATTGTTTACAAATGACGAGTATCCACCCACAATCACATAATCCATTCAACCACCTATCACTAAAATAGTATAGTGTATGATAAAAATAATAGTGGTAATGAAAACTAATACATACAACCGGAGATAACATAAAATTACTTAAAGCTTATTTGCTATTTTGAAATTCTAGGTACAGTATTCTACTTATCAATAGTTGGCAAATCAAAGATATTGCTGTTGAAATTATACAGATCGTAGTCGCCATGTTCATCTTGTGACCATTCCTGGTTCCGTAGAATTTCCAAATATATCGGACGTAGAGCGGGCAGCATCGACGTGGTAGATTTAGTTATTGTTTTCCCTTTTGTTTTTAATGAAGCCCATGGATTGGTGTTCTTCGTTGTTGCTATACTGGTGTCAATTGATGCCGTAAAATTTTTGTATTTGTAAGTAGTTATGGTACTCTCTGTTGGTCGTGAAAATTCATCTTGAAATTCATCATTGTCACCTACATTGTCACCGGTCAGTTGGTCTGTATTAAACAAATGTGGATGGTATTTAAACTTGGTTGTTACGTCAGGTGCCGAATTAGTTATTTCAATATTTTTAAAAGTATTGGGAAATGTATGAAGTGTTGTAGAATCAACAGAAGTTTCAACCGAATTTGGAACATTAGAGGTAACTTGCAATCCTGAGTTTTTGTATTTGTTATTTGATGGCGTTGGAGGTTCAGGTTCTATTGTATATTTCCACACTTTGGCGATTTTTTCTTGAGGAAGGTATATCATATCGGCGAGTTTACGCATCGAAGTTAAGTCTAAGTCCTGTTGCGTAGTAGCCGGGTTATTATTTATAGGTTGTACATTATCTACTGCACCTAATCCCATATTTTCGCGAAAGGACACAGTTTTAGTTTTTGATGATTCTGTGCTGTGAACGTCTATGTTTTCAAAATCAGTCGTTTTCCTAGGTTTATTGTTAAAATAATCATCATACTCTTCTTCTTTGTATAACGGGACGCTTAAACGCGAATAAGGAGGATCTAAAGCGTATGATTGCAACCATTTATCAGTGCTCATCTGTCGTGGTTTTGAAATAAATCTGATTGGTACAATCGTTTCTGTAGTTACATGTTTTACTTCTGGGTGTTTAGTAGTTTGAGTATATGGTGACTCAGTAAATGTAGCAAATGATCTGTAGTCCTTGCTCGTTTTTTCTAATGTTTGATAGTCAGGCATTTTACTGTTTATTTTCGTTGGCACCTGTATTATATTGTCTTTAATGGATTTAATATCAAATTCATTATGTGTAGGTGCCTGTGTTGATGTTTCAGTAACCGTATAACTTGTAGTACTGGGAGTAGTTGGTGGTGTGGTGACGGTACTAGTAGATGTGGTGGTTTTAGAGCAACAGTTTGTGGTTGTTTTTGTTTTTGTTTTTTTTTGTTTTTTTTTCGTAGTCTTTCGAGTTGATTTCATAGCAACCATGGAATGGTCAATTACTCGATGATTCGTTGGTCGCACTGTTCGAGCGGTTGTTAATCTGTTAAGGGCTTTAACATGTTTTGTTATATTTTTGCATAAATCCAGGCGAAGTTTATCACCAATGACTTGTGGAACCAAATCTTGTAAAACTGATATCAATTTACTCAGCAGTAGCCCCAATTTCTTTGGACAATTACAAGTGACTACACCCTCGTTACCTTCCTTTATTATTTCTTTTCTATTTATGTCTTTCTGGGAATAAGACAACTGCTGAATGTTTCTCATTTTGTCTGTTTTTGTTATGGGCACAGTTTCAGCTGTCAAAGGATTTTCAGTATAATCAAATTCTTTTTTTAATCCAACTTTATCATTAATCATTTTGTCGAAATAATTTAACATTCTTTGGTAGTCTCTTATCTTTCTTATTTTAGTGAGATATTCTAACCGTTCTGTTGGAGTTTTCCAGTGTATTAAAGGAGATGTTTTATGATCAGTCGAGTAATGCCTAGTGGTCGGTAATTTCAGCCAATACTTTGAATCAGAAAAAATATTTTTCGTAAAAGTAGCTTCAGTAGAGTCTTTTCCTTCATAATGTGGACTGGAACTTGAATACTCTTCTAGGATTTTCTCTAAATACCGGTTCTTGTTCAGTGCCTTTAATAATATTGGCAGCAGTTTGAGTGTTGTCCTGTCAAAGTTTATTTTCTTATTAAACTTGGAACTGATTGATGTAATATCACTATCGTTCATAAATCCTATCCAGTTGGGTTTCAACGAGTTTTTTTTAATAACATTATTACCCTCTGAGTTGTTGATGCTATATTCATATACCAGAATAACGCTCTGAAAAAGAAAGAAAAAAAGAGTTAAATAATTACAATTTAAGTTGTAAAATGTATAATTTTTTAAACAATGTAAGTTATAATAAGGGTTTAATTAATTAATAACAATGCGTAGATACTTAACTTACCAATTATTATTCAAGTCACAATAATAATGTAGGATATTAGTAACACAGTGAGTGTACCAGTGCTAAGTAGTCATTATAATATTTAAATGGTGCATAACATTATTCAGGTTAAAATGTACAACTAGAAACTTAACCTGCACGCCACATAAACTTACATTGTCATCAATTTGTTTCCTGTAAGTTTATTTATTTATTTATCATTTAAACTTTGTGCAATACAAATGTACAAAGGCAGACGTAATGCCTTAAGCATTCTTTACTAGTCAACCAAGGATGGTGGACAGATGGGCAGGTGCATAAAACAAGAAAGTACTATTATTAAGAGGAAAATGGGTACAAAAGTATATCGAGTGTAAAAAGACAGTTTCCGAAGCAAAAAGCCACATATTCTACCCATTATTTGGATATTTTTTTTCCATTAGACCATACCTAGGAACCTACTAGTTCTGGATATATTGAAGGTCAAAGTCGTAATTTTTTTTAGTTTTTTACGAAAATGAATTCCAAGTTTAATTACTAAACTTGTTTCCAAACAAACATTACCTGAATTTTCCATTTATCTTAACAAATTACGCATTTGAAGTTACAAAAACGCAATGAATATCAAACGTATCCGACAAGTACCTTCGTGGTTCAGAGCAAAGGGGCGGGGCTTAGCTCCGCTTACCTATATTCTCGTTATATTGTGTGCAATAAAAAATAGCTTTTATTTTTATACCTAAAATTAAAAGTAGTTTCCCAGAAATAATTTTTACGCAAAGCTACTTTGTTAGATGTACAGTTTTTTTTGTAGTTGACGGCTTTGTGATGTGTCTTGCTACACCCTTTATATATAACACAGTTAAAATAAATCCTGCTAATATTATAAATGTTAAAGTTTGTGGGGATGTATGTTTGTTACTCTTTCACGCAAAAACTACTGAACGGATTTTGATGAAACTTTACAGTAATATTGCATAAGAATCAATAAATATACATCAGAATAACACATAGGCTATAACTTATAATGAGGGGAAGTATAAATACCACGCAGGCGAAGCCGCTGGCAGAAACTAGTATACATATATCTATATGTTTAATATAAAGTACCTATATACAAATATAATGGATAGGGGCTTTTGCGACGACTCTATTACTTGCGTAGAAAGTAATTCCTCAACTTAAATGCATACTGACTGGTGGCCATCCTGAAATTGAGAGGAAGCGCATTCCACGGAAGGCTGGACTGTATACGAAAGGAAGAATGAATAAAATCAGAAGTATGGGAAGTGCAAAGTAAAATGAGATTGTTAGAAGAATGCAGATTCCTGGCGTGTTAAGCGTATTGGAAGTGAGATATAAGATAAGAAGGAGGCGTGGAAGAGTTGAGCACACATAAAAGTGTCGAAACGTCAACGCACGCAACACTGCAACACTGTCAACACAATAGGTATTAGTTGATTGGTAGGTAGAATTGCATAAATAATTGTACAAATTATGGCATTTATTGCTACTAAATGTTACTTCAAACTCGTTAAAAAAAGATTTATCTAATAATAAAACCGTCATAATATTGTTTATTAGTTCATTAAACCATATCTTTACGACAATGGGTGTGGTTAAGAATCTACATAATAGCATTTTGTGAGAACTGCAACATATTGTTATGTTATTTAATATTGCATATAAGAAGCTACTTTTACGCTCTATATGTGTTATTGTGCCATTATTGCATTTTATTTGCCTTAGGTTGGTATACGTAACCTATCTGCGATCCCAGCTAATGAACACGAGGAACAACTCCCTTATGATACTTTTCTACCAGAGATGTACAAATCTAAGCGGTGCGCAAGGAAAAATCCAGCAAAAGGATCATTAATTTCTAGCATGGCTTAGTGCAGCTCTAATGGGCTGGCGAGACTAGGAACTTTTACATGCAATAAAGCGAGTAGTTTGTGCGAGGGAAGCAAGCGCGAAGTGTGTGACTGAAATGAGTTCGCTATGCATCTTCACACCACTCTGCTTCACACCACCGCAGCTACACAGTACACATCTTCGCACCACACAAGCTCCTCGCACAGCTTTGGTGTAAACAGTCATATATTTTCACGTCTCCGCTACATATCCTCATACCATCTTGCTGGAAAAGCACCCCACTAATTTTGTATAAATCGTTTAAAGTTAAGGCAAGAGGCTCTAAACAAGGGACATTCAGTCACCGATAGAGTGGGGAAAGCGATTCTTAGAAATGAATGTAACTGAGAACCGCTATCGAAACGTCCCGTGATCGCCCCTAACATTGTTGGATTTAGAAATTTTCTATCGCTAATAGGATGACACGTCTTTATCTAGAACCAAATTTTTTAAACGCTTGATCTAATCAACCGTTAAAAAAATTGTAACACATAACATGATTTAAAAGAGTGTCCATGGAGTTCTTGCACGTTCTTCTCCACTATGGATGGCTTTGGGATGTGCAATTAGGGTCATCTTTCTGACTGACCGATATAATGACAATTCAAAAGTGCCTGAAAAGGATTTATTTAATTTTGAAAAAAAAAAACTTTTTTACAATAAAAAAACCACCGACTTCCAAAAAAGAAAATACACTAAAAAATTAAAAATAACTTTAACTTCGGAAGTCGGTGTTTGTATTTTATTTCGTCGTTATTTGTCACCGACATCCAAAATTAAAGTTATTTTTAAATCTTTAGTGTATTTTTTTTGGAAGTCGGTTGTTTTTTTTGTAAAAAAGTTTTTTATTTTTCACTTTTAAGTTGTTATACCCCAGAACTAAAAACCCCAATAACATGGAACGTGGAATTTAAACATACTCGTAATTGGAGGCAACCAAAACGTCATCTATGTATACATATTTTTAGTTTTTGCTCAGTTTTCAAAGCAATTTCGATAAAATTTATATGGGATCACCTGGGAAGTATACCCTTTCAAACAAAAAAAAATCGAAATCTACCCAGCCATCTTCGAGTAATCGGGGAACATACATAAAAAAAAATTAAAATTAAAAAAAAAGGTTCCGACGAATTGAGAACCTCCTCCTTTTTGAAGTTGGTTAATCAATGTTTTGAGTTTGGGTTTGAAAATTTTATGGTTACACTGACATACATTTTAACTTATTAAAACCACTTTTAAGGAGATAAGTAAAATAAACAGTAAATGTTTTGCAAATTGCTTTAATTTGTGAGACTGTTAGGTATGGTTAATTGTTTCAGCAGATTGGATATTAATTGATAAATGCGAAAGCATACAATCTTCGTTTTATATGTTTCATGAGTGACATTTATTTTGTTTTTAAGAGCGGCTTTACTGACGAATACGTACATATGTGACACGCACTCCACGTGCATCTGCCACGCATCACCTGCTACATAGATAGTTTTTAAAACATATGGTACCTATGGAGGTACCCTAAGTTGTAGTGGGTATAATTTTATTTTTCTCGACTATCCTATAGTGTGGGGTATTGTTGGATAGGTCTTTTAATATCATTGCGGGGTTGTTAAGACTCTTCTTCGATTCAGTAATTCGTTTGCGACATATTTAACTTTAAAGCGATATTTTTTGTTCGAATCGAGCGTCCGCCTCCCGGGGACTAAAAGCTAAAATGTTGCTTGAAAAATCTGAAAAAATTCGTAATGGTAATATGTATAACAAACTTTGAAGGAAAACTATCACGGCTAAGTTAGCATTGTAAATTTAAGAGTAATATTGATCGAACTAATAAAATGTACCTACTTTGAAAATTTGGCACCAAACTCATAATCCTTAGAAAAAAAATACTTAGGTGAAGTTGTTACTTATTTAATATTTAAAATAGGTAGTAAACATGTCAAATTTTCCATTTTATTTTTTACGTTTTTAATTTAAACGTTTTGTCCGTTAAACCGTGAACTCAATTAATGTGATCATAGTAATAAACATAAAGCCCCCCTCTAAGTCCGCATGTTATAACGAGTGACTACGGAACCCTATCATGCACATAGGCGTTTCAATTAGATTATTGTTACCTAGAATTTCATAGTTTAGTCGGACTGAAAATTAGTAGATACACAAAACGAAGACAAAAAGGTCGATGTTGGAGCACGCTTGTCCAGAAGCAAGCTATTCACTCTTGACTTAAAGACCCCAGGTTGTAAGAAGCTATCAGGAAACAGACTCCGGCAGGGAATTTCACTCCTTAGCTGTACGTACAATGAATGTGTTTCCAAAACGTTTCAGGGTGGGTGGGATTCATATGAGTATAAATTTATGTTTAATCTTTGTATTTAAATAAATATTAATCGCATTGTTTTTATATTGCACCTACCACTATTTGTCTCTGTATCACCCAAAGGTTGACTGGTAGAATATGCCTGAGGCATTAAGTCCACCTCTGTACTTGTGTGCATGAAGTGTTAAATATAAATAATTAAATGGCTCAGTCAGAGCGCTACGTAGGATTTTTTCAAATCACGACTCTTGCTAGATGTATATTTTGAGATTTCAGTCAAACTCAAAGCATTTACTTTATCTCTACCTTTTTTGACAGGTGCTTTTGGTTTGAAGTTCGTTAGAAAGTTTATTTGTTTAGTTATTTATTTATTTAGTTATTTATTTATTTTGTACACATACAATTATTTTTACAGGTAAACCCAATGTAATAAAAGTAGCCCTATTTGCACCTGTTTCTTAGTTTCTTGTTACTTACTCCTTTCAACAAACACTCTCCTTAATCTCCTTGTAATGGATCATTAAATTCTTATAATCTTAAGTAACCTTTCACTTAAACACTAGACTATCTGAGTCATCTGACGTCACGCCACGCGCGCCCCTGCAACGATGAAGAAAGCAGAAAGTATGCACATTACGCTCAATATGTTAACTACACAGCATTGTTCAGCTCGAACATTTTAAATTTGCATTTTATGTTATTTCCATATACTGTGGATGGTATATCTCTACTAACCACGCAAGGAAGAGTGGGTTTCTAAGTATTGTGATTTCTATATGTTGATTGATCCCTCCAAGAACAAAAACAGGTGCTTGAGCACCTCAAAAAGATTAACACTAAGTGTAACAATATAACTATGAGTCTCTTACATCATCATCATTCTCCTGCCCTTATCCCAATTTATTTGGGGTCGGCGCAACATGTCTTTTTCTTCCATACTCCTCTATTAGTCGTCATCTCTGTAGTCACCCCTTTTTTACCCATATCCTCTTTCACACAGTCCAACCATCGTTTCTTTGGCCTTCCCCTACTCTTATAGCCATCCACATCCATACACAAGACTTTCCTCACGACATTTTCTTCATTCCTCCGCATCACATGCCCATACCACGACAACCGATTTCCACACAACTTTTCAGTCAGCGGTGCCACTTTCAGACTTCCTCTTATATACTCATTCCTAATTCTATCCATGCGCGTAACACTACACATCGCTCTTAGCATTGAATATATGAGTCTCTTACAATGATGCTGAAAATAGCATTTAGCTGACAAACCAACAATCAACCAGTTTCATTGAAGGAGACTCATACCCCTTCAAAAGGGCAGAGGGGTGGCAACTGTAGCAAATATTATATTCAAAGGGATGGCCTATTGCTCGTTTTCAGTCTCCGGATTCCTACTGAGAAAGTCCAAATAGAAAAAAATAATAGCACAGGGAATCCAAAATAAGACGCAATGTTGAATCTCAAGCCCAGAAACAACAGAATGTATTTTATTAAAAACATTTTTTTCAATAAAGAAAAATGTATAAGTACTGACCACCTGATGGAAAGTTAGAGGCTTGTGGCAGGAGAAACAAAATGGTAAAGTCTCTCATGCCTATAATTACACCGGCAACATTGCCCTTCAAACCAGATCACAGCAATGCTGCTACACAGGAAGAAACAACTAGTATTCCTAGAACAGAACTACTGATTTTAATAACGAAGCAAGCTTTAATACCCATACAAACTACAACAAGAAACCTATTTATAACAATACCATGTCATGAAAAGACATTTGATACAAAACAAAAGGCATACTATGCATGAAATAAAAGATTTTAACTTTTAACAACAACTTTACCTACCCTACAAATTTTACCTAGTCTAAATTGGTAAAAAACTTAAGTAAAAGCTCATGATAAACAACTAGGAACTAAAATAAATGATGATGTATAGATAGGTGATAAAAAAGTAAAACTAGGTATAATTCATAAATCCGAGTATTTCATTTGTAACGAGTCCGAATCAACATTGTTGACAGCGTACGCCAATTAAAGACATTAATAATAGACAACGTAAAGTGTGCATTAACTTATAAACCAAAGCTAAGTGCGAAACTGTTAATCATAATCATAATCATAATCATTTATTTATTTGCACAAACATGAGTACAATACATACAACACAAATGTCAGCATGCAAGAGATGTTAGTCTAAATATAAAAACAGATCATCACGTTTGCCTTAAACAATGGCATGCAAATATTAATACAATAATCAAACTATCTATAACGTTTTATGACAAATAGCGTCATGATTTCATCATAACGTTGAACTGCGAATTAATAATAAATAACGGTCGTAATAAACTGCAACAGTTTATAGGACAGAAGTGAAAAAGATTAAAATAATAATTGCTGGACAATTTGATTACTAATGCATTAACTCATTATATATTTTACCATTTTAAACAATTTAAAATGCTAGGTCAATAACAAATATTCGTATTAAGAGCATGACATGACCTAAAGCGCAGTCACTGTCAGACTGCATACAAAAGAAGGAGATGTGCGACGACACAATGCTTGCAATTTATTACAAACTACGAAACATTTTATCGATTTACTCAAAACTGAGTTGAGCTATTAAATATCTATAACAACAAAGTTTTGCAATAAGATTCGATTCTTTTTTCGCTAGTAATACGGAAAAAATATTGAAAAGGTCAAAGTTAGAGGTAAGTTTGACGATTATTTCTATAGCGGATTTTATTTTTAAACTTGTTTTGGAAATAACAAAGTTCTAAGTAATGTAGTAAAAATTAACACATATTTCTTATTCAGCTTAAAACTAGATAGATTTGGCAAACAATAAAATTAGGAAACCAGCAAAGATTTCAGTTTTGGCGAATGTCATCGTCTCAATGAGCAGAAAATATTGAACAAAAGTTCGTCACTAAAAACCAGCGCGTGCTAATAAAAGGAAGCGAATAACCAATCAGTGTATAATAAGTGTTTACTAAATAAAAAGTGAAGAAAAAAGCAACAAGCGCAATTATGTATACAAACGACAACGTGTTTGGAATATGAGTAGTGACGTCACAACAAAATGTACGAGAATGTGGTGTTTCTAAGAATGTGACGAAAATATTACAAAGTACTAGAGGATGTATATCCAAGTAGGTATCAAATGGTAAGCAGAGCAAAATGTTGACCTGCAACAGTAACCAGAATGCTTTAGCGAGACTGATGATGACTTCTGATGACCAACGAAATGTACGAGAACATGGCATTTCTAAGAATGTGGCGAAAATATTACTAAGTTTCAGAGGATGTACCTATATACAAGTATCAAATTCTAAGCATACCAAAATGTTGACCAGCAACAATAACCAGAAAACAATTCATGCAACACAGACTTTGAAATTCAATATTTTCTATCGATTTATTAACCAAAAGCAATGATTGATAATAACATCTGATGACTCTACTTTAACAATATATTCACTAACAAATTAAATAATAGAAAGATCACAGCAGACGAATAGAAGAAGAGAAAACGCTGGCTCCTATTAAATTAGGAAAAGAACAAAAAAACGATGATGACATTCAAAGTAAACATAATCTAACTTCTGTCACCATTTGTAAATGACCGGCTATGTTACTGTGCTAAACTAAAATATTCTAATAGATGACAAAAGATTGAACACTGAAGAATGTTTTTATTACTGTCACAATGTGGTTGTTTGTAAACACATATTGTTCTTAATCATTGGTATTATTGTCACTGTGGACGATAATGCTTCCGTAAATGAACGAACAACTGCCGTTAAGACAGTTTCATTTGGTAAATTTATTAGACATAAATTGCTGGAATGTGTGACTTTCTTCTTTATAATACATTGTGTTTAACATAAAAATGCACATAGTCTGTTATCTGTTTCCCTAACTTGGTATTAATTGAATTTTAACTACAGGAAATCATGGTAGATTAGATAAAGATTTCTATGTTATAATGTACAGCCATAAGTAGCGGATAGAGCCTTACGGAATAATTTCACGATATCTTATAAAGTATATACTATTGAACTGACAAATAATATTTTATCTAAGTTTTGATATAGTTTAGAGGCTCTATTTGAAAACTAAAAAAGCAACTAACAAATTTTAGCTAAGGCAATCATTTTGTGATGGTATATCATACTTAATGTTTTAAAGATTTAAATACGTGCACAACTTATGCACACCTGTCGAAAATGTTACAAAATTACGCACACACACAAAGTTAATACAAATTGACTACACACAACATAACTTAACAAGCAACGACACACAAAAACTCACTCAGGTGCCGTTTAAACCGGAGCCCAATATGGAATACCTCAAAACTACAAATTCTCGAAAAATAAAACAAAAAGCACACTCACAACAACAACGGTAACTGTGATCGCTGTAGATATGGCAGCGCAAGCGCATCCTTGCCTTATCTGCCGCTTCCTCGACGACCTTAGGAACTCCTCAGTCCTTGCATCGATAGTCCTGTACAACCCAAACTGTCCGATCCGAGACCCGCTGGATGTCACAGAACCTTCACTGGACATGTTACCGACACATCACTACTGTAGGAATGGGTTGTTTGCTGCGCGCGCGTTGATCGCGTCTGCACTAGAAAATGTGACGGATTCTTCGCGCAACGATAATGTTTTCCTTTGAGATTGTAGGGCTGGGCTGGGCACGGTGATGTCGATAGTAATGGTGTATTTTTCTTTAGCTATTTTCATTTTATGCTGTCGAATCATAATAATTTAAGATTAAATAAAACAGCAATACCATAAAATGACGAGAATCAAATGAACAATCAGAAACTAGAAAATTCTATGGCTTCACAAATAATTTCTAAGAAAGAAATAAGATTTATATAACTTAAACATTGTAATGTCGCTATGTATTGTTTTCCAGCTCTCTGCATAACATGTTTCAATGAAATCCATTTTCATCTTCACCGTCAAAAACGTGTATTGGTCTTAAGATACGAGTAATTTTAGGTTTTCCACTAACGCAGCACTAGTCTTTGCAATGAGAACCTCGACCTCAGCTACAGCAAGCTTTCTGCTTGACAGATTGTTTCTTAAACTAAAATGATAGTGATCCATTTAAATGCACTTTTTTATCGTTGATAATAATTATGCTCGTGTTTGACCACTAATTCACCTGATGGTAAGCGATGATGTGGTCGAAGATGGAGCACGCTTGGCAGTTCTTTTACTGTTTCTAGAACATACAATAAGTTTTCAGATCATCGACATCAACCTCTCCCATCACTAGCCAACACGATGCGCGGACGCAAGTTACCGGAGCGTGCCGGCCAGCGCTCCCACACACTGAATATATTCGTAACACCAGTGAAAATCACATTTACATGTAATATATTCACATCACTAGTAAGTTACATTGTAAGGTTATTAAACAAGCAATTTTTGTTTATTTTATGTGTACTAATGTCATAAATTGCTCCGCTCTTTTCTTTATTAGAGTAGAGAGTGTCGTATTCTGTCAATTGCTCTGACGTTGACTTGTTGCGTCATTTGACCGGACTTACACTGTTTTTAGTGGACAAATTGCTAGCATTTTTATGACAATTATGCTACCAAATTGCAGTTTGAATGTGAATGTAAGTGTAAAATAAAACTATAGAGGCAAATTAAACAGAGATCTGTTGTTTAGAAGTCTCTTTGCCAAAAAACAAAACAAATGAAGCTCATTTTAAATTTATAGCTATTATTGTCATCAGCCTACAGCAATTCACTAGTGGGCAAGATCTCTCAAACAAATCACAAGACCTTTATATCAATTTGGAAAACCTGCATTCTACTGCCATCAGCAAAGATCGTCAATCTTCTTATCCCCAGGACGTCCTATCCCTATCCTATTAAATAAATTTAGATTATTCACATTACGCTCTAGACGCTTGTTGCTCCAAGGAATGATGCTCCATGGACTTGTACACAATAGGTTTGATTGTTCTGAATTGATTAGTAAAATTTGCTATAATGTACCTCGAACAGTAATGAGACGAGAAGGGCGCTCTTATCCACTGTTTGCTACAACTCCCTGTCGTATAAATGCAGGAGAGAGAGCGCCGCTCTAGAGATTGATTCAAGCTTACAATAATAATTTTAACGATATTGAATCTACACATACATTTAAAAAAAAAATTATTAAGCGCCTTGCTCAAAATGTTTAAATATTATGTATTAGGTAAGTATGTATTACCTACATATTAGATTTTAAAATCCTGTGTTGAAGAGAGAGTTTATTTTATTGTTTTGTTGTTAGACCTATATTGATTTTATTTAATTTTTCCTAAACTGTATCTAATATAACCTAGTAACCTGTGGAAAAGTTGTGGATTGTACATTTACTTATAGCATACGGTGTATCTAGACATAATATACAATGTACGATTGTTTGATTTCCCAAATAAAACAAAATAATATTATCCCACGTGTGTTGCATTGATTAAGTACGGGATTCTTGGGATAATTATGATTAGCTTCTGTCAGCGGCTTCGCCCTCCAGCAATTAGTATTACCACCACTATAAATTAGCTTATGTGCTATTCCAGATTATAATCTTTCTGTGCCAAATTTCATGCAGATCCAAAAAAATGAGTACCAAACATCCATTCATCCATCCATACTGTCACATTTATGATATTTGGAATAGTTAGAAAGGATTCTAAACCAAATATATGAGGATGCCATTTATTACATTGATTGTATCGTATGGGTCTGAAAGTATTTGAACATTCCTGCATCATACACGTGGTGCACCTACCGTAAACAGTTGTAAATTAAAAGTGTCTGAAGAAAGTTATAGCACTATACTTTATGGAAAGATCCCATCTGACATTTTACAGATTGTATCTGAGACTGACTGAGACGTCTTACATTTGTGTCGAATAAAATTGAGTTTTTCTTCCAGTGTACCGTAAATCTGGATAGTATTATGGTGGGAATACATTATAACGATCAATGCTATATGAAAACAGTTGCGTCTTGCGGTTTTTGTGGAAAGGTTCTGTGACCGTCCACCCCTAATCCTATTAATTTATTTCATAGAAATTATATTTACTTCAAAACCAAGCACATTGTACACATGGCTGAGTTTTTTATAGAAACACACTTCCATCTGAATTTTAGGATCGACAGCGGAACGCAATTAAAAATGAAATATCTATTCGTTTAAAATAGCGTCACAAGATAAAGACCCTTTGGGAAAGGAATATTGAATTGTTTTACGAGGAAAGGTCTGATACTTATGTCAGCGCTCTTTGAAAGCAATTATTCATGACAATTAAGATGTCATGGGTTCTAAAAAATTCTATGAAACACCAACGACACATTCGGGCAAAGTGCACGTTAAGTGTAGTAAAAAAATAGTGTCTTGGCGACACAGAGCCGGCCCCCTGTTGATTAGCAAAAGTTAGAGCGGACAAGGGTCACGATAAGCAAAAAAAAACGAGAATGTGGGCGCGCGCGAGGGAGGCGGAGTCGAGGCGAGTCAGGTAGGAGTAACGTGAAGGACAGACGGGCTTGAGACTTGAGATGGCGTAGGTCGTGGTCGAGGAGTTAGGAGGAAGGCCTATGTCCAGTTGTAGTTTTAGAAGTACGAGTGTTGTTATTAAGTTAAATATAAATGGACTAGTCCAGTTAATTTAATTAGTATTTAAAGTGTGTGTGGTTACGTCTCTGAAGAGATTAGGCAAGAGTATTAGTTTATACTTGAATATTATGAGTGTAGAGTATACTAGAGTTTAAATATCCGTAAGTAAAAGATACGTGTGTGAATCTCGGTGACTGCGCGATGGAGAATGAATGGGTGAGTTTTGGCTGTTTTATGCGAGCATCAGTTTATTTATAAACATAGAGATTAGGCAAGACTATTAGTTTATACTTGAATATTATGAGTTTAGTTTATACTAGGGTTTAAATATCCGTAAGTAGAGTGTAAAGGTACGTGTGTGAATCTCGGTGACTGCGATGGAGAATGAATGGGTGAGTTTTGGCTGTTTTATGCGAGCATCAGTTTATTTATAAACATTTATCTTAGCGTAGCGAGACTATTTCTATACTTTATCGTATTTTATAGTTACTGCTATATTATCATATTTTAATATGTGCCCATATATATTTAAATTCACACCCTGGCAGATATTTGTCACTGGCGTTTGGCAATAGAGAAGCTGGAGGGGGAGCAGTTGATATTCAGGCTTAATGGCCACCCCGTTAGTGGGATTGTAGGATTAACTAAACGCTGGTGATAGTTACTGCTTCCTATTTATGGTCTAGCACAGAAGGCCTGCGTAATTCTTGGTAAATACAGATTTCCTCTGGGGTAGGCGTCACCACCTAGGCTTTACTGGGTTTCATAAACTAATCGTTCTCTAAGGACGCTAGGTAATCGTGTTTCGTTAAAACCAACCCCGGCCGTTTTGTAGGCCTATATCTGAATCGACACTATTTGGCGAAACACGAGAATTGGATGGCATCAGCCTCTAGGCTGTACCGTATATCCACGAACTGGGGAGCTTAAGGAAATGTGGAGTGACGATTGAACCACTTCGGTATGCACCAAGGATGTCGCAATGAATTCTGCTACAGACTGAGCCCGCGAAACGCTTGTGCAAGTTTTGTGTGACCTTAGAAAAGGGGTAAGCTAACGTGATTGGGTTGTTTACATTATTTTGTACGCGGTTAAAGTCTCCTAAAACCTAAACTTGTCTTCCTCAACGGCAGGTGGACTTCGCAGTTCTCTGTCTTAGAGTTGTGTAAGACATTTATATAGAGCATAGGGGCCGTGTTCATTTAGATTAGCTACAGTGCCCAAATAGTGGTCCTGTTGCATTAGCCCTAACTGTACACGTATGACGAGGCAACTGTTCCATGTCACTAAATGGGTTCCTAGAGCGCTAAGCATATAATTTAACGTAACTGTAATGTTGGACTTCCTAAGCATAAAGCGTGACGCACCCACCTTATATAATGCACTTTGCATCCCTCTTGTCTCATTAACTTCATACCTTGTTGTTATTTTGTTTATGTATCACTACTACTTATTTTATTTAGTTTATGTACTACTATACTAACCGTGAATTCCCAATATTAATCTCACCTTGTTTCCCTTCCTTGTTCCTTAGCTTACATAAGTCGGAACAAGGAGCTGTAGTATGGGAATTCACTTCGAATAAACGGTGGGGGATTATCCATGTCAGGAGTTGTCGTAAATCCACAAGGAAGGGCGGGGAGTGAGCCCTTTCTCTTCTCTGTAAGGGAAGCCGTATCAAAATCCAAATATATATCTATGAAATTTATCTATTTAGGAAAAACGAAAATTTTACTTAGCATAGGGTTTTTTTAAAACAGTCACAGTTCGTTGTCAATAATGTAATCTGTTACTAAGAAGTGAAAGACTACAAAAATTATTATAATATTTAACTTTAAGACCCTTTAACTTAGTCTTGGATATTGACAAATACCAGAACAATGGTGTAACTCCTAATATGTAATTGACATAAAATTAAATGTTATACATTTTTACCCTGTAAACGTAACCTGCTATTACTTTGTCTTGCAAATGATTAGGTATACTGGTAGTAGGACCCTGGTCAAGTACTTTACTGTGCCCATCATGTGTTGTCAAACTCTCTATATAAAATCCAAATGCTTCTTTTTCCAGCCCCTTATGTGTGGCAGGTCTAACAGCCCGTGCTAGATAGGAATCTTTATTCAGCTCGATGATACCGAATGAGCCCCACTTACCGCGCTTGAGCGCAGCGCTACCATCGCTATCAATTTTAATTACTACTAGCACTGTATTATTAACGAGTTTCATTTAGCTTTACGCTCTTTACCTACGAGGGATTAGCAAGTTTTGTAGTGGTACTGCAATTGTTGGATGATAAGGTCTCAATTTGTAGGTTCACTCATTCTTGTTTAGTCTTTAGCTGTTTGCTGTTCTTCTTTTTCTACATTGACATAAGGTGTTTCTTTAGTGCCCCGTTGGTCTTTTAGTCGTAAGCACCACTGCTGAGGGTGGTGTACTGGGTTTTATTCTTAAGTCGAGCAAAGTGTTATTGTGGCTTGTGTGTGTTAGTGGTTTTCCCTGTAGAAACTCAGTAGTAGACCAGAGTATGGAAGTTGGTCATGTCGGTTTGCCGTCTCATCATGCTATGAGAAAAAAGGAACAGAGTGTGAGTGTGTGTTCTTGTTGTGAGGTACAAATAAATATTGTTTCTTTCTTTTTTTTCTTTCAGAGAGTGCATCTAGTTTCTGCGCATACACTCGTGCGCTATAATATTTCCTGTGCACTTAATTTCCGATTAGATTGATTACCGTGACCGAAATTCGGTCGGATAAGGTCCCTGAGGGTGTAATTCCGTTGCGTGTTTTAAGGCGCAGTTATATGCCAACGATTTTGAGTTGTTAGCTTGCGTGTTGTGTGCTGTGTGTAACCCAACACCCAGTAATAGGACTCACCCATCAAGGAGCTCTTTCCCAAATTAGAAGCTTTATTCATTTATTATACATAAAACACGGATACTAAAATATAAATAATTAAATTATCTTTAAAATGGTGAATGTTTCATAAAAATACGCTCAATAGGTTTTGCGTGATTCTCAATTTTATATCCGCGTTAGACATAACTTTACAAATTAATTACACTATGTTATAAATTAATCATTTCAAATATTCACGTATCAAATTAGAAAAAAAATGTTTTAGAGTAATATAATTATAATAATAATAATAATAAATAATAAATATAGTTCTTTTCAAAGAAATAAAACTAGTTGTTTAGACGTGATGTTCAATTTAAAATCATTAAAAGTCGTATAATTGCGGAATATTTCCTGAAGATTTTTCAGTTGTAGGTATTACGAGTATATTAGATACAATGCTACCGACTTTTGAAATTCAAAACGTTTATTTTTAAACTAAGTGTGCAAAAAAGGTCTTAAATTACCAATGTATGCACTTATTTTTCACTTAGCGGTTGTCACAGGCATTTCTACTTTTTTAACATATATTATATCATTTATATTACATCAATTGTATTGTTTAGTAGTTGAATTAGGCATTTAGACTGACTAGCGCTCAATGCAAACAACAATGGTGCAATCGCTACAGTGTCATGGTTTTGCCGCAATACAATATTACAAGCAAAGTGGTCTAAAATCTGCGGAAAACTTATAAGGAACAAACAAGACAATCTGTCTCGTCTGCCTATATATGGATTCTGATGCTAACTCTGTCTTAAGGTTACCTTTCATATTCAAAAAGTCCAGATAAGATGACGTTAATTCTAAACATTTTGGACTTTACTAATATTTTAGAATCATTATGAGTACTGTAAATTTAAGTGACATTTCATCAGCGACAATGATGGTCAAAATTGTCTAGAGCCCCTTTACTATGTGTAGGTCTACCAACGATTCTCCGCCAATCAGATCAAATCAGTATTATCTCTTTAATTCTACATGTGTGGTACGTATAGGCTTTATAGATCTCAGCCGCATATTGTACAATATTCATTACATCATACCACACATTAATACTATTACAATTTTAATGAACTTTCCAATCCATACAAGCGTTGAGGCGTCGATAACGTGAAAATGATGAGCAGTAACTAATAGCGGTTGAATTCGATTTATTATGACAGACTGTGATACATTGTTGCTTGTACTCTCTCTAAGGAAATTGGTGTTACGTGTTGTGTATGTGTAAACAAACAGAACATGGCTTTTTTGCTATACTTAATCCAGGTCCTTATAAAGTAAAGTAAATACATACAATGACTTCGAAGCCCAAGCATTAATATTTCTTTATTAAAACTTCATTCACAAATTTAAAAAGGCAGAATAGTCAACTTTGGGTGAGGAAGAGATCACATAGTAAGTGCATCGTTAATCTAATCAGCTAGAAGTAAAAAAATAATAAAAAATACCTACACATATATGTATGTTGGTTTAGCTGGAAGATGCTATCATATATAAATGAAATACCAGCCACAGCCTAATATCTATACCAAACTTTCATATAATGTATCATAGCAGTGCAAATTGTAATACGCAGTCCCAACACATTGCTCTGTCGCGGACTTCTTCCATCTGACCACCGCGGATACGCTTGTTGCAAACGTTGAGAGATTCTACGATGACGTGCTCATCTTAATCTTCCAGGCGTCTTACACCTGACTATGTGTATAACAATACCTACCATGATAGTTACAGGGATTCTTTTATTTTTATCAGCGTAATGTCCTCTGCTAATTATTAATATCTGAATGCATCGTAGTCGTATGCTGCTCATGCTGTTTGAACAATTGGTACTTTACTTAAGTGCCTTTTTCAACCCCTAAAGCAGAAGAAGGGATAGCTTGAGATTATCTTTTGCCCATACTCAAAAAAAATGTAATGACATAATAGCTGAATAAATCTGCTAATCTTTCCAACTAGGTTTGGGTCTGCTTTCAGTCTATTTGGATACAGCTGAATACCAGTGTTTTATGTAGACTGGAGCCTGTCTAACCTCCATGATCCAGAAACATGGGTAGCAAAATATTCCTTGGCACGACTGGTATCAAAATTTTCTGGCTTCTGTCAATCCGTAACCACTCAAATATCTAGGAATGACAGCCGGTACCAACTGCTTAACGTGCTTTCAGAGGCACGGAGGAGTGTCGGTAGGTTGGTGGTGGTCACCCATCTACAGACCAAGTGTTGCTTAACCTTGAATATCGACCCGTGCGACTGTTATTATTTCATCACTAGTTTCTTATCATAGCTGACTATGCCCATAAAAGATTGAATAGTGATAGTGTATTAATAATTAATATATGTATCACCTAGCACATGTTTGTGTAATTTTGACAGTAACTTTGCATAATAATTTCTCACTATGATCGATGTACTTATTATTCTATGATCGATTGTTTCATAACAGTTCTAATACATCAAACTGTCATCATTTCTTTTAGTATTTTCACCTAGGTACGCTGTGGAATTCCTAGTCGAAGCGCAGTCATTACTGCGATGATAAATGAATAGTGCGTCAGCGAACTTCGCGCTTCAACGGGCTTTGCTGATTTATTAAGAAAAAACGTTAGGAAAATGAAACGTAGTTT
Organism: Polia nebulosa; assembly: GCA_951329385.1. Lineage (NCBI taxonomy): Eukaryota > Metazoa > Arthropoda > Insecta > Lepidoptera > Noctuidae > Polia > Polia nebulosa. The sequence goes on from OX589595.1 coordinate 32,674,151, forward strand.
TTGGGTGAATATTTCTGCGTATTTTTATGACAGTGTACTTTCACAGTAATCTTAATCAAGTGACTTACCTACTTAAGAAAACAGAGATAGAAATTCTATTATTTAATTTCCCATCTAGTCATCAGCTTTTTCTGTTCTTTCGCCGAAAATTCACCCTTTCTAACCGACTTTAAAAACGGAGGTTCTGTATTCCGTAACCAATATGTATATAATGTACTATGTATCTGGTTTGTCCGCGATTTTCTCGAAAACTACTGATACAATTTGGATGGAGTTTTCGTTATTCAAATGCATATTTTTCAAGGAAGGTTCTAATATACATACATTAGGATCTGATGAAGATCTTCGGAGATAGACAGTGGAACTCTTCAATATCTAACAGCAGACGACTCGCGGGACCTGCGATCGTGTGTATAATATGTATTGTTAACACAATTTGATGGGGAACCTCTCTTAGTTAAAAAATGAAACATAAAAAAGATTTTTACAATAGACCCGACTTCCAAAAAAAAAACAAAAAGAGTGCAAAATAACTTTAATTTCGGCAGTTGGTGTTAAAAAATGAAGACACAAAACCAGAAAGTAACACCGACTTCTGAAATTTACGATATTTTGCTCTTTTTCTGTTTTTTTTTTATGTCGGTTCTATTTTTTTCGAATTCACGCAAGCTGTCCGCCTTTGAATTACTTGTTTAGAACAGCCTTTACATTTACTTATTTAATACTAGATTCTGCCAACGGCTTCACCCGCATGTAAGTCCTAAATTATCCCAAGGGACATAGGTACTCCAGACTCTTATCTATCTCTGTGTCATTCATCCAGATCCATTCACTCGTTCTGACGTGATTGAGTCACCATAATTATCATCAGCCTTTTTTTTTAATCGACTTCAAAAAGGAGGAGGTTATCAATTGGGATCTTTGTATTTTTTTTCTTTATTTTTTTATGTATGTTCGGGCATAACTCCGTCATATATAGACGGATTTGTAAAATTCTTTTTTGTTCGAAAGGGCTTTATTTCGAAATGGTCCCATTTACATTTCATATAGATCTGATGATGAGTTTCGGAGACAGACATCGAACTCTGCAAAAAATTATAGCAAATCAATTGCGATTGCTGCGATCGTATGTCTATGTAGTGTTAACACAATTTAATGGGGAATCACAACTAAAAAGAGAAAAATAAAAACTTTTTTACAAAAAATATGCTGGGTTGGGTGTTTCTGGTTTTTGCCTTCGTTTTTTGACACCGACTTCCGAAATTAAAGTTATTTTGCACTTTTTTGGAAGTCGGTTCTATTTTTTTTTGTAAAAAAGTTTTCATAATGCCTCCACTGCTGGGGCACAGGCCTCCTCTCTATGAGAAGGTGTTGGCCGTAATCCACCACGCGGGCCCAATGCGGATTGGTGATTGAGTACCTAACTAACAACAATCCTTCCAACTCAATTTTTCTCATTTATATTATTAGTAGGATAGCTGTTATTCTTTTATAGCGCAGGGGATTATTGAAACACAAACTTATTTCTCTTTTTTTTTTATTAAAAAAAATATTTTACAATCTTAAACGTAGAATTAGTTAAAGGCAGTGATTCCGCGTTTCGTTTTTGAGTATTACCGTTACATAATATATATAACTAGTTACTAATATATAAACAAACATTATTAACAAGATATTATTATAATATTATTGCGACTGTAAGTACGTTGTACTCGTTTGGTATCACAATTTATGGCAACTTATTTTACACCTGAACGCACCAAAATTATTCAACGTTCTATTAGATTTTTGACAGCAAATCATTGAGCTATATTAAAGTGTATGATTAATTGACAAAATTCTGGAATATTTTCTTGTAAAATCCAATCATGTTTAAATTGAGTACTTCGGAACGTCAATTTACTGTACTGCAATTTTTCCTAAAATTAGCTATTCGAATTTGTTTTCATCAATCCAAGAGCATAACAAAATAAGACCTTCAATGAGCTTGTGACCTATTGAAAAATAATTATTTACACATAGGTAGGGTTCAGATACAATTCCAACTTCAGACTATAATGTAAAACTTTTCTATAAGAAAAATTCAATTACTCTCTCTATACCCGAGTTGGAATCGCACCCACAACCAACCAAACATCGTTGTTTTTTGGCGTATCTTCCTTAATAAATTATTTAAATCTTGGTGCTTCAAGTTTCTAGTTACACTAAACTAAATTAGAACACGAACGGTACCAAAGGTTTGTCGTAGAAATAGCCCTTATCTTCGATAAAAGGCGGTCGAGTCGTGTAAGGTATTCTAGTGGTCGAGGGAGGAATGTATACTGGGGGTCGAGTGGTTTGAGGAGGAATATACACTGGGGGCCGCGTGTAAGGCGTCCTAGTTGTTTGGGGAGGGTAGTACACTGGAGGCCGTGTGTATGGTGTCCTCGTGGTTTGAGGAGGTAAATAGATTGGTGGCCTAGTTGTTGAAGGAGGAATGTACACCGGTGGTCTCGTCGGAGGAGGAGTGTAGACTGGTGGCCTGGTAGTGCTGGGTGGACGGTATATTGGGGGATTTGTTTGAGGTCTAGACGTGGTTGGGAAGGTGAACGGTACTCTAGGTGTGGGGTAGTCGTAGCCTGTCGTTTTGAATGGTGGTGGTGTTACTGGTGGTGGAGGTCTCGTTGGGGGTGGAGTTGGTGGTCTCGTTGGGGGTGGTGGTGGCAAGTATGTAGGAGGTCTGGTTGGTGGGGGTGGGGGTGGCGGTGGTCTAGTAGGGGGTGGTGTTGGTGGTCTAGTTGGTGGTGGAGGTGGTAGGTATGTAGCGGGTGTTTTAAAGGTCGGTCTGGTTGGTGGAGGCGTTGGGGGTGGAGGTGGTAAGTATGTGGGAGGCCTGGTTGGTGGAGGCGGGGGTGGCGGGGGCCTAGTTGGAGGCCGGGTTGGAGGTGGTGGTGGTAAGTATGTAGGAGGCCTGGTAGGTGGTGGTGGTGGTGGCGGGGGTCTTGTTGGGGGAGGTGTTGGTGGCCTAGTTGGTGGTGGTGGTGGCAAGTATGTAGCGGGTGTTTTAAAAGTAGGTCTGGTGGGAGGAGGTGTTGGGGGTGGGGGTGGTAAATATGTAGGAGGCCTGGTTGGTGGTGGTGGGGGTGGCGGGGGCCTAGTTGGAGGCCTGGTCGGCGGTGGTGGTGGTAAGTATGTAGGAGGCCTGGTTGGTGGAGGTGGCGGTGGCGGGGGTCTAGTGGGAGGTGGCGTTGGAGGCCTAGTTGGCGGCGGAGGTGGCAGGTATGTAGCAGGTGTTCTAAAGGTCGGTCTAGTTGGAGGAGGCGTTACAGGAGGAATGTAAGGTCTTCTGGTCGTCGTTGGATAAGTGAAAGGTACTTGTGGAGTTGGGTAGGTATAGCCTGTAGTTCTAAAGTTTTCGTAAATAGTTGTAGCACGCCTAGTGGTTGTTGGAGGAGGTGGTGGTCTAGTTGGTGGTGGTGGTGGTGGGGGTGGGGGTCTTGTTGGAGGTGGCGGGGGAGGGGGTGGTGGTCTTCTCGTTGTAGGTGGAGGCGGGGGTCTAGTGGGGGGTGGTGTTGGTGGCCTAGTTGGTGGAGGAGGTGGCAGGTATGTAGCGGGTGTTTTAAAGGTCGGTCTAGTAGGAGGAGGCGTTACAGGAGGAATATACGGTCTTCTGGTCGTCGTTGGATAAGTGAACGGTACTTGTGGAGTTGGGTAAGTATAGCCTGTGGTTCTAAAGTTTTCGTAAATGGTTGTAGCGCGCCTAGTGGTTGTTGGAGGAGGTGGTGGTCTAGTTGGTGGTGGTGGTGGTCTAGTTGGTGGTGGTGGTGGTGGGGGTGGGGGTCTTGTTGGAGGTGGTGGTGGAGGTGGTGGAGGTCTTCTCGTTGTGGGTGGAGGCGGGGGTCTTGTCGGTGGTGGGAAGGGTATGCGCGGAGTTTCGTAAGAATAACCCGTGGTTGGGGGTCTGTAGGTTGGGGGTGGTCTGGTAGGTGGTGGTGGGGGTGGAGGAGGGGGCCTAGTTGGTGGAGGTGGTGGAGGGGTTCTTGGCGGCGTTGGTGGGGGAGGAGGTCTCGTTGGTGGTGGTGGTGGTGGCGGCGGAGGCCTAGTTGGTGGCGGAAATGGGATGCGAGGAGTTTCGTAAGAATAGCCCGTTGTTGGGGGTCTGTAGGTCGGGGGTGGTCTGGTAGGCGGTGGTGGGGGTGGAGGAGGGGGCCTAGTTGGTGGAGGTGGTGGAGGGGTTCTTGGTGGGGGTGGTGGGGGAGGAGGTCTGGTTGGTGGTGGCGGTGGTGGTGGTGGAGGTCTAGTTGGTGGAGGCGGCGGTGGCGGTGGAGGCCTGGTCGGCGGTGGGAACGGTATGCGCGGAGTTTCATAATAATATCCTGTAGCTTGAGTTATCGGAGGCCTCGTCACCGGGGGTGGGGGCCTCGTCGGTGGTGGGGGTGGCGGTGGTGGTGGAAAGGGGATCTTCGGCTTCGGGTAGAAGTAACCATCTTCATCAAGCGTTGCGGAGATAGGGGAGCCGAGCACCGCATAGTTTTGTGGCGAGCCGAACTGGATGGCTCGAGTCTCTCGCTCTGCTGTGCAGGTGTGGTACACTGCAAGCAGTACCACTGCCAGATGCAGTGACAGCCTCTGGAATAATGAAGAAATTTGAAGTCAGAAGATGTGGTAAAAATAAATTATGGCGATAAACACAAACCAATAGCAAACTTATCACTTTTATGTACCCTTTCTAGTTTAATTGGGGTTTGTTTTTAGATATTTTGCAACTTCTAATTAACAATCGACAAAATTAATTACTATTTTAATTCAGTCAGAGACAACGCTCTTAGTTCTCAGCACCCATAATAAGATAACTCAAACTGATTCACAGTGTGAGCGTTGACTTTTGCTTCTAGATTTTTTCGCATTAATTAAATAAAATTCATGGCTCGTTCACAAATTATAGGATTTTTATTAAATTATGAATAATCTTCTCCCCTAATTATACTTAATTTAAATCTTCGTGTCAGGGCCATTATTTCAAAACACTGGCTTTGGAAACATTTGACCCCTCGTGGTCAGTTTGACATCGTGCGTACCTATTAATCATAATATCTTAAGCAATGAACAATGTCATTTAAATTTAAATATCAATTAATTATTTATTTTCATTTAAAATTCTATATAAAATTATTTAATTTCTAATTTATTTTTACTTTTGTTTATTGGTTCAGGACCACGAAGTAAATGTATGACGATCATCATAGAAAATCCCTCAACAAGGAGAATATACGTGTCCGATACTTTATGCTTATGTGACAGATGGACCAAATAGATTTTTATAAACCTCTACCCTATTTTTATAGTCATCTATCTTTGGTTCTTCTTAATCTGGGTCAAGGCCAAGTCTTTTCCAAATGATCTCCAAGAATAGTTCTTCCCATTGCAGTACTAAGAAATCAAATTGAACAAACTTTCAATGCTACTGGTCAAAAACAGAAAATTAAAAATAGATTAGCGCCTGATATAAATTTTTTATCAATGAGTTGTATTTCTATTATTTGAAGCAACGAAGAACCTACATGTTTTTTTAACCAACAGATGTTAGATGTTGTGGCTAAAGTAATAATAGCCGCACGGGTCGATCCATCACGTTAAGCTACGCTTGCTGGGGTTGGTCCATGGATGGGTGACCACCTTTACATACCGAGACTCCTCCACGCCTCGGAAAGCCAATAAGCCGTTGGTCTCTGCTGTTACTCGTGGATCTTTAACAGTCGTTACGAGTCATCAGAAGCCCGAAAGTCTGACAACCAGTCTTACCAAGGGGTATCGTTTTCGTATTACTAAGTAACTGGGTTGTGGAGGTCAAATAGGCAGTCGCTCCATGTAAAATACTGGTATTCAGCTGCATCCGGTTAGACTATAAGCCGACTCTAAGATAGCTGGGAAAAGGCTAGGCAGATTGATAGATCATCGATGAATCTTAAGAATTCTGACCTATAACAAATAGTCCCCAGTCCCCAGTTTGGGGTTCTACTCCAATTTCTGTTTTAAGAGTCTAAGGTTGAGTATTTGTCAAAGTGTACTTTAGCCTGAAAACCTGTCAAACTTTTTCATTGTCTTCGAAGCTTTTGACACGATTTTCACTCCAAATTCTCAATTCTGATATAATCACTGAGAAAGTGGCAGGTGAATTTCTCTCCATTTGTTAATACTTATGGTAAGGCTAATCTTACTTTCTACTAATCCTACAAACATTTTTAATGCGTATGGTTGAATGTTAGTTACTCAATCACGCCGGAAGGGTTTAATGGATCTAAATGAAAATTGGCATAGAGATAGATTATAGTTTGGAATAGCATTTAAGCTATAATTTATAGTGGCAGAAGTACTGTTTCCATGTGGGCGAAACCGCTGGCAGTGGCTAGTTTTAGAAATACCAACAGCAATCTTAGGTACTTGTACAACATAGCTAAGATAAATCTCACAGGCGCTTTCAACAACAAAAAAGGTCTATTTATTTGACCTATTTTACAATTAATGTCATATCAAAGCAATACCACCTTATTTCAATAAGAAAATGTATTAAATAATTACCACACAAATGGTATTCACAAATTACGACTGTCCGCGTATAATATGCGTCAGGGAAACACATTTGGTTGAAGAAGCTCAAGGCGTTCTGGTTAGCAGGTTGGTAGAATGCTACTTATACGTCGTTTGGTCCAAGGTAAGAGCTTTCGTCAACCGCCGTAAAACTTTATGGATGGATTTATTGCCCAGTTTTGTTTTAAATTAATCGATTTATTATGGGTTTATTCGGTGTTGGGAAATTATGTAGGCTTCTTCTTGCCTTTTAATGGTGTAGCAAAAGGCAAGAATCACTCTTTTCAAGGATAATCGTCTTGTATGTTAATATTTTAATTAATTATAATTGATAAATAAGGACTGTTTTGGGGATGTATATAAATGATTATCGTTATTATAAACAAAAATGTTTTGTTGAAAAAGTACGGTTATGAGTTTTGTTGTCATGCGATAGAATAATATTATGATTTATTTGTGAATGTCAATCCATTTCTTTTAGTAAAATCATAAAAATCATAAGTTACTATAGTTATAGCTACCTACAGTTTTTGTAAGTACAAGTATTTGACAATTGATTCGGTTTAAAGATTCTATATTTACTCTAAAATAACATACATTGCTCACTTAGCGAATAAATACATAACTAGGGTAAGTGTAGTCCAGTAGCTAAAAGTTTTGTTTTCTTACTGTAGGTAGGTATCTACATACAAGTATTATTGTGTGTAAAACTAGCTTATAACGTTAACTTAATAGTTTTGTATTTTAGTGACGGAACCCTTTTTTTTTTTGTAGGGTGGGAAGTCATCCAATGATATCTCCCGTGGATGAAGGTGGAGTGGAAGGGCGTGTCAGACTCTTACTGATTAAAACCCACCCTGAATGCTCCCTGCCCTGAATGCCCAGGGGCGAGGTAATCTTTCGAATTTATGCTCAATCCCCGAGCAGTGACGTACCGCTTGAGTTTAGCTTTAAATTTATGTTAAAAGAAGATGTGTTCCTGATATCTGCCGGTAGATTATTGTAAAGTTAAATGCCTTCGTACATTATAATTTTTCCGGCCATATTACGTTCGCGGGGGGTGTGTCTGTATTTGGATTTCTTTAGCTATACGTGGGCGTTTTCGTGTTAAAGGATAACTGTGTGTCTGGTTTTTCGAATGATAACGTAGAAATTGAATGTGTAAAGTTGATAAATGCTCATCAGTTTGGTGTTTTTGTATAGTTTGGATGTAGGTGATGTAGGTTTAACTATTTTAGTTTGTGCTATTTGTAGATCGTTAATTGTAGATAGTGTAGCGCATCCCCAGATTTTGATTAGATAATTTATGTGCTAGCAAACTAATGATGAATAAAAAAAACATAATTTTCCATTTTTGAAAATATGTTTTTAATTTATTCTTGCATTAATTATATAAAGCTCATTAACAATATTTTGTCTGATAAGATAAAATTAGTTAATTTTTAGAATCGTCAGTTAATACCATGAATTAAAGCATCATCAATTTTAACTGATAAACAAGTGCAATTTTTGTTTATTCAAACAGTAAAATATTGAATTATCAAGGAACATTAATTAATTTGTTTAATAAATATTATGGCTTATTATTATAAATCAGTCAATTAATCATTTAAATACAAAATATCGAATCGCGTCAACCTTGTAACTTGTACCACACGATGACATTGATGAAGTATTTTGTCACTAACAATGATTTAATTAAGTCAACAGAATCGTCTTTAACTGTTTTTGTTGGCTGATTGGATATTATGCGTAATGACCACTTGTCCTTCATTTTATTCGATTTTAATCATTACATGTAATGGCAATTGCAATATTGCGAATATATTTTAAACAATTTAATAAAGGTGGCACTTTAATACAGGGAACTTTTAGGCAGGCGTGCTCCAATTTCGACCACATCATCGCTTACTATCAGAGGAGATCTAACGCGAGCCTTTCAATAAAAAAACGAGCGGCAGACTCTTTAATTCGTCAAGGAGTCGGTGTAGTGTAGGTATTGCAACCAATACCTCTTCATCATACAAAAAGGAAACTACGGTATAAAGCGGATAAGAGCAGCTTCCTCGTTTCTAATAAAAACTTCACTCTGCCATTTAGTCCGTCTGTCAAGGGTGATTCTTATGGCAATATCCCCTATGACCGGTCATAATATATGTTGCGATTACACAAACATTAATCATGATTCTACAAAATAATATGTTGTTTTGAAACATGTTTTTTCTCCAAACACAAAAAAACTGATGAATTATTATGTTAAAAATTAAATCAATTGTTGTCATTTTTAAATAAAGTTGTCATTGTTAAATAAAATCTATAGTAGAAATACAATATCAATCGAATGCTTCCTAATATAACTACTAAAAATTACGTTTAATGTAAGTGTTTTAATTAAGCACACACGGCGCTGTCAGCGCTTAAATGAGTATGAAATAAATAATTATTGCTTGTTTATATTTGTGCCAAGTCACCGAAATATAATTTTAGTTATTAATTATTTTATTCATAAAAAATATATATTTTTGAATGTTGCACCTAAGACCTTCAATAGACCTGCTTTCAAAAGTTTGTGTTTGGTTTTACTTAAATAATTTTCAGCACATTGCTTATCACTCATCTTAGGCCTCATCTAGCTTAAACTGACAAAAAACATTGACGTGTAAAAGTGTTCCTTGTAACCTATTTACTGAATAAACATCATTTATCATTTATCACTAACAAATGTATAATTTATACTTACTATTATTCTTAATGATTATAATCAAATTATTAAATAAAGCTATTTATAAATAAACATTCCTCTGATATGATTTTGATTTAAGTCATTTGTTTTCGGAATGGGGCGGGATTTCTCCCGGATTCTGAAAACAAATGAAATATAAATGACGAAAATTGTTGCCACTACCACTATATCTACATTTCATTTGACAGTGGGTGCTAGAATATTAATAAGGTACCTACTTCAATACATATTGGCACGCGTCGGCGTTAGTGGGCATTTAATTACTTGTTACGGCACAAACAATAGTTTTGGCACACCATTAGAATGTGCAGATTTAATTGTATGGTAATCTAAGCATTCGATGATAGAGATAACACTATCGATTTTGTACGGATTGAGAATTTTGATTTGCAATATTACTATTTTAGATATTTTATGGGTTCTTATTATATGCTATCTACCAAATATTGGCTCATAAGGAATCTTAAATTATTTAAGACTAGCTTTTGCCAGCGGCTTCGACCGCGTGGTCTCAGGAGTGGAATTTCGAAATCCCTTTCATAGTGGACACCTACTCTTCACAAGGAATACATCTTCCAAATTTCATGTCTCTAGAACCAGTGGTTTAGGCTGTGCGTTGTTATGTTAGTCAGTCAGTTAGGACTTTGAATTTTATATATACCTACAGATACCTATTACAATAATCAGAACTCCTATAAGTAGATGGTTAGGTGCGAAAATGGATAAGAAAATGTTGGCTTACTGCAATATTCATCATCATTATCAAGAAATGAAAGACTCATTTCAAGAACTTACGCAAGAATTAGCCTTAAACCAGTAATCACTTCCTAAAAGCGAAAAACTAAGAGAAATTCTCCTAAAAGCCTATAATTACTAAGCATAATACAGCTAATAATTATAACAATTTGCAACTTAAACCTAACAAAGACTTAAATACTAGACCAAACATTGACGGACGTTTCGTACAAACGTGTTCTACATAACTAATTTTCTTTGTTCATTGACGGAAATTCTGATGAGTTGTACACACGTGGTGTCTCACATATGTATATTGGTATGTAACTATTTGTAAGTAGGTTACAAACTTACAACTAATACCGTCAAGCGTCGGCTTTTTGTTGGCTTTGTTTTTGCTTATCTGTTGAGGTATAATGGGTTTATGAACCGCCGTCAGTCTGCTTGGCTTTTAGAGCGATTTTCTGACTTTGACTTTTCATTTGAACTGAAGTATAAATATGGCTGTCTGACATATTTCCCATACAAATGCTGTCAAACCACCATTCTTATACCTAAGGTAAAAACTATCTCACTTTAAAACAAATCGGCCCTTATAAGACAGAATTTTACCTAAAAATGTGGCATTTTCAACAATCGAGGATTTTTAAATATGACAAACTTTAACCTCAACATTAATCAACCTTTCAGCTATGAATGTAAACGAAATCTATAAACAATTTGAAGGCAATACAATCGATACAAATACCAAATCGCCAGCGATCCCTAGGTCATATACATTAGCAGATGACACACAAAAATTAACAAATGGCCCCGAAGGTCGCACGACATCGTCCAAGTAATTATTTACTTAAGATATATAATAGTCAGCGCTGACCCCAAGTTGCGACAGCTCGCAAACACGACGTGAGCTACTGGTGATGAATGAAATGCTAAAAGCCACGGGATTTCTAGGTTTTTATTAAGTCGTATTTGATTAAAAATAAAATCGCGATCTACTTGTCATACTGTATTATCGCTTGAAAGAATTGCTGTTTCTTTTCGAACGTCTCAGTTTACCCGAATTTGATGTTGAACATAGATCAGGTTACGCCATTACACTGCCAGCAAACTGTACTGTAGTTTGGCAGAAGACTGATGTTTATAACAGTCACACTGCCATGTTTAAGTTCATGAACAATCGATAAAACAAAAATCTCTTCTAGATCTTTTGCTTTTACCAAGCTACTCGCTGTGCGATATTTTTATTCCTCACACCTACAAACAGTATAGATGATCCCTTACTTATTACAATAAATAAACTAAGACAACTGTAACATCTGGGTAAGTGTTGGTACCTACTAGAAATACCAACGCATTGTTATTTTTTAACTTGAACCACAACTCTTTAAGTTACAACAGTAACTGTCCTAGTTGCAGCATTTGCTTGGGGATTGACTCGTCCTATTAAGATAAAGAACACGTTCTAAACGTAGCGAATCGATTGGAAACAGCTCGCAATATGTTGGTCAAGTGGTTTAGAAAAAGTATCTTTGCAACTTTGTCAGACCCTTTGTATCGCGAATTTGGTCATGTCTATATTACGATGTGATGGGCCAAGATGAGATCGAAGGTGAGATCGACCCTAACGTTGTTCAAGTTTGTCTAGAGTAGTTTCCATTAGTCTTTACAATCGTTCATTAATGGTCCATTAAGGGGAATAAGTTAGTGTACAGGCAAACAATTTAAATGAGATATAAGGTAAGGCATAGGCCCAAATTAGATTACCAAAAATTTATGATGTAAAATAAATCATGCTACATCTCACACGTCAAAACCAAATATTAGTAATAATGACACTTATAGGTCACGCCACTTATCACATTGAACGTTAAGCTTATGAGATAATTAATTCAAAGTCAACAGAACCAATAGTCAATACTAAGGCAAGTTAAAAGTAAACTATAGCGTAATATAATGATGCAAAGCTAGCTTGTGCAAGCTAATAGCGTTTCTTATTTCCAAAGATGTATTAATTTCTTCATCATTATCAAATTCAATCAACATTAATTTGGTTTCCGTTTGAAGACAGATCAAAAAGCTAGATTACTGTCATTTAGAAGTCACATTTATGATATTTGATGAAGGTACGACTACTAAATATCATCATGCGCAGTCCAAAGCAATTTTGAAGAGACGATATTCAGTGCTACGCTATTGCTTGATAAAGCATATCAAAACAAATGGAATACGATGTGTATGTCGCAGCCAATTAACCAAATCAGCCATTCAGTTAACAGCCTAGCTTTTTTACTAAACGGCACTATTTAACTAGCGGTCCGAATGATATTCAGCCACTCAAACTGAAAACCCAGTTAGGTGAAATAGTAACATAAGCTTCCAATAACCTTGATCCTCTAAATGCTTGATGGATAGATATTAGTGAGACAGAAGTCAATAAGAAGCTTGAAAGCTTCAAATATTCTTTGTAGTCAAACGATATTTGACAGCCACTTATAAACTTGGACGATGAAGATGATACGTGGGATGTAAAACAAGAAAGATAATACAAAATAAAACGCAACGCAAAATCCAAATTAAATCCCATAACAATAAAGCTCTTGAATTGGAAACCATTTATGACAGTGCTTAACATCGCTAAAGTAACATGCAGACAGATTGGTGTCAAGTGGCCCTTATATCACAGTTAAATTTATCATAAGGTGATGAAGAATCCATTGTTTGCTTCAGATTTCTTAATGTTTATAAATTAGACGTTGTCAATAATAAATTGTAGGGAGCCATGATCGATGATTTGAGTTTTGACGAAAATTTTATTTCAGATGATAGAATTTTGGAAGTACGTGTAATGCTTATGTTGTGTAAAGTTGGTTTTGTAATTGGTGAAAGGGAGGATGAGTTAAATGTTAGATTTGTTAGTATAATGGTCATGAACTAATGTTTAGTAATAATAATAATAATTTTTGAAGGTTGCGATTAACCCAGTGGTGCTATTGTGCATAAACAAAGATATTACAGTACGTCGGGTAGTAATAGTATGATTGTTCATGATATGCTTGTATATTTCCTCGATCATTGCAATTTGGCTAGCGGAATTTGTTATAATAGATATTTTAGATCCTCTTTTCCGCGTAGTGTAATACATCTCAGTTGGCAAATATCTAACAATCTGTCATCAGAATGCCTTAGGGATTCACGTTAATTACATACTCTTTAATTCGAAGCTCACCAGCGACCTTCACCTTTAGTTTACCGGAATCATATTATTATCAGCAATTGTCGTTAATATCACTTATGGCCTCCAGGGATGTTAATCTTTTAGCAATCTATTAACTTTTTGAGGTGTTGTTTGTAATTGTTTATTACATCTATTATACTGACAACTTTGCCTTCATTCATGTAGCTAATAATTAATTTGATTAATGTATCTGTACATGTTCTAGCAAGTGTATATGTATTTGCACTTTTAGATATTGAAGAAAGATTTCCATAACAGTGTGTTTTGTAAAGAATGTTTCTGTATTTAATTTTATACCATAAATCAAAGCATATTTCAGTTGGGAATAAATTTTAAAGCTAACGGACAAAAATGTATGTCGTTTTAAAAGGTAACTTGAAACATAAATACTTCTTGAGACAACATCAGAATCTTTATTACCAGTATTGATTTCAAAAGGCAATTGACTTAAATATACATTGATAAAATCATGACTCGCTTTATAGTCTTACTGAAATGGCGTTCGAAACGACGCCGAAAAAAAACACAAGAAAGATTTTGCATTTATTCCTTTAATCTCTGGAACATGTTTTCGTATCACGATTTATTAACCAATCTCTCAGCTACCTACTTGCATTTCAAATATTTTGTTACTGGATATCCTAGATCATTCATGCAAAGCAATAGGTTGCGTTAACTGCTTGGTCCTACTTGTTAAACAAAGTTAATAGATATTGTACAAAGTTAATAGATATTGTAAAATTCATATAATTCATTACTATACCAAGTGTTCAATAGTTAATTTTATGCGACTATTATTAATTTTATAACGTGATACATTATTTACGTGAAACAGTCAGATAAGAGTGAACACGTTTCTTGACACAAAGACCATATTTTACTAAGACTTCATATAGAAGTACATATTTACGAATTTTCCCTTTCTTTCAAGTTATATAATCATAGAAAGGCCACACTTCACACATATGTATTTCTACTAGGTTAGAAATAATAAAGAAACTTACAAGCATTAACGAAGTCCCAACCAGTTTGTCCAGAAACTGGTGAAAGATTACGTGGACTTCCAAGGTTTAAGTTAAACGACCATTAAGTTTTTGTGTTAACTGCTTTATAATGTGGTGTTAGGACACCTACATTCACGATAACTAAGATTTTAATGGTTCGAAGAATAGTAGCTGTACATCTAATGTTATTTGCATGTTTATTTGTAAACATGGTAATGGGAACAGTAATATATTTTGCATTAGGCCTTTCGAGATTGAACATGTTGAAATCAATAGCAGAATGTTTTGCCAACTCAAAGGAACCGACTATTCCTTTTTCCTATTTTCTTAGGACAGTATTTTTACTTTCTTCATAAGAGACACTTTTGTAAGTTTTATATATTTTTTATAGTATAGTATTTTTACAACCTGCGTGCATATATGACCAGATGTATGAACTTAAACGAGGCTCTGTTAAGTTCTGTAGTTTCGCCCAACCCCATGGGAAAAAGACTTGAGTTATGTTTGTATGTAGTAACTAGTTTCTTAATGTTTTTGTCACTCTTTTCAATATCTTTCCTTCTACAACTGACTTTTCACCCAATTCCGTATCAACATCCTCAGCGTCTATTAAAAATGTAGCTATCTATAAATAATTACATTAAGCCAAACCAACACACCTTGGCCCTATTCCGTCCCTTCAAAACACTAAAATCATTCACACATCTCAACAAAATTCAATCGAAACCAATTTTATTGTCTTTTGGTGTCATCGTTCCATACATGGCTTGTCCAGTTGGGTCGCTTGCGTAACTTCAAGTAACGCAAGCTTTTGTAGGATAGTAATGAGGACCTCGTGAACGGTAATTATTTTTACCTTGACAGTTATTTTAAATTACGTTTTGAGTTCTGGATATCCTTTATGTTTTATGTTGTTTATGGGTTACCCTAGGGCAGTAATTTGTGTCAAGTGACTAAGCAAAAAGCTCAGTCATTATGGCTATGGAAATTATTTGTTGAATATTGAGGATGTATGTAGTGATCAACCTGATATTTTTTGCCTCAAATAAGCCCAATATCCGTATATGTTAGTAGAATCTGCATATCGGAAATTTACCAGTTGGTGCTGTGGCTGATTGATTGACTGCTGCACTGCGTATCGCGGGTTCGATTCCCGCACGGAACAAATATTTGTATGGCCTACAGATAGTTTTTCCGGGTCTGTTCTATTTGTAAATGCACCCACATTACAGGATTTTTTTAGTGGGGGGCAACGTTTAAAATAAAAGCAGATCTCGTGAACCATGATAGTAGCACTGATGATTAATAGATGTGTGACAAAAAGGGCTTAAATTAAGATAATCATTTAGCTTCAAAAGCTTATATTTTATTTAATGTCCTTGTAGCGACGGTCTCTGAAAGAGAATTCAGTTACACACTAAAACGCTTAAAAGGACTTATTGAAATTCCTTAGTTAATGGTGAAGAATGTCGGCAAAGGTTAATAGAGCTATCAAACTAATGCAAGCGTTTCATGTAAAAGCGAAATCAACTATAATTATAGTCTTCATAACGTACTTTTTGTGAACACCGATAGCTATGATGTTATTAAAAGTGACATATTAACTGTAGTTACTCAGATGTACCAATACTTATACTCTAGAAGTTGAAATAGCTGGTTACTTCTTGTAAAAGTCACCGTGATAGATATTATTAAAAACTTCAATCAAAATAAAAAGTTAAACTAGGGATACTCATGAACGAAACAGATACTCGTAAGACAGTAGAAGTTATCAGAAGTATGCAGCACTATCCCAAATATTCAGTATATTTTTGATCATCAAAGAAAACCAAGAGATTGAGTTCCTCAACAGCCAAACATCAACTTTGTTTCACGAGTTATCAATAAACCACAAAACACATAATGATGAAACTCGTCAAAGCGTATAGCAATAATTTTTAATAACCCCACAGCTTCAAGAGGATACATTCACAATAACCGACGCTAACATTTTGCTAAAGAATCTATCATAAATCAAGCAATCAAAAGAACAACTAACGATCAATTTTATTAATATACACCGGACCTTATACGTCACACTGAATAGATTCCGAATTACGATGAATTATGATTCCAGGATATTACCAATTTCGGTCGTAAATCAAACGGTCGTAAATCAAATTTGATGGTCTATTTTAGTAGCCTTGACATTTGGAAAATATGATTGTTTGAGAATTTGTCCTTGCTCCGGTATTTGTCCGGATGGTTTTTGAAGATCCGGGTCAGGTGATGAAACTGAAGACGGTTTCTTCGTTTCCATTTCTGTATTTGGAAAACATTTTGCTTATCACTTCTTGTGTTCTTTACCTATGTAGTGTGTATGTGAGATGATGATAGTTTATATGTTTGAGTAATAGTGAAGAATTATTGTCTCTTGTATTCTTTTTCTATTTTACGGCACCTTATTGTTTTAGACTCTTTTTATTCCATCTGTTACTGCGTGAATGTGATATTTCTGTACCCGTTACATCTTTACAGTTTTCAACATGATATTGCTTAAAACAGCCATCCTTAATACACATGGGTATTTATGAACCTCTCACTACGACCGCCTTAACGAACAATCCTAAGGTTTTACTAAATTTATGCGCATATTTGGAGAGTCCAATGCCCTTTTCCTATTGACGTCCATAGCTTACGCAAAATAACAAATACCTTGTGTTTTGGGTTTTCCTTTATCTCCCGGATACTATCAAATCCTAATGATGACTTTGCAGAAGCTATGATTGCTAGATATAAAGACATTTAAGAATCAATAGTTAATCTAGCAAGCTAAACCACAAACACGGAATAGTTTGGCCTTTTTGTTGGGTAATAGTTCATACTTGACGTCAGATCGCCTGATTGATGAATGATAACGTTTTGAGGTCGCACATCAATCGTATGGTTGCATTCTGTGTTGCCAGCTCTTTACATGTTAGATTTGATAAGAGACCTCTCCCTTATGTATGTTAATATTTATTCTGTTTAGTACCGTTATATTTTGTGTTGTCTTATTCTGCTGTGACTACCAGTTTTATAATTATTTTGTAGGGGAACTCCCTATCTACATATAACTTATTTATTAATTTATGCCATCTCACATTCATTACGATAGTGATATTACATAATTCTTCCAAAATAATAATAAAAACAGGATTTGATAATAAGAAAACATAACTTTTATTATTAATAGCCTGTTTTTAATCTCATAATTAAGATGAAGAATCCTGTTCAAGTTTCCTGAACTGAAACAAGTTTCGAGAATGCTATTTTAGAGAAACATCTTTTAACTATTATTATACGAGCTCGTGTTGTGCATTTATTTAATATTGGGATGAGCACAATCTATTTTAATTTATCATGGAATCTGCATTCTTGTCTCTCGAAATGGTACGGGTCATCAAGGCATTCTGGTATGGTTTATTCCTTACGGCGACTTTATCAAGTTTTCAATTAGCTACAGGATTTAAATGTTTTCCCTGGACCCTATTCCATTATTATATATTTGTCTTCTTATTCAATTATAGCTGGGAGGGTATCCAACAAAGTTATATTTATATGCAAAACAATCTGTCCTTCACAGTTACATAGGCATTTTACCTCTGGTATTGTATCAGAGTGATCTTTACCCTGAGAGTGATAAGGTTGCTGTTGTCAAAGATAAAATGACTGTGAAAGGGCTGTGGACCAGTGTCTGAATTCAGCATTTGTACTCGTAGATAGAAAGTTGTTAAACCCCACTTTAATGCCACAGTTTGACCGGTTTTAAGGCTAAAGTATAGTTTGACAAATACTCAACTTTAAATTCTTAATGCAAAAATCGGTCTGTGTATGTTAAGTATATGATACACTACATAAGTATATGTATATATTTGTGTGTCATATATTTAAGGTGTGTATGCGATAACAATCTTTTAATAAAACAAATTCCTACTAACCGCCAAATTATTTTGAATTCACTGTACTATTCTACATGTTCCTTCTTCAATATAAGTATCAAAGACCACTAGAATACCATTTATTTGTTCCACCATAAACTTAAAATAGATACCATCTCATCTTACCGCAGACAATCGGTTGTATTTAATGCAACAATATTCCAATTCCGTTTTTATTTGCATTTGGCATTGAGTACGAAATGTAAGTCGAATTGTAAACAAAGGAGTTGAATTCCTATCATTATCATTGTGTGTGTGAAGAAAAAAACTTATTGTCTTTTGCTATTCATTCGGTAAACATGCGAAGTTGGGTAAAAAGTATATTGTTTAATTACTGGTTATTAATTATTGGTTGAATGGTACTTTCTTCATTGGTGTCAAGTGCAAATAAAACGGTGTTTAAATTTAAAATACCATCTTTATATGAGAAATTGCAAAAGCGATTTCAGCATCGACAATTATAATGAAAGAATAGTCATAATGACAGAATTTGAAGTACAGTGCTAGAAGGATCTTTTGGCTTTAATGACATTGTCTGTCTGTGGAAATTCGATTGATAAAACCGACTGGTAGTTAGTCGCTAAAGCTCGTGGCTAATGTAGGTTAAGCTACGCTTGCCGGGGTTGGTCCAGAGATGGGTGACCATCTTTACGTACCAAGACTCCTCCGTGCCTCGGAAAGCACGTTAAGCCATTGGTCCCGGCTGTCAATCGTGGATCTTTGACAATCGTTACGGGTCGTGAGACGAGAATTCCGAAAGTCTGACAGCCAATCTTACCAAGGGGTATCGTATTACTAGTAACTGGGTTGTGGTGGTCAGATAGGCAGTCGCTTCATGTAAAATACTGGTATTCAGCTGCATCCGGTTAGACTGGAAGCGGACCCCAAGATAGTTGAGAAAGGGCAGGCAGATTGGAAAACCGACTGGCAGTATTTGTTAAAAGCCCATCAAGCCACTTATAGTAACTAATGCACCCTGTACAGTGCTTGAAGTATATTCTAGTAATAAAATAAATCAATGAAAAACCTATAAGTAAAAACATTTAAGCCAGGTTACGCACGACTGCATTTCTCACACAGCTTTAAAAAAAAGTTCATTGTGTAGATATTTTTTTTATTTTGAGTTAGATATTTTTGTTCATAGGCACGTAGATATCGTAGACTTTATTGTAATAAATACTAACGCTGTCAACGAGGCAAAATTTTGGTCAAAAGATATTTAATTTTGGAATCACCGGTACGACGAAGAAGATCAAGCAAATCAAGTTTATAACAATTACATCACATAGGTAATAAAAATTTTAGTACAACAAAATTAAGGCTCTTCAAAGAACCATGGAGGAAGCTATTGACCCAGAGCACCTACACTAGATGTTCCTACCTATCACCAAGTGCCCATATGAGGACAGCCGAGGTGTCCCTATCTATCATCAGGTACCCATATGAGGACAGCTGAGTAACGATGCGTAGGACATAGATCCGGGCTTACAATGTCAACGTAATGTCATTTGATTTTATTAAATTGCTTTGTAGGTTATGACATTTTTGATCTCATTCATTTGTTTTCATTGGAACGGCACTTTTATTCAATGAAAATCTTTACTTTTGATCTTCTACTGTTTTTGGCATAACCAAAACTTGTCGATTTTTCTGTTACTTTGTACATAATAAAGCTTCGAATTTAATGCTTATCAATATAGTCTAGTTTTCGGGCTTTAATTTTAACTATTACAATTTTGAAAACACGGCTGGTGCAGTGAATGAGTGATTGGCTGCTGCGCTGCGTGTCGTTGGTTCGATTCCCGCACGGCACAAATATTTGTAGGGCCTACAGATAGTTCTGGGTCTGGGTGTTTGTAAACGCACCCACGATACAGGAGAAATTCCCAGTGTGGGCAATGTTATTTAAAAAAAAAACTTGTATTATTAGACGATTTTTTTTTGGAGACGAGTCGACTTTAAAAATAAAAATAAACCAACCAAGTGCGTGTTGAACTTCGCACCTATAAGGTTCCGCACCATATGAGGGAAATCAATATTTGGTATTTGTTCGTAAAATATACATAATAATAAACATTTTCACCAAATTTCAAGTTCGGTCAATGGGAAGTTTCTTCGGAAGGAAAAATTCTTCGGAACAAAATTTTGTGACGACGATGGACAGACGGACACGTGAGTGACGGCAATAGGGCTCCGTTTGAACCTATCAGGTATGGAATCCTAAAAAATTAAAAGAACCTTCAAAGGTCCATTGACTCCTTAAAAGAAAACAAATTTTATGAAATCATCTCCTACATTATCTTTAGAGTCACCAAGGTTACAATTAATAGCCATAATTAGTTCCACAGGTGTCCAAAGATGTCACTTGTTAAACATTTATGGGTAAATCGGAACTGGTTTCATAATAATTTTATCTGGCTCGTTGTGTAAGTGCCGAAAAGTGAGGTCAATGGAGACATGGCGCTTTTTTTCAAGATAATTTAATAAGCGTGAAGGAACTGTTGTTACTTGTATAACAAGAAGAAGGTACGTACTCTTTATGAAACCAGAATAAATTAAGTTTTTTTTAACAAGCTTTAGACCCGTGGTCATCATGTGTAGTGGAAAGTACTCACGATAATACTAGCCCAAATTAAACTCTCCCACCATTTGTCATCAGGGAATTCATCATCATCATCATTTCAGCCGAAAGACGTCCACTGCTGGACATAGGCCTCCCCCAAGTATCGCCACAATGACCGGTCTTATGTGTCTCGCATCCATCGGCTACCCGCGACCCTTACCAGGTCATCGGTCCACCTTGTTAGAGGGCTGCGTCTTCCGTTACGCGGTCGCCACTCCAGAACCTTTCAGCCCCATTGACTGTCCGTTCTGCAAGCAATGTGCCCAGCCCACCCGCCCAGTTTGGCGATTCTTCGGGCTATGTCGGTAACCTTGGTTCTCTTGCGAATAATATATCATCATTTCTGATTCGATCACGCAACTTTTCGGTTCCATAAGTCATCACTGGCAACATGCACTGGTCATAGACTTTCGTCTTGAGTCACTGTGGTATGTGGGACGGGAAGATACCGCGCAGCTTTCCGAATGCCGCCCAGCCTAGTCGGATTCGATGGTTGACCTTCTCGAAGTTAGTCCTATATCCAGATCAGCTCGATGGTATTATAATATTGCATTATCATCGGACTTACATAAGGAAGCCAATTTTTAGCTCCATCGAAAACCAACAAGTGATCGAAAAATGAAGCGGACTACTTACATTCGAACATTACAAGTTAAATAAAAGCTATTAAAAGTATACCTACCGTTCAAAAATTCTTGACTCAGAAATTTTTATGAAAGCTTAAGGAAGGAGAGCTTAAGGCGCAATTATACGACTTCAAGTGATTTTAAATTGAACATCACGTCTAAACGACTATAGGGCGTTCCAAATAAACGTGCAATAACGGTCATTGACCCACCTACATTTATTGACATTTTTAATTTGAAAAACGGAATTAATGACTCAAAGCTGTCCCGAATATACATCTCTCGTGATCCTTTTTTTTTTTTTGGGGTGGGAAATCATCCTATGACTTCTCCCGCTCTGGGTGGAGCGGAAGGGCGTGTCAGACTCTTACTGACTAAAACCCACCCCTGTTCCTTCCTGCCTCGAGTGCCCAGGGGCGAGGTAACTCTGTTTCGAATTTATCCTCAACCCCCGGGCAGATCTCTCGTGATCCTTAACATTGTCTAATAATGAAAAACGATTTATATTTAATTGTTCAGGTACCTACGAAGAGTTATTAGGGAAAGGTCAATGTACTTTATTGCAAATTTATCTGAAACATAGTTTAGTGTTATTTCTTTAAAAAAATATATGTTATTTTAAACAAATTTCTTCGTAATTTGATATGTGAATATTTGAAATTATATTTTTGTAACATAGTATAATTAATTTGTAAGATTATGTCTAACGCGAACAAAAAATTGAGAATTATCCAAAAACTATTAAGCGTATTTTTATGAAACCTTCACCATTTTAAAGATAAGTTTAATTATTCAACTTTTAGTATACGTATTTTAGTATAATATTTGTTGTTTTATGTATAATAAATGAATAATGCGTCTAATTTGGAACAGCGCTCCTTGATGGGCGAGTCCTATTACTGAGTGTACGACGCGTTGCGTGAGTTCAGCAAAGAACACGCAAGCTAAACACTCAAGATTGTTGGCATGTAACTGCGCCTTAAATAATCATTGATGTTAAATTGTACTTTTAAGTCATCTGCGCTAAAGGAAATCTCATTAAGTTATTGAATTGAGCTTAAATAAGAGGCGGTATGAAGCAATTGATTTATTGATCCCCAGTTTGTCGAACAAAAATTATCTCAAAACGAATGTGATGAATTCTTAAGCACTTCTATTTTATTTTATCATTTTTAGGCTCGCGTTTGACCACTACAAACCACCTGATGGTAAGCGATGATGTGGTCGAAGATGGAGCACGCTTTTTTAGAAGTAACCTATGATTGGAACTGTTGTGATTGGTTGTCAGAATTACCAACATTGAACCGAAGCAGTTTACGTGCTTCTTACAATTTTTCTCGCTAATTTGCGACATTTATTTTTTCAGAAACTAAGGGGGATTGTTGTAAACAATTATAATCAATAGGTACTCATTTCAAATCAATAAAGAAAAAGGTTTTTTTTTGCTATCTTTTAAATGTTATCCAATGAGATCATCCCGGATATAATGAAAAGTGTTTTATTTTATGAAGACATTAAAAAAAGCTACTTATGTTCTTTGTCACTGAATTTGACATAAATTAATAATTAATGTAAAAAAAAACTATCACTATCGAAATTAAATTAGACATTCCGAACTAAAACCGGATAGCTAATAGTAAACAAGTATTGTTTATAACGATTTAAATTAATTAATTAAAGAACGAGTAAAAAGAATCTGTGATTTACATAATGTAATGTGAGAAATAAATTGTGAGAGGAGAAAAATAGTTTCAACTTCTATGTGGTTTTCAAGGGGCTCTGTAGAGTCTGGACATAAGAGCATTCGATTAGCAATAAATAACGATTGGCAAAAAATCGCTATCAAAAAAAAAGAGCAGTGGTGGCCCAGTGGTATTGGCCACGTCTTACAAGTTGTAGGTTGTGAGTTGAAACCCAGGCAGGCGCGTTACTTTGTATTAATTATTTCATCACCACTGCTCTCCAAACGGTGAAGGAAAACATCGTGGGTAAACCGGCATGTCCTAGAACTAAAAATTCGAAGACATGTGACATCCATCAACCCACATTGGGCCCGCGTGGTGGATTACGGCCCACACCCTCTCACATAGAGGTGGCCAGTGCCCCAGCAGGGACATTAAAAGGCTGATGATGATGATGATGATGATCAAAATGTCACATGGTCAATCCCACTTAATATTATTATTTACTAGTTTCTCGCCCGCTTAGAGTTTGTACTTCTCCCATTATAAATTACAACCTATGTGCTATTCCAGACTAATCAATCTCTGTGCTAAATTTCATTCAGCCGTTCTGGCGTAATTGAGTAACAAACATCCATCCATTCAATCTTTCGCATTACAATAGAGGTAAAGAAAGAAAGAAAGAAATTACGTTAATTTGCGGTAAACATGACGCAAAAGACAGAGAAACACAACAAAAAAGAAAAAGCTGGGGAAAAACATACGTCACATCCACGCAAAACGGCCACCACTCAGCTTAGTGCTGAGACCCTATGCGAATCAGAGCCCCAGCGCTGATGTAGGATTTTGGTTTCTAATGGTAGAATATCACCAAGAAGAAAAGTGTAAATAAATTAAAATGAGAAAAACTGGAAGAAAACATGTGAGATGTGTGTTTTAAAGTGGTCTGCCCAGTACATCGTATCATACCATGACCGTGCTAGGAACGTATCAAACAAGGAAAGAAATACGAAACAGGCACTAGAACGTATTAACAGTGTATCATACCCATGTCTATCGGTCATCATACGCGATTTTGCTAGTGCTGAAACGCTCCGTGCATGGCACGCGACGCAACGGTGTTGATCGGTGACGAAACGGTCTAGTGCGCATGTCTCATACTTTTCAATACAAAGAATATTTTTTGCTTGACACGTTCCTATCAAGCTCATGTATGAAGCGGTGTAGTGCATAAATCCTTAATCCTGCATGTGTTTTACAACAGTAAACAAAGACTAAAATTGCGCCACACAAACGTATGCATAACCACGCCAGTAATATTACCTTCGGTATCGATGATTCGCAAACTTGACCACTGTGACCCTCAGATGACCGTAAAACGTAGTAATAGGATTACGTATCGAGTACATCGTCTAGCTATTATCAGATGTACTTGAAATATTATGACCCGGTGTCCCGAACTAAAATTATCGCAATAATAATGTGACTTTTCAGACAGCTTTATGAAGCTTTGTTTGACAGCCAATCGCAACCCTTTTTTTTTGGGTAGTAGATCATCAATTAACTTTTCCAGCTCTGGGTGGCTAACTGTGGCTGACTAAGGCCCGTGTTCCTTCAGTTGCCGCTTGCGTCGCAACAAAAAAGAAGTAATCGATGTGTCACAAAAGGAATCGACTTTTTACTTTGTAATCTTTTATCAATTCAAACTGAATTTTCAAAATGTAGATAGTTTTTTAGTAAACCAAATATTCTATTTTGCCAAATGAATTTATTGAATACCTAAACTAATCATTTCGTGGTATTACGAATCTAGTAAGATTTATGTCCAATCAATCGATCTAAAAAGTCAAACGTCCGAGGAATATTTTTAAAACCAATTTTAATAATTAACGAAATTATATTTAAAAATTAAACGATTTTTGTCTATGAAACGCTTAATATTATTTACCTAAACTAACTGGAAGGTCAATGGCCTTTATCACAAACATATTTTTTAATTAATTACTTTTGCAGGCGTAAAATATTGAATTTGTTTATTGGTTTAAGCGATATTGGTGTCCAATCGGTTCTACATTAATATGGTTCGATAAAATCAAAATTCTAGTTAGTAGGACTACATCTCAGGCCCTCAAAATCATCTTTCAGCCCGAAAGACGTCCACTTGTCACGTTGTGGAGAGACGGAGGAGTGACACGATGAGGAGGTAGAGGAGTAGTTGGATGAAGATAAAAACATACGACGAATTAAGACGTATATTTCAATATTTACCGAAAGCTAGATTATATAAAGCACTCATTAAACGCACGTACACCATACACTGTAACTAGGTACATACATCGTCGATTAATTCTGTTATTTTATTATTATTGTCAGGCCACATGCCTGAATCTGCCTGGTTATAAAAACTACACCTCTGTTTAGTAACTCTTACAAACTGGTAACTGTTATTTGCTAAAGAGTCGGAAAATTATAAGAAGGAGCTTATTCTAGCTCGGCAGCTGAATCTGAACTAATTTTTTTAATAAAAACAGAGGCTAGACAGTTAAAGCAAAGGAATATTTTAATTTGAAATTTCAAAAAAGTAAGGAAGAACGTAATTTGGAATAGAGGTCATAAAATAAACAAAGCTTTAACACTGCCTTATTACACACTGCTGGATATAGGCCGGGTCCCCAAGTGTCGCCACAATGATCGGTCCTGTGCTTCTCGCAACCAACGGATTCCCGCGACCCAGGCCCTAATTGTGCAATATTTTCAGACCAGTTTTCAAATTACTAAACTGTACCTGTACTGTGCGTAGAACAGAAGGTGGTGTCTCTGGGATTGTTGTTATAACATAATTATAAATAATATATTGACTTGACTCGCTGTTGACATGTGGGATGTGGACTCAGCGACCATTGTAGCGATAGTCGTGTCAGCCAATAGCTTAATAGCCACGAGCCGCGAACAACATCTCAGGAGGCTCTCGTTAGGCGGCTGGATCAAGGGCTTGATTCAGAAAGCTGTACTTCTGGACACGGCTCGCATTGTTAGGCGGTTTCTCTCTCTGGAGCCCTGACCGGTAGCTTGGACCCTGTTTCCGATACCGGTGGGCTACTATTTTTATAATTATTTTTTAAGAAATATTTAAAAATGTATTTAATAATAAGTAAGAAAGATGAATAAACGAAATAACAATATTCATTACGTTTAAATATTTAATATTCAAAACAAAGGCAAGAAGGCTGCCAAGCTCAAGTGGGATTGTATGGGTCACGTCAGCCGCATGCAAGACAACTACTGGGCCAGACTATCCACCTGGGGTGGGTGCCTGGAAATGGACGGCGCCACCGAGGTCGACCACGAAAGAGATGGTGAGACGACCTCGACGCGTAACGGGAGAGCTGGTTTGAGGAAGCACCGGAGAAGAGTACGTAACTGAAAGTACTTGTGCGAGTGAGGCTAGTAAAATAAAAAACTGGCCAAGTGCGTATCGGATTTCGCACATTAAGGGTTCCGTACCAAATATTGGAATTTGTTAGTAAAGTATACGTAATAATAAACATTATCACCATAGGTCAATAGGAAGTCAAAAAATTTGTCGTAACAAAATTTTGTGACAGACGACACGTGAGTGATAACAATAGGACTACTTTTGGACCCTTCGGGTACGGAACCCTAAAAATGCTTAACAATAATTTTAATTATAAAAAGTATTATGTAATTGCTTGACGTGATGTCAGATAGAACCTTTATGTTCTTCAAAGGTTATGTCATAACACATAAACATCACTCAGTAGGTAGTTTATTTCTTATTTGTTGCCATAAAATGGTAGCACGTTAGCTATCAAGTTTTATACTATTTTTAATTAATTTTTGTCGGATTAGTATTATAAATTAAAAAATACGTAACTTTTTGGATTTGTCTCCATCTAAAGTTATTGAGGTAAATGATAGAACTTAATAGTTCCGGTCAGTAAAGTTTTGTACCATTGCGTGACTTGGAGGAAAAATAAAATAGTTTTTTCTACGAAATTGTATCACTTACACCTTTATTACAAAAAACCACATAAGTATCTGGCGCCATGGCTTAAGATAAAATTGTCATTTTTACAAAAGGATAAAAATTATTTACATAATAATGTAGGTATGACGAGTTACATCATGTTAGCCACTGTCGCGTCCCCAGCGTGGGAGGGGTTAAGTGTCGAACCTACCAAATATATCTTATTATGGTTGTGGGTAAACTATTAACAGTCGTCCACTTGATTCGAGATGTGCCATGAATTAATAATTAAATTATTGGTTTAAGAACCTGCTGTTAGTGTGGAATTTGATCTAGAGACATCTGTGTCACTTTTGATGAGGTCTGCCTCATCAAAAGTTTCCAACGATGCTTAATATTCGACACCATTTCAAAATGATTTTGGAAGTTTGTTAATAAAATTTACTTTTTAACCGACGACAAAAAAAGGAGGAGGTTCTCAATTCGACCGTATATATGTTTTTTTTTTTTTTTGTTTATATTCAGCCCTCACTCCGTCATTTATGAACCGATCTTGATGATTATTTTTTTGTTAGATAGGGTATATCTCAAGAGTGGTCCCATGTCAAGGAAATCAGGATCTGATAATGGAATCCTGATAAAATTGAGAGAAAACCTCGAAAATTGTGGGCACGTTTAGCGTTTCTGTACGTATGTTCGGCCCTTACTCCGTTGTTTATGAACCGATTTTGATGATTTTTTTTTTAGATAATTTATACTCAAGGGTGGTCCGATGTCAAGGACATCAGACCACCCGACTCAAAATTAGTTTTTATAAAATTTAATATTTTATGTAGGTAAATAAGCTCAATACCTACTTTAGACTTTATAGGAAAGGTTTGTTTATTTTTTGTTAAAAAGTTTTTTTTTTAAATCTTATTAACATCATCATTCTCCTGCCCTTATCCCAATTTATTTGGGGTCGGCGCAAAATGCCTTTTTCTTCCATACTCCTCTATTAGTCGTCATCTCTTTCACACAGTCCATCAGTCAAAAATCTTATATGTTTTTAAAAATCTTATAAAATTACATATAATTTAAAATTTATTTTATAAAAAAATCAAGTCCAAAATTTTCCGCATTAGCTCCATAAAATGAGGATTTCCCAAAGTAAGTTGTAAAACTAAACACCGATGTTAAAATTTACGACCCACTTGATACAATTTAAGCCCGGTATTTATGACCCACCACTAATTAGTACCATACCAACACATTAAACTATGAAAGTTCAAGGTTTGTCTACATCAATATTCAAATCATTAATTTCTCGCAAACTTACATACTTTTTGCACAAATGCCTATGACGTAAGTGACGGAACGTAAACAAGTAAACACGAACATTAAGCAACTGAACAAAGAGTTCTTTTTGGCTTGTACGTAAGCTTGTACTTCCGCGAGACGACACTTCAGGCCACCTTTGACATATTTGCTCAATAATTGACATTGAAAATTCAAGTTTCATTGCGCTTCTGTTAATAATTTTTCCTTCAATTGTAGACTCTATGTCGTAAGCACTACAAGCGTTCATATTTTTCGCTATGTAAAGCTGTTTTAAGTGTTTTTTATCAATTAACAATATCGAGTAGGATGTCCTGGTCGAACCGATTACCTACCAACACTTTTTTTTAAATTTTAAACATTGATGATTCCTATTGCAAAAAAAAACTGTATCCGTGTCCATATAAGGAATTTAAAATTAAGTCGTTGAGGTCAAAGCTTTTTCCAAAACAGGATACGCGAATGTGCGAAATTAGTGTTCATCATCAAAGCTACAATTATTTTTAGGTATTAATTACAATCTTCTGCTGTAAACGTACAATCAACCACAAAATTGCTCGGGATACATTTAGCCAAATTATATTTTTTATCGGCTTACTAAAAATCAGATGTACAGAAAATTTTAGTCTAATATTTTTACTTAAACGTACAATCAACCATAAAAATACTAGAGAGATATTTAGCCCTTTTATATGATTTCAACACATTTGCTTAACATTGTTCGAAAGTTAAAAATTACGCACCATAAAACGTGCGGTAAAATAGGTACTTAGGTAAGAGTACCTATTTTACCGCATACTCCGTTGTATATTGTCGTGCGTATTCTTTACGGTATTTTTTTAATTCCCTAGAAAAATATATAAGAATTCCACCAAGGAGTTTCACATTACGAGAATAAATAAGCTGAATTATCGAACCTCCTTGGAAGCGCTTTTGCTCAATACGTTTGTCTCACTTTAATACTAAAGAGAAAATTAGACGAAAGCTCTAGTTCTAATTTTCACCACGCGCCCGTAGCGCCATTTGCAATTTCGCGCCATTTTCATATTAGAAACGTCAAAGATTGTTGCGACTTTCCGACTGATATCTCAAAACACAAGTTTGTTTCATTACCTATTGTACTGTTTTCTCGAAAATAAGTTGAAAAACGTTGTATGAGACACGTGCGGAAATTGGTATTTATAAACTCGTGACTATGGTAAGCCCTTAGTATCATAAATAACTATTATTGACTAATAAAATCAGATGCACAGCCAATCTTCGTTTTGTATAATTGTAAAAGCTTATTATAACACATTTATAACAGCTACATAATATTATGCTTAGCTAAGTGCACCGTATAATTAACGGTAAACCAAACAATATGTGTGAAGTTTTTTAAAGTTTCTTTTGTGTTCTATTTCTCCCATGACGTCCTTTGTGAATAAAGCAGATTTTGAGGTTAAGGATAACTTGTAAATTACTTAAAAGTTATATTAGTTTTAGATAATTAACAAAATTATCATTAATTATTAGATCTCGTATTATTATTTACTTTATCTGGTGTTTTGATTCATTGGGGAAAAACTGGCCTTTTTAAACGAACTTCTTTCCCCTTCCAAAATACCAGTTGCTTTTGACATGATCAAAATTACAAGGAAAAATCCAAAAAAATAATGACCCAAGCAGGCTGTCATTTTTAGTTATGCGTGTAAAAATATCTTTCAACCGAATAATCGTTTCGCAATGATTCGATAACAAGGGTTGCACAATGATGAATCACCTGATTACGGCTCGCCATCATACAATCGGATAAATAAACGTCTGTCATTTATATTGTCCCGATGTGTAATGTTCCCCAAATTTTTGGAGTTTGCTTTTGAATTTCGTTTATAGTTTACTTCACATAGGGCTTATTTTCCATATTACTTGCTGTAAATTGGCAGTTAAGCCCTTTTTTAACCGACTTTCGAAAAAGGAGGAGATTCTATGTTCGACAGTATGTTTTTTTATTTATGTATGTCCGCCGATTTCTCCGTCAGTTGTGGACTGATTTTCCAAATTCTTTTTTTATCCGAAAGAATATAGTCCCGAGGTGGTCCGGAAGTCGGTATCAAATAACGAAGAAATAAAAATACAAACACCGACTTCAGAAATTAAAGTTATTTTTTAATTTTTAGTGTATTTTCTTTTTTGGAAGTCGGTTGTTTTTTTTTTTTTGTAAAAAAGTTTTTTATCATAGTAATATTAGAAATGCAAAAGTTTGAATGAACGGTAGGATGGATATTTGTTATTCAATCATGCCAGAACGACTGAACGGATCTGGACGAAATTTAGCACAGAGATAGATTATAGTCTAGAATAGCACTTAGGCAATAATTTATTGTGGGGAATTACTAATTCTACGCCGGTGATTTCCCTACCAGAAGCTAGTTTTTCATAATACTAACAGTTCATTGACAGATGCAGATTTTTATTTATACATAAATACTCATAACGATCTTCTATTAAAAATTGTTCAGTATCCCTAACCTTATCAAAAAAAGTATTTTTTTTTTGTTTTATTGTAAAATGAACCTAATATTAAAAAATATATACATAATATAAATAATAATGTTAAACTAGTAAGTTTGATTTAAAGAATATAGTAAATCTGCACCTGCTATGTTATCTCTCCTCACAATTGATTTACTATTAGAGACTGTATACGGCATCTTCTGTATTTTTAAGATGCATGTACTTTTAAAAATATTTAAATAGCTGCCGGAATGTGGCAAACTAAAATAGTCTGTGTTTCCTGATAGCTACAACCTGGGAGTCTTTAAGTCAAGAGTGAATAGGTTGCTTCTGGGCAAGCGTGCTCCATTTTCGACCACATCATCGCTTACCATCAGGTGAGATGGTGGTCAAACGCGTGCCTATCAATAATAAAAAAAATAGGCCTCCTCAGAAGGCTTTCTTGCGCTGGCGAACCAAGGTAACCGACATAGCCCGAAGAATCGCCAAAATTAATTGGCTATGGGCTGGGCACATTGCTTGTAAAACAGGTGGTCGAAAGATTCTGGAGTTGTAAGGCCTCCCAGGAGGTGGACCGATGACCCGGTGAGGATCGCGAGTAGCCGATGGAATGCGAGACGCACAGGACTGGTCATTGTGGCGACACTTGGGAGAGGCCTATGTCCAGCAGTGGACGTCTTTCGGCTGAAATGATGATGACGATGAATCTAAGGGAAGATAATGTACCGACTTTTAAGGCAAAGTTGTAAATTCCCATGCCCAAGTAATTTCACAAGTTCAACCTCTTCAAAATGTGCAAAATTACATATTACCAAATACGTATCTGACCTATCAGGTTTTCATAGCATTGCATAAAGAGAATCACAAATAATGAGAGGTGGGCCAATATACTTCTTACGATCACAATCAAGTAATCAATTTTCCGATGAAAAAGCTTAGTGCCAAATGTAGAAATAAATGGGCATTATCTAAATGTAAACCCGCGTAAACGATAATAGAAAAGTAATATGGCCAGGGGGGCAGCCCTCCTCGTCCTCACTGCCATTTCAGTTTGCTTAATCGGCAAGCTATGTCGGTTACTCCGGTTCTTCATTTCACTTCATTCCTGATTTTATCCGTCAAAGAAATGCCTAGCATAGCCCGCTCCATGGCGCGCTAAGTGAACTTGAATAAATTTGTGGACCAGCCGAACTGTCATTGTCCACGTTTCGACTTCGTATGTCATAACGGCTAACGGGCACGATAAGTGAAGATATTTTTAAGTAAATTTTAAGTCATCCTTAAATTTATTTTGTTACAATAGTAATAAATAATGTCGTTAAAGATATAATCAGCAGTAAAATACCTAACTAGCGTCTAAATGATTTATAGTGTGTTATGCACATACACGTAGTATTTTACTAGGAAATATCTTCAACCTTAATTAAGATGTTAAACATATCGTAGAATAATGTATGCAGAACTTTAATTACGTACCATCAATTACATTTTATAAACAGTCGATTTAAGAAGCACGTTATATTGAGATGTTCTTTTTTTGTCATATTTAATTTTAGATAATCAATAGTTTCTGCCAACGACTTTGCCCGTGTTCACTTAGTACTTCCCCCATTAAAAATTATATGTGCTATTTCAGACTATAATCTATTTCTGTGCCAAACTTCCAGAGGGGTTAGACAAAATACTTTTCTGTTAACGTTAACGCTTCGTGCAAAATGTATGGCAACTACATTACTGGGTGTGAGTCACGTGACAGTTCTCTCCGCAGGTAATGTCCTTGCCATACATTTTGCACGAAGCGATAGCGTTAGCGCTATTATAAAAATTATTTGGCTATGGGGGTCATTCTGGCGTTATTGAGTAACATAAACCCAATCCACCCCTCCATCCATCCATACATCCATTCAAACTTTCGCATTTATAATATCTGTACGACGTAGGAGTAACTGTTAAGGCATTTCTTTTTTAAACATGAATATAAAAGCTTTTTGTTTCACATTGCACCAGAAATTCAAAACAATAAGAAAAAACCTGCCAAGTGCGTGTCGGACTTCGCACATTTAGGGTTCCGTACAAAAGTATTTTTTACTACTTGTATGGCTTTGGGTCAACAACATGCTTATTACTGTGAAAATTTGAAGACTGTAGCTCCAACCGTTTAGCTGAAAAACCTTTGTGACAGACGATGGACTGACAGACGGATAGACGGACAGACGGGCAGATGGACACGTGAGTGACAGCAATAGGGTACGGGTATTCGGGTACGGAACCCTAAAAATTACGTAGGTATACTGTCGAACTTTCCGCTTTTGTGCATAACTGTCAATCAGAGTTTCATAACACGTCAAAGACGCTACTAGGTTGCGCCACTTATGGGTACATTCGCGAACGATGGTGTTCCAAAAACGTGTTTTTCAAAGTATAGACATTAACTGCGATGTTTAACTGTGATGATTCTAAAACAAAATCGGTGAATTAGTTTAGAAAAATATATGTATATAAGTTACTCGTGTCAATAAATCACGGCAGAATTATGCATTAGTTGCGGTCAGCATTTTTAATGTTGTAAGGCTTAGAAATAACTAAATTTAATTATTTTTACAAACTCTAATAAATTGCAAATACCAGCAAAAACAGAGCAACAATGGTATTTTATATAAACCAATTAAGAAGAAGTTTATCGTACTTAAAGCGATGCAAATTAAAAGGTTAATTTTGAAATATCACATAAGGTTGAAATAATCTAACCACGTGCTTTTCTTTAGTCACTAAACAATTAACTCGAATTGCCATTCAAAACTAATTTTTTTAACAATTAATTTTTGCAATAAATAAATAAGGCTCGTACACTTCATAGAAAAAAAAATCCTATGAGATAAATAAGTAGGGTTAATTTCAACGAAACACCAATATCGGCCTCCTACAATTAATTTTTACTTTAATACTAGCTGCGCCCTGCGGTTTTACCCGCCTAGACCGGAATAAAAGGTAGCCTATATGTTAATCCAGGCTATAAGCTATCTACATACTAAATTTCATCCAAATCGGTCGAGCCGTTTGAGCGTGAAGAAGTAACAAACATACACACTCACAAACTTTTACATTTATAATATTAGTAGGATAATAAATGCGAAAGTTTGGATGGGCGAATGGATATTTGTAACTCAATCACGCCAGAATCTGGATGAAATTTGGCACACTTAGAGATAATAGTCTAGAATAGCAGATATTTATAGTGTGGGAAGTATTCATTGAATTCATTCCACCTGAGTGAAGCCGCTGTCAAAAGAATGAAAGTAAAGTAAATAATTCCGATCACTTGTCTACGCGACCGTACGCTGTTGGTAGGTTGTCAGGTGGCTAAACAAAGCGAACAACACAAAACTATCTGTCGTTGCATCTCGTACAGTAGGACGCGTAGTGGGTACATTGCTTTGGGTGACCTAAGTCATAAGCGAAAGCGGGTTGGAAAGTGTTCCTTAGAGCGGCAAACTAGGTTCTTGGCGATGTGGAACACAATAGTATTATGTTATTGTCAAATCGATTTTCTCCTGTATCTTTTCGAAAAAAAATCATTTCAAAAATTAAGAAAACAAAGTGACTTAACTGAAATATTTTTGCTGATTTAAGTTTATTGTTTACTGTATTTTTTTTAATATTTTTGCCTCTTAATGCAATAATCCGTCTCTTCAAATAAGCAAAGCCTATCTTATATTTAAAAATACCATTACTTATTGCGGCGCCTAAACATTGTGTAATCAAAACAAACCTTCAACTACAAATAGACTAATAACTAATTCATATTAGTTCTATAAATACTATTTATTTATGATAAGTTATGTTGTAAACACGCAGCATTGGTGTACAATATTTATTTATTAATTTTTAACACGCTACGACCTTTACTCGGCGTTTTTATAGTAGTGTTAACATGATTTATATTGATAATCGCATCATTTGTCTTGTGTTAATGCATGTACGCTTCTTTGAGGTCATGGATATTATTCTAAGATCAGGCAGGAGCATGAATTGATTATGATTTTTAATTTGTATTGACTGCCAATCATTCAAATATTATCAGTTAGGTTATAAAAAGTTAGTTATTAGATAATATTTAAGTAATTTTTATTTGTACCAAGTTATAATTAAATTATATATATATAACTTCAAATATTATGAAGAAATAAATTACGAGTTTTAAGCCGGTGTTAAGCAGGCGATAAGCTTTAAAAAAAAACTGGTAGAAACTGAAAAAATGTCTTTGGTAGGCGAGTTAAATTTAAACTAACTTAGCCTTAGCTTTTGATCTAAAAGCAACTTTTCCTTTGATTTTTACGACAATGTGTGTTTATTGAATCTTCATACATACGCATTTTTTAATTGTATGACTTCTTTATTAAAGGTTTTATTCTAATATTGTAGAATGTAAATATTTTAGAAAATTTAATATTTTATAAAGGTACATAAAAATACGCCGATCAACAAATCACTTTAAAACCTTTGTACTACTCGTACATGCCCTCCAAAATCGCTATCAAATTATCGCTTGGACCACAAACAGCAGTACCATAGAGAAGTAACAAACGTACGCAACATTCCTCTTGTTCTATTGTTTATGAAAATATTTGCTGAAAAAAATATGTTTTTTTTTACCAACAATGAAGGATCATAGGATATTTAGATTACAAGTCTTTGTTTAATAGGCAATGGGTTTTGGTAACACCTTTGTTAATATTGGGTCCTTACGTATGAAATTGGTTTATTCTCACAAATAGAGAACCTCGTCACTTCTATGAATTTAAATATTCATCAATTGTTTGATATTATATCGAATAATGACCGTCATACTGCCAATAGAAAAAAACCTTATTACTTATAGTTTTATAAACAAAAAAAAATACCTTAAAAGACTCCTCTTTTTGTTAGCAAGAAATTACCACTATATTTGTTTTAACTTAGCCAAAACTTATTTTTGTTGCTTAATATAAGTAGCATACGTTATCTTAGTTTTTAAAAATTATTGCATAAAAGTTTTAAAACTGTATTCATAGTTGCTAAATAAATTAAGAAAATGTTAGTATGAAAAATGCAACTTCTTTAAAATTCTCCATACAAACCGCTGATTTCATAGGTCGAGACCTAGTAATATACGCAACATTCAAATATACAAAGCTTCTATGAAATATAGTATATCTATATTTTCTCTACATAGTATAAACTGAAGTTGCTTTCCGCGTCTGTCTGTTTCTCGGCTCACACCTCCTAGACTACGCAACGAATTTCAATGCGGTTTTCACTAATAGAAAGAACGATAAACGAGGCAGGTTTGTGAATTTAATTTGCACCCGTGCGTAGCCGGGGCGGGGTGTTAGTCAAGAAATAAAGTAAAGGAAGAAAGTTGCTGTTGTTAGTTGCATTGGATAAACTTCATTAAATGAAAGTTATCAACGGTTTATAAAACAGAGATACCTATAAAAACAGGTGCTTTGGTGCAATGAAATAACTATTTTACTTTTTAACCTTTAGTCCCGATGACAACCCGGGCTGTCACCGGGCTTCTTCGACAACCCAAGGTTAACGTTTGCTTGGAAAAAAATTTAACCTCTTAGGATCCGAAACTCAACTGAGTTTGAAAACAAAAAAAAACCAGCCTCCTACCTCTTAAGATCCGCGGACAAACCCGGGTTGTCGAAGAAGCCCGATGACAACCCGGGTTGTCATCGGGACTATAAGGGTTAAGATTTAAAGAGGTTGTAAATAATAGTTTGTATACGTGCCCATATTGTATCTTCTATTCCGGGGCCTGGCGCCCCGGAATAGAAGATACAATTAAAAACCTATTGTCGCGTCTCCGATTGGAGACGTGCGGAGCCTGACGGATTGAGGTGCTTTAGGCTATCTTTCATAGACCGTAGTTATGCCATTTTAATCAAATTGACATAGATAAATCAACAGTCAACACATGCCTATACAAAAAAAAAATGATTTCTTTTTTTTTAGTTTTAAAAATTCTACTAATAAAATAAATGCGATTTTGGATAGATGTTTGTTACTCATTAACGTCAGAACGGTTGAATGGATCTAAATGTAATTTCGGCTAGAGATATAGAAATAGCACAAAGATTATAAATTATAATGTGATGGCTATAAGTATTAATTTAACGCAGGCAAAGCCGCTGCCTGTGCCCCAGCAATGAGAACACTGATGAAGCCGCTGGCAGAATTATAGTATTGAATATAATTATTGGCAAATTTATTGGCAGTGTGCTCTGAACACCATGATGACCTAACACGACCTAATATATCAATACATTTTGACCGGCAACTTTTAAAATTAAATTTAACGCCCGACACATTACAATAATGTTTTGAAAGCTGAGGTCAGAGTGCAGACATTTGTATTTCATGCAGAATACACTTGACAGACTTTATTTTCTTAGTCACTTTGGTTGCTACAGAAAAAAACTGGTCAAGTGCGTGTCGGATTTTGCACATTAAAGTTTCCGTACCAAATGTTGGTATTTCATAGTAAAGTATACGTAATAATAAACATTATCACCAAATTTCAAGTTTCTAAGTCCATGTTAAGAAATTCTTCCTAAAAAAATTGTGACAGACGACAGACGGATATACGGCCACGTGAGTGACAACAATAGCATAGCAACAGGCTCCGTTTGGACCCTTCGGGTACGGAAACCTAAAAACTAAAAAATATAACGTGTATACTTTGTCATAATAGTAATCACACAGGCCTCCTCTCTGTGAGAGGGAGTGGGCCGTAATCCACCACACGGGCCCAATGCGGGTTGGTGGATATCACATGTCTTCGAATTTTGGGTTCTAGGACATGCCGGTTTCCTCACGATGATTATTTTGTGATTATGCCAATATAAACAAATTTTCTCTCTCTCTTTTGAATAAAATAGCACCTACGGAACAATTTCGCGGTTTTCTGCGGGAACTTTGTAACATGTTTTCAATCTAGTCCACACACAGAATGCTACCTACAGAACTATTGTTTCTAAGCTTGCCACCATCTACATAATTAATGATTTGACCTTTCATTCAGCTAAATTCTTTTCAAACTTTAGTCCGCACTTAAGTTATAACAAAATAAAATGTCAGCCGGTCGATTCTGTTCACAGCTTACCGTGAAAACTGTCATTCCATCTTGATTGTATGGATTGACAGCCCACTTCACGGTCACTTCACCTAAGTTTTCACGGTGAGATTTTACAGAATAGCTCTACAGGACGGTAGTCACTTAAATTAAAGTTAGGTCTGACTTTTTTATCAATACAGAAATAAAATTGAAGTGTCTGTTTGTTATGTCAAAACAATAGTTTAAAAAAAAATCGTTTATTTCAGACTATTGAAATGTCCACATTTTGTTAGTATAACAGTTTAAGCTCATGCAGTTCTTTGCACGATAACTATGCCTAAAAATCATTTTTTTTTAATTTGTGTCCGCCTGTTTGTTCCGGCTAATCTTCGAAACGGTTGGACCAATTCGGGTAAGATTTTACTGGTAGGTAGCTAACTATATAAAGAGTAAGTTATGCTAATAAAATCCACGTGGACGAAGTCGCTGGCAGAAGCTAGTTAAGAAATAAAAATGTACCTGTACC
Source organism: Polia nebulosa (assembly GCA_951329385.1). NCBI lineage: Eukaryota > Metazoa > Arthropoda > Insecta > Lepidoptera > Noctuidae > Polia > Polia nebulosa. Next base: position 32,712,757 of record OX589595.1, read on the forward strand.
TACATAAATGACTTCAATATGAACTTACTATTTACAGCTACCTACATTATGTATATACAAAAACAGAATACGCTTAGGCGTCGAAGTACTCCTCCACATCGCTGTCATCTGGGCAAGCCGGAAACGTGCCTGAAGCTAGGTCAGGTTGATTTGAGCTTCTTACATTGTTTTGGTTGGCTCGTGGCTAAAGTAATAACAGCCGCACTGGTCGATCCATCAGGTTAAGCTACGCTTGTCGGGGTTGGTCCATGAATGGGTGACCATCTTTACATACCGAGACTCCTCCGTGCCTCGGAAAGCACGTAAAGCCGTTGCTCCCGGCTGTCAATTGCAGATCTTTGACAGTCGTTAAGGGTCGTCAGAAGCCCGAAAGTCTTACAACCAGTCTTACCAAGGCGTATCGTATTACCCAGTAACTGGGTTGTAGAGGTCAGATAAGCAGTCGCTCCATGTAAAATACTGGTATTTAGCTGCATCCGGTTAGACTGAAAGCCGACCCCAAGATACTCGTAGTTGGGAAAAGGCGTGGGCAGATTGACATTGTTTTGATGGTGACTTGTTATATGTTTCTGTTAGGAATGTTTTAAATTCATTAGCTGTCTGCCGTCCATACACAGTGACTTTGTATTGAGGTGCGTATTCAAAGATTTACTTAGAGTTCAAATAATAATAAACACGTTTAAGGGTTATTGAAACACATCCTGTGGGTGGTGAGACAATCGAATTTGATTGCTTTGCGGTAATTTTAGTGCGTGAAGTCTATGAAACTTCGACTATATTACCTACTTTAAAGGTTGTGTTTTCTTATGTTGCATCTAGTTGATGTAATAGCTTGTTTTTCCTACATATTGGGTGTAATGGAAATGTGTGGTCATATTTTAAATAATACTTATAAATGCTTAAAGAAATTATCGACTTTCTTCAAGAAAATAATAGCGAATTCCGATTTTTTGTTGGAATTTTGATCTGCTGATGAAAATTTTTGTATGTTAAGGCCAATTATTAGGGTTCCGTACCCGAAGGGTCCAAACGGAGCCCTATTGTTGTCATTCACATGTCCGTCTGTCTGTCTGTCCATCCGTTGTCTGTCAAACATTTTTGTTACGAAGAATTTTTTAACTTCCCATTTCATAGGTCACTATGAACTTCAAATTTGGTTATAATGTTTATTATTACGTATACTTTACTAAGAACCAATATTTGGTACGGAACCCTTAATGTACGAAATCAGACACGCACTTAGCCAGTTTTTTTTAAAATTTAATATGGCTTCCTTTATGACTTTTGTTAACTTCCACGGGCAGAAGTGGTATCCTAAATATATTATTATTATGACCGCGCATTTCTGCTAAAGCCTGTATATAAGTCCCAAAACAAAAACAGTTAGTATTGATGCTAAGACGTTTTTATTTTAATCCTAAAACAGGAAACAGCAACAAAAGCATCAAATAAATAATATAACAACGATCACAGATAGGTAAACCAACCAAAATAAACCTTTTAATCTTGTATAATAAGCTCTGGTCTTAATACTATGCCAAACACGCGCTAATAAGCCAAACCACCTTAATTGCTAACCGCTGTTAATCCGATAATTACAACTTATTTACCACCGGTCATACCAAGAAAAAATATAATAAAACCTTTTATAGCTACATCATTACTTAAATATGTTTTAATTAATACATTCTTGAGTGACCAATGACAACTTTACGTAACACAACCTTGGTCAGCGGTTTGATATTTAAATATACAAATATTAAAGGCTTCTTCAAATTGTGGAAATGGCGTCGCTACCTATTAAGAAGTAGCCTAGCAAGTAGGTGGATAGATAACTCGTATATTAATCTCAATGCTGGTACCTAACAAGGTATATCCTACCAAAAATATTTATAATTAATAATAATAATAAAATTTATTTACTCAAAAAACAAAGCATTGTTGTACACGTTATAAATACAGTTTTATAAAATAAGTACTATTTCTACAAACGTGTGGGTGAACACTGCTCTCCTAGCTAGGTTATGAAAACCTGTGTTAAGGAGAAGCAGTCCGGTCCCCTAAGGTATTAACGTTTAGGTTACATACTCATAGTGCTTCCAATGTTACTGTTACAATTTCAGACCGTTTGACAAGAAGTGTGAACGTCAATAATTTTAAGGTAAAAAGACGGTGTGTGTGTGTGTGTGTGTGTGTGTGTGTGGGATTGAGTGTGTGGGTGTGTGGGTGTGTGTGAGTGTGCGTGTGGGGGGAGGGAAGAGTGTGTCTGTGTTTGCTTATCCATGCTCACCATTTAAGTTAGCATTTTTTCTGTTTCGTCATATGACTTATTTTGGAGGTACGATTGCACAGTCTTTTTACATTTGTAAAACGGTAGTCCGTAGATTTGACACTCTTCGTTTATTTTATCATAGAGGAATGGACCAAGAAAATGAAAAAATCTCTTGACAAAAGTTGAGCGTACTCGCGGCAGGGTGCAGATCCTATCCTTTCGACGTTTACTACGTTCTTTATTTTCTATAATTCGATATGGGGTGTTGCGGTGTTGCAGAATGACTGTCTGTAGTATGAAGTGTTGCCGAACATTTAGAACTTGGCAATCCTTGTATAGTTGATCGGTAGGGTAAAGAATAGGACGGAACGTGGCTACCTTTAAAATGGCTCTATGTGCTACTTTTAGCGACTTGAGGGTGGTTTTAGCTGCGCCACCCCAACAGGAAATACAGTAAGTTACGATGGATAGGCAAAATTAAATAAGAAATTTTCTCTAAAAGCTAACTTCTACAACCCGGGATGGATTGTGTAGGATAGATGTAAACACACCCTTTGTGTCCAGTCGGGTAATTCAGTACTTCGGTACATTCATTAGTTTAGCACCCTCGTACTGCCCGGGTGGACCCGGGACTATCCCACCGCTTAGGTACTTTATTTTGACTATCTTGATTTTTTCTCTAAATCCAGTAATTCGAGCATACCAATAACCCCCTTGTCTTTTATACTGCCGGAGAGTAGTTAGTAATTTTTTTTTTTGGCTGTATGGGGAATTATCCAATGACATCTTCCGCTCTCGGTGGAGCGAGAGGGCGTGTTAGACCCTTACTGACAAAAATCCACCCCTATTCCTTCCCTGCCTGAGTGCTCAGGGAAGCGGTAACACTGTTACGAATTTATCCGCTACCCTCCCTTTTGGGCTACTCGCGGCGCTACTGTATTCGTTGATTCTATGTCCGCCTTTCTGAAAATTATTATAAACCTTAACTCTTTTATTTAATCGTATTATCTCATATAGATTGTGTTCAATGCACATATATCATTGGTAATCTTTAAGGAGGTGAAATCTATTCCTTTTATTGTAAACTACTTTAACATGGGATCAACACGGAAAAATAAAAAAAATATTCATCTGTTCCGTACATTTATGTTTGCATTACTATTTTTTAATTTCAGTTTGATCAAATAGAATTTGTTTATCTACTTGCGACATTCAAGAAGATTTTCAATTAATTAAAAGACACCGTGTCACTGTAATTAAAAGCATTTTTGTTTTCTGTATTGAATTCGTCCTTGAATCCAGCTCGCTATTCACACCTATAAGCTACACAGATAATAAAATACTATTATAAGTGTGTGACACACAAAGTGTCATGTGTTTTAGTAGATATGCAAAACGAACAGACTCGGCTCGCATTGCATATTAAGTCTATAAAATCAGCATTTTCTTTGAGATCACAGGAGCGGTATATTTATGATAAATAATTCTACGATTACGTTTTTATAAGGAGTGACCAATAACCACGCTTCGTTTACGTAACATTAAACCTTGGCATGTGGTTATATTTAAATATACAAATATTGAGCGTGATATTGTTCGATCGATTTAAAAATTCCTTTGTCCAAACAATGGGTTTATTTGACCTGATAATATTTTGTAACCGGTTTATTTGCATATTAGTATGAAATAACGTAGATATGCAGTATGTTAAGAATACGATGCTATTAAGCATAGATTACAAAGACATTATGGTCTATGACCATGAAAAAATATGGAACAGCTGTGTCACTAAATGAGTAAGTTGGTGTTCTTTTATTTATGAATGTGGTGCAATGATGATTCTAGCAGTTTCTGAATAGTGGCCAAGGGAAGGACGAAGAATATGCCTAATTTAAATACGATTAATTTGAGTCATCACCTGATGACAATTGCAGGGCAATGTGTAAACTTATGGAGGATGAAAACATGATTAAAAAGTCCAAATTCTATGTAGCTAAGTGACCCTGATATTTTTTTCTTGATTGGAATTTCTTCATAATATATTAATGTGTGGTGTAAGATTATTTTTTTTAACAAGCCCGCCTTCCCTGTTCCCAACCACTGTTACTCCTGAAAGCCAGAATCAACAGAGACGACCACCAGAAAAACGCCAGAGACAGCCCAGAGACAATAAAGGTCAAACGAGTCCCAGAGAAATGATTAAACTGTCTTGGGTCCCGCAACAACATTAATCAGAAAAGAACAGCGAATGAGTAATAAAAAAGCATAGTTTTAGGTATGTGTGCCTTAAAGTATTTATAAAAGCACAACTTACAGAACTCAGATACATAGAGAACTCAAAAAATACAATGGTGTTCCCCATGCCATTCGCCATGTCGAAAATCGAATAATGATGTAGTAGCAAGAAAAGTTCTCATTGACAGCTGGGTCTTAATCGGACAAGCAGATCTCAGCACATCTCTCTCTCAACACTGAATGTCGGTAACATTTGAAGTAACATTCGGTAAACTTTACAGAGATCACTGCATACGAGTAAGTCATGACATGCCGCTAACGTATCGATTTACGAATCGATTTAGTAACATTTTTTGTGCAGTTTTATTTAAATTCAGTTAAAACAGTCCATTTTTATCGTTGGTATTTTTAAATGCAATCATGATTAATTTATTTATATAAATATTTGGCAGTTACATAGTTATTAGTGATGAAATATATGTATGATATAAAAAGCCGCCGCTTCAAAGTCACGGCTGACGGAACTTCCAATAAATCCTTAGAGCGATAGTAGTTATAAATAGCCATCATAATAATTATATTTTCGTTCGTAAAAATAACTTAGCAAGGATGCAAAGATCTTTTGTTTCCACATTAATTGGGATTTACACAATTTAAATGAATAGGTAAGTACCTATAGAAAAATCATTTTCAGCATACTGCTTTTCAATTCGAAGGTTTCTGACCCCATAACATCCACACACACTCACATCCTTAAAGCATTTTTTGTTTTTTCTTTTTGTTAGTGTAAACCTTTTGTTGTCTGAGAAATAAATAAATTTTTATTATTAATATTAGAAGCTGATAAGTTCAAAAGCAAGAAATGTTCATGTAACCACTAGGCAACTGTGGCAATGTTCTATTTAATAATCGAAGGAAAATAATAAATTGAAAAGCGCCATAAATGCTTATATCCCAGTTAACGGCGGTCGAATCTGTCGCTCGGTGGATGTGACCTTTGCGCGGCGGCCTTCTGCCTTGCGTAACTTTGTCCTCCGGCACAAGCGCATCTTCTCTGTAGCTTCACTATTTTACTTGTTACAACGTCACACCCTAATTACTAGTTACTGTTATTCAATTATCCATGATTAAGTGGACTTGTTGCTTTCGGGATCACGTTTTCTTGGAGTTTAGAAAATGTTTATTTGTCGTACCGAGTCTGAGTCTAATGTTAGTTTTTCCTTAGCTTTTTAGAATTATAATATTTTTCTAAAACAGCTGATTAATACTTCCTTTAGAATTACCAAAGAAAGGAAGCTGAGTACTTAGACTTGATTAGTTGACTGAATTAAAAAATCCTTAGTGGTCGAAATACTCACTATTTGTCAAACCTACTTTCAAAATCACAATAAGTATATTGGGTACTCAGCCAATAATATTATGTGCACTCAAGTCAACACATGCAAAAACTTTTACATAATAATAAATCAATTATTACGACTCCGCGAACACTATTATTTGCGTACATTATGACATAGATTAGGAATGTATTATGATTATGACATTTAACATAAGACGAATCAAATGCTAATATGATATTTATAGGGAAAAATAAAATTGCGAAAATGTCACAGTTTCGCACTCATCGATTTTAAAATATCGACAAAAATTGCGAGAAACTTAGTGGAATCTGTAGTGGCATTGAAAATATTTAGTAGGCACTAGACAGTGAGGTTATTTAAATTATAATAAAATTATCGAACTATATTTGATAACCTCAAGTTTGCAAAAAAACGATTTCGGTTTTTACGGAGGGTCAGTTTTCACTTCAGTTTTCTTTTCAGTTGTCCCTTAAAAATAAGTTTAAAATCAAGAAAAATGTAAAGTGGCATGAAAATCAAAAATCTTTTCAGTAACCTGCTTTAAAAACGAACGTTTTCCACAAAATTATTTAACCAAGGAAAACTAAAAAAAACTTTTTCTCACTCAACACCACTTTACACAAAATCCCTATTCTAAAAAGCAAAAAAAAGCACAGAACTCACCATTTTTCCTTCGGTTGACTAGCACATACACTGCATATTATTGATCTATAGATCACACTGCACCAAACGCGTCTCACTCTGCGCGTGCGCAAATACGTTTGAGCTTCACTCGAGACGATCGCATATAATATATACCGCCTACCAACTTATATACAAGCCTGAAAATTCGACTGACATTGATGCACTGAACATTCTGAAGTACTTTTATCTTTCAGTGATGACCTGTGGTCAAATAAGTTCAACCCTTAAAAATCTTAAGGGAGGGGGGAATCGATCTACTATTGATTGATTATTAAAAACTTGTTTTTGACACAGATCTTTCCTGTATCGTTGAGTTCCTGTATCATCTTTATGTATGAGAGCAAAAAATCACAAATCCAATTCCCCCGACGACATCCGTCTATATTATCGAGAAAATTTATTTTAAGCTCCGTTTAAAAGCTAATATAGTTTGTTTAGGTAGTCTCGTAGATTGCAAGCTTTATTAAAACAGGTATTTATCGTACATATACACTCTACTTTGATTTAACAAGTAAAAATGGTCTCTATTCTTTTTTGGTATGGTCTTTAATCTCTTTGTTTTACATCTCTATTAAGTAACTTCAAATATCTATAGATGCCTTGCAAAATAGACTGAAAATAGATTTTAGACATACATATATAAAAATCTCGTGTCACAGTGTTTGTGGTTGCACTCCTCCAAAACTGCGCTACCAATTTTAATGATTTTTCGTAGGTATATTTGTAGGGTTTGAGAATAGGTTGTAAAGTATTTTTCATCCTCCTACCCCTACCCCCCATTTTTAATAGCAGAACAACGTTTGCTGGGTCAGCTAGTAATTATATAAACACAGGTGTTGATTTTATTAGCTATTTTATTCGCCTATTTTGTTCGCTTGAAGATTTTTACCGTCACGGACATTTCACGAGTATAAGTCTTCAAGGTTAAGCAAGGTTTGCCGAAGTCGGTTCGTGGATGGATGACCATCCTTTACCTACAGACATTCCTCCGTGCCTCGGAAAGCACGTTAAGCTGTTGGTCCCAGCCCAGCTGTCATTTCTACATGTCTGCCAGTCGTGACCGGTAGTCAGAATCCAGAAAGCGTATTACCAGTCTTACCAAAGAGGCGAAGTAACACAATATGTGTTACTTAGTAACAGAGTTATGGAGGTCAGATAGCCAGTCGCGTCCAGTTAAACTTCAATCCGACCCCAATATAGTTGGATAAAGTCCAGACAGATTTGTCCAAACTTATACAGGCTGTAAGGAAAATGTGTGTTCACATGTGAAATACTGCTTCTGTCCAAAGAAATAATCAACTTTCTTCAAAAAAGTCATAGTAAATACCGCCTACCTGGGACAAACGGTTCAGTTAGGTAGGGTTAACTTCAAGAAAGAGGTCAATTGTCGAGTCCGACTCGGCTGGGCGGCGTTCGGGAGGCTGCGCGGTATCTTCTCGTCCCACATACCACAGTGTTTCAAGACGAAAGTCTCAGACCATTGCGTGACCTATGGAACCAAAACGTGGTCGCTCACAATGGACCCCATCAGAAGGTTTAAAGTCACCCAAAGGCCAATGGAGATGGCTATGCTCGGAGTTTTCTTGCGTGATCGAATCAGGAATGATGAGATCCGCAAGAGAACCAAGGTAACCGACATAGCCCGAAGAATCGCCAAACTGAAGTGGCAGTGGGCTGGGCACATTGCTCGCAGAACGGACGGTCGATGGGGCCGAAAGGTTCTGGAGTGGCGACCGCGTACCGGAAGATGCAGCGTTGGAAGTCCTTCAACAAGGTGGACCGATGACCTGGTGAGGGTCGCAGGTAGCCGATGGATGCGAGACGCACAGGTCCGGTCATTGTGGTGACACTTGGGGGAGGCCAGCAGTGGACGTCTTTCGGCTGAAATGATGATGATGATGAAATATCGAAAAAAATAGAACTTCCCGCCCTATTTTTGATCAGCTGATAATAACTTTTTATTTAAAAATCCATTTCGTAAAATTTTATAGTCAGAAGCAATATCTGAAAAAATATATAACCTCGCATTACCGTTACACCCTGTATTTAATTGCAGGAGCTCATATTTGACACACGAAGCGCTAAAGGTCACACCACACACCACAGCTTACACAGACAGGTGGCAATCATCTCGCATCCGCGATGAACTGATAAGAAACGCGGAAATGTTTACATTGTTTCTCAATACTGTCGTTTATCAATATTATTGGACTTGCTCGGAACCGGATCTTTTGCAGAACAAAGGGTTTTTAATTTAAAGTTATTGTTTTAATAAAATATTCAATACAGATAATTATATAATTATATTATATCGGATCCGGAGACAATGTGTAATTGGGTTAATTCTTTGCCTATGAGCTCGAACTGTGAATTTGTGCCCTATTATAGTTAGTGACAATAAAACTAACTGTATCAGAAACCGTTTTAAGAAAAAAAAAACAAAAGAGATTAAAACAAACAAGCACTCGTTTTCCATAACCCTAGGCACATATACTATAAATATAAAAGTAGCATAGCAAAATGTTTATGTTCTCAAGCTGGGACACAGGCCTCCTCTCTGTGAGAGGGTGTGGGCCGTAATCCACCACGCGGGCCCAATGCGGGCTAGTAGATTAAAGTGACTAATAATTTTTAATTCGCTCGTAACTGTTTTTTTTTTTTGGTATGAATAAACCTTTATTATTTGATTAAAATAAATATACTTATTGCGCTCAGTATAAAATTAGTGCAGTTTTTATTTAGGTTAGCTGACGCGTAATGTTACTGAAAGTGAAAACGGGCATAAATATGTTTCTTTTTTTTTAACTCGCCCTAAGAAGATAAGTAAAGGATGAATCATTTTTAAGGCAACTTTATTATAGATCGGGTAAATTGTACATCCTGGTGGTAAGGAATGCTGCATCGTTAGTCTATGCCATTTCAATATAATAACTGCCGAAGTACTTGCCACCTTAAAAGCTGTCCTATCTTGTAAAGACAATGAAATAAAACAAATAAACTAACAATCAAGACTTCATTTTATGAACGGCAAACTTTATGTTATGAGCCGTCCGCCCACAAAACTACGAATATACCTACAGGTGAAGAAACAAAATTCTTGTAACAATTTCACAATTTTATAAAAAGTGCGTACCTACCTAAATGTCGGCACTTGTACCTGTACGTTAAACATAGAAGCCAAACACCATAAGCCAACGGTTAAGCCAACGTCGTCGTCAGATTGGAATGAGAGGATGTGAGTTTAAATTGGAACGGCACTATATGCAGTTAATAATGATAATATGTTTTACCTAGCTTCGGACAGCGGTTTCGCCCGCGTGGAATTAGTACTTCCACCATAATAAACTTTCAATCCCTATTTCACCCTCCGAGAGGTGAAATTTAAAAAATCTTTCTTAGTAGACCTACTCTTCACAAAGAACACACCCTCCTAACTTCATGTCTCTAGGACCAGCGGCTTAGGCTATCCATTGATATATCAGTCAGTCAGTCGGTCAGAATTTTGAATTTTATACATAGATATAGATATAACATCCTGAGCGGATAGAATAAGAAACGCCACGCTGCGGTCAAAAATGGGGATTATTAACGTAGGCAAAAAGGCTGCCAGGCAAAAATGGGACTGGGCGGGTCGCGTCAGCCGGATGCATAGTGACTGCTGGGCAATAGTCTATACAAAGCTGGTGCCTGAGAATGGGCGTTGCCACCGAAGTCGACCTAGGAAGAGGTGTTGAGATGACCTAGATTAGTCATCTCGCCACAAGGGCTGGTTTGACGTGGCTCGTGAAAAGAATAGCTGGAAAGATTTAGGGGTGGCAAAAAAAAACAATTAAATACCATCCTGTAGGTAAATGTCCCATCGCACGTCCTTTTCCCCTACAGAACATTCATGAGCTTTAACATCACACTTGCTCAAAGTGGGTTGGCGATTTTATTATATAACTTTTACTCCAGGTTTCCTTACGCTGTTTTCCTTCACCGATGACCCAAACTTACGCACTAACTACTTGCCATTACATGGCAGACGAAATCGCGGTAGGGCCAGATGGAAGTGGCGGGATGAGCTGGACTTCTTTGATAAAGACTGGTCCCAAATAACCCTAGATGGATAAAAGTGGAAGGCGAGTAGGGATCCTTTCTACCTTGTAGTGAGAAAAATCTGAATAATATATAATAGGTACATAATAGTATGTAAGAATAATAAAAACATAATTATTAAAATTACTTAAAGAGTGTGACTTCGGTCTTAGTTCTAAGGAAACAAAATTGATTTGGTTATAAAATGCATCGCTTAAAATATCACAAAACATCTATTGCCAACACGTGGAGTCTATGCATGTATAAATTGTGATAAATTTCCATCAAAAACTCCATTAATAGAACTGAATGTATTTCTAAACGATTGATACATTTCGTTCTCATGAATATTCATGAATTTTATTTTATTTAACGAAGTTTTAGCTGTTTCCTTAATGGAATTTGTGCCCGTCGAACTTATTTCATAATATTGATTTTCTTGCGGTTATCTGTGTTGTAATTAGAGTTAACACACGAATCCTAGCGAGGTGTGTATAATGACGCTGACATGAGACGCAATACCGTTCTTACTACACCCTAAAATATTTAAAATAACCCCATAGGAGTGCATGATTGCACTATATTTATCATAGTTTTCAAAAAAAAATAACTGACTGCCCCAGAAGGAGGGTTGTGTTTTTCGATAGTGTGTATGTGTCGCATCCGGTGGTCAATTGGCAACAAAACGAAGCACGCCACCTAGCGGCAACCAGGAACTACAGTTGGCGTGCTTTGACAGTGTCGGCGTGTTTCCGTTTGACTTCGAGTCGTTGCTGTTTGTAGCTCGATACATCCTGGCGATTCGACTATGTATGTGTATGTGCGTATGTCTATTTCTTGGCACGCCCTGTAGCCTGAACGATTGAATGGATTTCAACCAATTAGGTATCATTAGATTTGTCTTGTTTGCTGAAATAGTAAAGGCTATATAAATTATGAAAAAAGAAAAAAAGATATCGGCTGCCACAGGGTACCTATGACGTCGTATTTTTTTTTTGTGAAATAGTCATGTGGGGTATCAAAACAAAGGGCTCTAAGAATTTCATCTCAAAATTGTAACTCACTAAAAGCAGGAAATTAAAAAAAAAAATACTTGTGTGAGAAACCCGACTGTCTTGTTTTTTTGGGGATATCCTGTCTGGGAAGTACGGAGGGTTATGTCAGACTCCTACCAACTAAAGCCACGTTTCCTGCCTCTACAATGAGTCTGGGGTTCGAGATAAAATTAAATTCACGCGCACTCCCGAGTCCCGACTGATGTCTGACTGCAACTTAAGTTTTGGAGTCTTTTATACGATTCTACATAGTCAAATAAGTCTAGTAGTACTGTTCGTATGCCTGCCCTTTTAAATTTCATAGAAACAATCCCCTTCCCATCAAGCCCCTCATTAGCAGACACAATTAAAAACCTATTGTCGCGTCTCCTTAAGGCGCAGTTAAACGACTTTTAATGGTTTTTAATTGAACATCACGTCTCAACGACTTGTCTTATTTCTTTGAAAAAAATATATGTTACTCTAAACAATTTCCGTCGTAATTTAATCTCAGAATATTTGAAATTATATTTTTATAATATAGTGTAATTAATTTGTAAAGTTATGTCTAACTCGGATACAAGATTGAGAATCACGCAAAAACTATAAAGCGTATTTTTATGAAACCTTCACCGTTTAAAAGATCATTAAATTATTTATAATTAAGTTTCAGTGTTTTAGTTTAATACTTATTGTTTTATGTGTAATAAATGAATAATGCGTCTTATCTCGGACAGCGCTCCTTGATGGGCGAGTCCTATTACTGGGAGGACATACGACGCGTTGCGTGAGCTCAGCGCAGAACACGCAAGCTAACCACTCAAGGTCGTTGGCAGCTAATAGCGCCTTAAAGAGACGCGAGGGGCCTGACGGATTAATGTTTGTTGGATTTACAGTCATCTCGAATTATAATTACGAGCGATACTCATTAATAACTTAGACAACAATATAAATACCCAGAAAGAACACAAAAATATAAACATCATGATTCTTATTATCAGGCATTAAATGAAGAAGTTAGGTAAATAACAAATTTTTTATATGATTATTGCAGTCATAATACCGTAAACGCTTATAATCAAAATATGCAAAAAAATTAAATTAAAAATGTATAATTTATTAAAATTTTCGCAACATTATGTCAATCATTTCGTAAATCAATGTCGTGTTTTGTTTTTAATCATTTAGTTTTAGCATCTACGTTTGTCACTGAATCGTTCATGAGAAATACGACGCCTGTCAAAATCCGACTTAATTCTAATTTATTAATGATTTATTTAAAAATATGTTGCAATGATTATAAGATTTATTATAATAAGGAATCTGGTGCACCTGCAAGTCTACTTCCTAACCATCAATCAAGATAATTTAAGACCAATAACTTAATTCTTGGTCGTGAATTTTTTTTTTCAACTAACGAAAACAGTTAACATCAAGAAAATGGTTTTATCGATCAAATTAGATCTAGACGATAATATGGTAAAGAGTCGACCAACATAAAGTTAACAGAATTGACTAGTACACTACGTTTTAGCGTTGTCAGCTTCTGCAGAAAACTCTTTCGCGCAAATGACTCACTACCATCGATACTACACGTAATAACACAGATCCAGAAAGCAAAAAGTAAAAAAAAAACAACTGTTCCCTACGTTTTGTTCAGTCATGCGAACAAAATTTACTAATCAGCTACTTTTTTAATATTTAACACCTTATTAATGTAGACACCGCATTCGTGAGCGCTCATCAGTTACTCCCAGGAGTACTGAAAATGCGATGTCAAGGCATGCCGGACACGACGTAAGACGGCCGTGAATTTGATGGTTGTAACGCAATATCTTCCTCCCTCCAAAACTCAGGTACCAATGGTCCCATAAAAGCCCAATTAAGCAAGTTGTACCATTAATGAGTAATGAGATAAACTTAACTTTTTAACTGTCGCATTCTCCGTACATGTCATCGGCTTCAATTTTAAGCCTGAAGCCATCGTGCCAAGGATAGCGACATAAGTAAGTAGTATTATAAGTTTTACGATTATACGCACTCTATTGTCCTTTTGTTAATCTGGTAAACTTGCGTAAATTTTATTATGGCAAACTATTTGATTTGTTAAAGAGAATTGAATAACTGGCATTAAATCAGAAGCAACTGTTACTGAATTTGGTTTGGCATTAACTTAAACGTCATGTACATAGAAAACATAATTAATAGTTTGTTTCACCACCGGATAAGTTACGGTGAACTAAAAGTCGCAGCAGAATTTATTATGAAAGGACACTGTTCGGTATGCTTCTTCATGCGTATGGCTTTGGCTTGTGGATTAATTTACCATTATGTATTTCCCAAGTTTAGTATATCGTCTTCACTCAGACCAAACTAGATCCAATTGAAATTGTTTTCTTTCAGTAGCAGCCTCTGTTTTGTATTCATATTCTACAACTTTGCCTCAAATAGTTGCTTCAGTATGGTGACAGGGCCAGCCGTCTTTATCACCTTCCACTTCAACATTATCTTCTTCTGTTTTAGGCCTTTTATTAAATTTTCCGGAAACATTTATAGTTATAGTGATATTGACAATTATTCTTTAAAGTCAATCTTCAGGACTTTTTAAGTTTTCTACTGACCTTAAGATCTATCTAAGGCCACTAGCTTGTACATAGCATAAATACCTTTCAAAACCGGATACTGACAAATGAGCCAGTGAGTCTAAACTTTGACCTGATTGTACATTATGCGTAGATACAAGTCAGTGCAATGTTTCAAGATATTTATTTCTACTCAACCTTTACGTCGCCCATAAATAATGCGCTGATTGTCGGCGCCGCAGCCGAATTAATGAGAAGTTAATGTGCATGTTATTTGGTGATGTTATAGAGGCAGAATGTGGAGTATATCGTACTAATCATAGTGGAGCTTCTTGTGAAATATTTTGTCAGGAAAAGTGGATTAGAGCCTTGTAGCGTTTCGGTTCGAAAATTTCTAATGAGTGCCGTTGTAGGCTCATGAAAACTTTCAACTGTTCTGTTAAGTATGTTAGAGTCAGCACCGCATTTTCAAACTTTCTATTGAGAACGCTAACCATCAGTTTCATCACCATCTTTGCCCAGCATTGGGGCACTTTGGGCTAAACAAAAAAAAAACGCGTTGATGTCTTTTCCATGCAATTATACGAGTATGTAGGCATACTTTAAAGGCCTCCCACCAGTTGGACCGATAACCTGGTGAGGGTCGCGGGTTACGAAGGTATGCGAGACGCATAGGACCAATCATAGTAGCGACACTTGGCGGAGGCCTATGTCCAGCAGTGGACGTCTTTCGGCTGAAATGATGATAATGATGATGATACTTTAAAAACTTATTTTTAGTAACTTTTCTTATTTTAATAGTTATGGAACAACTTGAAATCTTCTTTCTGGGCACAAACCCTATAGTAAACGCATTTATAAAAAATAAGGCATTTAAAAAGTCCAAACTCAAAGGTTACCAACGTGTTCTGGAGCGCAGTATACGAAGTGTTAAATTAACAGATCACGTTCGTTCAAAACACTATACTGCGGCGCTTCTAAATGCAAATCATTCAAATTGCAATCGGCCTTTGTCCAGCAGTGGGGCAGTACAGGCTAATAATAAATAAGTAATAAAAAAATATATGCTGTCTTTATCTGTACTAATATTACAAAGAGGAAAGACTGTTTTGTTTGTACCGAATAAGCTCCAAAACTACTCAACCGATTTTAACCATTTTTTCACCAATAGGAAGCTAAGTAATCAAGAAGTAACATAGGTTACTTTTTATCTCGGGAAAAATGACAGTTCCCGCGGGATAGTTCAAGGGAGCGAAGCCGCAGGCAAAGTGCTAGTTATCTATATTTCTAAGATATTTATGATTATTTACAAAACATTCTGACACTATTTTCATAAAACACAGCTTACGGCCTTCATCTCCAAACCATGACAGCTCATAGTAAGCAGTTTTTAATTAAGAAGACATCGTTCATTTTAGTGAAGCCTTATTTATATTTATAACTAAGTTCTAGTGATTAAAAACGAATACATTACCAAGTTAATTGATTTATTAATGAAAAGATTGTGAAAATGTAAAATGTTAATGATTTTCTGTAGAATGTAAACAAATCAAGTTTTGCTATGGTTATTAATATTTTACTATTATTTTGTATTTTAATTTTAATAAGTCAAGATAAATCAATACAAAATACTTACCTCCTGTAAAGCCCCGAAACTCACCGGTGAGTCGGACCAAAAAAAAAAAAAATTACTGAGAATAAAAAAAAAAAAATAATCGGCTGTCAACCCGGGTTGTCCTCGGGGTTTAATTTGACAACCCGGATTTTGCCATGGGGCTTCACAGGTTAAAATAACTAACTCATAATAATTGCACAACTTTATGTATGTCCCACTGTTAGGCAAAAGCCTTCCCCAAGTCCTTCCAGGTCAATCTGCCTGGCCTTTTCTCAACTATCTTGAGGTCTGCTTCCAGTCTAACCGGATGCAGCTGAATACCAGTATTTTACATGGAGCGACTACCTATCTGACCTACACAACCCAGCTGCTGGGTAATACGATACCCCTTGGTAAGACTGGTGGTGCGACTATCGAGCGTCTGACGACTCGTAACGACTGTCAAAGATCGAATTGAAAGCCGGGACCAACGGTCACCCATCCATGAACCAACCCCAGCAAGCGTAGCTTAACGTGATGGATCGACCCGTGTGGTTGTTATTACTTTAGCCACGAGCTCCACTGAAATCTCCAAATTCTTCCAGGTATTCTGACAAATAAAACGTCTACGCATACCTCGTAGCAGCTTTACGTTAGTCGTCTAGGTCGTCTCGCTACCTCTTCTTAGGCCGGCCTCGGCAACGTTGTCCATCCTCAGGCACCCACTTTGTGGAGACTATTGCCCAGCGGGCACTGTGCTTACGCCTGACGTGCCCCGCCCCATCTCAAATAAGCCTGACAGCCTTTTTTCTACCCTATGATCCCCGTTTTTGAGTGCAACGCAGCGTTTCTTATACTGTTTGACACCCAGAATTCTGCGCTTCATTGCTTTTTTTGGAAAATCCCAAGTCAAAATTAGGTGAATATTTATTAGGATTTCGCTCCATGTGACTATCTTGTGCTTTTCTCGCATCCAGCTGATCCCTGGATAGTAAATGTACAACAGCATCTTGGAAACTATAGCGGACAGGTGGGATAGCCCCATACTGGGACATTGGATACGCCTACATGCCACTGTGGCGTAATATAATGAAAAAAAACTGGTAGTTATAAGAACTAACACTAGGTTTAAAGTTGTGTGTAATGTTATACTAACAAATTATGGACTTTGTCTGAAATATAAGATTTTCATTTTTTTACTGTAAGTGTAATAGAAACTGCAACTTAGAAAGGTGATATTTGCACTTTGAAATAGTGATCAGAGATTGATACAAAGCGTTTATACTTATAACAAACAAGCTTCTGCCAGTGAAGTGCCATTATTTTGCATTGGTTTTTATTATTTTTAATGCTTTAATTAATTAATTGGAATGGAGAGTCCATTCCAGATGGATGTGTGGTGGAGTTACGAGAATGGATAAAGTAAGAAATGAGTACATTAGAGGCAATTTAAAAGTGGCGCCAGTCACAGAAAAGTTGAAAGGGAACCGCTTACCTTGGTATGGTCATGTGAAGAGAAGGTATGAAACAAATGTAACTAAAAGAGTTATGAAAATAAATGTGGATGGATGGCGAGGGAGAGGGAGGCCAAAGAAAAAATGAATGGATTGTGTGAGGAGTGATATGAAAGAAAAGGGAGTTAGTGATTGCGTGACGGCTGACAGGATGGGATGGAAGAAAAAACGTGTTGCGCCGACCACAATTAACATGGGATAAGGGCAGGAAGCTGAAGGAAAGTCCATTCCAATTAATTAAATTAAAGCGTTGTCTGAAAAATAAATGAATTTTTATTATTTATTATTACCCGTGTAAAAGTGGAAAATTATCCCATGGAAACAACAAAACATTTGCCCGGCATAGAAGTATCTTATGTCCTAAGGCGTTAAGACGTCAAAGGTTACAACCAGACAGACAGAGTTACTTTCGCATTTCTATTTTTAGTGTAGATACAGCCTATGCATTTTATTTGTATCTGGATCATTCAATTAAATCGTTCAATCACACGTTTCGGCACCACAGTCCTCAAGTCCTTTTACTGTCTCAAGTTTACTACAAATAAGTGATGCTAAACGAATGTCGACATTGTTCATGTTTAAATAGAATGTTTGCATCGGAATTTTCAAGATATTACGTTGCTCTTGACCTATTCATAAATATATCAACGTCTCTTTTTGTTATATTTTTCAGATGGCTGGTAGTTTTTTTTGTAGCAAAAAGAGTTCTGCTATCATAGAATATTTTAACTAGATTGAATCAATTATATTCTTTTCTTAGATTCCGAGCTCCTTGGAATCTGGAGTTAAGCCCGGTTGATGGCAATAGGCTAAAACCTTACGTAACCCGGGAAATACAGGCGTGTGTGTGTTTTAATATTCTTTTATTATAGTCAATGATAATATACATAAGGCAATATATTTTAGATAATGTATCTACAAACTTTCAGACAGGAAGTTTGTTGGTTTTGTTATAATATGAATAGAGATTAAAAATTATTATTATTATTATTTCGTATATTTATTTTTACACATATTATTTACATTTTTAAATATTTTAAAAGAAAACATATAAAAAACATTTAAAAATATAAAAAATATATTATTATTATTATTAATAGAGATTAGATGTAGGTAGACATGTACAAGACAAAAATGTGAAAAGTATAATGTTTTATCATAGACAAGGTTATGACGACACAATATATAGATCGCAGATACAAGAATAAATGAAAACCTGGTTTTCAGTATATTTTGTCGATTTATGTAAATTTATGTATCCGATTTTTTTTTGCGATCTCAGGTTTGGTCCCATATTAAAAATGGTTCATAGTGAAAAGTATTAAGAGTGTTTTAATTTTTAATGATATTGTCGTCTCCATCTTGTATAAAAAACCGGCCAATTGCGTGTCGGACTTCGCACGTTCAGGGTTCCGTACCAAATCTATTTTTAACTATTTGTTTGGCTTTGGGTCCACAAAATGTGAACATTTGAAGACTTGTAGCTCCAACCGTTTGGCTATAAAACCTGTGTGACAGACGACGGGCAGACAGACGGGCACGTGAGTGACAGCAATAGGGTTCCGTTGGAAAACATTTTAAGACTCATAGTTTAATAAAGTTTAGCACTTCTTACAAGTTTTATGGGCCCGATTTTGACAGCATATTTCAACAAAGGCATTTTCTATAAAGCAGCGTAAACAGTAAATACTTACAAATGCTGTTCTTGACCCGAGCTTTCAACCAACTCCGCGCATGTATCTCACGTAGATACCCTCTGTGATCTGTCAGATGTCACTGGAATTTGATGTCAATGTGATGCTTAGCATATTTTCAAGAATTTATTTGTTTTGCCGTTAATTTACTGTTTCGTGATAGGTTGTGCTTGTATTATATAAGTTCAAGTATTTTGAGTGAGAAGGTACTATTCAAATTCAAATTCAAAAATCATTTATTTGCTACTTTACTATGAAGCAGATGTGCTCCACCGAGATCTAATTCTTTGAATGGTTGGCGTTCTCACTATATTATTTATTTATATTTATTATTTTATATTTCTGGTCCCAATTTTATTCTTCATTTAAAATACGAATATGTATTCCTTGAATCCTTATCGTGTGCCATTAATACTTTAGTGACAGTGGGCAGGGCACATTGCTCGCAGAACAGATCGTCGAAAGGACCGAAAATTTCTGGAGTTGCGACCGCGTACCGGAAGACGCATCGTTGGAAGCCTCCCACAAGCTAGACCAATGACCTGGTGAGGATCGCGAGTAGCCGATGGATGCAAGACGCACAAGTCCGGTCGTTGTGGCGACACTTCGGGGAGGCCTATATCCAGCAGTCTTTAGGCTGAAATGATGATAGTGAATTATTAATATCTTAAACCTCTAAGAAGGCAAGTTGATTTTGTTTACAGTAATTCCGTCGGTTGGTTTTGGAAGATAATATAGTTTATTGTAAGGAATTGACTTCAAGCTGGTAACTGAGTTCCGTAAGCTTGAAGTATATACATGAGTGTTAAATGAATGAACATTAAATTTGCAATTCATTTTGGCAAATTACTTCATCTGCCTTAGGTAAGTACGTAAATTAAGGGACTGCACAAAGATCGAGAGGCCTCATTCAGTTTTAAGCTGAGGTCAAGTCCGTTTGTAATTTATCACTTTTGACGTCAGTTTCGAATATAATGTAATACAAATACAGAAGCAATACTTAAACGTTAAAGTTTGCGAAATCGTAATTTGTGATAGATCTCGTCATAAATACAATACCTACGCATAGGTCATCCACAGAAACAAGTCATAGGGAATGTGTGTACAATATTGTACTTAGAGCATGTAAGTGTATACAACATTTTACTTAGAGCATGTATGTGTATACAATATTTTACTTAGGGCATGTGTGTTCATACAACATTTTACTTAGGGAATGTGTGTATACAACCTTTTACTTAGGGCATGTGAGTGTATACAACATTCCACTTAGGACATGTGTGTATATACAACATTTTACTTCTTATCGGACTGTTTAATCTTACATTTAAAGGGCTAAAGAGTCCTTTGAGATTATTTTCTGCATTTGTTTTGTCAAATGAGTGACGTTCATTTTCAAACACACTTACTCGAAAACCCGTTCCCACCACACCTACCATTTATTGCTGGCTAAGTTGGTCGTCCACTAGCCCCACTGGTCGTCGGAAAGCCCCCACCAAGTGCATCAAATAAAATGCACGAGCTATTTCTCACATAGTCCTCATATTTACAATAATTAATAATAATAAAATAATTAGAAAAGTCTGTCCATTCGCATAAAATTTTAATGTACTGTTCTTCTATCACCGGGCACATACTATGTTCAATCATACCCATCTGAAAAAAGTGACTTTTCGCATTAGTAGTGTTACAAAAATGTCATCATCATTCATCATTTCAGCCGAAAGACGTCCACTGCTGGGCATAGGCCTCCCCCACGTGTCGCCACAATGACCGGTCCTGTGCGTCTCGCATCCATCGACTACCCGCGACTCTTACCAGGTCATCGGTCCACCTTGTTGCAAGCCTTCCAACGTTGCGTCTTCCGGTACGTGGTTGCAACTCCAGAACCTTTCGGCCCCACCGACCGTCCGTTCTGCGGGCAATATGCCCAGCCCACTGCCACTTCAGTTTGGCAATTCTTCGGGCTATGTCGGTAACCTTGGTTCTCTTGCGAATATCATCATTCCTGATTCGATCACGCAAGGAAACTCCGAGCATAGCCCTCTTCATTGCCCTTTGGATGACTTTAAGCCTTCTGATGAGGCCCATTGTCAGCGACCACGTTTCGGTTCCATATGTCATCACTGGCAACACGCACTGGTCATAGACTTTTGTCTTGAGACACTGTGGTATGTGGGACGAGAGGTTAACGCGCAGCCTCCCGAATGCCGCCCAGCCAAATCGGATTCAACTATTGGCCCCTTTTAGAAGTTAGTCTTACCTTACCTTACTAACCGGACCGTTTGTTCCAGGTAAACGTACTCGTCTACAACTTCGAGTGCAGAGTCTCATCTTGATAGGAGTGGATGCTACATGGGTATTTACCATGATCTTGGTTTTGTCCATGTTCATTTTAAGACCAGAACGCTAGTTCTTGTACAAACACTTCAACACCTCGATGTAGCGATAGTCGATCTGGCACCATTGGAGAGACTGCAGTACGAGTCTCGATCGAATCGAAGGCTTTCTCGTAGTCTATAAACGCTAAACAAAGAGGCAGGTTATACTCTTCGGAATTCTGTATAACCTGCCGCAGCGTATGTATGTTATCTACGGCGCTGAAGCCTTTTTGAAATACGGCTTGCTCGGGAGGCTGGAAGTCGTCAAACCTGCGCGCGAGACGGTTCGTGATGTCTCTGGAAGACATCTTGTAGACATAGCTCAGAAGTGAAATGGGCCTGTAATTCTTAAGCAGGGCATTGTCGCCCTTTTTAAAGAAGAGTACCACTACACCTCTGCTCCATGCCTGTGGCGTTTTTACCTCGAGTATGACGGAATCAAATAGCCTCTGAAATGCCTTAAAGACCGGTCTTCCACCCGCCTTCAGGAGTTCGGCCGTGATTCTGTCTTCACCTGACGCCTTGCTGTTTTTAAGCTGTTTCAGAGCCATCCTAATCTCATACAAGCTGACGTCCGGGATGTCTTCGGTATAGTGTCGAGCCAATCTAGCTCTTGGGTCCTTAGCTAAATTCGCGGGTTTAGTCTTTGACGTGTATAACTGTCCATAGAATGCCTCGATCTCCCTCAGAAGCTCCAGTTTGGCGGATATGGTTTTGCCATCGTCAGTCTTTAGCTTCGTGAGCTGGCTTTGTCCAATAGACAGATCTCTTGGAACCCTTATTCCGCTCTATCGCGTCGTCTTCAATACGCTCGGTATTAAAGCAGCGAAGGTCGCTTTTCAAGGCCTTTGAGATCCATCTATTGAGCTTCCGATATGTGCACGCATCGTCTGAAGACTGCAGAATCATCTCTCACCTCTCCGTCATGAGCTTGAGAGTAGGATCAGAGAGCCTCTTTTTTTATCTGTACGGTGAGTCTTGAAGAACTTAGACCCGACCGTATGGACAGTTTCCATAAACCCATAGTTGTATTCGTCCACGGAGCTCGAAACGATTTTGAAGTTCGAGCTAAAAGCTCTCGGAGTTTTGGATATGGATCTGTACTGGACCGAGCGTAGACTTCATCAGTCGAGACCTTTCCAGCTTTATATTTAGGTTCAATGTGCCTCTTACTATGCGGTGATCACTTCCGGTTTTCACCGCGTTGGTCACAGAGACATAATTGTTTTTTTTTTTTTTGATAGGCGCGCGTTTGACCACTATCTCACCTGATGGTAAGCAATGATGTGGCTGAAGATGGAGCACGCTTGCCTAGAAGTAACTGCTTATATGTAAATATCAGCTTCCTAGTCGACATAATGAAGTCAATCTCATTTTTAGTTGCACCGTCGGGGCTGTACCAGGTCCACTTCCTGTGCTCACGCTTTATAGAGGCCCTCCTTCTCCATAAAACTGGCCAGTAGATGTCCCCGGTGGTTCCGACGCCTAAATGCAATTGCCCCACTCGCAACTAGTCACCGTCTTTATTACCCAGTTTCGCATTGAAGTCCTCCATGACCACGGTGAAGTGAGTTTTATGACCATGCATAGCTCTGGATATATCCTCATACATAGTCTCAATTTCGTAGTCGGGGTGTGTCAAGGTCGGGGCGTAAACCTGTACGACCTTCAACGAATATCTTGACGATATTCTGAGTATAAGGTACGGCACCCTGGTGACATACTCTCGATCCTCACCACGTTGTTCACAAGGGACCTGTGGACGATAAACCCGACACCACACTGAGACTTCTGGTCACCCTCCCGGAAATAGAGCAGGTTACCGAATTTGAGAAATATCGTAACCTCCCCCTCTCTTCGGACTTCAGATAATACCATAATACTCCATCGTAACCTACTCAATTCCTCCTCAAGCTCGGTGATCTTCTCTTCAGTCCGCAGTGTTCCCGTGTTCAGTATTGCCAGGTCCAGTCATCGCTTTTTGGGGTAGCCGATCCACTCCTGAGATTTTTAGCACCCTTTGCCTCGCCGTTGCCTTACCCGCTACCGGAGTCAAAGGTAGACAAGCTGCCGGGCACTAGGGGCCATTTTTTGTTGTGCTTTTCATATGGGGGTGTTTGCCATAAGCGCCACGCTTGGCAAGCGGGTTGGCGATCGCAGTATGGCTGTTTCAATGCACTGAGAATGCTGCTGCCCATTCTCTGTTGAGTCCCTTAGTCGCCTCTTACGACACCCACAGGAAGTGATGGGATGGTACTATTCTTAACGTCCGACACCACACGGAACACCATACAAAAATGTGTACTAAATTAAATTGAGGAAATGTGCACTTATACCAAAATTAGGTTATTTTCGTAGTTTATCGTCATGCGCATAGAGACCCTTACTTAAGTCAATAGACCTATCTTATTGACAACTAAGCTATACTCATATTTGTAATCATGTTAACTGATATGTATGGCTTTATTCATTACGTGAACGGACTCTTAAAGCCGTGACATGACCTAAAGCGCGGTCACTCTTGGACTGCATAGAAAGACAGAGATGCGCGACGACAATTTTGTCGTACACATTATTGCAAAATACAAAGTTTAACTCAGTTTTGAATAAATCTAGAAAATAGGTTTAATCAAAACTGAGTTGAGCTATTAAAAATCTAAACCAACAAAGTTTTGCATTAAGATTCGCTTAATTATTTGTTATAAATTTTATCCATGTACGTTGGGTTTTTTTTTTTTTTTTTTTGGGGGGTGGGAAATCATCTTATGACTCTTTCCGCTCTGGGGTGGAGCGGAAGGGCGTGTCAGACTCTTACTGACTAAAACCCACCCCTGTTCCTCCCTGCCCTACGCGCCCGGGGGCGAGGTAACTCTTTCGAATTTATCCTCCACCCCCGGGCAGGCACTGGCCGTGGCAGGCCCCGTCCTTTGCCGACAACTCTTTGAGGCGCGCGTGGAACACTACGCGCCGTCGACTCTCGGGCCTGGTGCTGATCGGACGGCGAGTTACCCGCTACTCGCCGTCCGCAGGAGTAACATGAGAAAAAAAATTAATGGCCATAGTTAGAGGTAAGTTTGACGATCATTTCTATAGATGATTTTATTTTTAAATGTTATAGAAACAACAAAGTTCTCGGAAATTATGTCAAAATTAACACCGCATATATTTTTCTATAGCTTCAAACTATGTAAATAGACTTGGTTATTTTATTTTAGAAAACCAGCAGTTATTGAGTTTTTGCGGATGACAGCGCTTTAAGGTAAAAGCTCCAGGGTAGCCCGCGAAATTCAAATCTTTTACGTTTTTTGGAGTTTGCAGGTCAACATCAGGTTGTATGTTGATCAAAATACGATTCGCGGCCGTAGCAAGTAGGTATTTACAGAACTGTAATCATTAAAATCATCAATACAACTGTCTCACTTAGAATTGATTCCAAATGTCATGATTTCTTGAAATACTTACATTTGGGATCAATTCTAACTGAAAGAGTTGTATTGATGATTTTAATTATTATAATTCTATAAATACATTCTAGCTACGCCCGCGAATCAAATTTTGACCAAGATAGAACCTGACACTGACCTGCAAATTGAAACATCATAAAGAAGAAGAAGAACTGCCAATGACCTTGAGTGGTTAGCTTGCATGTTCTGTACTGAGTTCACGTAACATGTCGTACGTCCACCCAGTAATAGGACTCGCCCATCAAGGAGCGCTGTCTGAAATTAAACGGATTATTAATTTATTACACCATAAAACAACAGATAATAAACTAAAACACTTAGACTAATTATAAATAATTAAATGATCTTTAAAATGGTGAAGGTTTTACAAAAAACAACGCTTTATAGTTTTTGCTTGATTCTCAATTTTTACCCGCGTTAGACATAACTTTACAAAATAATTACACTATGTTATAAAAATATAACTTCAAATATTCTCAGATTAAATTACGACGCAAATTGTTTAGAGTAACATGTATTTGTTTCAAAGAAATAAGACTAGTGGTTTAGGCGTGATGTTTACTGTGCCTTAAGAAGACAATGTAAGCGGCATGCTGATGCCAAAATGATCTATTAGCTTATTTTGGGCTTAACTTTAAACGTAAGCCTTATGAAAGTCAATTGAAACTATTGTCTGCATACCTATGATAATCACACAGATATTGTAATACCCAATGTATGTGCGGCTAACGGCCATATCATATCTACTCCCAAATTGTGTAACGTGTATTGCTGCAACAAAAATGTTGACAAAATTTAGACCTCAAATATAACTTGAACTCGACCAGCCTTGTTTGTTCAACAAAACAAAGGCGCATCTTCTTACAAAACTAATTTCTTAAAAACTGTTATTACTTAATGAAAAGCAAACATTTCACTGCCTATCCTCTAACACATGATGTAATATGACGCACTCACGGCACATCATCTAACGAGAGACCCAAATTAGTTTTTAATATCATCGTTGAACTTGACATTATTATAATCATTTAACATTAATGTATGAATACGTAGAAGTAATCGTTTATGGTTGCTGTAGGTTGTGGTTTGTGGGTTCAAGACCTGGTGTCTTGTTGAACTGTTTTTGCGTTCTCCCTTTGAGATTTTTGATTTTTGCGGGATGTAGCCAGTTCTCTGCCCAGTAGGAAATTCTAATAAGTATGAAACGTACTGATCCTGTTTGAATGAAAATAATTATAGAATGTTGTAGTAAACTGACTGTTGTTAGAACAGAATTTTGAAAAGTATACCTTTCCTGACCGAATTTCGGACACGGCGGCCAATCTTTTTTTTTTTTTGGGGTGGGATATCATCCTATGACATCTCGCGCTCTGGGTAGAGCGGGAGGGCGTGTCAGACTCTTACTGACTAAAACCCACCCCTATTCTTTCCTGCCTTTGTTAGCGGAGAGCAGCCATACACGCATGAGCTGTTATAGTACACCAGTGTGTATGCATACACGTGTACACTCTTTTCTCTCTCTAGTCCAATGGGACGGCAAATCAGATATCTGATGCAGGACCAACTGCTTCATAATATAAGTATTTACAAGCTTTTTAACCGACTTCAAAAAAACTTTTTACAAAAAAATACAACCGACTTCCATAAATAATACTAAAAAATGCTAAATAACTTTAATTTCGGAAGTCGGTGTTTCTAGTTTGGTTTCTTCGTTATTTGACCGAAATTAAAGTTATTTTGCATTTTTTTGTAATATTTTTTTATATGTGTTTTACCACATAACTTTATGTACCACATGTGGTCCCATTTTAATTTGGTGAAGATCTGATACAGAACTTCGGAGATACACAATGGAACTCTTCAAGAAATGATAGCAAACCTTCCAGAATTGCTGCAATCGCATGGTTGTATATTGTTTTCACCACTTCACAACATTACATCACGGTGATACGCTCTGAAGGGGTATACAGATTTGTACAGTTCACCCTGATACACCCTAATTTCACCAACTACGTTCTAATTCCCTATTTTTGGGGCTATCAATTCGGGCATAACTTTACTATTAATTTAGTTTTAGAATGGGGTACAACAACTAAAAAGTGAAAAATAAAAAACTTTTTACAAAAAGAAAAAATACAACCGACTTCCATAAATAATACTAAAAAATGCAAAATAACTTTAATTTCGGAAGTCAGTGTTTTCTTCGTTATTTGACACCGACTTTATTAACTTACAATATAAGTAGGTATGTTCGGGTCAAATCTAGCTATTGAATTAGAACATTCCGTTACCTTACGGAGCTAAAGTTTTACGTGGTGGTTCAGTTCCGATGACAATGCAATTATATTGTAAGGTTGACCAGAATCTGTATCCAGGATTAGCTCCAGATATAGAAACTCTTCATTGCTCAACAGCACGGACACGAAATTTTACGTAAGCCGGTATAAAAGCTTGTTTAAAAAAATGTTTTTTTTTAACTATTAACTTATTTTTAAACTGTATTTAGTTGTTGATTTTTATTACGCATTTTATGATTCTCTGAACTCTAGTAATCAATTTATTTCAGTGTACACGATGTCTTTGTTAACTGCTGTCCTATAACCAAATATTTACCTAACTGTCTTGGAAGGAGGGTAAGCTTTTTCCCACCACACTTATCATTCAATCATCTCAAACCATGACTCACAAATCAGTAGCTCACAAATCAAGACATAATTCTAATCATCACTGATGGCTCTCGTAATAAGAATATTATTTAATTTAATGAGTTATGTTGCTCACGCCAAGCAGCGAAGGTTAATTGAGGTCGCATTTATTATTTTGTATTTACATATGTCTTGTACTACACTAAATAAACCAATTCTTCAACTTTGAACTGAGACAAAACAGTAAATACAACATGAAAATTTATAAACGACAGCTCGAAAAATGACAAACTTAAAGATTAAAACTGTACTATCTGCGTAACTTTTCCTTTATTAGGTTAGGATTGGGTTTCAGTCTACGTAACTAGATATAGCTAAATGTCAATATTCTATATGCAGCCAGTGCTTAACTGACCTAGAAAACCTAGATTCTTGGTAACACGATATCCCTTGGTAAGACTAGTCGTTAGAATTTAGAGACGTGACAATTCTATTTTTTTTAGGGACAATCTCCCCACACTTTTCCTAACCTCTGCAACTCCTGAAAACCAGAATCAACAGTGGTGACCACCAGAAAAACGCAGAGGCAATAAAGCTGAACGAGTCCTGTATAGATGATTAAACTGTAATGGGTCTCGCAACGAAATTAATCAGAAAAGAACAGCGGAGGAGTAAGAAATAAATAATTATTCACTTCACTCATTATCAAGCAGGAGATGGCCAATAGACACAAAAATACATTTATTTTATTTATTTGAGACAAAAAAACAGTTATACGTTACAATATCAATACATATATTTAGTTTAGGTTTAATAAACAAACGCTTCCTTCCCAGCCCACACTATTGTCCACGGAATTATAACGATTTTAAAAGAAATAAGGAAAGGGACGTATATTTGAAGGGAGAGTAAGAAAATAAACATATAACTTCAATAAACCTGAAAGGTCTGAACACTAACCAACTCAGAACAGGGTTCATGTTAAGATTTAGTCTGTAGTCACCAATCAGATCACAAAATAACATCATTTATTAATGGGGTAAGCCAAGATCCAGATCCTTAACATGCTCTCCGAGGCAAGGAGCGGTTTCGAAATGTAATGGATAGTCAGGTTACCCATTACCTGTCGATCGACTTTACTTAGGGCAGGTTATTTCATAGTCTGTTCAATATTGTGGTAAACTGCGGAGACCAATTTAATAATATTGTAACATCATAGTTGGCAGCAGCACATCAAATTCAATCATATTGTTGTGTAAAATAAATTCGTTAATTTGTGGCAAATAAATTCTTTTTCTTTCTTTCTTTCTTCTTTCACATCCAGTCTGTTGTCGGGTGCTATGAGGTCATACGGGGCAGGGTGTGACCTGTCCCCCTTAAGGGAAACCGATCTTTAAAGTGACTCGATCTCTCTTCCTGACAACAAGTGTAGTCATGAGCCGTTCTTCATAATTTATTTTTAAAACTGGAATAGAGCTAAATATAATCTAAATATATTTAAATAGAGGGATTCCGTTGGTTCAGTTTTCCTTATTATCTTTTCCCTTATACAGGATGTAACGGAAAGGTGTGGTCATATTTTAGGAACCAGTTCTGCCCATGGATATGAACAACTTTCTCTAAGAAAAAACTGAAAATTCCCAAAAAAAATATTGAACTTTCCATAGAAAGTTATCATCAGCTGACCAATATTTGTATGGGAGGTAAAATTTTTTTTTGTGCAAGTTCGTAGATTGTCTTGAAGAAAGTTGTTCATATCGATGGGCAGATACAGTTCTTAAAATATGACCACACCTTTCCGTTACACCCTGTATAAAATCAGCGTTATTGTTAACTTATAAAGTACCAAAGTTATGGAATTGAAAGACTCTTTCTTAAACACCAAAAACAAGTGTCCCAACTGAATATTCAATTTGCCGAACATACCAATTCCTCCAAAATTATGACTGAATATTCAATAAATAAAACATAAATCGCGTCAAACATAATCCGACCCAAACCGTGTCACCATTTAAAACAATTGGCGTTGCTCTTTCACAAAGCCTACGCCTGATTTATTGGCCAAAGTTAATTAATTATGGCCCACACCTATTTGTTAATATTGCATCAACGTTTATGGAGAAGACTTTGACGTCGGTCAAACATGGCGCTAAGAAATTGACGTTGAAATATTGGGGCGTAGTTTAATAGATCAGTTGGTTTCAATTTTAATGTTTCACAATATTTCTGTTTCTTTTCTGTTTATTCGTTTTACTACTTAAGGTCGTGGTCGTCCTGAAAAGCTTTGACGGAGTCACTGAAAAGCTGCTTCCAGGCTACTCTGTCTTCGGTGGAGCATACGGTGGAGTTCTGCCCCGCTAGGGCGGAGCACCGCCACCGCCGTGTCCTCGTGGAGGCGATCGGCGGCAGCGACCTCTCGCGCCCGACCCTGGTTCAGACCATGGTACGGACTGAGAGGGAATGGGAAGCAGTCGCCTCCTTCAGCGATGCAGTAATGCTCGCGAAGGAGTAGGCAGAACGGGTGAGAGAGACTTAACAGAGTCGCCCTAACGCCTCCAACAGCAGCCGTCGCAGGAGATGCCCTGGGCGTTAGGGGTCGCAAAGCCGATCTCCGGCCACCGTAGACGGCGAGTAATGGGTAGCTTGCTGTCCGATAAGGACCAGAGGGGTTAGACAAAATACTTTTCTATTAACGTTAATGCACATTACTGGGCGTGAGTCACGTGACAGTTCTCTCCGCAGGTAATGTCGTTGCCATACATTTTGAACAAAGCGTTAGTGTTAGCGCTATTATAAAAGTTATTTGGCTAGGGGGGCAGGCCCGACAGTCGACGGCGCGTAGTGTTCGACGCGTGCCTCAAAGAGATGTCAGCAATACAATTATACTGGAATCGCGGATTTATTCAAATATGAGTTCCTGCGGCCCTTTGCACTCAAGCAACTGAAGGAACAAGGGTGAGTAAAACACACCTCTGTTCCTGTCGCCGTCAGTAAAAGTCTGACACGCCCTCCCGCTCCACGCAGAGCGGGAGAAGTCATTGGATGATTTCCCAACCCCACAAAAAAATGCTACTCTGTCCTCGGATCTTCTTAGGGCAGTGGTCACATTTAACCCCACCTCTTGATCAGGACTGAACAGCGAGAAGTAGGTACATTTCTATTTAGCTTGGTGTCATTTTTTTTTTTTACAAACTTTGTCCCTCACTAGGCATTAGAAATATGTTAGTACAAACTAAGAATAATACCTAACATGTACAAATGCGTATGAAAACAACTCATTGGGCATCAAAAAATTCATCCACATCGCTGTCAATGGAAAAAGTGCTTTTGAACGTTAGCAGTATTGCCACGTTGAATAACAATGCTGATTCGTTGACCAAAGAAAAGCCCAGCCCTTTGGTCACGTCCGTGAGTCGACGGCGCGTAGTGTTTCACGCGCGCCTCAAAGAGATGTGTTACCGCACCCCTGGGCACTCAGGCAGGGAAGGAACAGGGGTGGGTTTTAGTCAGTAAGAGTCTGATACGCCCTCCCGCTCCACCCAGAGCGGAAGAAGTCATTGGATGATTTCCCACCCCCCAAAAAAAATCCCTTTGGTCACGTGAACAGTCGACTAACAGCTTGCTGATATGCCGACAAACTCGATGAGCACTCGGACCCCATGGCTGTAGTGTTTCAACCCCAAACGGCTCAAACATGTCAGTAACTCCCAATAAGGTTGTTATATTTGCGCCGTTTGAGGTTTTCTGCAGCAGCCGCCCCAGCACAGCCCGCCGTGCTAAGAAGATGGGATGGCGCAAGGGGGGATGATTTAAAAGGTCGTCATTTAAAGTCTCTCATAAAAAGCCAGACCCTGAATAACTCTGTAGGTCATCATAGCTTGTTTAATAAAATTCAAATTTATACATCATATCATATCATCGTAAAAGATTATACGCGTCTATTTGTTGCCATTTTATTTTCGAGCAAAAAAAATTAAAAAAAAACACGTTTCTAGTAAGTAAGTTCCCTTTAATATTTAATTTATTTTTTTTATTTGTTGTGTAGGCCAAATAATCGATGTTTGGACTGTGTGAAAGAGGATATGGGTAAAAAGGGGGTGACTATAGAGATGACGATTAATAGAGGAGTATGGAGGAACAAAATATGTTGCGCTGACCCCAAATGATTTTATTATGTGTTGTTATAGTGGCAACAGAAATACACATTCTGTGAAAATTTCATGGGTCTACCTATTACGGATTATGATATACAGTCCGCTGACAGACAGACGGACGGACGGACAGCAGAGGCTTAGTAATAGGGTCCCGTTGGTTACCCTGCGGGTACGGAACCCTGAAAACTACTAAACTTGTCTAAAGTTAGTACTGTCCAAGACCTCTATCATAATCTTATAACGAACATAGTGATTAAAAATACAGCAACGTCATTTATAAGATTTGAATTGAGTCCTAATCATGACTCTGAAGAAACACGAAACGTGATGCAACTGCATCAGACTGCTTCAAAAATAAAGAAACAATTTTCAAAAAAAATGCAACCATTTCTTAAAAGCGACCGACTTCCGACTTCCTTCTTTTTTAGAGTAGTTATTTTTTTTTTTGGATGTCGGTTGTATTTTTGGTAAATAAGTTTTTATTTTTCACTTTTTTGTGGTTGTCCCCAGAACTAATACTAAATATTAAAGTTATGCTCGAATGGATAACCCAAATATAAACGTATCTGTATAAAAATATTTTTTTTTTGTTTTTGTTGATTTTTTCAAAAAGCTATAAATTTTTATCGAAGATTATTTAATATATAAATTTTCATCGAATTGATTCAGCATCAATTTGATAAAAAATTATATAGAACACCTCTGAAGTGAAAAATAGTCATCAAAAACTATTCACAAGTGGCGGAGAATTCGCGTATGAAACATTTAAAAAAAACTACAACATAAAGACAATTTGCGAACGTCCAGTGATAGAGTGTTTAGAACTTTTTGTTTGTTTTTAGGGTTCCCAAAGGGTAAAACGGGACCCTATTACTGAGACTCCGCTGTCCATCCGTCTGTCTGTCTGCCTGTCTGTCTGTCCGTCTATCACCAGGCTGTATCTCGTGAACCGTGATAGTTAGACAGTTGAAATTTTTACAGATAATGGATTTCTATTGCCACTATAACAAAAAATACTAAAAAAACTGAATAAAATAATTTTATTTTTTAGAATAATATTTAAGGGGCAGCCCCCTTAAATATTATTCTGAAAAATACAACAAAAGTGATTTATTTGCCGTTTTTATAGATGGTACGGAACCCTTCGTACGCGAGTCCGACACGCACTGGGCCGGTGTTTTGTTTACTGATATTAACTGAAGGCTTATTTTCCATTATCACGGCAACTGAGTCGAGTGGAGCTCCTTGAAGTGACTTGGAATATAGGATAGTCCTATGTCACTATTGCATTATTTTTGCTACGTGTCTCTTTCGCCACAGCTACATACGCCCTTACTATTTTTACGACAAATATTGACCAAAACATTTCATCAATGTATTAGGTTGACAGTCTGCTTGTCCGAATGTCCGTCACCTAGTACCTCTATTAGAACCGGTTCAGACTTGACCCAGCGTTGGAAATCAGCCAATGAACGTTACTCTAGGTTTTCTTAATGAGTTGTGTAGTACCTACTAGGAGATATTCAAATTTTTCGCAGTAGTATTAGGAGCCATCCATAAAATACGTCACAAGTTAGGGGAGGGGAGGACGTCGACGATGTGTGACATTGTGGACTTGTTCCATTACAAGTCATAAGTTTCGTGATGTCACATTTCAAAATCTATTTCGTGTAAATTTTATAAAATATAATTATATTAATACTAAGTGTAAAATTTTAATGAATGGAAAACACAATAGTCGAAATGTTAAAATGGTTTTGTTTGCATGTTCACGCTCATTACTACAGGAAAAGTCCAAATACTGGTTCATGGATCTCGTTGAGCCGATCAAGGAAAAAGAATAAATAGAAAATGGGAAAATACAGATTAGAATCTTCTTCTATTACTTGGACAACGTTTGCGACAACTTGGGCCCAGTAGAGACTTTAATTGCAGCGCTAGAAGCCTTCATTGAAGACCTTCAAAAATGCAGGTGTATGAACACTTCAGGCACTGCAGCATGTGGGTCATGTTCTCGAATCCATACTTACATTAGGTAAACACTCACCAAGATAACCATAAAGCATACGTTAATATGTATCTCTACATAGTAAATTTATTTTTTATTTAATACTTATTAAAATTTTAAATGAATATTTTTGAAATTATATTTTTATAACATAGTGTAATTAATTTGTAAATCTACATAGTATAAATAAAAGTCGCTTTCCGCGTCTGTCTGTTTGCCCGCTAGCTCCTCCTAAATTTTAATGGAGTTATAAACGAGGGAAGTTTGTGTACATAATTTTTACCCGTGCGGAGCCGGGGTGGATCGCTAGTTTGAAAATTGTTCCTTTGAATAACATTTGATGAAAACTTGTACATGAAAAACATTATTTTTCAAATCGTGTGTTTCAGTTTCAGTAAGCATAGAGTAAAATAGAATATACATATACATACGCACCTTATTGTACACAAACAGTTAACCAATGAGTATAAACGAACTTAAATCTATGGGTACAATGGCGGTCTTATCGCTGACAGTGATATCTACCGGAGAACTTTTGGATGAAAACTGAGATCAAAACTGAGAAGTCAAAATTAGTTATTGATTTATATATCCATAGCTCATCCCTTTATACTTTATACATTTCCCAGCCCTCACTGTTGTCACATTCAAATATGTTCAGCCTGAGTTTAAACTCTCATCACCATAAGATCAACAGCAGCCCACTACCGGAGACAAGCATGTCTGATCACATGCCATGCCATGCCAGTTTAGCAGTTATCACAAATATGAGCGAATTCACAAATAATGCCTTGTTGGTAATAAAATAAATGTATACAAACTTATAAAATACTTAATTATAATAAAACAAAAACTCCTAACTAAATAAAACTTACAATCTGGCGTCAAAAAATTCCTATCGCTGTCTATTGGAAGTGTGCCCAAAAGACTGAACGGCATTGCCACGTTGTATGGCAATGCTTAAACTCTGGCCGAGGAAAAAGCCAGCCCTTGGATCACGGGAAGTGTCAACAAGGCGTTGAGAAAGATCTTTAAATACTAAATGTGCACTTGGACCCCACGGCCCAAGGGTTTCAACCCCAAACGGCTCGTAAATGTAGCTACCGACGAGATTGTTATATTTCCGCAGCTTGAGGTTCTCCGCAGCCGCAGCGGCAGCACCAGAACAGCACGAAGAACTAGGAAGATGAGATGGCGCAAGAGTATAGACACATGTAGCGTCCTACACTAAAGGCCTACCCAATTTCCACGGAAATAACGACATGCCGTCTGGTCTTTTACCATCGTCGCGAGCCAGACCATGTGGTTCTAATACAGCCGGAACGCCGGCGGTGACAAAAGCATAAAGTTAGTTATAAAGTTTTATAGTTCAAAGATTAATTTAATTTAATTGTTTTTAATTGTATTTTGTATTGAATTGTATTGTTTTTATTAATTGTATTTTGTATTGAATTGAATTACTAATTTAGTTGTATTATTAATTGAATAATTACATGTTAAAATAATTTTACTCTATCGCATTAGGTTACCCAGTGGGCATTAATGATTGTTGTAAGTTAGATAAATAAATGAAAATGTCAGGTAATATTTAACGGAAAATACCAATCAATGTTTTGCTCAGATGTCAGATGTTTGAGATTAGAGCAGAATCTCAAACATCAAGCTAAACGTGTTTCTTTTAATATGTTTTACAATCTGCGTGGGTAGACAAATAGGTGACAAAATCCATTTCATTGTGAACCAGTCATAAACATTACTTAATTCACTACTATTTTTATCTATTCAACACTAAAAAAATGTGGAAATGAATCCGTTATTAAGTCAGTAATCAAATTTGGATTCATATTAGCAAGTTATATTGTTCAGAGAATCATAAATTTTGATAGCATGTGGTAGATGCGTGTCTGTGTATTAATATGTTTTTAATTTTAACATTCATTGTTTTTATTTTATCTGGGAACTAGAACATAGAAAAGAATGAAAGTAAAAGACAGGTTGCGTCGATCCCAAAACAAATGGGTTAATGTCTTCCAAAGACAACTATTAAGGAACCAAGCCAAAGTTATTTAAGGCGCTATTAACTGCCAATGACCTTGAGTGGTTAACTTGAGTAAAGTGCTGAGCTCACGTAACGCGTCGTACGTCCGTCCACCCTGTAATAGGACTCGCCCATCATGAAGCGCTGTCCGAAATTACACGCATTATTAATTTATTATACATAAAACACAAGTATTATACTAAAACACGTATACTAAAATATAAATAAATAAATTATCTTTAAAATGGTCAAGATTACCTATATGAAAACACGGTTTATAGTTTTTGCGTGATTCTCAATTTTTTATCCACGTTAGACATAACTTTACAAATTAATTACACTATGTAAAAAAATCTAATATCAAACATTCACATATCAAACTACGAAAAAAACTGTTAAAAGTAACATATTTTTTTAAAGCAATAAAACGAGTCGTTTAGACGTGATGTTCAATTTAAAAAGAATTAGAAGTCGTATAACTGTGCCTTAATGGCACTTAGTTGAAATAGCGACGGAACCAATGACTTTAAGATTAAAAAAATAATAGGCTTGAATGAAAGTCTGCCATTGCCCTGTTATTTTAGACACCTAATTCATCTAGTTTTTCTTGAGTTAGCTGAATTCACATGAAAAAAAAACGGTTTTTGCAACGAATTTTCTAGTATTATTTTTTTGGCAGATGCACCTTACCAATTAGTGTTTCGGTCAATATAGACAGAATCGCAGCAAAAAGCTAGACCAATAAAAAACGTTAAGAACTAGACTAATTTTGTTGTTTGACATTTGTGAACCAGCCGCCTTCGCATCTTCGTTTATTTTCATTAAATATTTACGGTGAACGATTTTAAAACTATTTAATCAGACGACACGACTATCTTACGACTTTTTGTAAGAAAGCAAAAATTCATTTTAATTTTTATCTTATTTTTTTTAGAGTGTGCATATCCTCATGGATTTCCTCCAAAGGTTCTTGGTTTTAAACATTGTGATACAGGAAAAAGCTATATTCAAAAAATTACATCTGAAGTACTCACTTTTAGGGTTCCGTACCCGAAGGGTCCAAACGGAGCCCTATTATTGTCACTTACGTGTCCGTCTGTGTCTGTTGGTCGTCTGTTACAAAATTTTGTTCCGAAGAATTTTTTAACTTCCTATTGCCTTGAAATTTGGTGATAATGTTATTATTTCGTTTATTCATTTGTGTATACATATAATTTGGTGATAATGTTATTATCTCGTTTATTCATTTGTGTATACATATAATTTGGTGATAATGTTATTATCTCGTTTATTCATTTGTGTATACATATAATTTTATTTTTAAATATTTCAATGAAAAAGATAAAAAAAACATCTAAAAATATATAAAATAGTATCCCACCGGTATCGGGAACAGGGTCTAAGCTACCGGCGGTCATAGCTCCAAAGAGAGGAACAGCTAACATAATCATAATTATAATGTTTAATTATTGTACTAGCAAATAGCAATATATTAATAAATCAGATTTTTTATTTGATAATTCCCTCAGTTGGTATGGAACCCGTAAATGTGCAAATCCGACACGCACTTGGCCGGTTTTTTAAAAGGAATAACATTCCTCAATTATAACGTTTATTTGTTAGAATGCCAAGTCAAGCCGTAGCTATTACTGTTCAAATTGCCCAGTATAATAAAATGGCAAATTCATTGGTAAAGACCCACTAGTAATAGCCAAATGATCTCAGATCGTGACAAATAGTTGCATTATTATGTCAGTGGTGGGTCTTTTGCTTCTGATTTATTTGTTTTGGTACTAATGGCAATGCTCTGCCCAATTTTCCACAAAGTATTTTAATGTCAGATGCAGTTTACAAGTAGGTAAATTCAGCTAGAGTTTCCATCATTAACAGCCTTTTAATGTCTGCACTGCTGGGGCACAAGCCTCCTCGGATGGGCCCAGTGATAATGGAATAATTTTCACAAAGTAAAGCGCCTGGCTGGGTTGGAATTCACGACCTACAACTTTAGGCGTCCTCATAAAATGAATATTGTGTAAAAAAAAGTCATTTTTTTTATTTAATTATAAATTTAAAAGATATAAACAAACTAATAATAATACCTAACATGTACAAATGCGTATGAAAACAACTCATTGGGCATCAAAAATTTATTCTCAATTGAAAATATACTTGTTTTTTTAGCAAAAATCTGTTTTTTTTGCATCAATTAAAAAAAAAAATATTTTTCATTATTTTTTTATATTTTTTCCGTCGATATATTAAGCATTGATTCCCTTTAATTGCACATTATAAAGACTCACACTGTAATTAAATCCATCTGCTATCATCAATTTCCTTCAAATTTATTTCTCCAGCCGTGATTTCGTCTCGTAACATATTAAAAGCATTATTTTGTCTCACACCTATGCATGTATGTGGTTTATTTTAAATTCAGGGCCATCCACTGCTATAAAGTTTTGAATGATAATTAGCGTGATTATTATGAGCGCATCGTTTTGATACCATGTTTGTTGAATCCATTGCGATAGGAAATAGATTAAGGAACTTTTAACAACATTTCCTTGACCTTTTGGGTATTGTCATTGACGGGTATGTGGTTCACGGGCTTTTTTGAATAAACTAATTTATACCGATTCTATAAAATTTTATAGCCAGGTAATAGGACAAAATTAAGCCGTTGGTCCCTGCTGTCAATCGTAGATCTTTGAACTGTTAAAGATCTACGATTGTCAAATCAAACTGTCAGTCAGCCCGTAACGACTGCGTCACGGGCCGTCAGTAGCCCGCAAGTCTGGCAACCCGTCTTACCAAGGGGTATCGTACTACACAGTAACTGGATTGTGGAGGTCAGATAGGCATTCGCTCCATGTAAAATATTGGTATTCGGCTGCATCCGTTAGACTGGAAGCCGACTCTCGAGATAGTTGGGAAAAGGCTAGGCAGATTTATTTATTTATTTATTTAGTACACATACAATTATTTTTACAGGTAAACCCAATGTAATAAAAGTAGTCCTATAATGATAATTGACCAGTCCTTAGCCGTGGCTCAGGGTACCGGCACAAGTTACTTTGAAGACAATACACTAATTAATGATTTTATTATGCCAAAATTAAAGAAAATCTTCAAAAAAAATGTATTGATGACTTCTCACAAACTAAAGCGAGTGAAGTTTATCTCAGATTTCCTAGGAAAATGATTGTAGCTTGTAGCGTAACAATCTTCAAAATAAGAGTGCCAATACTATTGTCACTCTGCAGACTACACTCAACTTCAGAATAAGTCGTTCTAGAATAGCGCCGGCGTATCAGTAAACGCAGTGTTGGAAGGCAGGTGGACCGAAGAAGACCTAGCAGGTGACAGGCGCGGGAGTCCGCTAAATGCGTGATGCACGGGGCTGGTTGATGTCTGCCTGGGGTCGTGGATAAATTCGAAATAGAGTTACCGTGGCCCTTTGCACAGCCAACTGAAAGAACAGGGATGGGTTTTAGCCAGTAAAAGTCTGTCAGTCTCCTGCTCTACCCAGAGCGGGAGAAGTCATTGGATGATTTCCCACCCTCCAAAAACAAAAAAAAGGACTACCTAGTAGATGTGGCGAAGGTTGGGGGAGGCTATCTCCGTGTATATGTGAAGCGGTTAACGTCCGTAGTCTGACATGTAGATAAAGAAAAAAATAAAAAATATTTCTGTCCTTTTTTTGGCTGTGAAGTGTTTGCATGATAAAGCGGATTATTTTAAAGGTTGTAATCGGTTCCAGATGTGTGATATTTAGACAGACGCTTTAATTTACTAAAATCTTGTATTTTATTTATACCAGTTTCAAAACCAGATATATAGGTATGCCGTATTTGGCAGATAATTCTAGTATTTACAAACAGCCGTTCTATAAAGCGACATGAAATTTATTATAAATCCATAGTCACTTTTATTTTTATTATTATTTATTATTACTTACGAGTGTTTTGAAAATAATACTGACTGTTTGTGGCATCTACTAATTATTATTTAATACCAAGGCAGCACATTGCTTGCGGAACTGATTCGGTTGGTCGATGGGGCCGAAAAGTTAAAGGCCCCCTCAAAGTAGACCGATGAGTTGGTAAGGATCGCGGGTAGCCAATGGATGCGTGACACACAGGACCAGTCGTTGTGGTGACATTTGGCGGAAGCCTATGTCCAGCAGTGGACGTCTGCCGGCTGAAATGATAATGATGATAGGATCTGCTTACCACTCCGAGACATAGACATAATAGTTTGATGAGAAAAAGTAGAAGCTATTAAAAAAAAATGTTAAAAAAGTACTTTGTATTAAACCATAATGAGCGAACAACCTATTAGCATAATAATAAGCAAATCAATTATTATAATTTTTCAAATAAATTGCGTTTAAAATTTAAATTTATCGTCTCGTCCTTGTTCACCGTTTTGGTAGCAATCAATCACATAATAATATCAATAATTGCGTTTTTATTACGCGTAAATAAATTTACACATGTCATAAAAATGCGGTCGGTATGATACAAATAATAACATACATATTTTTGGTAGGTCAACCATGTTTGATCAAACCTAAGCAGATTTTAAAATGTTAAACGATTTATATAAAATATTTTTGTGTTTACGTCATTCTAGTGTAATTAAAAGGCACCACACTTAGCCACTGGACACAAGTACACAATTTTGC
Organism: Polia nebulosa; assembly: GCA_951329385.1. NCBI lineage: Eukaryota > Metazoa > Arthropoda > Insecta > Lepidoptera > Noctuidae > Polia > Polia nebulosa. The sequence continues at coordinate 32,753,178 of OX589595.1, forward strand.
TCAAGAGTTCCACTTTTATAGGATTTTTGAAAATTCATACCCTGAAGCAATCAAAGCGGTGATGATATTTTTTATGGAAATCTATAATTTTATTCCTCGGGGATTCCCATAGCACACACGGTTTTTTCCTTGATAAGTCCCACCATACTCTTTATCATACTGACTATCCACTCGTAAACGTGCTTATAACATTGCAAACCAGCATAAAATACTTACATTTTTCTTTGATCTATTAATCTTTTATTAATATTTTTAATTCCGATGCACTGGGCTCATGGACTGGGCGCTAAACTATAAAATTAAATTTAGTTTTGTAAGCACTAGTAAAATTCAAAAGAGCAATCAGTTTATCTCTAGTTTATAGTTATTTTACGTCTTTGCATTTTACGAGTCAAAAATGTGCCTTTGAATTGAATGGTGTGACTTGATACGCTCCTGACCTATTGAACTTACGTTGATCGTAAGAAGGGCGAAATATTTTACACATATTTTGAAGTTAGTGCATTCAGGAGGTCATATTCTAAGTAAACAAACTTAACGTAAATTTTAGTTCATAGCGGTACGTAGTATTTGAGAATATTTCATGCAGTGGTAATAAAATTTAACCAGCCGGTATTTGATGGTCGAAGGCCAAAACGATGGAGTGTCCCGACTTTCAAGATCGGGTCACTCTATCGTTCATCGTTCAGGAAACCTCACAAATAGCCCTAGACGGACAAATTTGAAGCCAAACCAGGACAGGATAATAATAATAATCTTCCCGACACAATATCTATCATGGTGCCCAATCTCAACGGGTATTAGCCAAGTACGCAGGAGATATTTTAGTGAAAAGCGTGTGTGCAAACACAGGTGTAGGTGCTCTCTGTTCCTTTACTCTCATAGTCCGATGGGACGGCAATCCGACACTCGCGGGGAGAGATCAGGCGCAGGACCAACGTCTTTACGTACTTTCCGAGGCCAGGATATCATCAAGATGGGTCACGATCATCAGCAATGATGAAGCGATTATGAAGAAAAGAATCTTGGCAACCTTGGGTATCAACCCAGGTTGCCTACAACAGTCCTCAGATTGACATATTCCTCTCCAAACCACAAAACCCGGTCCTTCCGCGTCCAGTCTGTCCCGGACATGTGGTTCATGGGGTACTGTGTTAAATGTTACAACAAAGCACCTTGTGAATGTGACATAGCACTAAATAAAATATTTTTTATAATTTATGTTAAAATAGCGACTCACCCACGGTCAAACAGGTACAAATTATACATACAAACCTTTCTCGTTGGTTTATGAGGAGTTAGCGGAGAAACAGACAAACGCGGTGACTTTGATTTATACTATGTAGAGAAAAAAATTACACTTTTTAAAATCAAAATCAAATCAAAAGTCATTTATTCAAATTAGGCTGAGAGCCAGCACTTTTTGAATGTCATAGTTCTACATAAAGACAGTCCCCCAAAATCGCCCGCCCGTCACCACTTTCTAATGTTTTAACTTTGAAGAAATAGTGGCGTAACAAACTCCCCAGCAAAGAGCATATTACAAATTAGAGGATTATATTCCAGATAAAAAATGATAATCTATTTATTATTAAAATACTCACCGGTCAGATCAATGGATGCAATAGTTATTTTTCAGTATGTGAGTAGGTACTATAGAGCCTCCAGGGCTCCAGGGGTGCCCGGCCCTGGTCCAGGACATGGTACAGAGCGAGAGGGAATGGGAAGCAGTCTCCTCCTTCTGCGAAGCAGTAATTCTCGCGAACGAGGAGGCGGAATGGGTGAGGGAGACTCAACGGAGACGCCTTCACGCCCCCAACAGCCGCCGCAGGAGACGCCCTGGGCGTCGGGAGACGCAAGTTGACTCCCGGCTACTGTAGGCACGGGCTTGCGGACGGCGAGTAATGGGTAGCTCGCCGTCTGATAAGGACCAGGCCCGAGTCGACGGCGCGTAGTGTTCGTCGCGCGCCTCATAGAGATATCAGCAAGAACTGATGGGGGCCGCCAGGACCGATGCCTGTCTGGGTCGCGGATAAATTCGAAAGAGAGTTACCGCAGTCCTGGCCCAAGCAAGTGAAGGAACAGAGTTGGATTTAGTCAGTAAGAGTCTGGCACGCGCTCCACCCAGAGTGGGAGAAGTCTGGATGATTTCCAATCCCCAACAACAACAAAAAATGACATAATACGAGTAATAATCGTCGAGGAAAAATCGTCACAACGCTGATTCGTTGTTTTTGTTTTTCTCAATTACATTTTAATTTTTTTGTATGTATATATTTATGTATGTATTTATTATTGTATTTTTTTGACGTGACAACGTCTTATAAATTGGTTTGCCGGGTGACACTTCAAGAAACTGCGTTACGCTCCGCTCACGTTATGCGCTCACAATGAGAGCGAGTGAGAGGCACGCGTCCCTTCCACTCGGGCATGGTTAGCCCGCCTAAGAGCGAGAGAGACAGACATAAAAAGTGAAAGGCACGCGTCCCTTCCACTCGGGCATGGTTAGCCCGCCTAAGAGCGAGAGAGACAGACATAAAAAGTGAAAGGCACGCGTCCCTTCCACTCGAGCACAGTTAGCCCGCCTAAGAGCGAGAGAGACAGAGCGAGAGAGAGTATTTGTATATAAATACGTATGTATGTGTAAAGGTAAAAATAAAATTTTGTTAATATGAAATTCAGTGCGAGATTCTTTGTATAAATTAATGTTTTAAATATAATTCTTTGTATAAATAAATGTTTTAAATTGTTACTATTATTTCATCCTTCTTCCTACTATACGAATGAATATTCACATTAAAATTATTTTACCACTCAAAGTCGTTGTCACGTAAAACTTTCGCCCGTATACCGACTTTACAGGCAACCAATTTTTTTTTCGTTTATTCTTTCCCTTAGTTGCACCTGCCACGTTCCGTCTCTGCACCACCCTAAGGTCGACTCGGCGCGTAGTGTTCCACGCGCGCCTCAAAGAGTTGTCAGCATTAAAGATGGGGCCCGTCATGGCCGATGCTTGCCCGGGGGTTGAGGATAAATTCGAAACAGAGTTTCCTCCCCCCTGGGCACTCAGGGCAGGAAGGAACAGGGGTGGGTTTTAGTCAGTAAGAGTCTGACACGCCCTCCCGCTCCACCTAGAGCGGGAGAAGTCATTGGATGATTTCCCACCTCACAAAAAAAACCTTAAGGTCGACTGGTAGAAAATGCCTAAGGCATTAAGTCCGCCATTGTACAGTAATTCTTACTTGTGCATTAAGTTTCATAAATAAATAAATAATAATTAATATTTTAAGCTTTTTAAACTGTTTTCCCAAGAAATTCAGTCTCCAAAGGACACGTGTCTATAAATATAAGTTTAGTTGTCAACAAATAAATTGCGATTAATCACACACTTTTAGTGCCCATTATGCATGGTTGGTTGATTCATTCGTTGTAACCAATTTACAGGCTTTTACGATATAATAGCCTGTAAATTGATTAGAAGGAATTAATCAATATATGTTTCCTAATTTAATAGCGGTATTACAATTAAATATGTGAAACAAAATTAAGGTTTATACTTAATTATAAAATACCTTAGAGGATCATATTTAATTATAAGTATTATTTTAGTATGCAATTACGATTGTTTTCAATAAAACAAAATAAATTACAAATTAACCTTTATCACCGATAATATAGCCTAACTAGCCTACCTTTAGGATACTGTTCTTTACATGGACGAACTATTAAACTAATATTTATGAAGCAATTAATAGTTACCACATTATTTCATGTCCAAATGGACATGGTTGAATGCTATTAGGTCTATTGTCACGTACAATATAATAAATAAAGCGTAATAAAAAACAAATAATAGTACGGTGGCTTACACGTAATAAGACTAATATTAGATATCACATACGAAATATAAATATGTAAGTTAACCGCTATATAAATAATTGAAATGGCACGTGACAATGTCAAAACGATATAAGTCAAAATCCTATTCTGACCGACAATGGTTCCAGTTTAGTGGGTCTTAAAGAATATTTTGGCATATCCTGGTATTGGAGTTCTTACATTTTGGCCCTCATAGTGATTATTCTGTTTTGTTAATGATGGTATTGCAAAAAAATGTCGTTGAATAAACCTAAATGACATTACAGGAGGTTGTCTTTTGGCGACGGTCAATATTATTCTCCGAATATCAAGAATTTGTATAACTTCAAGCTAAGTTTTATTTCAAACCAATGTTTAGTAAAAACTGGGATTTGGGAAAAAATAATAAATACATAACCACTCCAATATAGGTGTCTAATCTCAAATCTGCAAGCTTTTAAAAAGTAATTTAGCTACTAAAGTAATTGTAAATAACCACCTTACAATCAATTGATACCAAGCTTGATCTTCAATAGTCAAGTCCCTCGGTTGATTTTAGGCTATGATGCACGATCTTCGACCACATCATCGATAACCATCAGCATGGGTTAGTCACATCATCATCAACTGCTAAGCCTTTTCCCAACCATGGTGAGGTCGGCTTCCAGGATAACTGGATGCAGCTGAAAACCAGTAATTAACACGGGCTTATCTGCCCTCCCCAACCCAGATTCTGAGTAACACAATACTCCTTGGCAAGGTTGGTGTCAGAATATTGACTACCTTATCTTCGAGTAGTCAAAAGTTTGACTATTAAAGATCTCCATATTACAAACTGGAATCATCGCTTTAATGTCGTTTTTGAGGCACGGAGGCGTCTCGGTATGTAGAAAAACTTTTTTACAAAAAAAACAACCGGCTTCCAAAAAAGAAATCCACTAAAAAATTTAAAAAAATTACTTTAATTTCGGAAGTCAGTGTTTGTATTTTATATCTTAGTTTTTTGACACCGACTTCCGAAATTAAAGTTATTTTTTGAAAGTCGGTTGTTTTTTTCTTGTAAAAAGTTCTTATACCCCGGAACTGAAAACCCCAATAAAATGGAACGTGGAATATAAACATACTCGTAATTGAAGAAAACCAAAACGTCATCTATGTATACGTATTTTTCGTTTTTGTTCAGTTTATCAAAAAGCGCTGAAGCAATTTCCATAACATTTATATGGGACCACCTCGGGACTATATTCTTTCGGATAAAAAAAGAATTTTGAATATCGGTCCAAAACTGACAGAGAAAGCGGTGGACATACATAAAAAAAAAATAATACATACAGTCGAACATAGAGCCTCCTCCTTTTTCGAAGTCGGTTAAAAAATGGTCACCCATCCATCCACGAATTAACTTCGCCGTTCTGCTGTTGCTAATCTGCCTCACATAATTAAGAAACAAAACGGTGCAAACAATACTGAGCTACTCGTCAGTGCATCAGTCTGGCACTCATCCAATAAACTCACAAGAACTACGAGTATGTATGTCGAGAATGTCACAGCATAACGACATCCATAACTGCTATAATTATATTATTATATTTACATTGCATAATGCATCCATGCGTCCGCATAATACCTATAACAACTTGGCCCAGATGAGTTAACTTTGAGAGCTACGGATAAACATTCGAGGTTATAATTGTCCAGTAATTCTTGTCTTCTGAAATAATCCATAAAAAACCATAAAGAATGGTTCGTAGCGCGTAAAATATCGGTGTAAAAAGACAGTTTCCGAAGCCGAAAGCAACATCCTCTACACATTATTTGGATCATTTTTTACCACTAGACCATACTGAGAATCCACTGGTACGGCAGGTAAACGTCGCAATTTATTTTTTACGAGAATGAATTCCAAGTGTTAAACTAAACTTTTTCCAAATAAACATTACCTGAATTTTATTTTTTTTTCGCGAAATTTCGTAGTTTTGCAGTTACAAGAACGCAATGAATATTAAACGTATCCGACAAGTACCTACGTGGCTGAGAGCAGAGGGGCGGGGTTTAACTCCACTTGCCGGATTCGGGCTACATTGCGCGTAATAAAAAATGTTTTTTTTTTTTGATGGCAAAACATAAAAGTCGTTTCCCAGCAATAATTTTTGCGCAAACCTACTTTGTTAGACGTACAGTATGCGTAATTAACGGCTTTATGATGTGTCTTTTTAGTATCCTGTATAGCATCGTTCCTGTATTTTAAATTACGATTACCAAAAAGTTTTTATAAATCAAAAGGAGGAGGTTCTCAATTCGACTGTTTTTTTTTTTTTTTTTTTTTTTTTTTTTTTTTTTTTTTTTTTTTTTTTTTTTTTTTATGTGTGTTACCTCATAACTTCTTACTACGTGAACCGATTTTGAAGATTTTTTTTTTTTGAAAGCTGTTGCTTCACATTTGGTCCCATTTTAATTTAGTGAAGATCTGATGAAGAACTTCGGAGATACACAATGGAACTCTTCAATAAATGATAGCAGACCTTCCAGAATTGCTGCAATCGCATGTCTGTATATTGTTTTCACCACTTCACAACATTACATCACGCTGATGCACTCTGAAGGGGTATACAGATTTGTACAGTTCACCCTGATACACCCTAATTTCACCAACTACGTTCAAATTCCCTATTTTTGGGGCTATCAATTCGGGCATAACTTTACTATTAATTTAGTTTTAGAATGGGGTAAAACAACTAAAAAGTGAAAAATAAAAAACTTTTTACAAAAAAAATACAACCGACTTCCATAAATAATACTAAAAAATGCAAAATAACTTTAATTTCGGAAGTCGGTGTCAAATAACGAAGAAACCAAACTAGAAACACCGACTTCCGAAATTAAAGTTATTTTGCATTTTTTAGTATTATTTATGGAAGTCGGTTGTATTTTTTTTGTAAAAAGTTTTTTTCTTTTCTTCCTAGAACAGATCAGAAAAGAATTGAAAACGGGTGGATCGCCACACAACTACCGGTCACCGGGCTTTCTTGATTTGCACTCAGTCGTGATCTTGCGCTTGCCGAGAGACGTACTAGTATACCTTTGCTTTAGTACGTAATAAATCGTAATGAACGATGATTTGACGTTGATGTACTTATCTGCATCGCATTACTGCTTGTTTCCAAACAAGATTTTTAATATCTCTGCTGTGGTATGCCTTTGATTGGATGTACCACAAAAACGGCAATTTTTGAACCAGTAAACTATGACTCTCTGTCGATTCCGCCATTTCTACTCCGCAACAACTTAAAAAAAAAGTGTTTTCAAAAAACCCGACTGTAAAAATAACTAGAAAGTTCCAAACAAGTCACTTTTCAAGCAGTCTGATGCAGTTGGTGGCATTTATTTTAGTTAAATTACTTAATTTATATACTTATATTGTCGGGATTTTTGAAAATATATTTTTTTCATTTCCTGTATTTTAGTGAGTTTTAATTTTGGAACCCTCAAGCTCTTTATTTTGATACCCCACATGCGATTTGCCAGGCCAGATTGCGACCGCATGTTTTTTTTTTAATTTATCTAGCCTATGTTAATTCGGCGGTCAAGACCAATCTAATAATATCTCATTTGTTAAAATCCATCAAGCCCTTTAGGCTACAGCGCGTGCCAAAGAAATAGACATACAAACATACACACTTAGACACATACATACTCTCGAAAAACATTACCCTCCTTCTAGGGCAGTCGGGTAGCAATAATCGGAAGATGTTCTCAGGTGCACAGCTGCAGGCGTACTGAGGCAAAATCACCGGCACCGGATTGAAAACGGTAAGTGTGTGACGATATATGGAACTACAACGTAAACCACGCGTCTTTCTTAAGGCTCAATTACACCTTCCGATTTCAAGGGACCCAATTTAGGAACTAACTAACTAGGAAGCAGGAAGCGAGCAATTACACTATCCTAAATTGAACTCCTAAGTCGGCAGTGTTGCCAACTCTTACAAATTCGAGTCCCTAAACAGAATATCAAAAGTCGCTCTAAAGTCTCTTAAAAACTGATTCTACCAGGAGCAGACTTAAAAATAAAAAGAGCGGACTCAGATTTTTTTTCTGGGAAAGGGACTTTGTGAAATTTAATTTAATTTTAAACACAAACCAAAATACTACTACCCCATTTGTAGCGACAAAGTCTCTAAATTGGCAACACTTAGCTCTAAATCGGGGTGATGCGATTACACTATCCTAAATCGTACACAATTTAGGAAGTCAAATCGGGACGTCCCAATCTCACTAAATCGTACACTAACTGCTCTAACTGCTATTACACCTTCCTGTTTCCTAAATTGGGTCCCTTGAAATCGGAAGGTGTAATTGAGCCATTACCGGCCGCTGCACGTTCTGATCGGCGACGTCGGCCGGTTGCATTCTTACCGGGCGTTCTTACCGGTGCGCGATGGTAGGTGTGTGTGACAATCGTTATTTTTTATGCCATTCTTGCCTTCCGTTTTCAATTCTTTTCTGATCTGTTCTAGGTAGAAAAGCAAAGAAAAGAAACAGTAGGTGTGTGGCGACGCTAAAGGTGTGAATGCGGGGCTTTTTTTATAGGGTGGGAAATCATCAAATAACTTCTCCCGCTCTGGGGGAAGCGGGAGGGCGAGTCAGACTCTTAAAACCAGCGCTGGGGCTGTGTCTCGCATAGGGTGACAGCACTAAGCTGACCGATGGCCGGTTTGCGTGGATGTGAAGCATGTTTTCCTACAGCCTTTTCTTTTTTTGTTGTTTGGTCTTTTTGTCATGTTTACCGCAAATAAACGTATTTACTTTCTTTCTTTTTTCTTTCTTACTGACTAAACCCCACCCGTATTCCTTCAGTTGCCTGTGCCAGGGCTGCGATAACTCTTTCGAGAACGCCCGCGACCCTGGCAGGATGAATGCGGGGCAACGGCCCCAACTACGCCCCACCTTCTCCCTGCCTATATGTCCCAACGATGCTGTGAAAGTGGCAAAGTTTGGGTCCAAGAAAACTTATTTAAAGACAGGGACACGAAGACGAGTGTCACTAAAATTTAAAAACTGAAATGAAACTGGACTGGTCACATTATGAGAACGAATAAAGAAAAATGGACGAAAGACCTAATGGAACGGTATCCGAGGAATGGGAATAAACGGAATAATAATAAACGGATTAATAAATAATATTTATTTGCATAAAACATGGTGTGTATAAAGATGTTTATAAAGAAGGCATTAAAGAGCATACATGTTACAATCAAAAGATGGGAAGATGACCTTCCAATAGGATGGAGAAGACTAGTTCGTGACAGAAGTGAGTGGAAGAAACTGGGGGAGGATCAAAAAACTGGTTGCTAAAAATTACAATGTTACTATTTCAGTAAAACTGTATTCTTTACTAGTCAGCGAATAAAAGCCTTTTATTATTTTATTATTATTATATGACACGAAGAAGAAGACTAATACGACAATGTTAGATTTACGGAACTCAGATTAAACACATTCGGCACGTGTATAATAATAAAGACTAAAGTCCTTCTCAAAGCCAACCTAAACCGAAAAGTTAGCCTTCACAGCCTTCCATAAAAATATTTTAATCCATTTTCAATTCAGACCGCATTCTTGGACGATCTAAATCATGCGGTGAATTATGTTTTCCACCTTGATACGTACGATGAGTATATTATTTAGATTATGTATGAATTATGTTCAGTTATATGATACATATGACTATTTACATAATATATTGTGACCTGCCAGTCGCCATGGGCAGTTTAAGCGAAAATATACATTTATCAATTGATAATGCATGATTCATTAGAGCAAGACGTTAGATCGATGAGCAAATATATTTCATTGAAATTAAATGAATATTATGTTTTTATCCTTATGTAAGCGTTAAATTGAATTGATTCACTAAATTGATTTGATTCAGAAAATTAATTTAAACTTTTTTCCCGCATTCTTTACTGGTTTAAAAGGTTACTAGCATTATCGACTTCGCGCCGTTAATCTGTTTGTCAACAAGCCCTCTATAAGTATAATAAGGCTTTTTAAAGGATGGCGGCAACAGAAATACAGCAACTGTGAAAATTTTAACTGTCTAACTATCACGGTTCATGAGTTACAGCCTGGTGATAGACGGACAGACGGACGGACAGTGAAGTCTTAGTAATAGGGTCCCGTTTTACCCTTTGGGTACGTACCCCTAGAAATGCATAGTGACTTTCAAATTAAAATTCGGTCGATATGGGTATTAGTTGCTTAAATTTGAATTTAGTGACTTTTTAAATTGAGTTCAGAGGATTTAGTGATTTTAGTCGTAGTCTAACGTAAACGTAGAGAAAAAAAAGTTTTTTTTCTGGACTGGCGAACTCAATATCGATAATAGACTTAGTGACTTTTAGAAGTAGGGCAGCCTATACCTTAGGCCTTAGTTCCTACCTACAATATAATAATAATAATTTATTTTCTATTACAAAAAATACAAGAGAAGACACATACAGAGCACTTTAAAACAATTGACAAGCTAATAGATTAATGACCCCCATGCTAGGAAAATCCTGTGTTATGAGGGGCATCCAACCGTCCATTAAATGCTAAACAGTGTTGTTTTAAAAGTAGAATTAAAACTTACAGACATTTCATATTTATAGATTCAATAAAAGAAAATTCACTAACAATGTATAACCAACAAACATCAGAGTCTGGAGGAGTTCAATAAGACATGCGAAGTAGTGATGAGTGTGGTGTGGTGTGAGGGTGTATGTATATGGGTAGAGGAGTGTTGGAAGGTGTGTGAAGTGGTGTTGGGTGATATGTTGTAACTTGTGGGTGTGGTGTAAGGTTAAATGAAGTATGATTACTGAGTTTGAGATAAACCGCTAATATATTATAATGATATTAAGAATATATATTTACAAAAACTGCATCCAAACTGTAAGTTTCAGTTTTTCTTTACCCACGATGTGGTCGACGATGGAGCATGCTGACCTAGAAGTGATATATTTACTCTTGACTAAAAGACCCCCAAGTTGTAGTAATCAAGAAACACTCGACTCCGGCAGGGAATTCCTCTCCATTAGCTGTACGCACAATGATTGTGTCTTGAATGTGTGTGCTTCTGACATTTCAGAAGGCCCTATACAGGATGCAACGCAAAGGTGTGGCCATATTTTAAGAACTGCATCTGCCCATCGATGTGAACAACTTTCTTCAAGAAAATCCGAGTAAATTCTAAAAAAAAAATTTTACCTCCCATGCAAATATTGATCAGCTGATGGTTACTTTGTATGGAAAGTCTAATTTTTTTTGGGAATTTGATATTTCTTCATAGAGAAAGTAGTTCATTTCCATGGGCCGAACCGGCTCATAAAATATGACCACACCTTTCCGTTACACCCTGTATAGGTATTTAATTATTTTTTTAAACCTATAATGATTTTTTTTATTGTTGTTTTACTGCTGGGTTCTTTCTACCCGACTGCCCTAGAAGGAGGGTAATGTTTACGAGCCACGGCGAGCCAGCCCTTGCAGTAAGTTTCTTCACCTCAGGCCTCGCCATCACACAATGTCTCTCTGCCTAGCTTTATCCCAATTTGGGGTAAGCTCTCCTCGTCATTCTTCGTCAGACGTGTCTGTGCTGGGTCGTCAAAACGTCCAAATTCCAGGCCTTCTGGTCGTTGTTTACGAGGGACATCCAGGTTAGAGGGGGTTTTCCCTGCTTTTTCGGACCCCACACAAAGTGAAATAAAATATTTTAAATTTTAATTTAAAATTGCTGGGCAGTTGCACTTTATTTGAACAAGTCACGGAACAGAACAAACCCCAACAGAAATACTAGGCGGTTAACTACCAAAAGTTATACGTCTATCAGGTCACGTCCACCTGGCAAACGGGTCTATCCAATGCGTCATTGCATACGAAACTACCTAGAGTCAAAGTTGAAGAGTCTCTTGTTCTGTTATTTTACCGGCACAGCATCAATTTTCAGTAATATTTTCGATTTAAGTTTGTATTGTGCAGGTGTTGCCTCTAACTTACGACATTATTTGGTGTTATAAATGTAACGATCATTAAAATTAACTAACCAATAAATTTTTGTAGCAGCCTTTATAGAATTTATTATCAAATCTTCTTCAGAGGGTTTAACAAATTGGAAATACTTAATTTTTCATAAATTGGAAACCTAACTTTTTTTGCATATAATTTTTATTGCATAAGAAAATCATATGAATAAATATTGAGATTACCCCCTTTTCTAGAATGACCTACTGTTCACCGCTACCACATATCCTTACTTACCCATAAATTTTCTATTGATATGTTTCTATTTATCTTAAAGCCGAGAAATAAACACAACATTCCTCCAAGGTCAGGATCGAAGTACTACCACACACATACCAATATGATCAACATTATCAACATTCCAACACTTCCCAGCACACATAACAGATCTTGGTATTTATTGTACTCGTGTTGTTGCGACATCTTCGAGCAATAACATCCTGTAACGCACGTTTTATTGATATGTGGGTGGGAGAAGAGCTCCGTGTGAATACGTAACACATAAATAACTAGATATGAGGATATTTTTTTGTAAATCTTAACAAATTAGATTTAAAAGTTTATAATAGGAAGTAACAACAAAAGAGAGTTTCCGAGATGGCAGTGCTAGGCCGGTACCCACTAGTTCCCTTACATTTCTCATAATTTCGTATATGGATCCGCCAGAGATCAACTGAACTTCATAACAATAGATAGTCACGGGCAACTAACTGCAGGTAGTCAAAAATGGCCATGCTGAGCCTGCACCCGCAACTAACAAAACGATAGCTCAGCCTAAGTGGATTTAACCTCAGAACAATAATGAGGACAATCACGGGCCCTTGCGTCCTAAACAAACATCTTTCCACATAAAAGCCACGGACAGCCCACTCTGCAGAGGCTGCTTTGACGCCAAGGAATCAGCCACCCACGCCATCCTGGAATACGAGGTCGCAGCTACTCAACGTGCAAAAATCCTCGGAATAGTGAGGTCACTCCGTGAAGCCTGTGAAGCTCCCACGATGCTTCTGTGCTATGTTAGCCAGGACCCCCATGCACAACGGACCAAATGGGGGTCTTAGTGCGGACAACGGAGTCCCTGTAATATTTATACTAAGATACAACCTGGGAGTCTTTAAGTCAAGAGTGAATAGGTTACTTCTAGGCAAGCGTGCTCCATCTTCGACCACATCATCGCTTACCATCAGGTGAGATAGTGGTCAAACGAAAGCCTATCACACATAAAAAAAAAAAGTAAAAATAGGTGATTTTGTCACTGAAAGCGATCTTTTAATATTTGGATGAACTTGACACAGAAGGGGAATAAAGATTCACAGGTGGCCCTATTTGTTTACACACAATATTTCTGTACCTAAGAAACTCACTGCAATGCAGGTGAATAGCTATGGGTGCCAAAGAAATGCAAACAATTATTATTAGAAAAGAAAGAATAATTTGTAAGAAGAGACTAGTTTCCCTAATAGCATTTATTGTTGGGCCAACAATAAAATGATAGCATTTATGGTTGGCCAAATCAAATGCCAACATTAAATGCTATTAGGGTTGATAGAGCAAAGAAGAGGAATGAAAAAAGGTGAGAAAAGAGGAAAACGTTTTGAGGAAAATTGGTTATCATTATCTTGTCTGGATCCCAATTTATTTAAAATAAGTTTATAGATTTAAAAAAAAAAAAGCTTTTATACCGACTATCTCAATTAAATGTGTACATAACATTTCGTGTCCATGCTGTTGAGCATTGAAGAGTTCCTTTATCTGGAGCTAATCCTGAATGCCGATTCAGGTCTTGCTTATCATAGAAATGCATTGTCACCAGAATTACAGGCGTATGCAAAATTTCAGATCAATCGGATACCAAAAAATGTTCCAAAAATGGTTTGAAAATTTTGACGGAAAATTTACAAACATACAAACAGTGCAAGTTAAATAAAAGCTTTTAAAAAGGCAAAATGTGAGCATATTTTAATTGATATTGGTACAATCGAAGATAATAAAAACTTTGAATCCAAAAGTTATATTGCACTTTCCTCAATTTTTAACCGACTTCAAAAAAAGGAGGAGGTTCTCAATTCGACTGTATTTTTTTTTTTTTTTTTTTTATGTGTGTTACCTCATATCTTTTCACTACGTGAACCGATTTTAAAGATTTTTTTTTTATTTGAAAGCTGTTGCTTTACATGTGGTCCCATTTTAGTGAAGATCTGATGAAGAACTTCGGAGATACACAATGGAACTCTTCAATAAATGATAGCAAACCTTCCAGAATTGCTGCAATCGCATGTCTGTATATTGTTTTCACCACTTCACAACATTACATCACGCTGATACGCTCTGAAGGGGTATACAGATTTGTATAGTTCACCCTGATACACTCTAATTTCACCAACTATATTCAAATTCCCTATTTTTGGGGCTATCAATTCGGGCATAACTTTACTATTAAGTTAGTTTTAGAATGGGGTACAACAACTAAAAAGTGAAAAATAAAAAACTTTTTACAAAAAAAAACAACCGACTTCCAAAAATAAAACTAAAACATGCAAAATAACTTTAATTTCGGAAGTCGGTGTCAAATAACGAAGAAACCAAACTAGAAACACCGACTTCCGAAATTAAAGTTATTTTGCATGTTTTAGTTTTATTTATGGAAGTCGGTTGTTTTTTTTTGTAAAAAGTTTTTTTGTGAAATTCGCGGTCAAGATCCATGGCATGCTTGCTCTAATAGATCAATTAAACGAGTCTGGTATTTGTTGACATATGTTTGCGCAAACGCATCCTGTATTACGCATTTTACGCCATAATAGTTATTTACGATGTTAACACTGATGGTAAATGGTATTAGATTAATTTAACGAGAATTTTCTCTTGTAATATCAAGATTAGTAATCTGTTATTTGAATAATGAAACGTGTAGCTAATTCAATGTTTTTTTTTATTAATTTTGTAACTTATATCCGATTGCTGTGAAAGATAATGATATTTTAGCTAAGGCTCTAAATATCGTTATCGTTTAATATAATAATCTTTTAGTATCTTAATCAATCAAAATCTGCCTCGCCTTTTCCCAACTATCTTGGGGTTGGCTTCCAGTCTAACCGGATGCAACTGAATACCAGTATTTTACATAGAGCGACTGCCTATCTTAACTCCACAACCCAGGTACTGGGTAATACCCCTTGGTAAGACTGGTTGTCAGACTTTCGGGCTCCTGACGACCCGTAACGATTGTCAAAGATCCACGATTGACAGCCGGGACCAATGGCTTAACGTGCTTTCTGAGGCATGGAGGAGTCTCGCTAAGTAAAGATGGTCACCCATCCATGGACCAACACCGGCAAGCGCAGCTTAACCTGATGGATCGACCCGTGCGGCTGTTATTACTTTTAGTATCTTAATATAAAGGCTAAACATAAATAAAAGGATGGACCACTACCCATCCAATCTCAATGCTTTATTATATCAAACACACAGTTATATAGTCAACTGACAGGAGATGAATAATACTCCCAACCGAATTTCGAACACGGTAGTCAATCTCAACAGAAATTAGCAAAGTCCGCAGGAGATTTTATAGTGTACAAGCGTGTGCGCAGACACAGGTGCACTCTCTGTTCCTTCACTATCATAGTCCGATGGGACGGCAATCCGACACTCGCGGGGAGAGATCAGGAGCAGGACCAACAGATTTACGTGCTTCCCGAGGCACGGGGGTGTCACACCACCAACTACCTAACTCCGGGCTACTACTGAATAATTCAAAAAAACAATACCACTTTTTGCCAAACCCGGGAATAGAATCCAGTAGCAGTCAGCAGTCGCGATTGTGACCATGAGACCAACGAGGCAGTTAATCAGGAGATGAATACCAATATGATGACTGATAGAGAAATCTTGTACTGTTTATTGAAAAACAATACCCTGCTTCTGAGGCAGGCGGGTAATGGCCTAAATGGCCTTAGACTGAAAAGCTCGATTTTTTAATTTTCTTTATTTTATATGGGTTTGCTCTTGACTCTAGTCTAGGTCAGCGGTGACAGAGATAAAGTCGACGATGGAGCGAGCTTACTCAGAAGAAGCCTGTTCACTCTGACTTTGAAGAGATTAGGGTTGTACACATTCGGAAACACACACTAGCTGCGCCCCACGGTTTCACCCATATAGACCGGGATAAAAAGTAGTAAATAGTAGCCTATGTATTAATCCAGGGTATAGCCTATCTACATACCAATTTTTTGCCAAATCGGTCCTGCTGTTTGAGCGTAAAGAAGTAACAAACATACAAACACACACACTCACAAACTTACCCCTTTATACATAGTATTGGTGTGATTACATTTTTGGTAAGAAAACCTCAGGACGCAAGCATCACACAAAAAAAAAACGGCCATGAGCGAGCAGGACTCGCACGCATGGGGTTCTGAACAAATCATATTTTTTTCACGTATTTTTATAATTTATTATAATTCTTACTGGTTTTCCTGTAATTTATAATTAAAGAACTACCACCTGTATTATTTTCAAAATTTTAGGCCCGGTTGTTTCGGAGATAACGGTGAATTCGGGGCAGGAATAGTCACTTTTCATCTATTTTCTTAAATAACTTAAAAAATGTCTATTATATTTTTTTTTAAACTTGCAATAAAACATTTTGGGAACCTTCTAATACGGTACAGTTAGTTTTTTTATCACTTTTGCACCTCAAAAGTGACCCCATATTCCAAATCCATTTATTTTCGTTACACTTATTCATGTGTACCAAATTTCAACTTAATCGGACCAGTAGATTTGGAGAAAATTTACTGTGACAGACAGACATACGAGTGACCCTTTATGGGTTCCATTAGTTATTCGGACTTTCGGAAACCTCAAACAGTTTAGTAACCTTCGCCATCTATTACGGTTAATAATAACGTCTTAAAAGTCTCGCAAGTGTCTTTACGAAAAGCTTGCAAGTAGCATTTTACGCTTTAACCTGAAACTAAATTACACATATTTGAATAATAAAGGTGTGGTACCTACCTAATAAAATTTAACAGGGCCCAGTTTTTTCTTCTTCATATAATAACTCTGTCTCATATGTGAGGTTTTCACTCGAAGGCAACCTATGGATAAATTCAGGAAGATAAGGAATTCCCCAAACTAAGCAAATTACTAAAACCTAGATGAGTGAATTAAATTCGCACTTGACCAATTTATTTGTATTTATTTATAAGATAAGAATCAAATTAATTATCACATCGTATTCAAAGTGGTTTTACGTAACTTTTGTCAATTTGTGTGTACATGTGAATACAGTGTCAATGTTTTTTTGTACTTGAATAAATAAACAATATTCAAGTACAGTTTGCACACACAAAGGTAGCAAATGACCCTTCTTAACTTTGATAAAATGGTGTTAGTTATTAGCACTTCAACAATAAGTTATTGATGCTTGAAACTCTTATAGAATCGAATTTTTCGGACATCAGCAAGCAGTTAGTCGACTCTCATGTGACCAGAGAGGGGGCTTCATCATTGCCACTCCACGTGAAAATTCCACCAGTGTTTTGAGAACTTTTCCCATTGACAGCAATGCACACTAATTTTTGGACGCCCTACGAGTTCATGCTACGCTATATACGCTTGTAAAGAAATAGGAAATATTCCCAGAGACTTCATATATCGCGATATAGGAGCGGAGGAGCTCATGGCTAAAGTTATAACAGCCGCAAGGGTCGATTCATCAGGTTAATTCACGCTTGCCGGGGTTGGTCCGTCGATGGGTGACCATCTTTACATAGCGAGACTCCTCCGTGCCTCGGAAAGCACGTTAAGCCGATGGTCCCAGCTGTCAATCGTGGATCTTTGACAGTCGTTACGGGTCGTCAGAAGTCCGAAAGTCTGACAACCAGTCTTACCAAGGGGTATCCTGGTCATGATTACTGACAGACTGGACTGTTGTGTCGTTAATCGTTGCTCCAGTATTTCGGGTGGTATGCTGAAGCAATGATTAATTTATTTGTTAATAATTTGTTTATGTGTGTATGTCGCTGTTGATGTTATATGGTCTTATGTCTTACTAACATAGTAATAAGTATATTTATTGTTACTAACCCTATGAGTCTCATTGTAACTCGAAATAAATGATTAAATAAATAAATAAATTACCTTGTTACTGGGTTGTGGAGGTCAGATAGGCAGTCGTTACATGTAAAATACTGGTTTGACAGCAATGCACACAAATTTTTGGATTTCTTACGACTTCTTGCTCTCCCTTTTTTAAACGCTTGTAAATAAAAGAAGGAAATATTCCCAGAGACTTCATATCTCGCGATACAAGATTTAAAAAAAAATAATACAAAAAAAAAATGTTTTGGTAATAATCCATAATATGAATTAAACAAAATCTTGACATTTAGGAAAACTAAATACCAAACTTCGTATTAAGAGAACAAAATGTAAGACAAAATACCAATAAAGACATGTATTAATGAATATATATAATGGCAAAGGGTATCTTGCTGTAAATGATTACCTCATTCTTAATCAAAATTCGCCCACAAACATGAAAATAATAACAAATATTTGCACGCATCATCACTGATTTTAGTAGGTACTTAACAAAGCACTTAATTAGTATTTTTTACTAGAAATAAATGACTTATACAAATAAAATGCTACTTGATCTTCTAATCCGCGATCAGGAAATTGAGCGTGAAGCTATAAAAAGATGCCAGGAATAGAATGTTTGAAGAAAAAAACTTTTTATTTAAATAACAAATAGATTTTAATTTTTTTTTTCGTGCGTAGCAATGCAGGCTAGTGGTATTATATCAACGAAGTTATGTGATTTCCTTTAGTAAAACTTGCATTCATCATCATCTTTCTGCCCTTATTCCATGTTACTTGGGGTCGGCGCAACATGTTTTTTTCTTCCATTCTGTCCTGTCAGCCGTCACGCTATCACTAACTCCCTTTTCTTTCATGTCACTCTTCACACAATCCATACATCCTTTCTTTGGCCTCCCTCTCCCTCTCCATCCATTCACATTTATATTCATAACTCTTTTAGTTACATGTGTTTCATCCCTCCTCTTTACATGACCATACCAAGATAAGCGGTTCCCTTTCAACTTTTCTGTGACTGGCGCCACTTTAAACTACCTCTAATGTACTCATTTCTCACTTTATCCATTCTCGTTACTCCACACTTCCATCTCAACATTCTCATCTCCGCCACATGCAGTCTTTTTTCATCCGTCTTTTTCACAGCCCAACATTCTGCCCCATATGGTACGATAGGTCCAATCACGGACTTGTAGATTTTCTCCTTTAACTTAAGGGGCATCCGTCGGTCGCAAGTTGTTCCAGTGACCTGTCGCCATTTCATCCATCTTGAGTTGATCCTGTGCGTTACGTCTCGGTCTATATCACCATCCCCCTGAACAAGCGACCCGAGGTATCGAAAGTCGGAGCAGATCGTTATAAGCGTTCCATTGAGCTACAGGCATAGGACTGGAGAGACCGCCGAAATCGCAGAACAGATATTCCGTTTTCCTTCTGCTCAATTTCAGGCCAACACTCTCCAGTCTTTGCCATCACGTCTCCAATCTGCTCTGGACCTCTGAGCCGCTTTCGATAACCAGTACAATATGATCAACAAACAGCATACACCAGGGAGCCTCCTCCTGGATGTCCGACGTCAGAGCGTCTATCATCATCAGGAAGAGGTAAGGGCTGAGAGCCGAACCCTGGTGCGAACTGATCGCTACACTGAAACTGTTAGTAGTGCCCACTGCAGACCGGACTTGGGTACTGCATCGACTGTACATTGGTCTGATCAACTGCACATACTTCCCAGGCACACCTTTCTCCTTAACGGCCCACCACAAAACCTCTCGGGGCACTCGGTCATATGCCTTTTCGAGATCAATGAACACCATGTGCAAGTTTTTATGCACAGCTCTGTATTTTTCGCACAGCTAGCGAATAGCGAAAATGGCACCCGTTGTGCTCCGACCAGGCATAAAACCGAACTGGTTTTGTGAGATTTCACTCTCTTCTCTCAGCCGCTTTTCAATAACTTTTTTCCATGTGACTTTAGCTTTATTCCTCTATAGTTGTTGCACTCCAGCACATCACCTTTGTTCTTGAAGATAGGCACCAACGAACTGTTGCACCATTCATCAGGTATTGCTTCTTCCTGCAACAACTTATTGAAGAACAAAGTTACTCGTAACTACGTCCATCCATCTACCCGTAATGACTTCCACACTTCATTAGGTATTCCGTCTGGACCAATTGCCTTACCATTCTTCAGCACTCCAGATATTTTCCTCATTCTTCAATCTTTTAAAATAGCCCTTCCATCTATCCTTAATCATTTCATCCTCTGATAAAAGTATTCCAGCTTCATCCCTTACACATCTTATCCGACTAACATCCTTCGCCTTCCTCTCTCTGGCTCTAGCAAGCCGGTACAGATCTTTTTGGCCAGCTGGACTGTCCAGTGTATCGTATAGTTTGTCCTGAGCTTTTGCTCTCGCTATTGCCACGGCTTTCTTAGCTTTTTACTTTAACGCATCATACTCGCTCTTTTTTTCAGCTTTCAAACTAACGCTTTCCAGTTCTACACTCTGCCATTCCTTGAATTTCTTCTTTTTTTCTTCAACACTTCCTGTATTTCTGTAGACCACCACCATGTATCCCTCTCTACTGTGCCCCTTCCTTTTGTCTCTCCCTAAATATCCTTCGCTGCATCCCTAATACACCCAGCTATCTCATTCCAGCTTTGATTTACACTTCAATCATTCATGTCTCCAATTTCTATCATTTTGTCTACTACTTGTTCTCTAAATTCCTTCGCACAATCATTCTTCTCTAGCATATAATGCCACTTTATTTTAGGAGGAGGACGCTCTTTTCTTTTTGTACACTGTGTTTTTATCGCTAATATCATAACCAGGAACCTGTGCTGTGAGACCAAGTCTTCTCCTGGCAGCACTTTGCAGTCTTTGACGTGCCTAATATGGTTGCGCCTAACTAGAAAATAGTCTATTTGGGTCTTGTGGTGACCACTTTTGTATGTGACTAGGTGTCCATCTCTCTTCTGGAACCAAGTGTTGGCTACCAAAACCCCATCCTCCGTGTACTCTTTCATAACAATTTCTCGTTCTACCTACGTGCCCATTAAAATCACCTCCAACTATCAATTCCTCATGCACGGGGATGGTAATTACCGTTGTATCAAAATCCTCCCAAAACTTCTCTTTCACCCTTTCGTCACATCCTACCTGCGGGGCATACACAGTAACTATATTCAGCATCACATTGTCCATCATAACTTTCACAACTATCAATCTATCATTAATCCTTTTAACCTCCATCACGCTTTCTTTTAATTTACTATCTAATACTATTCCCACGCCATTTCTTTTACCCTCACCTTCAATAGAAAAACTTGTATCTGTCACCAATTTCCCTCGCCTTTGTTCACTTCTACTTATTTTCCTGCAAACACGCTATATTTATTCGTCTTCTTTTTAATACGTCCGCTAACTCTCTGGCCCTTCCAGTTATAGTCCCTAACATTCCAACTTGCATACCTTAATCTCACTTTCCGAGCTAGCTTCTTACGTTGCCCCCGCCCGGGGTGGAGCAACAACCCTAGTCCATTTCCCACAGCGGCCGGGTGCTGCCCCTGCGCGTCGCCTGTGGGGTACGCCCTAGCCCTATCGCACATTCCATTTATACCTAACATATTGCTAATGATTTGGCAAATGTTTTATGGTCGGCCGCCTGCCTGACACCAACCCTCCTTGGGAATGCGGTTGCTAATGGTTTACTCGCCACCATGCGGGTGACCTAAGGTGCTGAAATAATGCACGGTCTAAAAATTTCCCTTAGTCACCTCCTACGTCACCCATGGGATGAAATAGGGTGGCAGCATTCTTAAGCTGGAGCCACACGGACAAATTTTGTAAGAATTGCATTATTAATTATAAAATAAACAACAATAAACAAATTTCAGTTAGTAGACAAAAATCGTGTAAACTAGTGTTATTAAAAACTCGTTGTATATAACACCCTCGCCTTCTAAATTTTCACCTCACTCATAACCATCCTATTTAAGATATATATTTTTTTTATATATTAATTTAATGTCAACGAAAAATCGCTTACCTCTGCTGCTCGATTTTTCTTTCCGGGGCAGCCGGGTATTGTAACAAGGCAGTGTTAAAGCCTTGTTTATTTTTTGACCTCTATTCCAAAATTACGTTCTTTGCTACCTTTTTTAAATTCAAATTCAAAATTACTTAGTTTTCTCTGTCATGTCTCTGTTTTCATATTGAAAAATCAGTTCTAATTCTGCAGCCGAGCTAGTAGAAGCTCCTCATTGTTATTTTTTTGACTCTTCAAGTGTCAGTCACCAGTTTCCTAGAATTTTGCATTAATATAATTTAATTACTAGTCACAGTGTTTGTGTTCTTAATATTATATTAAAGCCCATCCATCATCATCATCTCCTCATCTACGGTCCTCCTACCCTACGACCTCCTCTACGTGTCGCACCACCACTCCGGTCCCGCAACGAGACACGTCCTCCGTACCGTGACACTGGCGCCCAATTACTTAGGGTATATAGTAAAATTATAACTTTATGTACAAATGAAAATGACTTAAATATTATCTAAATATGACCGTGATTGATGAACAATTGGATTCAAGACTTAATTAATAGTTCTATTGCAGAACTTTCTAATTCTTTTTGTGAATGATTAATGTGGCATAGAAAATACATTTTAATCAATTTTTTTCGTTTTAACAAAATAAAAAAAATATAAAACTTTTATATTTTTTATAAAACTTTCCGTACAAACTTGTAGGTACCCATGTAAATAAATAGTTTGTCCATCACGGGAATCGAATCTCGAACAAACTTAACTTTGCCGTTGGAAAACTGTTGTCTCCATACATCGACATAGGTCGCGGTCAGTTTACCAACAGCAAATAAGTTTGTAATTACATTTTTTTATGATGTAACTTAAAATTTGCGGTTTTCGGACTATTTCCTTTACTTGTGCTCTATGCCAGTGCTTCTTGCCAAATTTCATGATTCTTGGTCAATGGGAAGTACCCTATTTGTTTTGATTCCCTTGAGAGTGTCAAAATATGCGGCACAAACGGCCGTATCGTTGACTTAAAAGATTTTTTTTTTCACTGCTTCAAGAGATTGCAGACTTGAGTATTTGATATTCATTTCAGTTTGATACCTCCACGCGTTCCTGAGAAAAAAGGTCTTTACAGACGAACAACAAAGTGATCACATAAGGCTTCCTTTTTTCCTTTTGATGTACGTAACCCTAAAAACTTAAATAAAACGATACATTTTAATAGAAAACATTGACCAAAATAATTAAAGTATCCACTTGATTATTCACAAGTATACACAGTATCGAGTGACACAAAAATACGATTAAGGCACCAAAACTTCAAATAGATGTCATCATATAGGATCGAGTAGTAAGAAGAATAAACTTGTTGGCAGCAAAGGTCACCGCCGCGACCTTTGCTGATGCAAGGCCGCCTTTATTAGGCAAGGAGTCCGACAAAATTATAGTCTAAAAGTAAGTCTACTGTTTGATTAGATCGATTCATATTTCAATGGCTGTCTGACTTAAGTGAACCGAAGAATGTAATTCGTCAAGTATCATTGGCTGTTAAGCTGAATGGGAGGTTTCTGAAGTATTTTTTGTAAGAGTATACAGTGGCTGTTGACAGTTCACCTTCATTAATGCATAGCTAAGTACTTTGATGAAGCACAAGTTTTTAAACATAAAATAAAGTAGTAGATACTCAACAGTGAGCGGTTGTAGAGCGCATTTACATTTAAAAAGCAAAGCATTAGCATTTAACAGCTAAAGACTGCAATTTCCTGCCGGAGTCTGTGTTTCCTGATAGCTACAACCTGGGAATCTTTAAGTCAAGAGTTAAAGTTGAATAGGTTACTAAGGGTAAGCGTGCTCCATCTTCGACCACATCAACTCTTACCATCAGGTGAGATAGTGGTCAAACGCTAGCCTAAAAATTCTTTGCATAAGACTTGAATAAATCTTAAATCTTGTAGATGCCTATTACTCGATTACTTTATCTCTAAATTTAAGTAACGTCATTGGTAAAAGGTTTTTCCCCATGTTTTTTACATTTCATTTATACTATCTACCCGCCCCAGCTTCGCACAGTTGTTTTGAGTTTATCGCGAATAGACATACAGACGTGGCTGGACTTTGTTTAATGATATGTAATGATAGCTAAGGGTTTTACATCGTGATTTTTAATCGTAAACAGAAAAATTACGTTCACGATTTTACACTATAACAATTTTACATGACCTATACTTTTGTTTTTAAAATCAGCTAATTAGTAATTCGCATCCGCAACATTAATTAACGAAGATATCCTGAATGAGAACAGCGCATTAAATACTTATTATTTAATTACAAGAATCTTAATTTTATTAAAAGTCACTTGAACTATTTACGAGATCCTCATAAATTATAATACTGGACAGCTGTATCATTAAAACGTAACTTCTTCTTTTTAACACCAGGCAGACAAGGTATATTATTTTTAGTTTTATTGCTTTTATTTTAAAATAAACAAAACATTCACTACGGAACGGAGTGTTTTGGGTATAAAACTTGAACACTAGCACCCAAATCACAACCGAAGAAATTCCTACTCCATTGCTTTAACTTGACAACGTAACACGCAAATTAATTGACAAAAATATGAAGGGATTGCCATCAATGGTGTGTTACATAATTACCTTGTGGGTTAGGTATACAATTATTTGTTTCATCACAAAAATAGCTGATGTCACTCGGAATTCTGCCACGCTAAATTGGAATTGGGCTGGATTCCTACGCTGCATATCAGACTGTCATTGAACCAATTTCACAAGCCAACTTTGGGTCCACTTTACATGGGAGGCAACTTCGTGGCAGGCCAAAAAGGAGATGGCGATATTAGCTGAACTGACTGGACTCAATAGTTGAAATGTCCTCACCGCTGGGGCCCAGGGGCCCAATTCTGTAACCAACTAACTTGTCAATAGTGTATCGGTAGTGTGTCAGTGGTGTCTCAATAGGATAGTCATTGACATTTGGTATTCTACAAATTATTTATGGTCATTGACTTGACACTGTAGTGCCATTGAAACGCCATAATAAGACTATCGTAATAATTGGTAGTCTGGTCTACTATAATACGTCAATAGCATTTTGAAGTTTTTGCAGAATACCAAGTTTGCAACAATGGCAAAAAAAATGTCTGTAGTGTGTCGATAGAGTGTCGATGTTGTGTTGCTTAACTCAAAGTTACAGAATTGGGCCCCTGGTCTCCTCTCTGTGAGAGGGTTTGGGCCGTAATTCACCACGCGGACCCTATCGGGTTGGTAGATGTCACAACTCTTCGAATTTTTGGTTCTAGGACATGCCGGTGTCCTCACGATGTTTTCCTTCACCGTTTTGAGAGCAGTAGTGATAAAATAATTAACACAAAGTAAAGCGCCTGCCTGGGTTTTGAAGAAGATCTACTACAAATCCTAGATTTACTTGTGAACAAAAAATATATGTTTGCTTGTTCTAACGATGAGATATTTTGTGCCCTTAAAGTAAATGTATCTTTTTTCAATTCCAAAGTACTACTTACAAACTACAGTAATGTTAAGAATAAGCCAAAACTAGGGTAATTTCGCATAAGTGTTAAAACTTACAAATTATATAGCAAATCAAAATCAAATCAATTTATTCGCCATAAGTGTTGGTACAATTTCGGTCTTAAATAAATAACTATCGGTTTTATACTTAATTAATATTATTATTATAATTCCAAAATTAAATTGAGTAGCAATGTTTTTACATTATTAGTAGGTACATCCCCATTTATTCCAAACGTTGTGTTTACAAATCTCATAGTTATCAAACATTAAGGTAGGCTTCTCTAAGCGCCTGTATTTAAATACAGAGTTTATTAGTTAGATTACAGGGAATGACTTATTCAAAAGCAAGCGCTATAAGGTTATTTAAGTTCAATCAAAGATTGCATGCAACCAACTGCAACAGGCTGCTTGCCACCAACTGCATCAGACTGTTTGAAAAATGAATTGTTTGTTACTTTTTAGTTGTTGTTTTTTTTCAGTTTATTTTTATTTTACATTTTTTACATTTTTAGGAAAACTTCCAGTTAAACATTTTTGCAAGAGTAACAAAAATAAGGCCAATTAAAAATTTTCACAGATAGAAGAGAGCATATAAACAAAAACAAAAATATTTGAGAAGGTAAACAGCGTTTTAAGTAAAAACAGTATCGTAAGAAATAATGTGCTTCAAACAGCGTAAATTGTAATTAATCAGTTAATGTTATCAAAAAAGAAATTAAAAAGATTCCTTTTTAATTTTGAAATGCTAAGTCTACTAAAAACATTATTTCCTACATTTTAGTGAGTTATATTTTTGGAATCACTTCCTCGAGCCTTTTATTTTGATACCACACATGATCATGTCACAAAAAATACAAACTTACTAACCTAATGGCAGCCGTCATTATTTTTTTTTCATTATCCATGTTGCCTATGTCACTTTGGCTGTCGAACCTTATCTAAAACAACAATTGAAAAAAAAATAACTGAAAAAAAAAAAAAATATAACAACAAGGCGTGCCAAAGAAAAAGACATATACCATACACACATAGGTACCTATTACATACTCTCGAAAAACATAACTCTATATATATATACTTACATATATATATATTATACATACATAACAAGATCCAATGACATTGCAGTTGTTACCTGACCTTGATCTGAATCAAGATCGAAATAAAACTAAAAAGAATAGGTATAATTTGAAATCTCATTTTAAATCTAGACTAATATGGGAAGGTAAAGTATAAGTTGGTTTGTTAGTAGGAGTTTATCTATACAAGGTTATTAGGTTATTTGTAACTCAATGTATTCCGGGCCGGACGCAATAGTTCGACCTATTTGCAACAATAAAGCACCCGGGGAAGCCTAGGCGGAAACCCATGAGCTTCGAAAAAATCAAACTTTTCAGTTAGCAGTAGGTATTATAGAATAGCAGTACAAAAAAAAAAAATATTGTGTCTAATAATTGATTAGTACTTATAACTAACTTTTCAGTTATGGAGCAGTGGTGGCCCAGCGGTATTGGCCGCGACTTACAAGTTGTAGGTCGTGAGTTCGAACCCAGGCAGGCGGTTTACTTTGTGTAAATAATTTCATCACCACTGCTCTCAAAACGGTGAAGGAAACATCGTGAGGAAACCAGCATGTCCTAGAACCAAAAATTCGAAGACATGTGACATCCACCAACCCGCATTGGGCCCGCGTGGTGGATTACAGCCCACACCCTCTCACAGAGAGGAGGCCTGCGCCCCAGCAGTGGGGACATTAAAAAAGGCTGATGATGATGATTATAAAATAAAACCGGAAAACTTCGTGTCAGTCTTCGCACATTTAAGGTTCCGTACCAAACAAGATACTTATACTGTGAAAATTTGAAGACTGTAGCTCCAACCGTTTGCCTGTATAATCTGTGTACGTTTGGCAGTAAAACGACGCACAACACTAGTCGTTGTGACACTTAGTTTAAGCCTATGTCCAGCAGTGGACGTCTTTCACCAGAATGAGGATGATGATGAGTAAAATATTAGGATACACAATTTTAGCCTTATAAGGCAAAATTTGTATTTATATGATTTATTTACCTTTAAACGCTGTTATTTCTGCTTTTAGCATATCTCTCAATAATGTATTCATGATACAGATCCCAAGACTTTGACCTCTGAGTTTGTTTCGGTGTTTCTTCTCAGGGTAGTCAGCTAGGAAACACCGGCCTCATCTAGCTAAAACTGACTACTTACAAAAATAA
Source organism: Polia nebulosa (assembly GCA_951329385.1). Taxonomy (NCBI): domain Eukaryota; kingdom Metazoa; phylum Arthropoda; class Insecta; order Lepidoptera; family Noctuidae; genus Polia; species Polia nebulosa. Next base: position 32,781,033 of record OX589595.1, read on the forward strand.
AATTATATCATTTATCAAGAGTCCCGTAGCACAAGTTTTACATAATAGTATGGGATGTTGTCTCTCATCTTCAAACATTAACTGTCAATTAAAACTGTGTGTTTAAAAAAAATCTTGCTACAATAGAAAGCCACAACAGTATCGGTGAATGTCGTATTCTATATTTAACTTTTATAAAAAAAAATACACGGTTCATGTAGAATAAGCGCAGTCACAAAAAAGGCTAGCAATATTATACAATCAAGCCGCGCATAGATATAGATCAAGAACATCAAAGTTACCTTACTTAGCTGCCTACTTTATCCTGTAGATAACAGAAACTTGTTCACCTTTATTATGATTTATATGTCTGCCCATCACCCAATTATAATGAAGCTATTAATGACTAATTAATAAACACAAAACATACTAAAATAGTTTATACATACAACATTTCAAGTTTTTAAAATTATGGTTGATACTAAGCCATTAATATAAAAGAAATAATCGTGGCAGTTATGCAATTTTTGGTGTCAATTTGTGCTAATCGTTTTGCATAATTATTTTTAATGTAATTTAAGCACGTGTACTAAATATTTTTTATTTAATTTTAGTTAACTTACCCATAAATAAATGCAAAAAACAACGATGTGAATTTATAATTTTAATTAAAATGTATTAACGATTTAGTAGATACAACCACATTTTGACTAAAAAGAGTAACCAGGAAAAGATATAAATAACTTCAATTGAATAACCATTCACTGACGCTAAAAAAAATAACTTGATACATAAAATAAAACAATTTCGAATGTGCTGGCGCCCTCTTTTAGTCGTTCACTAAACAAAAAAGTGCAGAACTTACGCCTTCAAGTTCAAGCTAAGTTTACGACAAGTACTCACCATAGTGCGTTCACGCATGTTTTAGTACTAAACATCCACACTAGATGGCGTGATACTCAAAATTGTTTGAAGAATTTTCCGATCTCACTTTTCCCATAGAAAAGACTTCAACGAGTTCTCTCGTGCTTTTTATAAGCAATTAACATTTTTATTTTATTTTTTATGTACCTGAGTTATAGAATGATCATTCTGTGTCGTATGTTCTTCAATAAACAAAACATATGGACATAGGTACAAGGCTCCAAAACACATTCAGAATATTATTCGATATTGGTCTGGATTCGTACGTTTTGGTCAGAAATACATGCTGACCTGGCGGGGTGGGAAATCATCCAATGACATCTCCCGCTCTAGGTGGAGCGGAAGGGAGTGTCAATCTCTTACTGACTAAAACCGACCCCTGTTCCTTCCCTGCCTGAGCCCCCAGGGAAGCGGTAACTCTGTTACGAATTTATCCGCTACTCCTTTTCTTTTTTTTTTTTGGCTGGGTAGGAAATCATCCAATGACATCTCCCGCTCTGAGTGAAGCCGTAGGGCGTGTCAGACTCTTACTGCCTAAAACCACCCCTGTTCCTTCCCTGCTTGAGTGCCCAGGGGTGCGGTCACTCTGTTAAGAATTTATTCGCTACCCCTAGGCTTGAATATTATAATTAAAGTTTGAGATGCATCTGTCACGTCTTATTTCGTATTGTAGTGCATTAAGTTAGGTTCTGATTACCTTAAGCTACAGATATCCTTTTATAAAGATAAGCATCATTCTACTATCAAAAGTCTAACATATTTTTTTGAAACTACCTCCTTCTTATAGGTTTTCCTGTAATCTATACGTAAAGAACTACTTCCTTTATTTTTTTCAAAAATATTAGGCGCAGTGGTTTCGGAAATAGAGGGGGGGCGGAATAGTAATGTTTCAACTACTATTTTAAATAACTTTAAAACTATTTATTTTAAAATTGTGAAAAAAAAATACATTCGAGACCTTCACAATGTGCCCTTACATTTGATGAGTTTTTCAAACTGCACCGCGACATGCACGGTGCAGTTTGAAAAACTTTGTAATCAAATTTTTCGATTTTCACGGAGTTTTCACCCAAAAGTGACCCCATACTCCAAAATAATTTATTTTCACGCAGTTTTCACCCAAAAGTGACCCCATACTCCAAAATAATTTATTTAGGGTACACCTTTATATTTGAGTTACAGATATTCATGTGTGTACCAAATTTCAACTTTACCGGTTCAGCAGATTCGGAGCAAATTGGCTGTGACAGCCGGACAGACCGACACACGAGTGATCCTTTATGGGTTTCGTTTTTTTATTCGAACTTTCGGAACTCTAAAAATATACATTCTATAAGACGTTTGTTTTTAAACTGGATTATGTCGGTTTCTTCAAATGCTGTTCATCCTACACCATTGGCATCCAGTTTTTAAGTTCTTTTTTTATGATAGACAACGTTCTTGATTCGAATGCTTACAGTATTTATAGAATGTTTTTCTGGATTTTTGTAGTTACTTACCTAAACATGACATCAAAGAATATCATCATCTATGGGAAATCCCATGTCATGGGTTTCTCCCATAAAATTAAACATTGCTACATTCTACGTATTTATACGTATAAGTACATACATTTGCATGCATTGTTATGTGGCTGTTCAATCAAAATATTTCTTTCAGTTTCCTATTATGATTATCTTGATATTTTTAGTGGCAATGCCGCCAGTCTTTTGGGCACATTACCTGTCGACAGCGATGCGGACGAGTTTTTCGACGCCATATTTTTAATTATTTTTAGTTAGTTCCCTATTAATAATTATATTTAGTTAAGTATTTTAAGGGGAGTTTAAACTTGGCTACCTTGTGGGTTTACCGGCCGCAACCGCTCTATTGCAAATCATAAGGCTTTTGATCCCCAGATCCTGCAACAATAGGCTGGCCCCATTACATAGGACTTAAACATAACTGATAAAAAAAGAATATAGGTACACTACTAATTGTAAAATAACTTTAATTTCTGTTTCTTCATTATTTAACACTGACTTCCGAAATTAAAGTTATTTTACAATTTTAGTCTATTTTCAGTTGTATTTTTTGTAAAATAGTTTTTATTTTTCACTTTTTAGTTGTTGTACCCCAGAACTAAAACTAAATTTTAAAGTTATGCCCGAATTGATAACCCCAATAACATGAAATTTGAACATAGTGGAGGAAACCAAAATCATCATCTGCCCGCGCCTGTTCCCAACTATCTTGGGGTCGGCTTCCAGTCTAACCGGATGCAGCTGAATACCAGTATTTTACATGGAGCGACTGCCTATCTGACCTCCACAACCCAGTTACTGGGTAACACGATACCCCTTGGTAAGACTGGATGTCAGACTTTCGGGCTTCTGACGACCCAAAACGTCATCTGTGTAAGTATATATATTTTTTGGTTTTGATGATTTCTTCAAAAAGCGATAAATCAATTTCGATAAAATTTATATGGGACCACCTCAGGAGTATATTCATTCGATTATAAAAATAATTTTGAAAATCGGTCCACATTTAACAAAGAAATCGGTGAACACATAAAAAAAATACATACATACAGTCGAATATTAATCTTTTGAAGTTAGTTTGTTAAAACGAGAGTGTACTAGAAACATCTTTGTCTAATCGAGAAAAGAATAGGAAATAGGCCGTAATTCACCACGTGGGCCCACTGCAGGGTGATGGATGTCACATGTCTTCGAAGTTTTGATTTTCTCACAAAGGTTTCTTTCACCGTTTTGAGAGCAGTGGTAAAACGCCAGCCTGAGTTTAAACCCTTGAAGTACAAGTCCTAAGTCGAGGCCGTTACCACTGGACTACCACTGCTCTATAAAAGAAAACATCTCATCATCTGCCTAGCCTTTTCCCAACTATCTTGGGGTCGGCTTCTAGTCTAACCGGATGCAGCTGAATACCAATATTATACATGGAGCGACTGCCTATCTGACCTCCACAACCCAGTTACTGAGTAATACGATACCCCTTGGTAAGACTGGTTGTCAGACTTTCGGGCTTCTGACGACCCGTAACGACTGTCAAAGATCCACGATTGACAGCCGGGACCAACGGCTTAACGTGCTTTCCGAGGCACGGAGGAGTCTCGGTATGTAAAGATGGTCACCCATCCATGGACCAACCCCGGCAAGCGTAACTTAACCTGATGGATTGCCCCATGCGGCTGTTATTACTTTATCCACGAGCTCTATAAAAGAAAACATAAAAGAAAAACAAAAAAATATTCTTTCAATCATAATTTAATAAATATATTGCATATTTTATTGCTATTTATACATTACAATACATTTTACGGCAGTGATACAAGATTCTCACTTAAATTAACCCTAGGACACACTAGTAAATTTTACCTTGATAGTACAAACATAAAATATAAGGCTATAAATAGCTTATTACCAAAATGTAAAAGCATTTATATGAACAGAAATAAAAAAAATTGCAAACAATATGTCATGACAAAAATATAAAACTGTAAATATCAAAACATTGTTGTTGCTGTACCAACAGTCCTTAAAACACCATCGGAATATCCAAATAAGGTAACTGTATACAAAAGTATACCTATGTATGTATAACTGTAGATGTATGTATAACTTAAGGAGTGTAACGCATTTATTAGTATCAATTTGGGAATCCCCTTCGCAAATCCGGGATGCGTGAGGAATATGAAAATTTTGTCTCTGGTTTTACAAAATTATCCATCTTATTTTTGGTTTATTAGCGTTTAAAATAGATTGATTTCAGATCACAATAGTTGAAGTTAAAGTTACACGTTTTACGAAAGTAAAATTCCCCAAGTGTAGTCAGTAAAAGCTAGAGTAGACTATGCTTAATATAATATTATACACATTTACCGGCAAGTAGTGAGATTGCCCACACACGATACATAATTATAATTGATGTACCAAACCTAAACTAGGTTCAATTAATAAAAAATAAAACTCAAAATAAATACAAAAATATTGTGTCAAAAAATATCGAGTGTGGATGATATTACAAATATATTAATTTTAACTATATTTCCTATATCATTTGAAGTAGATTTACCTACCAATCTCTTAATTTTTAATAACTCGCATTCCGAACGGTAAACTTAAAATTAATACTGGCATTATAGTCGATCCGTCAAGGGTTTTACCACCATCCGTACCCGCCGTATCCACCATACCCGTGGCCGTAGTACCCGCCGTAGGGCCAGTATCCGTAACCGTAGCTGGGGTAGCCCCATCCGTAGCCATAACTGGGGTAGCCCCATCCATATCCGTGGCCGCCACCGTAATGACCACCGTATCCACCCCAGTGACCGCCACCCCAATGCGTCGCTGCAGTTTTGAGGTCATCTTTGTCAGCCGTTGCTAGGTCATCCTTCTCTGCTTCTACTTGGAAGGTCTCAACTGGTTTTTCTTCGGCAGGTGCAGCGTGAGATAACGCGAGGAGAAGGAAGATGGCGGAGGTGAATAAAGCGATCTGGAAACAGAAAGAACTTTGAGAACCTATATTAAAAAAAGAAACACTTTTCCTAGGATACAATTTGTAGTGTTATGGATCTGTAAAACAGTTAAAAACCAGTAATATCCATCCTTCTCGCTTAAACAGTCTCGTTAAGTTCACGTTTTATTGCTTTCCTTTAAGTCAGTAGTCCATCAAACAAATACTTGTAAGTAGTACTAGTAGAAAAAAGTTCAAAAACGTAACCAAAAAACTTTTTACAAAAAATGAACCGGCTTCCAAAAAAAGTGCAAAATAACTTTAATTTCGGAAGTTGGTGTTTTTGGTCTACATGTTTTGACACCGCTTCCGAAATTAAAGTTATTTTGCACTTTTTTTGGAAGTCGGTTCATTTTTTGTAAAAAGTTTTTATTTTTACTTCATAATTGTGGTTCCCCATTAAATTGTGTTAACACTAAATAGACATACGGTTGCAGCAATCGCAGTTGATTTGCTGTCACTTTTTGAAGAGTTCCGTTGTTTGTCTCCGAAACTCATCATCAGATCTATATGAAAATTAAATAGGACCATTTCGGAATAAAGCCCTTTTGAAAAAAAAAAGAATTTTGCAAATCCGTCAATATATGACGGAATTATGCCCGAACATACATAAAAAAAATCCAAAATTCGAATTTATAACCTCCTCCTTTTGGAAGTTGGTTAAAAACTGCTTTTTATATCAACAAAACCTGAGCCAGTTTCAGCGAGATAAAACGCTAAACAAAAAAACAGCCTTTTTTTTCATTTGTCTCTAAAGTTAGTTATCATCATCATCATTTCAGCCGAAAGACGTCCACTGCTGGACATATTGTTGTCACAATGACCGGTCCTGTGCGTCTCGCATTCATCGGCTAAAGTTTACTGTACATAAATTGGTATTTGCACAAACACTGTACCACTTAGGTCAATTAGGGTTATATTCCTATGTGCAGCTTACTGCATTTAACAATATAAAAAACTTTTTTACAAAAAAATAGAACCGACTTCCAAAAAAAGTGCAAAATAACTTTAATTTCGGAAGTCGGTGTTCCTGTTTTGTCTTTGTTTTTTGACACCGACTTCCGAAATTAAAGTTATTTTGCACTTTTTTTGGAAGTCGGTTCTATTTTTTTGTAAAAAAGTTTTTTATTTTTCACTTTTTAGTTGTGGTTCCCCATTAAACTGTGTTAACAATTCATAGACATACGATAGCAGCAATTGCGGTTGATTTGCTGTCAATTTTTGAAGAGTTCCGTTGTCTGTCTCCGAAACCCATCATCAGATATTTTTGAAATTTAAATGGGACCATTTCGGAATAAACCCCTTTCGAACAAAAAAAGAATTTTGCAAATCCGTCAATATATGACGGAGTTATGCCCGAACATACATAAAAAAAAAAAAAAAAAAAAAAAAAAAAAAAAAAAAAAAAAAAAAATACAAACATCCGAATTGATAACCTCCTCCTTTTTCGAAGTCGGTTAAAAATTGACCAAAGTAAATACAAACCCATTATGTCTCAATTAACTACTATCTACGTAACAGGTACATAATACACATGTCCCTTTGACAATGCACAAACAGTCATATCTCACAATCTTTTGTATAAACTTCCCACGAATATGTACTGGGCGGCTAATTAAAGGTTTATGCTAATCGTTTCACTAACGTTTCACTATTAAATTCTCGAAGCCAATTATCTTAGTGATGACTGTGATAAACGATGAAAGTATTTAATGAATTCAGAATTTGTTATTGAAAATTATCAGAACTATTTTGAGGTACTTCCTGAATTTCACTGATGTGGGTATTACTACTGTGTTAGAAGTTGTAATTAAACATAAAAATAAATGAAAAATAGTAAGTTATAGTCAGTTTGTTTAAGACAGAAAACTGAAAGATAGATCAAACATCTATGATTTTCATTTAAACTTCAGTATCTATTGTTTATGACTAGGTACTTATTATAAGATTGAATCTAGGTGCCAAATAAGTCTTAAATAAAATAAATTTTCAAAAAGATCTAAAGTAAACACCAAATAATATCTAATCAATTACAAAATAATTAAGAAAAGTTGAATATGAAAATCAATTCACATTATTCTTCTTATAATACCTTACTTGCAAAAGGCTTAAGAAGCATAAGGAATAATTTTTGACAAAAAAAAATCTCCCAAAAAACTACCCCAACCAAAAAATCACTTGATATTTTAAAAAAAATTACTACTTTTGGAATTATTATTTAATTTTAATTAATTACATAAACACGACACTCCCTAAACCTGCACACCAAATAACTAAATCTCACTTACTTTATAAGCCATGGTGCCTGGATGATGTTGGAACAACACTGACTGTGGCCGCCCTACGCACCGTTTTATATGGCCACTCTGTCCTAGCTACACGGATGGCCGGCCACTATGCGCCATTGTGCTGCCAATGACCTTAGTTTTGGGATTTGAGGTAACTGTCTGGGTGAATTGGCCTATATTTATGGGCGGGGAAAGGAAATGTAAGGAAAACTGTTGGGGAAAAGGGGAAAATGTTACCCCGATGGGGTATTAGTAACTTTTGGCTGGGAGATATGCAAGGTTGTCGGTAATCCGCTGTAAACAGTTCCTCCTACACCAAAGTGAATTTTTAGACATCACTATTGTTGACTAACTAGGAACATTATTTGCATATTATGTGTCGGTATACACTTCTGGAATTCGGGCGTAATATCATGTATATTATGTCATTTATAGAGGTAACTAAGCTGGTTTTAAAAACCGAATTATTTCAGTTATATGATAACTGATATAATTATATAAATTATAGATAATTCCAAAAACTGTTAAATTATGAAAAATCCCGTAAAATCGTCCAGTTTTTATTTTCAATAAGCTTCGGATACATTGTAAATTATCAAATTTGAATGAGATTTGTTGTTTTTTTTTAGTTGGAAATCATCAATCAGTGGAGCAGGAGGGCGTGTCAGACTTTTACTGACTAAAACCGACCCTTGGTCCTTCAGTAGCCTGTGCCAAGGGCCGCGGTAACTCTCTTTCAAATTTATCCGCGACCCTAGGCACTCACTTGGGAATTACTGGTGTCACAATTATGTTGAAGAATTCATCAAAATATTACTGATGTCACAGCAACCAATGATTATAATACCTATCTATATATTCACCAAGTAAATTTGATGATGTTGAAATTAACTTACGTTTATTCAGGTGGCATTTTAGATGATTTTTTTTATGCCAAGACTAAAAAATACATAAAGAAAACCTTAAACTAAAAACATACAACTGGCGGACTTATCGCATTCCGTGATCTCTTCCAGGCAACCTAGAATGCATAGAGATGCACTGGACACGAAATGTACCATAATAGTAAAAAAATACTTACAAAAAAACCGGAGAAGTGCGTCGGACTTCACACATTTAGGGTTCTGTACTAAATGTATTGTTACTACTTGTATGACTTTGGGTCAACAAGGTGTTTATACAGTGAAAATTTGTATACTGTAGCTCAAACCGTTTGGCTGTACAACCTGTGTGACAGAGGACGGACAGACAGACAGACGGACACGTGAGTGACAGCAATAGGGCTCTGTTTGGACACTTCGGGTACGGAACCCTAAAAATTCCAAGGACTCGATATTAAAATAGTATTCAATGGCATCTTTGCAGTCCGTATTGTGGATAAACAACTAATTAGTGAGATAGGGCGAGTCTACCCAGAACAGGTCGGACTCGTTAATTTATCTTGATATTCTTTAAATAACCTTTATATCTTTATGTCTTTACCAAACCGACTTCCAGTACTCATGATTACTCCGATTTAGATAATAACTAGCTTCTACCAACGGTTTCGAACGCATGGAATTAGTGCTTCCCCCCATAATAAATTATAGCATCTACGAGTATTCCAGACTATAATCTGTCTATATGCCAAATTTCATCCAAATCCGTTCAGCCGTTCTGAGGTGATTGAGTAACAAACATTCATCCCTCCATTCTAATTTTCATTATTTTTCGTGGGAAGTAGGATATAGTAGGACAGTAGGATATCGTAGGATATAGTAGGATGTAGTAGGATATAGTAGGATATAGTAGGATATAGTAGGATATTGTAGGATATAGTAGGATATTGTAGGATATGGTAGGATATTGTAGGATATCGTAGGATATAGTAGGATATAGTAGGGTATATTAGGATATTGTAGGATATAGTAGGATATTGTAGGATATTGTAGGATATTGTAGGATATTGTAGGATATTGTAGGATATAGTAAGATATAGTAGAATATAGCCCTAAAATATTTATAAAGGCCGTCGAGTTATCCATGTGACTGTGCGTTTTCCAGTTCCTAATCTTTGTTTACACCATTATAGAAAGGGCAGCTTTCCTTTTCAGTGTGAAAACAATTACCACTTTCGTTAAGTTGGTGAAAAGTTCAGCTCAAAGATAGATTATAAGGACATCTTCTAGCATATAGGTACCATTATCTGCATTCAGTTGTGATTTACAATTTTACAATATGCTTGTGAGAAAGATCCAGGGCTAATTGATTACATATTGGTCTTTTTGCTACTTTTTAGGGTTCCGTACCCGAAGGGTTCAGACGGAGCACTATTGCTTTCACTCACGTGTCCGTCTGTCCGTCGTCTGACACACAGGCTTTACAGCCAAACGGTTGGAGATACAGTCTTAAAATTGTCACAGTTATCCGTCAGGCTCCTCGCGTCTCCTTAAGGAGACGCGAAAATAGGATTTTAATTGTGTCTGCTAATGAGGGGCTTGACGCATCTTGTTGACCGAAAGCCAAACAAATAATCAAAAATACGTTTGCTACGGAACCCTAAACGTGCGAAGTCTGACACGCACTTGGCCGATTTTTTTTATTTACAAATCATGCAAACTGAAACGTGTTAACACAACCTACATAAGTACATCTAACATTCCACTTTGTAATCTTCATTGAAATGTTAAATGATATAGTATTTCCTCTAATTCTAAACTGCACTAATTGTGTATCATCATTCAATGTAATCATGGTACGATTTCAGCAGATAACTAGCACTTTGTTATTGTGTAACTCATAATCATCATCATCATTCTCCTGCCCTTATCCCAATTTATTTGGGGTCGGCGCAACATGTCTTTTTCTTCCATACTCCTCTATTAGTAACTCATAATCATCATCAGCCTTTTTTAAGGTCCTCACTCCTGGGGCACAGACCTCCTCTCTGTGAGAGAGTGTGGGTTGTGATCCACCACGTGGGCCAAGTGTGGGTTGTTGGACGTCACATTTTTTTTTTTTTATGGGGTGGGAAATCATCCAATGACTTCTCCCGCTCTGGGTGGAGCGGGAGGGCGTGTCAGACCCTTACTGACTAAAACCAACCCCTGTTCCTTCCTGCCCTTAGTGCCCGGGGGCGAGGTAATTCTGTTTCGAATTTATCCTCAACTCCCGGGCAGGTGGATGTCACATGTCTTCGAATTTTTGGTTCTAGGACATGCCGGTTTCCTCATGGTTTTTTTTTTAATTAATTGGCTGTCGTTTGACCACAATCTCACCTGATGGTAAGCGATGATTTGGTCGAAGATGGAGCACGCTTGCCTAGAAGTAACCTACCGTTTTGAGAACAGTGGTGATTAAATAATTTTTCACAAAGTAAAACGCCTCCCGCGCTGCGTTACTGTTTGAACTCACGACCTACAACTTGTAAGTCGCAACCGTTACCACTGGGCCACCACTGCTCTACTCATAATGTTATAGTATTATCACTAACATATTTATTTATTTACTTATCAGTATGTACGAGTATTACATCACTGTCATTGACTCCATATTTCAATTAGTGGAAAATTGAATGATCATTTAGTTAACAAATCAAGTAAGTAAGTGTTTCCTTACCAACAATCAACATTCGTTTTTAGTCGTCATACTTTAACATTTGGGTCGAGCTAATTCAACTAAGTAATTTCTGAAATAGGGACTGTCGTATTTTATGACCCCTATTTTCTTTCTTCTTATGGAACTGGGTCTACTGCTATTCGTAAAGTGGCCAATGCTAACCAGGCTGCCGGTTTGCTTAGTGTAAATTATTTCACATCCATTGCTCTCAAAACGGTGAAGGAAAACATCGTGAGGGAACCAGCATGCCATAGAACCGGAACTTCGAAAGACATGTAACATCCACTAACCCGTGTTGGGCCCGCGTGGTGGATTACGGCTCACACCCTCTCAAAGAGAGGAGGCCTGTATCCCAGCAGTGGGAACATTATATGCTGATTATGTTATGCTAAAGACTTGCAATTGGAAGACCCTATTTCACAATATCTCAATTCTGGCTATCGTTTATGCTAATATATGTTATGGTCCTTCGTACGAAAGCAAATGTGAGGTTTATAAACGAGTAATATCAGTAATTTATCCAAGGCAAACAAACGATGGCTGTTCTCTTTCGAAAGGGTTTCGAATATTACCAACATTCCAAATGACACATTTTTTGCCATGAAGTTACAGAAATATGATGTAAAATATTACGACTAATGACTGTTACTTCAAGTTGCTGTAGCCCTACGGCTAAGGCAAAGACCAGACTTGTGTACCTACTAATGGAAGTTCTGGGTTCAAAAGTTAAAGTCAAAGTATTTGTTCAAGTTTTATAATCTGTGCAAAATAAAAAATGTTTCTTACCTTCTTTCTTTCTTTACAGCATCATGAATCGTAGATTTTTTCGAGAGTATGTGTGTTTGTATGTCTGTTTCTTTGGCACGCGCTGTAGCCTAAACGGCTGGATGAGTTTTAACAAATGAAGTATCATTCGATTGGTCTTGATAGCCGACGTGACATAGATTATATGAATATTGAAAAAAAATATGGCGGCCGTCATTAGGTAGGTCTAGTCGTATTTCTTTTTTGTGTCATAGTCATGCGGTTTTTGGGATTTAAAATGTTTATTTATTACGATTATTTTTGAATTTATCACGAATTGTAAGCGAGTGAAAATGGTCATTATGTGTTAAATTAATTAGATAGTTTTATGTAAGTAGTTAAGTTGCACTTCTTTCGTAAATCATATCATAAGTATATCTACATAATTTTAAAATATATGAGTATAAAAGCACGCAAATTGTTCCGAACGAATCATATTTGTTGATTTTTTTTTTACTTTTAAATAGACTTCTCATAGATTTTCCTGTAATCTATAAGTAAGCCTCGGTAAATAATTTCAGAGAAAAGGGTGGAATGGTAATTTTACACATATTTTCTGAAATAACTTTAAATCTACCTATTTTAAAATTATGAAAAAAATACATTTGAGCCCCTAACAATGTATTCTTTCATTTGATATGTTGTACGGTACCTACAATTTGAAAACTATTTTTTTTTATTTTCCACCTTGCACCCCCATATTCCAAATTCATTTATTTTCTTTACACGTTTGGGTGCAGTAGATTCGGAGCAAATTGGCTGTGACAGACGGAAGACAGACACACGAGTGATCCAATAAGGGTTCTGTTTTTTTTATTCGGACTTTCGGAACCTTAAAAAACATCTACGTTTGCTGATAAACTAAGAGTAAGGTGTTGTGGAAAATGATGTTAAATCACACGAAATCTTCACTAGCAAAAAGCGTATAAATTTAAAATGACGTGAAGGATCTATTGAAACGCATAGGGCGTTAAATTACTATTTACTTAGAAGTATCAAACGACAGAAAAAATGTATAAAAGGAAATTAAATTACACGCTAATCAAATGGTAGTAGCATCAATCAGTCTATCAACTCGGCTTCTCTTAAATATAAAACATTTTCATGAGGTAATTCTACTAGTCCTGACCAATATAGCTACTCTACTATTCTTAAAAGCGTATTCTAATTCAATGTTCTCGTTTTAGTTTCAGTCTTTATCAATATCGTTAACGTGATCTTTTCCTACGTATTATAAAAAATAATTCCCCGCCGCGTCTGTATGTCTGTCTGTTCGCGATAAACTCAAAAACTACTGAACGGATTTTCATGTGGTTTTCACCAATGTATAGATTAATATTCATCCTATGGTTTTTTATATTGCACTTACCACTATTTGTGTCTGCATCACCCGAAGGTTGACTGGTAGAAAATGCCTGAGGTATTAAGGCCGCCTCTGTACAAAAGTCCAGAGGCGAAAAATAAAAAAAAAGATAAATAAAAATAGAGTGATTCATGAGGAAGGCTTAAGGGTATAATTTGTACCCGTGCAAAGCTGGGGCAGGTCACTTATAATATAATTACAGCTCCGGCCCCCAAGATACAGGCACCGCCTAGTTAGGGGACCACCATATAGAACAAACGAAGATAGCAAATAGTTACAGACCTACATTAAGCTAAGGTAATAATTGTAACAGTGATTACAATAAAATAATTATTTATTATTATAACAAAATGGGTAAACATTACAGTAAAAGGTTCTGTAAGTTCATACAATTTTGTTCATACGCCGATTACATAATACATTTTAATAATCTATTTTATGTTATATTGTACCATTATTTATTATTTATTGTTATCTATGTGTGTTTATATGTATCTATATGCATGTTAATCTGCCAAATAAACAATTTCATTTCATTTCATTATCGATATACCTACCTACTCGTATCTTTGAAACTTGAATTTTGTTTTGTGTATATTTCTTCCTGTTTTGTGTGACAAAGTTCATTAAGGGATGAGGTCAATCAATTTTTTTATAATATTGACATGGTCCTTAATTACAACCTTGAAGATAAGGCTGAGAAAAATAGAACAAAAGAAAATGAAAAACATTCCGGTTTTTTAAACATTTGAGTTCAAGAAAATTCTTTAGAAATAAACACGTTAATGACAAAACATATTACGTAATATTTTAATGCGTGATATTTTTATGCTAATGCTTATAGCATTATCAGCCTTTTAAAGTTCCACTGCTGACATAGGCCTCCTCTCTGTGAGAGGGACTGGACCACCACTACTATCTTTGGCTTTTGATTTTAATCATCTTGATAGACATGCTCACAATTCATTTCGATTCCATTGATGACATCCGATTTTAAGAATCTAAAAACCTTAAATAGTGTCAGTAATTGCCAAAGGGCACTCAATGCACAAGGGCACAATGCTCGCAGAACAGATGGTCGATGGGGCCGAAAAAGAGGAGTTTCTGGAGAGGCGACCGCGTACCGGAAGACGCAGCGTTGTTGGAAGGCCTCCCACAAGGTAGACCGATGACCTGGTGAGAGTCGCGGGTAGCCGATGGATGCGAGACGCACAGGACCGATCATTGTGGCGACACTTGGGGGAGACCTATGGCCAGCAGTGAATGTCTTTCGGCTGAAATGATGCTCAGTCATTGTCCCTTGACACTCTCAACTACAAAAGTTGGTCTACAAAACCAAATTTTGTTTAGTTTAGGAAGTCATCAAATAACTTCTCCTGTTCTGGGTGGAGCAGGAGGGCGTGCCAGACTCTTATTGACTAAAACCCACCCCTGTTTCTTCAGTTACCTGTGCCAGGGCCGCGGTGCCTCTTTCTCACTCCGACTCTCCTCAAACACTCCCGGGACCCAGGCAGATCTGCAAAACCAACTAATACTTGTATCCATTTTTGTCAAGGACATCGCTCTTCAAATGTATATCACAAGTTCACACGAAAACTGCAGACCTTGTTTAATTGTATAAGTAATAATTTCCCTTAATATTCGCATTGTCGTGCCAGTAATGAGAAGGTAGGAAATACAGCAATTAGTTTGAAGTAGGCCTGCCATAACGCAGTATTTCGACATGTGAGGAACTTCACGCAATCAAGTTACAAGCGGTGGCGGGTTGGTTATCTCTGAAAGTAATAAGCTGTTCGTGTGGAATTACTCTAAAAAAAGAAAAGCTCCTGACCACTAAACTTCTAAAATGATTATACTACAAGATTTATCTTGAAGTTCTATCAAGAGTAAATGAAATACTTATATTTCTGGAGGAGGAGGACTGTTATAAGTAAAATATTACATGTATTAAATGACTTGTTTGTTTTGAGTTACTCTGTTTATTTCTGTATCAGAAACATATCTATACATATAATAAATCTGTAGAAAAGTCATTTTTGTACATTGAAGAAATTGAAACAAAAAATAGCCAGCGTGTGAAAAGATAAGTAACAGAACCCATTTCCATCATTTTTGAAATTTTTGTCTGTTTGTCTGTTTGTCTGTTTGTCTGTTTGTTTGTGCGCACATCACGTAAAATCTACGAATTCAATGCTGACAATGTTTATATACAAAAATTATACGCAGCTTGAGGATTAACTTAGTTTTTGTTTCATCGAAATCGGTTCACTCTATCAAAAGATATGATTAATTTAGTGAGTTCAAGAAGTAAAATATTACGTTACGCAATTAAGTATAGTACTTGCAACGACATCTTAAGACTAAAAATAGAACTAATGTTGATAGTTGAAATCTAAATCCGATAGATGGCGTTGTGCAAATGACGTCATTTTCTGAATCGCGGTGTTAAGATTTTCCGCGCGAGGATGACGTCCACCGTGTTTACTAGGCAAATTGGGTTTCGTTAGGTGTCTTAAAAGTTCTTGCGTGTGTCGTAAAAGTTCTTTGGTTGCTTGGTTTATCGATTTTCTAAATTGGTCGAAAAAAAAGTATTTGCTTATCTTATTGGTTTCGTTTGGTCAACTTTGGTCATTGGTTTGAAGTACGAAGTAAAGATTGTATTTGATTTACTTCGTAGTTTGAATCCAATAGTGCCAATCGTTATACAGTAAGTTAGTGTTGCCAATTCGTTGAGTCACGACCACGAACAGACGATACGATGTCACACTAGACTGTTCGACGCACCGATCTTTTAAGTTTGTAGGCTATTCAGTCATAAGTGTTGTTAGTTTTGTTTATTGCTTTAATTTTCCTTGAAAATGCCTCAAAGAAAAAAAACTAACCTTTCGCTGCGTAGCCGAAATGCGAAAAGGATGAGACTTTGTAGGTCTCAGGAATCGGAAGAAGATCGTGAAGCACGGTTATCTGCTAACCGAGAGCACATCGCTCTTTCACGTGAATCGGAAACGTTCACCGAAAGGGAGTCACGTTTAAGTTCACAAAGAACACGGACCGCGACTTTGCGGTCTCAAGAGAGTATCCAGGAACGCGAAGACCGGCTGTCTGCTGATCGGGAGCGCCACTCTCTCTCACGTGAGTCAGAGACATTCACAGAAAGGGAGTCGCGCTTAAGTTCGCAAAGAACTCGGACCGCGACTTTGCGTTCTCAAGAGAATATCCAGGAACGCGAAGTTCGGCTGTCTGCTGATCGGGAGCGCCAGTCTCTCTCACGCGAGTCAGAGACTTTCACAGAAAGGGAGTCGCGCTTAAGTTCGCAAAGAACTCGGACCGCGACTTTGCGTTCTCAAGAGAATATCCAGGAACGCGAAGTTCGGCTGTCTGCTGATCGGGAGCGCCAGTCTCTCTCACGCGAGTCAGAGACTTTCACAGAAAGGGAGTCGCGCTTAAGTTCGCAAAGAACTCGGACCGCGACTTTGCGTTCTCAAGAGAGTATCGAGGAACGCCAAGCACGTCTGTCATCTGACCGAGAGCGACACGCTCTCTCGCGCGAGTCTGAATCTCTCTCCCAAAGAGAAGAACGATTACAAATAGCTAGACATAACTATGTAGGTGTACAAAGAAACAATGAAAGTTATCTTGCATCTGAAAGGGAAAGAATAGATGAACTAAGACGAGCAGAAACAGCAGAACAACGTCAATCTCGCCTAGAAATAGAACGAGCTCGATACCATATGAATAGAGAAACAAATAGCGGAGCTGATGAGTCCATGGAAAATGACGATGCAAATATTTTATTACCTTGGGACAATAGGGAAAAATCAGGGTTCACATATTCGTCTAGAATTAATTATGCTGGCTTTACTTTCGTGGGTGACATGAGAGAAATTTGTAATTTTTGTCATGCTTTGAAATGGAGGAAAGAGACAGATGGAATGTGCTGCTCAAATGGAAAAATGGTTCTTCCAAATTTCCAAGATCCACCACACTTACTTAAAAGTCTCCTGAATGGCGATCATCCCCAGTCGAACCGTTTTTTGGATAATATTCGTTTATATAACAGTGCTTTCCAAATGACTTCCTTTGGGGCAAAACAAATAACGGAAGGACCGTTCATGCCAACCTTCAAAGTACAAGGTCAAGTTTATCACCTTATTGGATCTTTGCTGCCAGAAAATGAACCCAAATTTCTCCAAATTTATTTTGTATCCGATTACACGCAACAGCTCAATGTTAGAAATCACAATTTTCCCCAGCTCAATGCTGAGCTTTTGGGTCAACTTCAAGAATTGCTGCATCACGTTAACCAGTACGTTCGTGAATTCAAAGCTGCATTGGAGTCAATTCCACAAGGCAGCAATGATTTCAAAATTGTTATAAGTGCCGATAGACGTCCTGTGGGTGAACACCGTGGAAGACACAATGCACCCGTCGCAGATGAAGTTGCAGTTGTTTTAGTCGACCAGGAGTGTGAGAGACGTGATATCGTGTTGCGTACACGCGACGATCGCCTTCAACGCATTTTGGAAACCCACCGAGCTTACGACGCCCTGCAATATCCACTAATTTATTGTCATGGTGAAGATGGGTACAATTTTGGGCTGTACCAAGTGAACCCTACTACGAGAGTCACTAATTATCAAAAAAAAATATCTGCTCAACAATACTATTCCTACCTTTTACAAATAAGGCAAAACAGTTTCGTATATTTGCAACGATTTCGTGGTTTGTTCAGCCAATTTATTGTGGACATGTACGCAAAAATAGAAACTGAACGTTTAGTGTATATTCGCACTAACCAGCGACGGTTACGCGCTGAAGAATACGTGCACTTGCGGGACGCCATGCAATCAGATAATAACGTCGAAAACTTGGGTCGATTGGTTATTTTGCCATCCAGTTTCACAGGCGGTCCGCGGTATATGCACGAACGAACGCAAGATGCTTTTTGTTACGTCCGTAAATACGGCCGGCCGGACCTTTTTATAACATTTACAACAAATCCAAAGTGGACGGAGATTTGCCAGGCACTTCTCACAGGACAGGCGTCATACGACAGACATGACATTATTGCTAGGATTTTTCATTTAAAACTCAAAGTCTTGATTAATCTACTTACAAAGGAGAAAGTTTTCGGTTCAACTCTTTGTTTTATGTATAGCGTCGAGTGGCAAAAGCGTGGTTTACCCCACGCGCACATTCTTCTGTGGCTGGAAGAAAAAATTCGTCCCGATGCTATAGACAGTGTCATAAGTGCAGAATTTCCGGACTATAATGCAGATCCGATTTTGCATGACATAGTAAAAACACATATGGTTCACGGGCCATGTGGCCTCTTAAACAGGGAATCACCGTGCATGAAAGATGGTCAATGCTCAAAAAAATACCCCAGAGCACTGAAAGAACTAACTATGGCTGGGGAAAATGGGTATCCGCAATACCGGCGAAGATCACCGTCACAAGGTGGTTTCACAGCTACTGTCAGATTCCGTGGACAAGAAATAATTCTAAATAATAGTTGGGTGGTACCGTATTCTCCAGTTTTGTCAAACGCTTTTCAAGCACACATTAATGTTGAAATTTGTAATAGCGTCGAATCTATAAAATATATATGTAAATATGTTAATAAAGGTAGTGATCAAGCCATGATAGCACTAAGAAATAACAACCAATTTGATGAAGTGACAAGGTATCAATCTGGCCGATACATAAGCTCTTCGGAGGCAGTTTGGCGCATTTTGAGTTTCCCTATTCATGAAAGGTATCCGCCAGTCATCCATCTTGACGTGCACCTGGAAGGCGGGCAGCGAGTTTACTTTCAGCCAGAAAATGTGGCAGAAAGAATGAACAACCCAAGACAAACCACCTTGCTCGCATTCTTTCGCCTTTGCGAAAGAGACAATTTCGCTAAGTCTCTGTTGTACAATGAAGTGCCACATTATTATACTTATAACAAGCAGCAAGGTGTTTTTAATCGCAGGAGACGTGGAACTGCTGTAGAAGGCGAGTCCGGCATTTTTAAAGAACACGTGATTGGAAGAGTATACACGGTGCACCCAAATAATGCAGAGTGTTATTATTTACGCCTTCTTCTTCACACAGTGCGAGGACCTACTTCTTTTGCTGAGCTCCGCAAAGTGGACGATATAGAATATCCCACATTTCAAGCTGCTTGCCGCGCACAGCATTTATTAGATGGCGATCAGCATTGGGATGATGCTTTAGCCGAAGCATGCGTCAGTGATAGTCCACATCGTTTGCGCCATTTATTTGCCATTTTGTTGACATTTTGTGGCCTATCGGACGCTGGGCAGTTGTGGCAAAAATATAAAGACGCGTTTGCCGAAGATTTTTTGAGACAGCAAAATATAAATAGTGAAACTTCTGACCAAGTACGTGAAAGCTGCCATAATAGGGCTTTGCTGGCTATACAAGATATAGTTACAAGTATAGGAGGGAACCCCCTCAGTCAATACGGCTTGCCGACACCGACAGTTGGTGGGGAACGAATTAATAGGGAGTATACATCTGAAATAAATTACAACCCCGAAGAGTTAGCAGAAATATTGCGAAATGGCTGTTCAAATTTGACGACAGAACAACGTCAAATCTTTGATAGAGTATGCTGTAGTGTAGAACATTCATTAGGAGAAATGCTGTTTTTAGATGCACCTGGTGGAACAGGTAAAACTTTCCTCACTAAAGTTATCTTGGCTCAAATAAGGAGCCAAAACAAAATTGCCCTTGCCGTCGCTTCCTCAGGAATAGCTGCCACTTTATTACCAGGAGGAAAAACTGCACATACAACATTTAAAATACCAATCGACTTGGACCGCACAGAAAACCCTGTTTGCAACGTGTCTCGCAATAGTGATAAAGCAAGGGTTTTACGCGATTGCGCCCTTATCGTTTGGGACGAGTGTACGATGGCAAATCGTAAAGCTGTGGAAGCTGTAGATAGAACGTTGCGAGATATAAGACAAAATGACCGACCGATGGGAGGCTTAACGGTGCTATTCTGTGGAGACTTCAGGCAGACACTCCCTATAATACCCAGAGGAACGAGGGCCGATGAAATAGGTGCCTGTTTAAAGAGCTCTATTTTATGGCGTAGTGTCATATTAACTAATTTGAGCTTTAATATGCGAGCATATTTGGGAGGTGACGCAAACGCGCAGGTTTTCTCAAATTTACTACTTCAAATTGGTAACGGCACATACCCGACTCAAGAAGGAGGTAAAGTAACTTTAGTCGAAAGCCTGTGTTCTTCTGTTGCCTCACAGCAGGAACTCATTTCCTCTGTATACGGAGATCCATCAGAGATCTCGAACCATGACGCTGCTTGGCTATGCCAACGAGCTATTTTGGCACCTCGCAACGACCAAGCAGCAGCAATAAATTCTCAAATATTGGTACATGTTTCTGGAGAAAGTAGGGAATATTTATCTATTAACACGGTTTTAGAAGAAGGAGATGCCACCCACTATCCAGTAGAGTTTTTAGACTCTCTAAATACACCAGGTCTTCCAGCACACAAAATTTATTTAAAAGTCGGAGTACCAATCATTCTACTCAGAAATTTAAGCCCACCAAAACTATGCAATGGAACTCGGTTGAGAGTAACAAATCTCCAACGAAATGTCATCGAAGCCGAAATCTTAACAGGTTGCGGCTCCGGTGATGTTGTTTTCATTCCCAGGATACCCATTATCCCCAATAATTTTCCGTTTACTTTCAAACGTGTGCAATTTCCTGTAAGCCTCTGTTACGCTATGACTATTAATAAAGCCCAAGGCCAGACGTTATCCGTTGCGGGTGTAGACCTTACTTTTGATTGTTTTTCACACGGCCAACTCTATGTTTCTCTATCACGTGTTAGCAACCCAAACAACCTTTTTGTATATGCTCCGGGTAATTCCACCGCTAACATAGTATATAGAGAAGCATTAACGTAATCAACTATACCAAAGTCAGGACTCTTATCTAAATCATCAAAAAGGTGATATACTCTTATCTAAACGACGTTGTTTTGTTCTCGACAACCACGCGAACGAAGTCGCGGGCACAGCTAGTAAAAAAATAAGTGAAATCAAAATAGTTTCTTTATAATAAACTTACCAAATACATACAATGTTGGGATCGGCGAGCCATTTGACTTTTTGGTGGGCAATTAAAAGTGTTCAACTCTAATTCGACTTACCCGCTTCCTCTGCAGCCTCTGTCTCAGGCCGCACCATCAAACGGACATTGTCACCACCAAGTACCCCGTCCTTCCTTCCGCAGCCAGAGGTCACCGCCATCATTATATCTATCTGTCATTAAAACCTTGACCATTTATATAAAGTGGACGTACTGACAATACGCTACTTATTTTGGGGATCTCTGAGTGGTAGGTGGTTTAGGTATAGGTAGCTTCGTCGATAGATAGGTTGTAGGACCAATTCTGTGTGTGTACCAGGGCTTCAAATTAAATTATTATTTCCAATAAGCATCAATTTTTTTTTACAAGTAGAACAGATCGTTAACTCCAACAACCCAGAATAGATATTCTGGTAATAACTTTTCTAAGTAAGAAGAGCTGACCCCAAATAACAAAAAATAAAAGGAAACAGAAAAGAACAAAGAAGAAGAAAAAGAAGGCTTCTTCTGGGTAAGATCGCTCCATCGTCGACTCTCTCTCTCTGTCACCTCTGACCTACACAAGTCAAGAGCAAACCCATCTCAAATAAAAAAAAGAACTGATCAGTAACTTCGGTTCTGAACATACTGAAGTTTTAATTCCAAGAATCATAACATCTTAGGGCCTTCACCATATTTCTGCCAAATCGAAGTGGTAGTTCAACCTTCATCGTAATCGTAACAAATAGAGAGCTACAGATTTACTATCATGTAAGAAAATTACTAGGGGCTTACTATCATAGAACAAATTTTAGCAAAAGTAGACATACGGTAGTAAACATCCAGGCACCAGATGGACTGATGAGTTCGTCAAAATAGCAGGGTCTAAACTAGGTGATCTGACACCCAATTTAGGTTGAAGAAGAAGAGAGAGCAGCAACTGCCAACTGCTTCTCCGCTTTACCATGTCCAAGATCCTACTCGTTTTCAGCAATTCGTTGAACTTTTCCATGTCCCACCACAATACCTGATGCCACATACTCCTCAGTAACATTCCTTTCGTAAATCTGCGATCTGTTTCACAATAATTCTCGCACATGGTAACTGGGCTATATAAGGTGACATCCGCGTTCAAGTTCAATACTGTTACATACGAGAACGACTCAAGTTCGTCAGACGTATAGCCGAGTGCGATCACTAAGATAGTCGCTGCCAATACTTCGCTTGTTCTCTGAATATACAATCAGATGACGCACAACGTTTATGGTAATGACTACAAATGGAGGAAAGTGTTTTGCATTACATTGCTTTGAACGATCTTTAATAACTAAGATCAATTGAACTCTTCACTAACTAAGTACAATTTGTCGTCACAACTGTTGCCTTCATAACTGTGTAATTTAACAAAGGGCATTGTTGCTGTAAAGTTTATTAATGTTAAATTATTTTTAATGTTTTATGAGTGGTAAACAGAAATTGGGATAGTACTAGCCCAAATTAAGATTGGATTTATTATAGGCTTTCTAAAGTTGTGTAATATTAGTCGTCACTCTCTTAGAGCCTACCCCTTATATTTTGTTTTATTTTTGTCGTCACTCTCTTAAAGCCTACCCCTTATATTTTGTTTTATTTTTGTCGTCACTCTCTTAAAGCCTACCCCTTATATTTTGTTTTATTTTTGTCGTCACTCTCTTAAAGCCTACCCCTTATATTTTGTTTTATTTTTGTCGTCACTCTCTTAAAGCCTACCCCTTATATTTTGTTTTATTTTTGTCGTCACTCTCTTAAAGCCTACCCCTTATATTTTGTTTTATTTTTGTCGTCACTCTCTTAAAGCCTACCCCTTATATATTGTTTTATTTTTGTCGTCACTCTCTTAAAGCCTACCCTTTATATTTTGTTTTATTTTTGAGTTTTTGTAATCAACAGATGACTTCTCCCACTATGGGTAGAGCGGGAGGGCGTGTCAGACTCTTACTGACTAAAACCACCCGTGTTCCATCATTTGCCCTTTGCTTTCCAAAGCCGCGGGATATCTTTCCAACAATCCCACGACAGCCCACCCTTAAGTCGCTATTAACTGCCTATGACCTTAAGTGGTTAGCTTGCGTGTTCTGTGCTGAGCTTACGTAACGCGTCGTACGTCCACCCAGTAATAGGACTCGCCCATCAAGGAGCGCTGGCCGAAATTAAACGCATTATTAATTTAATACACATAAAACAACAAGTATTAAACTAAAACACTTAGACTAAATAATAAATAATTAAATGAGCTTTAAAATTGTGAAGATTTCATAAAAAAACGCTTTATAGTTTTTGCATGATTCTTAATTTTTTATCCACGTTAGATATAACTTTACAAAATAATTACACTACATTACAAAAATAAAATTTCAAAAATTCTTAGATCAAATGTTTGTTTTTCTCTGTAAGTGTTTTTGTGTGTGCATAAATAAATAAATAAATCAAATTACGAGGGAAATTGTCTAGAGTAACATTTTTTTTTTCAAAGAAATAAGACTAGTCGTTTAGACGTGGTGTTCAATTAAACCATTAAAAGTCGTATAACTGCGCCTTATATAGCCTTTAACGAGTAATCAAAGGGTAAGAATGGCCGATCTATTGACTTTCTGTTACCAAATCTAGACAATCAAAATTTAGCATTAATCCGTAATTTTAAAACCTAAACCGTCCACACAATAGCTACCACATTTCCTTCAAGACTAGTTCAAATCAAAAGACCTATTGTTTTGAAAAGGTTACCTAACGGGAACGAATCACACTGCATTGATTTTATCCATATTCTAAGTCGGTTCTCAGAAACATAGTTGGTTTATAAAGCATTTGCCAAATACGTCACTGAGGCTCAAAATACCAAGTGAAATGTTCATTGAATACGAAATGAGTTACAACGTTTTTAATTCAGTAAAAACCAGTGCTCTGATGTCGGCGAATTGGGACGAAAAGGGGAGTTCGTGATGTAAAACGTGATACTGGACATGTTATTGTTACAATAAGGATGTTAAGCTAGGTTGTGCTAGAAATCAATCCGTATGGTAATAGGAATGATGTGAGAATGATATGACGGAAGATTGCGTAAGCAGAGCAGGATGTACCCACAGCAGAGCATAGTTGTATGTGCAACTGTTATGTGTGTTGCATGTGTGTGTTGTGTGTGTGTGTGTGTGTGATGTGTGTGGTGTGTGTGTGGTGTGTGAGATTTGATTTGATTTGATTTCCTTCGCCTCGTAATGTTAAAAAGGGGATCCTGAAGAATCTATAGCTGTCTAGGGAAACCTTACGAGGATAGACTATA